>CM057380.1:132831531-134164031 GCA_030015415.1 Cynopterus sphinx
CAGCGCCCCACCCAGGCCAGGGATCCACTCGCCTAGGACTCTCAGGGCTTCCCAGGCTCACCACCCATCCCTTCCGGTCTCCCTCGACATCACCTAGCCCCACCTTGGGAGTCTAGCGTGCTTTGGCAGCCTTGCTCTGCACGCCCCCGTGAGGGAGTCTCCTCCCCAGTTCGCGGGGCTGCTCCGGAGCTCTGTGCACCATTGCATGCTGGCTTCCCTCCTTTGCCTAAAGGGCAGCGGAGGCTGTCTCGTTCTAGCCTTGCCTTCTGCGTGCGGTGTTCCTTTCTCTCCCTCTCCCTTTCAAGACAAGGACCCCAAATCAAGGGGTGAGGGCAAAGACCGCCCTTCAACTTAGCACCTGGAATTTAGATCCTTCCATCCCGAAAGGTGGTAGGCATTCCCCGGGTCAGCAGGAGCTGAAGGAGGGCGGAGGCTGCAGCTGCTCCAGGGCTCGCTAGACGGGGCTTGGAGACCAGGGAGACCCAGCGGGAGAGGGCCACCAGCGCCGTGCCTCGCCCTCGGCGGTCCCCCCTTTCTCCTTCTCTCCCCGCCTCCCCAGGCCCGCCCCTCCCTCTCCGGGGGAACCGTCTCTCCTCGGCAGTTCTCCGGGCGCTCTCCCCATTGTCTCTGCCTTTCCAACAGGTTCGGGCGCCGGGAAGACGCGCGGTTTCGGGGTCGCCCGAACCCTGGCTTTCTTGCGGCCGCCTCCTTTCTTTGGGGGTGTGCGTGCCTTCGGCTGCTTTTATCCGGCTCCAGAGCTAATTCCCCAGAGGAGCAGCCTCCCGGCGAGTCCGACCCCTCCTTCTGGGCGCCCCTCCCAGCCCGAGCTGCCGCCTGGGCTGAGTGTGGGAATGTTGTGCACCTTGGAGGGTCCAAGTTCTTCACATGCTTGGGGGGTCCTCCCTTTTTTTTGTTAGGCAACCAAATCGCACTGATCCTACTAATGAGTAAATTCGAGGCAGCTGCCGGACAGACACACGCCGTTTTCCCGCTTGAATCCAAGAACCTCTTCAATTTTTATTTTTATTTTTAAAGAGGGAGACGATGGACTGAGCAGATCCACACCATGGAGTCTCGGGTCTTACTGAGAACATTCTGTTTGATCTTCGGTCTCGGGGCAGGTGAGTAGCCACAGAGCTTGGGGCAGTGGGTAACGGATGGCCCTCGCCTCGGGGAAACCCGAGGTGGCTGAGGACACCTTGCTTTTTCTCCACCCCAGGTAGGTCTGGAGTGGGAAGCTTGGCATAGTGGGCTAGTTTGGATTTGGATTTTTTCTGTGCTTGTCTTAGAGATGCTAGGGCAGGTCAACACCCCTAGTCCAGGGTCAGAGGGCCGTGGGGGAACTTTGCACCAAGAAGGGTTTAAAGTAGGTCACAGAAATGGGACTGGGTGTTCCACTATTTAAAGCTTGGCCGCTGATCTCAGGTAAGGCTCTCAGCAGCGGAGGAGGGAGTCGCCTCTCATCCTCAATATTGTTCCCAATATTGTCTTGCAGACGCGGTTCTTTGCTGCCCTGGAGGAAGAGGCGTGTATTTTAATGTCGTTCTTTCTTTCTTTCTTTCCTTCTCTCCCCACCACTCCCATCAGTCTGGGGGCTTGGTGTGGACCCCTCCCTACAGATTGACGTCTTAACAGAGTTAGAACTTGAGGAGTCCACGACCGGAGTGCGCCAGGTCCCCGGGCTGCATAATGGGACCAAAGCCTTTCTCTTCCAAGGTATGAAGAGCGTGCCGAGTCCTCGGTGCTGGTTTAGTTCGGGTAACCCCTGGTGGAGTTGGCCTCACCACCCTCTTAACTTCCTTATTGCCTCATGGATGACAGTATCTGAGCTGAGATGTGGCAGGGTCAGTGTGAAATACACACACCTTCCATCTCTTTTTAAGTGACTTGGTTCCTCTCCGGTCTCACCTCCTCCTCCTTCTTACTTTGTACTCTTGCCAGTTCTAATGGATAGTGCCTTAATTACCTTACAGAAACTCCTATGGCAGATGGTAGATTTTAGAGTCTGGGGAACCATAAATTATAACACCAATGCCTCATTTGGGTAAAATTGATTTAGGTAGGAAATAGGATAGCTTAATCTTAGTTAAGACAGTGCTGTCTGAAAGTTTGAGGTACAATGGTGCTCTTTAGGGAGGAATTTCTTTATGTGGGTAGCTTTCTGAAAAAATTAATACCTCTCAATAGATTTATCTACTGTACATCACAAACACATTTTGTTTGAGACAAGATTCCTCACTGAAAGATCGTGCTTCTTCCTCCTCCAACAATGACAAGAGAAAGGGAATAATATTCTCTGAACAATTATTTTGTAAATATTTCAAATAAGTGTTAATTAAAAAGCCTGTATCATCATTTAGTGTATACTTAAGATTTTAAAACTTTTTTTTAAAGTCAGTGAGCATTGACACATTTATCTACATTTAAAATTATATTTAAATGTGTTATGTAGTCAGAAGCAAATTTGAGTGCATCAAGCCTTCAACTTTGATTTACTAAAGCTTTTGAAAATTGCTTGCTTTATGGAAAGATGCTCTAATGTGAGCTTCTAAAAGGTATTTAAACACATTCAGAAAGACTAGTTTCACATACAGTGAAGTAAAGATGAAGGCAAAAGAGAAATGGAGTTTGGTTTGATATATTCGGTGAACTAAATAAAGCATTTGCTCCCCACCCCACCCACATTTTTCTTTTGTTATTTTGGTGTTATGGCTTCAAAAGAAGCTGAACTCATAATTACTAAAGAATTCAGATGCAAAATAAAACCGGTTCAGCAAATCTGCCACCAAAATAGGCATAAAATAAAACTTGAGTGTTTCTGTAGTGGTGTTGTTGCCTGATATATCCAGCAAGTGTCACCATGGACAGTAACACCAAAGCTTAGGTTGGAGAAGGAGGAAATTGACATGTGTTGCATTTATTTAAAACAAGTTTACTGTTATAAGAAATTAAAATGTAATTTTTGTTTCGTTATGGTGAGCTCACTAAATATTTTTTACTGAGGCAAATATTTATAATAATATTTCCTTAAAAGCCTTTTTTTGAGGGGGGCAGGGGCTTGGATAATTTAAATCTTTAAAAATAATGATCAAATCTAGTAAAGAAAATAAGACTAGACTGTGAGCAAAATTCAAAATGAAGTAGAAGCATCATTAGGGTTAAACTGCTTTTCTTTTTTTCTTCCTTTTTTTTTTTTTTTTATTCCTACGATTTTCAATCCCCATGAACTAGAAAGAAAGTTATTTCAGGACTGCCTATTTGTATAACTGGAAAGCTTTACAGACTTTCAAGCTCCTAATAAGCAAATGGTGTTTAATTGCCCTTAAAATTCCCAGAGTTCCTTTAAATAATACTAGTGTTCTTCATAAGCATCTTCTGAAGAGTGTCTGAGCTGTCACAAATAGAAACCTTTAGGACAATATATTTTATGTTCTGATGCTAGACAATTTCTATGAAATAGTCACAAGGGATCAATATCTTTTCATGGTTAATTTTTTAAAGGAATGTTTAGTATTCATTTTTATTTAATTGTCAGTTCTTCATGCTATCTTATATTGCAAAAATGAGGCTCATGAAGCTCATGAAATATATTTTCTTTCAATTTTCCATAGGAACTAGACATCAGTGTACATTGGTAAATTGGATGTTTTGTTTCCTTGTTGGTACCAAGCCCAATATTTAGACAGTAAATGCCTAATGAATATATTATACAATATTTGAAGATGTAAAATTTCATTTCCTACCAAATTATGAGCCTAATTTCATATAGCCAATCAATCAGCAAGAATTTGCTATCTGCTGTGTTCTCAATAGGCATATATTACTGATATATTGATTATGTCTAATGACTGCATTTATTCTAAGATTTAGATTCTGAAATTGACAACAGGTAGACCTTTGGCCTTGCATTGTAGTTACTTTGTAAAGGTCTTCCTTTGCTATTACAGTCTGGAAACTATTGTTAAGAAGTCAGTTCTGACTCCTTTCTACTGCTTCAGTGGGGTTCTATAGATTTTAGAGAGACGAAGCTTTCAGACTCTGAAGAATTTGCTTTACAGTGAATTGCGGGTGTTGCAGATCTTTTTGCATAGTGTGTAAAATGTCATAACATGAATAGTGACAAATTACAAAACCTGTGAGATGTTCTCAGATTTCATATGAACATCTGTTATCAGATGTGTTCTAAATAGGTGGAACAGATTTTGAATGATTAAATTTCTTTAGTAATATAATCTTTCATCTCAGCTTTAAAATAATCTCAACATATAGTTTACCAATGATTTTTTGCAAGTTTAATGTATTGCTTCTTTTGCTTACTTCATTCTCCTCTTTAATAGTTTTTAAGAGGCTTACAATTCAATACTTTTTGAAACTATAAATATTTTTTGTAAGTTATTGTGAAATATGAACCTATTAATTATATTTTATTATATATGCATAATAAAAGCAAATGGAAATACATTTCAAAATCATACTTGATTTTATCATAACAGCAACTGTAGTGTCACTAAAATTGTGTTGTTGAAATTTGATGTATAGCTATTTTGGAAATTGAAATAGTAAGATGCTAAATTAGATTATCCTTTAGTAAATGTGGCTTTTGATATGTGCAAATTCTAATAATTTTCAAAAGAAAAAAGAAGTGTCAAGGTGACAATTTGGAATCTATATGAAGATCTGTATATTTCTAGCTACAATCTTATAGCAACAACAATACACTTATGTTTTTAAAACAATAGAAGACTGAGTGCTGACAATGAAAAGAACTGTGAAAGGTTGTAAAGAGTTCTGAAATCTTAAGAATTAGTGCAATAATAAATAGAATTCTATCTGACTTCTTTAGAGTCTAGGAAATATTCTTCAAGATAATGATCCTAAAAATGTTCTTTCCTCTTTGTACATGAGAGACCAAGAATGTGAGAGTATACAGAAGCACAGTTCTAAGACCTTCTAGCAACATTAGCATGCTTTTTACATCTTAGATTTTAACAATTCTTCTGGCCAGATTTCCAAAGTAGATAGTTTCATCTGTTGGTTTAATAAAATGTTTTCTAAGGTGTCCACAGATTTTATAATGTCATTAATACCCATAATAGAAGTAGATAAAATCAAAGCATATTTTTTCCTGAGGTGGTAATTTGAAAATAATTTTAGTAGGTATTTTTAAAGACCTCTAAGATTTCAAAAGAAAAATTGTTCACAAGTCTACTCTTATGCCATTATTGGAAAACTGGAGTGAAACTGGGTATTTGGTGGTGGGCCATTGATTTATTAGGCAAAAGTATCTGCATTAAGGAAAATGAGGTGGCAATGAATATTTGTCTTCAGTGTGATGGTCAGTGAACACCTTTGGGCTTAAGGACAATACCCTAATAGAATAGAACAACACAAAGACTAAGAAATGGACTTAGAAACCATATAGGCCCAAGTGTAATCTCATTAGCTGTTCTACTATGGTGAAGTTACTTAATTTCTCAGAGCTTCTGTACCCTTAACTATAAAATTAATGTTGTTGTGAGGATTAAAAGAGACATGTTCAATCACTCAAATAAATTTTGTTGTGCAGTTGATATTCTGCTAGGTGTTAGGCATATAACAAATGAAGAAATTAGAACTGTAGTTTCAGAGTGCCTTACATATAGTCATTAAACAATTACACAGATAATTTAATCACCAATAAGATAAATGATATGAAGAAAAACAAAGGTTTTGGGAATCTATATTCTCGTCAGGATCCAGGAAACTATCTTTGGAGAAGGGTCATTTAAGCTGATAGCTGAAGGATAAATTATACTTCTGGGTATTTATACAAAGAAAACCAAAACAATAATTTGTCAAGATCTATCACATTCCAGTATTCATGGCAACACAATTTACAATAGTCAGGATATGGAAGCAACCTAAATGCCCATTAGCAGACAATTGGGTAAAGAAGTTATGGTTTATATATATAATGGAATATTATTCAGCCATTAAAAAAATGAAATCCTACCATTTGCAACAACATGGATGGACCATGGACTTAGAGGTTATTATGCTGAGTGAAATAAGTCAGGCAGAGAAAGATAAATACCATATGATTTTACTTTTATGTGGAATCCTAGGAACAAAAAGAACAAACTAATCAAAAACAGACTCACAAATATAGAGGACAATTTGGTGGTGGAGAGAGGAGAGAAGGTTGAGGGGATGGGAAAATGGGGCGAAGGGTTAAAGAAGTACAAATTAGTATTTGACGGGTGGTCAGGGGTATGGGAGGCACAGCATAGGGAATACAGTTAGCATTAATATATTGACTAGGTAGAAAACAAAAAGAAAAGGAGTAATTAGGAGAATCGTTTTATAAACTATATAAATGTCTAACTAATGTACTGTGTACTTGAAACTAATTAATAAAAGGGTAGTCTAGAGAAGAGAAGGGGAAGAGTAACACAGGTAAAGGAAATACCATCAGCAGGGATCCTGAGCTTGGAATGAGCATGGTCCATTTGAGAAAATGGGAGAAATTCAAAGTAGTGGAAACATAAGGGTTGTGATATGAAACGAAGCAAAAATAGCAGGGTCCAGATTACATGGTAGATCATATTAATATAGAAGAATTGAAAATTTTACAAAGGGAATATTATATAAAATTGAATATTATACAAAGGTATACTGTGGTTGGCAGAATAAGGGTCCCTCAAAATGTTCGTATCCTCATCCTGAGAACCTGAGAATTTGTTATATTATATGTCAAGTGGGAATTAAGGTTGCACATAGAATGAAGGCTGCTAATCAGCTGACCTTAACATAAGCAAATTATCCAGGATTATCTGGGTAGGCCCCTTGTAATCACAAAGATGGTTTAAATCTGGAAGAGGGAGGCGGAAGAGTCAGTGCCAGAGTGATGCAATGAGAAAATGACTAGACCTGCCACTGCTGGCCTTGAAGATAAAAGTGGGCCATAAGCCAAAGAATGTGGGCTGTCTCAAGAAGGAAATGCAAGGAAAAAGCAAGGAAATGCATTTTCCCTTAGAGTGTCTAGAAGAAGCACAACATTGCTGACACTTTGATTTTAGCCCCGTGAGATTTGCTTTGGACTTTTGACCTCTAGAGCTGTGAAATAATAAATTTGTGTTGATTTAAGTCATTAAATTTGTTGTGATTTGTTATAGCAGCAATGGGAAACAACTGCAGATTTTGATACATGGAAGTGGGGGGCTGTTGTAAGAAATACCTAAAAATGTGGAAGTGACTTTGGAATTGGGTAGTGGACATAGGCTAGGAGAATTTTGAGGAGCATGATAGAAAAAGCCTAGGTTGCCTTGAAACTGCAGAAAAGGCGATTCTTGTTATGTAGTGGCAGAAAACTTAGTTAAATTATGTCTTACAGTTATGTGGAAAGCAAAATTTGTAAATAATGAACTAGATATTTAACTGAGGTGATTTATATGCAAAATTTTGAAGGTATAGCCTGGCTTTTTCTTAATGCTTATTGTAAAATGTGAGAGAAGAGAACCAGAATTGATATTTGAGAAATTCTCAGCTTACCTAGATTGAAGATCTAGGTAACTAGGAGATTCACTATCAGGAAAGTCTTCTCTGGAGAGGAAGCCAATGGTGTGGCTGGAAAACCTTAAGCTCAGAGTATTTAGTCACATAGAGCTCTTTGGAGAAATTGAACATGTGGCTTGCAGAAGCCAGTAACAGAGGTGGACTTATCTAGGAATTATTTGTGGAGGAGCCTTTTGTCTAATGAAGTAAGTCTTGATGACATATGAGAGACCCCCAAGGTTCTTGAGAATATTGTACCAATGAAAACACTCCTCACTTATCCTGAAAGGGTAAGTGAGAGGATATAGTGAAAGAAGTTTGTTAGGTCCCCAGAGTTCTACAAGCAAGAAACTGATTAAACTACTCAGCTGCAAACATGTGCCACCTGTAGTGAAAAAATAAAGTTGACTTGGAGGGCAGAACTGAGGACCAAGAAGGCAGAGCTAAGAGCCCAGAGAGTGGAGCCAAGAATCACAGAGGATTATTTCCAGACCTTGAAACCAAATGCAGTTTTCCTGACTGGATTTCAAAATCGCTTGATGTCTAATTTTTTTTTAACTATTGTTTTCTCCCTTTTTGAATGGCAACACCTATAACTTATCCTATGTCTATCCCACCATTGTAGTTAGGGAGCAGATAACTTGTCTCTTGAATTTAACAGGTTTACAGAGGAAGAGAATTCTTTTTCAGGATGAATTACACCAAATTTAGATGATGAAATTATATCTAATTTAGATGATGAAATTTGAGATGTTTTAACTGATAAGAATTTAGACCAGATAGAGTGAATGTATTTTCTGTGGGATAGACGTGAATCTTTGGGGATAGGAAGAGACTGTAATAGGCTGAATAATGGTCCTCTAACTCCACATACTAAATCCTGTAAATATGCATTTAACAAAGGGGAATTAAGGTTGCAGAAGAAATTAAAGCTGTTAATCAGTCAACTTTAAAATATGGAGATTATCCTTGATTATCTGGGTGGGCCCCATGTATTCATAGGGTTCTTTAAACATGGAGGAGGGAGGTAGAAGTGTCAGTGTCAGTGTGATGCAATGTGAGAAAGACTTGACTGGTCATTGCTGACTTTGAATTTGGAAGGTGGTCATGTGCCAAGGAATGTGGGCTCTTAGAAGCTATAAAAAGCAAGAAAACGAAATTTCCACTAGAACCTCCAGGAGGAATACAACCTTGCCTTCACCTTGATTTTAGTCCAGTAAAATTCATTTTGGACTTCTGACCTTCAGTACTGTGAGATGAGTTTGTGTTGATATAGTCATTAAATTTTTGATGATTTTTTATAACAATATTAGGAAAGTAATACACACACACATATATGTATCTATATGCACATATATGTATATATATATATACATACATATATATATATGTTAAATAGTAACATTCGTTTGTTGTATAGCTGAATTAAACTTTCTTTAGAGCCCTCTCTCAACTATGCATGAGTGTGTCTGTAGGGTGGTTGAAAATTAGACTAGCCAGTTAAAGCTATCTGATTCATTTGGAGCTTAAAATAGTTTCTTACATGTTTTGTCAGTCTTCATGCTAAATGTTGAGTCTTTAAGGGATTCTATGAACTCATTCTGAGAACAGAGTAAAATCAACTGTCGTTTTTAATTGTGTTATTTTTTAAACATTTACCTTCTCTCCCCTCAAAAGGTTAATGAAGAGGTAGAAGGGAAAGAATTAGAAGACATGAAATTTTGGAAGTAGAATGGATAGCACGTAGTCTGCTCTTTGTCACCCAGTGAATGTGGTAGTCATAATTATAAACTGGCAAGCATAACTAGAAGTCTCCTATCACAAGTGACAGGATTCATTGTGGGATACCAAGTAGGTTTGATTTGAGAGGAGCTGGAGCAATCTTGATGGGCTCTGGCAAATGGATGACTTGAACGTCATGGCTAGGGTGCATCCTGGTTAACAGCTGAAGTGAAGGGCCTCTGCCTTCTTTTGGCTTTATTCCTCTTTCCCTCTCCCCAGTTCATTCTTCTCATCCTGGCCCCAGACCCCATACTTGCAGACACCTGTCTTCTTTCCCATTCTTGTTATTATTTGTCCATAATTTAATACTGCTAACTGAAAGCTTAGGTATTAGACATTAAGGCATTATGGTGTAATATCTTCTAATGACTTTATTTCAATTCAATTTATCAAATATTTATTGCACTACTTTTATGTATAAGGATGGGACACACAATATAATGGAGGAAGGAAAATTTTTACATAAATTATTACAGGAGGTAAAACAGGAACCAAAATTTAATTGTAAGAAGTTAAAAAAGTGTAGCTAAAAAATATGAAAATTATATGTCCTAGTCTATTTATGACAAAATCAAGGTAATCATTTAACAGTGAGCTAATTATAAGAATAAATAGAGTAAAATCAAGTTTTGGATATTTTTGTTTTATTTGTTTGCTTCTGCAAAAATATCTGAGAACTCTTAATACTTCAATGTGAAATGTTCCTGTTTTGAAATATTTCAAAATTTTATTTTTCATGAAGATAATTTATGTCAGATCTTCATAAGTTAGTGTCTTTGTGTGTCATTTGAGAACTTCTCACACCTTGTTTTTATTGACTTCATGAAAATTTTCATTTTTGGGTAGGTTTCAGTTTAGAATTAAAATTGAAGAAATCTGTGGAAACTCATTTATAAACAACATTTATTAGTAGATTTTTTACGGTGACTTTTGCTTTAGTATATAAACTCCTATTTGTTGAAATTTAGATATTGACCACTGTAGTTAAAAAAAATTAGAGGTAGAGCTGATGGAAGAAAAAAGGTGAGTCTGACTCATCCCTTTCATATTTGGCCAGCTGCCAGGAACTGGGTATGTGGAAAATAGTCTCTGAGTTTTTGGCACATCTGCTGAGTCTTCATTCTGGAGAAGGTATGGGAACCCTGGCAACTCTGCGTCTCTCTTTACAAAGAGAAGATTTAGAAGAGGATAGCAAATCACTTCCCTGAAAGGTCATACTCTTCTGCTCTAGACAAAGGGAAAAAAATGATGGAGGTAATTCTAAGTTCATACTGATGTGCAGTAGTAGTTAGGAGAATGGTCTTCATAAAGAGACATATTAGGTTCAAATATACATCCTGTGTTCACTAGTTGTGTGAATTTGATCTTGTTATTTATCACTGCTTCAGCTGAGATAATAACAGTACTACTTAGGACCGATGTGTAGATTACATGATTAAACTGTGCCTAATATTTACTAAACATTTTTTAAATTAAAATTGTTGGGTTGACATTGATTGATAAAATTAAATAAGTTTCAAATGTACGATTCAACAGTATGCCATATGTATATTGCATCATATGTTCACCCAAAGTTAAATTTCCTTCAATCACCAAATATTCGACTCGTTTTACCCCTATCTACTTTCTCTCTCATCCTGTTGCCTCTGGTAACCACTAACTTATGGTTCGTGTCCATGAGTCTCAGTTTGTTTGTCATGTTTGTTTGTTGCTTTTGGTTGTATATCCCACATGAGTGAAATCATATGGTTCTCAAATTTTTCTGACTTATTTTGCTTAGCATGATTAAGATCCATCCATGTTGTTGCACATGGCAGTATTTCATCTCTTCTTATGGCTGAATAATATTCCATTGTTTATATGTACTGCATCTTCTTTATTTAGTCATCTATTATAGGACACTTGGGTTGCTTCCATGTCCTGGCTACTATGAATAAAGCTGCTATGAACATTGTGGTGTATATGTCTTTGTGGATAAATATTTTCAAGTTTTTTGGGTAAATATTCAAAAGAGGGATTGCTAGGTCACATGGTAATTCTATTTTAGTTTTGTGAAGAACTTCCACACTGTTTTCCATAGTGGCTGTATCAGTTTACATTCCCACCAGCAATGTAGAGGGTTCCTTTTCCCCTACAACCTCTCCAACATGACTAAACATTTAATACATGTTAAATATTGCTTTTATTTTAGAATTGTCTTAGCAGCAGGTCATACTGTCTTGGAATTTTTTAGGGGCTTCCAGGTAGAAATGCTGGATTTTGTGGAGAGACTAAGTTAAGGGAACTTTTGTGTGATGACAGAACAGGCAAAGGTGAACTGGAGTAGGAGAGAAACTGGCCCCGAAGCCTCTTTTATTCTACTTTTGCTGCTTTGGCTTTACTGGAGATATGTGGATTTGTGTAGGGAGGGATCAGCATGAATGGCAAATTCAGAGGAAAAAGTTATTGGCCCTTGTGTTACCACTGTTTCAGAAGTGTGTATATAGTGGGGAGCATAAAGAAAATGAACAAAGGAAATTCAGTGTATAGCTCCTCTACAGTCACCCCAATATATTACTTTTCCATCATGTTAAACATTTAGTTTACATTTTCAGTATATGTTATGGAAAGAAGTTTTAGAAGTTCTGAGAAACAAACAACGCAGTTGTTTTACCTGGCTCTATCTGGGTAATCTTGGAATTCCTTGCCAAGGTTCCAATTTGGTCTGTTGGTGAGAGCTGGTGGTGGAAGATAAGATATTGGGGAACCTTTAATGGTGGTTTAGGGGCCAGTGTAATGTTGATAGAACTGTTGGGGTGGTCCTGTGGACCTTTTGTGAGTCAAACTGCTACATTTTTGGCTTCTTGTCTTGAATATCTTGTTTATTTCTGTAGTCTAATGTCCCTCTGTCAATTTTGATCCCAGTGGTAACCGGGACTCTGATCTGTAAGTGATTTACTGTCTTGTCTTCCTACCGAGACTGTAAGTTCCCTAGAGGCAGGATCATGCCCTGTATCTCTCCTGGCCACCAACAGCTCTATGCCAGTTCCCTCCTCTTGGTTGTTCTTTCTGGTTCTTTTTTTCTGATGATATTTTACATGTCATTCAGGACTCAACTAAGCTGTCACTTTGACTAAAAACCTTTTGGTGGAGTTATTGTTCCTTTCTCTGTGTTCTCTTAGCATCTTATATTAAAACAACCACCTTGCTGTATTATACCTATTTTTTTTTAATATAAAAGCTCTACCACTTTTCTTTCTGTTATTTCTCTGGTCCAAGCCATCACCATCTTTCATCTAGATTACTGAAATAGCCTCCTAAGTGGTCTTCCTGCTTACATCTTGCTTTCCTGCAGTCTATTTTCAACACAGTTGAAAATAGAATTCTTTTATTTTGAGTTACTGCTTTGTCCCAAACTTTCAGTGGTTCCCCATTTCACTCAAAATAAAAGTTATCATGACTTACAAAGGCCTATGTGAACACTCCCAAGCCCATCCCATTACATTTCTGGTCTAATCCTCTCCTCTTACCCTTGTTTACTTTGCTTTAAGTCCACTGGCCTCTTTGCTATTCCTCAAATGGACCAGACACTTTCCTGCCTCAGGGCCTTTACACTGACTCTTTACTCTTCTTGGAATGCTCCCCACCCAGATATCTATATGTTTTCATCCTTTCTTTAAATGTTTTCTCAAATATCAGTATTTTAATGAGGACTACTCTGATCACTGAGCAAAATTTTAACTTATCTTCTACTTACAAGTATTCTTGATACCCTTTATTTTGATCTGTTAGTTTCTATATCATTTATCACCTAACATGCTCTATAATTCAGTTTTTTATCATTTGAATTGTTTATTATCTGTCTCCCCTGCTAGAAAGTATGCTCCATAAAGGGCAGGGATTTTTGAATGTTTAATTCACTGATATGTAACCCAAGTGTCTAGCAGATAGTAAGAACTCCTTGAATATTTGTCAAATGAATATACTAGTCTTGCTGCTACTATGTGACTTCCTTGTGGTTTTGGGCTCTGCCTTGTTCCTTCTTGTAGCCTCCTATCGTGGTGGTATACATAATGTACTCCGTAAACCATTAGTGAGTGAATATCTGCGGCACTGAATTGAGTTCATTTATTCAAGGCAAAGCTGATTTTATTTTTGTGATATTAACGGTTTATATATGTGTAAATTTTAAAAAGGGAGAAGAGCTCTTCTTCTAAATCAAAACACCTACTTTCTTCTCTAGTCATAAGGTAAGAACATTCAAAAGCATGGGTAAAAAGGTAGTTCTGTTTAACTTAGTGTTTTGAATTATTCTAAAAGGGCTCTTCTTCATTCTAATATAAAATGTACCACCGAGGAAATGTAGCAGCACGTTGAAGAAACCAGACATCTTGAATGCTCCTCAACAATGAGAATTTAAAATTTTAGTTTGAAGTATTATGAATTTCACCATTTAGCAGAGCTACTGAAACTCATATGTAAGTACTGAGAAACATTTCAAGGGCAAATAAGGATTAACTTGGATTACTTATACTGCAGTACTTCTCTGCTATTGCAAATAAACCAAACAAGCTTGGGTGGACAGCAACCAGGGAGTTCAAAGTTTTGGAAACCATGTTAGATGAAGCATGGTTAATGGAGCTTAGAATTTTTAGCCTGAGCAAAACAGTGGAGATGTAACCTTTTTTTTTTTTTTTTTTTTTTTAAGATATCGAAAGGGCAGTCATGTAAAGGAGAACTTAGACTTATTTTGTGATTTTCTAGAGTAGTGTTCCCAAATGTTAGCCTGACGATCAGTGATTTATTTATTGACTGCCTTATTAAAAAGTGTCCCTGCCCCTCTCAAACTAAATAAATCAGAATTTCTGAGGGTGAATCCTAGGAATCTATATTTTGAGAAAGCTTCCTTTGATTTTGATGTTCGGCTAAGTTTGTGAATTGTCTAGAACTCAGCTGTTTAAAATAGTAGCTACTAGCAATGTATGGCTATTACATACTTGAAATATGCATAGTACAAATTGAGATGTGCTATAAGTATAAAAATATATATGGAGTTTTGAAAACAGTATAAAAAGGAAAGTAAAAATCTCAATATTTTTGTTGATTATATGTTGAAATAATATTTTGGATATATTTAGTCAAATAGATATATTATTAAAATTCAAATCACCTTTTTTTTTTTACTTTTTTAATGTGGCTAGCAGAAACTTTGAATTACTTATGCAACTCACATTTGTGGCTTTCATACTTCTACTGGAAAGTACTGTTATAGAGGGCAAAACAGGATTTATAAAGAAAATTAGGAAGAGGCACATTTTGAGTCAGTGTAAGAAAAATATTTTTAATAAATAAAGTTTCTAAAAATCGATTCATTCAATAAACATACTTCTAATAATAGTCAAATAGATATTAAATGACTATATTAAAGGGAAATATTTCAATGGGGTGGAGGTGGGGATTAGATTTAGTGATTTCTGAGGTCACTTTAATTCCAACTATAAATTATTATTTTTCTTTTAATTAATTTTTCTTTTTATTATAACCTCTGATATCTAAAGCATACACACACACACACACACACACACACACACACACACATATGACATTCCTTAATTCCCTTCAAAACATTTTTTTTTTCTTAAAAAATGCATCTTGGATTGTTTTAGCACTCTGAAGTTTGCTATTGAGAAATATCCTATTATTTACTACTGAGCT
Source organism: Cynopterus sphinx (assembly GCA_030015415.1). Lineage (NCBI taxonomy): Eukaryota > Metazoa > Chordata > Mammalia > Chiroptera > Pteropodidae > Cynopterus > Cynopterus sphinx. Next base: position 132,846,541 of record CM057380.1, read on the forward strand.
ATGCATTGTGTATCTGTTTTATAAATACTCATTCTTAATGGTAGTGATCTACTTTATTTCTTCTGTGCACTGCTGTTTTAGTGTTTAATCTATTTTTCTTGTCTATTTAAGTGGAGAATCCCCTCGGCAAGCACTATGTTTAATTCTATGTTCTTATAGTCTCACACATTGTACTGATGGACCATTAAATGTCCCAGAAAAAGTGCCAAATAGATCAAGTATTTCAGAGTGGGACATAACCTATATTTTTAGAGTTTATTTAAATTTCCAGCAGTAATTGGTTGTCAAACAACCTAACTATGAATTGTTCTTGTTCACATATACTTATAACTGAGCAGACTTCTTCTTGGAGACTGACAGATTATAAAAAGAAAATAAAAAGGCTTATAGAAATGGTTGCTCTATTCTACCAATGAAATGCAGTGCTCCTAGTACCTGAATGTGGAATCTGGATGTTTCCTGAGAGCCTGTTGACTTCGTTGGAGGAGGACATGTTTTTTGTTCACTGACACCCTTTGATATATTCTTACTACATTTTATCAAATTGATAATTACAGTTGATCCTTGAATAATGCAGGGGCTTAGAAGCCCTGTCACCATGCTGTCAAAAATGTGTGTTAACTTTTGATTCCTGCAAAACTTTAGTCTTCTCTTTTCCCTTGATATTTACAGAGTGTTGTTTCCAAGACTCTGGTGGGTACCAAAATTTAGGGACCCTCGAGTCCTTTATCTAAAATGGTGTAGAGCAATGCAAACAGTCAGCCCTCCACATCCATGGAGTTCCAACCTAGGATGTGAAAACCTCATAACTGTATATTTATTGAGAAAAATGGCTGTGTGTACGTGCACCTATGCAGTTCAAACCTATCTTGTTCAAGGGTCAACTGTATGCTATAAATATAGATTTATTTAAAGTGTATGAGTACTCCAGAGAAGCAGCTTATTTTATATTATCATTCATATATTCTTCTGAGACTGATTTTCGAAAGTTTTGTTGAAATGTAATTATTAGTTTATTGCTTTTGTTAATACTTTCTATCCCCTGATGATCAGAGTGAATTTATATAGGATACTTAATAGATAATTTAATTCCAGCACCTTAGAAAACCACTGTGACTCTAGGCTTCATGTTTTTTCCTTAATGAAAACAGAAGGATTTTTCGCTACAGGAGAAACTTCATATTCCAAATAAAAGGGAGAAATGCTTTAAAATGTCTCAAAGGAGGGACTGTTGAATCCAGATTTGAGTCCAAAGAATCCAAACTCGATCTTGTCTAGAGTTTTAGTTCACTTAGTATTTTATTATTCAGAAAGCTCATGGAAATTGGTAAATTTCTTTAACTTAATTCAAATTCCTTTAACTTAAAAATCAAGGGTTAGAAATTGGAATTCATTTTAATTGGAGTTTTAGTATTTCTAACTCAATTCTGGTTTGCCTTTATCATATTCCTTACCAAATTCATCCTGAAGCTTATTTCTAATTTCTATGATAAAAAATAATCCTGAAGAGATAGATGTGTTTTAAGTTATACTTTTTAATAAGACTATCATGTTATGGGTTACAATTAAGAATCTGAAGTTGAAATGAATTGAAGAACTTGAGTTGGAGCATGAAGTTTGCAGTATGGAATTTGTAAGAAATGAGGCCTATAAATGGAGAGAAAAGAACACAGAATGGATGTGTATTTATTGCCACTCATTTTGAAGATACTAGGACTCTGATGCAGAGGTCGATTTTTAAAAAGTCGCTATAAAAATTTCATTATCCTTATCATAGATACCTCTCTACAACAAAGCATCTCACAGTACATTTTCATCCCTTTGCTGCTGTGGGTTCAATTTTTAATAATTGGGTTGCATTTCCAGTGAAAATAGTGTAATTTAAATTGTACTTTGATAACATACTTCCAAATTAGAACATGTTTCAGAGACTAATGGAAAAAAATGGGTGTTCACTCTGTGAATCATTGGCCAGGCAGGAAACTGTCAACTGTGAAGTGGGGAGAACCCATCTATTTAATGGATGATTACTTTTTGTTATTTTGGTTGGCAAATTAATAAAATCAGAGGGTGAAGTTGGGGAAAAAGCCAGTTAGGCTGTGGAAACTTGCATGCTCAGTCTTGTTTCTCAGACATTCCAGAATTGATGTTAATTACACCGGCAGTGGATAAGAAAAGGTGGGTTTTTAAGTAAACACTGTCATAGCTGCCTCATGGAGAAACTAGAGGGAATGTTTAAGCTATAGTCATCTGTGTGTGACAAAGCTTTTCTCTCATGGGAAGAACATAGAATAGAGATGCAAATACGGAACTACTTCACTTTAGACTTTCTGAAGTCTAAAGCATGTGACAAATATGTGACAAATATATACTACTGGGAAATATTGGAGAATTCATTTTTTTCTACACTCTTAATAGAAGAAGTAGGTAAGGAAAATATAACTTGTTAAATATTTTTTCAACAGTGTGTAAGAAAATTTCCAAATCATTAAATTGAGATAAAGAATTTCAGGTAAAAAGCTCTCCATTCAAAGAAAAGAAGTAAATCAAAGGCTCTGTTGATATTGATGACTATTAGAGAGTGAATGCATTTATATTTATATGAATGAAATGGGGAGGACTCATTGTAAAACAAATCTATAAAAATTTGAGCAAAGACAATGGGAAGTATAAAACAAATATTCTAAGTTCTGGCTTCAGAGAGGCTTCTTTTTAATTAGAGAAAATAGAATGGAATGCAATTACAAACAAATGATAAATGTTTTTCACGGGCAAAATCTGTCCTTGTGACATTGTAGATATTGAGGAAGCACAAGATATGGCATGAGATGCCATGAAACAGATTCAGCTGTCAGAATGTGATGCATGAAAAGACCTGGGTACGGCTGGCTCTGGAAGTGGGTCTTGCTGGTGTCGATTGCTGCCAATATTTGAAACTGAAATAGGCCATTTTTCACATGGTGCATCATCCCTCTGTAGGTTTATAATAAATGTTAGTCAGCCATTGTCCCCTCCTCCAGATAGACCCATTAAGCCTTTTTGCATTTTGATTTTGAAAGCACTCTCATCTTAAAAGCTATAGTTTAAATCTATCTATAGCTCTAGCTGTAAATAAACAAATTACTAGTAAAAAGTGAAAATGACAGCAAAGTCATAAGATGCTAAAAACATTGAAGATAATACTTGACTTCATTTATATTATCCTGTTTAGTATTACCATGTACTAATAGTGGTTTGTTATCTTTTATACATACATATCTTGTATGGATGTATAATCATAAGCAAAGAGTTTATATTTTGACTTTTCCAAAGTTTTAGTCCTTTTAATATTTCATTTTTATTCTGAAAGAAAATGCATAGAAATAACTTTCCCAAAATTCTTACCAAGTTCTTCCTGAATTTGCCATTAATATTTATTTATGAATGTAAATTCTTTACTCCTCTTTTTTTATAGTGGTCAATGGTGGTAGGTGAGCGGGTGAGAATGGAAGACTAACTGATTCAGATATTGTTTAACAATCAGATATTGTGTACCATTTCCAGGACAGTAGTGTGCTAACCAGATGGATTCAGGTATTTCTATTATAAACAATGGTGATTCTTTGAACAAAAAATGAACTGTCGAGGAAGGACTCAATCAATATCATTCTAGCCTAATTTCATTCATGATTATATAAATATGTGCATACAGTATAGATATAGTATACTGAATGTAAGATAGACTCCCATATCCTCCTGATAACCCTGAGTCAAATCGTATTTACCTGTTTCATCTAATCCCTTCATCTGGATTCACCACTTTCCTCCTAAACTGTACTTTATCCTTACTGATATCTTTGGCTGTTCTCTTCCATTGATGTCTATATTATCATCATTGTTGACAAAGGTTTATGGAGTCCGGGGAAGGATGTGAGAGCCTCCATTTAATGGTATTGCCAAGTTTTGTTGCAAGTCCCTACCATTTAAAATTATTTATTCATTTATTTAATAGAATGCTTTGATGAACAGAGGCACTTGATTTTGATAAAATCCAATTTGTAATCTTTTTTCTTTTGTGATTTGTGTATTTTGTGTCTTTTCCAAGAAATCTTACATCCATTAATTTAAAAAATCTTCTAATTTGTGAGTTTCTTTTTTTCTAACATGTAACATCAGCTGAAAGAAACAGATCTAAGTCATCTTAAAATTTATAAAGCAGACTGTCACAAAATCATTTCTTACATGGGTCAGACAAGTAACATAAATGAATTCACCAAACCAAGTATGAAATTATAAGGACTAGTAAAATCCATGGCTAAGTGGAGAGTACAGGTTTTACTTAAAGCTATTCAAATTCACATTTACATGTCTTGAGATGGATGGGTCAGTGGGAGGTTATGACCACTGGTAGCTTGAAAAATTGTTGAAATAGATGCTTATTAAATGAATTTAGTCCATGGACTGCTGCTTAAAGCATGCATTCTTTTCAGGTGAGAAGGAGTAATCAGTCTGTTGATTAAAAAAAAAAAAAACGCCAAGTTTCTCAGATAGTCTGTTCCTTTGGCTTTTTTTCTAAAGTGATGATGGGCCATGAGAAGAGGGGGTATAGCAATCTCATCCTTAAAGGAAAGATGTAAGCTCTTTGGAACCAGTATCCTCTGGTTCCCCCCACCCTCCCCTCTCTCTCTCTCTCTCTCTCTCTTTCTCTCTCTCTCTCTCTCTCTCTCTCTCTCATGTGTGTGTGTGTGAGTGTGTGTGTGTGTGTGTCCTATGTCCATCTCTCTGCTACTCTCTGGGGTGATGTTTCATGCTCACCTTTTGCTACTTGTTTTGCTGGCAATTGTGGCTCAAGTCTACAGCCGATGTCATTTGTACACTGTATTTTTTGTTAGCTCGGTCAGAACCTACTGGTATTGCCTGGCTGACTGCCTTATCTTTGTCCTGCTGGTGCTATAGAGCTTCCTGAGGTCTGGCTCTAACTTGCATTTGACTCTAGCCTGGTGGCCAGCCCCTTGTATCCCTTTCTATAAAGTCCCTTCACTGCTTCTCCTGCATGTTCTCTGGCAAGCACCTCAATGAGGCTTTGGGAAAAGCAAATCTCTCGTTCCTAGCCCATGCACTTCTGAGGACTTTGATGTAGTTATGCCCCCAAGTTGATACAGTGTAGCCTTCAAAGCCATCATCTTCCCAAGTTAAAAGGGGAGTTGGCAAGAGATCTCTTCTGCTGACTCTGATACCCTCACTTATTTAATGCAACTCCCTCTCTCCAGACTGAAATCCCCAGAGATGAAAAATTTTCCTTTTCTCCAGTATTTATTTTCTTCACAGACATTTACAGTCTTGTAAGGGGTGTTTATTAATTTTATCTTTTTTTAATTAACAGAAATCGTCTCTTTTGCTCTCCTGTCATTGGTGGAAGGGGTATATTTAGTATTCTACTAAAAAACTCTATGAGCCACATCCAACAAGCTTGGTAAATATAAGTAAGAACTTGAGAAATCTATAAAATCCTCTCTGGAGATAGTAGCAGGCTTGCAAAGCTATAGTCCTTCAAAATCCTATTTTTGAACTAAAGAAGTTGAATATTATTTAGGCTTTTTTCTTTGCACTCCTTCGGTACTGAGCCAAAACCTTTCTCCTAGGCAGAAGGATGCTTAGCTAAGGGGAATGCATTCAGAAAGGCACATTATTAATTCATAAAATATTATCCCTGTTACACATACGAAAACAGAAATAAGTCCACTGTGTTAAATCTGTATTAGTCTCAGTGGATTTAAACAGTAAATAGTAATAGGATATATGATCATAGTACTTAAGGAACAGGCACCTTAGTTTGGAAGATGGGTTTAATAGGAATAAAATACATATATATGTTAGATAATAATCGAATACACTTATTCTTTTTTCTGTCCTTGCCTATCATCCTTGGAGCTATTAGACACATAAAATGTTCTATAATAGTCTGAGTTCTAGCATCAAGCAATGTATATATGGGAGAAAACTTTGCCTGGTGATAATTGCCTTTTCTTCTGCTCCCATAAGATTTAAAAGCCACCTTCAAAAGACCAGTGGCTGATACTGGCTTCAGAACATTATTGTTTGTGATGTGTCAGAATGCCATGGTAGATAGATGGAGTGTTTTTAATTCTGGAAAGTGGTATAACTGAAAAGTCCCCAGTAACACTTGTAGGTATATATAGAAAGGTCAAGTGGAAAAATGAAAGATTATTTGGCAACTTAAAAATTATTGCCCAGAGAAAAACTAGAAAAAATATGTTTTAGGATTTATTTTGTACCAATCATCTTAAATGGGTTTCATTGCTTACAATAAGATGTCATAATGCTTTGACATGTTGTCTGAAAGGGAGAGTATGGAAAAAACATTAGATTTCTTTTTTTCACCTGGAACCTGGGCTACTCAACTCCTACAGCAACTTAAAATGCAAGAGATTGTAGCAGGGACAATATTGACATGACAGATGATAATGGTTCCAGAGGACTGGTGCTGATCAATACTGCTCAGTGATCCATACCCTGAAGGCTCTCTTAGTGGGGTTGATATGATTAGGACACAGTGGCACTGAAGAAGGCATTCCCATCTGTGGTTGAAAGAATCTTCATAAAAAGTGAGTGTCCATGTAGATGCTGACACCAAAGCCACCTGGCAAGGCTAGGATTTTCCCTTAAGGTAAATGCACTGTAACTATGATGGCTCCAAAAAAACTTTCATGCTCTTCAGGTCAATAATCTCTAAATGTGTACCTATTTAATGAACCACAGATGCTATGAGAGCACTCTTACAGATATCTGGCCTATAAGTTGTCTTTTAAATGGCCATAAACTGTGTATGTGGCTAAGTCAGTAACTTTAAGGGATCCACTCCAATCATTAGTGTTCTTAGGGTAAATGCTTCAAGTCCATTTTTATTATATTGACATTTTCATACATTCAGAGTAAGCACTGTCTTAGCATGGAGCTTAAATCACTTTCTAATCTAAAGTCTTGAATTTTAAAAGCCTTCAGGATTAAAAACCCTTGCTATAGAGACTAACCAAGGCAGTTAAAGACAAAGTGAATCTTGGCTCAAAGGCTTTCTCTGGAAATGGAGGCAAATTGAGCTTTTGCTGCCATAGGCTTTTTGGGGTGACTTTTATGTGACCTAAAAAGATAAGACAATAAAATTGATTGACCTCTAGTTTTTACCTTAAGTGTATGTGTGTGTGTGTGTGTGTGTGTGTGTGTGTGTGTGTGTGTGTGTGTGTGTTTATGAAAACTATCTGGTTCACAAAGTCCCAAATTTTAATCCTTAGCATTTGATCATTTCTTTCACTTCAGAATACTGAGTTTCCATTGAATTTAAAATATAGCTTTTACCATTAGAACTGCATCCTGCCTTTAACTCTCTTTCAAATCAGAGCTGTGGGATAGAATGATGTGATGGAAATGTTCACTATGGTAGCTGTTAGCTGCACATGGTTATTAAGCACTGGAAATGTGACTAGTGTGAGTGAGAAACTGAATTTTAAAATTTTATTTAAATTTGATAACTAATTTAAATAGTTTCATGTGCCTGGTATACTGATCTAGATACAATACCATACTGTACACTACTTTGTACTGTTTTGAACAGCACAGCTTTAAATACTGTCCTTATTCCTGTCCCCTTTAATATGCTTGGTGAACTTCTAAGTCAGGAATTATAATATTTGGTTAAGAAGGCTATACTCAGTTAATAGATTTTATCCTTTTATTTGTGCACTCATTTGTAATGAGGAAGATCTTTTGATTGACATGTATAGCAATTAATAGGATGGCTGGCTTTTTAGACTAAATTTTCTAACCATATTATTTAATCACAATTTTTTCAAGTATAAAGTTATCGAAGACTTTAAATTTTTCTAGTTTATAGAAAAGGAGGCTCACTTCAGATTTAAGAAACTTTAGTGGAACTTTGGAACTCTCATTATTTCTATTATTAGATGGAAAATATAGGGGATTAAGAGGGTATGTCCAAAAATACGTAGTAAGGAACAGGTTGGAATTATCTGGCAGTTTATAGCTTGCATATAAAACCAATTCCAAGCATCTTTGTACTTCTTTCCAGGTGATCCCCGCCACTCCCCCTTGCCACCTCCACCTTAAGGCAACTCTGATTTCTGTAGCTATTGCTGGGTTTGCCTTGTTCTAAGTGCTTTGTATAAATAAAATCATAGTGTGTAGATTCCTGTGTCTTCATTCCTTTGTTCAGCATAATGTTTTTGAGACTAATCCATGTTTTACATTTGAAATTTGTCTCTTTTAATGTTGAGTAGTATGTCATTCTATAAATATATTGTAAGTTATATTTCCATTCTTTTTTTTATAGATATTTGGGTTGTTTCTCACTTTTGACATTATGATTAAAACTCCTATGAAAATTTTTGTACAAGTCTTTTTTGTATATATACCTTCATTTTTCTTAATAAATGCTTAGGAATTGGATTTTTGGCTCATAGGGTAGGTGTACGTTTAAATTAATGAGAAACTGTTATACTGTTTCTTGAATAGTTGTAACATTTTGTATTTCCACCACGAATGTCTGAGAGTTTAGTTGTTCTATGTTTTCTTTTACATTCGGTGTTGTAAGGGTGATGTTAATTTTTAGCTATTCTAATGAGTATATAGTGGGTATCTCCTCTGACTTTAATTTGCATTTCCCTGATGATCCATAATGCTAAGTAACATTACATATGCTTATTGGCTATCCATATATTTTCTTTTGTGAAGTTTTCTGTTCGGTTTCTTTACTTTTTCTGTCTTTTAAAAATGAGTTTTAGGAGTTCTTTACATATTCCGACTATAAATTCTTGATCAAATATGTATATATATATAATTTATACATATATGTGTATATATAATATATACAAATAATTTCTCACATTGTACTTTGCCTATTTTATTAATGAAGTCTTTTGATGAATGGAAGTTTTAGTTTTAAATTGCCACACACTTTGGAGCTTAATATATTTATTCTCTAGGACATGTCTTTTCTGATGGCTCTGAAGGCCAGAAGTCCCAAATCCTGGTGTTGGCAAGTTTCCTTCTGAAGATTCCTTTCTTGCCTCTTTCTAGCTTCTCATAGCTCATGGCAAACCTTGGTGTTCCTTGGCTTATAACTGCAACTTTCCAATTTCTGCCTTTGTTTTCACATGACCTTTTCCCCTCTCTATGTCTGTGTTTCTCTGACTCATGTGTCCTCATGGCCTTCTTATGAGGACATCAGTCGTTGGATTTAGGGCCCACCTTAATCCACCCTATTTCAGTATGATCTCATTTTAACTAATTCCAAATAAGGTCACATTCTGAAGTTTTGGCGGTCATGACTTTTGGGGGGACACCATTCAGTCCAGTAGACTTGCCTATTTATTTTTATAATGAAGTTTTTGGTGAACAGAAGTTTTTCACTTTGGTGTAATCTAGTTTATCTTTTATTATTTTACAGCTCATGCTTTCTATGATCTGTCAAGTAAGTCTTTGCCTATTCCAAGATCTTAAAGATATTCTCCTGTCCTTTCTTCTAGAATGTTTTTGTTTTTACTTTTTATAGTTTTTATATTTAGGTTTATAATGCATCTTGAATTCATTTTTGTTTGTATAGTATGAGATGACATTCAAAGATGTTTTTTTTCAATATGAACTCCAATTTTTCCATCATGATTTATTGAAAATATTATCCTTCCTCATGAATTGCCTCGGTGCTTTTATCAAAACTTATTGAACGTATAAATATGCCTCTGTTTCTATAAACTCCGTGCTATTCTGATACCATATTGTCCTGTAAGTCTTAAAGTAACTCTTGATATCCTATAGTGTAAATCTTTTAACTTTCTCTCTCCCTCCCTCTCTTCCTTACTTTCAGGGTTGTTTTGGCTGTTGTAGGCCCTTTGTATTCTATTGAATTTTGTTGTTTTCCTCTAAAAAGTGCTGAGTGTCTTTTCCTGATAGTCAATCACTTTACCAGAGGGTTATCATTATTCTATTAAGGCTTGGTTTTGGGTTTGGTTAATGTAGCTCTAGAGTAATAGCTACTCTATTAACAAAGAGTGGTTTCATTCCTAAGGCATGGCTTTTCTGGCCTTGAATGCTCTTGGTGGCCTAAGGGGTCTCTCTGAATCATCATAATCCAGTGGCTCCCAGCACTGTGTGACCTCTGGAATTGCTGCCACTCTATTAGTGTCTCAGCCAGTGCCTGCACAGCTTAGTAATTGGCCAAACTTCGGAAATTCACAGGGTTTTGGGAACTCTGTGCAGATTCCCATAGCTATTCCTCTGTACGTCTCTCTTCTGCCTCTTTGCAGTGTAGACTACTGCTTCCTTTTTGAACTCCATCTACCTCTCTATGCATCAATTTATAAAGCATACCTAGACAGAAAGCCAAGATTCTTTTAAGGATCACAGCCCTGTGTTATCTGCTGTCCAATGGCTTAAAATAGTTGCAGTCTATATTTTGTCTAATTTATGGTTTTATATAGTAGAGGGTAAGTCTTGTAACTGTTGCTGCATTATGATCGGGACAGGAAGTCTGTGCTATCCATTTGGAAAGAAAGATGTAAATAGTACTAACAGTCAATTAGATTGTTGAAGATATATAATATTTAAGAATTTGATTTATAGGAAATTGAGACAAGGTACATGATAGAGAAGTAAGGAATGTGAAAAGGACCACGGGTACATTTAAAGAAGTTCAATTACTTCTGGCAATCAGGAAGATTGCAGTAATTTTGAAATGCCATACCACTAAGCCTGCCAATTTTTGTTCTCTTCTATTCATTGTATTTTCAGGTAATAGATTTCTGAGGCATTGCCCAGTATACAAGTGTTCACTGATCTATTTGTTTAAACTGTTGAATTTTAATGTAGTTATTATGGTTTTTCCCCAATAGGTCATCATGCCAACTAAAAAACCCTACTTCAGAATATTAAAAATATCAAGCTTAGGGGTCTGCTGGTAGTGTTTTGCAAAACTGTACTTTCAAATTTATACATATAAACAACTGCCTTAGAAAGACACCTTCAGCATTTTACAATGTATCTCTTTGCTGTGTGTTTGACCTATTCCTGCCTTGGAAAAAAGAAGAGAAAATGAATTGCTGCATTTCCTGTAGCACCTTTGACTTACTCATAGTACAATTTGTTTTAAGCTAGAGATCTGTTAAAGTGGTTTAAATTTCTATTTGTCAGTGAACCTCTATGTTTCATTGCTTACTTAGGCTTTGCTAAGAGCAGTCTATTTTATGCCATTTAGAAAGAAAAATAAAAAGCCTTGCTTAGGAAAGCATATTTCAATATCAAAGCAATAGATATGCATTTTGAAGTTACTCTGGGCCAATTTTGATTTTGACTTTTTGGTTATGAAGAGACATTAACCATTAAAAAAAAAGTGATTTGTTGTGGATGGAATACAGCACAGCACGTGTGTGGGAGAGTGACACATATGTGAGATGAGATAGAAGAGTAGCAATAATAAGACAACACTGAATTCTGAGAATCAGAATGGAAATTCAACCTGTGGTATCTGTCTTGCATGTGTGTGCCACTGGTCATGGGAGGAGCTGAGAAAATATGGGTTAAGTAATGCAGCCAAGCCCAGCTGTCAGAAAAGCAATCCAAAGCTGTGTCTCCAGAAAGGGGCACATGCAAATAGTGTTATTATGGGTGAGAAGAGCAGAATTATTACGGTCATTTTCAGTGGTGTCATTATGGAAACTTTCACCATGATTATAGCCTTGACAGCAAACTGAGGGAATGATAGTCCTCAAGTGAAAATTTCACTGAGTAAATTTGTGTTAAAAGTTTGAAAAAAAAAATTTCCAATAGTAGAAAGAGCTTTGAATTAGATTATTACAAGTACATATTTTATATTAATATTTCTGCATACAACTGAAGGGCCTTTTTTAGAAAACATGTTTATGTTGATATTCTTCAAATACTAATATTATTCTTAGGATAGTACAGGATTTTCTTTGTTTTAACATACTAATTCTTATGTACTTAATCAATATTTATGAAGAGAAATCTTGTGAATGCTTAAAGCATTGATGTCGGTTATTACTATAAATATATATTTGTGACTTATGTTGCATATCATTTGTATGTAATAGATCATCTCTGTTATCCTCTAGTACAATTTTTTTCATTACTATCATAGTCATTAAGTAACATGAAAACATAAACATAGACTAGTTTTCTAATAATGATTCTAGTGGCTTAATTTTCTTTAAAATTTTTTGTTCGGGATTATCAAGGTTACCAAAGGGGCACATAAATATTCTGCAGTAGCATAATTAGTACAATGATAGAGAATAATCCTTCACAGATGGTATAAAGGAGTAAGAGAAAAAGCTCATAATGAGAATGGGAAATGGTATAATATAAATTCACTCATGTTGCACAGATTGAATTGTGTGTGGGGAGGTGTGGGAGATGAACAAAATTAAACCCCCTCATCATACTCTGAAAATTGCCATCTTGCAGTCATTAGGTCCTCCTCCTTCTCAGATGTTGAAGCTATGCTCCCAGACCAGCAGAAGAAAATTTCATGGTTCAACATATTCCCACTTAGCTGATGTACTCATTTATAATTGTGGCTATTAAAAGCTGATGATGTGCATGTTAAGATACTGTACATATCCGTATCTGTTAGAGAAGTGTTCTATTGTGGCTCTTCTCTCACAATGTAATAAAAATCATGCTAGAAGAGCCATAGACGTGGTCTGTTATTTGGCTTTGAGACTAGCCTATTTATCTATTCACCTTATTTATTTATTCATTCATTCATTCATTCATTTATTTATTTATTTATCTATCTATTTATTTATTTATTTATTCACACATACCAATTTATTCACACATATTGATTAGGATTCTTTGAATATCAAAGTGTGTGTGCATGCATTTGTGTGTGTGTGTGTGTGTGTGTGTGTGTGCGCGCGTGAGAGAGAGATAAATTGGGCATTTATTATGTGCCAAGAACTATTCTAAGTGTTCTATATCACCTATTATTATGTGATATATAAGTGATATAGAATAATTATATATAATATGTATATATATTATACATATTATGTATATAATAGTACTTAGGATCATTGTCAGATTATATATATAATATATAATATATATAATATATAATATATATATTTAATATATATAATATATATAAGATCTGATAATGACCCTACGTACTATTATTATTCCCATTTTACAGGTGGAGGCCAAGGTAACCAAAGCCCAGAGAAGTAGAAAATAATGGAAGTGACTTAGAAACTTAGTATACACTGACCCTAGAGTGCATACACTTAGTTAAAAATTCTTATTCAAAATGTAGATAGTATTTGTTCAGTGAAGGATTGTACTCACAATTTGTATATTACTTACACAATTTATATTGACATTACTTACAAAACTAATTTTTCACAATTGTTCTTCATGAGTAATAGTTGTGGCTTTATCAATATAGTCAATAATGTAAGGCTCTTACCTTTCTGTTGACAGTTTTAGAAATCCTTTTTGTGCTTTGGGGTATACCATGATATCAAATTATGGTACCATATTTCTCAGTGGGTTTTATTACCTTTAATGAGAGATATTTTCATGCTGCATCTTCTAAATACTAAAGACAGGTAGAAGGATTTGAAATGAAAGCCCTCAGACTTCAGTTTCTAGATACATTTAAAAAATGAGAAATAAGCTCTGTGGATTATAATTTGCTTGTGTGTTCTTAGAGTCCAGGCCTCTGTCAAGTTCTTTGCAGCATTACAATCATATAACCCCCATGAAGGCTTCACAAAGGCCATTTTGCTCTTGGAGCTCACATCTGTAGGAAACTATTCTCTAGTGATTTGAGCTTCTACTTTAAGATGATTTTAGAATATTATAAGACTGGCCAAATATAACCCTTAGTGCCATATGGAAATCTGAATTGATATAATATGGACAATATAATCCATTTTTTTATTTGTGTAAAGGAACATTGCTGTTACCAAAAATGGGCCAGAAAAGTCAGGGTCTTAGCAATCAGAAAACTAAACTGTAGTGCAGAGTGTTTCAAAAATATTTGAAAAAGTATCTAGAGGATATGAATCAACTTGTTAAGATACTTTGATTCTCCTATAGTGTTTGGCTCCAAAGGTTGCTATTTAGATGCATAGCTATGGTGACAATGAGATGAGATGATGTAGGAAAGTGCTTAAGCATTTCATCTAGCTCATAGTAAGCAGTCACTAAATGCTGGTTGTTGTATTCTCATCGAGCAGCTAAAATTTAGAGGTTAAGAGCACAATCTCTGCAATGGACTACCTGGGCACAAATCCTGGCACTGCCAGTTATTGACTAGAAAACCTAGGCAGTGGTTCTCAACCAGGGGCAGTTTTGTCCCTCAGGGGACATTGGGTAATGTCTAGAGACATTTTTGGTTGTTACAATTAGGGTTGGGGGGTCCTACTAGAGGCCGAGGATACTGCTAAGCATCACAAAGTATTCAGAATAGCATCCACACAACAAAGAATGATCTAGTACAAAATTTGGATAGTGCTGAGGAACCCTGATCTAGAACGTTTAACTAATAGTGCCTACTTAGTGCTGGAACCCGCCGGCGAAAGTCGAACAGTCCCTGAGAGGGTGAATGAGGATTGAAGAAAAGACAGAGACAAGAGAAAGATTCAGGAGGACTCACACACCCTATTTATACATCATGATTGCTAGGAAACTGACAACTGCTTGCACCTGCACATGGAGCCTGTTGCTCTCTCAAGGCTCCCATCCTCCTCCCTATCGAGGTCATAGAACACTCAGCTCGCTCTCTGGAGCAATAGGTGCTTCTCAGCCACTACAAAAGTAGCAAAGTAATTGCAAACACCCTGCTGAGCAAACAATCCCTTGTTTACCCAAAGGGCAGCCATCAAGCAAATGGCTCCCAACAACTTAGGTAATAAAAAGAAAGCCCTTTGGAAAGTATCTCCTATAGTAAGCCCTCATTAAATGCTGAGTCTTGTTATTCATTCAAAAAATATTTGTAGAAGGCTTGTTATATGCCAGGTATTGTCCTAGATGCTAGGTGTACAATAGAAGCAAAATAGGCCTGGTCCCCCACAGTTGAGGTGCTTGTTGTTTCTGACTTGCAGGGGTCGCTGTTGAGGTAACCATTGCTCTTTAGGGGCAGCAGCATCTGTCACTGTTGGGGGCACCTGATGATCAATTAGCTTACCCCCTTTTAGAGTACAAGTTCCTTCTCTTTTAAAGCAAATTTGATTTTAGACTTAGAAGAATCCACTGAAAGAAGAAAAATATTAGACTCAGCTTCCCCATCACACTTACCTGAACTTCAGTATCATGAACCCCTCATACCCATCTATATGCAGACACTGCCAGCATTTCCAAACATATTTTGAGAGTAGGGTGGTCTCTTTCATATTTGTGGTTCTCCAGTTAGAGAGTACTCTTTGCCCCAGGACTTTCTCTTTCTTCCCCCACTGGCTGTGGGTATTCTAGTTTCTCTTCGTTAGTGCTGGGATTACTGAGTTTCATCTATACCCTACCTTATTCTTTTATTCCTTCCGGGTTGCCAGAAACATCTCAGGCTCTTGCTCTTGTTTCTATAGCCTCTTGTGGCTCAGTGAAGGAGTGTTTCTATTGCCCTTGCAGGTGCTGTTTAGAGAGGAGACATTTTTGGGTTCTAAGTTGGAAGTTTATGGTTTTACCTCAACCAAGCTGTAAAGTGTGGTCTGAGTCAGTATGTGTAGGCTTGGGGATAGAGGCATTGTGTACTAACTATATCCAGTTCTTGATCCAGTTCTGACCAGGACAAGGAATATATCCGGACACCACCCTAATAGTGTGTGTCGGGGTGTGCATCTGGTTGGAATTCACTGTGCTGACAACTGGTACTTGTTGTTCTTATGAAAAGCCCTGTTCCTGTGCTGCTATGTGTCTACTGAGTCACAGCTTTTTCTTAGGCTCCACTCTGCTGGTCCAGTTCATATAAGTGGGCTTCTGCTTTGGTTTTAGTTTAGTCCTCTGGTTATCTGAGTAATGCAGTGTCCCTGAAAGGGCTGATTATAGAAGCATTATCTGCTCCTAAGCAACTGTCTAGACTCTTTCTGTTTCTTCCTCCCTCACTTCCACATGATCTATGCTCTAGCAATATAACCACTGATAGGTCCATGAATGTTCCATGCTTCTGCACACCTCCATGCTTTGCATATACTGCTTTCTCTGTCTGGATTTCCCAACTTGAACCACGCTTTACCTCTTTGAGTATTAGATATTGAACTGCTCCCTCCCTTCTTCTGTGTCTAGTCCATAGCTTGTTCAGTTATCCCATCCCTCTCTCTCTACTTGGCTTCTAGATTTCTCCCTTTCCCAGTGAAGTATTTGTGAGTTCAGCCTACTAATTTATAAACCAGAATCTATTGGATTTAAATCAGCTTCAGCATATTGTAGTATATTGACTCTTCTGAGGACCTAACTATCATGTATAATAATACTGTTTCTGTTAAAAATACAGGCCAGCGTCTCAAGAACTGATCAACTGATGATGTTTTGAAATAGCTACATTTATAAAATGTAGATTGACCATAGCAAAATGTGTATGTTTATATGCATACATATTTATATATTGCATTTATATCTTCTGCATTTATGTACATACTTTATGAGACAAGAGGGAAGAATGAACAAGAATGCTAAAAATAAGAAATCAGAAAATAAAATTAGACTATTTCTAGTGAGTGAATGTGAGATTATACAGATAAGGGAGAGAAGGTATGCAAATAGGAAATATGAGAACGACTCATTGGATGTTGGAATTTAAATAAGAAATATATCATTCATGTTTGGGCCTAATTTCCTAAATTAGAGACAGAAGTATATCTTTAAAATATCTGTATGTAACTCAGAGCCATATGTAATGTAGTACTAACGTAGAAATACCCATTTCATCTTTCAAATGGTAGAAAGAAAACACTTGTGGAACAAAAGAGGGTAACTTGGAGTAGCATTCAAATAGGAAATCTGAGATGAAAGAAACCAGCTTGTTTTAAACTACACTTAGATATTATGGTTTCAATAGAGTTTTAAACCCTAACAATTTTCCTAGCCTGGACTAAGGAGATAGTTGGATCTGATAATTAGTATGGGCCATGCCTCCCAGGACCTCTCTATAAAACTTTGTGTGAGATAAATTGTGTTTGTGTGTGAGATTATCAGTTATTGGCTAGAGTTGTGCAGCAAGTGCAGCCAGGGTTGTAAGCCTTGCTGCAGTGGAGAAATAGGAAGAATGGAAAGTGACTTATTCTTTCAAAGCCAAGGTAGCTATGTTGTTTTATCTTCCAAATCTTGAAAAGGAAAATTAATTCAACTCTGTTCTACAAATATTTATTGAATTCCTCTTTCTTGGGCTATCATTGCTAGTAGTTATTCAGATAGAAGAAAAGTTTTAGGTATATTTTCTTGCCCTCAAGGAGATTAAAATCAGTCTTTCTGAGGATGTAAGACTGGCATATGAAGCAATTAAGTAAGAAACAGAGAAATATATAAGGCAGCACAAAGTGCTACACTGAAAAATAATGTAAGTGAGTAGTAAACAAGAGCTATGGACTATCAAGAAAGGGGAAGAATTGCAAAGGTGAGATGTGACATGTTAAGTCCTAATTTCAATATAATTCCAGGATTATTTTAATGCCCAGTTCTTCTCTGTTTTAGAGTATAAAATATAGTGAAGAAATTATGTGTAGACCACTATGTAGACTTTTTGCCTGGATTGTTTTTTAAAATCTAAATTTATGCAGAAAAAAACTAAGAACACCAATTTGTTAAGTGTTCTGAACATTCTTTGTAGGTCAGTTCACAGCTATACAAAACTGATGTGGAGCTGAGAGCAGACAAGCCCAATGCTTTTATTTTGCTTTGGAAGATGTTTCTGGCCATTGAATTAGAAATTATTTTCTCTGTCATTCCAGAAATTAATAGCATTTCTAAGAAAATACTCAACCCACACTGTAATCATCTGAGGGGAAGTTTTGAAACTGCCATTAACTAAGACCCTCTATTATTCCTTTTTCTAAGAACATGTTCATCTCAGAATGCTACAAAAGACTAAGTTCTTTTCATAAATCTAGGATTCCCACGCAGACTTGCCAGTTCATATTCCAAGGGAAAAGGAGAGAGTTTTTGGTCTTAATATATAGCAATATAAAACACTATTATATTTTTGTATATATTATAATTTAGTTCATTGGGGTTATCATTTACTTTACCTTTTAAATCAAATATTAAACTAATTGGCAATGCTAAGGAATATTTGAAGGCAAAATAAATCTTTTACTTAGTTATTTGAGCAGACAATGCACTGTTATGAAAAGGCATACAAGTAGGTGGCAAAGTCATCAATAAACAAGACAATTGGTCGTACTTATTGTTTTCTACATGGACTATGCTGAAAAGGAGAATTACAAAATTGATCCTTGCATGTGGAAAGCTTATCACAAAATGACAGAAGATAAGACATGACCCAAAATATACATATCAACAGCAGTTATGAAAACAAGTTAACAGGCAGTATTTGTCTTCTGCTTCCATAGCATCTAGACTTGCTCTAACTAAGCCTCTTAGCACATTGTTTTGGTCTTCGTTTCTAGACATAAACATAACTAACTAACGATATCAACAAATTACTCTTTATTTAGGAGAAATTATATTTGTTGCTTACAGGGGTCAGTAAATGATGACCCTGCAGGCCAAATAGGGGGTCTATTTTTGTAAGACCTCTTGCGCTCAAAACAGTATTTACATTTTTAAATGATTGTTTAAAAAATTAAAAAAAATAAAGAATATTCAACAGAGGTGTATGTATGTGGCCCGCAAAGCCTAAAATATTTAGTATCTGACCTTATACAGAAAATTTTGCTTATCTTTGCTTTAAAGAATGACACTCCAGGGGAACATATGAATGAATCATAGGAAACTTGTGGAGATGTATTTCTTAGAGAATAGGCTAAAACCCTGTAACAAAGAGAATCAAAATGCAGTGCTCAAATAAGAAAAATTTATTTCTCACATAACAATCCAGAGGTAGGCAGGTGGTTCCAGGGCTGATGGGTAGCTCTGCCTTGAGATTATTTGAGGCTCCAAATTGAGGAACTAGGTTTACTATCACAATATTCTTATTACAATCTGAGGGAAAGGTGATTGGAGAACAGTCAGTTTCCTTTCTAGTAATAAAATCTAGATTGTAGCACATGTCATTTCTACTCATATCCTGTTGACCAGAACTTAAGTTACCCAGCCACTTTAGCTGCAAAGGAGACTAGAGAATATAGTTTGTTGCTGGATAGCCATATGCTCAGGAAAATAGGGAGTTTTATTACTAAAAAGAAGAGAATTATTGCTATTGGAGGACAACTAGCAGTTCTTGCCACAGTGAAATAGACAGTTCATAGTATTGGATTCTTCCTGATCTTTCTTTATTGCCAAATGCTCAGCACATAGCAAATACACAGATATATTTGCTAACTGATTAAAGTGAGCAGTAAAGTGGAGGCAATCCTTAGCCCAGGAATGAGCCCTTAGGGAGAAATCTAAGTCTCAAAGTGGGGGAGACACAAGCTTGGTGGGATTAGATGTAAGGCTCCTGGGAATGCATACATCAGTAATGGAGATTATCTAGCTTCTAGTAAGGTGAAGTCTAGAGATTAGCTTAGATAGTAAATGAATCTTCTGTGCTTTATGCAGGGGTATTTTCACTTTCAAATAGTGAATTTAATTTAGAAAAACTCATAGAGGTAAGAAAACTATAAGAGGGTGATAAAATGGGGTGGGGACAGGGTTTGAGGATGTGTGGGAGTTGGGGACGATATTTAGTCTGGTGAATGGGTCAAGTCTAATAGCCATTGCAGTTCAGTCAGGCAGGCATCATTTGAGGGATCTAGCATTCTAATAGTTTTTAGCAAGATTCATTCATTCCTAAGGGACAGCAGAGATGATTGGCTGGATCCTGACAGAACATCAGAACCTCAGCGAAGATGGGTGTGCAGGGCAGAATTTAGCGTTCTAAGCTGAAAAACTGAAGTAGAAGCTCAATTTTGTAGATGGGCCAACATAGAGGGGATGAGAAACTTTATTTTAGAGACTGCACAAATTTCAGAGCTATTTTTGTTGAATATCTGAGCAACAAGACTTAATTCTAAGCCCCACGTCTGATTTTCTGGTATCATTATCATAACTGGCTTAGAAACTGAGGGAAAGCAGGTTCAGGGCCTCAGGAAACAAGGGCAGGCAGAGGTTGACAAAAGGGCTAATATCTGAAACTCTGGATTGAGAAACTGATTATACTGTGCCCTGTGTCCCTTGGGACTTTCTAATGCTGTTTACTCTCTTGCAGTGAAAATAATAATAATTTAAAAAAACACACAATTTTGATAAGGTAATTGATCATGATAACTAATATTTGGTATATTATCTGAAAATAATTTGATTATTATTATTAAAGAAGGATAAAAGCAGAACAGACTCCCAAAATTGATGTCTCAGTTCAAATTGGCCTATTACATAGCAGAAGAAATTGTGTATTTCAGCACTTAGGCTCTGCATAATTGATGGTCCACTATGTACTATCTATCTCTTTGGCTATTCAGCAAAGATTCTCAGGTTGCACAATTTGTAACCACATTTTATAGGTGTAAAACTGTTTTATAGATCTTTAGTCCTTATTCTTGGCAATAGGTATCAAACATTAATAATATATAATAGAAATCTCATCTTGATCCTGTTATGTTTTTCCTTCCTTTCTTCTTTCCTCCCTTCCTCTCTCCCTCCCTCCCTCCCTCCTTCCCTCTCTCTCTTTTTCTTTCTTTCTCTTTCTTTCTCTTTCTTTCTTTCTTTCTTTCTTTCTTTCTTTCTTTCTTTCTTTCTTTCTTTCTTTCTTTCTTTCTTTCTTTCTTTCTTTCTCTCTCTCTCTCTCTCTCTCTCTCTCTCTCTCTCTCTCTCTCTCTTTCTTTCTTCTCTCTCTCTTTCTTTCCCTTCCTTCCTTCCTTCCTTCCTTCCTTCCTTCCTTCCTTCCTTCCTTCCTTCCTTCCTTCCTCCCTTCCCTCCTCCTTTCCCTTCCCTTCCCTTCCCTTCCCTTCCCTTCCCTTCCCTTCCCTTCCCTTCCCTTCCCTTCCCTTCCCTTCTCTTCTCTTTTCTTTTCTTTTCTTTTCTTTTCTTTTCTTTTCTTTTCTTTTCTTTTCTTTCTTTTTTCTTTTCTTTTCTTTTTCCTCTTTCTTCTCTTATAATTCTGCTAAAGCCAAGCCAGAGACACTAGCACATGTGTAGATAAAAAGATAGTCAGCTTTTTGAATGGCTATACATATATATATTTTTGTCTCATCCTTCGGGACTGCATGAATATTTGATCAGACCTCAAAGAAAATAAAGAATGACTTATGATTCAGTTTTCACTTAAAAATTTTTTCATATACATTTCTGTTTTGCACTTATAGTTACTCTATTAATAGAGATGCACTCTATAAAGAGTAATTATATGTGTATTTAAATTATAGCTAGGTACTGTGTATGGGATAATTTACCAGAGAGAAAAATGATTCATGAATTTAGACACTTTAATGTTAAGGGGAGTAATTGTTAATTTAAATGATATACACAAATAACTGGTGACAGTATACAAAAGTGCAGTTTAGCCTTTTGATCTACTGCTAAGACCAGTGAAAACTTAATTTTTAAAAAAGAAGTTTAAACATTTTATTTATTCAAGGTTTCAGTACCTTTATTAAAGACAGAAGCATGTTCCATAAAGTATAATAGTTCATGAATTTAATTTTCCTTGTGTGTTTAAGACACTGGCTTGTGACATTAATTGATAAATTGTATGTATTCAATTTGGGTTCGATTTGATGTAATATTTTGGATTAAGTAAGGGTCCAGCAAATTACTGATTCTTAAATTTGTTACATATGGTCAAATGATGTTGAGACTGTTATTTATATATAATGAGGCATTATCAACAGAGGAATACAATTAGTGTATTAAAATGGTGGAGGACATTCATTATCATCATCGTCATCATTTTCGCTGTCATTATCATCATCATTCATCATCATCAACCCTTTTGTTTGATAACATTTCTGCCAATTTTATCTTATTCTTGAACAGTATTGCATTTGGGAGAAAAATTTATAAGCAGAAATACTGTTTTGGCTCATTTAGCCACTTTATTTTACTGGTAACAGAGCAACTGTAACTTTACTGGTGAGGTTCTGAGGGACTGCTTCCCACTAGCTCAGAGCATTAACCTGATTATAAACTCAAGTGCAAGTCTAATTTAATCTACAGTGAGGATCATAACAGTGAATGAAATCAGAATATTCATACTAGTTGATCACTATCACTCTCTCTGAGGGAAAATGTACCTGAGAAGCTGAATCATTATCATGAAGTTATCTTAGCATAGACTCAAACAAAACGGAATAATCTTAATAACTTGTATTACATCTGTTATATATAAAATTTTAATACTTTAATTTTAAACTTCAAATTTTGTTGTTTATAGCCCCCCTACATCCTGACTACATTTTGTTCTACTTATGAATGGTTTGTTTCAGTCAACCATTTAGTTGCTAAATACAGGATTAGAACCTGTTTTTGTTTTTATGAATGGTTAGTTGATGCTTGTTTCGGATTTCTGATTATATTCATATATGTATGTTTTTATGTGGTTTGATATTTACAACATTAAGCCAATGAAAGCTTTTGTAAGTAATACATAAAGATACATATGTTTACTGCACATTGAAATAAATTATAATTAGCTATATATTTGAAAGAAACTTTTGAGATGCGGGGGTTCAATGAAAATAAAATACAAAAGGGGAATTTCCAAATTGACTTTCCAAGAGCATATCCTTGTACTCTCTTAACCTAATATATATAGGACACACAAGTGTCTTATGTATGAGTATGTGGAAGCATTAGTTATGGGCTTGCCCTGTGAAAAAGTTCTGGATTACTTATATATTTTGCCCCCAAAAATTTTATGAAGAATTATTACAAAATGTTTTTTTTTAAAAAAGCTTTTGGTTTTAAAATTTAGTTCAGTTTAAAACTTCATAGTTTAGAATAACTAGTTGAGAGATTACATGATATATAGTTTTATGGATTTGAAAAACCTAAATTAATTCAAAGATTAAGAGATATGTCTTTATTTATCCTCAGAATATATTTTTATAAGTTAACCTAGAATGAGGGTTTATCTGTGCTGCAGAGTGTGCATCATGATCATGTTGGTAGGATGCTATCATGCAATAATGGAAAACACATTGGCCTGGGTTGGGATCCTGGCTCTGCCCCTTGAATTTGGTGGGTTCATTCCTATATCCTATCAAAATTAATTGTGATCGATCTATCAGAGAAAGTCATTGAGAGGACATTACAGCCAGTTAACCCTTGAGCTGGACCTGGGCAACTGGAGGCTTCTCACCTTCTCCCTGTCCTTGGAATGTACACTTTCTCCACCATTCTCACTATAGAAGCTGGTTTCAAGGATGCAACCTTGAGATAACAATGTGTTATTGAGACCTACTTGACTGAATATGCAGCTGAACCCAGCTAAAGGCTCTATGTATACTTTTAAGATTCAGGTGGGCCCAGGTGGAGATCTACGTGTTTTACGGCCACCAAGACAAGTCTCTTATGTAAGTTTCTTTGCTTATTAAACCTGCCACCTAGCAATCTGAAGTAGCCTGCCTCTTTCTTCAATTTCTTCTTGCCCTCCGTATATGGGAGCCAGTTTCACATTTCACCTGGAAATCTCTTGAGGTTTTCAACCAAGTACTTAGAATGATCTATGATTTTGAGTCACAAATGGTGACTGCCCAAGTGTCTTGGCTTCCTTGTGCCTCTCTTTCCTCAACTAGAATTTCTATTATTATGGACCTAATAATAATCCCATTTATTCAAAGTTGCTGTGAGACTTAAATGAGATTGTTTAAGGACTTTGCAAACTGCATAGATAGCATCAATAAAAATTTATTGGCTGTTAAAATTGTTACTATTATTTTGCTTTGAAAGTTTGCACTATAAAGACATGAATATATTGAAGGGAGAGCAAGAGCAATGGACAGTAATTATAATAATAGTTTTAACTTGGTATATTTATAACCTGAATTTAGACAACAACTTTTCATAGAGATGAGAAGAAAAGGATAGTTTGGTGAGTTGGAACATTTATTTCGTACTCTGCCTGATATTAGACTGTTTTTATAATTTAATTTTCACATGGTATTTTTATTAGTCTGGTTATTTGAGGGAAACTTAATTTTAAGTTTTTACATAGTGCAGATGGAATGAGACCTGTCAGTGAGCAGAGACTCATTCAATTCACGATGGTCATTGTAGTGATACAGTTTAAGTGCAAAAAAAATATTACCAATTTCTTTGTTATTGGAAGATGAACAAATCCCTTTTCTTTATTTTTACTGCTAACCCACTAAAAATACTTGACAAAGCTCCAATCTCTCTTTTTAAGTAAACACCCGTATTTGCTACCATGTACATAGTTGTATTGAGCTGCAGCCTATTTTAGAAATAAACCAATCTCTCTCTCCCCTTTCTCCTTTTACCCGTGTATATGGGAATGCATAGCACATTGTTTAAATCCCTAGAAATGGTTACTACATCTTTATATGAACTCATCCCTTCATCATGGTAATCCCATGACTAAAAATGAATATTTTAATGTAACTGCTTCTGAGCTACTTCATTATTTATTAATAACTGCTTTAAAATGCTACTAGTTTTTTTCTTGGTGGGAGTTTTAGCCTCTGCATACAGTAAAAATGGAAAATGTTGAAACAAACTTTTCTTTTAAACTCAGCAATTCTTCAATTAAAAAGACCCAATACTGCATGGACATGTTACTAAGTTTTCTGTAGGCATTAGTAGTAGCATTTAAAAGCTCCTTTTCCCAGCATATTTTTCTATGAAGAGGTAATTTTGTCAGCCTTTCTTAGCCCTTCTTTGAAAAGAAATTCAGTTTATAGTGATTTTTGTCCATAAAAGAATGATCATTTATAGTCTTCTAGAAACAGAGTGGTAGGCAGGATTTTATCTTAAGAATAATTTGATTGCCAAAATCTTTTATGTCAATTTTCAAATATGGAAACTTAAATTTTGTGGCCGAGTTTGGAAGAGTTAGGATGAAAATCGCCATGAGGGTATTGTTGCTCTTGTTAGTTTTAGTGGGTTCCGCAGTCGCATTGCTTATAAGAGCCATAACAATGTGTCTTAATCCTAAGAGCTAACACGTGGTGTTTACTACATGCCACACACAGCTAATTATCTGCATAGCTCTCATTAGAACATCATTCTTCTGGGTTCAGAGTTCATTCTGATAACCATCACACTTTATTTTTCTCTGTTTAGTTTCCAACAGGAGATCTTGTTGAGAAATTGCTTAATCCGTACTTGAAGTAAATTATTCTGAAAACTGTAACAATAACAAAAATAAAGTAAAATTTATTCTCACATAGTGGTTTCTTTGACTTGATTTTCTGGTGAAGAACAGAATTGGGTCTTATAGTAATAATCATGGGAATTCAGAAATCTCTCTGAATATTACATAATTCTTGAGATGCATATAGAAGACAGGAATGCTAATTTTACAAATTAGGAAACAATTGCAAATGAGGAAAGTGACCTTTCTTAAAATCACTACTAAGCTAGTCACTTAAGGAACTAAAAATGTTATCTTATATAATTACTATTCTCTGGATTATTTTCTGCGTTGATGCTCCTATATTTGCATTTTTGTTTGTGAGTGCCAGTGAAGCATGGACAAAGAAAGGATGCCATGTTTAGGAGGCCATGCAATTTAGCAGAAAGAATGCTGGACCAGAAATTGTCATCCCCATTATGCCTCTAACATGCTGGTGCTTTTGAGTGAAACAAGATTCTTCCTTGTCTCATTTTACTCATTGAAAAAGGAAGTAGTAATTGTTATCCCTGTTAAGTTTCCATGGCTTTGTAACAACAAAATGGAATATGGGTTCAAAGGGGAAGATATATTATTATACATTTTTAAAGGATGAATGTTGACTAGTATCAGATATGCAGCTATATATATATATATGTAATATATATATATATCATATATACAATTTATAGTTCTGTATATTGTCCCTGATTTGCTACAGATTTAGTATTTTTATAGTCCATCTTTTCATCCTCTCATTCCTGTGATTCCTGTGATTTAGTAAGGCTTTAGATATTTCTATGACTTTAGATATTACATTCTGATAACTTCTAAATTTATATTGCTAACCTTGACTCTCTCTTGAGATCTAATTCTGTAGTGGCAGCCCCAACTGGAGACTTCCACATGCATAGCTCATAGCACCTCAGAATGACCATTTTTAAAACTGAAATTTAATCTAGGTACCATCATGCTCCTACTATATTTCCTTTCATTTGGTCTTTAAAGCTAGAAACTTTGGGTTTGATTGGATTCAGTTTTTTTTCTTTCTTTTTCCTTTTGCATGTGTTTTATCAGGAACCAAATTCTTTAGATTCTACTTTCTAAAAATCTCTTGAATTCTATCCTCTTCGGTTTATTCTGATGCTACTCAACAGAGTTCAGGCCCCCATCAAGACTTCCTGGACTCAGGCATAATGAATTCTTGAAAACATACTTTTAAAGAGAATAATGGATTTATATATTAGGGTAAGGTAACGGTTGATGGGAAATAGTAAGCTGTTGTCAGAGAGCTGAAAATTATGATGCAGTCATGACTAAACTTCTTGCGGGTATTCTCTCTGTCACATTCAGGTAACTTAGAAATCTTCACCTGTGTCCTGGACCCCTGGGTTGGGGGTTCCAGGTAAAGAAACCATTCTGAGGCCATGGTAAGGCAGGCCAGGTTTTCTTCCTCCCATCAGCCTTCCACATTGCCTCTCGTTTCCACATTACAATACAATGGGAAGTTCATGTAAGCCCCAGTTTTGAAACATCTGTGAAATGACTCAGTTAATCAGGATGGCAGGAAAAAAATATTATTTTTTCTATCACTACAGCATGAGCTAAATGGGGCTTCTGCTGGCCATGTTTGTGATGGAGGGTCCCTCTTTCTTGTAAGTCACCTTACCCCCATAGAGGGAGCAAAATAAATAAGTAATGGGCTGAGAGGAAAGGTTAGCGAAGGTGCGCTATCTTGCCTTAATTATGACTCTGCATGAGTGAATAAGCTTCAAGCCTAAGCTGGATAGAGACCCCATAGGACCCTACTTACCACACTAGTGGGGTGGAAGATGATTCTGCTCTTAAGCATCTCAATGCAAATATCCATGCTGTTTTTTACTTGGCCCTTCTCTCATCAATTTTGCCAGATGAGCAGTAGAAGAACCAGTAGCTCTGTATCACCATTACTGGTCAAAGCCAAAAATGTCAATTTGATTTGGGAAAGATAGCTTAGGGAAGTCAAAATATATTGTTTAAAATATGTGAAATCTAAAAAAAAAGTATTGGGATTATTCGTTTCTCCTAGTTTAGGGTAACTTGAGGGCTTCTCTATGTTTGTGTATTTCCTATGATGGACACAGACCAGGTGATTATATTTTTATTCTATAAATTTATGGGGCTAGAATGGTGGGGAACTTTGGATTAATCCTATGATCTGTTTCATCAAAGTTGGTTTGTTTCTGCCATATCACTCTCAAAGGAGTGCTTGGAAATGTGCGAGAAAACTTTGGGTTCTCACAATGACTGAAGATTCATTGGGATGGGGATCCAGAAGTGCTAAATGTTCTTCAATGCATGGAACAGCCTTACACAAGGAAGGATTATTCTCTCCTAATGCTAGTAGTTTCCCCGTTGAGAACTATCTAGTTTCCCTACTCTAAAGCATAGAAAAAGAGAATGATTTGATCACAACGAAAACCTTTTTTGGTTTCTGTCAACCTTTTTCACACACTATGAATTGGGAGAGCCTTATGCTCAGTTAACAGGTGGCTTGAATGATAGGTAGTCCTGTACATTAAATCCATTTCTATCCCAATCTGTTTCCCCCATCTTCCGAGTCCTAAGGTTGGAGTGCAAGACTCTACCAGGTGGGAGCGCAGGGTAAAAGTTTCTGCTCTCCTGGCAAACTTCCCTTTTCTAGACTTTCTCTAAGCCTGGGGAGAGGCGCATGAAAATTAAATTCTGTTTCTTTCAACAAATATAGTAAGACAATTTGATCTTAATTTCATCCACTGCACAGAAGGCCGAGAGTGACTAATTTCAATGATCTTTTAAAAAATCTATTTAGAGCAAGCCTTCTGGCTGAAGACATCAGTGTGGGAGATGGCAGATAGATTTAAATCCAGTTTTCTATCGTGAGGTATCAGAAAAGCCTAATGGCTCTTTCGTAGTCTTTTAGGTACTATTCTAGGAAGCACATCTTTTTGTTCATTGTTGACACTGACATGGCTGTAGTATCTAGGCTATAGGAAATGCATAAGGAGAAAACTTGGAATCACACTTCTTTAAACACTGTTCTTTGATTTTTTTTGTCTCAAAGATGATATTTTGGAAAAAAATTTCTGAAACACAAGTTCAGTAATTCATGTAGTTTACCACCCTGTGCTATGTGTAACATAGTTTCTTTGAAAGAATTTTCCAAGAGAGTCTGAAAGTTGGTATTTATTTTATTATTTGATAATTTTTTTTAAATGTTGCATGTAAAAGGTACTATATAAAGCCAAATTCTAGACTATTTAGT
This sequence comes from Cynopterus sphinx, assembly GCA_030015415.1. Taxonomy (NCBI): domain Eukaryota; kingdom Metazoa; phylum Chordata; class Mammalia; order Chiroptera; family Pteropodidae; genus Cynopterus; species Cynopterus sphinx. The sequence continues at coordinate 132,875,301 of CM057380.1, forward strand.
GTATGTTTCTTTTTTTAGATACTCCCAGAAGTATAAAAGCATCCACTGCTACAGCTGAACAGTTTTTTCAGAAACTGAGAAATAAACATGAATTTACTATTTTGGTGACCCTAAAACAAACCCACTTAAATTCCGGAGTTATTCTCTCCATTCACCACTTGGATCACAGGTAAGTAAGTAGAACTGCTGTTTTCATTATATCTGGTTAAATGAACATATTTAAAAAGAAGTAAACAAAACAAGTTATACAAGATTGGCTTAAAACAGCTAGATTAGTTTTGCTACATTCTACAGAATCACAAACGGAAGTAATTGTGATCTGCCTAAAAGCAGAATGTGCTGCTGCTTTTGATGTTGCTAAGAGAACACAAAAGCCACCATTTCTAAAACAATTAATTACTAATTCCTCATGAGATATATTTTTCAGTGTTAAAGTCAAACATACTTCTTAATTTGTGAATATTTGCCTCAAAAACATTATATTCTGTTCTTCAGGAAATTACCCGGGTTTAGAGTTTAGTAGCCTTACAGTTTTAATCACTAACAGATAACATATTTTTCAATGCAATCTTTAGATATTAATGGTTAAAGCTATAATCTTAGCTGTATATTGAATCAAAATGGTATTTAGCATCTCCCAGCTTCTCATATGTGTAGAGCATGATTGGAAGAGCTGGTGGGAGTAATGGGGAGGAGGAAGCAGTAATTTATTCATAACACTTGGCATATACAGAAGTCACCATTAGATGATACCTAACAGCTTAAAATAATTCCTTTCTGAAAGGATAACCATGGTCTGACAATGAAAATTTTTTTATGTTCACATTTTAAATACCTGGACCACCACTTACTATCTGTGAACCTTTAAGTCACATCACCTCCCTGTGCCTCATTTTTCTCATCTGTAAAATGAGAATAATGATAGTACCTACTTTGTAGGTCTTGTCAAGAATAGTTTGTATACATAAAGTGCTTTACGTTTGTGAAGGTGTTAATGATCCTGCTCAGGTGTGGGCAGAAGCTTCTTGGTTTCTTATCAAATATTAGGCCGCTTGGGACTTTGCATATCTTTACTAAATAGTAAAGCGCAAACAGAAGTGAATACACGTGGAGAACAAAATATAGCAGGATGACAGAGAGAGCAAGGTTCCTAAACACACTTGATCTGGTTTATTATCTAGGCTTTAAGGCATCACTTAGCCAGTTAGTGACAGAGTAAGAACCCAAGCCCATTTCTTCTGATTTTGTTTCTCATGTTTTTATGAGTCCACTGTGATATCTCCTAACCTGCTATCACCCTGACAGACCTTGTGTTATGGTTCGTGTTTGTCTTTTTCCTGTTATTGTTGCTGAAGTTATCTTTCTTCCTCTAGTTTCATTCTCACCCATCTCTTTAAGTCTCATCATTTCCTGAACACTTCTTTATTTATTCTCTGCATTTGTTAACACACAAAAAACAATTTTAAGGTGTTTTATATAGAAATCCATGGGGCAACAAGATAAAAATAAAATAAACTTTGCAAATCAGGAAATAGAAAAATAGAAATATAATTGGATGATTAAGACAATGCAACTGTTCTTGGTTCTGAGACCAGAGACATATTTTTTCTATGGCCTTTAATCGGGAAATACTATCTTTAGAGAAACAGATTCAGAAAGCTTCATGTTGTAGATGGCATCACTCCACATGCACTTTGGAAAAAGCAAATCTACAGTGATGCCAGTGACATTCATCTTGGTGCAAAGGTCTTTAAAACAGTATTGCTTTGGAGACCCTTGGTAGTGTGTATGAAAGTTTTGTGTAAAAAGTATTCCTGCTCAAAATGTCTATAGTGCCTGCTATGTGAAACCTTGATAAAAGACCATGTCTTTCAAGAAATATTTCATGTAAATGGCTTTTCTCAATTTGGCTTTTGAGAATAATATTGAATTCAAGTTGGACTTCTCTAATACTCAAATTGTAGTTATTCTTTGTTAACAGGAAAGTAAGAATTAAGTGTTGAGCAAAAACAATTGAGTTAGCAGAAATGCTGAGATTTTATTATAAACTTGAGCCAAAGAAGGAAGTGCCAGAATGGAAAGTTCCCAACACTGCCTGTGGGTGGCCAACATAGGTAATTCTCAAGAGCAGGGTTGACTTTCCTCAGGAAGTAGTTTGAGTTCTACTCCCATGTATTGTGTGGATGGATTCTATAGAATGTGGAAATTTTATTTTATAATTATTTATTTCTATAGCATCAAATTTTTAACTTCTTCCCAAATGTGGAAATTTTACTTATGCTATAAAGTTCAAACATTACACATAATGGGGATGTGAAGTACAACATAGGGAATATAGTCAATAATATTATTATAATGGTGTACATTGCCAGGTGGCTACCAGATAAATCAGGGGATCATTTCCTGAATTATATAAATGTCTAACTACTATGCTGTACACCTGAAACTAATATAAAATAATATTGAATGTCCGCTCTAATTGAAAAATTAAAATTAAAAACATTACATGTAATATTTATAGTGAATTTTACAAATTAGGAAAGTCACAAAAAGGAAGTAAAATTATCTGTAATTTTATCCCCTGGGGATAATTTCTACTAATATTTTCAGTTATAAATGTCTACTTAAACTATATAGATATAACAGTTTTTTAAAAAATTGAGGCAGACTATATAATATTCTGTCTTTTAAAAATTTAGTGAAATATTTTGAAATATTTGTCTATGCCAAATAAATATTTGTTTGAAATCTATCTTTTAATGACCAAAGAATATGCCATCACTAGATACAAATTAAAACAAGAGTAATAAAATTCTCACATTTGTCACTAAAAAATATAAATGAAGTATTCAAAAAATGTCTAATTTTCATCAGGATAATTTCCTGAGGTATTTACTAGGATAAACTAGTTTGCAAACTATGTGCTTGGATAAGTGAATGAATTTATGTGCTCCACAGGATGGTTAGCTATAAACCAGTTACATGTTGAAAAATACCTGTCAGAATGAATACTGATCTGTCATCTAACTAGATGTGATTAGGTGGAGATCCAGCTTTCCATAAATTCTTTCCTAGTTCATGGAAGAGCTCTCCTGCATGCCAAGGGAAACTCATTTTTGAGAGTGGATGAGGTCATGATTCTTCATCTGAGCACATGTTCTTGCCTCCTTGGTAGCAGGAAGCATAAAAACAGGAACTTGAGTTACTCTTCTGTGAATTAGGCCCTGTGAGTTAGACCACAGAGTGTCTGCTACGAACAAACACTAAATAAACATTAATATTATTACTAGCGATGATGTGCTATGGCTTCTCTACTCATGTCAGTCCCTGACTCACCTTATTTCCATTTGGGCTGATTGCAGTGAGCATCTGGCTAACTTGCAGCCTGCTCTGGAGCAGAACTAAGTAGGAAGAAGATAGTAAGAAACAGAGATTGGGGAAATGTCAGTCCCAGCACTGGCAGAGATGGGGAAAAGTGATATCATTCAGTAGGAGTAGAAATGCCAGGCACATGGCCAGTCTGCTCATCTTCTGTGTCACCCCCTTTCTCTCTGCTGCCCAAATCCTGTTCATACTTCAGAAGTCTGCTCATGTCTCCATGAAGCTTTTACTGACCTTTCTAGCTTACGTGAATTTCTTCCTCATTTAGCCTCCAATGTGGTTTTAAATTTGTGCCACTTCTTTTGGCATTCTAACATACAACATCTTATATCATTATGTAATGTTTCACATATGTACATATGTATTAAATGTACATGAGACATTACAGTATCAGGTACTGCTTTTAATCACAGTTATAACAAATATTTATTGAGGATTTTTAAAATTTAGATTGTAATAAAAATTGGTAATACATTTCAGGGTTCAAAAGGTAAAAGGCACGACAAAGTATAGAGTCTAACTTTATCCCTTTCTATCCCTGTACTATCATTATAGACATTTTAAAAATAATGAAAGCATGAAGAAGAAAATGCAGCTCAGCCAGTCAGTGTTGTGCTGGAGCGGGCTCATACTGGCTTGTGAGTTGAAACTTTGAGGAGGTCAACATCACTGTTAGCTTGATGTAGGCCATGGTGTGATGATTTATGCCTAGGAAATCAGGAAATGCTACAAAGTCAGAGGTTGGGGCTTTTTTTGGGGGGGGGTGAATCTATTTTTATTGATAATTTTTTAATGAATATTTACTTTTTTATATTCTATTTTTCTTATACAAATAGATAAATTAACCAATATCTTACAATTATTTTTCTAGAGAACAGAGCCAATTGTTAAAATTTACCAGCATGACTGCCTATAGTCCTGGCATGTAGAGAAACCACTATAACACTCTGGGATGCAGCTATCTAGTCCTTTCTTTTCTAAGTGTACCTACCTGAGTGTGTAAATTTTTACATTGTTGACAATGTTTTATTAGATTTTAAGTTTTTATTTATTTATTTATTTATTTATTTATTTATTTATTTTTATTTTTTGCTGTCAAGATTGTAGCATTAAATTTATAAACTCCATTTTATTTACCATGCTGTCATACACAGTTAGATGCTAAAGAAATATTTGATGGGTGAAGAAATGAGTGAAAGATCAAGAGAAAGATCATCATGAGTGCACTAGGAATCATAAATGACCTCTCAGTTTTCCCTAGGTGAGGACAAAGGTTCTGGAGAATGCTCAAATTGCTATATTGATGCAGGGTGGTGCCTAATCCATCCTGAAATGTCATTAGCTCTAGCATGAGCATTTTACTAACTGCCAGCCACTGCCTCAAAACAGCTATAAGTCAAGTTCTTAGAGAATAACAACACCTGTAATGAGTTATCATAGCAACATCTCAGCCACTGTGTTAAAGCTGGAAACCTAATCACACAACTCTGTTGATTTGGACATATGAGACTAAAGGACATGCTCTGGATTCTAGGGTATCTGAAGGGAGTTAAGAGCAAGACAAAAAGTAGGAAAGGCATACATCACAGCATCTTGGAATTGGAAGGGGCTTAAGTCAAACCTTAGCAATGAAACACAGCTTCAAAGTGTTTCATATGTTAACTCCCCATTCCCATGACCATCTATCAGCAATGTTCCAGTGTCCTATGAAGCAAAGTCTCCTTTGGCCTCCCAACCTGAGATGCTGGTTTCTTTTCAAATGGTTTTTTTTTTTGAGTAGGGTATAATATTAAAAATTAGACCACAAACTTCATGCGAGCACAATGTGAAAGGCTTGTAGGAGCTTCAGCCATTTCTGTGTATATTTAACCAACACAGTATTACCTAAAAACAGCAGACAATAATATTATGGCACTTTATGTCTGAAAGAATTAAGACAGGCAGATCAAAGAGAGCATCAATATAGTTTTTCTGCCTATTGTGTTTTGAAAAGGAAAAATAAAGAATAAAGAAATAATTATATGATATTGGTTCACTTATCCATTTATATAGTAAATGTAGAAGAGAAATATGAAAACAGTAAAGGCTCATTGAAAAGTGTATTCATAAGTAAAAATAAAGGAGAAAATTCCCCCAAATTTCAAATGGACTCATTTCTCTTTCATGTTTCAAAAATTGCCATTATTCAGGATAAATAAAATTCTTTTGTTATCCTTTGGTGTAGATTTGGTACAGTCACCTAGATTACGTTCTGCAGTTTAAAACACTTCTCTTTTATTTAAGATAGTCTTGGGATTTAGTCAAGTTCTCATGGGGTTATTATTAGGAATTAGGAATTTTCTTGATAGCCAAACATTAAATATGCTTCCAGCTTTGAATGCTTTGCAGATAGCATACATGAAAATAATTTGTGGCAATAGCTTTTCAAATAAATACAAAACTGTCTTGACTTTGTTATTATCTATATTAATAAACTTGAGGTGAGATAAATGATATTTTTTATGCTTATTCAGTATTATTATATATTCTGAATGAGTAACACCATATTTATATGAAGCTGATAAAATGTGTCTTCATATTTGTGAATGCTTGTCATGTATTAAGCCATTTCTCTTTTTCTACATTACTAAGTTAAAAATTCAACTTGCTGCCAATATTTGCTTGTCTTAATGGTTCGGAACTAAAAGATTACTTAATTATGGGTAAATTTAATAGATGACATACAGCTACCACACTCTTTACTTTTTGGTTGCACTTAATAAATAACATTAAAGATAATTGGATTTATGAATTAAAATTTTGAACTTCAAGTTCTATATAATTAAAAAACTGTACTTATATTTTATTCTCTTAAAGTACGTTTCTATATCATTTATCTATAACAAAATTATACCTTTAATGTATACTTTAATGCCTCCCTTATTATTAGGAAAGTTGCAATATATATTCTAACATAGTTAAGTATATATTTATCTCATTACCAAGCAGATATGGTGAGTTGCTCATCAAAGAAACTGAATTAAAGTTAATACTCAGCAAGCTAATGTGATTTCTCATATTCTTCTTTTTTAAATTTTATTTTATTATGATTTTCAAGCATACAGTACATTAGTTAGACATTTATATAGTTTATTAATAATTTTCCTGATTGCTCTTTCTCTCCTCTTTTGTTTTGTTGATGGTTTCCTTCACTGTGCAAAAACTTTTTAGTTTGATGTAGTCCCATTTGTTTATTTTTTCTTTTGTTTCCCTTGCCTGAGGAGATATGTTTGAAAATAAATTATTAGTAGCAATATTACATTGATTACTACTTATGTTTTCTTCTAGAAGTTTTATGGTTTTGGGTCATGCATTTAATTCTTTAATCCATTTGAGTCTATTATTGTAAACAGTGTAAGAAGGTGGTCCAGTTTCTTTTTTTGCATGTATCTGTCCAATTTTTTCAACACTGTTTGTTGAAGAGAGTGTCTTTACCCCATTGTATATTCTTGCCTCCTTTGTCATATATTAAGTGAGCATATAAGTGTGGATTTATTTTGGGGCTCTTTATTCTTATATGTACAAAATTTGTATATAGGTGAAGTGATGGGAAGAAGTTTAATTTTAATATATAGAGGTTATTTCATGGAACACAGATCTCTTTTTCATGCTGAAGAAGTGAGGCATTCTTTTTCTTGTCAGCATTCCACCTTTGCAGCAGCAGCAACCATAGACAGACTAACCCATATTCCCTCTCATCATACATTTTGGGTATTTAATTTCTTAGGCATGATGCAGAGGACCAGGGGTATTTCTAGGTCTGCATCCTGTTTTAACAATGTCCAGTTATCAGGCCCCAAATATCTTAGGCCACAGTAAGACCCTTCTGCCGCATCCATCTTGTAGCTCTTTAATATCTACTATCTTCACTCCAGATGGCAGAATACAGATACCCTGACTGTTGTGTTGGCAGTTGTTATTGAGGCTCAAGCTCAACCCGGTGTTTTCCTGCTTGTATATTTTCATGTTTCTCATTTCTGTGTTGCCCGGTTATTTCTTTATATGCGATAGTAAAGGTTAATTGTTCATTAGAAATAATTAGCGCATGTAGCTACTAATGATCACTTTGGTACTCTTTTAAAAATTTCCTTAGGGTTAAAAAATATTTTTAATGATTAAAAAAATTTTTTTAAATAGTATTTCTACACTGGGAAGTGGAAAGTTTGAGAATGTCCTTTTTTTTCTTTGATAAGCTCCTGTGACTTTATTATTTCCCCTTTTACCATTTTTAAAGATGTTGATATTTCTAAATTTTAAGGCATAGTAGCTTTCCCTAATTGCCTTTAAGTCATAAGCTTTTCATTATTTAGTGATTTACTAACCAATCCCATGTTTCATATAGAAGCTCTATATGAATGAAGGTTTTATTTTTAGTCATTAGCCTATAATTCCTTTTTTATTTTTAATAAAGGAAACCCAAATATATCAAATATGTGTCATTTCCTATGCAATATAAGTGCTTTTGGCATGGATAGTTTGTTGTTTTTTTTTTTTTTTTTCACTCATAAATGAAGCCTTGTAATTAAATGGGACACTGTTAGAGATTCTACTTTCCTGAGAACATCATTTTTTTTAAAGAGTATTTTTATATTCTGAATGTAAGGGGGAGGAAGTAATTTTCTAAGCATAAATACAGGTTCTCTTAGCAGATAGTATAATGTGCTTCCTAATAAAAAGAGCCTACACTTTTTTGACTTTTTCAAAACTCTGAGGCTTCTATCCTTATAAAAAACTTTAAGAGAAGGTAATGCTTTGGCAAAGAAACAAATTAATTAGTGCTTTTATTATTTGTAAATATGGTGACTGTAGAATTCATTTGACAGTTCTTTTCATAAGAAAAGTTATTTTTTATGCCTTTATTCATTTATTTAGAAAACATTTCAGGTCCTTCAGACATAGTGCAAAAGTGAGTTCTGGGCATTCAGAATTGCAAAGTACAGTCCCTGATGTAAGAAAATAATTGTGCTATAGCTGTGTCAAATATGCTATGATTCTGGTCCTTCACCAAGCTTATATTGTCATAGCACTGATAAATCAATCAATGTATATGACTGGCTGTTTACATACTATATGCCTACTCTTGGATGTGGGTACCTATGCCTGGTGCATTGGATATAAAACAAGGGCTTGTAGCTAAAATAGTCTGAGTTGTAGGACATCAAACTGTCCTATGATAGATGATTGGATAAAGAAGCTGTCATACATATATACAGTGGAATATTACTCAGCCATAAGAAGAGATGAAATACTGCCATTTGAGACAACAGGGATGGAGCTCGAGATTATCATGCTAAGTGAAACAAGCCAGAGAGAAAAAATTGAAAACCACATGATATCACTTATATGTGGGTATAAATCTAAAAGCAACAAAGAATGGGACAAAGATTCATAAACATGGACAATAGACTAATGGTTACCAGAGGGTAGGGTAGGAGTGGGGAGGAAGGAGGTGAATGGGGTAAAAGGGGTCAAATATGTGGTGATCTTAAAGAATTAAAAAATAAATAAATAAATAAATAAATAAAAATAGAGAAAAAAATAAAAAATATATGAAATAGGTTGAGTTAGGTTCAATTCAGACTTTATCAGTTCCTTGTATAACTCTGAGAAAGTCTTTCCCTTTTGAACCCCGTTTCTCAAAGACTATTGATACCCAATTTTGGGTGTTTTGAGGTCAATGCCACATTAAGCTCTCTCTCTCCTCTCCCCCTTGTGTGTGTGTGTGTATGTGTGTGTGCTTTTTTTTTAAAGCACCATATACAGTGTTTCTAATTTGATAGGTAATACATATACTCTATAATATATTTGAAAAATATGGAAATATAAAAGAGAAAACAAAAATCATAATTTCTTTACCAGAATAACCACTGTTAACATGTTCTTTCTAATCTTTTCAGGTTGCATAAAATTAGAGATAATGAGATTATTCTAATAGATAAAATATATTACATTTATTTTATAATACCATTAAAATATATTCCTAAAATGTTCATTGAATTCATCATATTTATCATGTTGATAATCTGTAATTTATTTTATTAACCTAGTTTTAGAAATTCTGATTATTTCTCATTTTTCAGAATTATAATTAATCTGGTAAACACTGTATCAAGCATGTAGTATGTGCTTAATCTCTGATAGTTTCCTTAGGAGAAATTTCAAGAAATGCAATTTGTTGGGTGACTGCTTTTAATTTTTTTGATATTTTTAAACTTAAAAAAAATACTCAGTGTCCAATTAGCCTCAAGAAAGCATATCAATGTAAAGTTTCACAAACTAAATATGAAAATGTGTGTTTAATGTATCCTTGCTAAAACTGAGCATTATTTTGTTAATTTTTTTTTTCCATTTTGATTTGGGAAATAGTATGTTGCATTTTTTTGATTACTAGTGAGACTGAAATTTTAAAAATAACTTTACTGCTCATATATATTTTTTTATAGACATTATTTTTCTTTTAGTATTATTTTCTTAATAATTTATGAGATCTTTATGTAATTATAGGTAATAACCTCTTATGTGTCATAATTTTTAAACTTTGCATAATTAATTTTTTATGTTTTGCTGTCCATTAATTTTATGTTTTGTATTTTTTTATATCCTTGAGCTAAAATAATTTTATTTATCCTCATTTAGTCCTCATAACATTATCCCATTATCCCATTTAGTCCTTACCATATCCTATGATTTAGCAACTTTTAGTATCCCCATTTCACAGATGAGATAACTTAGGCACAAAGATTAAGTAACTTGACTAAGTTCTCATGGTAAGTAAGTGACAGAGCCAGGCTTTTCACCCAAACATTAGCTACAGAATTTTGTTCTTAATTCCTTGCATGTCTGTTATCTATTTAAATTAATTTCTTCCTTGAAGATTGTTTAAAAATAGATTGTCTACCCTAAGATCAGGTAGTCTTCCTTTTATAAATATAATTTTATGGTTTTCTTTTGATCTAACTCTTTTTTTAAATTAAATTTACTGGGATGACATTGATTAATAAAATTATATAGCTTTCAAGTGTACAATTCATAATATGTCATATGTATATTGCATTGTGTGTTCACCATCTAAAGTTAAATTTCCTTCTGTCACCATATATTTGACCCCCTTTGCCTTTATCTACCTTCTTCTCCCTCTACCCTCTGGTAATCACTAAACTGTTGTCTGTGTCCATGAGTCTCTGCTTGTCATGTTTGTTGCTTTCAGTTTTATATTGCACATGTAAGTGAAATCTTATGGTTCTCAACTTCTGTCTGACTTATTTCACTTAGCATGATAATTTCAAGATCTATGTTTTTTGCAAATGGCAGCATTTCATCTTTTCTTGTGGCTGGGTAATATTCATTGTATATATGTACCGCATCGTCTTTATTCAATCATCTATTGAAGGTCATTTCAGTTGTTTCCATGTCTTGGCCACCATAAATAATGCTGCTATAAACATCAAGGTGCACATATCTTCACAGATAAGGGTTTTCAAAATTTCTGGATAAATACCCAGAAGAGAGATTGCTAGGTCACATGGTAATTCTATTCTTCATTTTTTGAGAAGTCTCCATACTGTTTTTCATAGCGGATGTACCAATTGACATTCCTACCAGTAGTGTATGAGGGTTCCTTTTTTCTCTCAACCCCTCCAACACTTGTCATTATTTGTCCCATTGATAGCCATTCTAACAGGTTTGAGGTGGTATCTCATTGTGGATTTGACTTGCATTTCCCTGATAGCTAGTGAAGTTGAGCATCTTTTCATATGTCCGTTGGCCATTTTTATGTCTTCTTGGGAGAAGTGTCTGTTCAGGTCCTCTGCTCATTTTTTAATTGGATTGTTTTTTTCTTGTTGAATTTTATGAGTTCTTTGTATGTTTTGGATATTATCCCCTTATCAGAAGCATTGTTTGCAAATATCTTCTCCCATTCAGTTCATTGACATTTTGTTTTGTTTTGTTTTGTTTCTTTTGCTGGGCAGAAACTTTTTGATTTTAGGTAGTCCCATTCATTTATTTTTTTGCTTTTATTTACCTTGACTTTGAGGTCAAATTTATAAAGTTCTCTCTAAATTCAAGGTCCATGAGTTTAGTACCTATATTTTCTTGTCTGCAATTTATTGTTTCAGGTCTCATATTCAGGTCTTTGATCCATTTTGAGTTAGTTGATCTAAAATTTATTTTAGAGTAATAAATGAGGCTCTAAATATATTTTCTCAGAGAACTATTTCATTATTACTTATTTGACTCTTTCCCCTCCCCTCATTTGAAAATCTCCCCTTTATTGTAAATGGAATCTTATATTTATGTTAAAATTATTTCTGAGCTCTGTCTTCTGTTTCACCAGTCTGTTTATTTTTGTGCCAGTAATATACTTACACAAACAGTTTTTTTTTCATATTATAAATATTGCTTTTCAGTGTACACATTTTAAAAGAGCAAATCTAAAAAATCGCTGCTCAAATCTAATATATTGTTGTATTCACAGGTGATATTCAAAATGTATAGTAACCTGCATGATGTGGGCACTAAACTATCATAGCAATAAAGTGCTGAATTAGACTGGACCCTGATTATAATCAACCAATATCACTATTTCTCTTTACACTGGGTATATGTACTTCTAAATTTTATGATATTGGTTGTAGGTATAGATATATCTATCTAATTTGGTATGTGTGTAATTTTCTACATGCTATAAATATATATATCAAATATATATTTCAGGAAAAATTTTAATACATTGTAATTTCATTATCAGCTTAAAGTACCTACTTATCTACTTTCTTCAATAGTGATTTAAAAATTTTGCCAATTTAATAAGTGAAAAGTAACACTTTGTTGGTGAGATTGAATATTTGCTCAGATATTTATTGGCCATTCATATGTTGTTTTTTCTAAGTAGCCTATTTATATACATCATCAATTTTTCTACATTTTCTTATTATTTTAAATGAGCTCCATTTAATAATAATTTTAATTTCATATTATCTATAATTTTCGTTTTTATTAAAATCATTATGATTTTTGTTGTACCAAAAATTTTAACTGATGTATAGTCAAAGCAATAATTTCTGTCTCTAAAAATTAAGATTATATTAGTGATGTAGTAAAGAAAAAATATGCTATTTTTCTTATTTTCTAATATGCTTTTAGAAAATTCAAAAACAAAAGAGGAAAATTTAAAATAGCCTGTATGGGAAATGCATGATTAATATACAAAATAAAACAAAATTTAGCATGATTTTAGGCAATTCTTGGGAATTAAAATTTTTATCTGTCTTTGATGCTATCAAACACTCTTCTTTGAGTGTTGAAGAGTTTTTGTAAGTATACTCAGAGTGAAGAAGAGGTTATTTCAACAATATTTGGCTCTGTGAAGATTACTACATGAACAGGCATTAATACACATACTGTTGATTAGTTTACTACTGATCTTTAATCAGGAATCGAAAAAGTGGGTAACAGTACACTTGTATTTTACCTTCCATCTTAATTGGCTCCACTAATATTCAATGAATGGTTATTTTAATGCCCTTTTTTGTCTTGCCTATTAAGAAAAATAAATTGACGTCTTGAATTTAGGTCTTGATACACTTACCTAGTGTAATTTCCTACAGCTGAAGCTGGTCTCAGTGCCATTTACCTAACAACTCATTCTTTTCTCACAGATTTGTAATGCCAAATGTAATACCAAATGTTTTAGTATCAATACCAAATACCAAATGTAATGTCAAGTTTCCATCAATGCTGAGGTCTGTCTCTGGGCCCTGTAGTCTGTTTCACTGATCTATTTGTGAGTTCTGCAGCAATACCATGCTATTCCAATTACTGTGGTTTTATAAAACTTGCTATATATAGTTCAGGTCTCTGTTCTTCCTGTTCAGAATTGTTTGGTATGTTTGAAACTTCATTCTTTGGTATAAGCTTTAGATTCAATTTTCTAAGTTCTATGAAAAAAATCTCATTAGGATTCATATTGCAGTTGTATCATATTTATAGATTGATATATTTTGAATTAACATTTTTATATGTATTTTTAATCCAGGGTTATGATTTATCTCTCCATTTTCCTTCATATCTTTTGTCTTTTATATAATTATTTATCTCCATAAAGGGCATACACATATTTTGTTTGATTTATTCCTAGGAACCTTGTAAGGTTGTACTGTTGCTTGTTACTCAGGTGGGACCTTCATTTTCTATTATAATTTCTAATTTGTAAAGGACTTTTAAGATTCTGTTTTGTATTAAAGGTAACATCTTCCATAGTGTTTAAATTGCTTTCTCTTCTGTCTTTCGGAGAAAGTTGGACTTTTTGGAAACAACTCATCATATAGTGATAAAAATTTGTAAGTGCCATCAAAGTTTATTTTTCTGTTCTTAATCTGCCGTATATTGATATGCACTGACATTTCAGTGATCTTTTCCAAGATGAATGTCAAGGAACTATTATAATATATTTTAATTCTTTGGGATTAAAACTCTTCTCCTTTTGGTATACTAATATCAATGTGGAACTTTCCAAATGCTCTTTAGGCCATTGATCAATCACTTTAAATCATTTTACAAAAGGCTCATTCCAAAATTATGATCTTTCTGCAGTTTATTATCAAATGACAGGAAGTAGAATTCAGCTTATTTGTGAATTGCCTTGTTATTCTCTTTATTCATGGTGAAGCCTGAAGCATGTACCTTTTTAAAAAGTCTATGCAAAATATTATTTTGACTCCTAATTGACAATGGGGTTTATGCTTTCTCTGTTTAAAAAATTTTATTTCCCTTGATTTTGTATATACTTGAAATCCATTGATCTTGGAGTGCAATCTTATATTTTTGTGGTTGAAACGAAATATTGATGTAGTTCATAATAGCTGGATAAAAGTCATTCATATTTTGCCTCTTCTCAGTGATTTTATCTGTTGAGTATTTTGAAAAGAGATGATCAACATGCTGTCATTTTTCCTTTGTATTTTAACCTTTGGTTATTTTAAACTCTAGGTGTTGTAAAAAAATGTTTGATTATTCCTGAGGATACTGAATGATTTCCACAGAATATATGAATTACTAAATATTCCATCTTAAATCTATCTAATTTAGCCAGTAAAAATGCTTCAAACAGCACCAAAAAGCAAGTAAGATATGTATTTTTGTGAACTACAAGAAAGCAATTTGCTTTTAAAAATGACTTAAATTTTAAACTATACTTGGAAGCACTGAACATTATATTTAAATGTTTTGCTAATATGACATCTGAAAAATGGCTAGCATTTCTAAAATTTGCTATCCTTTGAACATTAGTGAATTTGTATATTTTTCATATATTTGTTAGTAAGTTTCTGGTGTTTCTAATTTGATGGTTTCTAAATATTCTTTCCCATTTTATGTGAGAGTCTCTTCTCATTTTACTTGCATATTTGTAAGAATTCTTTATATATTAAGGATGTCAACTCACTGTCAGTCATATAACGCAAGAGTTTTCTCAAGTTAATGTTTGCCCTTAATTAAAAAAAAATTGGAATAGTTTCAAACCTACATAAAAATGACAAGAACAGTACAAAGAACTCTCATATCTCCTCTTACCAGGTTCCTTATTGGTAGTATTATTATCTCATTTCCTCTGTCTCTCATTCTATATGCCTTTTGCTGACAGTATGCTCTATCACCTTTAAATACTTTAGTGTATCTTGTCTCAAAACAAGAATTTTCTCCTAGATAGCCAATATACAATTTCCAGTCAAGAAAGCAATGTTGACACCACACTATCTTCCAATCTTCATACCCCATTCAAATTACACAAACTATCTAAACAATGTCTCTTTTTTCTTTCTTGGTCTAGGATTCTATCCAAGAACTTATGTTACATTTGGTTGTCATATCTCAGTCTCCTTTAATCTGGAACAGTTTGAGTCTCTGTTGGTATCCATGGTCTCAGAAGTACAGGCTTTTCCTTCTGTAGGTTTATCCTTAACATCTGATGTTTCCTCATCACTCATGCCAAGCATTCTTGTTAGGAATAACATGGAAATGATAACTCTTCTTGTTATATCACATCTGGAAGTACATACACTATGTCAATCTGTTTTACCGCTGGTCAGGTTAACCTTGATTACCTGATCAAGTTGGTGATCTTCCAGATTCTCCACTATTTTTCCCCTTTGATTGGGATTAGTATTTTATGAGGAGATATTTCAATTTTATTCCAATGTCTTCTTCCTCATCAGTCCTTTATCCACTTCATTCACCCATTGTCTTTGTCCAGCTGTAAAAGATACTGTTGCTTCTCAAGTATGTAAAAATGATAAAATTGAGAATTAAAACATTCTAATTCTTACATTTATTTTCTAGTATTATCAAAAACTTGAGCAATATATATCATGTAACATATTTCAGAAAATAGTAACTCAAACTTTTTAAATGTATCTTACTTTAAGTGCATATTGGCATTCATTATGTAAGGCATCGTTAACTACTTTATTTTTTTTTTTGAATGAAAGTTATACATTTATACTGAAGGGAATTCAGAGAAAATAATGTCTTATTTCTATAAAGTGATTTGCCTAGCTTTTCTACTTTTTTCTGGCTAGCTTTTAGTACAGTATTATATTTATTGAACTAAAATACTTTTAAAAAACAAGATTAGAGTGTATATAAGATATATTAGAGGCACATTTGCCAAGAGACTTTTATATTAATCCTGCTGTGACTGTCCTTTTATGGTTTTTCAAGATTTTTATTTCATCTATTTATTGGATTTTCACTTTTTACATTTCTAATAGGTAAAAATACATGTTTTCTTCATGCAAAAAATCTGATTGTTTTCCATCAGCCAGTAATTGAAATAAATCTATGACAAAATATTTCCAGCCTCCAGCTTGTCAAAATTTAAGATCTATTACAAGAGTTTTGTTCAGTCACATTTCAAACAGTGCTTATTTTTAAGTGTTCCATTTCTATCTGTATTCAATAATGTAGAGTAATATGAACTAATAAGTATGAAAACAGTATAAAAATGTCTGGTGATATAAAATAAAATTTGACAGAAATATAAGAATTCTAGACATGATAAAGGAAGGCCTACATTTATTACAAATCATTATTTTGGTGAGTGTTATTCAGGAGAATGATAAAAATAAGGAAATAGGAAGCTGTGTGAGGGTCTAGACTTTGTTGTTTTCCCCAGTATCCATTGTGTCTAGTATAGTACTTGCTGTCTAGATGGCTAATAGATATTTGCTGAATGACTGAATGACATCAGGTCTTGTGGCTGACTGATTTCTTAGGTCCACTGAAATGTTTTCTCTGCCATATAGCATGAACACACTTCATTAGGTCCCTACCTTGTGTCAGGCACACCTCTAAACACCTTCCTTACATAGGTTAATCTAATTAACTGCCCATCAGAATCTTGGAGGTAGGTACCATTATTATCCCTATTTTACAGATAAGGAAATGGGGCCTTAGAGCTTAAGTTTTATGTCTAAGGTTA
Organism: Cynopterus sphinx; assembly: GCA_030015415.1. Taxonomy (NCBI): domain Eukaryota; kingdom Metazoa; phylum Chordata; class Mammalia; order Chiroptera; family Pteropodidae; genus Cynopterus; species Cynopterus sphinx. Next base: position 132,892,198 of record CM057380.1, read on the forward strand.
CAATAATTTACAGAATCAGTATTTGAACCAGGCTATATAGCAGACCCCATTTTCCTAACCACTATCTTGACAACTTTTCTATTTGCTTGTTTTATTTTGTATGTATGTATGTATGTATGTATGTATGTATGTATGTATGTATGTATTTTAATTGAGATGTAATTGCCATATAAAATTATATTAGTTTTAGGTATGCAACATAATGATTTGATATTTGTATGCATTGTGATGTGATCATAGTAAATCACCATACATGGTTATAATTTTTTCTGTTTTTTCTTTTGATGAGGACTTTTAAGATCTATTCCCTTAACAATTTTCAAATATGCAATACAGTATTATTAACGAAAGTCACTATACTATATATTACATCCTCATGACATGTATTTTATGTCTGGAAGTTTTTGCCTTTTGACTCCCTTCACGGATTTGCCTCCCCTAAACCTCTTTCCTGGCAACCACCAATCTGTTCTATCTATGAACTTGATGTTTTTGTTGTTTTGTCTTCTGGATTCCACATATATAAGTTAGACCATATTGTGTTTATCTTTCTTGGCTAACTTATTTCACATAGCATTATACCCTCAAGGTCCATCCATGTTGTCACAAATGGCAAGATTTCATTATTTTTTATGGCTAAATAGTATCTATATCACATCTTCTTTATCCATTCATCCATCAGTGGATACTCAGATTGTTTCTATATCTTGGATATTGTAAACAATCCTGTGGTAAATGAACACGGAGGTGCATGTATCTTTTTGAATTAGTGCTTTTGTTTTCTATGCATAAATATCCAGAAGTGGAATTGCTGGATCATTCAGTGACTCTATTTTTAATTTTTTTGAGGAACTGCCATACTGTTTTTCATAGTGACTGCTTCACTTTCCATTTCCATCAACAGTACTGTCTGCTTGTTTCAGAGAGCACATGGTCTTGCTACTTTCTTCAAAACCTAAGGACTCTAGTGACAGGGTTGGCACTGTTGTTTTCCATTGGATTTGAAGACAACAATCGTATTTTTCCTCTATTGGGTTTATTTGTTATAAAAATTTTTATCCAGAAGTTTTCTTCCTTACAATTTACTTTATTTCAACAGCATCATCATGGCATATCGATTGATGTGGTATAAGTAAAGCCATTGTGGTTTGCATGATTGGGAAAATATTTTGTTTTTTAATTTTTTCTAATTGCCTTTGCATAAAAAGTTTATGCTAATACTTAAAAATAGATTCCTATCTTTTTGACATTTCCATAACAGCTAGATTTTGAGACTAGGTTGTTTCTATTTCCGCTTGTTAGGGGTGTTGGGTGCCATTTCAGTTGTGAACTCGAGGTAATAGGCTCACTAAGAGCAAAATGTCACCTCAGTGGGTGACCAAGGAATCCCGTTGCCTTCTTCTTTGGCTCTTATTTATTCTGAACAATAAAAAAGACATGATGACCCATGAAGCATATCAGAGAACAGATGTTACAGTGTTGACAGCTTACTCTCCCCTCTGACTAATTCCTTTCCTTCAAATACAGCCTGCCTAGAACTTCTAGCTGTCTTACATGCATCAGCGCTTTTGCTTTATTGTCTGCCCATAGTTTCAGAATGCATTACATATAAAGCTGTTGAAACTTCCTACATAGGCCAATTTTATTGGTCTAAAGAATTACTATTGATTTTGAAGACTTTAGGATATAGCAAATTGTTAACTCAAGAAGAATATTTGAAACCAGATAAAATATTGCATGGAATCATAAGGCATCAAGAGTTTTTGAGAGTTTCTTAGTTGCTCAAGATGAATGTATTTCTAAAAATTTCTTGAACCATTTTGTAGATGAATTTGAGATAGAAGTTATCATCTTGAGAATATCATTTTCTTCCAAAAGTAGTTTTTTTCTTTGAAATATTGCAATTGCATGCACGCCTTAATACACTTGTAAAACCACATAAGTATCTGGAAATTGAAGAGAACATAGTATATTCTCTTGGGAACACACACACACACACACACACACACACACACACACAGACACACACACATATGTACACACACATCAATTCACCCCAAACCATAATAATATTTATGTATAGGTAAAATTCACTCCTCATCTGCAGAAAAGTAGAATAATGTTTACAGTAGAGAAAGAAATTTCATATTTATATAGGTCTTTCAAAATAACTCTTGGAAAGGAATTTCATCTTTCAATTCAAATGAACTGATACCTCAGTTAATAAATCCTTTGGGATCAAGTGTATTTTATTACTGGCCTGTATTGTGTACACACACCTCCTTAAAGTATTTTACAACAGAATAGCTTGTGCTTATATTTAAATGATAAAATTATTCAAATTTTTCTCTTTAATATGTTGACATGAGTTGTCTAAAAAAGTATGACCAGTTTTGAAATTAGAAGGATGTTTTCAATCATAAAGTGATAATAATTGGTTGGGAAAGTTTTAGAAAGAAGGAAAAGTGACCTTTTGTCAGCTGACCACACTTAAATGTGAGTACGCTGAAGAGTTAATAAAGGGTTATACTTTTTCATTCATTTCAAATATCACAAACATCCCTGAGTTGGCACAGGGACTAGGTGCAGAATAGCTTTGGAGTTGCCATTTAAGAATGGAGTAGAATGAGTCCAGTGTCCATGTACATGATTTGAATTTTCAGAAAGTAGGGATCTCACAGTATTGAAACTAGCCCATGCTTATAGGTGAAAAGTGTGAGCTGGGAATCAGAGAGATCTTTTTATTCCTATATGAATATCCAATAGATATTCCATAGTTTTTAAAAAGAATCATTATTTTCTCTTAGCATTGCCAATTCGACTTTGCTATAATCAACCGACCCTACTGTATAAACCTATTTCTAAACTATCTATATGGTTCTATTAGTCTATATTTTAAATTCATGTGCCAATATTGCAGTGTTAATTACTGTGGTTTTATAATGATTTTAGATATGGTAGTTTAAGTCCTCCAAATTTTATTGTTATTCTTCAAGATTATCTTGGATATATTGTATTTCTTACATTTGCTTATAATTTTATTTTATTTTATTTGAATTTTTATGAGTTTATTAGAACAAAACTGATGACATATGCCAAGGAACAAGATTTCAAATACTCCTCATTTACTTCTAATTGTAAACTTAGTTTGATTTTTTGTTGGGATCTCATTAAATCTATACATACGATGGGATGATTTATGTATTTTAATTAGAGATTCTTTAATTTCTCTGTTATATTTTCTAGTTTTTTTGTAAAGTTATCACACATTTTTTTAAAATTTATTTCTGAATATGTTATATTTTGCTGTTATTTTAATTGGCATTATTTTAAATTTCTCATTTGTTAGCAATACAGTTGAATTTTGCACATTGATCTTTTATCTAGTGACTTTGTTAAATTCATTTATCATTAATTATTATTTATTAATTAATTTATTATTCATTATAATATTGACTACCAATAATAACAGTGATATATCTTTCTTTCCAATTCTCATACCTATACTGCTTTTTCTATCTTATTGCACTGACTAGACCCTACAATTCAATATGGACTAAAAGTGCTGGCTGACATTTTTATCTTCCCAACCTCAGGGGGAAAGCTTTCGATATTCGACCATTAAGTATGATGTTCGTCATAGCTGTTTTTATTATTTTTGTTTATTTGTATTTTTTAATTCATCTCATGTAAAAGAACCACACTTTTATTCAGAATTTTAAAAAAGAATAAGTGTTGAATTTCATCAAATCCATTTTCTGCAATTCTAATCATTTAATTTTCTTTTATTAATTTCTAGCGAATTACATCAAGTAATTTTAAAATGTCCATAAATTTCTGATATAAATTCTACTTGGTTATGATGTACTGCCCTTTTTATATATCACTAGATTATATTTGTTAATATTTATTTAGACCTTTTACATTTATTCATGTAAAATAAAGTGATTTGTAAGTTTTCTTCTTATAATGTCTTTGTCAGGCTTTGGCCTCATAAAAAGTGTTAAAATATACTCTCTTTTTTGTTAATTTCTGGAAGAATTTGTGAAAGATCATTGTTACTTTTTCCTTAAGTATTTAAAAGAATTGACTGATCTGTCCATCTGAGACTGGAAATATGTTTATGGGAAGATTTTAATTACATATTTAAATGTGAAAACAATATAGAGATACAATAAATAAAAGTTTTAAATACATATAGAAATTATTCTGATTTTTTATTTATTGTTATGTTCATTACTTTTCCAGGAGTTGTGTATTTTTCGAAGAATGTAAATCAGATTTTTAAATTTATTCCTGTATAATATTCAAGAAGTTGTACAGTTTTCAGGGAATTGCCCATTTTAAATAAACTTTCAAGTTTATTGGAACAGAATTTTTAAAAATAATATCTTCTAATTTTTTTTCAGTACTTATGGAATCTATATTGATATCCCTCTTTTTATTCTTGATATTGATAATCTCTGTCTCTTTTCTTGATCAGTCCTGCTAGGGTATTGTCAATTTTATTAGTCATTTGAAAGACCACTTGTTTAGTCTTTTTTAAAAAATCACTGATTTATTATTGTTATATCCCTGCATATTTATTACTCCTTTTTTCTACTTTATTTAGATTTAATTTGTGTTTCTCCATATCCTGAGATGGATGAATGAATGATTAAATATTTGATTTTCATCCTTTTTTCTAATTATACATTTATGTCTATAAATTTCCCTTAACATAGCTTTATGTCTATCAATTTTTGATGCTCTATTATTTTTTAAATTATAATTTTGCTCAAAATATTTTCTAATTTTATTTTGATTTTTTTGACTCATGGATTGATAAACTTTAAAACACTTCAGGATTCTCTCATTTTTTATTACTGATTTCTAACTTAATTGTTTTGGGGTGTGACAATGCAGTTGACATCAGACTAACCTTTCTATTGTGAGAAATTTAAAGAAATAATTTAATAATATAACATATGTAAGCTATAAGTATAATATTCAGGATTATTTGAACAAAATGTGGAACATGGAAGCAAAGGAAAAATACAAATATATCATTAATTTCTAGAATTGCTTTGGAGATGTTTATGGATATGCTTACATTCTTGAAGCTAGTGGAAAAAAGAAACTTGACCAACACTGCAAAATAAAAGGAAAGAAATTAAGACATAAAAATGAGAAAGCATAAGCTACTACTGTAAGAATAAGGCAAATATATCAACGATCCTTGCAGGAGATTTGGTTTTCCTGTTAAAAGATAAGCACTCTTACATTGAAACAAAAAAATATAATTTAAATTTAAATTACTTACAAGTATCACACTAAAAAAAAAGGAGAATTTAAATAGAGGAAAGAAAGAAGTGAAGCAAGGTAAAAAGAAAGTAGGAATGGCAATATTAATATTAGACAACTAATTCAAGATAAAATTTATTGTCAACTAGAGTTATTTTATATTGAAAACATTTTATTCTCTAGAAATACTTAAGCAATATGAGACCAAAATATAAGTAAAAAGGATTAAGACATAAAAAGAAATATGGAAAACTGGAATTGTAGTGGGAGATTTAGTAAAACTCTGTTAGAACTTGATTGATCTAATAGACAAAAAAGAATATAATTATAGAATAAAGATAAAACAATTGATAAATGTGACTTAATACACACACATATATATGTAGAAATATAGAGATTAGGATATATAGAATAATAGTAACAAAACTTTATCCTGATAGTTTACATTTGGATATAATGAATGAATTTCTATGAAAATACAAATTAGAACATCAAATCAAGAATAGTATAGAAAATCTAATTACTAGTAATAATAGAGGGATTAGAAAAAGTTGTCAAAGAATTAGGTCCTTTCATTTTTTCACTCTGAAGTCATCAGACTCTGACTATATTATTAGTTTTTTAAGATGAGTTTTTCAAACCTTTAAGGAACAGATAATACTTAGGCTATGTAATTTGTTCGAGAGTGTGGAAAAGAAAAGGAAAGCGTCTCAGTTCACTTCCCAAGGCTGTCTTAACCCTGATTCCAAAACTTGAGGGTGAAACACACACACACACACACACACACACACACACACACACACACACACAAACAATCTATGTATGAATAGAGATGCTAACATTCTTATTAAAATAGTAACAAATGAACTCCTGAAGTATAATTAAAAAATACCAGGTCAAGTCGGGCTTTTAAAATAAATTTTTATGAATATAAATATTCTAAATGAAATATTTGCAGTTGTTAAAGTTTTCTAATATCAAGCCTACAAGAATAACTGAAAAGCTATGTTATGATTAATATGAGGCTTTTAATAAGATGTGCGGGTATAGGAAATACACACACACACACACGTGTGTGTATGTATACACATATTTTATGGAAAAGCGGTGATATCCATAATTGATTAAATGAGTCATCTGTTATACTCTTATTAATAATAATTCTAGTGATAATTTGGCAACATGATTTTCTATATTTGCATATACCTACTATTTGGTAATTCTAGATAGTAGAATTACTCTTGCCCACTTTTGTCTTTTTCAGTTTAAATCTCAGTCTACCTTTAAAATCTCTCTACTGTTTTATTTTAGTACTTGCTTGGCAGAACCAAAACCTTGTTAACTCCATCTCTCTGCCTCGATTACACTTTTCAGTAGAACTTGGCTGTAGAAGAACAGAGAACCATGCTGACTGATCTTAATTTATATGTGCATGATTACTTACGTTAAATGTGCCCTTAATGCTGCCATATTTTCCTCATCCATTTTTCTTTCATTCTGCTAGATGACTATTTTATGCCGCTCCTCTTACACTTGGAGCACCTCCTTTTTTATCCTCAGTTAACAGATCACCGTGTGTCCTAAAAGCTATCAGAAGCTATCAGAAGAGAGCTTCCACAGCTATTCCCACTACTCATACTAGCACATTGTATCTTTGCTGATACATTTTCTCTTTATCTCCTTTTACTTAGACATAGTATCCATGACCCTAACATAGACCAGCCACTCCAGTAATACTAAATTGCATCTCCTCTCAAAGATATTTCTCCAGGACTTTATTCCTCTTTTTCTTGCATTATTTGTCCCCTCTCTATTGGATATTTCCTTCAACATACAAATATGCTATAATATTTATAGTCTCAAAAACAAAACAAAAACCTAAACCTAAAACCCTCTGTTGACCCCACTTCCCTGTTCAGCTATTGTTCTTGTTTCCCTTTATCTCCAGTTTCCTCACTTTATTGAACTCCCTCCTATGAGGCTTTGATTCTCTCCACTTCACTGAAAATGCACGTGTCAAGGGCACCATTAATGTCCATGTTGCTAAATCCATATTTCAATTATGAGACCTCGTGCCACTGGACTTGATTGTTCCCTTCTTCCAAACAGTTCTTTGCTTGGCTTTCACAGCACTTTTCTACTTTTACTCCTCAGTCTCCTGACTCCCTCCTCCACACACTCCTGGCATTTGTTTTAGGGCTTGATGATCAGACTTATTCTCTAAAGCTACTCAATTTGTAGGTAATCTCATCATGTCTAAAGGCTTTAAATCCCATCTCTATGAAACAATGACTTCCTAATTTTTTCTCTTATCTTTTTTTTTTTTTTTTTTGTCCTTGAACTCCAGACTATATATCCAGCAATCTACCTATATCTTCACTGGGGTGTTTAATTGGAAAATCAAACCATGCATGTTGGATATCAAAGTTGTCATTCTTTTCCTCATACTTGCTCTTCTTTTATTTTTTCCCCCCATCTCACTAAATGGCAGTTTCTTTCTTCTAGTTGCTTGGGCTAAAAACGTTGAAGTATTTCTTGATTCTGTTTCATTCATACTGCACGTTTAATTCTAAAATAATCTTTATTGCTCCTTGCAAAACATGTTCTAGATTGGGAGCCTTTTCACCACCTTCTCTAGTACAAGCCCCCCCTTGCCATGGCCTGCAAACTCATCTCCTTGCTTTAGCCCTTGTGACCTTCTACTCTCTATACCGTCTATTTCTGACACTGTAGTCAAGTTGATCATATTGAACTTGCCAGCAGGCCCTTGCCTCAGAGTCATTGCTCTCCTTCAGGGTTTCACTAGATGGCACTCTTTCTTCCTCCCTCTCTCCCCCTCTCCCCCCCCCCATTCTCTCCTTCTCTCTCTTTTGTGTATACTTCCACCTACATGGTGCAACTATTTTTTTAAAATTAAATTTATTGGGGTGACATTGGTTAATAAAATGATATAGGTTTTATCATACAGTTCAGTAATATATCACACACACACACATACACACATATATGTGTGTGTGTGTGTGTGTGTGTGTGTGTGTGTGTTCATCAACCCAAAATTAAATTCCTCTGTCACCATGTATTTGACGACTTTACTTTTATCTACCTCTCCTCCTCCTCCCGCCTTTTCTTCTAATAATCACTAAACTGTTGAACGTATCTGTGGATCTCTGTTTGTTACTTTGAGTTTTATATTCCACATGTAAGTGAAATTATGTGATTTTCAGCTTTTTCTATCTGACTTATTTCGCTTAGCATGATAATCTCAAGATCCATTCATGTGACGACCTGAACATACACTTCTCCTAAGAAGACATAGAAATGACGACCTGAACATACACTTCTCCTAAGAAGACATAGAAATGGCCAACGGACATATGAAAAGATGCTTATCTTCATTAGCTATTAGGGAAATGCAAATTAAAACCTCAACGAGATACCACTTCACACCCCTTAGAGTGGCTATCAACAAATAATAACAAGTGTTGGAGAGGCTGTGGAGAAAAAGGAACCCTTATACACTGCTGGTGGGAATGTAAATTGGTACAGCCACTATGGAAAACAGTGTGGAAGTTTTTCAAAAAAATTAAGAATAGAGTTACCATATGATCCAGCAATCCCTCTTCTGGATATTTACCCAGAAAAATTGAAAAGACTTATCTGTAAAGATTTGTGCACCCCAGTGTTCGTAGCAGCATTATTCATGGTGGCCAAAATATGGAAACAACTGGAGTGTCCTTTGATAGATGATTGGATGAATATTACTCAGCCATAAGAAAAAATGAAATACTGCCATTTGTGACAACATAGATGTCTCTTTTTCAATGAGACTTTCCTTTTTTTAAGGGAGAACTTTTTACAAAAATATCATTTTGCTATATTCCTTATCCTCTATACCTACTTTAATTTTCTTCATAGATTTTATCACCACATAACCTGTTTATTTTATATATTTTACTTAATTATTTTACATAAATTCAATGAGGACTGGGTTTTTTTTTATATCTTTAGTTCACTTCTTATTCCCAGCACCTTGAAAAGAGTCTAGAATAAAGTAGACATTAAAAATATGTGTTGAGTGGATAAATGAATAAGTGAATTAGTAAATACAGAGTCATTGAAATGTATATGCCATTTGAACCCGCAATTTTATTCCTATTATTTTTTATTCCAAGAAGGTAATTGCTCATGTGAGCAAAGAAATGTGTATTGAAGCATTTTTATTAAGAATGAAAAACTGGAACTAATAATAGGAAGTTGGATACTACATTGTGGCACAGCTACAACTACAGAATACCATGAGGCCATTGAGAGGATTTGGTTTTACTTGTAATGACATGGAAAGATGATCACAGTGCATGGTTAAGTGAAAAAGACTGCAAAATGTTACTATTGTTCATCTCTTGCCAGCAGGACTCTTAGTGATCTTAATTTCCTTCCTCATGCTTTTGTATATTTTCTAAATTTTTTCTAATTATAACCTATTATTTTGTCAGAAAATTACATATATTTATGTGTATATCTGTTTATAAACCAAGTTGTCAATTCTTCGACAAGTAGCCATAAGCCTTCTTCCTTTCTGCTTATTCTTTCTATGAGGCAAGTATACTTAGCTTGGAGTCCACGAATGGACTTTGTGACATCTGTGAACTTTTTGTAAAATCTGTTAGCCACATTTTCTACATGCTTGCGTATGTGCATTTCCAGATTATCAAACTAGTCCATATACCCTAGTGAGTTTTCCTCAACTGATGATAGTGTGCTCTTGCGTTCATTCTTGATTAAATAGAGTCTGCCACTTCTTTAAACCCTTCCCTCTTTTTCTAACTTCCACCTGCTTGATTTCAGTCTAAGTTGACGTACTGGGAGATACTACCCTTTATTTCAACTCCTTAAATCTCATGGTACCCTTGTGCTGTAGACTATCCACTTATTGTCAGTGCTTTATCATATCTTTATCATATTGTTCTTTCTCAATCCTTGTATAAGACCTGCCTCAAATTGATACTTCTAAAATACACACAGTGCCATTAAATCCTCCTCCCCTCTAAGATCGTAGCTGAAAGTGTTGTTTTTTTAGAATTTGTTTTATGTCTTACTGACCTTATCATTGATAGTAATAAACTATCTCCATTTCATGAGTGGCTATTTTTCTCTTTAATTTTATCATAAACTCAGATATGTAGAGTAATAAGATGAGACGTTTTCAAGACATCATGTTGTATGTCAGGGCTTTAATCACAAATTAAATTCATTTACTACTGATCTTTTTCCTCAGTGATAGAATTTGACTCCTAGCTATATTATTAATGAAGTTTTGCTATCTTCACTGATCTAGCTACATTCCTCTTCTTGCAGTAAGACTTTTATAATAGTCTTATTATTAATTTTAAAATGGATAAAGCTTAATTTTCACTTAATAATGTATTTATTAATAGGCATCTCTAATCGTCAGTATCATTTGGCCTTGTTCATTGTCATTTCCTCAGTGCTCATAGTAATTATTTGTTAGACTAAATGAACTAATAAATCATAGTTTTTTTAAAACTCTCTTTATGCTTGAATATAAGGAAAGTCTTTGTTTTATAAAAATTAAATGGCCTCAGGAAGCCATGAATTGTTGGTCACTGAGTGTATTCAAACAAATTAGGTAACCAATAGATGAGACTATCTTAGATGACATTCAAGTATTATTTGAGTAGATTTTCATTTAAATTACTTTCTGCTTGTGATTCATGCTTGTTCTAATTAAAACCCACCCTGAAAATTGCTGACGTTTAAATAGCATACATTAATATGCCATAGGAAGTATAAATAGTAATTGTGGCATGTATGGAGTACTTTTTATTAGCAACTGTGCAAAGTGTAAGCACTTATATCTCTCATTCATTGAATTCTTAAAATGATCATATATGGTTACAACTTTTATTACCCCTATTTGATAGGGGAAACTGAGGCTTGGAAAAGATTTTTAACTTGCCAGGTTAGTAACCTATAGAAACAGGGTTAAGACTCTAAGGCCTCTTAAATTGCTATATTATACTGCTTTGCTGATGGTCAAATACTATTTAAAAACAAACAACAGCATTTAACAAAAATAGAATCAGCATGGTTCTAATGAGGGCTGCCAAAAAATACAATATTTTCTTCCCACTCTCCCATCTCCCTTAACATCTGAGGGAATCACTAGAAGTGACAAAGTGAAAGTCAATTTTCTGTAACAAATGAATAAGTCCACCTAAAACAATAATTTTGGCCCTGCCACAGGACTTTACTTTTCATATTTCATTGGCTGTCCTAGAGCCCCCATAATCACAAAGCTGTCAACCAATTCTTTCACTTAAAAATGTATTCAAATTGCTTGTTATTCACAGAATTGGCAATAAGAAGCTGGATTTTATAAATGATGCCTAACTGAGATTATTGACAAATAATACAAATTGTTACTATTTATTGGGTTCTTACTATATTTCAGACACTTACTATATATAAATTATCATATTGAGTTCTCATTTTATAGATAAGGAAACTGAGGCAGTAAGAGGTTGGGTCATAGGTAGTGAGCTGGGCTTCCAGTTCCACAGCCTGCGCATGTAATTTTTTTGTAATCATGCCATCCAAGAACTACAGTAATGATATTTTTGGCATTAGATGTGCATGTGGCTTTTCTTCAAGTGACCAATTTACAACTGGCTTGTAGTTTAATGTACTGAGATGATCTGATCTTTTTTTTTTTTATTTAAGTTTTTATTGAAGGCAGCAGAAAAATTCTCATTTCATGTCATGTGAAACCTTTTTGTCAGATGAAACATAACGTCATTTTTATCCTTTAATCTTGAGTTGTAAAGGAAGTTGTTGAAATGAGTGTTGTCATACCACTGTTGCCTCCTTCTCTGAAGCCTAATCTTAAGTTAGTTTATACTTCTGTCAATGCAAAAGATATTTGAGTAACAAAGTTATAAATTATTATAAAGGGTTAACTTTATTTCTGATTTTAGTTACTTCTCAAAATTATGAATAACAAATCAGGGAGACATATGTTCAGTTGTGAGAAATTATCAAATTATCTTTTTGGGATTTAAAATGTGATTTTTCAATAAGGTAGTAAATACTCATTAAAGATAAAAGGAACAATATAAATGTCTAACCAATGTACTGTATACTTAAAACTAATTATAAAATAAAATTTAAATAAAGGTCAGTGAGAATTTAAAAAAATGAAAAAAAAGATAAAAGGAAAAATAAATACATTAAAAAGGTTAAAAATCACTTATAGTTCCATCACTTAATCCTTTAAAAAAATGTTGATACATTTTATTCCGATTACACATTTTTCCCATGGTCACAATGGTAATGAATCAGTATGTGTTCTGGTTGTAAGGTTACTTTGGAGGTAGTGGATGGGGAGGACAGCTTACAGACTGATGGGAGCCTGAGGCACCAACATTGGGAATAAGCAATAGCCAAAGGTGCCCTGGTGGACCAGCAAGCAGGATGCAAAGCAACTTTAACGTAATGATGTATGTTGTTGCCCCTAACACAGTGCAATACCCGGTCCCTTCCTTCCTTGCTGTGTTCCATCAAAATTCTGAGTTGCAAGAAAAAGTGTCCGTTTAGCAGTTATCAGAGGGAAAAGGGGTTGGAGGAAGGTAGATAAAGGTAAAGGGGATCAAATATATGGTGACAGAAGGAGATTTGACTTTGAGTGGTGAAAACACAATGCAATGTACATATGATGTATTTTCGAATTGTACACTTGAAACCTATATAATTTTATTAACCAATGTCACATAAACAGATAAACAAACAAATAAATAAAGTGTCTGATTCCTAGTGTATGTCAAGAGCCTGCCCCTGGCTGTGCCTTGGGAAGGAAGAGGGAGGATTTGACCTCTTTGCTTTTTGAAATTAAAAAGAGCTAATGTGTTGTCTTTACTGAGTGTTTTGTATGTATGTAGTTGCAGCAATGTTCCAAGGTCTTTCTTAACTTAACTCTGTCAAATCTTCACAGAAGTCCATTGAGGAAAGTACAAGTCATATCCCCATTTTATAGTTGAATAACCAGATGAGGCACAGAGAGGTTAAGTGACTTAAGAGGAGTACCAGGATGCGAACCCTCAGGCTTTAAGGCGTGAGTGTTTACCACTCTGTTATGCTGGGCCTTGAGGAAGTGTGGGGAGGAACAAGGCTTTCCTCCCAATGAGATGTCACCCTTAGGCAACAGTAGAGTTTCAGAAATGAATATGACTGTTACTAGAAAAGTGATTCATTAAAATGGGCTCAGTGTTTATTTACAGATACTTTTTAACTTCTAATTATGTGATAAAAATATTTTCTTGTAATTTCATGTCTTAATACAAATTTGAACATCTTAATAATGACTTGTTTTTAATATACAGATCAACTCCTTTCAACCTGTTTTGCCTTATTTTAATAAGAGTTAATATTTATTAAATAAATATATGTCCCAGACACACTTCTAATATAATTTTTCTTTTTACTAATATTTTTGTATATTATATATATATTTCATTTTTAAAAACTCAAGTGAAGGATGCTAATGAAAATGTAACCTTTGATCAGATATGTAACTTCTGAAAGGTTGTTCTTGTTCGTTGGGCATAGTGTGAGTCTCATTGTTATTAAAGCTGCTTTAGTGCCTCAAGTTTAGGAATTTAATACATGTGCCATTTCTAGTAGTATCTATAGGAGGACAGCAATAAAAGGGTTATGGCCTTGATGTATTAAGAACTGACAGGCATGTAGCAATGGGTATTTGCTGATTTACTTTTTAAAAAATAAAATACTTCTTTATCACAGAATTCAGTACTCAAATTGATTAAATAATGAAAACTTATCAAATAATAACATAGAAAAGATTCACTGGTTGTAGGTTTCTGGATCAAAATCTAAACAAGTTTGCATTATATTCTCAATAACTTCTAAGCATGGTTTATATTCTTGACTACTTTATTTTTCATTCTTAAAATGGAATTTTTACTATATGTTACATAAAAGAAGTAATGCATAATTAATGAAGAAAATTCAAGGATATGAAACTATATGAAAGATTCATTACAGCCTTTCCCTCTAATTGTACCCCTCTGAGGAAACTACTGTTAACATTCAACATGTGTTCTTCATCTTTTTTTCTCTAAACACACACCTGCATGCATATGTACTCACACACACAGAGTTTTATCAAGCCAGATGGGATTCTGTAGAGATACTTAGCAGTAAACTATAGCATCATTTTATGTCAGAACCTCATTCTTTTGTAGAGTGGCATAGTGTTCCTGAATGTGGATGTATCATAATTCTTTTATGAGTCGATAGTTGGTATCTTATCAGAGTTTCACTATTTTAAATAAATCTGCAGTCAGAACTTTCTGTGTATGTCATTGCTAATTTTGTGCTGCTATTTTGCAGGATAGATTTTTAGGTTTGGTACTGCTGATTTAAAGAATATGCACATTTATTCTATTGATAGATTTACTGGACTGTCTTTAAGGAGTCCCTATCAGTTTATTTTGCCACAAATAGTATATTAGAGTGCTAATTTCCCCATATTCTAATTGACACTGGCTATTATTAATCATTTTGATTATTGTTAATCTGAATGGTGAATCCATTAAGTTGCTTCTTCTTATTGATTTGCAGATGCTCTTCGTAAATTATGGCTATTGACTTCTGATTTATCATGTTTAATTTTGCCTTACACAATGTCATTTGTTGTTTAATTTTTTTAACACATTTTTCTGTTGAGAAAATTTAAAATTTTATGTAACTACAGTTAATCTATGTTTTACTTTATGGTTTCTGTTGTAATTTCTTCTCATTTAATTATGGCTAATTTCCTTCTTCTACAGATTATTCCCAGCAGCATATAAACATGTGTAGTATTTATCACCAATTAAAATAAAGAAAACCCTACCTTCACTATGTGTCTTTCAGCAGCTGCCTTCCCATTCCTCCAAATGTGTCTGTATGGGTTATTTCATTAACCTCTGCCCATTTTCATTTGAGTCTACCTCAGTCAGGCTTTATCTTTTGTAGAGTTTTCTGAAATAGTGTTATGATCACCAGATACCTCCATTTTGCTAAATCCAGTGGTTAAGTCTTTATCTTACTTGACTTATTAGCAGCATTTGATACAGTTCATAACTAACTCTTCCTTGAGGCATCTTCTTCATCACTAGGCTTTTGGACACCACTCTCACTTATTTCTCTTCTAATCTCGCTAGCTACACTTACTGGTTTTCTTTGCTAGCTCTTTCTTAAAATGTTAAAGTATCCTTCTTTCATGCAGAATAATTCTTTAGGTAATCCCTATGCTTTCATGGGTTTCAATACATCTGTATGCCTATGACTCCCAAATTGCTATCTCCATTATGATCCTATCTACCCCTCGGACTTATGCATTTAGTTGTCCTCTCTACATATCCTCTTGAGTGCTTATTAGGTACCATAAACATAACATACCTAAGTTTAAAACTTGATTCAAATTATTTTAGTTTTTTTTTTTCATTTGAGAATGTCTTGATTTCTTCTTCATTCTGAGAATATTTTTGCTCAGCATAGCATTTTTGGCTGACAGATTTTTCTTTCACTACGTGAAAAGTATTGTGCCACTGTCTTTCAGTTTCCATTGTTTCTACTGAGAAGTCCACTATCATTTTAATTGTTTTTTCCTATACATAATTTGTTGATTTTTTGCTGTCTACTTTCAATATTCTTTCTTTAGAAGTTTAATTATAACAAGTTATTCTTTGAGTTTATCTTGTTTGAGATTTGCTTAGATTCTAGAATCTGTGAGGTTATGTCTCGACAAATTTGGGAAGTTTTCAGCCATTGTTTCTTCAAGTACCTTTTAAATTCATCCTCTTTTGGCTCTTTTATGAACTCTAGTTATACAAATCTTAGATCTTCTGTTATAAACTCACAGGTATATGAGAATTTGTTCTTTTTTTTTCAGTCTATTTACCTTCTATTGTTAAGATTGGGTAATTTTTGTTTTACCTTCTAGTCGACTAATTCTTTTCTTGGTCCCATCTGTTCTACTGTTTAGCCTATTCTTTGAGCTTTTTATCTTATTTATTGTATTTTTAAGTTCTAAAACATTTAATTCTTTGATTCCTTTATGCTAGCTTTCTGGTTTTTTTTCCTTCATTTGTTTCAAGTGTTCAAATGTGCTTGCAATTGCTTGTTTTCATCAATGCTGCTTTAAAATTTTTATCAGGTAATTCTAACACCTTTATCATCTTGGTGTTGATATCTATAAATTGTGCTTTTCTGTTAAATTTGAGACTTTTTGTTTCTTGGTATGGCATATGATTTTTGATTTAAACAGACATTTTTATATTACGTGATGAGACTTGGATCTTATTTAAATTCCTTTTAGCTAGTTTTCTCTGATGCTGCTCTAGCAGGAGATGGAAGGGAACTTCCAGGTGGAGCTAGAAGTCCAGATTTCCAACTTGGCCTTCTGCTGAGAATTAAGGGGGAGCTTCTGTTATTTCTGGGTTGGGGAGTAGAAGTTTTACCTCCCCATGTGGTCTTTACTGACATAGTAGTAAGAATGGTCTCATTACTGGTTGGTGGTGGTGAAGGCCCTGAACCCCTACTATGCTTCCTCTGACACCATTCCAGTGGGGAAAGGGGAAGTGTGCGTTTTGGAAGACCAAGGTCTTCTTCATGGGGTCTCCACTGATGCCATGGGGGCCTTATTACTAGCCAGCGGGGTTAAAAATCTTGACTCTCTACTCATCCTCCCCTTTCACTTCCCTAGTGGAAGTGTGGGGTACATCATTTCTCTCAAGAGGGTGGAAATCTAGTCTCCCCACTTAGCCTTTGCTGGAATGGTTGAAGAGGAGACCAGTTTTTATCTCTGGTGTTTAACTGGAATAGAGTGGTTATTCTCTATAAGTTTTTATCTTGCTAGTCTTCTCTTTTGTTGGTGCTTTGACTAGAAAGAGCAGGCTTTTGTTAGGGCTTTTATTTTGGTCTGCATCTGTTGGTATTTCTAGGTTGCTAGCTTCTTCTGCTGCAAGTCTGGATATATGAGGTAAAAAGAAAACTCCAGAAACTCATCACTGTGTTACTCTTCGGGTCCTGAAGTCCTTGCTGGTTTTTTTTCTTTTCTCCATCTTTCAGACTCTTCTTATGTTTTATAATATAAAGTCTAGTTGTATTTAGTGGGAAAACTAGGGAAAGCATATCTACTCCATCTTTCTGGAGATGGAGGTTATATCAGTCTTTTTGAACTTTATTTTCAGTGGGTCCCATATGGCTCTTCTTTTTTGTGCAGGTACCTGGAACTAGAAAGCAGTGGCCATCGGAATGAAGTCAGACTACATTACCGCTCAGGCAGTCACCGCCCTCACACAGAAGTGTTTCCTTACATTTTGGCTGATGACAAGTGGCACAAACTTTCCTTAGCCATCAGTGCCTCCCATTTGATTTTATACATTGACTGCAATAAGTAAGTGAAATTTTCTCAGTTCAAGAAATAAAATATTCTAAAGTAACTCATATTACTTATCTGATATTTCTTTTTCTGCAGAATATATGAAAGAGTGGTGGAAAAGCCCTCCACAGACTTGCCTCTGGGCACAACATTTTGGCTGGGCCAGAGAAATAATGCACATGGATATTTTAAGGTATCTTTTGATTAAAGTCTGAGCATAAAGTGTAAATATAAGTGCTTTCTCATGAGTTTGGAAAAGTATATTTCACTTTTTATGGTGTGAAACAAAATAATTTGATTTGTATAGTTTTTTTCTTATTTATGTTTATTACTATTTTTGTTTTTCACACTAGTGTTTTATTTAGCCAGCTAACACTATTTACTCTTTTTTTATCCCTAATGAGTTTGCTCTTTAGACATTACAGAGATGATTACAAGGCTGTAATCAGGGCAGTTAACGTTATCATTCTTGAAATTAGGCATTCAAAGTAATAAAAGTCTAAAATGTTAGTATAGGAATGAACTCTCCACTACTGAAATATAATCTTTGATGGTACTATCACAGGGATGTTAATCATAGGTGATTGAAAGCTTTTCAATATTCATTATTTGTGATCTCTTGTATTCTATAAAATGAGAAAAGAATACATATATTTGCACAAATCTATCAAAACTAGAAAGCAGATATAATTCACTCCTTAGAATTTCATCATTGCAGAAGATCTAAAATAGATCCCACTTAACTATCTGTATTTAAAGGATGAAGAAATAAAATTCAGAAAATTGCTTGACTGCAATCCTATAGTGTAATCATTTTTCCCCAGAGACCATGACAGTGCCTACAATACACATATAGCTTGGCAAATGGTTGTTAAATAAGAGAATGATATGTGATTTGTCCAGCTTATGGATATTTAGGTAGAGTAAGTGTCAGTAACTTTAAAATTGCATTCTAAGCAAGATTTATAATACTTGAAAGGTGTTTTTAAAACTTATTTAAATGTTGTCTGTTATCTAGAAACCAGGTGCTTTGAATATGTAATTCCATCTAATCCTATTCTTACTGGCCCTGTTGCAGGGTCTTTTTTTCCTCTTTTACATATGCATAAATCTGCTCATAGAGGTTAAATTCTCCAAAACTAGTCATGTGGAATTGATCCCTTTGTTGCGAATCCTGAAAAATCAATGCTCTTTTCCCACGTAAGGGATGGCAAATTTATGCCATGAGTGCCAAGTCTCTTCTCCATTTAATTATTTCAGTCTTTCCTATGGAGTACAGATATAGCCACAGAATTCTTTTTACATATCAATTATGGGTTCTACTCTAGGGATCATACTTTTTATTGTAGGTTGTGACTGGTACCCACTAGAAGTTGTGCAGTGCACATGTTGCTGCTTCTAAGGGATGGGAGTATGTATACAAGTTGCCTCCTTAATCTAAACCCCAGCAAAGAGCAGATCCAGCAGTTACCATTAGGTATATAAAATATCAATAACTCACATTGGCATACTTTTTTGCCACACTATTAATCAGGTTAAACATTTGGAAGATATACAGGCCTGTATTTGGTTGATCTTTGTTGGTACATTTAAAATTGTCTTAATAATATATTGGTTCTGTCACCCCTGTCATTAGATATTCTGTTTATATTTTTCAAAGAGATAAAGTGAAATATTAATTAAAGAAAATATATAAAAGATGAAGGAAGAGAGAAGAGTGGTGGATGAAAGGAACAGTTGGAGTGTATCTGAGGAGGTCATTTCTGAGCTACTATTTGGCCTTTGCTATAAGAGCCCCATAGGCTGGAAGCTAATTATATCTTAATGACTAAGGATGTGTGTAAATTTTGCCTATAAACATGTAATGCAGAGACTTCTGTGTAAAGTGGGTTCTTTCCAGCTAGCATTTTAAAAAAATTAATGCTCAACTTTCTATATTTCCTAAGGACTGATCACTAAGTCTGGTGCAGCTGTTTAATAAATCTGTTGTCCATTTTGAGTTTAGAAATTAATTTTAAAAGATTCAGCTGAAAAATGAGAAATGATCAAATAAGCATTGCTTTTATGACTCAGTTTTTCTATTCTATTCTTTTGATGATTGCAGTTAATTTAAAATTGGTATCAGTTCCACTATTGCTGAAACCAGCAGTGATTTTTGGGTTGATTTTTAAAGGTCGTTTTCAAGTCTTACTTCAGTGGCTAACTAAAAATAACTTTTCAAAACAACATGACTATTGCCTCTTAATTATATCTTGACATTTAATCTTAAGATTTTAAAAATATTATGAATAAGAGAGTACATGGGTAATCATCTATTTTGCCTTATGTATTTCTTTCCCTTTGGTTTGAAGTTAAAGCAATGCATTTGAAAAGATTTTACTAATAGATTTGGTTGAGTCTATCCTGTAATGTTTTCCTTCATGAACTTGACTGTTGAACATAATTTAGGTAAATGAAAGTACTTTTTTTTTTTTCACACAGGGTATAATGCAAGATGTGCAATTGCTTGTAATGCCCCAAGGATTTATTGCTCAGTGTCCAGATCTTAATCGCAGTAAGTCCATTAATTTTTGCACTATGTGATGAAAAGTGTGCTTCTTGCTTAATTTTGTCCAGAATGTCAGTTTGAACTTGGAGTTCACCTATATGAGTTGTCAGCATAGACTTAACCAAATTGAAGCCCTTGTAAATGCAACTTGACCAATACAGTGTTTGTAATTTCAGCCTGTCCAACTTGCAATGACTTCCATGGACTCGTGCAAAAAATTATGGAGCTACAGGACATTTTAGCAAAAACATCAGCCAAGGTAAAAGCTACTTAGAAATAAGCATGGAATAGCTCAAATTTCCTTGAGGTTCTTATATAACCACAGGGTTTCACCTTTGATTCTTATACCATACTCTTTGCTAGGACTAAATCTAAATCAAAATCCTTGCCTAAGGAAAGGGCTTATATGTATTCAAACCCTGGCCATTGGTATAACAAATGATAGTAAATCAGATTACCTGGTTTTTATACAGCTTACTACAACAGACTTTATTGTTTGATTTAATATTTACTTTATTGTGTTTTTATTTTTAAGGAAGGAGACACTAAGTTATTGTAAAAATACGGACACTAGAATTATGACAAGGAAATGGTCTCACAAATGCTTTCTAATGCTGCATTACAGTTATAGGATAATTCACTGTCTTAAGCATCATATATCAAGTTTATCTATAATTTCATCAGAATGTTGTCATTTTGCATAGTTGTTACTGATAACCTGAAAAGTGTTGTACATGAATAATTTGTTTCTGACACAATACAAATTCTAAAATTTATGTTTTTATTTGAGTAAACATTTATGAAATTAAACATTTTTTTAAAATGGAAAGTGCTTCTCTGTTTGTGGGTGATGCTATTTAGACTTAGCCTTCATTTCTATCTTCTAAATTATGCTTTTTTTTTTTGTAAAGGCAGGGAGCAAATTTACAAAAAAGAAGGAGGAAAAAAATCTTTTTTATTAAAGTCTTAAATATATTTAGAACAAATAATTGATGGGCACAGCCATCATGACTACTATACACTAATATACATACATACATGCATACATACATACATACATACATACATACATATATATATATATATGTATATATTAGATGGCTATTGAAGTGTTTTGCATTTCTGCATTTGTGGAATGGTGAATAATATGAATTCCTTCCTTTGTGCCACAGCTATCTCGAGCTGAACAGAGAATGAATAGATTGGATCAGTGCTATTGTGAAAGGACTTGCACCATGAAGGGAACCATCTACCGAGAATTTGAGTCCTGGACAGACGGCTGTAAGAACTGCACATGCCTGGTATGGCTTCCACTGGACTTCAGACTAAGGAAACTCAGAAACCCTAACTCTTTAAAAATTTATTAAAATAATGTAATCCTGAAAATTTCAAGACCCATTTCCTCAAGACACAACCTTAAAGTTCTAGCAAACCTGGTCAAATCTAAAGAACTGTGTGTTACATTATTAAAGACACTTTCTAGCCTATAAAGATGATTATGGTTTAGGAATGCTATAAAAGTTAAGTTTATTGGTACACGCATGAAGTTAGCAATTTCAATTGAGTTAGTAAATTGATTCCCAAAGTATTCTATTCTGTTATCCTCATGTGTTTATTAACGTATTTTAATAAAGCTAAATTAAAGACAGCATATAATAATGTGACCATATTGGTTTATATAAACAAATAATGGAGTTTAAATAAATAAGTTAATCTTTAAAAGTTTACTAAGATAATGGAATACAAATTATAGAGTTTTAATAAATAATTATTTCTCTAATTGCTCACTAATAAAGTAGGATATTTAGCGCATTATGATTTAAAATTATATGTTCAATTTCAAAAAAAACATTCATGACTAGTTAGGTTTTAAACTTTTAAATTCCACATGAATTTGTCTGTTAACATGGGTTGACTGGACAGAAATCAGAAGTCTATGTGCATTAGTCTTTAAAATTTTTTTCCCAAGTCCATCAACTTTATTCAAAGCAGAATATCATGAATGTGAAAAACTTAAAGATAGTTCTGAAATTAACTGTGTGTGCAAATGGGCATGTGCACATTATATGATTTGTATTCAGGAATGCATTACATTTCTACCAAAATTATAGTACTTTATAAATACAGTAAAGCTTTTCCAATATGTTAAATAGAGGTCAATAGTCCAACTGAGTAAAATACGAGATGTGGTATAGTGAGGTCAATAAAATGACTAAAAAAGCAGCTAGCAATCTGAGAGTTCTGAATGACCATCAGAACATCTGAATGACCATCTGCAACTTGGCAACTCTTGTGGTGGTAGCCTGTCCCATCTTAAATATCCATGGGAAGATTCTGGGTCCTAAGACTGGGTTTCCAGAATGGTAGTAGCTATTCCGGAAATCTTTGGTTTGTTGATGCTAATTTTGTGAGTAATCTTGGGAGACGTGAGTGCCCCAGGCTTACCCTTAGCCTGCTATTTTCCTGTCGCTGTGTGCCTTTTCTCTCCACCTATGTCCTCATCCATCTTACTAAACAAACTGAGAACTCAGGCTTAGTTACCGTCAGTTGCTGGACATGTTATGACCCAATTTGTATTACTGTGGGTCTCTGTATTATGAGTTTTACTGTATAATAACCAAAGAGAATAGTGGTATTTATAACCTTTTATGTGAAGAGATTGAAATTTAAGAAACATTAAAAATACTTGAAGACTAACAAACTGTAACTTGAAAATTTTTTAAATATTGTTTTCTTCTCAGAATGGAACCATCCAGTGTGAAACTCTGATCTGCCCAAATCCTGACTGCCCGCTTAAGTCGGCTCTTGCATACGTGGATGGCAAGTGCTGTAAAGAATGCAAATGTGAGCATAACTTTTATGATGAATACTTTCTTTGGCAATAAAGCCTTGTATTAATAGTCACCCTTCACTGGTTTAATCTAAGAAAGCTAAAAAGCTTCTAGAAGTGATGGAAATAGGAAGAATACATTCTTTATTTTGGTTGATCAGTTATTTTTAATTTAAAAATGTTCTACTTTATTCTAGCAAGATTTTTTTTTTTTGGAGAATCTATTCTGTGCAATGAAAATAATATAAAAATGTGTAAGAAACTTAGTGGAAGGCATTTTTCTCATTATACTTCTTGATATAAATCCCTTCCAAATAGGTCAAAAATGGTCCACTCTCAGCTATGAAGACCAAGGAAATCAATGATACAAGTGACTTAATAGATGATACACTAGCTCCATTGGCCCAAAACACAGAAATTCACATTGTTATAGGATTATCCAGTATGGACAAGGCCATGGCCTTTTATTCCTAAAAAGAAGCTCACACCACTGAGTGAGGAAGCTGTCCTGCCTTTTAGCTGCTATGCAGTTAATCTCAGGAAATGCTTTTTGCATTTGTAGCTATCCTGAATGGGTTCTATATCATTCATTCAATAACAGAAAGCATTACATCTGTGTTATTTATACTTTAAAAGACTACCCTTAAATCCTTATCAAAAGGAGCATTTAAAATTCAGCTATTTTATTTTTACAAATGAATAGTAACCCCCCCAAAAAAACTGTTATAAAATTTGTAGAATATATAGATATATAAGTGCATATACAAGCTTTGTAAGTGCGATGTAATCATTCACACACAGAGAGAGAGAGAAAAGGAAAGGAAGGGACAGTGAGAGGAAAGAGGTGAGAGGATGAATGGCTGCTTTTGCTAAGGTTATTATGTTTATCCTGCTATGGTAACACTGACGTTGCTGTACCTTATTCTTGCCTACATAGTGCGGAATGTGCTACTCTTGGTGAGAGAGATATCAGTGAAAAACTAGGAAATTGTTTTGTACTTCATTGATTTAATTCCCTCAGGATCTCATTAGTATTCAATTTTATTAGAGTTTACATTGAAGCCTATCCATTTCATGAAAGTGTATTAGCCTAGTCTAGTAGATTTGCCTGAACTGGGAAGGATTGAATGTAATTGTTCTTATATATTTCACTAGCTAATTTCCTTGGTGAGGAGAAATCTGGGTTTCTCCTTGAACTTGTCTTGTTAAGTAAAAGCTTGAGGTGATGTTCTTTTTTTTGCAGATGGTTGGAGGTAGAAGGGCCCTCTATAGGGCCTTATATTCATAACATGACAATAGCAGGAATCATACTTTTGGTTTTAACTTCTTTTACACTTATTTCCACCAATACTTCTGTTCTGTTACTGTGAATATGATAGATTTGCATGAAGTGATGCCGACTTTATTAGAGACAGGCTGATTGAAATAATAGATCATCATGATAAATGCATTAATCAGAAGATCTGAATTTCAGTTCTGATTTTGCCATTTGTCTCTGTAACCAATAGTAAACTGCCTACTAAATTGGACTATGCAAACAGCATGCCGTTAGACTTACTGAATTGGTAAAATATTTTAAGATTCATTAATGCAAAGTGCTTCTGGCAGACTTTGGTGTTAATGATTGGAAATTGACTGTGTTTTCTTCATATATAAAATTGTGAAAGCTTCAAGTAAGTAATCAGTGAGGACATCACAACATTATTGATGAAATGCCAAAATAATTCATTGGAGTCTTTCATTTTATGTGGTTAAAAATGACAGAACAACTTTGTCTTTCTGGTCTTATTCAGTGATATGGATTTTGTGGAATATAGAGAATTTGTGCCTATGTTTATTTGTATTTCAAGTATGTAAAATTCCAGATTTGATTAATTCATTATGTTACAAGAGCTAGCAAGATATTTTTAGTAAATTTTCATAGAGTTTTGTTTCTAAGGGAAATAAGTATTTAGTTTATATGGTAAATATTGTTAGAGTTTATTTGGGAATGTGTGTCTATATGTACAATTTTAAAATGAGTCACTAAAAATATTTTGGGAAATGGGCTTCTTAAAAGGTTTTTGCAAATTTTATTTTATAAAATATACATAACATTTAAATAAATTTAGTAATCATTAATTGATTTATTTAGATTATTCAGATTTTTATATATACCCAAAGTGAGAAAAACAATAGCTGTGTGTGTGTGTGTGTGCGTGTGTGTGTGTGTGTGTGTGCCTCTCTGTTATATATGAGAGGAAGGAAGCAATCTTATTTTCCTATGTTAATTTTCCCAGTATTATCATTGTTATAACTTATGAGAAATTAATTTCAATTGAGTATAAGTCAAATTCTATGATTTTTACTTTTTAAAACACAAACATAAGCCTTTCTCTTATGCGCTGTACTCATCTTATTATTCAAACTCCTTTGCTCAACAGCCCACTTAGTAACATTAAATTAACAAAAGATATTCTTTAGCAAGAGCTATTTAAAGAGATTAATCACTTACTGCTGCTAAAGCCCTATGAAGGTAAAACCCATAACCTAACTGCTGAACATTATTTTGCCAAGATTGAAAGGAACAAAGCAAGTGCATGTGGCCAGTCTTTTTTTGTTGTTCTTTATTTAATACTTTCAGGCTTGCTTCATGAGAGTTGTTTGTGCAGCTTTGAGCAGCCTTATTTTGCAGTCTGCTTTGTATTTTCCCCCTGTCACTTCAGTTCTAGCTCTTTATCCAAATATAAATACTGATAGATAGAAAGAAGGTTGTTTTTCTGGAAAAGAAATCAGAGAGAGCTAAGACTGTCATTTTTCTTTATTTGAATCTATATAAACAAAGTGTTGGGAGGATGGGCTTAACCTTTCCTGGCCCTTACATTGAGCTACTGTGATAGAGTTAAACAGACAAGATAAAATTCAAAGGTAGGGATGTCAATGCCAAATCATTAAGGTAATAATAATCACAATTATAATGAAGTCATATCCCTTCCACAGGTTAGAAGACACATACTTTATTGTTCATGTGATCTTCATAGCTCTGTAAGGTAGGCATTGCCTCCATCTTCTTAATGAGGTTTTACATGATTTCTTCAAGAATACATGATTAGAAGTCTCAGAGAAGTTACATTTAAAAGTTCTGTGCTTTGAGAGCCTACTTTCTTTTTTAAGACCATCTGCTACAATTAATTTGTGATTCATTTTTATTGACAGATAACTAAGTTTACCATACAAAGCCATTTGGAGTCCTAGCTAAGTCTAGGTCAAGTTGCCAATTAAGTAGGGTTTGTCTTTGTCCCTGCTTCTTCTCTCCTTTTAGCCACCATCATCACATCCTCTTTTCAGTCATAGTCTCTCAATTAGCCAATAGTGAGATCTGACTGATACAAATTAAAGATAGCTCTAGAAAATGTAAACTACAAATATGTTGGGTAACTTTAACTGTGCATTAGGATGAGGTCAAATGAGTTAAAGTACCTAAAATATCAACCCAGTTTTAAAAAACAAAACAATTATCAAAAAATAATTGACTAAAGTTTTAAGAAATAGTTACAGAAATTCACTGAAATTAGAAAGAAAAGTGTTTAGTGAATTTATTTTCTTTCAGTAGATTTTAGATTCAGATTTGAACAGAGTTTTGCTTCACAGAAAAGGTGATCTATGAAAATAGGGAATCTGAAGCAAATCTCAACTAATGCTTTGACAGCTTTTACAGATGAGGCCATCATTTTTTTTTTTAAAGGAAGGCAAATTTCACTTTCTAAAGAGACATCAAATACTGGAAACTGGCTGGTGCTTGCCTAGTAGCAATAGCTATTTTAATTATTGTTTTCTCAAAGCAGCCATATTTATATAAATAAATTAAACTGGTCTCTCTTTTGATTGAACAGTTTCAATATATAATGCAGATTACATTTTAATATTCTATGCCCTGATTAGGCATGATATTGTATTAAATTAAATTTAAAAAGAGCTCTGTCACATCTGTGATCTTTGGAAACATGTTGGAGTGAGAGATGTCCCCAGATCTCTCTCCTTGAAAGAACAATAAGCTGAACATCTAAAACTCAACAAAAAACACCCAAAGTGCACACCAGCACATCTGAGCATGGGATCTGAGCATGTAGCTACCATAGGTCAGAACCCCAAGTGTCAGTCAGTGGACTGGGAGAAATAAAGAAGCTGCCTCTTGCAGCTTCCAGAGTTACCTGTAGGAAGAGTGGGAGGGGAGAAGGTGCAGTGAGTTCCCTAAATAGCCTTGCCTTGGAGAGTTGTGAGTTCCACAAAGCTGGCAGCAGGGCCCAGTCATCAGGGCAGAAAACAGAGAAGCAGGATGGCAGAAAAATGACAGTTGATTTTTATCAGTTGTGGTTGCAAAACCGAGCCTGAGCCTCAACCCCCAACTCCCAACCCAGAAGGCCCTTCCCCCATACCTCTAAGACTGAACACTGCAGAGCCCCAGGGCAATCTTAGCAAATGCTATCAAAACTGTTCCTAATACTGTCAGGGGCTGAAACTGAGGATAGCGAGCATGATTAAATACCTATAAGAAAATAAAAAGGCATTATTAAGGCTTTATATAAAGCAGAGATCCAAGAAGCTTAGATGCTACTTATTGAAACCAAGAGAAAAGTGCCTTCTTTGCAGCAGGCTAAAGAGAGATCTTTATATAATAAATCTTTCTGGAAAAAAAGCAGAATACATTTCAATTAATACCCAGGCAGAGAAATAGTCCATTAAACACCATGAACAATCAAGGTGACAAGGCATCTCAGAAAGAAAGAGAAAAATCTCCAGAAAATAAGCTTACAGATATAGAAATATGCAAATTAAATGACAGAGAATTCAGGATGGTACTTCTGAAGAAACTCAGTGAGTTCCAAAATGAGTCATATCAACAATTTCAGGTATTGACTAAATGCCTAAATTAACAGAGCAAGGAGATTATAACCCTCACAAAGAACAGAATAGATCTTCTGGAGATAAAAACACACAAACACACACACTGCAAGGGCTGAAAAATGAAATAGCAATATTGGGAAATAGAGTCAACCAAATGGAGGAAAGAATCACTGATATCGAAGACAGAAATTTAGAAATAAATCAGAAGGAAGAAGAAGAATGAAAAATAATGAAAGAGAGATACAAGAGATATCATCAGGAGAGGAAACATAAAAATACTGGGCATTATCAAAGGCGAGGAAAAGGAACAGGGACTAGAAAGCATTTTCAGACAAATAGTGGATGAGAATTTCCCAAATCTAAGGAATGAGCTGGAGCTTGAAATACAAAAAGTCAACAGAACACCCAATTACCTCAACCAAAAAAGGGCTCCCCAAGACACATTGTATTAAAATTATCAAAAACCAACGACAAAAACAGAATTCTCAGGGCAGCCAGGAAGAAGAAAATGGTAATTTATAAAGGAAAACCCATTGGATTATCATTGGAATTCTCAGTGCAGACCTTATAAGTCAGAAAGGAATGAAATCAAATAATTAAATTATTAAGTGAAAGGAACTACCAGCCTAGAATACTGTATCCAGCTAAGCTTTTCTTTAGGTATGAAGGAGAAATTAAGACTTTTCCAGACATACAAAAATTGGAGGAATTCTCCACTACGAGGCCTGCACTACAGGAAATACTGAAAGGGGCCAGCTTACCTAAAACAAACTGACAAAAAAAAAGAAAACATATTTAGGAGTAAAGTGACTATCATGCAAATAGGAATAGAGGAGTACAACCCTTGCTAAAAACAGGGCATTATAAGCTTAAATAATAACAAGAGAATCACTATAGCAAGATAGTTATGGATGTTCTATGTGTATAGAGACAAATTGAGATAACGATGACTGAAAAAGGGAGGATTCAAAGATCCAAATTTTCAGTGGAGAATGGAGATAAAGCAATGGACAACTGTATACATATAACTATCCTTTTCATATTCATAATGGTAATCACACACCAAAGGTTCAGAACTGAAATATATAGCATAAAACAAGAAAAACCGAAGGGGAAACTCACAAAAGCCAACCAAAATAAAGAAAACAGAAACACAAGGACAAGGAAGCAATGGAAACACTGAGCTACCAGAAAGCAAAAGATAAAATGGATATAAGAATACTTCATATTCCAATAATTACCCTAAATGTAAATGGACTGAATTCACCAATAAAAAGGCATAGAGTTGCAGACTGGATCAAAAAACAAAACCCAACCATATGCTGCCTCCAGGAAACACATCTCAGCTCCAAAGACAAATACAGACTCAAAGTGAAAGGGTAGAAAATGATATTTCAGATATTCCAAGCAAATGGAAAAAGTGGGAGTAGTGGTACTAATATCAGACAAAATAGACTTCAAAGTAAAAAAGGTAAAGAAAGATAATGAGAGACAATTCATAATGATAAATTGCACCAAGACATAACACTTATTAATATCTATGCTTCCAATCAGGGAGCCCCTAAATATGCAAAGCAATTACTAACAGAACTAAAAGAAGAAACAGATCAAAACACTATCATAGTAAGGGACCTAAATACCCCATTGTCAGATATGGACAGATCATCCAAACAGAAAATCAACAAGGAAATAATATCTTTTAATGACACATCAGGACAACTGGACATAATTGACATTTACAGAGCCTTCCAAACCCAAACAATTGCTTATAAATTCTTCTCTAGTGCACATGGAACATTCTCAAGAATCGACCACATACTGGGACACAGAGATAGCCTCAAAAAATATAAGACGATTGAAATCATACCAAGCATATTCTCTGATCACAGTACTTTGAAACTAGAGATCAACTGCAAAAAGAAATCAGGAAGAACTACAAATACATGGGGATTAAACAACATGCTACTGAAGAATAACTGGGTCAGAGAAAAAATAAAAAGAGAGATCAAGAGATACATAGAAATGAATGACAATGATAGTACCACATATCAAGAGTTTTGGGACACGGCAAAAGCAGTCATAAGAGGAAAGTTCATATCCTTACAGACTTACCTCCAAAAACAAGAATGAGCCCAAATAACCTAATGCTTCATCATAAAAAACTAGAAAAGGAAGAAGAAATGAAGCCTAAAGTAAGGAGGAAAGAAATAATCAAAATTAGAGCAGAAATAAATGAAATAGAAAACAAAACAAACAAAAACAATAGAAAAAATAAATGCAACAAAAAGCTGGTTCTTTGAGAAGGTTAATACAATTGACAAACCCCTAGCCAGACTCACTAAAGAAAAAAGAGAAAGAACACAAATAAAATCAGGGATGAAAGAAGGGAAATTATGACTGATGTCGCAGAAATACAAAGGATCATACAAGAATACTATGAAAAAGTATATAACACCAAATTTAATAACCTAGACAAAATGGACCAATACTTAGAAAAATACAATTTTCCTAGACTGAATCAAGAACTGGAAAATCTAAATAGACTGATCAGCAGTATAGAAATTAAAACAATCATCAAAAACCTACCAAAAAGTAAAAGTCCAGGAGCAGATGGCTTCACCAGTGAATTCTACCAAACATTCAAAGAAAATTTAATACCTGTTCTCCTCAAGCTCTTTCAAAAAATCGAAGAGGAGGCAATACTTCCCAACTCATTTTATGAGGCCAATATTACTCTGATACCAAAACCTAGTAACAATAACATAAAAAAAGAAAACAACAGACCAATATCTCTCATGAACACAGATGCAAAAATCCTAAATAAGATACTAGTGAACCGAGTATAGCAACATATTAAAAAAATTATACAACATGATCAAGTGGGCTTCATCCTAGAGGTACAGGGATGGTTCAACGTACACAAATCAATTAATGTGATACACCACATAAACAAATTAAAAAATAAGAATTATATGATCATATCAATAGATGCAGAAAAAGCCTTCGACAAGGTACAGCATCAATTTATGATCAAAATAATTAACAAAATTGGTATAGAAGGAAAGTAACTTAACATAATAAAGGATATCTGTGACAAGCCCTCAGCCAACATTATATTTAATGAAGAAAAGCTAAAAACCTTCCCTCTAATATCAGGAATAATTCAAGGCCATCCACTATCACTACTGTTATTCAATATAACTTTGGAAGTCCTAGTGAGTGCAATCAGAGAAAAGTATAAAAGACATCCAAATAGGAAATGAAGAAGCCAAACTGCCACTATTTGCGGATGACATCATTCTCTAGAAAAACCTAAAGACTCCAAAAGAATGCTGCTAGAAACAATAAGCAAATACAGTAAAGTCTCTAGATACAAAATCAACATTCAAAAATCCATAGCTTTCCTATACTCTAATAATGAAGTGTCAGAAAAAGAAGCAGAAAAAATAATTTCTTTTGCAATTGCAACAAAAAGAATAAAGTACCTCAGAATAAATTTGATGAAACAGGTGACGAACCTATATAATGAAAACTATAGACCCTATTTAAAGAAATTGAAAAAGATACAAAGAAATGGAAAGATATTTCGTGTTCTTGGATTAGAAGAATCAACATAGTTAAAACGACCATATTGCATAATGCATTATACAGATTTAATGCAATCGCCATCAAAATCTCACTGAGCTTTTTTAAAGAAATAGAACAAAAATCATTAGATTTGTATGGGAGCACAAAAGACCCCGAATTGCCAAAGCTGTCCTGAGAAAAAATGAGGCTGGAAGCATCACTCTACCTGACTTCAAATTACACTACAAAGCTATAGTAATCAAAATAGCATGGTATTGGCAGGAAAACAGACACATGGACTAATGAAACAGAATCTAGAGTACAGAAGTAAACCCATATTTATGTGGGCAAATAATTTTTGACAAAAAGGCCAAAAACATGCAGTGGAGAAAGAAAAGCCTCTTCAAAAACTGGTTCTGGGAAAACTGGAGAGCCACCTGCAAAAGGATGAAAGTAGACTGTTTATCAGCACACTCTAAGATTAACTAAAAATGGATTAAGGACCTGAATGTAAGACCTAAAACAATAAAAATCATAGAAGAAATATAGGAACTAAACTCAAGGACCTTAGACTTAAAGAGGATTTTATGAATTTGACCTTAAAAGTGATGGAAGTAAAACCTAAAATAAATGAATGGGACTACATCAAACTGAAAAGCTCTGTTCAGCAAAAGAAACCATCAACAAGGTAAAGAGACAACTATCCGATTGGGAAAATATATTTGCAAGCAATGCCTTCAATAATGGCCTAATATCCAAAATATACAAAGAACTCATACAACTCAACAACAACAACAACAACAACAACAACAACAACAACAACAACTACGACAAAAATGATCCTAACAAAAAGATGGGCAGAGAAGCTGAGCAGACACTCTCCTTAGAGGACATACAAATGGCCAACAAATATTTGAAAAGAAGCTCAACATCGCTAGCTCTTAGGGAAATGCAAATCAAAACCTCAATGAGATACCATCTCACACCTGTTAGAATAGTTATAATCAACAGAGCAAGTAATAACAAATGTTGGAGAGAATGCAGAGAAATAGGAACCCTCATACACTGCTGGTGGGACTGTGAATTGGTACAACCCCTATGGAATACAGTATGGAGGTTCCTTAAAAAAACAAGAATTGATCTACCATATGATCCAGCAGTAAATACTGGGTATTTACCCCAAAGACTTGAAAACCCATATCCGAAAAGATGTTGGCACATCGATGTTCATTATTCACAGTGGCCAGGACATGGAAGCAACCAAAGTGTCCTATGATAGATGACTGGCTAACGAAGCTGTGATACACATATACAATGGAATATTACTCAGCCATAAGAAGAGTTGAAATACTGCCATTTATGACAACCTGGATGGACCTCGAGATAATCATGCTAAGTGAAATAAGCCAGACAGAAAAAGTTGAAAATCACATGTTATCACTTATATGTGGGTATATAAACCTAAAAGCCACAAATGATCAACATTTATATGCCAGCAGAGACTCAGACACATGGACAATGGCCTAGTGGTTACCAGAGGGTAGGTTGTGGAGGAGGAGGGAAGAAGTAGACAGAGTAAAGGGGGTCAAATGTGGGGGAGTGGAAGGAGGGTGAAGTGGTTAAAGGCGATCAAATATATGGTAGCTGAAGGAAACTGGACTTTGGTAACCACACAATAATAGAATATACAGATGTCAAATTTTAATGTATATCTGAAAATTATATAATTGTATTAACTAATGTTACCCCAATGAACAATAAAAAAAAATGGTCTGTCAGCTAGGTAAAATGGAGTTATGATATCTTTGCATATTGAGTAGTTAGTATATGAATTATAGAGTTAGATTTTTCTGGATTTGAATTCTGACTCTTCCACTATTAGCTGTGTAACTTTGGTCAAGTTACTTCTCAGAGTCTCTGTTTCCTTGTCTATACAAAGAAGGGAGCAATGTTAGCTATTTTATAGGATTGATGTGAGGACTGAATGAGTAACACATATAAAGTACTTAAGCAATGTTAGCTATTATTATTGTTTTTATTAAAATAGCCACTCATGTTTTTTTTTGATGAAAATACAAAGTAGTGAAACTATCTAATTGGGTCATGAATCTTAAAGCTAAACAGAGATCTTAGAGATCTTCAGAACAGCCATTTGCTTTTGAGGAGGAAAATTTCATTATCCCTATTTTACAGGTGAATAATGAAGCCAGTGACTTGTCTAAAACAAAACAATTAGTACATAATGAATTTTTTTTTTTCTAAATGGTGTGCTAATATGTGGTTCTGCTCCATTCTGTTCCTTAATATTTTGGGTAGGCCTTGACCAAAGTTGACACTAAGAACCACTTATCATGCATTATCTATTTCTTTGTGTCTGGCTTCTTTCATTCAAAATCGTGTTTGTGAAATTCATTCTTACATGTAGATGTTGATAATTCATACTTACTGCTGTGTACCATCTATTTGTGTTAATGTATCACAATCCAATCTACTGTCAAAGGGCAGTAGGGCACTTTTTAGTTTTTGGCTGTATAAATAGTCCTGTAAATATTCTGCGCATATATAT
Organism: Cynopterus sphinx; assembly: GCA_030015415.1. Classification (NCBI taxonomy): domain Eukaryota; kingdom Metazoa; phylum Chordata; class Mammalia; order Chiroptera; family Pteropodidae; genus Cynopterus; species Cynopterus sphinx. The sequence continues at coordinate 132,926,339 of CM057380.1, forward strand.
ATGTGTGTGTCATGAATATAAATATATATATATATATATATATATATATATATATATATATATATATATATATATATATATAAATAAAAATATATATTTTGATGTTTTGCATGCCTGATGGGTATATACTTTAGACTCATTTGGCCATAGGGTAAAACTGTTTTATTCTATGGTAAAACTGTTTTACCCTTTGGCAAAATTGTTTTGCTAAACAATTTTCTAAAGTGGTTATACTAGTTTACCCTCCTACTAAAAACATATGAACATTCCAGGTGCTCCTCACCCTCACCTACACTTAGCATTTTTGGTCATTTAAATATTAAGCATTATGATAAATGATGTTGATACATGATATCGTATTATAGTTTAAATTTAAATTTCCCTGATAATTAGTGAAGATGAGTACTTTTTCATGTTTTTAGGCCATGTCCATTAATTTTAAATAATAAAAAATAAGAGTAGGATTTTTTTATATGCACACTTTTGCAACGAACATAACCCTTGCTTTTGGCAGGACATGGAGTTTGGGAGGACTGGTTCTTTTATTTTCACATTAGTGTGCAAATATGGATGATTCTAGCCTTGTCACTTAAAATGCAAGTAAAGTAGGGACAGGGATTAAATGATTGCCACTTAAGTAATTTGGGGATTTTTTTTTTTTTTAAAAAAGGTGTGACAATGTAATTAAACTGATTCAGGGACTTTTGAATATGTGAATATAAGGATGAGGAACAAAAATTGGTGAGATATTATTTACCAAGAATCTCTTTGTTCTTAAAATGAGGAAAAACATTATATAATTTATATAGGCTACATTTAAAAAGAAAATTTAGAGCAACATAACCAATAAACTTAGCTGTCTCTATGATAATGCTTGAAGCACAGGAAATAGACAGTATATGCTGGAGGTTATCATGCATGAACACAATCATAAATTAGTTAGCCTTATCGAGACACAAGGAGCTACATGACCAGAATGCCAGTGCAGATTGAGGAGATCTATGCAATAATGAAAAAGGTAGAAATATAAATCAAAAAGAAAGCATGTTGCTTTATATATCAGGTGTAATATTTTTAGGAAGTTTCCTGAAATTCTGTTAAGTATTAAAAATATTATGTCATAGCAAACAATTGAATGAGCCGAGAGCTAATGGTGGTGCTGTAAATCATGTGTATGACCTTGGTCTGGATTCAGTCTTTTCTTGACAAAATAACCCTAATTTAGTATTTAAAATAATATTGAATAAATAATAGAATTTGGACACTTTTCTGTTTCTATAGATCTGTATGAAAAATGGGCAAAAAATAGTCTACTTGTGCATTGCATAATTAAGATAATTGAGTTTATGATAAGGAATATTTTCACTAAAGACAGCTAAGTTTTATTAAAGATTTCATAAGGATTATCATGTTGGTTTCCTAATCACTACCATTAATTTTGTTCTGAAATTTTTAATAATTTTTTTAAATTACAGTTGTTATACAATATTATGTTAGTTTTACTTATACAACATAATACTTAGATGTTTATATAACTAACAAAGTGATCACTCTTATAAATCTAGCACCCATCTGATACCATACATAGTTATTTTATTAAAGTATTATTGATTATATTCCTTATGTAATACTTTCTATCCCTATAACTATTTTGTAACTACCAATTTCTACTTCTTAATCCCTTTCCTTATTTCACCCACCCTTCAGCCTCCCTCCCATCTGACAATCATTATTTTTGTACCTACAAGTTTGTTTCTTTTGTTCTTTAGATTCCATATGTAAGTCGAATCATATGGCATTTATCTTTCTATATCTGATTTACTCTACTCAGCACAATACCTTCTAGGTCCATCTGTGCTGCAGATGGCAAGATCTCATTCTTTCTTACAGATGAGTAATATTCCATTGTACCACCTCTTTATCCATTCATCCATTGATGAACACTCGGGTAGCTTTGATATCTTGAATATTATAAATAATGCTGCAGTAAACATGGATTCTCATGTGCTTTTGAAGTAGTGTTTTGGTTTACTTTGGATAAAAACCCAGAAGTGGTTTTTCCATTTCTTTACTTTTAGTCTGTGTGTATCTTTAAATCTGAAGTGAGTTTCTTGTGGGCAGCATATATAAGAATCTTGTTTGGTCACCCTATCTTTTGATTGGAGCATTTGATCCATTTATATTTTAAGCAATTTTTGATAGCTAGGTAGTTAATACCATTTTATTCATTTTTAAAAATCTTTTTTCTTTTTTTTTTTTAAAGAAATCCATCCCTCTAACATTTCTTGTAATACTGGGTTGGTGGTGATGAACTCCTTTAGCTTTTTCTTGTCTGGGAAGCTCTTTTATCTGTCCTTCAATTCTAAGTGATAGCTTTGCTGGATTGAGTAATCTTTGTAGGTCCTTGCTTTTTCTTTACTTTGACTATTTCCTGCTAATTCCTTCTGGCCTGCAAAGTTTCAATTGGGAAATCAGATGACAGTCTTATGGGAACTCCCGTGTAGGTAATTAATTGCTTTTCTCTTGCCACTTTTAAAATTCACTCTTTGTCTTTAAGTTTGGCATTTTAATTACAGTATGTCTTGGTGTGAGCCTCTTTGGGTTCATCTTGTTTGGCACTTTCTGAGCTTCTTGGGTTTGTATATTTATACCTTTGCCAGGTTAAGGAAGTTTTCCGTCATTGTTTCTTGAAATAGTTTTTCAACTCCTAGCTTTCACTCTTTCTAATCTGCTATTCCTATAATATGAATATTACTACCTTTGATGCTATCCTAGAGGCTCCTTAAACTAATCTCGGTTTTTTTAGATTCTTTTTTTTGTTGTTACTGTTCTGATTGGGTGTTTTCTGCTATCTTATTTTCTAAGTTGCTGATTTCATCTTCTGCTTCATCTAATCTACTTTTGATTCCTCCTAAGGTATTCTTCATTTCAGTTACTGTATTCTTCACTTCTGTTTCTTTTTTCTGTTTTTTTTTTTAAATCTCCATTTTTGTTTCCTACCTCTTTGTTAAAATTCTCCCTGAGTTCAGCTAATCTCCTAAATTCATTGTGCATCCTTATAACCAGTGTTTTGAATTCTGCATCTGTTAGATTCTTTGTCTCCATTTATTTAGTTCTTTTTCTAAGTCTTTGTTCTCTTCTTTCACTTGAGATGTGTTTCTTTGTCTCCCCATTTTGGCTGTCTTCCAGTGTTTGTTTCTATATATTAAATAAGGCTGCTGTGTAGCAGAATGGCCTGATGTAGTAGGTCTCCTATGAGGCCTAGTGGCATGATCTTCCTGGTCACCTGAACTGGGTGCTCAAGGTTTGCCTCTTGTATAGGTTATCTGTGTCTTCCTGTTGTAGGTGAGCCTTGGTTGTTGTCTGCACATCAATGGGAAAAAATGACCCTTGGGCTAATTGGTTGTGAGGACTGGACTGTCACTATAGTGGAGGAGGTATTGTGCAGTTGCTGACTCTACAGAATAGGATTCACTTTAGCAGGACTCTGATGCTTGCCTAATCTGTCCTTATCACCTTCAGATATGGCCCTGGGTTGTGCTCCAGCTCAGACCAATGCCAGTCACTGGAAATGTAAGCTGGGGCCTCCTGGATAGGGTCCTGCCACAGGCCAAATTCAGCTGAAGGCTGTGCCCTGCTGGGACTGCCTGGCATGAGCCACCAAGCAATCTACAGATTGCCACCACACACACTGGGCTGGAATGTGCCTTGAGAAGCCATGCTGCAAACTGGGGCCAGCTGTAACTCATGCCAGGCTTGAGGCTGCTCAGCAAGAGTTGTAGGGTACACCAAGGCCAGATGCTGCTTGTTTAGGTTTTGTGAACCTTTAAGAGATTTTGAAGAAAGTTCACAGCATGAGCCAAGACAGGCCATTTGTATGGAAAATCTACTGAAAGCAGGTTGGTTTGGCCTGCAAATTGGATGGGGCAGGGTCTCAGGGAATCACCAGGGTGAGGCAGCCAGATTGACTGAGACTCAGATATGGCGGCTGCCTGTGCCAGCATGCCTGCCTGGTGGAGGCGGGCTCAGCCAAGGAACAGTGACTCAGCCTGTACATCTTTCTGGGAGAAAGCTGCCTCTCCAGCTCTTGACGTAAAGCCAGGTAACTCAGTTCCTCTTCGTGTGTCCCTGATGCCTTTCAACCTACTGTTCCATCAAGTAAGTCCATGAGTGGGCCCCTTAAGGGGAACATCTGTGACTTTAGTAGCCCTCTGATTCATTCAGCTACTATCTCTGCAGATTTTCACAGCCAGAAATTATGGAGACTCCTCTTTCCGTGACCAGAACCCTGGGTTGGGAAGTCTATAGTGGGGCTGGGACTCATTGTTTCTCTGGAGGGATCTCTACAGCTGAGATATCTCTCCCAATTTTCAACCACCACATATGGGTGTGAGACCAGCCTGTTCTGTGTCTTCTCTCTTCCCACCTGTTGCAAGGTGGCCTCTTCTGTGTGTCCCCAGTTGTAGTACTTCTGTTCAGCTAGACTTCAGGTGACTCCCAATTATGGCTATTCTGTAGTTTAGTTGTAATTTTAATGTGGTTGTGAGAGGAGGTACACATAGCATTTACCTTTTCTGCCATCTTGACTGGAACTCTATTTTAATAAATTCTTCAACAAAGCATTTGGTATACTGCTATCTCTTTACACATTATAAAACTAATAAATGTCAGATCACTGGAGAACTACTGAACTGGCAATATATTAATGAGCAAGAATAATTAACAATATAACTTTCACATTAATGACTATATGAGACACCACATGATACATTTTAATGATCTTTTGAAAAATATATCTACTTTTAATTAGTCAGCTTACAGCAGGGCTGGGATGCCTGGCAGGGCAGAATCACATGATGACAATGTCACAACGATTTCACTGCTGTATTCTTTACTCCAAAGTCCTGAGGAGTATAAATTGCTTAATGCTGGGATTTTTCTTTTCTTATCCTGGCACAGCATTTTTTAAATATTTTAACTAAGCATAATGCATGCATACAGTAAATACTCAAACTCTCCAAAAAGATATAAAATATAAAAATTTTTCTTATTCTTCCTCCCCTAGACTTTTATTTTCTGTGCCATTTCAGATGATTTTTAATGTACCCACTCACTTACATATATGTGGGCTTTTTACATATAATAAATGATATTCATTTTTCTGGACTTTTATCTTGGAGATATTTTCATATCGACTAACTTAAAAATTGCTGAATATTATTCCAATGTATAGTTTATTATAATGTTATTTCTTTTCTCTCAAAGGGTATATTAGTTGTTTTCAATTTATCTTTCTTATGAAATACGATGTTTCAGGATGTCATTAATATATAATCGTGGTGTGCTTTTTTTTTTAAAGTCTTGGTGCACTTTTATACTACTTTATTTATAGGGTAAATTGCTAAAGTTGAAATTGTTGAGTCAGCTTTTGTCAAATTACTCTACAAAAACCTGACTCTGGGTGTTTTTCACCTTTAGCAAGGAGTACAAGTTGATAGAGCTGAGGGAAAGCTGAAAACATCACTTTTCTCTTGGTTTCACTAGGTCTTTTAAAAGGGCATCAGAGGATCGCTATTCTAACAGGTGTGAGTGGTATCTCATTGTGGTGTTGATTAGTGTTTCCCTAGTAGCTAATGAAGTTGAGTATCTTTTCAAATGGCTGTTGACCACTTATATGTCTTCTTGGAAGAAGTGTCTGTTCAGATTCTCAGCATTTTTTAATTGAATTGTTTGTCTTTTTTTTTTTTGTTGAGTTGTATGTGTTCTTTGTATATATTGGATGTTAGATATATATTAGAGGCATTGTTTGCAAACACATTCTTCTATTCAGTTGATTGCCTCTATATTTTGTTGATGGTTTCCTTTGCTGTGCAGAAATATTTTAGTTTATTATAGTTCCATTCACTTATTTTTGCATTTATATCTCATACCTTCAAGGTCAAAAACATTAATACCTCTCGAATCCAATGTCCATGAGGTTTGGTACCTATTTTTTCATCTATGCAGTTTATTGTTTCAGGTCTTATATTTAGATCTTTGATTCATTTTGAATTAATTTTAACATATGGCGATAGGTAGCTGTCTAGTTTCATTCTTTTGCAGTTGACTTTCCTATTTTCCCAGTGCCATTTATTGAAGAGGCTATTTTTTTTTCTCCATTGTATGTTTTTTGACTCCCTTGTCAAAAATTATTTGCTCATATCTATAGGGATTTACTTCCTGGCTCTCAGTTCTGTCCCACTGCTCTGTGTGTCTATCTTTCTGCCAATACCATGCTGTTTTGATTATTGCAGCTTTGTAATATAATTTAAAGTCAGGCAGTATGATACCTCTGACGTGTTCTGTCATCAACAAGACAATAGTGACAAGTGTTGGAGAGGTTGTAGGGAAAAATGAATCCTCATGCACTTTTGGTGGATATGTAAATTGGTACAGCTATTATGGAAAACAATATGGAGGTTCCTCAAAAAATTAAAAATAGAATTATGATATGACCTTGTAATTCCTCTTCCGAGTATCTACTGAAAAAATCTGAAAGCATTTATCTGTAAAGGTATATGCACTCTGATGTTCACTACAGTCAAAACATAGAAACAACCAAGACGTTGAAACAACCAAAATGCCCTTTGATAGATGATTGGCGAAAGAAGATATTGTACATATATACAATGGAATATTACTCAGCCATGAGAAAAGATGAAATACTGCCATTTGTGACAACATTGGTAGATCTTGTGGTTATCATGCTAAGTGAAATAAGTCAGACAGAGAAAAGTTGGGAACCATATGATTTCACTCATATGTGGGTTATAAAACTGAAAGCAACAAACAAGACAGTCATGGACATTGAAAACAGTTTAGTGGTTACCAGAGGGCAGGGGAGAAGGGAAGAAGGTGCATAAGGGTCAAATATATGGTGATGGAAGGAAATTTAACTTTGGGTGGTGAACACACAATGCAATATACATATAACATATTATTGAATCGTACACTTGAAACCTATATAATTTTATTATCCAATGTCACCCCAATATGTTTAATAAAAAGAATTTAAAAATACAAAATAAAAGAGCATCAGAAAGGCTTTTTTTCTTTTTCCAAGCAACCTTGACATAGTAATATCAATTAATGGGAGATCTTTTAATAAGGGATAGCTTATAGAAGCCTAAACTGTCTTGTTTATCATGGACAATATTATCTAGTCAGCTCAAATGAAATTATTGTTACAATTAGTTGCTGTTCCAAATCTTCAGTAAGTTCCTTAGATGGCATAAGAATATATTGAATTTTTGTTTTTCTGAATTGAAAGTAGTTTTCCAGAAGACATAACACAGGACATGGCCCTCTGATTCTGAGGTGTTATGCTGTGCCTATTTAATCATGTTTTATATTTAAATAATAGAGTGTACTCAGCCTCTAATTCTTCACTCTGAATTGTAATTTCTCTTTATTATTAAGATTCTTGAATTAATGTATTTTGTAGATTTTATTATTTTCCATGCCCTATTACACTTTCTCAAAAGAATTTCTCCGCCCATCTCATGACATTGCTTAAGTGTCCTAAAACTCTTCAGAAGAAAGCTGTATGCAAATCTGTCTGCAATAATAATTAAATTACACTGTCTAGCACTGTTCTAGGACACTCAAAATGGGACTCTTTAGGTGATCAGAAGGGTAGTCCTCTTTATAAGGCTTTGAAACAAGTGATAGAATTTCAGATTTATAACAAAGCAAAAGAGTGATAATCTAGATATCATTTGTATGAGGCTCAATTTAAGAGAGATGAAAAACACTCATCTTAGGCAGAATGCAACTTCTTATCTGCTGTTTTGTTAGGTAATTGTTTTAGAAATGAGCTTGTTTTCTTCTCAATAAAGATCATATAAAATGGCATTTTGAAATCAGAATTGGGGAAAATAAGATGTATGCAATTTAAAGCATCTTACAAGTTGATTTTGGCCATTGTGGGAAAATAGTAACTCAGGAAAACCAACTGCATGATAAAGGTAAATGGACATCACAGTGCCCTTTGGAGAATAAAGGTACAGCACATACCATCCCCAACAAAAAGTACAAAACATCAAATCGACTGCACTGGATTCCCAACTGGATGCCTTCAATATTGTATGTAGCCTGTGTTCTCAGGCTACATACAATATTTGAAGATTGTGTAAAATTAGCATGGACTGAAAATTAAATGAAGGAAACAAAATGATAGAGGAGTTCAGCGTAAGGAAGGGTCAGAAAGGAATTTTTTAGTTTAGAGGTGGTTCTAATAGAGAACAATTCAGGCACATTTCTTTTTATGCAAAAGCTGGCCACAAATTCAGAACTATTTAGCTATAACAAATACATATGAATTCACATGAATTTGAAGAATTTTTCCTGGAGTTGGTGGTAAGAATGAAGCCCCATCCAACTCAGGAATGTTAAGCTTATAAAATATCTATTGTTGGAAGGGCTATATAATATGGCTTTTAAGAGAATATTCTATCCACGTTATATACTAGAATCTTTGTCTAGATCTTGCTTCTAAATGGCAGCGGCTCCTATCCATACTCTCTTCACTCATTTGCTGTATTAATACCTCTACTGGGGAACTGTCTATGTGCTCTTGACTCTTCTGAACATTGGCCATGCCAGTCTCTCTTCACAATATCCTACTTCCCTATAAAGAGCCTTTGCGTACTAAATTCTCTCGGCCTAAACATTTATTTCTTTTTTCTTCTCTTAACTATTGCAATGCTATTTGTTCATCAGATCTCAACTCAAACATCATTTTATGATCTCCCAGCTAGGTGAATTTCACTTGTTATAAGCACTTTATCAACATCTTACTGCTGCAACATTGCATTGCATACTTGATAATTATACTATTAATGTCTGTCTCCTCAACTGGGTTGTTAGGACTTTGAGGGCAGAGAGAAATCTTATTTTGTTTACTGTATCCCAAGTATTTAGCAAAGACAATTTAAAGGAGGTGCTTAATAACATTTTTTTCAAGTAAATGAAAATTATAGAAAAGAAATTCAGTGGTAAGACATGAAACTTAATCTCTTCATTTCACTTAATTTTTATATACACATACATATAGAAATTATTACAAGCTCTCGAGTGCTTAATTTTTTTTCCTGGGCATGTGGCAAATTCAGCCAGGACAGTTAATTCAATTCTTACATTCCACTTCACATTCTACTGATTTTCTTCCTCAGCTCTAAGTCCTTTTGCATTTGAGAATCATGGTCTAAAGGGACATTAATAGATGAAATAAATCAGTGAACAAGTACAATGTCTATCTTGTTCTATACTAGCCCACACCCTCCCTTCTTCTCAACTAACAAATAAAAGTGACCTTTCTGTGTTTCAGGGCCTGAGAAATGCTGGAGGTAGACGACAGGCGTGAACAGAAATGGGAAATTCTTAATACCACTAGCTGTGAGATGACCTAATTTGTGATCAGAAAAGCTCAAATTTTTATTGGCTTAAAAAGGTGATGCTTACCCACAAAATAGAGAGAAAAGAATGTGTTATCCATTGCATTTTTTCTCTTCCTCTAAGCATAATAAAGAATTAGCTTCCTAAGTCTAGCTATAATGACTCAGGCAAAAAAAAAAAAAAAAAAGTTCATGTTTCATGTCTTCTTACAAATAATGCTACAGAAACTCTGAGGACCTGAAACTGATTGAAAATGCTTGAATAGGTTGAGTAAAAACTGAGCCTATCCAGGGTTATCTTAACACACTTGGTTTTAGCATCATGAGGTATATTTATGCAGGCTCACTAATTCCTCCTAGTTCATCATCTTTGAAATAACCCCAGGAATTAAGTGGCATGGAGCACTATTCTAAAGGCATGGATTAATGGTAGAATTTTTGCAAAGAAGAAAAAGGAATTTAAGCTGTGGAAAATGCACTGTCCTAAAGTTTTCTAGGCATTGGGTTGCTTTATTGATTTTCTTATTCCTACAAGTCCTACAATAAAAAACAAAAAACAAAAAACAAACTTCAATGTATGTGGGACACGAATAGTTACAAGTTGGATGAGAACTGGGAAATTTAGCATTGAGACAGCACAATTCATCTCAGTCGAGCCACCTGGCATAAACTAAAACTATATATCTTATGAAACTGCAGCAGATTGATGTGAATTATTCCACCAAGAGTATTTAGAAAAAGACCTCATATAAAAAAAAATGCAAGGAAAACTATCCCCTGTGTCCTCTCCCCTGCCCCCCAAATATTTGAAGACCAACAAGAAAGAATTCCCCCGGATCACTGACCTTCAAAAATTTCAGTTAATAATCTAGGTAGGTCTAGATCTTTCTAGCAGATATTTTTAAGTTTTAATTCAATGTGTTTTCATATTCTTTACCAAAATCAAAAATCCAACCTATAACAAACACTTTATTTTAGCAATAAATGCTGGACAATTTATATTTGATTTTTCTCTCCTTTCTTATTGCATATAGAAATGAGTTATAAAATTACATTTTCTGAGTATTTACATATCTCTTGAAGATATGATTATTGCTGTTTCTACATCATAATTTTTTACTTTTTTATTTAACAGATTTTCTACTTCCACTAACGAAATATGTTGCAATTAACATAAGGCAGTATATGTGAAACACTGCATGTGTTCAAATTGTGGTGCCGCCATTGCACTAGCTGGCTAATCTCAGGAAAAGGAAGTAACCTCCTTAAGCCTAAATTTTCTCATCTGTAAATTGGAGGCCATTATAACAAGCAAGAGAAATGATTCATGCTAAGCTCTGATACCCAGAGCATACTTAAACATCAGCTTAAAACATAAACCCTGAAACATGTATTCTGAGGCCTTACTGCATACTTGAGATCTAAGAGAGAAAAATAAAGTTTCATTGAGAACCTGGGCAGCCAGGAAAACACACCCATTTGCTAATTAAAATGTGTCCCACGAACTAGCAGTTTTGGCATCACCCAGGAGCTGTTTAGAAATGAAAACTCTCAGGCCCCACCCCAGAACCACTGAACCATAATTTTTAGTTTAACAAGACTTGAAGGTGATACATATTCCCACAAAAATTTGAGAAGCACTGAGCTAAGTGATATGCTCCTGTATAAAGGTCTTATAGCTTATTGGACAAAAATTTAAGTCTCAGAAAAATGACCAGTGTATGTGTTATAGATCATTGGGGTCACTTGCCAACAATTAAAATAAAAAATAGCATACCTGTATACTATTCTACTCATACATGCAACCAATTGAGTTGCTGTGTTTGTTGCCTAAGTGTTTATGAGACATTTTTTACAACTTGGAATATATTTATAAGTGAGGACCACTGTGAAGCCAGCTAGTCTCAAAATTTTTTATACTAACAATGTAACTAAAGTAAAAAACAAACAATAAGCTCAAGATCTGAACCTTAAATCCTAAAAACCAAGCATGGCCCTATGGCTTAGGCCCAAAATCCATATTTAGTATATTTCAACATAAAGATTTAAAATTTAATGTAATTGAAACAATCATGCTTAGGCCTTTTTCTAATTTTATTTATAAGAATATTTACCATTTAACCTCTGAATGGCTCCACTTTTTCTTTTTTAAGCTTAAACAATTTGAGATTTATTTTTGTGTACATGAGATAATTCTGGTTAATTTTTTTGTTGTCAAACAAATTAACCAATAATTCCAATACCATTTGTTGAATGATCCTTTTGTTCACTGATCAACATTCTATTTTATATTATATTAAATATTTATATATATTTATATATGTATTTGGGTTTATTTCTAGGGTTTTAATTATTGTCTATTAACTTATTTGTCTCATGGTACTGATTCTACTGCATTTTAATTGTAGCTTCCTGGTATGAGTTATTATCTGGGAAAACAAATCTACCATCATTCCTCCTTTTAAATGTTTTCTTGGGTTATTTTCCCACACCACATGTATGCCTGTAACAGGAGAATGCCACTTCTAAAATAGCACCCTTTCATCCTCCCATAATCCACCCTCCTTTGATATCTATGACTTCCATTTCTTCCACTCACTACTACTTATCCTCATTAATATCATCTATCTACAACAGAGTCACTGGAGACTTTGAAACTTAAAAAAAAATCTTCCTTTGCAATTTGACTTGGGAAACTCTGAATGATATTAGGAAAACTTGTTCAACAACTAGCGTCTATGTTTGCTTGCCTCCTCACGTACAATAAATTTTATTCCCTTATCACTTAAGCATCCCATATCCATAGCCATACCCTTGAACTTGTCAACATCCAAAATTACTCCACCTCTGAAATATTTCAGATCTTAAACCATGAGATGGCTTTCACTAACACATACAAGATAACAAGTGAGAAATAACTGGTCCTAGATGAGTGGCAAATGAGTGAGGCTCCTGAAGATATTCTTACTCAGGTTTATATAAAATGCATTGAGTTACTCTATTGCATACAAGGCAAGGTTCATTTGTCTTTTATTTGCCATTTATCTCTTTATCATTTGATACAGTATCTTATACAATAGATATTCAGTAAATGTTTATTGCATCATTTATTGAATAGGATGTTCAACATTTTGGCCCCCTTTACATGAATATTTATTGTACTTTATCTCATATACTTATTAACAGTAAGTTTAGATTACTACACTTGTGAATCTTCTGCAAAAAGAATAATTGATTGTACTTTTCTTCACTGTATCAAGTATATTTCTATATTTTGAAGTGGGGCTTTATTAAAACAGAGTAACTAGGGGTTATGTGTCCAGCAATTGACAAAGTTAATAGCATTGATTAATGAAAAAACATTTATCCCAAAAAGAACACAACAGACTATCTTTTCTAAATTCTTTGCTTTATCATAAATGTTGCAAACTTTCTCTCAGGGAAACTTAAAACCATTTCCTCATTTTAAATACGTTGAGGATAAAAAATTTTCCAAATAACATAATTATCACAGGTAGCATATCAGGAAAGTAAACACTTTTAACTGGGATAGTCTCTTTAGATTGTGCTAAGAACAATGATGAGTTTTCATATATGCAGTATTAATGTTGGGTCTCTTTATTCCTCTCCTCTGTCTGTCTATCTTCCATATCAAAAGGGACCTTTTCCATACATGAAAGTATCTACCAGATCAAAGGAGCATAATGTTTGTATCCAGGTTTCATTACTGTAAAAATGCCTCCATGATTATTATATCAAGTTGAATCTAAAAAACATAAATTTATAGGCCAATCATTATACAAAATTTGTAGAATTTTGACACATATTGCTGAGTTGTTCTCAAAGGTTTTACCAGTTTATGCTTCAGTAATACATGAGACTGCTTGTTTCTCTACACCACTTCAGCATAAGATATTATTATCATTAAAAAGATAATATTTTCTAATTTGATGTATGGTATGTGATATCTTGTCCAGTGTGACTTCAATATACTGAATGGGTATGTTTTGGGATGCAGGTGGAGACAGAAGCAATGGCCAGATCATGCAAGGCTTTTTAGGTGATCTGAAAGACTTTAATATTAATCTCCAAAGCCTTGGGAAATATCTGAAGTGGTTTAAACATCAGTAAAATGTGGCAAAGTATTACATAGAACAGGAGGGGATGTGGTAACATTAGTTAGGAAACATTAACACTAGTCCAATTTAGAGAGGTTAAATTCGGGTAGGATAATGGCTATGGAATTAGAAATAAGGCAATGGATTTGAATATGTAGAAAGTAGAATAGATTGCTTATGGTGTTTGGATTATAGGGAAGGAGGGAGATAGATGTATTACGGATAAGTTTTATATTTTAGACTTGTGCAAGTAGATGGATGGATATTCTATTTACTGAAGTAGACAGCACTGAAATACAAGAAGGTTAGGAGGTTATGAGTTCAATTTTGGTCATATTGAACTTGAGATGCTCATGGATATCAAAGAGGAAGTACTGGAGTTTCACCTATAAATAGAAGTAAAATGGTATCTCATTTTCCTTTATGAATTTTTGAAATTGTCCTAATTTGAGGTCTGATAAATATTCTGTTAATTTTTCTCCTGTATCACTTTAATATTTAAGTACATGTAGAGTTGATCTTTACCTACGGTGTGAGATACTGATAGGACTTTTCCCCTCCAAAGAGTGAACCACTTTTTTTTAACTCTAGGTGGGTAGTATTGTAAAAGAGATATGTGGCCTAGGAAATCAATATGAAGGGAATAGCATTAAACCAAAATTTACCCATTAGAGATATTAATTCATTAGCAATAAATTTAGAAAAGACATTCATTAGGAATATATTAGGTGCAAACTCCTCACCGTGACATTTTAAAGCTCTAAAACAGCAATTGGAAACTGGCAGCAAGCAAGCAATTATAATATTAGCTTATGTTTGCTTAATGTTTACTGTGTATCAGCCTTTTCATCAACTATTTTATACACAATTTGTATATGTTACCTAATTAAGTCTGTAAACAGTCCATCTTTTGAACAAATAACTCACTGCCTCTGTGGTTTAGGCAGAGATCTCAGGGCAGTGGACAAGCCAATTTTCTGCAATGGGTAGTGCTTACTTTCTGTGGGGGAGAGAGGCAATAAACACAAAATAAATTATAATGATGTGAGATTGAAAGTACCACGAAAGAACAGTTAAAATGAAGGTATGGAGTGTTATGGCACAGGGTGCTGCGGTCTCTTGGGGAGGTGGCATTTGAGCTGATACCTGAATTAAGTGAAGGAGCCATCCATGTGGCTGTTGTGGAGAAAGTAGGTTCAAAGGCCCTAGGACAGGCAAGTGCTTGGCCCCACATGTTCAGTAGACTACAAGAAGCCCAGAGCACTGGGGTGGGGAGCCTAAGAGGCTGGTGAGAAAGGAACCTTGGCTTGTAAAATCCTGCCAGACCTTGTGAGCCCTGGTAATAACTTGGAGTTTTATACTCAGCCTGCTTAGTGATTTAGGAGGTAGTAATGAAGATTTAAGCTTGGGCTTTGGCATTGTCTGGGGTGCCACTATGGTAGTGCGTGACTTGGCCATTGACTGAATGTAGTTCCCAGGAGGAGTCAATGACATTTTGAGGCATGTCAAGGCTCAGTTGAGGTGACTAGTGCTTTGTATAGAGGAATGATAGTGCTTTGTATAGAGGAAGGGATAATTTTTAGGAGAAAAGGATGCACTCTGAAGGTAGGAAGGTGGAGAACATATGTACTTAGGGAATGGGAAGTAGATGAGGAATGATTAGAAAGGTAGGAGGGAAACTAAGAGAGCTGAGTGCAGGTCGAGTCAGCGGGCACTTTCTAGGACCTTCTGAATTGAGACTGATTGGTCTCCTAAGACTGCCACTCCACGCACTGGGAAGCAAAGCTACAGTGAGACGTACTTAAACTGCAGCTGAGGCCAGACTAGACTGTGGCTTTCAAACGTTGTGATTGAGCCTGGGTAAGTTGTTTAAGCTCATCTTAATTTCTTTAGTTCTGTTTATTTGTCGTGAGCGTAAATGAGATACTGTATGTCAACTATACTGCTGGAACAAAATAAGCCCTTATAAAACAGTACCCTTAAAGTAATTTTTAAATACTGGGTGATTATTTTAGATATTGTATGAAAAAACTAGGAGTGAAGTGTTAATGATGTTGATAAAACTGAGTTCTTAGTTTTTTTCCATACTGCTTTCTAACTGTGGTAATTCCTGTAAATTATGTAGTATTTATTTTATATAAATGTGTATAAAGTAAAATGGTAGTATTATCATTTTGCAAAAAATGTTCAAATTGAAGGCTTAGCAATATATTGATTAATTGAAGCTCAGAAAAATTTGATTTTGTAGCTTTATAGTAAAATTACAAATTTACACATCTCAAGTTTTGATGAACTCATTATTTTCACCATAAACTTTGGTAAATTCAGGAAAACTTGCTTAAGAGTTGAAGTAATAATGTTTTTATAATGTATATAGTTTTAGAATTATAGACTCAAAAGTAAACAGAAAAAATATGAAATGATGTCTTGCCTGTAAATTTACTTATTTACTCTTATCAGTAGTTTCTGGTTCGGGGCATTACAGGTTTGTTTCTTGAAAACAAAATTGAAATTACATTTGTTAACTAATAGCTAATGTTAGTGAGGTTTTTAAGATGGAAGATAAAATATACTTACAATGTCTAATGAAATACATGTGAAATATAGTTATCTTAGAGGCTCAGATACTTCCAGCACCAGAGCTGCTCCCTCGAGGCCATCAAAATCTCTATCTAAAACAGAATATAAAGAATAAGATGCAATTGAATGGGAAAAAAATCTAAGTTGGTCTAGAATATCTTTAAAGAAAAAACTATTCATCCAAAACCAAAACAGTATTTATTAGTACATCTACCATGCATTCATTTTCCATTTTACTTATTCTGTAATTATATTTTATTTCCTATTACCCTGTCTCTCATCCCTTAATGACTCCAATTTTCTGATTGGCCCTCTTTGACCTACTCAGGAGCCTGCTTAAGCACTTAATGAATTCTTTATGAAATTCTATGGTAATTTAATCTGCTCTGTGAGGTTCTTTTGGGAGCTTTGTTCTATTTTCCAGCTTTAAGACTGGAAGGTTGTTGCCAAATCATGATTTTTATTTTTTGTCCTGTCAGTAGTATTTGAAAGAGAACTCAAATATTTCTCACTCCTTTTTTATAATTACTCTTGTTATAATTTGTTTTAATGTTAGATCACTTTTAGAAATGTGGAAGTCCAGTTGTCATCTGATTTAGCTGTATGCATAACCAGTTATTTTCATTTTTTTATTTAAAATACTTTAATGTTTGTTACCAAGCTTCTGTCTCTGGATGTGGATATACAGAAACATCATAGAAGTAGGCTTGCAAGTAGACTTACCTGAAAGCGTTGGTAAGCCCTGTTACTTTTGGCTATTTATCATGGTGCCCAGGAGAGTGACCCTCTGAGAAAAAAGTGAAGAGTTCTTTTCCATGAGTAATGCTTACCTGAATGAAGTCGATTTTCTGGTAGTGCACATTTATAATTGCTCTATCTTCTATTAGGGCAGTTTAGCTTTGGTAATCCACACCTATTAATAGACTAAATGGATTTTAGAGTTGCTTGACTTGGCATGCATTACATAATACAGTCATGAGAACGTGTAATCTTATAGCTCCTCGAAGACTTCCTGTTTCCTATCTGTGAATTTTCCAGCATTAATGTATTAAGATATAGATGCCTCTTTACAAAAGTTTCAAAATAATGTGTTCTAACATAAAATTTTAATAAAATGTCTTGTTTTTTTTTGGGCTCCTCTGAATACCGTCTGCTCTAGAGGCCATGAAGAAACACCTCTTCATTTGATCTTGAGCAATATATGTTTGTTAACATTTATTTTATTTTTGAAAAATATAAAAGGGAAAACTAATCACCTTTGGGGGGCTTTCTTTCCCTTTGAAGAATGATACCTTTCTAGGTCCAACTCCTTGTGGAGACTTTTCTTGGAATGCACATTACCCAGAGCTCACTTATATATATGTACTTGGAAAGCCCTCCATAATTTCTGGTTTTTCTCTTCCTTTTAGTTTTCTTGCTGGTTTTTATGGTCTACATATTTTTCCCCTTTTGCAGTAATAATCTTGTTGCTTGAGAATATTTTCCACCATTTCTGTGCCATATTCACTCACTAAGTGACAGGTTTTCCACATTTTGCAAGACAGCTTCTTACATAGCAGCCATTTCTGTTTTTTGGCATCAGTTTGCCTTTCTGTGTTATTACATTCTGAATGATGGTGTCAGCTCTCCTCTTTTCCCACTACAATCTGCAGTTGTTCTAAGAATGCCCTCACCACGCTTCTCTCCTTTCCTGCTCCCATGGGGGCATCACCTCACGCTAGTTAGGTAAGCATAATGGCATGTTGGAATGCTATTAATTAACACTCTCTTCTCAACACTCTCTCTTCTATAAGGGATGTTTTTTTCTATAGGGGATGGAAATGTGTGAGCAAGAAGAAGTGTCACCTGATACACTCACTGCTTTAGTAATTTTTTATATGTGCTACATATGTCTTTGCTGGGGAAAGCCAGAAGGAAAGAAAAATGGCCAGCAGTATATTAAAAAGAATCAGCAAAAATATAGGACAATGGCAAAAATTTATATTCTTTTTTTCCATTATATATCAGTATACTTGAGAAAAAGGATAAGGAAATACAGAGGGAAATGCAGATAACATTGAAAAAAATATTGAATGTAATATGTGTAATAAATAATTTTTTAAAGGAGCTGATAATGTGTTATTTACCCTCTTACCTTTCTGCTTGCTCCTGCTATACTGAATCCTCCAGGGAAATTTCTTTTGCAGTTTGCCTTTAGCTAAACCTGTTGGGAGAGACTGAACTAAAGTAACAGACAGCTTTAAAGGTTCATTACATGTCAATCTTTGATTAAACCCCTTATCAATGCTAACAAAATATCAGAGGTAGTCCTTTTGAAGTCATCTTTTTGTTGAGAGGACTGATTTCATCATGCAACATTAATGTAGCATGAGTGATTTCAATTTAATACTGAGATCTTCGTTTCTATCACAACCATTTTGCCTTTCATAGTCTATAAATTATTTATGAATGTGTGCAAATTTTCCATAATGCAAAGTAGAGTAATATTAACTTTAATTGTTTTTTTTCCTATCTCTTTGATAGCCTTAATATTCCTTCTTATGCATTTGACTTTATTACTTGAATACTTAATTTGGAAAGCTTATCTTAAATTTTGACCATTTTAATTTGGTAAATGGATAGATCTTTACAATGCTTTCATATTGTCGAAGCCAAAAGGATTTTTTAGCCAAAGCTCCCTGGTTGTTTCTAATCCAATTCAATAAACAAACTATGCTCTATTTAATTATAATGCCATGGAAACTAAGCATTTCTCAACACTCAGTCTTTTATATGATTCATTTTAATAAATTATAGCTATAGTAAGGATAATAATATCAATATTTACTTAGGTTTGTTTTTTTTTTTGCATGAGGAATATTTAGTGTTTTAAGTATAAAAAGAGATAATAAACCTGAATACATTGGTTAGGATATTTAACTTTATTATTTCTATAAAGTAGAGGATCATGAGGAAATGCAAAAGAAGGGATTCCTTATATGTATACAGATTAAAGGGTAGAGAAAATTAATACTGTTTCAGTGATTTCTGAAATTATATCTATTGTAAAACAGCTAAATTTTTTGTTAGTCACATTTTAGTCACAAAGAAGTATAAAGGGACAGTTTTATTCATATATTATTTTGTTAGCCTATAGAAATGTTAATGTTATTCTATTTTAAGATGACAATATTGATAAATGTGCCCATCAATTTGAAGTTTCTGAATGAGGCGATTGTGACTTCTGATCTTTTGTGGGGACAACGTGCTGGTAGTTTACTCTATCCACATTTTGTAGAGCTTATTGCTCCTCTAATGAACAATGCTCATTTTACAGATGAGAAAACTGAGAGTCAGAGAAGGAACAGTATAGCATATTGATTAAAAGCCTAGATTCTGGACCACCTGGCTTCAAGTCCTCGAATTGTTGCTTAGCATCTGAGTGACTTTAGTTAGTCAAGTGGATTTACTGATAAAGTTTAAGTGCGTGTATACACACCCACACATACTTTACCTGATATATAATAAACTCCATGTAAGTGTTAACTACTATCATTGCTATAATTTTTAGTATTGTGTGACCATATAAATTATCCATACTAGTCCTGGATCAGAATTTTTATCCTTGTTCATATGCTATTGACATGACACATGTTGTCCTCCTACTATGCTGTGTTGTAATGTGTCCAGCCTATCTCTGAAATTCAAAGGTACATATGGAGCATGAGCTGTGTGAATTTTCGACCTTCCCTTAGTACAGCAGGACATGCGCATGCCAGTGGTAGCTGGTATAGAAGAAGCTAAATTCAATACTAAAACTATTTAGTTCATGTTCTTTTTTCATTTACCCCTTTGCTAAATCTCACATCATCCCCTATTTTTTTTATCTTTTTCTTATCTTTTGAACCTTGCAATTTAACTATATAGGTGTCTCTTCCTATATTAAATGCTGTAGCAAATTTTCTTTTTTTACTAGTTTATTGCCTAATACCATACAGTTTTGAGTTTTGTTGTGTTTGCCTTTTACTGCAAGTTACAGAAAACTGATACAAAACTGACTAGGGAAAAAAAGAGAAAAGTTATGCTATTGTTAAAGTTAATATGTACTGTGTCAGGACTGACAAAATGGAGGCTGCCCCAGTGGCCCAGCCCATGTCACAAATCTAAACCTAATTCAGCCTGCACTTATGGGAAACACCTGTCAAGGAAACCAAATATATACCAGTCATAATCCTCCAACTAAGCTTTAGCCAGCTTACCTTGCCCTCGAAGATAGGACCTGCTAGCCTCATAAGTAAATCCCCAACCTCCTAGCCAACAATCATGCTGTTTCCCTGTTGCCTCTTCTTTCTATAAAGCTCTCCCTGCCTCAAATCTCTCAGGAACGGTGCTCCACGGCTTGTGAGGCACTGTACTCCCCCAGTCCATGGACTGTTTTCACCTGAAAAAAAAGATCAAACTTTTTACAGAATTGAACTCTTTTTATCATTTGACAGTATTATGTAAGAAACAGTTTGTAGACAAGGCAACTCAGGGAAAAGTATGCCGGGGTCCCATCTCTGCTTCTCTTTACTTCTTTTTTCCTACCTTCCTTCATATACTGGCTTGATCTTGAGGATTATAGCAAGGTGATTATAACAATTCCAGGAATTACTTCCAGGGGAATAAAGGAAGCTTTAGCTTTCTGCACCTGTATATCATTCTTATGAGAAAGAAAATCTTTCCCAGAGGTCTTCTCACAGGTTTCCCCTCATTTCTTATTGGCCCAAATTGGATCTCATACCCATAACTGAACTTATTAGCAAAGGCAATTGGATTATCATGTTTGGTCTAGAATAATAATTTGGGTGGAACAGAAAATATAGAAAATTGTTTTCTATAAAGGGCTGGGCAATAACTATTTTTGGTTTTGCAGGTCACATTTTCCCTTTTGCAGCTACTAAACTGTGCCTTTGTAGCACAAATGCAGCCAAAAAACAAAATGTAAATACCTAGCACATCTGTATTACAGTACAACTATGTATATTGACACTGAAATTTGAATTTCATACAATTTTCACATCATAAAATATTCTTCTTTTTAGATTTTCACCAGCCATTTAAAGATGTGAAAACTACTATTCTTAGTTTCCAGGCTATATAAAAATGAATGCAAATGGGTTTGTCCTGTGGGCCATGGTTTCTCAATCCCGAGTCAACCCCCAGGACCACTACAAGTTATTTTGACTAAAGAAATTCTAATTTTGATATTTTTACATGTTGTAGGCACTTCATATTTCATACTATTTAGATATATAAAGGATATTCATCTTTTTTCTCTAAAAACACCTTTGGAAAAACAAATCCTTTGTTTATATTTTTTTATCTCATAATTATGGTTAAGGATACATACCCCTGTACACACATACAATACATAGCATTCCAAATTGTGTGAGTGCAATACAGGAAAAGTATAAGGTGTTGTGAGAGGCAAATCTTGGAACTTAATTGACACTAGAATTCAAGAAGGCCTTCTCTAAAAACATACCATTTAATGTCAGATGGATGAGAATGCAAAATGTGTGTGTGTGTGTGTGTGTGTGTGTGTGTGTGTGTGTGTGTGTGTGTGTAGGGTGGCATTCTAGAGAAAGGGACTAGCAGGTATTAAGGCCTCCAAGCAGAAACAGTTTGTACTTTAAATGCTAGTGTATCTGAGTCATTGTAGCCAATGAGTAGGAGAGAGTTAAGGTATGGTACTTTTTATTCATTGAACAGATACTTAAGTTCCAGATACTTAGATGCTTGAGATGTGAACACAAGGATACAGTCTTTCTTAATAACCTTACAGTTCAGTGAGTAGCAATAGATTACAGTGTAATGTGCTGGATGCATGTTAGAGATAGGTAGAAAGTGCCCATGGATCCATAGCATAGAGAAAAACTCTCCCATTTGGGGGATTCAGGGAAGGGTCCCAAAGAAGGTCCTATGTGAGTAAATCAGAACTTTGTTTGCTACAAGAGCATCCTTGAATAGTGGCAGGTGGTTCCTATAACTTCATTATTTATTCCCTCCACAATCGGTCTATATTTTTATCTTGTTAATTTGTAGTTGTTCACACATTTTTTTTTGTAGCCATCCATTTGTCCCTTTTGTTCTCATCTGTATCTTGGTTTTAATTAGGTCACATGGTCTTGGAGAGCAAGAATTCTATTTTGGATGGTTACAGGAACAGATATGCAGAGGTATATAGGAAGATTTAGTTTACTAATTAAATGACAACATAGAATTAATGAAGAGCAGAACTCATGTGTAAGAACCAGTGGAAGAATGAGTCTCTGTGGGCCAATATTCATTTAATGATTGAAAAGTGGTTATGAAGCCAGGTAACAATGCTCTGCATGTTGGATTCCTGTATTAATTGTGGAGGATTATTGCAGAACAATAAGAAGTATGTGCCAAGAACAATTATAGGAAAAGAGGTGATTTGAAATTAAAGTAACGTTACCAATATCGTTATAGGTATCCTACATGAAAAATTGGAAAGGGATGTTGAAGGAGTGGCCAAACCAATACTGAGTCTGCCTATTAACAAGGCATAATTTTATCAACAAAAGAACAAACAGGTGTTTTGTTATTATAACAAATTATTGATTGTAAACTAAATGTGTGCTGACTGACACTGTTTGATTGTTCCAATTATCACAATGGCCAATACTGCTGTATTCTGAGCAATTATGCATGACCAAGAAAACAGATAGTTAGCAACTACACATGGGAGACTTAGAGTAAAATAAAATACTCAACAAATAAGTATACTTTATGTTAAACATAGTAACTGCACTCTGATATTTGAGGAGAGAACTAATGTTAGTAGAATACAGGGTATTTATTTAGAATTTTTCATAAATATTTTACTGAAAAGAATATTGTTAACTATAAATATCTTGATAAAATTTTGAATAGCTAAAAAATAACCCTAGTATTTTAGGTTATTAATGACAGCATTAAATAGAAAGCATGAGAGTAAACATGATCAGTGGTTATATAAGTATGACACTATTTACTTTGTGGTAGTAAATCAAATTTATAAATTTTCAACATAAATTAGGTAAATTTTTTTGTTAATAAAAATTAACCTTATGCTTGCATAGGTGAATTTGAGGGCAGTGTAACATTATATATCGTAACTTTCATGGTGGTGGGAGACTAAGTGTAAATTAGACATTTGCTGATTCTATAACTAATTTTTATATAAAATTGTGCTTTTCAAATATCTTTTGCAAAATATTAAAAATAAGAATAATTAATATAAAACTTTAAGTTGTCTAATGACAATTAGCCTGGACTCATTTCCAGTAGTGGATATTTGGGAATAACTTCTTTTCTGATCTTTCTTTGGCTACTGTTGAATTTGTCAGAGCCATGTGCTAGCAATGACTTGCCTAAAAAAAAAAAACCTACGTAAGATGCTGTTTACTCTTGATTGCCGTCATTTTTTTTAAAAAAACAGGACAGATCCTAGTATGTTTGATATTGAACACTGTTTAGTCTAGTACCTTTTATACTTTAGAACTCTAGGTCTTAGTTTTAGTGTTGCCATTTCTATGTAGTATGGCCTCCATGAAAGTTGAGTTTTTTTGTTTTTGCAGCCCATAATAGAGTTGCCTGCTTGATATTCATTCATCAATCTCTTTATATCTATTTACCTATTTATTTATTTAAATTGGTGCTTGTTTTTAATTTTGTTGACTTAAATTTTTATTACTGATTAATCTGAATTTTAGAGTTTCTTAGTTTTTTTTTTATAATAGAGTGTTTATACACTTCTATTTTCAATCAATTAAAAAGATGAAAGCTGAGAATTTTCTATTTTGAGTATGAAAAGACTATTTGAATCAATCTTTTCTGAAAGTAACTAAAAAGGAGAATAAAATATTTTTAAAAAATTAGACATCAAAAGTTGAAAAAAACAGAAAGAGATTACCAGGCCAAAAATGAAAAGAAACCCAAGAAAGAGAGCACAGTGAAATAAACAATTAATGAAGCTACTTTTTCTATAAGGGGCTTTGTTCACCCCTGGAAAATTTGAGGTTTCCTTTTTATGGCTTCATGGGCCAAAGGGGACAGAAATAAAATACCAGCAAGTAAACAAAGTGGGAATATGCAGGAGACCCTCATCAGAATAAATTAGGCTTCTAAAAGTCTGTACGATCAGGACATGATGCCTGAGTTGCCGTCATCTTTATTATTCAGGAGGCCTCAAATCTAGGGTTTAGTTTAAGGTCATGTATATACATATTTATCCCTCCTTCCAACCTCCTACAACCATTGACCTTTTTATTGTCTCCATAGTTTTGCCTTTTCCAGAATGTCATATATTTGGAATCATATAGTATGTAACTTTTCATATTGACTTCTTTCACTTAGCAATATCCATTTCAGATTACTCTGTGTCTTTTCATGGCTTGATAGCTCATTTTTTTTTAGCTCTGAATAATATCCCATTGTCTGGATGTGCCATGGTTTATTTGTACATTCACTTATTGAAGGACACCTTGGTTGTTTCCTAGTTTTGGCAGTTGTGAATAAAGCTGCTACCAATGCTGTGTGCAGGTTTTTGTGTGACCTAAGTTTTCAGCCACTTTGGGTAAACACCAAGGAGAACTGTTGCTGGATTGTATGATAAGAGTATGTTTAGTTTTATAAGAAACCGCTGAACTGCCTTCTAAAGTGGAAGACATTTTGCATTTCCACCAACAGTATGTGGAAGTTTCTGTTGCTCCATATCTTCTTCAGCAGTTGATGTTGTCAGTGTTCTGATCTCGGCCATTCTAGTGAGTGTGTAGTGGTATCTCGTTGTTTTAATTAGTATTTTTTAATAACATATGATGTGGAGTATATTTTTATATATTTGTTTGACATCTGCAAATCTTTGGCAAGGTGGCCATTTTCAAATAAGATTGTTTTCTCATTGTTGAGTTTTAAGAGTTCTTTATATATTTTGGATAATAGTCTTCTACCAAATGTGTCTTTTGCAAAATGTGTCTTTTCCCAGTCTGTGGCTTGTCTTCTAATTCTTTTGACATCGTCCTTTGCAGAGCAGAAGTTTTAAGTTTAATGAAGTCCAACTTATAATTATTTCTTTCATGTATCTCGCCTTTGGTGTTGTATTTAAAAAGTCATCACCATGCCCAAGGTCATCTTAATTTTCTCTTAAGTTATCTTCTAGGAGTTACAGTTTTAAGTTTTACAGATAAGTCTATGATCCATTTTGAGTTATATTTTTTGTGAAGGGGATAAGGCCTCTGTGTAAATTCATTTTTTGCATGTGGATTTCCAGTTATTCCAGCAGCATTTGTTGAAGAGACCCTCTTTGCTTCATGTATTCCTTTGCTTCCTTTACTAAGATCAGTTGACTATATTTATGGGAGTCTATTGCTGGGCTATCTCTTCTGTTCTGTTGATTTTTTTTTTTTGGCCTGTATCACACCATTTCGGATACTGTAGATTTATAAGTACGTTTTAAGTTGGGTGATATCAGCCCTCCAACTTTGTTCTTCTCCTTTAAGATTCTTCACACTGACTTTTCAGCAACAACAGTTGAAACCAGAAGGGAATGAAATTGTATTTGATATATAGAAGGAAAATAGTGTCTGACCTGGAATTCAATAATTAAGAATAACATTCCAAAATGATATAAAGTAAAAATGTTTTAGAAAAATAAAAAGCTGAAAAAATAAAGTATGTAGTGAATAAATCTAAATGAATATTGATAGAATAATATAACAATGATCATCATAATCTTATTTAAGGCTGTATAGAATTTAAAAAATACAATAGTTGCTTTATAGTCTGGTGGAGAGTACAGTGTGTTTAAATGTTACTGTGTGAGTGTAGGAGAATATGGAAAAATAAAAAATAAATCAGCCCCAAATCAGTTGCAAATGGGGGAGGAAAGAAACATCATAATTAGGAAAAAGAAAAAGCTCAAAATAAGATATATTTTAACATTAAATGTATTAGTTACATTAAATGTAAATGGGCTAAACAATACAGTTTAAAAAATAAATATTTTGAAATTTAATGAAATATAGTTTTATACTGTTTAAAAGGTGTACATCTAAAGTATAAGGATACAGAAAGGTTAAGAGCAGTAAAAGCTAACCCATGGAAAAGAAAGTTTGTTTCTCCTGATTAACATCAGAGAAAGTATAACAAGGCAGAAAGTATTGCTAGTTACTTCATAATGATAAAATTTCAAATCATGAGGAATATATAACCATTGAAATTTATATATACCTGATAATACAGTCTCAACATACATGAAACAAAATCGACAGAACTACAAGGAGAAATAGATGCATCTATAGTCAGAGTGAAACTGCAGTAATTGACATAATCCAAGCACACAAAAATATCATTAAGGCTACAGAGTGCTTGAATGTGATTAATAATCCAAACCTAATGAATGTATATAGACTATTACATTACTGAGGTGTAGTTTACATATTCCTTTAAGCACTCATGGAACATTTATAAATATCGATTGTATACTGGGTTTTAAAGCTCATCTCAACAAATTTTAAAGGATTGAAATTATATGAGATATACTGTCTGACTACAATGCAAATTAACTAGAAATCAGTAACAATAGATAAATAAAAAATTTCATGCTAGAATTCATTAGCATTTATTTTTTTGTTTAAATAAGCCAAACTAATTTTCACTTCTGCCTGAAGTTTCCCCCATCATTCTTTTCTGTATTAGCTCCTCTCAACCTTTGGTTTCTACTAAAATTACATCTCCTCAGAGTATTCCCTGATCAATCCAAAGTTTTCCCTGATCAAGTCCAAAATAGCCTCCTGCTTATTCAGTATCTCAGATTATTCAGTATCTCAGATTTTTTCTTTTTTTTTTTCTTTTTTTTTTTTTTTTTTTTTACGAGTGTTCCCTGCAATTATTTTTTATTTGCCTGGTTAGCTGTCCTTGAATCCTCCTGTATGGTGCAGATCTATGAGGTCAAGGTCTATATCTTTCTGTTCACTGCTGTGTTCCTGGTACTCACCACAGTGTCTGACATGTCGTAGCCACTCAGTATTTATTGAGTGAGAAGATGAGAATGAAATTTTTATAACTTTTTCCTAGTAAACAAGATGAGAGCAATACAGCTATACTTATGATATCTTCGAAGGCATGAAAGATTATGGGGAGTTCATTCATTTTTTAATTCCAGAGGCTTTCGAGGAAAATGTAATCAAATTTTGACATATTATTATGAAAAATGTTAAGTTTGGGCTAATTTAATTCTTAATTTCCAGACTTAATGTGTTTAACATTTTGACCTTAATGTTTCATTTAGCATAGCTGTAGAAAATTTTACTTAATTGGCCCCCTAGGGGGAAAATTGCCTGAAAATACAGGAAAAAAGGTATTTCAACAAATATTTTGTTTCACAATACAATGCAGTTGTAGTTAATGAGGCTCAGTCTCCAGTCTTGCAGTGTTATGTGACTCTTCTCTCTGTCTCACCCTCTCTCCCTTATTGATTCCTCCCACTCTCCCTCATTCTCGCCCATGTCCTTCACTTTAGCTACTCCTATTACTTTTTAAAAGTTGTAAATCTAAGTAAATGATTTAGAAGTTAAGACAACACTGGAAATAGAACTTTAGCTTTATGACGTTATCCTTAACTATAGCATAAAAATAAAATGATTTTGGCCAGATTCATACAGCAATACCCTGTGAGTCACTCTCTGATATTGTCCAGGATGGAGATTTATATTTAAAGCTCACTGAATTTACTGGTTGGTTCAGTCTACACCAGTGATTCTCAACAGTGGCTGTACATTGGAATCATTTTGATACTCTTAAAAAATACTGAAGCCCAGGCCCCTCCCATAGAGTATTTGATATAATTGGTTTGGGTTCCACAAACTGGTATTTTCAAAAATTTTCTTAGGTGATTCTTATGTATAAGCAGGGTTAATAATCAGTTTTCTACAACTTTGTCATTCAAAACGTGATCACTGGACCAGCAACATCAATATTACCTGGAAGCTGGTTGGTTAGACATGCAGAATCTCAGTTCCCACCCACTTCATATCAACCTAACCAGGATCTTCATTCAGATAAGGTCAGGTGATTTGAGAATCACTCATCTACAATTTCCACTGGTTCTGTTAGAAATAAAGTTATCAACTGAACTTAAAGCTAAGCCTGTACACTTAGGCTCCTACAACATGATTTGCATGCTAACCAAGAGATAGGTGTTGGTTCCCAACCTTGTTATGTCAGTTGTATTCATATTGTCATTGTAATATTATTTAATTGCTATAAATACATATACATAAATAATATGGAAAACAATGAAATATGATATGAAAAATAAATACTTTTAAAATAAAAATTAGTTTGAATGTTTTGGAAAAAGCTGGTTAACTCAAACTGCTAAAAATATATTTTTGAATTAGATGTCAGTAAGACAACTGGAAAATGTAGAAGAATATGTAGTATTAGAATGATCCCTCATCGGGTTGCTTGACAAGTATCTTATTCTAGTTAAAAAATGTTTAAAAGTTATACATTGTAGGCAATACATTATGTTTTATTTATATAATCAAGACTATAATGAAGCACAAAGAATTCATGTTAAAGGAAAGTGGTTTACTTCAAAACATGGCTGAATTTGTGTGGATTTGGTTTTGAATTTAAATGTTTAAGGTACATATTTTTTGTTGTCTGTGATTTCTCACTGAAACTGAGTTTTTCAAACAATGGATCAAATACTGCTCTAGATAACATAGGTTAAAAGGCTTCTACTGATCATCTGTGTGACTGTCTTCATTTGAATGTTAATTGTATTTTTCTCTTTTCCTAATTATTTTCTCTATGCATAGTAAAATAGTTTTCAAGCTTAGCTGTACCTAGGCAACTTTGAAAAATAAAGAGGCACAGGTTTTACTTTCAAGATTCTTATTAATTGATCTGGCATGTAGCTAGGGCATAGAATTTTAAATGCTTTTTGACTTTTTTTAATATACATACATCCACAGTTGAGAACTGTTGGTCTAATAGCATTGGAAACATAAATTGGTTATAAATAAGTTTATAATAAATCAGTTCCTGCTTCTATAGGTATCTTGACTACATGTCCTTTAGGATCAGATACTAAGTATATTATAATAATTATTATTTTATTCTGTTCTCTGAATATATCATGAATAATCTTTCCATTGTTCAAATCATGTCAAAATGTTTCTCCTTCAGTGCTCATTTTCAAATGCTCATCTATGAAGCACTTCTAATTCCATCCTTGTTAAGACTTTGTCTTTCTTTCTGTTCCAACACTGCTTTTGAGTCGTATGTAGTTACTTGTGCATCCACGTCAGACTGAATTCTCCTTGTAGGGAGGAAGGTGCCTTCTTTAAACAGTGCTTAGTGGCTAGACAGAAAATAGGCTATCATAAATGCTTCTCATTTCTACCAGGTGTTGCCACTCTGCTGCAAGTCTTTATGAGATTATTTTTCTCCTCCTGTTTAACCTTTTGTTGCTTCCTGCTTTCCTTCCTTCTGCTCCATCTCAAGTACACTTTAAAAATTTTGTCCCCTGCTTCCTCTGCTCTCTCCTCCCTTCTCCTTGTGCTGTCCCCTCTGCATGTCTTGTTCTACACGGATCTGACTCCCTTTAACCTTGTGCTGCTTCTCTTCCCTTCACTCATATTTGTGGCATAATGGAAAGAGTTTTTAATATACCTCTCAGGCAAGTGCATTTAAAATATGTCCTCCTAAGAGAGCTACCCCCAACACTTTCCCTCCTCTTTGTTTTGCTTGTACACAAGAGGCTGTTTTAAACCAGCACAATCACTGTTTCATGGTCTCTATTTGTAATCTCTTAACTCAGCACTAATTTGTGGTTTATAATAAAAAAGAACATGCTTTAAAATTTACAAAACATTTCCATGTTCAACATTTCCTTCACTATAATATTGAAGCAGTCATTTGGGGAAAATGTTCCTCAGTGTTAAAGCAATGATTAGGTTTTTAAGTTTTGACTGATTTCCCTTGACTTTAAGTGGTAAGAAAAGATACACAGGACTGTCAGATGAATTGTAGTCCTGGCTTTGAAACTGACAATGTGTGAACTTTTTCTTATTGTGTTATACATTACGTTTCTTTTAAAGTGATAAACCTGTCATCTCATGTTGTAGTCATGTTCTGTCACTTTTAATAGTATTCATGTGAATACTGTATTTTTTTCAAATCTTTACCTCTACTCATTAAATTTATTTTTCTTATCCCCAGGAGACTAAATTAATTGATTATATTGTCTTTTTTTAGAGAATCTATTCTATGCTATATAAGCCAGGATCAATAATAAGGCCAGTGATGGAACGGTAGCTAAATGAAAAAAATTTCAGGATAAACTCAGTTTCAATACAAATTAGTAAAATTAAATAAGGGTCAAAGCACCGAATTCCTCCTTCCAGCTATAAACTTGGTCTTTTTGCTGTTATCCTTTATCCAGTTTTTGTTTTCCCAGTAGATAGCACCTGAACCCAAAGGCGGATCTGGACAGGGTGTTAGAATTTTTGCTTTTGTTCTATTCTGGAAGTTATTTTTATTCTCCTTTGCCTCCTAACCCCTCACTACTGCTAGATTTATGGTGTTTCAGGGCCTGTTCTCTTTTTGGAAGAATAGGCGACTGACCTAAATTAAGGCCCCCTAGGAAAAGCACTCTTTGGTCTTTTAAAAGCCCAAGGACATGATATATTTAAAATTACAAAGGAGAGTTGCACATCCACTTTCGTGATCTTATTTCCTAAACTTTAATATTAGTTTTGCAAACTAAATTCTCAAACAATTAACGAGATTTAGTTAAACAGAGCAATCATGTATAAATGATGAATTTGTGAATTATTTAAACACTCTCAAATTCTGATCATTTTAAATAGCATTAACTCATAAAAATATGTTTTCTGTAGAGGAAGGAGAAGATTTTGATATCAAATTATCCAAGCTGACTTTCATTGTACATGTTACTTTGTATTATTCATGTTAGTAAGTTGCCTCTATGAGAGTAGCCAGCTACTTTTTCATTAACCTGGTAGACAAAAGCTGCTCCCATTTCAGGTGCTCAGCTCTACTGAAGTGGAATGTAAGCTGCCATATCACTGAAAGGACAAAATTTTCTGTGAGACTCAATTTCTAGAACCTTTATTATAAGAGGCAAAACAAAGGATATGGCCAAATTTAAAAGGAAGTGTGAAGATCAGAGAGGTCCAGTTGAATTGGTTTTAGGCTTCTCATCAAACAGGAAGCTGGAAGAAAACTTAAAAAAAATTCATCAAACATTTGAGGTTTATTATGCAGGGCCAGAGATGGGTGCTGAATAAGATTCAAAGACAAATAATACACTGTCCCTGCCCTTATGTAGGAAAGATAAAAAAGTGCATAGCTACCTAGAGAAAAGGAAAATGTGTTCAGTGCTCTAAAAGAGATTTAAGCATTGTAGAAGAAGGAAAAATTAATTTATAACAGTTAATGCTCAAGACTTTTATTACAAACAATTTGTTAAGAACTGACTCTAAAATCTGGATTACAAAAAATTGTGGGCTGAATATATGCAACACAGTTGATTGGAGGCTTTTCATAATATTGAAAGATTTTTAGATTTTTTTTATTTGACCCCACAAAATTTTAGCCTGCCTCATGAATGCATTTACTATACACTATTTTTAAAAGTTACAACGAAATTACAAATATACATAATTAAAATTAATGAGATATTTTCTCATCCAACAGCTTCAATTTGTATATCACTAATAAGTATCATGTTGGCTCAGAATGAAATAACTACCATTGTACATGGGATTTTAAGAGCCCTCCTGGAGGAAATCAAGATTTCAAAGCACACCATATAAAAGTTAGTACTAAGTACAACTTTGTCCTTATCAGATGGCTTAAACAATCTAAAGAACACTAACACCTGGAATTCTCAAAAGAGAGTTTTAAGGAAACTATAAATCTGATTTCTCACCTATGTGAATTATGCTGCTTTTCTTCTTAGTATCTATAACTTTTAATTTTGTGTCAGATCATTTTTAAAGATGCTGATATCAGTTGGAAAATTTAAAGTAGATTCATATATTTTCCATTTAGTAATAAAAGGAAAAGCTAAATGTGCAGTGAGGAAATATTTTGAAGTAAAATATAATATGATTTTTTTTGCTTTTATATTCTAAAATATTTTTCTATAGATTTGGATAAATCTTTCTACAGAGGTTTATAGAAGTTGATTTAAATCTCATTTAGAGGGACCTGCATTTTATATGCCTGCATTAATAACCAGTAAGTCAGAATTTTAATGTGTAACTTAGGACTTTTAGAGTTTTACTGGCTTCTTTCACTTATCTGTTTCTCCCTCTGTGCTATAAATTACTTTTCACATTTTTACAACTGTTGACTATCAAATTTCCATCTATTCCATTTTCTGTCTTCCTAATTCTTGTTAATTGTTTAAACGAGGGGTGGGAGAATGAAGTGAAAATAATTCACATTAATTGCTTTTGCATATTCTCTTTTAATTATGATGCTAGTAACTATGTAATTAGTGAAGTTTAATATAGCCTTAGTAAAACATATATACCAATTGTCATATCATCCTATTGCATTTCCCTAAGTTCTAATTATGTCCCCACCCATGGCTGAAGAGGCTGTGTACTGGAAAACTCACACAGAGTGTGATTCAAATGAAACCTCCTGGAGTTCTGCACAAAGGAGTCTGTACCAGAGTCACAATAAATATGTACTTAACATTTGTTAATATTAATAACTTAAGAGTAGCTGTAATGGTATGGGTTGGTCTTATTTCATAGGGGTCTAGCTTCTCAGTCTGCAAAGTGATAAGCCTGTATACATGAATTATTATTCATTTCCCTAGAAACTTCATGTCTTAAAATACATATGTAATATATACATGCAATATAGTCAATAAATCATTTAATCATAGATCTTTGAAAATGTAACCTAATTGATATAATTCTTCTTTAAGCTAGTAGGGACATAGGAATCCAGAGTTATATCATAAGAAATTTAGCGCTTGTAAACACACATGCAAACACATGCAAACATACACACTCACACTAGGAAAGCAATGAAACCTCTAACTATGAACATGTGAATGAAATTGAATTAAAGAATAAATATAGCAAAAACAATTATTTCTTCACTGTTTTGTCTAGGAAGTGATTACTTTACACTCAGGAAAGTTAAGCTGGCAGGTACATTGCAGTTAGAGAATTCTACAGATGTTCTTGTAGTCATTGTGGTAGCCACAGTGATTACTATCTCTGAGGCTTTGTTCCTGAGACCTGCAGGGATGACCTTGGTTAAAATCAGGGTGTACGCATACTCAGCTTTCCTTTCAGTTTTGACACTTGAACTCTCCAGGGCTCAGTTCCTTGGTCTCACCTTCTACTTACCTGTGGAACTCATTTTGACAAGCTACCTGGATAGTAAATCTGTGTTTTTAAAATGTCTGTATTTTTTTTCTTAAATTTTTATTTTTCTCTATTTCACTCTCTCATGACTTTCTAAGCAACCCGTCCTTGTAAGCCAGACCTCTTTATGGTCTAAAGTGAATTAATATGATAGCCATCTGTGCTAGGTGCTGGTTAATCTTCCTGGGTACCCTATGCTCCCAGTACAATTCTCAGTCCTTCTCGGCCCTACTCTCTGCCCCAGAAGCCAGACTTCTGCAGACTGCATCACCCTGGTCTCCTGGCCAGCTGGCATTGGCAGGAAATTGGAAGGCAGGAGGAGGGAGAGTTGGCCATGTTTTCTCCCTGCTCCTTCACTGCACCAGCCTGTGTTTCTGGCAGTAGCTGTGTCTTTCATGATTATGCTCTCACTAGGCAGTCTTGCCTTCATAACCTGACTCTCATTGGGTTCCAGTAAAACCATTTTATTTCCTTTCCTTGTTCCCTAGCCCTAAGTAGATGATACTAGAGCCTGGGTCCTTCACCAGCTCTTGTTTCCTCAGCCTTGACCCAGTTGTCCCCACCTAAAAGTTCACTACTTAGTCTTCTGTATTTACATATAACTTATGAATTTCTCAATTATAGCACTCCTGTTTGGCTTTCATTACAGTTTTGTGTGTGAGTCTGTCTGCCCTACTAAACAATAAGGACATGAATCATGTCTCATTCGTGTAAATTATTCAATAAATTGTTTTTATTGTTATTCCTTCCCTGGAACAAAAGAATCTTCATTTCTTTTAATTTTTTAAAAATCAAAGTATAACATATATACAGGAAAGTACATAAAATGCACTTGTCTTAAATAGACAGCTTGGAAACTCATCCTTTAATCCTAGTACCTAGCAGACTACTGACATATAGTAGAAACTCAGTATATGCTTGTTAAATGTATTAATAAATTAACGTGACTATTACCCCTCACCCTTCTCCTAAGTCCCAGAGCCACCTTAATGGTATTTTCAGGATTCATGGTAGAATTTTAAGGAATAATTATAGATTTTCTGAGTTCAAAGCAAAAATCACTCACTTTGGGTTCTCTCTAAGCCAAGTTCACCCTGTTTGTGCTCATTGCTTGAAATGAAATGAAGCACTTGTGGTCCCATTCCTCTCTTTTTTTTTTGTGCTTCCTCTCTCTGCCAAGCTCCATTTGGTGCCTTATTGTCCCACAGGTTGCTTATTTGAGTCTTTTGAATTAAGAGTTTAGAACAGAAGGTCCATCTGCTCTGCATGAATATTAAATTATCATAAGACTTTGTGTAAGGAGAATTTACCCTTGTGTTTTTTACAGTGTTTCCTTTCCCCTCTGTTCTAAGAAAGACTTGGCACATCACTTTTTTTCTTCAGCATAACCTTAGACTGAAATAGGCTGCCCTTATCAAGTCATATAATAAATAGGCTTAGAAACCTTTGAATGGCAGGTCCTATGTAGAAGTAAGATTTTATTTATTTTCATTATATTATAAAATATAGTACTTATTAAGTATAATTGAACACAATATTCCAGATCTTATTTTGAGGTTACAGGATCACATAAGAAGAAAAGCATACTTAAAAATTATGTGTTGGAGAGATATATTTTATAATTAATCAGGTTCATTAAATGTGCAGGCCATTTTAATGCATAATATGACAGTATGCAACTGATAAATTTGTGATTCATTTTGAATATTCATGAGTGAGCAAGCTTCAGCTAGTTAAATAATATAATTTATGCAATTAAGTTGTATTCTTTTGCAGCATACTCTAAAATTTTAAGATCAATTTGCCAGTTATATATACAATGTAGTGAAATTTGTTAATAAAAGCTGAATAAGGAGATCAGTTGAAGGATGACATTTTTAAAATGTGCATGCTATCCATTATTTAAATGTGCAGCTTTTAAATAATTCAGTTAATTTTTCAGTGAGGGTGAAAGTTAGGTTATACCTTAAATATGAGTATTTGTACAATCATATATATATATATATATATATATATATACACACTTAATATTATTAATAAAAATATGTCTTATTTTTTATTATAAATTATTATATGTAACTTGATATTTAAAAGGTAATAGGACTGTATATATTCTGAAAAAGAAGAACCTTCAAATTCTTATAGCGAAATTAAAAGGACACATGTACATCTATTTTGTAAAATCCATGCAGTTAAAATTGAAAATTGGATTTAGTGAATAGGGCTAACAAACCATTTGAGTCTTTTCCTGTCAGATGATTACTTCCACTGGTCTTTTGAAGTAATTAGCTTGGGGTGATATAGGTGTTGTGAGGCTTCAAAGCATCTACAATATTGAGTACTCTTTCAAAGAAAAACAGTATAAAATTATGAAAACAAAAGTAATTCAGAATCTTACTGAAGGAAGGATCTAAGCCAGAGGCAGATACTGAAGATTAAGCTTCCTTAGCTTCAGTGTAAATTTGTCTCTGTTTAGGTGATGAGTCAACGTGGATAGTGTGAGACATTTATTTCAAAACAGATAATTTCCATTGGCTATGTGTTTGTGTAAATTGTAAATATTTTAAAGGTTTCGAAAAAGTATTTGATACTTTCTATGCATTTTCATTAATTAAAAATGTTTTTCCTATCAAAGCTCAAGTTCTGTTTTAAATTTTTTATTTAATTGTGATGAAAGCAAGACAGGCCCAGATTAAGACCTTTCAAATCTTACATAGGATGCCCTATTTGTACTTATAAATAAAACAATACTAACATGAAATTATAAATCAATAATATTAATCCATAAAATATAAAACTTACATGTATGTGCTGAAATGAATATAGCTTTTTCTAATTTTGTTTTAAAATTCTGTAATGGTATATTAAAAAATGAACTTTTCTCCTCTTTGTGTTGCCCCTGATTTGTAGCTGCCCAAAGCACCACTTAACAGGTCTTAAGTAGGACATCATCTATCAGACAAATAACTGGCAGCTTGTCAGAACTTCTTTTTCTGTTTCTGACTTGCCATTGTCCCTCATCTTTTCTGTATTTTATTTACTCTCTGAACATAATGGGCATGATAATAACTTGAGCCTGCATGTGCCTTGTGCTAGATTGAATTTAAGTTTTTAGATACTCAAACACTTTAAAAGGTATGAGAACATGTAAAATATTGTTGCAGAAAAATCTGAACATTTCTAAGCTACTTTTTCTAAAGAAAAATAAAAACAAAAATATATACGTATTTTTATTTTTAATTTCAAAGCAATATGCCAGTTTCAAGGACGAACCTACTTTGAAGGAGAAAGAAATACGGTCTATTCCTCTTCTGGAGTATGTGTTCTCTATGAGTGCAAGGTAAGGAAACTTCATAAGTTTTTTGTTTAAACATCTCACCCTTGTAATACCTTTAAAACATCTAAGGCAAAGAAAAATTTAAGATCCTAATGATAGTTCATATGTATAGAATTTCTCATTATTTTTGCAAACATGTAAATTAGTGGTTGCAAAATAATTTTACCAATAAATAAAAATGCTCTTTCATCAGATTAAAGTTTTATGAAGTTGTTTTATATTTTCCAATTTCAAATCAGCCCCTCATTTACTGTTGTGAAGAAAATGTTAATATAGAATCAGCCCACTGTTCCTCATGGTTTTCACCCATATGAGAAATAACACTCATTCCAACTAAAACATAAAAATTACTTAATAAAAATTACTTATTGGGTAGAGATGAGACTGATATTGATCTTAATCCCTTTGGGAGGAATATTTTATATGGGGAGTTCTTTATTAATTTACCACCTTGGTTTCTTAAAGTATGCTTCTGGAGTAAATGTGATTCTTTTTAACTCTTCTTCTTGATCTACTAATTGAAAAACTAAATGTTTCCTAACACTTTTTATACTTGACTTTTATTGACTATAATGTTATATTTCCTGACCATAATCTTATATTTCAAGCCATATTCTGTCTGAAGGAAACTGTCTACATGTAAAGTTTTGCTTTAGTGTTCCATTATCATTTAATTCTTAATTTTCTTCTTAAATGCCTCCCATACATGGGTTTTAGATGATTTAGTATGTATAGATTATATAGAAAATTAAGATAAGTGATTTACTCTGCTGGCACCACCAATAAACTGTGACCATTTGTATGAATATTAAGTGTTGAGGAAAGGAAAATTCTAAGAATTTTGCCAAGATAAATTGAATATGAAAAAAACCAGCTACATGCTTTATGCATCTTAAGTTGGAAGACCTTTGGGATAAGCAAAGGGGAGATGTAAAGAGGCAAGACTATGACAGATTTGATTTCTAGAACATAAAACCTCTAATTTCTTCATGCCCATTATAGAGTATTGTAGCTGCTTCTTTTGGCTTTAAATTGGCTCTACTATGATATAGGTTACCATCTTAAAAATAAGGGAGCTGAGGCATAGGAACATTATTGACATGAATTGCTGTACTGTTTCAAGATGGGTGTTTTCCTATACCAATGCTGTTTTGAGTGGAGTAGGCCCCATTTTAGATATATGAGTATTGGAGGACTTAGAGGGAGAACGAGTGACTCCATATTGAGAAAACAGAATCAGAGAAAACTTACTTCAAGGAAAGTAGATAACTTTTGTCAGCTGGTTTCTAATGGTAAACTCTAAATTTAAAATATCAGCTCTAAATTTAAAAATCTTGAGGGTGTTTGAAGTTTCTCTGTCCAGTGTGTGTGTGTGTGTGTGTGTGTGTGTGTGTGTGTGTGTATGTTCC
This sequence comes from Cynopterus sphinx, assembly GCA_030015415.1. Classification (NCBI taxonomy): domain Eukaryota; kingdom Metazoa; phylum Chordata; class Mammalia; order Chiroptera; family Pteropodidae; genus Cynopterus; species Cynopterus sphinx. The sequence goes on from CM057380.1 coordinate 132,964,673, forward strand.
TTTTATTTGACCAGTGAGTTCCATAATACTGATACCGTCCTTTAGACATTTACTGGGGTAGATGCCTATCTAATTTTAAAATAGCTATACAATTCTTTTATTTTAAATTGATTTAGTGAGAAGTCTATATAGACAACTTTATGGGTGCTTAGTAAATAGTGGGTGAATGAACAAATGTTACCTTCTATTTAAAGAGGCACCATTTCCTACCTTCTAATGCTGTGCTGTCCAATAGATATATGATGCAAGCCACAAATGTAATTTTTATTGGGCTAAATTTTTTACCTGGTATATCCAAAATATTATTATTTTAACATGTAATCATCATAAAGTTTTTAATGAAATATTGTATATTATTTTTACATAGTGTCTTTAAAATTTTTTGTGTATTGTGTATTTATAGTGTTCAAGAGCTAAATCAAGCTAATAATGATCATACAGCACAGCTCTAGCAGATTATTGTACGTTTTTTTAGTTCTTGACTAAATTCTTGATAGTAAGGACTTCTCTTGTTTTTTCTCCTTTCAGGCCCCTTAGGTTCTGTATTTGCTCCTTCACATAATTGACACCTCTCTTACGCTTCTTCTGTTTTCTGGGCTGCAATTCTAGTCCTTCTTTGCTCCTTTATTATCAGTTATGTGGCCTTGAATATATGTCCTGGGTGTCTTTGACTTAAAAAGTAACACAGCCAAACACTGTGGTTCTGAAAATAAGAACCAGAAAGGGTATTACTGTCAAGCCAAAGGAAGACTAGCATTTGACTCTACTATATATACATCTCTTGCCACTTTCTTGATAAGAGATTATGATGATTTGGAGAAGGCCTTTTTCATAAATAAACTAGGAAGAGAGAGGAATGTTGAAAGGAGTACTTCATAAAAACAGTTCCTGTAGACAGGATATCTAAAACTCTAAGCTATTGAGCAGTAGTAAATGAAGTGACATAAACTTACCCTCATTTTCCTTATAATTTTGTTGGGAAATCCTCAATTTTTTTTTTTTTTTGCCAGACTCACCTGTGAAAATCTGTAACAGTTTAAAAAGTTCGGTTTTCTTTTTTTGTTTTTTTTTTGTTTTTTTTTTTTCATCGAGCTGTTCATCTAATTCAAGCTGTATCTTTGCCATAGTTGTCATCTGGATGTGCAAATGTGTTTTAAAACTAACAGAATTTTTCAGGATTACCCAGATGTTTGGCAAATTGTAGACATAGCTACAATATTTATTATAAAGTGCTGCTTGTCCATTTTAAAGCTTTTTCAGTTGTGCTTTTAATGTCATATCATGAATGAGCTTGCAACCTGTGCAGAGGTTCTGAGGATGGAAATTTTAGTCTCATGTTAGAAGAGCCTTCTCAGATGTTAGATCTGGAAACTTCTTAATTAAGTCCTTATTGAGAAGTTTGAAGCATTTATTTTCTCTCGTCTCACAGGACCAGACTATGAAGCTGGTTGAGAGCTCAGGCTGTCCAGTTTTGGATTGTCCAGAGTCTCATCAGATTACCTTGTCTCACAGCTGTTGCAAAGTTTGTAAAGGTAAGACTTTTTTCTAAAGTCAGAGTTATGTGTGTGTCATTTTATGAGGATAGTTCAACTGAGATGAACTTGAAATTTTTATAAGCAAGTTATTTTCAAAGATGAGTAGTATTTCCTTAAACGCTTTTCTGATTTGGCACACAGTAGGTAGACGTGAAGTATTTATTGTAGTTATTGAATTAAAATTGAGATGCTACAATGTGTATCTGCTAGGCGTCTTGTCTCAAGCTCTGGATCTCTAAGCCTCTCTGTGTACTGGTTCTGAGTCAGCATGACACTGCTGAAGAAATTCACAAAACAGTGCTGACTTACTTTTATTAGCTTTTGTTTGTTTGCTTTTTATTTCTCTTCCATTTGTTTTTATAATTGATTTAGCATAATTCCCATTTTGATTACTTTAGATCCTTTTCTTCTCATTTCCACTCTCTTCACTCATAGGCCTCTATACTACTGAGAAAAGAGAGGCCATCAGACATGCATTTCTTGTTTTGTGTTGCCTCTGTGATGATATGCCTAGGACCAATAAGTAAAAAGGACTCGAATTTTTAGTTTAATATATATATAAAAAAAACAGTAAAATCTGAGCTTTTTTGAAATGCAGTGGGACTCCTCAGGAGGCAGAGAGTTCCCCATCACTAATGATTTTTACATGTATTTTACTATAGATTTGAAGATTGATTATATGAAACTTTTTATGATCCCTGCTAGTTATGAAATTATATATGTATTCCTGTATTATCTTGAAATTATGTGTTTGAATCCATCTCCTTCATTGGACTATGCACCTTGAAGGCAAGGCTGGGTCTCTGTATCCTTAATATTCATCTCTGTATCCTTAATACATAGTATGTCACTTGGATATAGTAGGTACTCATAATTCATATAGTTGATAGTGTATAACAAACTGTCCTAAATGAGCTACTAGCACTTGTTTGAGTAATGGCCTTTATGTTAATGCAAAGCAAAACTTGATAGAAAAAGGTAAGGAGATATCATAAAACATATACCATTTTATTTCTTTTTAACTTAATTTATTCAAAGTAGACATAAGATACTCTGCTCCCTTTTTTAGCTTGGTGGTGCACTGTTTTTATTTTTTTTTTAGCTCCTTCTTCCATTTATTAAGTTATGAGTTATAAATCTCAGTTCTGTGAAAGGGAATTTTGGGAATTTCAAAATGGCTTAAAACTTGTTCTGCCATTCAAGATGCTTTTAGAATATCTCTCAGAAATTAAGAAACACTACTAAAAATAGACAAACAAGGAGGACCATTTGAGTTTTTATCCCCCCAGTGCCTTGTATAGAGCATGTGTGGAATTTGATATGAATCAAGAATACTCATTCTAGTCACATGATTTGGGAACTAGACTTCCAATCAGCAGCATAACTAGAATATCTTTGGCAGCCACAGGTAGTCTATTTCTCAGGCTTAAATGTGCGTATACATAACCAGGAGATATTATTAAAATGCAGATTATGATCCAGTATGTCTGTGGTCAAGCCCAAGAATCTGCATTTCTAATAAGCCCCCAGATTATGCTGATGCTACTGACCAGTGTCACTGTGTTATGAACTTCCCCAAAACTCAGTGGCTTAAAACAACACCATTTTATTATATATTAATATTGTGGTTGAGGAATTCAGACAGATTTTAGCCAGGTGAGTCTTCTGCATGTGATGTTAACTGGGGTCACTCAGCTAGAAGCTGGGCTGGGTTGGAAGATTCAAGATGGCCTCACTATAAACTGGGAATCTTTGTAGAGATGATGGGAAGGCAGGGAACAGCTAGAACTCTTTCCTGCTCTGCACAGTCTCAGGACTTCTCCCTGTGGTCTCTGGCAGGCTAATAGATTTCTTAAATGGTGGCTCTGGGCTTGTAAAATTAGGTATGGAACTGACGCATCATCCCTTCTACCAAGTTTCACTGGTCAGAGCAGTCACAGGACAGCCCAGATTCAAAGGGAGAGGAATTAGACCCCACAATAAGAGGAGTGTTAAAATTTTGTGGCCATCTGTCATCTGCTAATAATGTTCTGGAGCTACTCAGAGATTAGACAGGTGAATAACATAGAAGTTAGGTTTGTCTAGGAAAAGGTTTAGGTAAGAAACTGAGATAGAGCCTTTCAGATGTCATGAGAAGCCCTTATTATATTCATTTCTTTTTAACAAATGCAGATTAGGAAAGGAAAACAAGCAAGTTAGGGAATGGAAAAGTTAGCCACAAAAATTGTTAAATTTAAATTGTTTACAGTTTTAAAAATTAGTGTATTTACATAGCAAACTTAAAATACAATGACAAAATACACTGTGACCTATACCCCTTCCACCTGAGATTCTTAGGTAATTGATATGAAGTTAAGACTTAGCATCACCATTAAAAAAATCCAAACCTTAGTTAAATTCTTTTATGCAGCCAAAATTAAGAACAACTGTCTTAGATAATACTGGAAATGAAATTGGACAAGTTGGCCCTTCTTGAAACATTTAACACCATTTTTAATTAAGATTGTTTCAATTTTTGACTTCAGACGTATAAACAAGTGAGTTCTGGTATTCTCTGACTTTTAAACTAAAAAAAGTCAAGTTCTCTAGCCTTAAATTTTGGGTCAACCTCTACACATATGTTGTGACAAATTATTATAATAAAATTGGCCTCTAATTTCCAGGCCTGTCTGCTTAGTGCTAAAGATGCTATGCTTACATTTGAAAAATTAAGTTGTTCAACAAGAGTTAGTAAATATTCCCTGAAGGCAGAGCATGAGATTAAAGTGTTGACCTTTCCAGTAGAGGCTCAGCCAGTGATTAGAAACCAAGCTGAGCACTGAAATAAAGCGCTAAATTTCTAGGCACCAAATCAAATTCAGCCAAGGCTATTTTTTAGGTACCCTGCAGCTGGCTATCTTCTGTAGTAGCATCTCAGAATCAGTGTAGTAGGAATGTTCTTTTTACTTTCAAAGAAAGCTTAGAACATATTATAACATGATATAGACTCAGTGATATAGTGAGGACTCTGAATTAAAGAAACAGAAATGATGTGATATAGTTTTCATAATTGCAGCTCTTCCCATTTTCCTTCTTATCCTTTTTTCTGCTTGAAGTACCACCAAGTCCTATTTACTGGATGCCCACTGTAATTTAGCATTCACTTCATCATGCTTTATAATTAAGTAGTAAGGGCATTGATATGTAGAAGGCTAAGTGAGTATAGATTGTTCTCTCCCAACTTCTGGATAACTCATAGTTTCCCATGTTATTCAATATATCTTTATGATTCTTATTTTGTGTATATTACTAATAACATTATTTAGTTAATTTTTTATATCTACTGTTAGTCAACTCATTCTTTGAATTTTTGTTTAATTCCTAAACAATGGTATCCATATTCTTTGTTATTAAATTTATGTATTTCTTATACACATTAAAAAGAAACGCATTGCCATTGGTACTTTTTAAAAACATTCATACATGTATATGAATCACATTTTGGAAAAAATCAGAATTTTCCATCATCTTGCAAATAATACCTGAATAAATTAATAATCTTTTAGGTGTAAGTGATAGAACACCTAATCCAACTGACTTAAGCAAAAAATGGATCATATGGCCCCAGTAAGCAGCTTGATTCAGATGGCAGTCCTGCCCCTTTTCCTTTGTCTTTCAGTTAGTCTCCTCTGAGGTGGCTTTATTTTCAGGCTCTGTGTGCTTTTGGTAAACCCTTGACATTCTTATACTCACATCATTATGCTACACAAGTTGGTGGAAGTAGAAGCTCAATATCCTCATGAGCTGAGCAAAAGACCCAGAACTGAGTTTCATTTGTCTCAGACTGATCTGGATCATATGCCCAGACCAGTGGAATGCCTTATCCTCCCTCAGGGGTAGTCAAGTCCATTTCCCTGTAAGCACATGGGCTGACGTTAGGGGTGAACATCCAGAGTATGACTAGATTGGTTTTATTTTCCAAAAAAGAAGAATAGATGCCCTTAGGCAAAACCAACAAATATTTACCTCAAAATTAGTGTTTTCTTTTTCTCCTGGGTTTTATGTATAACCTTTATGTATATTGCTCTTACTCATCATCTTTGTATCCACACTTCCCTACTTACCGAGTTACACAGAAATACATATTAATATTTTATAAAACTACTAATAGAAGATACAGAAATTGGAAAGCAAATTCAGAAAGCTCACAAAAGGAATAGAAAACTGGGTATCCTTGAGGTGAAAATCCAAAGGAGGAAATGAATGAAAGACTAGATTGTATTAGATTACTGATCTATCTGTAACTAATATTTGAGTTTTCTTCTATGATAGGTATCTCAGCATACTTGGTTTGTAGCTTACTAGTTGAGTTCTAATTGTTTTAGTTATTAACAAATACTATATTATTATACTTGTACATACATGATTTCATTTGAACCTTACATTTTTGAGAGGTAGATATTATCCTAATTTTATAGGTGAGAAAAACCAAAGGTTTAGAAAGGTTAATTAATTTACTCAAGTAATTTACATAACCAATAAGTGGTAGAGATCAGATGTAAATCCAGGTCTTCCAGACTGAAAAGCCAAACACATATGATTAGAAATGCAACTATGAGATAATAGGACTATGATACTATGATTTTTTGAAGTTATTCACTGTAGATTGGAAACAACCCACTTTTATGGAGTCTGAATTTATACTTGTCAGTAGTAAACCTTTTGACTCTGGCATTTAGTCTTAAAGCAGTAAAGCAACCAATAGATTTAGTCAACTTACTTGTTGAGAGAATAGATGAAAATAGTTGTCTGGCATTGTTAGAGTGTATTAGACTTTTATTGATGAAATTTTTAGTTTTCAAGTCTCTGGATTAATAGAAAAAAAGTTTTAATAAGAAGTAAAGCAGGATCACACTGAAATCTAAGAGTTGCAATATTCTTGCAGCAGTGAGACACTGCATAGTGAGCATGTACACAGTATTTGATGCTGAGGTGTGGAATCTCACTACTACTTAGGCAGAACTGGTAATGGATTTTAATAAAGCTGGCCTATGGCATAGACAGTGATGGCAGAGATTGGGCAGAGTCTGAAAATGGGAGAAGAGACAATGCAGCAAAGTGAAAAATTGAAAGATAGTTTTGAAAAATATAGTTATGAGAGAAAAATAAAAATGCATCAGGAACAGTACCTGTTTTTTAGTCACAGTCTTCTAAAAGTTCTTTGAAACATCAACAGGTAAAATTACACAGAGATTTAGCACTGTGTGTCTTAAGGAATGGGCCAATTTTCTTTTTAGTAATTCGTTTTAGTTTAGAATAAATATGAACTGATATTTTGGAGCCTTTTCATTTTAGGTTGATGATGCACTGAGCTATTGAGATAGAGAATGAAGATGACTTTTTAGCTGAAATTATTCCCCCTCAGGCACTGTAAAAAGGCAATGGAATACATTTTAACAAATTAGCTGTTTAAAAGAAGGAAATAAAAAGACCCTGGGAAAAACATGTTTTCCTCTTAAGATTAAACTTTTACTTCTAAATGTTCAGAATATAGATTATGAAGAATCTTGTCAAGAAAAATTATGTTGTCAAGTGATGTAAATGTGATTATTTACTATATACATTAGTACCCACTTCTCCTTGGTTTCAGTAACCCAATGCCAGCTGTAGTCCAAAAATATTAAATGGAAAATTCCAGAATTAAATAATTCATAAATTTTAAATTGCACACTATTCTGAGTAGCAGAACGAACTCTCGCTCCATCCTTCTCTGTCCCACCCAGGACATGAATCAGCTCTTTGTCCAGCATGTGCACTTTGTATACACTACCAGTCTGTTAGTCATTGAGTAGCCATCTAGATTCAGATTAACTCTCGGTATCATAGTGCTTGTGTTCAAGGAATCCTTATTTTACTTAAGAAAGCCCCCAAATCCATTCACATAACTTTAGTTACTGTATATTGTTATAACTGTATTATTTTATTATTGCTGTTAAACTCTTACTGTGCCTAATTTATAAATTAAACTTTATCATAAGTGTGTATGTATGTATGTATAAGAAAAAACAGTATACCTAGGGTTGGTACTATGTGAGGTTTCAGGCATCTAATAGGGATCTTGGAACATATATATTGAGGATAAGGGGATTTTTCTGATAGTCACATATCTCTGTTGTATTTTTTTAAAATTTCTATAGAAATGATTAATTCATTTGATTTGTTTTCTTTTTTTTCAAAGCCATCATTGCCTTTTGAGAGCATCACCTTTCTTAAGGTTTAAGTTGTGCAAAGAATGTGTTGCTACACATTGTAGTTGCATTTCATGTTTTAATTCTGGGATGACATTCAAAATATTATTTCAAAATATTAATTATGAGAACTGACAAATCAGTGGACACTGCCTACTGTGCTGTACCAGATATACCTACTGGCTGTGATATAGCTCAGTCCACCCTTTTACTGAATCACAGTATTCTGTGGTAATTTAATTACAAGTAAGATGAACCAGTTTAGAACTTCCATCTTCAAGAGTTGCTCAAGTAAGTCTTTTCTTGGTTATAAGCAGATGAGTTTATTCTAGCTACATGAAATATATTCTTCTATTCTTCTTTTCTTTTATATATGGACCAAAATGATAATTCATTAAACAATGAAGAACTAGACAGAAACTGATTTCTAGGCAATTTGAAAATTGTTTGAATGATGTATAATCATGTAATTTTCCTTAAATATGGATTCCAGTATTCAAGTTTTTCATTTCAGCATCTTAGATAATCTTTGAACAAGGGATTCACACAGTAAAAAATAATCCTGAGAAATTATGCAGGATTGGTGTCACTGTTTAAAAATGTTCCTTTTTTCTTTCCTCTCATAGAGCCTCTGGAATCTTGTGGGATCTTTGTAATTCATAAAAATATTCTTCTTTTGAGTGGACATACTTTGCCATTTTCCAGAGAAAATTAGATTGAAGTTATGTAATTTCCATTTTTAAACATGTTTTGAACTTGAACTTTTTATAAAAAGATGTCAGGCTGTCTATTTCATTTCTTAAATGCACAATGTGCACATTTCATCTGGCTTGGTTTCTATTACCCACAGTTATTAATAATATTCAACCGCTAGTTTTCAGGTCACTTTCTCACTGTGTTATCTTCTGTATTATAATTCTTCATTTTTGGACTCCAAGACTTTTTCCTTGTTTCAGACTGTTATTAGAATGTTAGGGACTAGATAGCACTTACACAGTCAGAAATAAGACAAAGAATCAACTTTTAGTAGAAATTAATTGAGTTTACACATAAAGAAAAACTTTTATTACATATAGCATATAGTTCTGTAAACATTGGTTAAAGATAGCAATTTAAAAAAATTATTTAGGAAAAAATGGGTTCTAAATCAAAGAAAGATGTAAAATAAAGTAGACAAAGTTTATTTGTCATAGTTCATTTACCTTAATAAGTTCCTTTTTTCTTGTAGGTTATGACTTTTGTTCTGAAAGGAATAACTGCATGGAGAATTCTGTCTGCAGAAATCTGAATGACAGGGCTGTTTGTAGCTGTCGAGATGGTTTTAGGGCTCTTCGAGAGGACAATGCCTACTGTGAAGGTAATCCTTGTAATGATGTGTAGCTCAGCTATATAAATTTCCTAGGATTACTGCATGCAAAATTTATTAATTTCCCAGGTTGTCAAGTTGATGGGCCCATTAAAAGCAGTGAATTTAATTTGAAGCATATTAATCAGCTAAAAATAATTATCTTTCAAATTAAAGTTTTTCAGCTATCTGCTATATGTCAAACTAATAAGTTAATATGGCTGGTTTCTTGAATTAGAACAATACTCCCACTGTGAAATTGCTTTTTTTTCATAATTAGATATTCAGATAGTTCGCATATTGACATGATTACTGTGGCTTGCAGTTAGAATTGCAGTCAGATTTTTCCAGACAGTGTTGTGTAACAAAGGCAATCAATTAACAAGAAGATAAAGTGCCCGCTGCTATTTTTGTTTGCTAGGGTAAGTAATCTCAGTAGTTGTATTCATGCTCTGTGGTGTTTAGTAAATAGCTCTAGTAGAGTAAATGGTTTCCTAGTTATTCTTTTTAACTTAGCTAATATTTAAGGTAGTTTAGTCTCTCATGGAAACAGTACAAATACAGTGAGGAGGCCCTTGGCATTCATAAGTAATGTGACTTGATTCATGAAGATTCTAGAAGCCCATGAAATGTAGTAACTTATAATTTTCCTGAACCACAGATTTGAATCATTTTCAGGAATTGTGTGACTAGCTAGTGGATCTTACAAATAAGAGCACTAACGTGGTGGTGTCTGGGCATTTGAAGAATTCTAGACTTACCTTTTTCAAATGTCAGGAATGTGTCATTGGTACTTGGAGACAGAAAACCTCCAAGGTATAAACATGTGGTCTAAGGTTAGCTACACAGTGATTTATTGGCCCTCGGGAAACTGATTTTTATGGTTTCCCATAGCTTTTAAAAGATTTTTTCTGCTTTAAAAATTAGTACTAATTTTTAAAATTGAAATTTTCCCAAAAGTATTTCTTTAAATGCTTTTGATTCAGTTCTGAAGAGACCATTCAATTTTTGCTGAAGGAAGGGTTTATGGCTCCCCTTCTTCATTCATAATGCAGATTTATTTAAAATTCTTCCCTTTGAAAGGCTTTATATAAGAAATGGACTTAAATTTAATTAAGAAAATAACATTTTTCATTACAATATTTAAGATCTCTAATAAGCCTCACGGATATTGTTAATGTGATACCTTCTTCTGAATCTTAATTTTATGATAATTATCTTTATTTCGAGCTGCTGCTTTTGTTCTTGTTAAGTATACTCACTCATGTAATAACTATTTAGTGAGCACTTACTTACTGTATACCATGTCCTTTTTAGACGCTGAGTAGTAAATGGCGAATAAGACTAATAAGCTTCCTGTGCTAGGAGCTTATGTTCTGGGGGAGAAAGAGAATGAGTGGGTAACTGTAGAAACAGAAGGCAATTTTAGGTAGTAATAAATAATAGGACAAAAACAAAAAAAGATGATGTGATAGAGATTAATTGTGGATTAATTGAGATGGGGTGGTCAGGGAAAGCCTCTGGACCCAGAGGAAGGAAGGTTGACATTTTTCTTTAGAATTGATGATAAGGAAATAGCATAGAAAGATCTGGAACAGCATTTCAACCAGAAAGAATAGCAAGCATAAAGACCCTAAGTGGGAACTGGAACTTAGTTGTTCTAGAAACAGAAAGAAGGGTAATGTGATGGTGCAGACCAGTAAGAGGAGATGCAGTTGGAGAATTAGGCAGGGTACAGGTAATGTAGAGAGGGATAAGGATTTTAAGTTTGTCTCCAGTAGGGGAGTGACATATTCAGATTTGTATTGTAAAAGATAGCTGTGGCTGCAGTGTGTTAGATGAACTATAGGGTTTGATGTGATGGAGAGAAGAGAATTATAAACAGAAAGACCATTTGAAAAGTTATTATAATAGTCTAGTCTGGATTAAGAAACTGATAAAGGTGGTAAAGAGGAGGAAGAATGTTCATGGTATATTTTGAAAGTAGAGTCAACAGTACTTGTAGATAGTTTATTGTGGAAGGGAACTGAAGAGGGATTAGGGGAGTCAAGCTTTGGAGTTTGAGCGACATATGGGTGATGTTGCCATTTATTGAGATAGTAAAGAATTCAAGAGAAGAAGGCAGAAATTTATATTACTCAATAACATAACTATTTAACATGGTTTAATCTTAAAGAATGAGATAACTTTTTATCTATAGGTTTATTTTCAGTACAAATTGGCAGCTCTCTTTCCCACCCTCAATGGGTCATACTGAAAAATGGTTTTGTAAATTTCTTTATATTATTTATTTTTCATTTAAAGATGTAATCTTCAAAAGTTAAGAAAATGATGGGAGGTTTATTATATTTTATAGATCTTGAATTTTTTTATATATGAAGACTTCTAATATTATATCTTTTGTTATTCATGTTAACAGGTTTTATAGAATTCTGATCAAATTTGGCTTTCCTTTTCATTTTGTTATTGTTGCTAACTTTAAGGATGTTTTGACTTCTTAGAAGCAACATTTAAAAACTGGTGCGGTTGTATATGTTATCTATTCACTGGTCTTATGGAATTCTGGTCGTCTAAGAAATTAGACTTGTCATTATATGTAAAAATAAGCTAGTGATAATCTGTAAAGTAATATAAATTTATATACTAAATCTCTGGTTGTTTTCATGATATGGCGGTAATTCAGACTAATGATTTTTACTGTAGTTTACTGAGTCAGGGTTAAAATGGCACTGGTAAAATGTTGAAGTTCATTTATTCATTTGGCAAGTATTTATTGAATACCTGCATTATTCAAGGCTAGGCTAGAGGTGAAACAGTAAATAAGATATACATGACTGATAATTCCCAAGCAAGAAATAAGCATAATAAGATAATAAACAGATCATTACACCAAAGAGCATTTAATTGGCCTTGTGTCAAATGCCCTGAAAGAGAAATAGGTTAACAGGGGGTCTTATCTGGATGAGTGGTGGTGCTTGAAGAAAAGAGATATTTTTTCTTGAAATCTGAAAATTAAGTAAAATCAGCTAGGTGCATATGTAAGGGTTGGAAAGAAGGGAATTTCCTAGGTGGAAGAATCAGAATATCTAATGGCCTCTAGGTGGAAAGAAAGGAAGTACTTAGAAAGTACTTTCTAAGAAGGGAAGGAAGACAGAGAGCAAGGGAGACATGCCTGATATGGGAAGCAGGGCTTTGAAAGGCATGGTGAAGACTAAGGTTTTCACTAAGAGCAAGAGGAAGCCAATGAGATGTTTTACGTAGAGTAACACGATCACAATTGTTAAGGCAGAGATGGCAGTGGTGTCCTATGCACCAAAGGCTTTTAGCAAAGCACCAGAAGTTAGGCAAGGGGTATGGAACAACTTGCACCTCTGAAGGAGCCAACCCTCCCACACCTTGATTTCAGACTATTAATCTACAGAACTGTGAGACAATTTCTGTTGCTTAAGCCATCGGTTTATGGGACTCTCTTCTGATAGCCCTAGAAAACTGATATAATCTGCCAGAAATACCTTTTGCTTTTTGATCTAACTGTCCATGATTAAATTATCCTTCTAGATTGCTTAATTTTTATTTTCATTTTTTTTGAAGATTTTCTTGATGAATTAAATGCACATATATTTAGTTTCTCAAATCTAAATTTTATCTGCCTGAAGAATTAGTACCTTGTTCAATACTGATTTATATTCAATTGTCCAGTTGTAACATACTTAATTAAATACTATATTATTTATTAAGGGATTCATATATATGAATCTGTATATGTTTCTCCTACCTGGAAGTATCTTGTGGTCATAGGCTGTTTATTTTCCTTGAATTCTCCCAAACTTTTAAAATAGAGACAGACAAGTAGAGTTTAAGAAATACTTGTGTAGTGATGGTTTGAAATGCTTAGATATGCTGAATAGATGGGCACTTTTAGGCTACTTCATCACTAAAGAATTATTCAGGACAAGCATTGTGTCAATATTACATAAGAAAGTCTAATTGTCATATTGATTTTTATAGCCAAAAAGACATTTAGTTGTTTTGAATTGGTATGTATTGGCCTTAAAAATTATTTTGAATAGTGCAAGAAAAGGAATTTATTCATTTGTAACAGTCATTATTTGTTAAATTATGTGTGTACTGATAACTGGTATGTATATTAAAAGGATCACAAATCCCAGAAATGTTCACATCTTCACTATTGCTTTTACTTAAATACTCTTGTTTTTACTTAAGATTTGAATTATGCCTACATTTGCAAACCAACTCGAATATCAAATGTCTGGCATGTAGAAGGTGCTTAATAAATGCCAGTTGAATGTGGAGATTAGAATCTTACTAAACATTTTGTTTAACACCTGCTATGTGCCAGGCACAGCACACCTTCAAATGTAAACTATACATTATTATACTTAGATATTCAGTTCAAACATCTTTTCTTTTTTTCTTTCCACCCATCATATCAAAAAGAAACACTGTCTCCTCCCACCCCATTTCTGTCTTTGCAGTCCTTTAGCTAATATCTTTTCTACCTTTATTCTTGTTCTTTGTTTCAGGAGATTCTAGCCCCTGTACAAAGTAATGTGAACTTAACTCTTAATGGGAATATGTAATTTTTCCATTTTCCTATTTTTTTCCTTCTTTCCTGCTATTGTTTATCTATAAGGATATATATATATATATATTTAAACCCACCAACTGCTAATAACCATGTGGTTCTTTGGCAAAACTTAAAATGCCTTCTACATACAACATCTTATTTCATTCAGCAGTTCTGTGGTGCAGGCTTTATTATAATCTCCTGTTTTAGAGAGCTTGGAAATCAAATGATTTGCCTAAAATAATGTACCCACACAGCAAACAGTAAACTCAGGGTTCAAATTCATGTCATCTATCTTTAATTCAGGGCTTTTTAAAATCTTTACTACTTTTAGTTTACTTATTAAATACCTAATCTAATTCCTATTTTTTAAATTAAAGTAACATGTAGATTTTTCTTTAGAAAACATTTTTTAAAGCAATTAACTGGCTTTAAAATTTGAATGTTTCTGAAAAGGAGAAAAAAAATCTCTAGCCTATTCAGAAAGCAGCTCATTAGCATTACAGACCATGGTAAATAACCTATACAGGAGAACGACAGGAAAACAAACTATCTTTTCTAACTGTCCTTCCCTTCCTTCCCTTCCTTCCTTTCCTCACTTAGTCATTGCCTCCTTCCTTCCTTCCTTCCTTCCTTCCTTCCTTCCTTCCTTCCTTCCTTCCTTCCTTCCTTCTTTCCTTCCTTCCTTCCCAGTTGCTCGCCTCTTCACAACAAATGAATTTAGTGATGAATTCCTGACATAACCAGTATCTGCATATCATTAACTACAGAATATAGGGCTAATCTGAGAGAATTTGTTTAGGAGTAGATGAGTGATAGCCTCACAGAAGTGCTCCAAGAGATATGAAGGATAAGATGTAGAATGACTCAATTTTCCGATTGTAAACCCAGAATACAAGTCCCCAGTGGAGCTAATGGGAGGCCTGCTTAACAGAGTGGGGATAAATAACCAGAGGACTCAGCCCTATGGGATTAATTAGGGATTTCTAGCAGACACTGTAGCTTTCAAAACTATGGTTAATGATGCACTTTCTGGTGTGTTATGATAGAGTTTCTTAAATAAAAAAAAAAAAAAAAAAACCCAAGGATACTGTATTAATGAGGATTCTCCAGAAAAACAGAAGTAATCGGACATACAGCAGTCCTCTTTTATCTGCAGTTTCACTTTCTGTGGTTTCAGTTACCCACAGTCAACCGTGATTTGAATATATTAAATGAAATATTCTAGAAATAAATAATTTATGCCTTTTAAATTGTGCACTATTTGTAGTAGTGTGATGAAATCTCACATTGTCCACCTGATCCCATCCTGGACAAAAATCATTTGTTTATTCAGTACTTTCCCATTAGTCACTTAGTAGCCTTGTTGGTTATCAGATCTACTATCATAGTATCAAAGTGTTTGTGATCATATAACCTTTATGTTACCTAATAATAGCCCCAAAGTGCAAGAGAAGCTATAAAGTACATTTTTTAAGTGAAAAGGTAAAAGTTCTTGGCATAATAGGGAAAGAAAAAAATTGTATGCTGAGTTTGCCAAGAATAAATTTTTTATCTGCAAAGTTGCCAAATGATAAAGTTTAACTTTATCATTGGTGTGTATGTACAGGGTAAAAATCATAATATATATAGGGTTTGGTACTATCTATGGTTTTAGATATCCACTGGGGGTCTTGGAGCATATCCTCTGCAGATAAGGTGGGAACTGAGTGTAGATAGATATAGATCGATGGGGTGGTATTATAAGGAATTGGTTTATGTAATTATGGAAGCTGAGAAGTCCCAAAAAATGCTGTCAGCAAACTGAAGGCCCAGGAGAGCCAATGGTGATGATGTAATTTCAGTTAAGTCCAAGGGCCTGAGAATCAAGAGAGTGGATGGTGTAAATTTCCAGTCCAAGGGTAGAAGACCAATGTCCTAGCTAATTAGTTTGGCAGACAAAGTTTTTCTCTTACTCCACCTTTTGTTCTATTCAAGTCTTTGATTGATTGGATGAGGCTCACTCACATTAGGCCTGGCAATCTGCTTTACTCAGACTACCAATTTAAATATTAACTTCATCCAGAAGCACCCTTACAGACATACCCAGAATAATGTCTGGCCAAATGCCTGGTCATCTTATGGCCGGGTCAACAATTATAGTTACAAATTAAGAAAAAAAAAAGAACAAAAGCATTTCTGATGTTTCCAATATATATATATATATATATATATATATATATATATATATATATATATGCCTTTTAATGTCATCATCTATCCATCCAACCAAGTGAAAAAGTTATAATATAAAAGTTTTCAGAATTAATATGATATATGAAAACAAAATATTTTTAGGCATCAAGGAACATCTATTTAACATGTTTACAATGCTGAGACAATAATATTTGTTTTCTTTTATGAAAATAATACCTTCTCTAATTGAGGAGTTTTGATGCAAAAGTTCTAAAAATCCCTATGAAGTGACACAGACAAATTTGAACTTGTATTAGTAGTTCTTCTGAGCTCCTTCATTACTTGCTTTCTGTGATACTTAAGCTTTCTCTGACCCAAAAACAATTTTCATTCTTTTATAAACTTGAACACTATGAAGATATAAAAGTCAAAGAAAAATGGCATTTTTTTTCTTCGAAGTTAGGATCTCCTCTGATTTGAAAGAAGGACTTTAAATTTTTAAAATCAAACCTAATAAGTTGAAACTTCTCTGAATTTTTTCTTAGGCATAGTTTTTCATGCAAAGGAAGTTGAAGAAGCAGTCAAGGCCACCCACATACTTTTCTTTTGAAGCAAAACACCATAGTTGTATGACTTTTATGGTCAACTGATTTCCCCCTCCTCCCCAAGGAATACACTTCTGTAGAAAATAGTCATAAGTCTATTGGAATTCATGAACACTTTGGACGCTGTATAGAGAAGAAATCATAAATCAGTCATCAATTAATGATATATCTATGTATTAAATAGGATTAAGAACAAGCACTTTTCTCTGAAGTGAATCTATAGGCTCTACTTGGGATTTTGATTTATGCTTGACTTCCATCATTAGATTTCATATAAAGAATCCTTGTTCAGCATTTATTTATTAACAGTATTTCTTGAGCATATACTATGCCAGGCCTGGAGTGGGTGCTGGCCATATAGCTGTGAACAAAATTTATGAAGCCCCTGCTCTCAGGGAGCTGACTTTCTAGTGGAAGTAACATTTAAAATCTGTACTCATTTTCCAAATGCAGATGGAAATGAGAATTCTGATTAATGTTTTTGTGCTTTGCTGTGAGCAAAATTCATGAAGCCCCTGCTCTCAGGGAGCTGACTTTCTAGTGGAAGTAACATTTAAAATCTGTACTCATTTTCCAAATGCAGATGGAAATGAGAATTCTGATTAATGTTTTTGTGCTTTGTTAAAATAAGTAGTCCTGGTCTTTATACACTTTTGGCAGTTTTTTAAGATTCTGCTATTCAGTCTGCTGGTCCAAGGCCCAGCAATTTAAGTCATCACCTGGGGGCTGGTTAGAAATGCGGAGTCTCATACTTTATCTCAGACCTACTGAATCAGAATCTGCATGTTAACAAGATCTCCAGGTGATTTCTATGCACAGGAAAATTTGAAGAATACTGGTTTAAGGCACAGAGTTTATTAATTTATCATTTTAATGATTTGGTAGCTCTCCAATGTTTTTCAGTTACAAGCTCAACTGGAGAGGAATTTTAGTGTTCACCTTGGTTTATTTTCATTAGGATACAATTTGGTTTCTTCAGCATGATTTTTTACAGTGTGATTCAAAGTACCTCAAAATCACTTGAGGACTTTGTTAAAAATGCATATTCCAGATTCAACTTTAATTCTGCTTAGGTAAGTCAGTGTTGGGTCTCAAAAATCTGCATTTTTACAAGCTTCACAGGATATATTGATATCCTTCTAAAAATGAATTTTCAAAAATAGTTTTATATTTTAGTCTTTAGTTAATGTGCTGCCTAGAAAGATGAATTGTTGAGTCTTGTATGGTCATATATTCCTGTGTGTCACAGTAGTATGACTTTAAACCAGGATTTCTCAGCCTTGGCAGTATTGACATTTAAAACTGAATAATTCTTTGTTGTGTGTTTTGTGCTGTCCTGTGCATTTTAGGATGTTTAGCAGCATCCCTGGCCTCTACCCCACTGGATGCCTATCACACACCTGTGTCTATACTCCCACTCCTAGTTGTGATAAGCAAAAACGTCTCCAGACATTGTCGAATTTCCCCTGGAGGGCAAAATTCTTCCCGGTTGAGAACCATTGGTTTAAACTAAGTAAAGGATAGGAACCCATAATGGCTTATGTGAGCATGATACCTACCCCCAGTGTCTGTTGTATTACTGATTCTCTTGAGGGCTTTTGGCTTCATACCAAGAATGAAGACAGGTTTATGTACAAGCATGTAATGGCTGCCTGGCTCTTTGGGCTAGTTTACACCGAATGGGAGAGACATAAACAAGATGGGTGAGGGCATAAACTTATATTTAGGACATAAACAACACTATCATATGGCCTAGGTACCAAAGAACAAAACAAAATTATAAGAACATTTTTTTTTTCTATTTTTGAGTAGTCCTGATCATCCTATGAAGACTGAAGGAGGTGCTGTGTGGTGTCCCAAGAGTTTGTAGCTTTCAGGATAGGAACTTCCTTTAAATTGACAAAAGAAGAACAAAGGAATATCTTCTACCTTAAGCAAAGACTCAGAGAACACAGAATAGGCCTACAGGGTGCCCAGGACAGGGTAGTGGGCAGTGAAGCTAAGTATGTGTTGATTTATTTCTGAACCCATAGAAACACTCGGTACATTCAGGAGTAATTGGGGAGATGTTAAGGGAGGCCTCAGATTCATCAGCAAACTAGGAAATTTGCATCCATACTTGGTAGCATTATTGAATTTCTGGTATGATTTTGAGTTTTGTTTGGCCCATTATTTTCACCAAATTGCTTCCCTTTGCATTTCTTTGTAGTATGACATGATGGAAACATTTGCTGCCAACAAGTATTTATAATTGTCATCCTTTTGCTAGTCATTTATGTCAATGCTGAAAAGTAAATAAGAACCAATACTTATTTTGTACATACTCCTTGAACATGAAGAAGCATCTTGGTACTTGGATGGATACTTTGCAGATTTATATGTGCAGCCATCTATCATTATATATTTTTAATACATGTTAGAAGAGATTTTGGTAGACAAATGAATAGACAAATGAATATAAATGTTTATATGGATCAAGTGAAAATCTTTCCATGTTTGACAAATGGGAGCAGTTGTGATGTTATAGAAAGAACATTTCACAAAAGACTTGAATTTTATTCTTACCTCTGCTATTTAGTAACTGTGGGAACTTGTGCAAATCACTTAATATCTTTGAGCATTAGTCTCCTCATCTATTAAATGGAGAGAATTTGTCTCATGAGGTTGTTGAAGTGGAGGTTAAATAAGAGTGCGTGAAAAACGCCTTCCAGAAAAAATAAATTCTTGATAAAAATTTGTTAAACCTGTGTTTATCATATATATTTATTATTAATAGTGTGTCAGTTCATGCAACATGAACTTATTTTGATAGCTAAGATATTACAACATTAGTTTATTGGAAACTAGAGGTAACAATACTCTTAGAGTTTATATGATATATTATCTTATATTTTAAGCCAATTATAATAAGATCTTTAGCTTCTTCAGAAACTAAGTTACCATGGTTTATTTCCAGAACCACACCTACTTTATGCCAAATTTCTTTCTGGTCTGAATAATATTCTAACCAGTTCTGTGATATAGAGTATATATAATTTGCCCTCATTTTGCAAATTCTATGATGAGACTTTAAATGTAACCATGAGAATTCATGTTATTTTTTGGTAAATGTGTAACAGGTTAAAATACTTGATAGTTACATATACATGTACTTGTATATTATTATTTGGAAGAAAATGTATGCTTAAGCAAATTATTTTAAATTAATTGCAGGTGTTTTGGGTGAAGCAGCAGTTTATTATCATTTTTTCATTAGGTAAATGAAAATTATTTTTTTAAAAAGCCACCTCCCAGAAAAGAATCTGTTTGCAGTGACATGAGGCATCATATGATTAACAATTTTTAATAATTTAATTGATGGTAAAGTCTTTTTGCAACTCCATTAAGTTTAAGGTCAAGTATAACTTTATAGCTTAGACATTAAATTATAAATACCAGCTCTATCTTGCCTTTCAAGAATTTTAAGTTATAAGTTCTAGTTATATTTATCAAAAATGTAAAAGTGAATTAACAAATGCTAGCTTGAAATGAAACACAACTATTAACATTTCTTTTACAATTATCTTTCTTCTTTTGTGTATTCATTAGCTTTCAAAAGGAAGAACTCCAATATAAAATAAAATTGCATTAAGGACATCTGACAAAAGTCTTAGAGATAGATAATGGAAATTTGAAAATGATTAATGGCAGGAAAACAGTATAGCTAGAAATATATCAGAATTGCCTAAATAAGACAAATCTAACTTTCATTCAGTGGTTCTAAGATTATTTTTGGAATCTCCTGTGGGAAAAAAATGTGATGCTGTGAAGAAAAATGAAATGACATGGTCAAAGCAAGAGACATTGGAGTAAATGTTAGTTTCATTATTAATTTTATGAATAGAAGTAGGGATACGTTTTTAAGAGACAGTAGCCATAGATTGTGGGAACCAGTTAAGCACAAATTGAAGGTGACATTGAAAAGTGAGAAATTTGAGTTATGTGATGGAGAAGGACTTGACTTGTCTAGGCAAATGACTATTCCTGGGCATAAAGAGCCCATGTGTTTGGACATGGATAGTTAGGAAACTGGTGCCTTTAATAATCATTTGTTAAGAGGCAAGAGAGCACATTATGGGTCTAAATTATACCTCATATTCATTGGTATGATATAAAAATAGATTCCTGGGACTTTAATAATACATAAGAATATTTCCGTTTTTACTTTTTATTCCATCTCCCTGAAGTGATTTTTTTTTTAATATGAAGGATGTACTTCCAAACATATTTTTACAGATTGTTCATATCCTTATAAGAATGTGAAGATGAAGAAATAGGTCTGAAATTGTGGAACAGATACATTTATTTATACTGAGTTGTTGTGAGGTCATGCTTTCTAATCAACATTAAACATTAACATTGTCAAATTTAGCAGTGCAATTAGTCAGTGATTTATATAAAAGTAAGCAACTGGGACCTGGAGTGGCTCCATATCGTTTTTGAAAGCACTGATGTAATATTTAGATTAAGCTAATAACTCAGATTGGGCAGCCATTTAAATATTGTAATGACTAAAACCCTTGTTTTTGGCAAAATAAATTTATATTTATTAAATTAGTTTTTAATATTTAGAAATAGTAATCTGTCTTCTTGGAAAAAATTTTGTTCAGCTTGATGAATTTTTAAATTCAATGTGACAAGGCAATCTTTCAAATTTGTCTGTTTCTCTGTTTCAAAAAAGTTGGGTTCAGCCAAAACTAGCCATGAATAAGCACAGACAAAAAGTGCAGAAATAGAGACAGATGGCATTCCCATGGTCCAAGAGGTTGAGGAGACATTGTGGAGAAATTGGGACTTCAGCCGGGCCTTGAAGAGTGAATCCAATTTGGATTGGCAGAGAAAAGAGAGCAAAGAGAAAGAGCAAGACATGCTTTGGAGTCTTTCTGCAACAAGAATCTAATATCCAGGAGTTAGTAGATTAAACTGAAAGATAAGGACCAGATTGTGGGGGAACAGTAGGTCATATGGCATGATTCTACTCTAGATTTGCCAGCTACTAGTTTACAGCAAACATTTGGGAAACTTCTCAAATTCGAATTGGTTCCTTGGCTGTGAAAACGGGTAATTCTCTGTTCTGTGTAGTCATAGGGTTATTGTAAGAATTAAGGGATCATTCATATGAACATGCACTGTAAAAATCAAAGTGTTATAAAAATGTTAAGTGGTAGATCTTTACAACTGTGCATGCATGGTTACCAACCTTGTGTGCTGTACTCTGCTTGGTAATTTTACTGTGCATCCCAGCTTCAGTTTCCTCTCATCTTCTACTATGATTATTTCACACCTTCACCATTGCCTGTAAACCCTTGACTCTGTACCCATTCTCTTATTCTCAGCAGATACCTTCTTTACCAACAAAACAAAAACAGTAACTTTCTCATCCTCCTCCTCCCATTACATAAACCCACATGCTTCACACTCACCCTTTCTTCCTTCTCCCTAGTCTTAATAGATACCACTCCTCCGAGTAATGAGTCCCTCTGAATTCTGAATCTCACCATTTCCTATTTTCAGAGGAAACTTGCCCACTTGTTATCACCACTTTCTATTTGTTTCTTCCCATTATCATTTAAATATGCTCAAGTTTCTGCCTTAAGCTTTTGCGTCATTTCCCCTCTTCCCCTTTAAGAAATTTAGCCAGATTTCTTAAAGGTGTAATCTGTTTTCACTGTATCAATTTCTTCAAGTGAAACATTCTGCTTATCCCAATTTCATGCAGATTTTCCATCCATATTCCCTCTAAATTACTCTCACCAAGGTCATTGATAACTTCTATATATTGTTAAATCAGACATCTAGGCAGCAATTAATGCTATTGATCATTTCCTTCTTCAAACACTTATTTACTTTATCTTTATGATACTACATTGTATTGATCAGAGTTGCAAGCACTCTGACAGTTTAAGCAGAAAAGGAACATATTGAAGGGTGTTAGGAGGCTCACAATACATATAGGAGGACATGTTTAGATGTCATTCACGCAAGACAACTCCTATCACACCTGGGTATGAATCCCAGTACCTCTGTCTCTTAATGCTAACACCATGGCTCACACAAATATTACATACTTCTCACTGATGACACCCAGGACTGGACTTCAGAAACTATGCCACTGCTGCTACACTAAGTGCTGAATACCTTCTCCATTATGCCTAATAGATTTTACAACCTTGCTTCATCATGTTCTCTTCTTTTTTTTTTCTTTTAATTAAATGTATTGGGGTAACATTGGTTAATACAATTATTTAATTTTCCGGTGTACATTATAATTTGACATCTGTATATTCTATTGTGTGTTTACCACCCAACGTCCAATTTCCTTCAGATACCATATATTTGATCCACTTTACCCATGTCACCCTCCCCTTATAATTGACCCCCTTTACCCCATCTGCCTCTCTCTCCTACTCTATCCTCTACCCTCTGGTAACCACTAGTCTGTAGTCGATGTCCATGAATGAGTCTGTTTGTTTGTCCTGTTAATTTGTTTCCCTGATTGGCAGTCCTAGGTTGCACGCCTATGTACTAGCTGACAGGTACACTAAAGATTTGAGTTGTGACTTCTTTCTTGAGGAGATGAGGATTTCCCCAAATATAGAACGTGAGTTGAAAAGGTGATAGTGACATTTGTCTACCCCCAACACACTTCTAGTTTTGCTGTTACCTCTCTGAGTAATCTTTCTTAGGCTCATTTCTATACTTGTCTCTTAAATGCCAAAGTTTCCAAGGGCTCCATCCTAATTTCTTTCTTCATTCTGTGGCCTCTCCCTGGGTGAAGTTGTCTAACACCATGACTTTAATTACCTTCTCTGTGCTAAAGACTCCAAAATCTTGACCTCCAGCCTTGTCTTCTCTCTTAAGCTCTGATACCACATATCTAACTGCCTCTTGAATATTTCTACTTGGATATGGTATAGCACCTCAAATTCAACATGTCTACATCCATACTTCTCTGTCATCCAAATGTATTCCTCTAGTTCCCCACAATAAAGATCCACCCAGTTGTTAAGAAAGAATGATGTTATCACTGAGAGGTCCCTTCCCTCATGTACAGGTATTCAGTCAGTCCCAGTGTGCAGTCAATTATAGATTGTATGCATGTGCGTGTGTGTATGTGTATATGTATATGTATGTATGTATGTATATGTGTATGTGTATGTATATGTATGTGTGTGTGTGTGTGTGTGTGTGTGTTTTTAATCTGCCAGACTCTCTTCAGATTCAACTAGAATATACTGTCACAGATACAGGAATCCAAATCTCTAAGTAAGCTTCCTTTTAGCTTCTAGTTTTGCTCTTCTCTAATCCATCCTCTACCTTGCAATTAAAAAGATCTTGCTTAGAAATCCATGTCATCTCATTCCCCTGCTTAAACACCCTTCAGAGGAGGAATGCATGTGCATGCGCACACACACACACACACACACACATACTCATGCATGTGCTTATATGGAGGTAGAGTGTCTCTGGAAGTCTGCACAAGAAAAACATAACAGTGGTTATCACAGGGATTAGGAGTGGGAGAACTGAGTGGCTAAAAGTCAGTCTTACTTTTATTGTGCACTCTGTTGTATCTTTTAAATTTTATGCCTAATGCACATATGATGTATTAAAAATTGACTTAAAAAAACTTTAATAGATTCCCATTGATCATAAGATGTCAGACTCTTTCACTTGGTTCATAAGATCACACAAATAGCTTCTGCTTACTTCATTAGCCTCATCAAATGTTTTGCTTTTCTTTAAATATATTGAATTCTCTCCATTTCCAGCATTTGCACATGGTTCCCTTGTTTGAAATATTCTTTTCTTTCCCATCTCATCTAGCTAATTTTACTTCTTCTTTAGTCCTGTGTTTATATGTCACATCCTCTTGGAAGCTTACCTTGCCTGAAAAACTAGATTTTAAACTCTCCCTTTTTTTTCCAGATGGCACTACCTTTATTAAACTCCCATAACATTTTTAAACTCATTATTTGTTTCTGTTGTCAGAAGGACTATAAGCTCTGCAAGGAGAGATACTACAGCTGTCTTATTCAAGGCTATGCCATTGGTGTCTAAGTTAATATATTGTACATAGTAGGAATTCAGCAACTATTACATGCATAAACTACTCATGCTTTTGTATCCTTTGCCTCTTAGTTTTCAAAATTAACGTATTTGTTCCTGTAAGTATTATTTTGTGATGTGCTTTTAATCATGTCTCAAATTTTTCTTCTGCATATATGTATATGTATATATTTTAATTCAAGAATCCCAAAGCTAAGACCATTGAGAGTCATAAGAAGACCAATATAGCTTTCACTCTTATTGAAGAATGTGCCATACAATGTACAGTGAATGAATTTTTAAAAAAATGAATGAAAAAAATATATGGCAGTTATTTTGAGATGCAAAAAAGATGTATTAGTAACATATGATATATATATAGTTTTAATACATAAATAATATTTGATAAACTAACATTAATGCCACTGATATTGAAACAGGATTACTGGCAATTCCTTTAAGTGTTAGCTTATTTGTAAATGACATTTTAATTTATTCTTTACTGATTTTTCACTGAGCAGCCTACTTATAATTGCAAATTTTTGATTTAGAAAAATACTCTTATCTTCTTCCCAAATGTTACTCAAATCTTATTCTAGAATTACATATCTCAGAACTTAGTCTTTTTCCTGGTTTATGAATTAAGTTACTGATCTCTTTGCCAACTTTGCCAAGACAGGTTTTCACAGCTGATGGGCCAAGATTAAGCAATAACCCATACTGATATGTATTATTCTTCAGTATGTGGATCCTTTCTGTTGAACTGTATGACTTCAAGATTTTATTGGCTGAGCAAGAAGGCATTAGTGTTCATTAGCATACTAATATAATCCTTTTACAGGGCAAAATTGAGATAAATGCTATAGCCTTAGAAATACACCATGCTTTTTTAAAAAAATGGTATCAGTGACATTTAAAGCATTAGATGGAAAAGCTGAGTTGTGTGGCAGAAGCACACAGAAGGGGCCTCATGCCTGAGCAGCCACTGCCTCTAAGGTTAGTTTGGAGACCAGTCAACAAGCCAAAAGGAACATTACTTTGGCACTTGGGGTCTGGAAACAGGGTTCTCATTATGATTGCCACTCATTAACGGTATAAATTTGTGATAGAGGGATCTTTCAAAAACATAGATTTGAACCAATCCTTTCCTAAAAGTGTTCATTTCACAGAGATGGAGTCCAAATTTTTTTTTTTTTTTTTTTTTTGTGGCTCACGAAAGTTTCATGATCTGATCTCTGCCACTCCTTTAATTTGTGTCTGGAATCTCCGTCCTTCTATTTCTTCAATTGCAAATGACTGGGGTTAGGTTAGGTAATTTCTAAAGTTCCTTTCAGATCTAAAAATCTGTGGTTTTCAATAATTACAAAGTTAGTCTCAGCTTTCAGATAGGATAAAAGAGAATTTATAAATTTATAAATTTCTATTTCTAAAATAGAGCAGCTTGAATTATCCTGAGGCAAGAATGGTTGATCAGGTATAAGAAATACAGTTTACTTCTGCTTTTTAAATTCGGTAGATTATTACTGTGTATCCTACAAAAACCAGGAGAATCAGATTCTCCACTGCAGCCATATAGATCACGTTCTCTTTGTTAGAAATGTAAAGTATGAGGGAGGGCTGGTAATGATTTAGAAATGTCTGGCTTTTGCTTTTATAGATGATGAAATTAATGTCCAGAGAGATGAAATGCCTGTCAGGTTTATCTTAGAGCCAACTACTAAAATCCAAGCTTCTTTTTTCCCACCTCAGTGTTCTTCCATTGTATAAGACTATTTCACCATGATGGCTTATGTTCACTGTTCACACAAAAGCTCCTGTCTGAATAAATGCCTGGGCAATGTACCAGGAAGACAAAGGATTCACTCTGCCAAGTTGAGGTCCGGGTCAGACCAGTGAGAATAAAGACACTTATCTTTTTTCCTTCCAGATGAAAAGCCATGAAAAGATTCATCAAATCATTCAGCAGATATTTTGCAAGGGCCAGCCATTGTTCTAGAACAAAGTCTCTATCCTCCCGAATCCTATATTCCAGTATAAATAGACAACAAAAGTATTAACAAATAACTTAATAGGATACTTTCAGACATTGATAAGTAATATGGAGAAACTAGAGCTGGGGAGATTACTTTAGATTTTGTAACTATCTTAGACTTTTATTCATTCATGTACATTCTTTGCACCTTGATTATATCTCTCTTAACAACTCTACGATTGCACCATCTTTCCAACTCTTGTGAGATTTATTTTTCTATGACATTTCCCCACTTCCCTTCTTCCAAATGCTTTAATGTTTTCATATCACAGCAAATAAATGACCTTTCTTGTAGTTGTTGAACATTTAAATGTAGTCACATTGTGTCTTTTATCCCATAACTGTATTTCCATTTTATTCTTTCTGCATAAACTCCAAATGGAATTCTCACTATTTCTGAACATTTCACATTTCTACTGCCTATGCTATCTACACTAGACTTAAATCTCTATAGTAATCTCACTCATCTTTGAACATCTCTGTTTGATAGGAAACTCTCTTCTTGGGCAGTCCCCTCCAACTTTGTGCAAATCTATTTAAGCCTATGTCTTCAAAATCCACCCCAAGTGATGCTACACCATCAACTTTTCCTTGGTTGTCTCTGCCCTTAGTCAATAACCTTTCTCTGAACATGCTTTTTGTAGTATATGCTTTCCTCTCTTTTTCTTTCTTTTTTCTCCTCTCTTCTCTTCTCCTCTCCTCTCCTCTCCTCTCCTCTCCTCTCCTCTCCTCTCCTCTCTTCTCTTCTCTTCTCTTCTCTTCTCTTCTCTTCTCTTCTCTTCTCTTCTCTTCTCTTCTCCTTTCTTACTTTATATGTAAGATCTCACGTTGTTATTCATGTAAGTATGTCCTAGCTTCTTAATTTCATTATTAGCTCCTCAAGTTGGTGGAGGGAATACTTATAAAATTATTTATATCATAAAATGAAATTCTGAAATGTATTCTGCATTAATTGGTGCTCAGAACAAGCAGATGGGGTGTTAAAAAGTTGTTTGCTGCTTATTTAATGCACATTGTATATGTTTCTGTTGTATAGTATGTATCACTTCACAATGTTATCATTTAAGAGTTATTTCTGCAGCTAGAATTTGTCTTTGTTTCTAATACAGTATTTGGACATGGTGCATATCCAAGTCCATTATACACTTGTTGAATGAATGAATGAATATTAAAAAAAAAACTTAGCTATTTCAGAGACTGTAATTTGCTCATATTCATTGAGAATTTTAAGGAGGGGGATGGGATCAGTATAGTAACATAATGGTCCAGAAACTTATTTGACTGTGTAATACTCTATTTTCAAAGAACCATGAATCTCTTTAGAGATATTGTTCTCTAAAATATAGGCTTAAAACATAGAAGGCACCTAACTGGATGATGATGATGATAATGATGATGATGATGTTGCTATTTTTTGGATTCTAAATCTTTTTAAGGTGTGATCTCTAACACTCTTTGTACTGTTTTAGAAAGTATGTTAAAAGCCACATGGTACAGCATGAGCTAGACATGTTGGAATCTTTTCAGAATGTCTAGCTCTTGTTTGAATATTTCCAATTGGCAGAAAGCTATCTTCTGAGGCAGAAAGAATTCTACTTAAGAGAAAGTTATATTGAAGCATACTCCATCCCTGTTACTATTCACCTATGGTTGTAGTTCCAATTCTTAAGGTCATCAGTAAAATTGAAAATGTAGTAAAGTGGCTAAGACATAGAAAATATTCAATAAATGTGTAAAGAATTGAATTGTGAGAATTCGACTCATTAACTTTTTGAATAGGGATTTGGAACTAAAATATACCCTAGACTAAATTCGAACATAATTTTTCACCAGATTACTTTTTAGTCATGCCTTTTCTGTGCCTGTGAGTATCTGCTCATGTAAATGGAGGTGACATTTACGTAGCATTGCAATTTTAGTATATAAATGTGGCTCTTTGGGGAGTTCTTTTTTGAAAACAGGGAATGAGAAATTTAAAAAGGCAACTGGCAATTAATTATACAGTGTTATAATGATATATTTTGGTTTTTATTTCTTCTACTTCTTTTCCCCTCATAATGCTGCTTCACAAAATAGGCCTAATACTCATGTCTCTTGGTCATGAATTTGAAATTTCTGTCTGATCCAAATGATTTAGGTTCCTAAAAGGCTTCACGTTAAATAAGATCCTTTTTTTATGCTTTATGTCTTAGCTTCACATTTTCTCTGACCATGATAGCTTACAAGGGAACCATCTACAAAAGCAAGTTGGATAGGGCAATGTCTCCCAATAGTCTGGCATGTAGACCCAACAACAAACAACCATCAAAGACAGTATTACCTTTTCACAGATTATTCCTATTTATCTTATAAAGCAACTTATCCACTAACTCATGGCTGTGAATAGGGTCACATTAACAAATAACTCTAACTCACTCTTTCTTTCCCCACCTCCTCCCATAGCTCTTTAGTATTCTTCAAGTTCTCATTCCTTAAGTATTTTGGGGAAGGATCTGGGATACTTCATGTGTACTTATGAGTTTGATTTGCCAGATTTAGTAGCTTCCTTCTCTAGGATACTATTTGGAGAAAGGTACAGTGCCTTTCATAATTAACGTTTGCTCCAACTGGGACTCAGCCCTCCTCTAGGCATTGAAGCTACTTCCTTGAGTCTACCATATTTGATGGCCTCTCACTAAGAACTACTCTTCTTCCGACTAGATGCCACCATCTACTCACACATTCTTCCGTCTGATAACCAAGATGTCTTTACTGAGTTATGGTTATTATTCTTCACTCTTTTATCCCCAAAGGTAAATTCTTCATGCCTTTGTGCACATGGACTTCTTCCTGGCTATCCCCCTAGCTTCCAAGCTTAAGCCCAGGGGGCTCCTGCAATGGCTTTCAATAACGCATTTCTCCACAGCACTGTCTCAAGGGTAGGGTTAAAGTTTATGAATCCAGCTGAGCACATTAATAATCCCATATCCTTTCTATTATGATTTTAAAATTCTGGAAGCAAATGATTTTTTATCATATTCCCCCAGGATGATTATAGTTTGATTTTTAGGCTGTAATTGAGTGTGACATTTTCCTTGCAGACCAGTGCAAACTTTTAGAAGTAGCATGTTATCATGAGAAGAGTATTATACCAGAAGTCAGAAAATCT
Organism: Cynopterus sphinx; assembly: GCA_030015415.1. Lineage (NCBI taxonomy): Eukaryota > Metazoa > Chordata > Mammalia > Chiroptera > Pteropodidae > Cynopterus > Cynopterus sphinx. The sequence continues at coordinate 132,994,416 of CM057380.1, forward strand.
GAGCGCATTCACACATCTTATTTAAACTAGCCTTGAAGCACTTATTCATTCATTTTATAGCATTTATTGACACCACACAGTCCTGGACACGCTACAAGGTATTGTGAATGCAAAAATGAATTATATATCTAGTGATTCTTAACCTGGTAATGTATTAGGCCAGGGGTCATCAATCTATGGTCTGTGGGCCAAATCTGATTCATCATCTGTTTTTGTAAATAGAGCTTTATTGGAACATCGCCAGACTACACAAACACACACACACACACACACACACACACACACACACACACACACACACACAGTCTATGGTTGCTTTTGTGCTATATCAACAGAGTTAAGAAGTTGCAGGAGAGATCTTATGACTCCTGAAGCATAAAATATTTACAATCTGGCTCTTCACTGAGAAATTTTGCTGACTCTTGTATTAGACTTATCATGGAGAAGATTTAAAAAAAATTAATTGCCTGTGTTTCACCACTGATAATTAAATCGTAATTCGGAATGAAGATTTGTGAGTTGGCTCAAGAACCAATGTGTTTTGAAAGCATTTTAGATAAATATAAGGTGTAGCTAGAGTTAAGAAACATGACTATATAATCTCTACCCTTGAGAAGTATATATGGTTTATTGAAAAGAAGATGCTCATAAAAATTAACAGAGATGTAATGGATGAATCTATAATGGAAACATTTACAAACTTCTATGAGAACACTGAATAAGAATAATTTTACTTCATTAGGGAAGTTTCCACAGAGAGACATTTAAACAGATTTTTAAAGGATGCATTTACTGGTGAACAAAATGCACTGGAGGTGGTGTGATAGGGAGAAAAGAAGTAGAGAGAATAGCATATGCAAAGGCACTAGGTATGAAAGAGCACGACCCATTCAAGAAATGATCAGAAGCTCAGTGTGCCCAAAACACTGAGAGGAAAAAGGGAATGAAGTTATAGGATGTAATGGCAGAAAAGTAAGGACCTAACTGAGAAGGGCTTTGTATGCTAGGAGGTTTGGAATTTATTGTTTTGGCTTTCATTTACAAGTTGAATGGAAAATTGAATCCCTCGAGGCCTCAATTTTTTTCATCTTTAAAAAATGTAGTTAGCTCTGATGCTTGCCAAGAGCCCTCTAGCTCTAAAGTATAGCTTCCTGAGATTGTGTCAATTACTGCCTTTGATATTCTCAGGTCTGGGAACATAGTTGAGGTTATATGAGTTGCAAGACTTCTGTAGTGGTGGCTATCTCCTATAATTGATCCATTTCTCTTAATAGTACAAATGAGGGCAATACTGCTTTGTGGATTCACCTCAAAGGTTTTACCTCAAAGACTTGAGAAAGCAGACTTATGAAGGAGAAATACTTTGCCTGGGCAATGCATTAAGGCCCTTAATAAGGAATGTTACATAATGATAAAATAACTATAAAATACTTTATGTTTCATGTAGAGAGGAGCAATAAAACAAAGGACAGTATTATTGTCAAAATTTACACTTTCCCCAATTAGTTCTAGTGCCTATTATGGCTTAGCATTTGTAAGTCTTTACTCTCAAAACTTGGTGTGTGAATTACTATGGAATTTTTTCAGTATGATATCTTATTTTATTATTTTACAGATTCTTATTTATATCAGGTCTCTACATTGTGATTTCATACCTATTCAGATACTTACTGGAATAGCTATATCTCTACGTGTATCTTTAATAAGCTACATGTTATTGGTGTCCTATCTTTAAATGAAGTTTTTAAAGTTATAATGTGTATTAATATTTGATTCACCTCTTGCCAGGTCTCAGAAGTAAGTGTACAGAATAACCAGTGAATCAAAAAGTAATATATGATAGACTCAGTGATCAAAGCTTCTAAGACTCTAAGGCAGCCCAGTCTATACTTTCTGATTCATTTTATCAAACACAAGTAGATGAATGCACTGAAATTTTCCAATTATATTTAGAATGATGCAAGTTGAAATATACAGACATCTTTGAAACCCCAGCAAAGGATGTTGGAAAAAAAAAATTTATGGCTTCTGTCATTTGAATATCAACATTCCTATTAAGGATATGTTCTGAATACATTTTAAAAATCCTTTTCAATTAATAACTCTTACCCTCTCCCCACCAAAGAAAATTTTGAAATCTAGAATACTGGCTACTATTGACCTCTTTGTCTTACCTTTCCTTTATAGACATTGATGAGTGTGCTGAAGGGCGCCATTATTGCCGTGAGAATACGATATGTGTCAACACCCCAGGTTCTTTCATGTGCATCTGCAAAACTGGATACATCAGGATTGATGATTATTCATGTACAGGTAAACAATGACTGCTTATGAAATAAAATCTTTCCATATCTTAAATTTACTTTTAAAAGTTTCTGAAAGAAACCCTAATTTTTTAGACAAGTGTCCCATAAATACACCCTTACAACAAAACAAGTCATAAACAGAAGCATGTGGTTTTGATTTGGTAATTACTTTTGAATCTGTATTCAGGAACAGAAACCTGTTCACTCTGGATAAGTTTTATACTCCCTTTTAGGAAGGTAAAAACAAAATAACCAAATCAATATTGTACTAATTTTATGGTTAAACAGTATTTATATTCAAAACTCATGAATTCTATGGCAAATCTGAGAAATAGCCTCTAAATAATATTTCTTTTATATGACAGTAGATTTTTGAATAAAGGAATATTGGCATAAATAATGTGATGACTTTCAGAAATAGATTCTTGGAGTGCTAAGAAGTGGGAATGTTAAAGAGAATTTAGCTTCTTCATACCTCTGGCAATTACAGTTGAGTAACTACATCAAAGAAATTTTGCTTGCTTGTTTTATAAAATATCACTCCCTTCAGTCCCATCCATAGTCATGTTCTGGGATATCTGGAGTGTTAGCAATATCTTAAGGTGGTAGCCTGGGATATGACAACCTATTCACTTCATATTCTGTAGGTTTCCTACCTGTAGAATTTGAAATAAAATTGTGCTAGAAGAGTAACTTAAAGACTATGGGGTTTGAGGAGTGTGGGTGTGAAATAAAATATTCCTTTGTATTTCTTTTTTATATGTAAGAAACATTAAAAGACCATATTTTAGAAAAACGTAGAATTTGAAAACTGGAGAATACTTAAAAATGTTATTCTTATCGCTTTTTACTCTACTTCTAACTTTATAATTTTTTATAAATAATACTTAGAGGTTTCCAGAGAAAGAGACTCTATAATACTTTCCAGTACAAATATGAATCTATAATAAAAATGTTATTTTATGCCTTTGTATTAGTGTCCTCTTCTAAGTCTTTATTATAATGACCGTACTGTGTGCCTGTTTATCAATTAAAGCAAAGGGAAGTTCCTTCCTCTCAATTCACATACAGTATTTATATAAAAATCAGAATGATGGGAATAAAAAATAAAAAGTAACTAACCAGTAGTTGAGTATAACCAAGGATATTCTGAGAGTAGAAAGTATATTTAATATAGATTTGCCAATGGATTTAAAAATTCTCACTTTGTCAGTTCATCCTAAACATTTCCACATTATGGGAACAATTGTACCCTTTTTCTTTAGACAAATCTAATCACACTGAGTAGCAGAGTGTCTTGAAGAGGGAATACAGATATAATTTTCAACACAAAAAGGAAATATCAAAGAATAAGTTTTAATAAATACACAGTCCTCTGTAATATTAATAAATACACAGTCCTCTGTAATACTGATAGTATCAGCAAGTCTTAGTCCAATGTAATGGTTAACACACACACAGAGACAAACACGCACACGCGCTCACAAAGACTAAGATAAAACTGCTGCATATCAGACAGTGATGTTTCAAGGTTTGTTCATTAAAAATAAAAGTGCCAGCAATTTTCAATGAGTCTGCTGATTCTTTGTCATAGAGATTTAAAAAGCTTTGTATATTTTTGTACTTCTTATTGATTCTTTTTGTTTTTCTAATATTCTTCAAAAAATGTTAGAGATTTTAAGTAAGAATACTTTGGCCTAGTGTTGAATAAGTGTTTCTTTCGGGCAGGATATTTTCAAGAGGTTCATTTTCATTCTGAGCCTGTCTGTTGGCTGTAAATCCACGAACAGTTTAACTGTCATCTCTTACAGAGTATCTTCTGCTTTGGTTTTACCTCTCTCAATGCATTTTCCTTCTGAATAAAATCCCACAAATTACTGTTTGTTTTTGACTACTTTGGGAGAATTTTCCCTTAAGATTCCAAAGTACCCAATGATATAAATGAAGTATTTCTTTGTAAGGATGTCAAAAAGGGCCAAAACCATTTTTAAGAAAAGCTGTTCAGGCCTTGATTTTTGTGCCTAAGGATTGGGGGCAAGAATTTTGAGATCAGACAGGTGAAGGAATGTATTTCCTTCATGATGCACCAGTGTGTCTCCAACCAGCACTACTATTTCTCTGCTTCTGCTTAAGGAAGAGAGATTTTCCTGCTCTTAAATTTCCTATTTACAAGAGTAATTGTATCAGTTTGAGAATTTATATTTGTAAATAAAAGCTGGCTTTTTAAGAATATGACTGGATTTTATTTTGTAGTCCCAAGTCAGGTGATCTCTGAAAAAACTTTTCACGTCAGACCATACAGTGTCAGCACATATGCAGGGTTCCTATAAAAGAAATGAATGTTTAAATTCTACCTCTTTGCATCTCTCCCTCCACACTTGGATATTAGCATCTGTACAAAAAATTTGAAGAAATGACTCCTCTGGTGCGGGTTTGCTTTGTGGCTCAAAGCATTGAGGCTATACCTTCTCTTTCTTTTTTTTAAAATGTTCAAAAAATTTTTAAAAAATTTTCTATTACAGTTGACTTACATAGTCTGCACCTTTTCAAGAGCTCCCATAAGACAGAACAGGGATTTATTTCTCTGATAAAGATTGGGATTTATTTTCTGGGAATTTTAGTAACACACGCATATACCTGCAGTAGAAGGCCTTCCAGAATAAATGTCAAGCCACCACTATAGAGCCATTCTTTGATGTTTGTGGCTGAACCCTTGGAGTGCTGAATTTGTTTTGCATCTGTATTCTTTCTCCTTTTTCCAATTGTAGAGCCCGCTGCCATAACATAACAGCTGACACTCTCAAAATTGTATACAGCAGACTCTCAAATTTGCTCACCCCATCAAAAAATTAATCATAGACATTCTAATTTAAAGAAGAATCCAAGAGCAATACACTTCATAGTCAAGAGCTTTGATCAATAAAAGAAGCCTTTTTTACTTTTGTAACCCTGTAGCTCTGGTATAGAAATTATGTATGCTACAGAGTACCTAGATTTTCACAGTTTTTTTCTTTCAGTTTCAGATGATATGAATTATATTTTCCCCATTATCATAAAATTTTAGAGATGGAAGAATTCTTAAGAGTAATATCATCCAATCACCTTTCACAAATGAGGAAACTGAGACCCAGAGAGATTAATTGCCTTACTCATGGTCATGTAATTAGTGAAAGACAAAAAAGGGCCAGAAGATAAGATTCCTTGTTCTTATCTCTTAAACAAAAGAGTTTTCATTTGTTTAATTTGCAACTCAATGAAAATAAGGAGAAAAGATTCATATTTTTTGTAAAAATACATTATTTAATTTGTAATTTTAATTAATTAAACTAAGTTTCTTATAGATTGTTTGAGTTCATTAGCTTGAACTCCAAAAGCAATTTTTCCTCTACAGATTTTATAATAATCCTAAATCAGAAATCAGTAGAAGGAATATAAATCACCATTTTCTGGGCCTCTGACTCTCTTATACAATTACATTCATGATTCAGTGGTGCCATTTGCACAAATGATGCAGCAGTTTATACTCTTCTAAACTCATTAATATAATTTTCCTTCCAGTGAAGGTACATATTTTTTCTTAATTAATGCTTCAAAATCTCTCTCATTTTTCCCTGTTCTCATAGAGAAAAGTGTGGGTGTACCTAAAAGGAAAGAAAAAGAAAGAGAGGGAAAGAAGGAGAAAGAGAGAGGATGGAGGGAAATGAGAAAAAATACAAAAGGAAGGGGAGGGAAGGGAAGGAAAAGTATTTGATTTGTATAAGCCAAGAGAGTAAAATAAATAACTCAATTTTTATGCATAGCAAAGTTTCTTGATTACTTATCTAGACTAATGGCTTTCTTGAGTCACTCATATAAGCATTCATTAAATTGGGCAAAATTTTTAGTCTTACTGGACATCTCTTTCGGAATTGGTCTTATATAATGAACAAAGAATAAAATATCTCTAGAAACAAAGATGGAATCAAGAATTTTGGAATTATCAAAGGATGAAAATATTCTGAATGGAAGGCATTCATTTCAGATCTTTCTGATACATCTCTCTGCTTGATTATTAGTTGAAAAATAGAGTTCTGATTATTTTCATGTTGATGATTTTGTAATCTTTCCACTGTTGTGTATGTAGTTCTTTAGAGTAGGAACAAGAGAATAGGAAAGTTGGACCAGTAACAGAGATAGTAAAAGTTTTGCCCAGCTTGGGTATAAAAGTGATTCTTTAGGGCAGTGGTTGTCCAACAATGTCAGGAGACATTTTTGGTTATCATAACTGTGGGGTTGCTCCTGGCAGCTGGTGGGTAGATGCCAGAAATTCTGCTAAACTGGGAGCTTTTCTCTGGCTACTTTCCAACTGAATCATTAATCTTCATCTTGCACATGAGACTCAGTACCAGATAACCTGCCCCCTCCCCTCAAACAAAGAATTATATGACCCAAAATGTCGATAGTGCCAAGGTTGAGAAATTCAGCTTTAAGTTCATTCCATAAAAATTGTTCATTGTATACCTTCTTTTTAACTTTCCTCTTTTTGTCCCATCAATTTTCTTTTAGATCACATATGGTAATGCCTTCGTTCACTTCTTATGGTACCTGGTGTCCTTTCATTGGCCTTTAGCATAAAAAAAGAGCCCCCTTCTAAATAAGGCCCTCTCTCCTGAGTTCTTTCCTCTCCTTTCCCTTATTAACAACTTGTTCTTAGCTTAACCTAAGGGAATGATTCTACAGTGTTAAAACTACAGCCTCAGCCGAGGTAGCAAAGATTTCTTAGAGCCCTTTAAATTATGCTATCCTGATGCCTGCTCAATATGCTTTCTACTGACCCCAAGTGCTTCTGTTATTCAGGGCCTTCTGATGCTGGCTTTGGTTCATATGTCATATCAGAGAAGGCCCATGAAATGTCTAAGCACAAAGAATTCTACTAGGTACTTGGTTTTTGTTGTTAGACAAAAACTTCCTGTGACGTTCCCCAAGTTTCACTTCTAAATGTACTTAGTTTATAGCACTGAATACTCCTAGTGCTTACATTTTATGATCTTGTTGTAGTTACTTCTTTTTCTCTAGCAATGTCTAAAACTCTTTTTTTTTTTTTTTTTTTCCCATTGCTACCATCCTGAATGTCAGGCTTGTTTAGTTTGGTGATCATGGAGAAAGAGTCGTGAATTTTATCATGATATTTTCTTCACTTCTCTTTTTTACTTTTGGTTTCCCAGCATTTTAAGGAGTCTTGGATACCATTGTCATGCACAAAAGGTTACAGGGAAAGATTTACTGCTGGGCAGCTGAAGCAAAGGTTTTAAGTCAGTTGTAACCCATGCATGCCCTTTTCTCAAATAGCTGCCTCTTTGTGTTTGTTTAAATTTGTCTATCAAGCAATACTAGAAAAGATAATTTGCTTAAAGTATTTAAAGAGATGATATTTCGGAAAGACAACAATCTCATTATTCTTTTCTATTCTGCATTCTTCCAAAAAGAATTTAAGTTGAAGCTGTTAATTTATTGTATGGTTGGACAATAACTAACTTTATTATCAACTATTTTAAAATAGCTCTGGATGGATTTATCAAAATCACAGATAACAGAACAATACAGATAATTCCTTGTGTGTGTACCAAAATGATTACTGGTATATAAATAGTAAAGGAAGTAAGAATTCCATGGACAATGGCAGAGAAGCTAGGGGGACACGAGAACAGGAAGTGAAAATAAGCATATCAGCTTTCACCAGAAAATCCTAAATAAACAAGGTTATTTTCATCAAATCCTAAATAAACAAGGTTATTTTCATCGTAAAATGCCTTAGCACTTTATCTCTGGTAAAATGCCTAGCAAAGAAGAAATCTTTAATAAATGTTAGCTACTATAATTGTTGTGACTATTATGACTAGACAAGCTCTTCTCTTGAGGAAATGTCTATTTCTTTGGAACCCTTTCAACTGGGCACTTTTTTTTTTGGTTATTTTCTGAATACTGTTTTTTTTGTAAAATAGATAGCTTTGCTGGAACAATGATTTCAAAGTCTTATTGCTTATTCAACTGTACTTATCATGTACTGTGAAGAGGGCCTTAAAAGAAGAAAGAGAAACCTTGGTGTAACTGAGTAGCACTTTCTCTGGAAGTTGGAAAAACTTTCATAGGAATATTTTTCTTAGGATCAGGAAGGTCCTGTTGTTCTTGTGAATGAGTGTTAGATTGGGATATGTTTGAGCTAGTTAGATGCATCTGGGCCCTACACTGGAAACTAATCTTTCCAGAGTAGAGAATATGACTTTTAAAGAATTACTGAGTCTTGTCATTTCTCCAGCAGGGAAAATTTTAGGAGCCAAGTTGCTTCTGTGTAGATTTCTTTTCTAAAGAATCACAATCAGCAATCAGACAGTCCTGCCATTTGGCTACTAGTTGCCATGACCATTGAGAAAGACTTTTGTATTTTTATGAACTATCACTTTAATTTTTTTTCTTTTGGAGTCAGCAGTGCAAAATATGATAAAATTGTGTTATTGCTCATAAAACATGGAAATCAGACAACTTTAGGTTTTAAAATTTTAAATATGATCCCTAATGCTAAAAGATGCCTCACTTATCTCCTGTAATTCCCTATGTAATATTACACTGTGTAGTTATTAGAGTAAATTGAAAATATAAACATGATTTCAAAAGCTATTTAAAATATATAGCCCCAAGACTCAAAGAATTAATAATGAAAAGCCATTTTTAAACAAACATAATCAAGATAGCATCTCTAGAAGAAAGTGAACTGTGATTACCAGGAAGAGTTAATATTTAGAAAACTTCAGACCACGTTTAGAAAACTTCCAGAGAACAGAAGTGAGATGTGTCTGTGCAGTTAGTGAGGAGGCCAAGGCAATGTGCTTATCTCTTTTCTGAAACACATATGTGCATGCATACAATTAGCAGCCAGTTCAGAATGAAACAGGCTCACAGGCTCAGGGAGCCGAATTGCCTTTTTAAAGATGAAAGCTTGGAAAAGAGTCTGCGCTGTCTGAATCTGTCAGTTCCAATGTGGCAGTTTCTAGGCTTGTCAGAGCCTTTATGCAGCATCTCAGCACAACAGTTGTATTCATGTATGACCTCACTAGTCAGCCATGGTTTGATCATCAAAGCACCCAGTGGCATGTGTCCACACAAACTCACCTCTGTGCAAGCTCACCTGAGCACTGAAGATGATGAGCTCTGCCTCATTAGCCAGCCTTACCTACTTTGACTTGGTTAGTCAGTAAACCCTAATTCACCTTTGTCTCAAATGGCTGTATTATTTGAATTTTATTTTGATTTTTATATGAAAAGCACAGAGCTGAAAAATCACATAAGGGAATAAAAGGATTATACATGCCAGGAGTGTAATAATAGCAGTGTCTTAGCAACAGTCACCTGTGGAGGACAGGATTATTGAAGCTGAGGTTCAGCAGATGCCTTTCATTTGCTTCCTTGATTTTTGGCCTTGACATGTTAGCCAGAATGAAAGTTTGACCTTCCTTGTGCTTCATCACTGTGCTTCTGGTTCTGCTGTTGATCTGATCTTGCAGTGGGTGTGCAACCTCCTGGTGACATTGCCTTGTCTTAAGCTCTCCTTTCCTCCCCTCTGCAGTGTCACTTTCAGCTCATGGGTTTGGGCTCTGAGGGTGAGCTTTTTCTCTCAAATCCAGAATCTCATCTCCTCCGTGTGCTTCTGTTAGAGTGAGGCAGGGCCACACTGACTGCTTGATTCATGCTTTCTCTGCTGTTGCCACGTATTTTAGTGATCGGTACTTTCTTCATATAACTTCTGATACCATATAAGAGTCTCCCTTTTGCTTAAACAACGTTTTTTTGTTGTTGTTGTTTGTTTGTTTGTTTGTTTTATCTTAGAGAATAGCATTGTATTAGTTATCTACTGCTATATATAACAACTCTGAAATTTAGCAGCTTAAAACAACATACATTTATTGTCTCACAAGGTCTGTGGGTCAGAAATCTGGGGATGGAATAGTGGGGTCCTTTGCTTCAGTCTCTCATAAGGCTGCAATCAAAGTAACTTCTAGTACTAGGGAAGGATTTTTTCCAGTCTCACCTATATGGTTGTTGGCAGATGAAGTTTCCCACTGATGACTCTAAGTTGCCCTCAGCTCCTTCCATAGAGGGCTTTTAACATGGCAACTTGTTCATCAAAGCTAATAAAAGAAAGAGCCTGCTAGCAGAGTGGAAATCACCATCTTTTGTAACGCAACCACAGAAGTGATCTCTTATTACTTTTGCTGTGGTATGTTGGTGAGAAGTAAGTTACTAGGTCCAGCCCACTAAAGGAAGGGAATTACACAAAGGCAGGAATATAAGGAGGTAGAGATCTTTGGGGATCATCTTAAAGGCTGCCTGCTATAGACATTGAATAGTTTGTGCAGTTATTAGAACTAACCCACTTCAGCTAAGTATTGATAAAGAGCACCAGACTGATGAATAAGAGTAAAGAAAGAGTAGTAAAAATGTGTTGTGTAAGAACTGTGAAGGAGTGATTGTGACAAATTCATGAGATGTCACACATTTCTTTCACTTTACATCAGAGCTTTGATAGTGCTGTTGTACAATTTAATAGATGGAGATAGTGGAAATGAATCATGACAGTACATTGTGGTACATTCTGTAACAAAGAAATGTGCAGAGAGTTGTGGGGAGCCCAGAAGAGGCCGTGAGTAATCTGGCTTAAGCCTGGATATGAGCAGGCATCACCAAGTGACATTTAAATTGAGATATTTATGGTTGAGCAGGCAATTCAGAAGAGAAAGAAGTGAGAGAAGACATCTTAGGAAGAAGGAACAGTAGGTACATAAGTAAAGATTGTTGTATAATAGCAAGTTTAGTGTGACTGGGATCGTAGAAGATAAAGTCAGAAAGTCTTATAGAGAATTCTAAACACATTTTATGGTTTCTAAAACATTTTTTTCAGTCTGTGCACATGCTAATTGAGGTGTGCATATTGAAATATCAGTGCTTTATTTTGTTTTTGGTTTATGTTGTTTTCTTTTTGTTGGAAAGTTATTTATTAAATTAATGACACTTCTAAAAATCAATGATGACCTAGAATCAGGGTGATATGGTATTTCATTCCAAAGAAGACAGATGTTCCATTGGTATTTTTGGAATTTCATGAAAGCAGATTTTCAGTGTGGCCTAATGAGAACTGATTTTAGAATTTTTTTTTTTTTTAAGAATGAAATTGTAACCACTAAGCTACCACCTGTAGCATTTTATGCAATAGATTAGCATATACATATTCATTAAATATTATGAAATACAATAATAATGAACAGCAAAAACAAGGCAGGAAATAGCAAAGAGGTCCAAAGACCCTCTCTCTTTAGTTAGTCCAAATCAAATCATAATCTTCCTGGCCCTCTCTTCTTAATGAACATTTTGTGGCATTTTAGCTTATGGATACCAGCTCATTCAGACTTTTTAGATTGGAATCACTTTTCTACTATCCACCAGCTGTGCTCTTGAGCAATTTACTTAACTTCTTAGCCGTAGTTTCTTCATCTTTAAAATGGAACGATAGTGCCTACTTTATATATTGTTTCTACAATTAAATGAGAGGAAGCATGCCAAGTAATCAGCATGACAATTAAAACATAGCAAACACTTAAAAGTATAGTTATTATTATTCCTATTTGTGGTAAACAGAATAATGGCCTTCCAAAGATGTCCCCATCCTATTCCTCTGAACCTATAAATATGTCACCTTACCTGGCAAAAGGGACTTTGCATATCTGATTAAAGTTAAAGACCTTGAAATGAGATTAGCCTGGATTATTCAGGTGGGTTCAATCTAATCACATGAGTCTTTAGAAGTTTCTCCAGCTTTTGTCAGAGGGAGGCGTGACTATGAAAGAATGGTCAGGGAGGGGCAACATTACTGGCTTTGAAGTTGGAGGGGGGGGCATGAGCAGAAATGGCCTTTAGAGAACAGCTTCTAGAAGCTGGAAGAGGGAAGAGGACAGAGCCTCTAGAAAGGAATGCAGCTCTGTGGACATCATGATATTGCCCTGCTAGAACTATGTCAGACTTCTGGCCTGTGAAACTATAAGATAATTTGTGTTGTTTCAAGCCATTAAGTTTGGAGTAAGTTGTTATGGCAACAATAAAAAACTAATACACTATTATTATTAGCTAACACTGTTGAATTGCCCAAAATTATTTTTAAAATGATTCTCAGTTCTCATTTGTTTTCTAATTATTAGGAGCAGTAATTCAGTTCTAATAATTCTGGAGCAAGTCTGCTCTTTGTGGGGAGAGTTACAGAGATAGCTTGTTCAGCAGGGGGCAGTTCATATTTATACCTGAATTCCTCAACTTAGTGATTGAGTTGCTTTTCTCATATTTAGTTTTGGTGTAAAGTTAGGGGCACTCATTATTTTAAAAACATTTTCCTAGTCTGCTTCTGGTAAACACAGACATACACAATTACTTAATAGACTATGTGTTTACTTAAAAAACAGTAAATCAAATGATGATATAGTACACTTCTCAGCTGCCTATTTTTTAAAGATTGTGAACTTAACATGAGGAAGTTGGCAGGCAATAATTTTGAGATAACTATTGAAAAATTCATTTATAAGCTTAGGTGGGTTGTTGGGGATTGCTGCTGTCATAGATCTTTGGACTGGAATGCGGTGTTGTTGAGAATGACCTTTTAATTCAGGAAGGCTCCATGCCAGCAAGACTATATCTGAGTCACAGATTAATGACCTATAGATTGTAATTGTCTCTAGGCATTGATATGTTTGGCTTTTGGGACATTTTAATGACCCAGTATTTAAACAGTCAAAAGATTTCATTATGAAAATCTGCATTTCTTTATTAAGTCTTGATCTGCATTGCTACTCCCCAGCTGTCAATTGCAGATGATAGTTGCAACCTTCTTAGAAGAGAGTCTATGCAGTTCACCTCCTCATCTCTCAATTACTGAGACTCAGCAGTTCCAGTAAGAAAATATCGAGTGCCAGAACTCTAATAGCCAGCCGGCCTCATCCAATTACTTTTTTTGTCTGACCCATCAATTGGAGTATTTTTAGTATGCAATGATTTATAATTTTAAAATTATCATAAATATGGACATCTTAAGCCATGGAGATTTTAATATAGAAATGATGTCAAAGGTTTAGCTTCTTTATGAGTCATCTCCTCACTAACTTCATAATTCACATTGACATAAACCCCAAAAGAACCATCAGACACTTTAATAAATTTAAAATTTTGAATTTAATTTGTGAAATTAAATTATAACCTTAAATAGTAAAGTCACAAGCAGACTCTATATGCTATTATAGTATAGTGTCAGATAGCCAATTTTAAAAACTCCTAAAAACTTAGCTCATTGCAAAGCTTATAGCAGAAGAAATCATTTAGACCAAAGAACACATGAAATCTCTTGATAAACTAGGAAGCGTTCATGGAAGTGAAACTGTTTAATACTGGATATTGTTTTGTTTTCTTAAGACTAGTTAGTCTCTTCTTTGATAAATGTAATATATTTCAGAGAGGTGTGGCAGTCAACGGCTTGTAAGAAGATGATAGGATAGTCATAGAATGTAATCATCTAAGGGAACAGAATGCCTAGATTCAGTTTGCAGGATTTCACTGTAAGTTAATCAGTGAAAGATGATGTTACTGTTTGTCAGTCTTCTGCACCAGGAGTTGGGCCTGGGGCTATAGACATTAGTTTGGATGATATTAATGATGTTTTTGATTTTGTTTGGCTTCTCTTTGCATACATTACAATTATTGGTATTATCCCTATTTCAGCAGTAAAACTTTCCACATTTCTATGGGAATCTGATGAGTCCAGTGACAATCTACTAATAGAGCGTAGTAGCAAAAGCCATGTGCAGCTGCCCACCAACTGTTCTTGCAATCTCAGGCAACTCCCTTCTTTTCGAATCTCAGTTTCCTGTCAGCAAACAAGGGGAAAATATGATTTGTATGTAATAAATTTGCAAGTAATAGGAAAAGCTCTGTCTTAAGCATAAAGGGATGTCCTGCAAAGGTGTAAGTGCCTTCTAGAATACACATAAAGCTTGAAGAGCGGTCTGGAAAATGTGCAGAGATGAAGGCATTTCTGAAAGCTTTGAAGCTGTAACAATTTTTTCCAAATGGGGTGATTATAATATGTTGTCATCCCTAATGCTGGCGGTCACTGCAGGATGCTGTATGGGGACATACAGTACTAAAAATGAATTCAGTCTCTTCACCTTCCAAGTACCTGCTCACATTCAGAATTCCTGGGCAGAAGCATATAAATGTCTTATTTTATGTCATATAGCCAGACCATGTATTTCCTAGGTGGCAGGATGTTGGCTAGGATAGAAAGTGTCTTACCTCTTTTGTCTTCCGTAGTTGTAGGGGACCCCCTGCCTCCTACCTAGCTTCACACAATGGATGATATTTTTGATATTTTTAAAACAGAGAGATGCTGGATGGAGAGAGAGAGAGAGAGAGAGAGAGAGAGAGAGAGAGAGAGAGAATGAGAATGAGAATATCTACATTGTTATTACTCTTTAATCTGCTTGGTTAATATGAGGTTCTATGATAAGACTATGCATAAAGAATGTTGACTGAAAACCTTCCAAAGTATTGTAAAAATATAATGTGGCGTTATTATTATTCTCACTGTCACTATCTTAGTTTAAACTTTCATTGTTTTTTTTACCTGACATTGTAGATATTCTAATATCTCACTGTCTGTAATTTTTTATTTGACTTCAACTTTGTCAACAGTTTATCTTCCTATCCAATGTAGTCATTTTCTTTTCTTCTCTAGAAACTTCAGTGACTACTCATCGCCCACAGAACAATAATCACTCAGCTTAGCAAAAGTCTGTCCTTACAGTTCATGTCTGTGTCCCTCTACAAACCACAGGCTTTTTCTGCTTTGTAAAACTATTATAGTAGAACTTGATAAGGTACCACACTGTAATGGAAAACTTGATGAGGTACCAAACTATAATACAAATATATAGTAATTGGTTCTAGACCCCATTCTCAAAGTTGGTGAACTAAAGGTCTTACCTTTTGAGAGGGTTGAGGGAAAGATGACTCATATCATCTAAGACTTTAGCAGTTAAATTCAAAGCATATTTAACTTTGTAAGGATTCAACAGAGAGCATGCGCTGAAGCATTCTGGTGGAAGGCTTCAATGTTCCCAGCACGTGTTGGTCTTAGAGTCTAGCCTTCCTCTTTGCTACACAGTAGGATTGCATCCAAACATAGTGACTGTGTAGCCAACTCTCTCACTTCCCCCTAGATTGAGCCAAGAAAACCAAATTGCTATATTGCCTAAAGCCAGGAGCAGCAGCTGCTGCCCCCTCCCCTTCAAACCACACAATGCATCACATAATAACTGGACAACCAACTAAACATAGTATTTCTCATTAACCTCATAACATTACAACCTTCATTTTACTCCATTTTTTAGATCCCACTTATTTTATCATGGAAAATTTTATTATTCCATCCTTTGAGAATATCTTTGCTAATATAGTTTTTTACTGGACCAAACAATTTTCTTTATGTTTTTCTTTACTTAATGAAATGCTACTCACCATCTGTGACCCAGTAAACATGGTGTCACCTGTATAAAGTTTCTTTGAGTTATCTCATTAGAAAGTTTGTGTTAATTTAGCAACTAATGCCATGAGGCTCAAATGTTTTTAATATTCACCTTCCTAGTCACAGTATGACATTTACAATAGATTTTTTTATCTGTGTTTCTACAGTTCTTAATTCTATTTGGCTTTATAGTTATTTATAAATCTGTCTTCTCCCATTGAATTAAATATCATGTAAAAACATATGTCTTTTCATTTCCACCCCCACCCTGGAGAGTAAAACTTGGTGAATTTCATAAATATTTCTTGAACCATTTAATTAAAGTTGATAGTCTATCTCTATTAGAATGAGAGCAAACAAGTGGTTGGCATAAGCATTCACATGATCGATGCATTTTTGTGTTTTTAGAAGTAGTTTTATCAACAGAATTCAAGAATAGGTCTTAGAGCTCGACAACATTTGTATGAAATGTATAGCTATCATCTTGTGAACGCTTCCCATGTGCTAGATATTTAATTAACATAACCCTATGGTGCAGATATTCTTGCTGAATTGATGAGAAAACTGTGTCTTAGGGAGGCTGAGTAACTTGCTTAAGTTATTATAAGTGGAGAAACCTTTTTAAAATAAGAAGAGGAAAGAATATTTAGCTACTCTCTTCCATCATTTTATGGAAAGCAAATATGTCCCCAGAGTAGATATGTGAGTAAAACATATAGCTGTGAACTTAGACTCTCTCTGAATCTCCCCACCCTCAAATTGATGTCCATTAGGTTATATATCAGAGCCAGTCCCAGATAGAATTGTGTAGGGCTCCTGCTACCTGTTCCTTGGAATTTCCTTTATGTTTTAGGTTTTCTAGTAGTCTCAAATTTTTTCTAGATGATTAGAATTAATATATACTATTACATTTTTTTCTGTATCCTCCAGTAGAACTCATAAAGCCAGACATCCATTAAACAACTAATTAGTGAACACTTTACATAACTCACTGTGCTAATAATGAGCTAACATTTGTGTTTTCTATGTGCTGGACACAATGCTTAACTCTTTATATACATTTTTTTTAAATCTAATCTTATTAATTGCCTTTCAGATCAGTACTAGTATCTATTTCCATTTTACATGTGAAGAAACTGAAGCTGAAAGAATTTAAGTAACATCTCAAATTTTGTAGGCTTTTAAGTAGAAAGGCCACTTAGTGAGGAGAAAATTAAGTATCCTGGTAGTATTTTGACTTAGCAATCAAAATAGCTGCATGGATCAGAGTGATTTTTAAATTTCATTCATTCAGGTTTTTCTCTGACTTCTTTCCTTAAGTTGAACTTGGCACTTTACATTCTGTAGACAGTATAGTACTATTCATAGGGATCATTCTGGAGCCAGACCACCTGAATTGAATTCTGACTGTGCAGCTTATTAACTGTGTGACCTTCAGTCAGAAAGTTGCTTAATTCATAGTGACTCTGTTTCCTCTTCTATAAAATGGAGAAGAAAAAATATAATACCTCACACTCAATGTGATGATTAGATGAGTTATATATTTGAGAAGTTTGCAGCAATGCCTAGTGTATGCGTGTGTGTGGGCATACATGCATGTGTGATTGTGTGTCTATTTAATATCCATTAACTGCTATTTGGAAGACATGTGCTTGATTCTTTAGATGATACAAATATAAATATGTCCTATACCCTTGTCAGCTTTGTAATCTATGAGAGATGGTAAACACATATTTATTTAGTTAAGTATCTAAAATTAATGAAAGACAAAATTGATTGATTGCTAAACACAGTTATAAGCAGTGTACTATGGCCATTTGCTTTATAAAATTATAAAGGTAGATGCAAAATGAAGAGAAAAAGAAATGCAGGGAAAAACATTAGCTAGAAGTTAGGAAGTGAGAATTGTGTGAAGGGACCTTGTCTCTTATCAACTGTAAAACTCAACGTTACTTTAATTCCCTGAGGCTCTTTCTTGGTGTACTAGAGAAATTATATCCACTTTACAAAGATATTATAAGGATTAAAAGCATTAGATGTTTGAAGTGCCTATAAGAATGGATATAAAATAACATATGGTTAACAAGATAATATGAAATTCTATTTTATTACTCAACTATAAAAGAGATTATTTTATCTAAGGAGCAAGTTGGAATTCAGAATAAGAAAACATTTCTATCCCAATCTAACTTTATTTTGTCTCAGCCACCACCCATTTGCTGAAGCCAGGCCACCCTGATTCCCTGTTTATTCCCCACACTGGATTCAGTTATATCTCCTTTGTTTTAGTTTTTAAAATAAGAGCTCAAGTCCAGACCCTTATCTCTGTCTCCCTCCCATTATGCAAGTCTAAGTCACCTTATTATTGTCCCCATCATATTGGTTTTTCATGTTTGCTCTTGCAATCTCCAATCTGTTCTGTGCACAGCAGCCAGAGCAATCATTTAAGATAAAAAATTACCACTGCTAAAAAAAAAAAAAAAAAGAAATTGGCTCATATTATGCCCTTTCTTATTATCATCCAGTGGTTCCCATTACAAACCTTTGATTCAGCCCTTCCTTACCTCTCCTGCCTCGCCTCAGTCCACTCTTTGTCTTGCTTCTCATTTTTAGTCTTATTGCCCTTTTCTGATTTTTTGAAAGAAATGCCAAACTGGAATTCCTATATACTATCCCTTTTACCTGGAACACTTTTCTTCCTTTTGCACAGTTAGCTGTTTCCCATCCTTTGGATTTTAACTTAAGTATTCCTTTCATGTCCACTCCATCTAAATAGCCTCTTCTCCATCTGTGGTTCTCAGTCATTTCACCTACTATTTTTTCTTCAAAAATGAATACACACAAACCCTTTCATAAGCACTACAAAGACAAGGAAGCTGTCTGTTCATTCTGCTTTGCTCAGAACAGTTTCTGGGAGATGAATGAGTATCAGTAAATATTTAGGTCCATAATTCATCCAACAAATATTTGTCAGTTGGCTATGAAGAGCATCAAAGCACATCACATTGGAAGTTTAAATAATAAAAAATATTAAGGAGTGTGGAACAGTGTGTATGTATAACTTTACCTTATCTGATATACAATGTCCGTGAGGTTTATTAGCACCTTCAGAAGATCAAATAATTCACCAGAAGGCTTAGCCTGTATCAAATTAAGACTTTTTCTCCTTTTCATATATAATTGCCATACGTGCCTGATTCTATTTGAGGAGAAATTTAGGATATATCTTATAAGCATTGGTAGGTGGTTGCCGTGGTTCTTTTATATTTCTTATTTACATTGACTAGAATTTATCTCAGATGAATTATACAAAATATAACTCAGTTATGTGCCACACAATGAGCTCATCTCTGTCACTCTCTCTAGCCCCTTATTCATACTTATTCCTCATTACTAAACCAAGCCTGTTTTGTCTTTTTTCTTCTACTGCAAAATAATGACCTTAAAATGTTATTCCAAGAACATAGTAACAGAAGGTTGGAAATAGGTTGCTGGTCTCCCCACACAAACTTCTCTATTCAAAGTCTAACACTAGTAGAATCTTCTTTTTTAATAGTAGTGAGTGTAAATTTAATAGTAGTGAGCGTAAATTTGATGCACATTCAACCTAAACATTCTTCTGGTATTCCTTTTTTGTTTATTTTATCAAACATTTCACTGATTAGATTAGACTTTCCCAGGTGAACTAATACTGTTCCAAGTAGAAAATTTTACCCATGCTTCTAATCTTTTAAAAAGTCTTCTAAGCATTTTTAAAAGTATAGATAAGATTTTCTTTTTAATTTTGCAAAATCTTTGTATCCTTATGCACATAAAAGAAACAGTCCACCAAAATGAATTCAGCTGTTTATCAATAGAAACCCTATGGAAATTTAGGAGAACATAAACATAAATGTTTTTAAAAACTTGACATTGGTGAATTTAAATATACCATGTTTACATGAAACTCTAAATTTCTAATTTCACATTGCTACATGTTTTATATATGGATCATTTTTTTCTAATACAGTTATACTAGATGCACCCAGTAAATTAATACAAAAAAGTCTAAAGAAAAAGGAAAGAAATTAAAATTTTCTGGTATCCCGTCTCCTAGAGGTACTGCTGTTAATATTTCAGAAATAGTTTTTATTCTTTTATCTATGCAAGCAATGCATGTGTACCTTTTTAAATTAAATTGGAATTATACTATAATAGTGTTTTTAATCTTTTAAAATTTTGACTCCAAAAATTAAAAAAACTGGTTTAATGCCTGGTACTTTTTAAAGTACCAGGGTCCAGAGTAGCTTTACAGATGCTAAATCTTGGGATGTTTCTGCTGTATCACCTTATTCATGTTTATGATTTGCTTTTATTCCTTTCCTTCTTCATTATAATTTTTTTCCCTCACTACCTTTTTTAAACAACATATCAGCACTAGCAGCCACATTTTAATCAATACAGTTCTAGGTTGTCCCTCAAGTCATCAGGGAGATTGGCTTTATGTCAGACACTGTGTACGACTTGATGCCTTACAAAAGTGAATCATTTCATGATTTTTCATTTCATTTCAATCCCTTTTTTATCATGAAGCAAATTTGCTTGAATTTTACAGTTAATTTTATTACTTACTCCTAGCAGTAAATGTTTTAATAAATAAGCTGAGTGAAAAGATATGTGATTTAGCTAACAAAGAATTGAGATCCCATTTGTATTGTTCCTGGTTCATGCTTTGGATGTGTATTGTGTACTTAGACATTTTCCCCACTAATTTATTTTTTGTGTATGAATATGTTACTATTAAAGTCACCATTTTTCAGATTTGTGCTTTGTTTTAGTTTTTTACTAGTGGTGATAGCTTTGTATGGAGCTAGCCATATGCTCCTCAATTACATCTGATTCCAAGAGAATGTATCTGTGGGAATTCTGGATAGGATCTGATATCTGTGGAACAGGTTTTTTTTTTTTTTTTTTTCCTTTATAAAGGAGATATAGTTCTCTCCATCCCTACTGTTCCTAACTGGTTCATTTTTAAAGTTTTAACATCCTCAGTTCCTTGTTGTCACCCCTAACCATGTTGAATTCCAAATATATTTGATAACTGAAAGAAATATTTGGAAACTAAAGCATTTCTGAACAGAAAAGCATGCACTCTTATTTATACTTTATTACAGTTTCTGCTTTATAATATATTTCACTAAATTTACTCACCTTGTTCCTTAGATAATTTTATATAAATAATATGTTAACTATGTTATAGCAAACACAATGCAATCTGAAATATTATTCAGTCTAATAATGCTTGTTGCTAGGCAACCATATTCCCAACATAGTAACTGAATCAGTGCAAAGTGAGCATACGATATCCAAATAATATAGAATGTAGAAACAGATCACATATGTATTGGCTTTACAAATTTTGAATTGTTAATATGACTGTTTTTCAAAATTAGAGAAAAATTAAATGCTTAATTTAAAGCTTTTGGAAATTCAGGGAGGCAGAATAATTATTTGTAAAAAAAAAAAAAAAACAGACAGATCAGGGTTCACACCCCAGCTCTATTATTTAATTGCTACATGACAATGTGCCAGGTATTTACCCTATAGCCTTAGTTTTATCATTATTATTACAATAGGGATGACAACATCTAATTTGTGAGTATACTAAGACTTAGCGAAAAGTGCTTCATTTAGTTTCATAGTAAGTGTCCAATAAATTAAAATGATGATCGTGATGATGATAGCTTGAAGGTCATGAAAAATGTTTTTTAATCCTTTCATATTTCTGAAGCAATTAAGACATAGTTATAAAACATTAGCCTTGAGTAATAAACCAATTCTTTGCCCTCAAAAAATTTAAAATTTTATTTGGGAGTTAGATATACACTAGAGAAAAGGTAATGACTGCCAAGCATATCGAAAGGCCCTGAGCTGGGATAAAAGATTAGCGTGCTTGAGGCATTGAAAAGAGGCCTTGGATTTGAAGCATAGTGAGCAAAGAAAAGAGGAGGGTGGCACGAGGAAAGAGTAAAGGGAAAGCATAGGGCTAAATCATGCAGAGTCTTAAACCATGGAAGATGTTTGGTCTAGGTATCATAGTAAGCCACTGGAATGTTTTAAGAAGAGGAGAGACATAATCTAATTTGTGTTTTAAAGACATTCATGTAAGGACTATTTGGAGAATGGTTTGGTTAGAAGTAGGAGTGGAAATGGAAGGACAGTTAGAATGCTCTTCCAGGCAATAGAAGACAGTGACCTGGACCAGGTGATAATTCTGGAAATGGAGAAAAGTAAACAGATTCAAAACACTTTGAGAGAAAATCATCAGGACTTGTGATTTATGGGTTCTACATGATGAAGGAAAGGGAGGAATGAGGCATGACTTGCATTTCTAGATTGAGCAGCTGGGCATATAGTGATAATGGTGAGTGAGTAAAATGTCATGATTAGCAAGGAAAGGAAATGGTTTTTAAGAAAGGGAATTGCAATGAAGGAACTCACGGTCTCATTAGGAAATAGAAAGTGGCCCAGTGAAGCTCAGGATGATTTATGTGTGTCAGGAAGGAATGGGATGGAATGGGATGAGCAAGATGAAGCTGAAAGGGTTTCTTTTGCATGGGTTCATGGATGTCAAGCAAACAAATATATGTCGATGTGTGTGGTTTATATGTTTACACCATTGTTTACAATCATATCTATCTGTAGACTTTTTCTTCTACTTTTTCTTCTAGACAATCCTGATCCTCATTCAGGGTTTTAAGGATAGGAAAAGAATGCAAACAAACTGTGCTATTCAATAAGGTAGCCACTGGCCACTTGTGGCTAGTCAGCACTTGGAACATGGCTTGACTGAATTGAGATGTGGTCAAGGGTAAAATGCATTACTGATTTTGAAGACTTAGTATGAAGAGAAAAGATTTTAGATATCTCAATAATTTGCATATTTATTACATGTTAAAATAATATTTTGGATAGACTGGGTTGAATAAAACATTACTGAAATTAATTTCATTAAAATTTTTAATGAGGGTATTAGAAAAATTAAATGATGCGTGCTCTCACTTTTGTTGGACAGACTGATCTAGACTTCTAACTCATGCCTGCTTAGCTGGGCCACCTGAAGAATGAGTTTCTGTCTTGCCAGTCTATGGTTTCTTAAAAGCAGTACTTTTGATAAGTAGAGTAAGTGAGATACTGTGGATTAGTCATTCTAAAATGTGTCATCCACAAGCAATTCACCGGGGTCCTTGGGTGAAACTAGAGGACAGCTCTACCCACAGGAGAGTTGTTAATCCTCTATAACTTGATATGAGATATCTTTAAAATAAAAATAGCTCTGCTGATTTTCTTCTTCCTTTGTTTCTTTCTCTCCCTAGAAGATTTAGCTCTTTCTCCTCAAGATTTGTATGATAGATTTTTCCTTTGCATTTTCTCTAATCAGTTCTTCCCACTCAAAATTACATGTTGTGTGATTTACTTGCATTGTTCCAATGCAATCATCATAGAAAATATTAATATATTGATGGCTTTTATATAACCTATCTTAAAATCCACACAAATCTATTTAGCTTGTAGGGGTATCTACAATATATTACAGGAGACAGAAATGAATGATTACTGGGCATCCAAGAAAACAAAGGAGTTGTGCATTGGTCAGGATTGTATAAACCTAAAACCCATCTGTTCCATTGGTTAAAAAAGACTATATGAAAGAGAGGATGTTTCAAGAGTTATCAAATGTATTGAACTTGCAAATTAAGGATGTACATGAGAAAGGATGTTTCATATAGAGCAAGAAAATTTTCTGAGGTGAGAGTGAAAGAGTCACTGAGTCTAGAAGAAACAAAGGAATGAAGTGGGTAGAGGAAATGAGGGAACCTGGCAAAAGACTTTGGAGGTAAGCCTGTCTTTAAATTTTGGTTTGTGGTATAACCTAAAGGCCCCAAGCACTGAGTAGAGAGAAATACTGTTGGAGTCATTTTGAAAATCAGCTAGACAAGATTAGTCTCATAAGAATTCATATCATTTCTATACATCCTTTATTTTTTCTCATGAAGGGGTATTTCAGTTTTATACTTACATCTTTCTGAACTTGTAAGACTTATTTGATGTCATGTCTTGGTTTATGCTCTTGGTCATTGGAAATCTTTGAGTCTTTGAAAGGTTTTGCTTTGAACCAATAAAGCAATCATTTAAATCACTGCCCTCTTGATATTTTCACATGAATGTTCTCCATGTCAAACTTTACATCTTCAATTGCTCAAGTCAAAAGTCTAGGCTCCATACTTGATATCTCTCATTCTCTCTCTGTCTCCCCCATCCATCTAATCTAATAACCTGTACATTAGCTAGTTAATCAGTTTTATCTCTAAAATAGATTTATCTCTCTTCTTGTCTCTCTATCATAGGATGTTTACAGCAGTCTCTTTAATATCCTCTTTGCTACCATATTTACCCTGCTCCAACCCATTTTCCACTCTGCAAAGTGATATTTTTTAAATCTTTAATTCCTTTTGGTGGCTTCCCATTGATCTTGGAGTAAAAAATAGATTGTGTCTTAATGTGTCCTAAAGGGGCCTCCATGAGCTAGCTTCTGCCTACCTTTCCAGACGTATCTCATATAGTCCCTCTGCCCTACTTCACTCTGGACACATAGCTTGTCTTCAGGTCTCAGAAACATGGGGTTCTTTCCTGCATTTGACTCTTTGCACACTAGATTTCCTCTACCTAACACAATTCTTCTGTTTTTTGCTGGACTGATTGTAACTCATTCTTTTGATTTCAAAGAGTTATCTGGGATCACCCAATGTAATATCGGTCTACCACTGGTCTTGCAAAACATCCCAAACTATTTTTTCATAACACTTTCTATGGTTTATATATCTACTTGTTTAACTCCTGCTTTCCTCATAAATTATAAGCTCCACAAGTACAGAAAACATGTCTGTGTTTTCACCAGTGTATAACCAGTGTATAATTATTGGATAAATTGAAGGGTTAAAAAAATGCATGACAGGTGGTGTAAAATTTCTTACCTTTGGTAATAGTCAGCACTTGCTTTTGTGAAGTATTTTATAGTTTACAGAGTATTTCACATACATTTTCTTATTTAAAGTAGTCTGTGAGTTGTATAATAGAAAAAATTGGATCCATGTCAGTTATGTATAGGATATGTGGTCAATTATGAGGTTTATTTTAAGACAGAGCTTTTCAGCTGGCAACCTTTCATTATGCCTGAATGTATTTTCCCTTAGGGCAAAGAATTTTACAGGGATGCTATGAGTGAGGGAAGAAAGGTAGCAATTTTCTCTCTACACTGGAAGCTCTTTTGAAGAACCACAATTTAACCAAACCACCAGATATGCTGATATTTCTGCACCTCCCCCAAAAGAGCGCTGTTTCACAAAAAAAATAAGTTGACTATACAAGAAAAGCTGAATTCAGTCAGGTCACTTAAAATATGTTATCAAATTAGGTATGAGTGAGAATACTGTAAAATATTGATAAAAGTCATAGAAACCTATGATTCTTCATTCAGATTGCTTTGCAAGTGTCTGTAATTTCTCACTCTACTTTTAAATAAATTAAAGCTGAAACTCCTATGGAATGCATAATGAGTATGACATATAAAAAGAAGACTTTGAGGTACTTAAAGCAAAAGACTTGGTCTCCATTAGAGACTGACAAGTAAATGTTTATTTGCATATTTTAAGTTAAAGTATTTAATATTTATGTGTTACCTTTTGTGATTTCTTTCTTTGTCACATGACTCTTAATAATATTGGTTAAAAGAGTCTTTGCATTTGAAATTTTATGGAATGGAGAGGACCCCATTCTAGCTACCATCCTAAATTATCATGAAATATGTGAAGAGTGTGGTTTGATACTCTGTTTCACCATCATTTCTTTACCAGTTATTCATCTCTTATAAACTGGCTTCTTTCTTTCCTCTTCTGAGTTTGCTCACATGGAAATTACCAGTGACCTCCCAAATGCCTACTCTAAGTTCCTTTGCTTATGTCTTTTTGGCATTTTTTACTGTTGCCCTTGCCTCTTAGCTAACCCTCTCTTCCTCTTAGCTTATATTAACCAGACTATTCTGACTTGCCTTTTGCCTATCCAAATGTTTTTTTCCCCCTCCTGCTCTTTTATGGGCTCACATTTCTTCTTTCTATTTTCTTATCCTATTGCCTATTCTTTCTATTTTGATTTTCTTATACACAAAATTTTCACTGCTAATCTCATCCACTAGTATAGTCAAGAAAACTATTACTCTCTGTTGCTTGGTTACAGCATTCTTCTTTGGTACAAAAACTGTAGGAATAATTTAATTATAACCAGAGTAAAGGAATTAGTGAGATGATTCTAAGGAGACTAAGGTTTTGGTATATTTGGTCATTGTACCCCTTTCCCAGATAATGAAGAAAGAATATATCAAATTCTACTCCATTAGGTTTTAATTTTCCAGGCCTCATGCAGACAGTCTTTTCTTCTTTAAATATGTTTATTCTATTGATTTAAAGTTGATCAACATCGCTTTATCACTTCATTCTTTTGGCTTTTTAAGTGAAGTGATAGCATTTAAAAAGAGTTCCTTCAATGTGTCAGGTATAGTTCTAGATGCTTTACTTATGTTATTTAGTTTAATTTTCAAAACAATATTACACATATGGTATTATTAGCCCCAATGCATAAGTGAGGAGCATGAGACATTGCAATTTTCAATAGCTTGCCTAAAATCATACTATTAAATACAGATTCCCAGATCTACTCATTTTGAAAGCTATGGTTTTTTCCCAATGAATGCATTTAAACCTATAAATTTCTATCTAATCTTTACTTAAGCTATATCCCACAAATTTCAATATGTAGTATTCTCTAAATCATTTAGTTCTAAGTATTTCATAATTTTCATTCTGATTTCTCTTTAATAATGAGATATTTAGATATATTTTCCTCATTACATGTGGAATTTTGCCTTTACTACTTTATTAATTTACTCTAAAATCAAATATGTATTTTTTTCATTGATGATGTTTTGAATTTTATTGGTTTATTTCTTAAGAAAATGAAAGGGGTATCACAGCATTGTGCCTATACATTATCTTCATATGTTATAAAAGAAATAAAATGTACAGATTCTATTCTCAAAGAGCTTAGTCTATTGGAAAGGTTTAATCACAAATAAAAGCAATCAAAAGAAGCCAATATAATAATTCCTGGGAGTTCTGAGGATAAGAAATTCAGTGGGGATTGTCTCAGTCAGATACATTTTCATGAAAGTTGTGGAATGTGAATTAGATCTCTTTCGAAAGGACAGAATTTAGGTGAACTGGGTGAAGAAAGAGGATTTTAGGCAAGTTGGCAAACATAAATGAAGTTATCGTGGAATGAATACTGCATTCTTAGTCAGTGACTAGGCCATCCTTATTTTTCCCTTTGGAATACAGGAAATAAATCTAATGTCAGTTCTATAGAACAGCATAATGAGTCTCTTCATTGTGACTATTCTATTGATGTAAGTTAGTTAAACCTCATCCTTTATAAAGTGGGACCCTTAAAACATGACCTCAGACTTCTTAAAGGATAGTTCCCAGAGTGAAACCCATAAGAAACACAGAGTGTGAGATCTTGAATGTGAAACAGTGCCTTGTGTCTGGGACAGTTAAAGGGTAACATATTTACTTTTTATAAAGTAAGATTTCAAATGAAGAAGGTCAATTAGTTAGATCAATTAGGTCTTCTTAACTTATTTTAATTTTTAGGAGTTTAGACTTGAAATTCAATAGATCTAACTTTGAATCTTAGGTCCCCCACTTAAAATTATATGACCTTGGATGAATTTATTTAATCCTTATATGCTTAATTTGCCTCATCTATGAAGTGGGGATAACAATACCTATTTCATGAGGTTGTGAAAATTAAATCAAGGAATTTGGCACATTGAAATGTTCTGTAAGTAGTAACTGAACATAAGATTAGATATTAATACCAGACAAATAAGGAGGCTCTTTCTTATTCAGATCAACTATACTTGAATCCAACAGTATAAATTATATATGTCCAAAGTGATGGAATGTTAAATATGTAAAATATACATATAGGTATTGCATCTGTATGGCTAATGAACCAACCTTGACATAATTAATAGGGCTATTAGTAACACAGAACTATAACATCTAACCAAAAGAAATGTTCCTTTAAAAAGTACTCTTTTTAGCTGAGTCAGCACCATTTATGGGAATCTTTTCAGAAGGACAAAGGCATATTACAAAAGAACTTTCTAGAGTAAACTAATATTCAAAAACCTTTCATGTCCTCATACTTCTAGATTAAGAAATAATAATTGCAATGTAGTAGAAAATTTATTACAGTATTGGCAAATGTAACATAATGCAAGCTAGCTTCTGTGGTTGGTGGTGATGTCTGGGGAAAGTGATTTTCTAATAAATATTTTCAGTCTGAATTTTGATTCAATTACCATGATACTCATAAAAATGAATGAAGAAAATAATCTTTTAACCCAGAAGTGCCAGAGTAAATTACCAATGTATTATTTCATTGTATGTGCCTAATCCATCTCTGAAATGTGGAGTCTTTCTGTAAAGACCTTGTATTAATGTATGTGACTACAAAGGTAACATCCTGTACATTTCCAAATCAACCTGCTTCTGACATATTTGTGGTGCTCTTGCCCCTGATTCATTACTGCAGGGACAACACAACCATTTATCATACTCCTAAGCATACTGTTTCTTCATATTTCATACTGGGTCTTCATATTTCAATCCTCTAAAAATCGGTCTGGTTTTAGATAATTCTATTGACCAGATAATCTTATCAGTAGGAAAAATGATTTCAATAAACTTAAAAAATATTCCTCTGAGATAATTCCCAAGTAATTTTTTAAAAGATACATTAAACTTTGCTAACCCAATATTTTGCTTGTTGATATGCTAGAACTGAAATTATATCTTTTTGTGCTTTGATTATATCAATTTAGGCCATTTGTGTAGAAATAGTTCTCATAAGTAAAATTAATATAGTAGAATGTAATTATAGTATTGAACTCTTTTTTACCCAAATTTAGATATAACTTATATAATATCATGTCTTTAAATATAACTGCATTCAAATAAATGCTTGATATTATGCAGTTATTCTATATTGAATAGAGAAGCTGTTACTATTAGTCTTCTACCTCAACTGCATATTTACTAGTCTTCATATTTAAAAAATTTCAAATTTAGAGCTATAAAGTATGGTAAAAGGCATACAGAGGGGATAAAGACTCTTTAGTCTGAAGGCTACATTAACCTAATTTACATATGTTGAATTGCTAATCACACAATTTCTGCTCTCACTGATGTTCCCATCTTTGGGTTTGGGTGCAGAGGGTAGATGTAGAAGACTAGTAGTAAACAAGCCAGTGGATGAATACTATCAAATACTAAATATATGCTATGAAGGAATGCTATAGAGTCCGACACAGGGGACCTACTTAAAATATGTTATCAAATAGGGCCTGACTGGGGTCATGAGAGGAAAAGCCTGGAGAATAGCATCACAGGTGGAGAAATCAGCAGATCTAAACACCTTGAAACAAAGTGCTGCCCAAGAAATAGAGTGAAGGTCTCAAGGATGAGAGAGTTATACAGAATCCAGTGAGAATGAAGTTGGAATAATGGCTAATAACTTCAATCCAGTTTTCATGAAGCCACAGTTGGACTTGGATTATATCCTATTGCAAGTAGCTAAGTGGTTTTCAGCTCTCTATCATATGAGTGGGTATGCTGAAATTTTTTAGCTACCACTGGATGACTGCAGTCTAAAAAATTCAGAAAGAATTTTTTATCATTACTTTTACTGCCAACTGTGATGCTACAATACCCATTGTATTATTTAACATTGCATGTTGTTATATTTTAAAATGTAAGATTTTCTCTTAGTACATTAAGATACAAAATGTATGTGAAGATTTGTATCCTTATCTCCTTGATATTTATATAGTACTTCCATATTGACATTTATTTACTCTAATATTCTTACAATGAACAAAGAATATTAAATTTAAAAGAAGGTCCAATTACTTTGTGTCCCTATATAATTAGGAACTCTGTTTAAGTTGCTGAATGAGTACCTGAATTACATATCAGCCTTATTTTCTCATCTTTGTGTTTCACTGCTAAGCACATTCAACACTGATTATCAAGTACATGTTTTTTACTTTTGACTTCCTCACCCATTTATTCATCAGATTTTACCAATGATGCCAAACTATGTTAGAACATGTGAACCCAATAAGGATGTGATTAGATTCATTTAATGATAATTGGCCTTCTGGTATGGTTTCCAGGAATATATTGCATCATTAATGTAGAAAGCACTTATTTGCAAAATCAAAGTTATCTGATTACTAATATACTGCTCTTAACATACGGATGTTATCCACAGAGAGAAAAAAAGTGTGTTCCTTGACTGTACTTGAAAAAAGAGTTTGTACTACTTTCTCCAAAGTGGGCTGCTTTTTAATACTATGTCTAAGTTTTTCAACCTGCTAATCCCAGATTTAGAATGGAAATTTGGTAACTATCCTTTTTTAAAAAATAAAAGAAAAATAAGTTATAGCTGCAGGCAAGTATGTCCCTGTGCATTATTATTTTTTCTTCTGACAGCCTGTCTGTAATTTGTGAAGGATTTTGGCTGGCGGCCAAACTTACAGCAGTCAACTACTACAATTGTTTGTGTCTGTATGTAGTCTCAAGTGTCTTTATAGTTGAAATAAAATAAGTAACAAGTTTGGTGTATGGCAGACCACTCTAGACCAGGATTTTGGTGGATGCTTTATTTATTCCGTTCTCCTGACTTTTTCA
The DNA here is from genome assembly GCA_030015415.1 of Cynopterus sphinx. NCBI lineage: Eukaryota > Metazoa > Chordata > Mammalia > Chiroptera > Pteropodidae > Cynopterus > Cynopterus sphinx. The sequence continues at coordinate 133,025,165 of CM057380.1, forward strand.
ACATATCTGCTTTTCTATGAAGTGTTCTGTATATCTTTATAACCATTAAGAATACCTTTCGATTTAAAGCAAACTATGTTAAAAAGATTTTCATTCCAATGCAAAAAAAAATTACAATAAAGCAGAATGAATATATAATTCTTGAATTTGTTAATACGTGTTCACTTAGATTTGGGTGTTGATTTTTAAACTTATTTAGCAAAATACTGCCCAAAATATGTAGGCAGAAATTTTTATTATATTGACAAGAAAAGCAGTTCTGAATTTCATAAAGAATTCACCAGAGAGACTATATTGTCAGCAGCAGTAATTACAGCAGGTAATTGTATCATTTACCCTGTTATAGACCACTGGGTGTGACGAGCATGGGACATACCAGCTGTCACACCCTGTTAGCTTTCACGTTCTGGGATTTGCAGAATCACACTAGGGCTCACTCTTGGTGAATGAAAGGAAAACAAAAATAAACCGAGATTAAAAACTATTATGGCTTTTATAGAGATACTTTTCTAGAAAACAAAAAGTGTAAATTTTTGTAAAGTCGAAAGTCAACATGAGTATTCCTATCCTCCATGTTTGTTTCTTACAGTCAAAGGCTGTTGGGTTGGAAGTATATATAACTAAGATTCAATTCTGCTATTTGTTAGCTGTGACCTTGGAGAAGTCATTTAATCTTCTTGAGCCTCAGTTTCCCCATGCAGTTAGTAAAAAATATGCTGAAGAATAGTCTCTAAGGTTCAGTTATACCATAAATACACATGTAAACAATTTTATATGATTTAATGTTAGGTGAGAGCATATGGCATGAAGAAGGAATCCAGGTAAGGAAGGGATATGAGACAGAGCCTATCTGAGGAGGTTCCCACTGAGCAGAGGCCTGAAATAAGTGAGCAAGCGAGACATGAAAACATGTGGGTTAATAGCATCTCAGGAGGAAGGGACAGCAAGATTTTCTGTCTGTTCAAGGAAGACAGAAGGCCAGTGTAGCTAGGAGGGGGAGAGAGTAGAAGATGACTTCCCTGGGGCCACACTGTGGCCATGCCAAGGACTTTGGATTTTATTCAAAATGTGAAGAGAGTCCAGGTAAGGGTTAAGAATAGAGGAATGTCATCATCTATTTTAAGTTTTGAAAGAATCATTCCACCTACTCTATGAAATAAGAAGGCTACAGGTGGGTATATTTACATTTTAATAGAATGCACTCAAATATATTGGTATATGTATGGCCATTTTAAAAAAATCATATAATTTTATACTTATGGGAAAATTTTTGAATAAATGTTAAAGAAGACTAGTCATTAGAATTGAGGTTCTTTTGGTATTTTTTGATGTTTTTGATTACCTTCAAGTTTTATTTTACTTTAGTTAATATAGAATTAGCAGGAATAATCACAGAGAAGAAATAATGCTAACTTCATTTGTGCTGACATCTTGAGTTTTTCATTCCAATTCTGGAAAAATTTTTGAGATATGATCATGTGTTGCTAGATTTGAATAAACACAGATAAATGAACATTTTTCTAGATATTTTTCTCTGGAATAGTTTATTAGAGACCAAGGGAGGAGAGTTTAGGAGTATAAATTCAGTTAGACCTGAAGAAAAGCCTTTTGTTTTTGCATGTTCAGCATTCAGGCTGGCAGCTTAAAACATTTTGAGTGGAGTTTTTCCTCTCTTGGTGTATCATGCCACACTGATTAATTTTTTTACACAAAAAAAACAACATAAATAGGGTATTAAGTTTCAGTTGGGCACTCTTCCAAGCACTTAGGTATAGCAGGAATTCCTGCAGAAAGTATGACAGTGATAATATGCTTGACTGGGGAGCAATGGATCTCCTTTCAAAAATTCATTTACCTTTCAGACCTACATGCTGTCTTTACTTAGGTATCTAGGGATGATTAGGACGTTGGTTGAAGCACATTGTGGCAGGGCTAACACCCCTTTAACTGCTCTTCATTATGTCAATTAGTGTAGAAAAGTGAGTAAATACATCATCCGTGTTATCAAGGAAATCATTACCTAGAAACAAAGATTGGTAAGTAAATAGACAACTACAGTGCAAGGCAAGGTGTGGAGTGCTATGATAAAGAGAACACAGCAAGTTAAGGAAACAGGTTAGGCAAAGATGCTGAGTCATGAAAATGATGAGGTCGTGGCAAGAGGAACAGAAAATAAAAGAAAGAAGGCAAAGCAATCTGCACTTATACTTTTCTGTTCCCCAGATCTTTAATTAACATCTGTATTTTACTTTTCCTAACATTCAATTATTCAGAAATATATATAGCCGAATGACTTCCATCTTCTCTTCTAGAGAATTCTGTTTCCCAAAAGTATCTAATCATGATTACATCATTTTGTTTTTCTCAGCTCTGGGACTTTTTTTAAAGTTAAATTTATCACAGTGACATTGGTTACTAAAATTATATAGGTTTCAAGTGTACAATTTAATAATACATCATCTGTATATTGAATTGTGTGGACTTTTAAGATGGGTCATAGTCCACTTTCAAAAAAATCATTTTGATTTAGTGTCTTTGTCCAGGCTGCTATAACAAAAATACCACAGACTCGATGGCTTAAACAACAAACGTTTATTTCTTACAATTCTGGAGGCTGAGAGGCCAAGATCAAGGCATAGACAGATTTGTTGTCTTGTGAGAGCCTGCTCTCTGGTTAACAGACAGCTGTCTTCTCTGTGTCTCCTTGCATGGTGGAAGGGGCAAGGGAGCTCTCTCAGGCCTCTTTTATAAGGGCATAGATTCCATTCATGGGGGCTTCACCCCCTGGACCTAATCACCTTCCTAAAAACCCACCTTCTGAATACTATCACATTGTGGATCAGGCTTCAACATCTGAATTTTGGGGAGATACGTACATTCAGTTCTTGACATTTAGTTTATCTATTTGTCTTGGAGTAAAGGTTGGAGAAAGCAGAGGCCAGATTAGAAGACAGAAAATTGGGTCTGGTCAGTAAAGAAGGGAATCACCATCTACTTGGCCAATCTGCCACAGAGGTTCTGGAGGCTGGTTGTGCCAGCCATTCTCTAGAAACTGCAAATCCTTCCCATTTTGCTTCCTGCCTTTCTCCTTTTGTCCCACTTTGTCTTAAAATGACATTCTGAGTGAGTGAATGAATGTTATCATTTGAGGAAAGATATGTGGAACATGTTTGAATAACATTAGAAGAGAGAGCCTTTAAATACACTTACTTGCCCGTTGTACTAAATCTGGGCCCCCAGAGAAAGGAAGGGGAAGATGGAAGGCTGTGATGAGGGAAGTGTGGGGTGTAATTAGAAGAGGGTAGAATTAAGAGCTGTGAATACAAAGAGCAAGTGTTTTCCCCAGAGCAGGACATTGCTGATTGTAATTAAAATATGCACTTGCAGTCAGGGAGAAAATTACAAGTTACAATTTTTAAAAAATTTTAATTGATACTGTGGAATAATGAGAGTGGAATGAGTAAATTGGAAAGGCATGTAACTAAAAGTTGTGATTGGGACACAAGGGCAAGAAGCCAAGATATAAGAAGGCTAGGGGTAAAATAACAAGAGAAGTAAAGTAAGTTAGGACCAGAATCCTTCCTCATTTGTTATTCAGCTTTTCTTTAAGCTACACATCTTCTGGTTTTGAGGTCAAATTCCTATTCACATTCAAGCAGCAATCTGATTGGAATCCTAGAGGCAAAAGGTTTAAGGACAAATAATGGGCATAAGGAAAAGGAAAGTGTTGTCATCTTGTTGAGGTGGGGTGCTCACTGTTTAAGGAAAGTGAATGATAAATTGGCAGATTAAAGTCTGTCTTAAACTCCTCTGAACACTTTAGGTGATTCCTGGAGCAAGCACTCCCCTCTGTGAAAAACAGAAAAGAATTATTACAGTCTTTGAAGGAAACTCATCAAGTAATAAGTGACTCATTCAGAATGAGGTTTAAAATAAAAGCCATTTCAAATGCTTGGAAAAAAAAATATAAAAAGAAGAGGCACTCTAACCATATTCTTAGAAGAGATCATCTTTTCTGGATTTAAAAAAAATATGACTTTCTAAATGTCAAAATAAAAGGTTTTATTCTACTTTTCAATTGATTTCTGCCACTCAAAAACTAAACAAAACTTTGATATAAATTAGTCACCAACTTGATACCTAATATTTATGTATATCTAGTGTGTATAAATTAAATATATATGTACATATATAATACATTTACACACACATACACATATGCACACACAAATATATTTTATAAAGAAATACATTTTATGAGGAAACAATAAAATAAAATATAAATATCTTTAGGACAAGGGTTCCGTCTTATTCTTCTTATAACAATCACAACTCTTACATAAGCACAGTAGAACTTAACACATATTTGTGCCATCAATAAGCATAGTCTTATATCTTGTGTTTTGCTGTGATAGAAACTCAGATAACATCCTCTAAAAGAGATAAATTAATGAAACTAATTTTTAAAATTGTCCCCAGGTGAAAAGGTCGATTTCCTTTGGCCCTTCGTCACAACCTTTTAAAATCTGAGGAATCATTCTATATTCTGTAAGTTATTATGTACAAGATAGAGTATGATGTCTGCTCTTAAGTGTGGACATCTAAAATTGTCTTAAAATACATTCAAGACTGGATTGAAATACTGTTTTGTTTTTTTTTTAGATAATTGTAAATTTCAGAAGTTCCTTTTTGTATTGTATTTTGTCTTGGGATACTTTTTACTGGTATAGTTTGAATATTTTCTCCAATCTTACTATTTTTCATAGGTATTTAAGCAGGCAGGTTTTAGAGTTTTCAATGAAAGAATAGGTCACATGAGGTTAGTTTGGGATGATTTTTTTTTCACCAGCAGCGGTTTTTACTAGCTTAGTGAAAGCCTTTACATTCTTTCAAATAAATGTCAATAAATGGAAAGCATACCTCTTACCAAATTTTGAGGCAGCACTAACCTGAAAATAGGAGTAACAACCTTGAACTTTTGCCTTAGTGAAGGTAAGCATCATGATCTCTTAAACAAAGCATGGGGACTGCTCTAAATGTTAAATTTCGGTATATAGAATGGATTTTAGATAAGTGCAATGAACTCCAGATGTAAAACACTGTGAGAAATTGAAAATGTTGATTTTTGTGTAGATTGAAACCTGAATATTATTCATTCGTTCATATTTACCAAGTACTAAAACATACCAGGTGTTATGTCAAGAACTGAGGATTCAAAGATCTATAATAAAAATTCCCTGTCTCATGGAGTGTATCAATTAACAGGCCCTGCCAGTGTTATCAGGCTAGTCTAATACTAACTCATGAAACACTCACCTGCTCTAGGATTATTCCGAGTGATTTTTAGACAGTATCTCATTTGATTTTTGCAGCTCTGTGAAGAATGAGCTGATCCATATTCCCTTATCTATAGTTCTGAACTCTGAAAAGTCCAGATAGCTGTGAAAATTGAATGTTTTTTTTTTTAAATTTATTTGACAGCAAACTTCGATCTGATGGGATGCTAGTTCTCATCTTTATTTACCCAACTTGTTATGAATAGTCATGCTTTTACTACAGAAATATTTATTTGGTTACTGAACACCACCCAAGATCCTGTTGGAGATTTTATTCCTATACTATTATGGGGTCCATTTAATAGAGGAGGAAACTATGATTTAAAGAGATTAAATAATTTTGATAAATATGTGACAGCCAGTAAAAGGCAGAGTCAGGATTTGAACTGAGGCACCCTGGCTCCAAAGTCCTTACTCTCAATTCCTACATATTCTGATTTTCAAATGTTATGATGCAATTAAGCACACGGCTCTGTGAGTTCTGTGGGGCTCATCTAAATTAGACTGAGAGGGTATTTTTTTTTATTTTCGCTTTTTTATTTTTATTTTTTAAATTACAGTTGACATTCAAAGTGATTCCCCCTAATAACTCTAGTACCCACTTGGCACCATATATACTTATTACAATATTATTGACTATATTCCTTATGCTGTGTTTACATCCCTGTGACTATTTTGTAAACGCCCATTTGTATGTCTTATTCCCTTCACCTTTTTCACCTAGCCCTCTGCCTCTCCTATTTGGCAACCATCAATTTCTTCTCTGTTTCTATGAGTCTGTTTGTATTTCTTCTCATTTATATTCTTCTTTAGAGTCCACATAGATGTGAAATTATATTTGTCTTTGTCTGGCTCATTTCACTTAGCATTATATTTTCTATATTCATCCATGTTGTTGCAAATGGTAAAATTTCATTCTTTTTTATGGCTGAGTTATATTCTGTTGTATATATGTGTACCACATCTTTATTCAGTTGTCTATTGATGGGCACTTAGGATGTTGTGTTGTCATCATGAGGCTATCGCAGTAATCCAAAGGAGATATTTAGTCCCTAATTTAGGCAGCTGCTGAGCAGTGGGTATGGGGATCAAGGTGTGAAAGTGAGAATTGCCAAGGAAGTAGAATCCAGATGAATTGATAGGTGGGAAGAAGGGAAGAAAAATCTTTGGTGATTTCCAGATTTCTGGTTTGGGAAGAAGAAAGACATAAGGATAAATTTAAATGCAGATTTATCTGTGGGTACAAAATCTGAGTATGTTCTTTCCTGATTATCTGGTATTCCGTATAGTTGTTGCTAGGGTTATGTCAAGAGTGAGGGAATGAGGATGGGGTAGGCATTTGAAGAGAGAACAGCATAGCTGCCAAGGGGAATGGAAAAGAAAGTAGATATGGAATGGAGATATGCAGGATTTTTACTATAGAAGAAGTTGAATATTTTGCATTAGAAAGTCTTTGAATGTTTTGCATGTTAGATTGAGATACACGTTATAGCAATTGATTCACTCTTTAACAAATATTCATTGGAGACCAATTTTGTACCCATCATTGTGTTGGACCTTTGGGGACATTGCTGAATTAGACCCAAGGTTTACCATCAAGGTGGTTATCTAACAGACAGATTTTGAGTGGGGAGTGTTTACTCAATTTATTGTCACCATCAAGAGAGTAAATTCAATTTCCTAATATGATCTTTATTTTTATATTTTGATTTCCTAATTCTATTGTTTTATTTGTCATAATAACTAATAACTAAACCAAGCCAAACCAAAAATAAGAATTATAAAATTCCTAAAAGTAAGAACCCTCTAAATTTTGTTCATCTCACTACCATTTTCCCAGTCAGCTAGATTTGAAGCCTGAGTTATTTTAAATTGCCTCTTCCTGGTGGTTCAATTATTGATCACTGTGGGACCATCAGTTTTATGTCTAAATCTGCCCCTCTTTCTCCATCACTTTGTTCATTCTACTTCAGATTACACAAAAAGCATAGGGACTGAGATGTATAAAATGGATGAGACATGATTCCTGCCTGAAAGGCATTTAAAACTTACAATTTTGGTGTTAGCTTCTGAACTATTCTTTCTGTGTCCTGTTTCTTATCTTGCACATATATGTTACTCAGCACAGTGCTTGACAGGAATAAGCATTGTGTTTCTGTCAGTCTGCTTTCTTCCTCTTTCCCTCCTCCTACTCCTCCTTTGGCTTCACCTCAGTGTTACACAGACTCCTGTCTCAATTCTCATTAATCTAACTCTGACTCTAAAAGAGAAGAATAAAAGTAAGAAAAATGGATAAAAAGGTAGAGAGAGGAATGCTACTTAACTAACATGGGACACACACTTTGCCAAGAAAAGTTAGTCTTTCCTCAAGTGCATATTGCTGTTAATTTCCCTTAAATTCCCTAAAAATTAACTCTAATTTTATCATGTCATATATTATTGTACAGCTGGAAGCAGCTGTTTATTGCCCACCAGATAAAATCATGTGTTCTTAACCTTACCCACCTATCTTTACTATTCCTTTTCAGTTATCCTCTTTGCTAGCTCAAGCACTTTGTGGCCCTACCATACCCTATACTTTTCTCTTTGTAACTGTGTTCTCTCTATGTGGAATGCTCTTTCCTACCAAAACACTTCTCTTTCAAGACCCATTCACTTGACCTATTTATTCCACGATATTTTCTCAGACCCCTGTCAATCCTCATCTTTTCCTCTTTAAAGCCTCATAAGATTTGTCTTTATAGGTTATAGGTAGTTTTTTAAATAAAAAAAAAAAACACTGAAGATAATTCTGGTTTTGTCACTTCCTAGCTATATGGTGTTGGGCAAGATATGTATTTGCTGTAAGAAAGCTCTGTATTCCCATGTGTAAAATAGGAATAATAATAATACCTACCTGAAAAGATTTTTGTGAAAACTGAAAGGGATAATGCATATAAAACACTTAGTGCAGTGCTTTGGAGCATGTAGTAAGCACTTAAGAATTAGCTATTGTCATTATTATTACTATTATTATTTTCTCTTTTATAGCACTAAAAATCTTTGACAATATTTCATAGTTATCTCTTTATATCACCAATCCTATAATAGTTCAAAGGTTTTTTGAGGTCACAAGTCCCAATTCATGTATTCTTTGCATCCTTCATAACTGTAGAAATGCATAGCAGACGCTTCATAAACATGTTTTGAAAGAATAAGTGTAAATCATCTAGCTGATTGTTACAAGAATTTAGTTGCCCTACAATGTATTCAGACACAAGCTATTTCATTAAACAAGAAATGAAACAAAAGTTTTTGCCATAAAATCAGAATTTAGATTACCCTGGAAAATTACTAGAAGGGTTCAGAGGAAATTAGAATGTGCTTTGGTTGTTAAAATTCTTGATCAAATAAGGATTAGGAAAGGAGGCTGAGCATATCAATGAAAAGACTAGAAGAAAATAAACCAAGCATGTCAGAGGAAAGCACTCTGAACAAATTCCAAGTTGCCAAACATAGTGAAGAATAACAAGAAGTCAGTATTGAATTGGTGTGGTCAGTGAACAGGAAACTTGAGTAGTGAACAAAAAATACTTAGGTGTTGAAATGAGTTTTAGTGGGTTTCCTGCTAATGTGGGCATAAAGTGGGTTTAAAGTATAATTTCTTATAGCTACTTTAATAGTGTTAAAAATAGGTTTCTGTTAACATGATATTGTAGTAAATAGATTTTTCTCTGTAATATAAACTAAGTAAATAAGATATAAAATAAGAAACTGAGTAAATAAGAAATAAAATGAATAGATTTGGGTAAGTATGATAGCAGACAGTTTTTTCCTTGATGTAACCATTGAAAATAATGGCATTTTAGAAACCAGAATAATGTTCAAAATGCATTTGATTTCAGAAAAGATTAAGAAGAGAGCAAACTCTGTGAGACATTTAGTTGTTTTCCACAGAAATGAAATGGAAAAAAGAGGACATTGTCTAGCTAATAAAGGCAAAAGTAATTTTTCCCCTGAAGTAGATGAAGTAGATGAGAAGGTAACTAATATTTATGGAGTATCTATTGTTTGCCGGGGTTTTACATTATCATTGAAGTTTATTCTGCATAATAGCTCACTAATATAGGTCCTAATTTCCTCATTTTAAACTTGGTAAGATTGGCAAACTTTTTCAGGACCACAAAACTAGGATTAAATAACATAAAAAATGAAGCCAGTCTGGAAATCAAATATATTGTGTCACACTGCCTCCCTTCTATTGCTTGTTAAAAAGTGTATCATTTTCTCATTTTCTTTACTTTAACCTTCATATTTTCTTGTGACCCCAGTATGGAACAACTGATGGAGAGTGTTAAAAACCAGTTAATAAATTGTAACACCATTCCCTAAAAACTCAGTAATCATTAAGACATAAATGTTTTGATTGCAGAGATTTATGTTGCTGGTAGCAGCAAGCACAATGTCTTCATATAGAAGTCTGCTAAATATCTCAGGGGGAAAAGGAAGAAAGAAGGTAGAAGAAGGAAGGAGTTTCAGTTCTACTGTACAGAACCCCCACTCCCAAACCATCTAGAAATTGCTGAGCTGTAATATAGAACATTCTGTATATTTTGTTCCCAGTACTCATTGTGAATAATTATCTTGTAGAATAATTATATTGTGACTGTACCAAGGAGCTATGGACAAGTTCTAAGAGTTGTTTAGTTTGATAGGTTAGAGGTGGCATCTTTTATCTGAGGACTCACAATTGCCATTCTTTTTAGAGCTTAGAAACTAGAGATCTCAGTATTGTAGACCATGGGCTATCTTGTTCTGATAATCTTCACAGGCCAGGGCAGATAACTATTTACTTTGGCGGGGATACATGTGAGTGAAACTCATGGTCGAGTTTCTACAAAACCCCAAAACAGCTTAAGGCAATATTTTTGGTCTATAGAAATATAAGAGGAAAATGCCTAAGCAGCCTTACATTTTTTAAAGATAAACCATCAATTTGAAGATGTTATTATAAACTCCTCAAGTGTAACTTATACTTCTTCTATGAGCTTCCTTTCTCTATGATTTATTTAATCTTAAACCTGAGGTCACTTGTTCTCAGGTTTCTGTTGATAGATAATAGTTAAGACCAGAGGTAGGTTGTTTATGTTTAGAGCTGTATCCCGCCACATTTGAAAAGAGAATTAACTCATCGTAAATTTATATTCCAGGAAACTCTTTGGCCAGGTTTAGGTTTTCAACACCTTTCCATTTGGTTTCAGTGTACAATAAAACAAATTGAGATTAATTTGAATGATAATGGCAGAGGAAGTAAGTCCTAGCTTTCTTCATTTGGTCATTCATTCTTTCAAGAAATCATTTATTTATTCAAGAATTCATCATTCATTCAAGAAGCATTCTTTGAATGCTGAAATTAGCACGAAGAAAAATACAAAATTATTATCCCAAAACTCACAATCCCAGATGAGGTCTGAAGTAGAAGACCAACAGGAACTAGACAATTGTGATAACATACATTAACAGAACCTGTATACAGTGCTAGGAAAACAGCAGCCCCTAACTCTGTAGGAGAAGGAGGGTAAGGGATTTTCATGTAAGACATGACATTTTAGTGTAATCTTTCAAAATGGTAAGTTTTCCAGAAGAGTCCATGTGGGCAGTCACTTCAGACACAGGGAACAAAAATGTACAAAGGCACAGGTATATTGAAAAACTTGAAAATTGTCTTTACCTTTGAATTGCCTAGGAGCACACTCATTTCAGTGACCAGAAGAGTAAATGACAACAGAGAAAACTAGACACAAAGTTGTGTAATTAACATTTATTGAACATTATCCTACTCCATGCTTAACTGAATCTTGTTAGGCCCTATATCTATGCAGCGAATACTGTCTAATTAAGAAGACAACCAAAGCCGGGATGAAACCAGCATCAAATCTGTCTTTAAAGGGCCTATGGCTGTGCATGTAGAGATTTATTGATTAACTGTAGCACTTCAAATTACACTGGGAACAAAATTGGCAGCAGATGCAAACTTCAAAGTGTGTAATTATTTGGCTTCAAACAGCTGAACCAAAGGTAGATAGGTAAGTGGGCTACCTATTCTGGTCTCTCTGAAATTTTATGGTGGTCCAGGGGTAGTCCCAATTAGGAGACCCATGTGTAATCAAGCTGTGTTCTAAACTATCATCAATCACTATGTGTGAATTTATAAAACTGTGAAATGTTCTGATACTAGATAATAAGGGTAGAACTTTATAAAATTTGGGAAAATTCAGCCAGGAATTTGAAGAATAAAGTATTTGTTCATGCAATACTAAAACCTTAGTGATTGAAATCTTTCTTTCCTCTAAAAAATTATTGGAAACAGTCTACAACATTATTACAGGGCTATAGTTAAACTTATCATAAATTTGTGTTTATATAACACAGGACTGTAATTGTGAAATGCTAAACTTTATATTTTAAAGATAAAACAGAACATTCTATTTTATTGGTTGAAATGGTGATGTTTAGTCTAATCTCCTGTATATGCCAAAGGAAAATTTTTTCAAAGTTACAGGTATTCTATTATTACAATATGTTGATTGTCTGGGATAATATATATATTGATATATTGCCTGGAATGCAAAGAGTTCTAAAATGAAAGAGAAATATTTATTTTTGCTTTGATGATTTACTTTGTAGTGAATTAATGGCTTGATCAATGTAAGTATATTAAAATATATAATTTTAAAATATTGTTTTAAAATAACATTTATGTAAGAGGCTTAATAATAAATATTACCACTAGGAATTTTGGATGACTTGAACTAATTTATATGCATTTCCTCAGGTGTTATAACTTTTCTTTCTCAGATTTACTATATTTATTCCTTACATTTACAGTTTTGCTGAACACAACTAGAATTTTGAAGTTATAATATTTCTATGAACTTGGGCAGGCTACTTAAGCACTCTGAACCACCATTGACTCATCTTTAAAATGACGATAATGCTGTCAGTTCTGCCTCCCTTTCAGGGATCCTGGGAGGATCAAATGGTTCAGTGCTACAAAGTGTCAAGTTACACACAGTTAAGGGGCTTAATATTGATAGTTATATTTCCATATGTTATAAAGACAAGTTTATTTATTTAACAGGAGAATGATACTTGCTTTGCAGAAGGAGGGAACTTACTGAGGAGGTCAGATATTCCTCTAGCAGTTTGTACATGTATCTTCCTGCCTGCGAGTATGGATGTCAGTTTTAACTGCACCTAACTCCCAAAGCTTCAGTTCCATTACCCTGTAGATTAGGATCCACAGAGCAATACAGTTTTACATTCTTTCCTGTCATCCTTCTCATGCTACAGAAAAGACTTTGGCAGATTTATTTCATGAGAATAACTCCCCAGATATTAACCACAGAGATGATACAGAGCTGGCTCAGGAATGACTTCTGAGAATTAATCCCCATCTTTGCCTCTCCCCTAGTCCTTCTTAATATTGGTGGGCTTTTGTCCAAATCCTTTTGCATTCAAGGTTTGTGAATTTGTAAACTAAACTATATATGTACTTCAAGAAGGATAACCAATACTTCAAAATATGAGTTCTTAAATATATAATTTGCATGTGTCTGTGTCTGAAAAAAAATTACCATACAGTAATCCAGATGCAGGTGCAGTTTAAACAGTCTTGAAAATCTGTCTTTGAGTAATAACATTGTATTCCTTATTTCAGAACATGATGAGTGCATCACAAATCAGCACAACTGTGATGAAAATGCTTTATGCTTCAATACTGTTGGAGGACACAACTGTGTTTGCAAACCAGGCTATACGGGAAATGGAACCACTTGCAAAGGTAAAAGAGTTAATGCTAACACCTCTTCCATTAGAGACAATGTAATCCATCTCAACCTTCCTCTACTGTTTCTCATCCCTGTTATCTTCTTCCTGGCACATTCCACAGCCATTGAGAGCTATATGGTGTGGTCCATGATTTTCCTCCTGGTTACATCAGTGTTTAAGTGACTAAACTGTTCAATAATTTTGACTTAATTAATGTTCCTTGACCTCACCCACAGTAATTTTCATCTCTATTCTTCTCTAGCAGATCACATCCTTGTCATTTTTGTAGAACTGCCTCACCTATGAAATCTTAAACTTGAACATTTTATCATTTAACTGCAGATCCCCTATGCTGTTCTTTCTATAACTCTTGAGCTTTTGTTTCTCTGACCCTTTTTTTTTCATTCAATTTACCAGACTCCTCCCAGGTTCAGATATATATATATATATATGTTTGGTCCAAACATGACAGTTTTTAAAATTTATGGCAGCACTATCAGCTCATTTGTTCTACTACCATAATCTACAGTGACATATCTCTATTTTGAGCCAATCTGATAGTTTTTCTTCTCTGCCATCTCTTGAGCTATTGAGTACTAATTAATTGGTAATGATAGATCTCTTAGATCTCTGTTTTATAGTTTCCTATTTTAGCTAGTTTGTCAATTCTTTTAAATGTCCTCATGAGCTCAGATTTTTATTTACATCATTGGATGTCCCACCTATAGTTTACCATCATCTGTTAATTCACTTTTCACCGATGTCCTCTTTTCTTTCAAATGATATTACCCCAAGTCCCATAGGATAAAGTCCATATTCCTTATTGTATTGTATAAATTTATTTATGATTTGTCTAATTTAGATTTTTTTAGCTTCAAAACTGCTCATTCCTCAAATACACTGTTTCCATCATCTTGGAGTTTACCAAAATCAATTGGCTATGATACTGTATGTGTGGGAGGTAGGAAATAACAAAGGATGATTTTTGATTTAGTACCTAGGTCTTAATATAGGTCTTAAGACTTAGTCTGCAGTGACATATTCAGTGCAGGTACAGATGGCCTAGAGGATTGCTTTGGTTTGTAAAAGTCTATGGAAATCTTTAATTTAGAGAATTCTGAAGTAAACCTACTCCTTTTGGGATTCCTTAAAGATTCCTTAAAGATTCCTTAAAGATTCCCTTAGAGAAATTAGACAAATCCTGAAAAAAGCCAGACTTTTAAAGTCCATAGCATAGCACAGTATAACTGAACCCTTAGGACTTGGGTTTGTTTGGATTTTAAGATTTCATCTGGGAGCCCAACAGCTTCTCTTTCTTATTTCTACTTGACTGTGACTCCTAATTAATGTGAAGAATAAAGTTTATAGCATAAAGAATTATTGAAGTCATGAACAGATATAGATAGATAATTATTATCTTTGAGGGAACAAGTGTGCTCAAGGATCTATAAACTTTTTATGGGAGTTAGAACTACACATTGCATAAAATCTCTTCAATTCCTGTGTGTATCTCTGTTAGGAGTGTCAAAAGCTGAGAAATAAGTAGTTTAAATGTAGGATGTGAATCGATGAGTCCTGTGCTCCAAGAGCAGGCTGCAACCTTGCAAATTACTCCAAGGAAGATATAGATGTTGTCTGATAGATGTACCTTTTATTATTTATGAAGTTTGCATTCTCAGTCTCTTTGTAAATCCTTGAAGACTAGATATTCTTTTTGCCTAGGATGAAGACATGTTAGTGCCTAAAACCAAATAAGCTGAATGGCCTCATTGGGCCCATTCCTTTAACTCAACACCAGAATCTCAGATTTCCGCATTTTACCACTCTGGAAAAAAAAAAAAAAGTACATCCAGCTGATTAAAGGAAGCACATGCCAAAAAACAAGAGAAAAAGTTTTTTCCTAAATGATTGTCACAAACTAGTCTAGTTCATCCATGACAGACCTTGTCAGGCTGAGGGAACAGCAGCTAAGCCTCAGAGAGCCAAAGAACAAGCAGAAGTGAAAACAGAAGCTTCTAAGGGTGCTCAGTCTTTCCCATTTTGTTACTCTCACCTACTCTGAAGGCGGCACATCTCAAAAAATCACCCTTGCAGTGGCTCAGAAATTGACTCCTTTTCCTACTCACTTGCAAACCCACTCTAAGACTATACAGTTGCTTTGCCTGTGATCTTAGATCATGACCTATTCTTAGTAGCAGAATGTAAGACACTTTCTAAATACCTCTAATCAAATTATTTTACTATTGGCTATTCCATCACCAGGAATGATTTAAAACTTTTTCTGAAAGATAGGGGATTTCTCTAATAAATTGACTAGAGCCTCATAGGTTTCAGTCATTTCCCATTTCCATATCTTATTCTCTAGATAGTGATGTTCTCCCTAAGAAAACTATCTAGGATATCAACCATTTTTTATGTTTAATTTCAAGCTAGATTGTTACAGTGAAAATCCTCATTCTAATGCCCTTCTTGTTTTGTAAGTTTACTAATTTTTTAACAGAAAGTTCAGTATTTTATTTTATTTTATTGGTGAAATATTTTTTTTCAGCATTGGAAAAAGCACTGTTTAACATAAATTGTATATAAGCTTTTACCTATATGGAAAATATTGTATGAATATGAAATTATAATGGCATTTATGATTTGATGTCCACATCTGCAAGAGAATAAAGAAAAGCTGGGTTTAGAGCATTTTGAACCACTTACTTCTAAGATGCTAAAATTGTGTATCTGAATTATTTTAGCATTTTGTAAAGATGGCTGTAGGAACGGAGGAGCTTGCATCGCCGCTAACATGTGTGCCTGCCCACAAGGCTTCACTGGACCCAGCTGTGAAACAGGTAAGGATATCATTTCATCTTCTAGAAAATGAAATTTTATACCAACACATAAGTAATCCATGAGGAAAATAATGTTTCTAGTCTCAAGTGGGCTTCAAAGCATGTGGCTGTTAATAAGGAATTGCTAGGAGGGAGTAGGGGAGGGTTTAGTGATGCATGTTCACTGGGTATTTTCTTAAAGTCACTCTAAGGAGGTTTTGCAGCTACTACAACTAGAAGCCTGTTGAACGTTTTCAGAAAGATGTGTGAGATTGCTGAGGATTTTGTGCTTCATAATTTATTTTACTCACTTGGAACCCATTTTTCCTGAAATCTATATGACTATATTAAAGCATAGACTTCAAGCTTATAGCCAACTCACTACCTCCTGCATCTACATTTGAGAATTTTTAATAATTCCTCATTCAAGCCTATTCTAAACTTACCCTTTCTAATGACTACTAATATTAGAAATTTTAAAAAATACTTAAAAACATTTTAAAATATTAAAATATATAATCTGTATATACCTTATGACTCCAAATAAGATGTTCCTTTAGTTGAAATAGACTTTGAGGATAAAAAAAATGTTTTGAGTATTAGGTCCTAATTAAAATCATGACAGTACTAGTTTGGTTGCTTTGGGTCAAGTGGGTTCTAAAAGCAGATGACCTCTAAAAGTCTGCTTATAATTCCTAAGAGAAAGCTGCTGCCACCAGTGATTGGTGGTTGCCATCTCATAGTGCTTTCCATAAATCTCAGTGCAGTAGATGCAGTGCATGTCCTGACCTGATCCCACTTGCAAAGTCATCTGGTTTAATAAAAACACCAACTGATCAGAATGTGAGACAGAAAGATCTGCTCCTTTTGAGAAGTGAAAAGTGAAAATTTTACTGAAGAGGTACTGCCGCTGTTCACAGAAAGATGGTCACAAAAGGGTTTGCATCACTAGATCATTTGTTTTTACAAGTACCTCTAAATGGTGTTTTTCAAACTTCAGTGACTGATTACAAAGGTCTCTAATAGAAAACGCATAGCGACTATCTTTGATATGTGAGACTCTTTCTTAAGGGGATCATTTTCTAAATCAGGAGTCCCCAAGCTCATTATAGGTGTGAATCACCCATTGAATTTGTTAAAAATACAGATTACTGGTAATTAATTATCATAGGATGTACTAGATCAAAATCAAGTTCTTTCAGTGCAGTCGATGTACAAAATTTCTGTCCTGTGATCTCCACCAACATACCCACACACAACATGGTACACTGTGGTCCTGTGTATCAACACCTTTGGCAACTGTGTTTCATAAATATGGTATCTTGCACTGCCTGTGATACAGAGTCAATACTGAAAGTCTGGCTTTTTCAGAGTATTTCAGTGGTGTGGAATTTTGAAATAAAGGCTGTACTAGAAAATAGGGAAGAATAGTGGCCATGCCCAATACTGCATATTATTCTTCTACTGGAAAAAAAAAAGTGTAAATATATGTACGTGTGTGTGATGAGATTGTGAAAATCTAGAATGATGTAAAATTAATCTGAGCAATATAAAATTTAATACCAGAATTAAAAATAACCCAACAGAATATTTAGCTTTTTCTATTTAATTATCCTTAAACTTCCAGTCTATAAAAAAGTGATCCCTAAGTATCCATCTGTAATAGCCAAGGGCTTTGAGATGGACAGGTATGGGTTCAAAATCTAGTTCTACCATTTATATGTTATTTGACCTTGGCCAAGTTACATTAACTTATCAGTGTCTGGTAATCTCTATACAGCAAGTTATTCTCTACAAGTATCCTCCAAGATAGGTATTATCTCCATTTACAAATAAGAATATTAGGTTCAGAGTGATTAAATTTTGTCTGTGGTCACAGTGTTAGCAGATGAATACAAAGTTCTTCTTACTCCTTTTTACTCCAGGCTTTTTTAAAATCTATATCAGTGTTTATTTTTAAAGTTTCTACTGAAGTAATTCCGATGACAGAAGAGAGGGAATACCTTCATCCAGCATGGTTCTAGAATGGCTTACCACAGGGTAAATAAAATTTCTTCAAAACATTATGCTTTATCCTGAAATTTTATTTATTTCTATTTCATAGTATATGAAAATATTTAACTTACATACCATTCCATAAAATTGGTGTTCTGAGGCAATGGGTCATAGTTTGTCTCTGTCTTCCAGGATCTCTTGGCCCAAGACCATATTTTATTATTTGAAAAGCAAACGTTTTGCCTTTTATCTGAGAAAAACTAATACTACTGCTTGCCTCAAAGTATCTGTCCAAGTTATTGTTTCAGGTTAGATCCTAACCATTCATCTCCCAACACCATCACTTTTGTTGATGCAATTATAAGTAGAAGGTGTGACCTCTTTAAAAAACATGACTTTAGATGAAAAGAGACACATGTAAAATAATTTATCCACCCATTCATTCAAAAAATGTTTATTTAGGATCTGTTATATGCTGAGCACTGATCTAGAAATAGGATACAACAGTGAACACGTAGGCCCTGTATACATGGAAATTACAGTCTAATGGTGCAGAGGGACTATAAACAGGAAAAGAAATAAATAAAACAATAGGTGTTATAAAGGAAACTAAAGTAGAGAGTGTAAAACTGTTTTATTCACCTATGGACCTTATTATACATGAGAGGTATTATTATTATTGATATTTATTATTAAGGTAACTAACATCAGCTTCCCTATCAATTTCCAAAATTTAGTGGTTAATACAAAAACTCTATTATTGCTCACTCACATTTCAGTTCAATTTGTGAAATGTGGAGATGGAGAGAGTTGAGGGGGATTTGGATTAGTATTGTTCAAGCCAAGGACACTGGCTATTGCCATTTTATGAGGAAGCTATGCCAACACATGGCCTCCAAAAGCCACCAGAGAAGAGAACCACAGAGGAAGCATGGAGAATACACATCTACTGTTACTGATGTGTTCCTTCTTCTCTCACATTGCTGGTGAGAATTAATCACATGGACTCAAGGGGTTTAGAAAATATTAAGCTTAGTTTCCAGGAAGGTGAAATTGGTTTGGAGAGCATTAAGCCAGTCTTCTGCCATACCTGCTATCTGACATTGCTGGTACTATTAACTCTAAACAGTCAAACTGTTTTCTATGTTTCTGCCATCTACTCAGAGCAATAAATTCTGAGTTACTTTCTTTTCCAATCAGTGCCTTCTTTCTGCCTCCTGCAGTGATCCTTAACTTGAAATTCCACAACCTCTACAGAAGCATTCCCCTAATATCTGTGCATTTGTACATTTTCCTGCAGAGAGAATCAATAGCACTTAAAGATTTCATATGGGTTTCATAATTTCCAAGTAACTAAGAACCACTAAGGAGAGAATCTTCCATGATTCATAAAGAGAACTGACTGCTGTTTCATTCCATGGAAGGCAATCCAAACTCAAATAGCCAATGCCATTCAGTGTGATTCTTTGGGAACCTAAAATTCAAAGACTCCAAACTGAACTCACCATCTCTTCCATGACTCATCTCCTCTTCCTCTTTTATTACTGAAACCTGGTTCTTCACTTCTATTGTTTATTTCAGTGAGTGGTAGCCTTATTTAGCAAGTTTTCTTGGCCAGTATTCAAGGAATCATCCCCCTCTTTACATCCAGGCAAGTATTTTGCTTCTCTTTACTAAGGTCCATTTCTTTCTGTTCTGGCTGGTACTGTGGTAGTTCAGCGTTCATAGGATCTCTCTTTAGTCTACTCTCCACAGAATTTCAAAGCACAAATCTTATCATGTCGCACATACTTACAACAACTTTATAATCCCCGATTGCCCTCAAGATGAATGTCACATCTCTTAACATAACATTTAAGACCCTTTAATTTGACCCTTGCTTATCTACCCAGCTTTCATCCTTTTGATCTCTGTCTCAACTCACTTCCACCCTTCCAGGAATTGAGTTTCGTGGGTTAAAGGGTATATCTTGTTCACTTTCTAACCTTCAAAACATAGTACAAGGCCTGCACTTTATTAGGTGGTCCACAATGTTTGGTGAATAACCAGTGGTGTAACCAATTAAATGAGGAAGGAAAAGATCTGGTTGCATCCATGTTTGCTGGACTTTTTAAATATTAGTTTAAAGAAGCCCTCAGGAACATCTGGTCCTGTCTGTACTCTCATGGCAGATAAGGTTCTTAAAGCACAGAGAGGTGAAGTAACTTACATAAGGTGTTTCATTGTAGATACAGATCTGCAATTTAGAATTCAGGTCTTCTGATTCATAATCCGCTGTTTTCACCTACCTTTCTCTCCCTCCCTCCCTCCCTTCCTTCCTTTCTTCCCTGCCTTACTGCCTTTCAGCCTCCCTCCCTCCCTCCTTTCCTTTATTCCTTTCTTCTTTCCTTTTATTCTATGCTATGCTGTATGCTCAGGACTTTATCTCACTACCATCCCTCATGAAATGTGTGTTTTCTGTTATGCCCACCCCTTCACCTGCCAAATAATCTTGTCTCTAACAGTGAAGTCTGGGCAGTTTTTTTCTCCCAAGGTAGGAAAAGCATCAGGATTTTTAGAATTTCCTAAGTAGAAGAATGACCTAAATTTTGCCTCCTGGAGTTGGATACTGCCTGATAGCTTAGAAAGGAGATTAATTTCTGGCCCCAGTGGCCATCTTTCGGGCCCTCACAATGGAATTGCTGAGGATGAAGTAATAGGATTTACTGATTTTTGAAAGACAGTCTTAATGTGCATGACACTTACTAACCCTTGGTACTTAAGTTGACAAAGTTTCCCCTGAACCCACTCTCCCTAATTTATTTAGTCTATTTCTGCATCTTATGTATATTAGTGTAATGGTTGAATCCATTTACCAACTTTACAAAGGGGTAATGTGAATGCTTTTCACTGATTAAAATTAATTTTTCATGACTTTCTTTTTTAGCCATTGTGTAAAATCACCCACATGTACAGCATAACTTCATTTTTAATTAAACATCCTAATATTCCATCAGGTGTTTGACTTGGATTTACAGGGTGATTATATCATGGATAACTCAATAAAATGTATTAGAAATCTATGTACTGAGGTTTAACTGCTCTATCACTGCCATATCGTATTTATTGCACAAGTGCTAAACCTCAGCAAACACTTGTCTGATGATGTAATTAATATGCAAAGCAGTCTTCGTATACTAAAAGTAAATCTTTCAGTCATGATTTAAAGCATGACTCCAAAAGATTTGACTGTTCTCTATAAGTAACTGCTGACTTAAATCAAATTAAACATTTATAACTGGGAAAAAGTTGGTATCAAATGGCAAAGCTAAAAAAAAAATTTGCTGCAATATCAAAGAAAAGATTAGACATTTTAGTGATAAATGGGTTTTTCTTTTTCCCCACTGTGTAAAAGAAAATGGGTTTCTTAGCCACAGATCAAAACATGAGATGCCATTTTAATTATTTTTAGTAAGTAGTCAAATGAATATAAATTTAAGGTGCATTCCTAAGTGTTTTTGTAGCTTTTTAATATCTATCTATAATTTCAAAATAATAAAATGACATATGTGGTGTATATGAATGTTGCTTTACTTCAAAGGTAACTTCAAATTGATTGAGGTTAATTGATTTTTAAAAGTTAATATTATTACTGTTATAGGATAGGTACTAAAAATGTTTTTAATTTATTTATAGGGACAAAGTTATTTTGCTAGTGGTATATATAGTTACTGTTTATTACTAATGTCAAATTGTATTAAATATCCTGACATAGTTAAGTTAGCACATTTTTCGTCATTAGTATATTGACAAATATATTGATTCGATTTCATAATTGTGTAGCTTTTTAAAAAAGGCATATTTTTCAGATGCTTACATTATTTTATATTATTTTACATGGGAAGAATGAAAAAATCAGAAGCAAGAGAAAATTCTCAAAATATTTTTGACATAGCATACCTTTTTTCTTTTTAACCAAAATAGTTCATAGTAAATTTCGTTAGCAAAATGTGTATACATCTGGGGGAGAAAAAGGAGACTGAGTAAAAATTTTGAGACAACTTAATAAAGTTAAAAAAGAAAAACTTCGGATGTCTTCACTATACCAATAAAGGTGATCTTTTTTTAGTATTATTTTAAATTTATTTTGCTCTGGCCGAATTTCATATCAAAAATTATTAAATAAACTTTACTGTAATAAAAAAAATTGGGGAGAAAGGAAATTCAACTTCTGATCCTTCACAGATTCTATTAAAGCCACTTTTCGAGATCCGAATCTTTTAAGGAAAGAAACAAGACACAGAACAGATCATTTGGTGGCTTCTGTAATCTGGAAATGTACCCACAGAGAATTCTGTCGGTCTGCCTAAAACAGTACCTCTCTAGTCATACTTGCTAAGACTCATCTGATCTTCAAACTTGGTCTAAATGATAAGGGTGATTGAATTATATTTGATGAATGAACATGTATTAAAGAACTTTGGATGAATTAGCGGTTTAGATCCCAACATTACTTTCCCTTTTTTAAAATTAAAAAAAAAAAATGAAAGAATAAACAAACAAACAAAAACCACTCACTGAAAACTTTCCAGTCATACCCTACATGTTTTAATTTGGGTACTTAATGCATGTCTTCTCTTCAAGTTAGTCATATTTAACCTCTTTTAAATAACCCTTTAATTGCTTAATGCTATGCCAAACCCTGATACTCTTTGAAGTATTTAACATAGAGGTCAAAAACGCAAAAATTAACATCAGAGACAGGTTGGCGTGAGTCCTAGGTCTACTGTTGACCAGTTATGTCACCTTTTTGATGTTACTTCATTTTTTTGTGCTACTTCATTTTAATTTTCTATGTTACTTCATTTTAATTTTCACATGTATACAATGAAGATGATAATATCTACTTCATGGATTAGTTCTAAATGAAATAGTGTAAGCAAAACACACAGTACCATAATACCTGATGTGATCATATTATACATTTTAAGTAAAATTTTGTATACAGAGCTGTTTGAAGTTTTTAGACATCTTTAAGGTAATTGGATGTAACCTGCAATGTTATGAAATTAGAGTTAAGAACAAGAAATGATTCTAGTTTTCTTGATTCGTTTATAAACAACTTTTAGTATGATTTTTACTATAATGGTTAAAGTGGTTAATTTAGCAATATGCATTCTTTGCATTTACTTAAGATTGCTTTATTTTAGTTCTAATGCAAATCTTACAAAATAAATGTTTTGTAGAAATCTGTCTTTGTACTATTCAAAAAGTAGTTAAAATTCTCAGCGTTAAATCTCAAAGTCATTCTTCCAAATTTTTCAGGTTAGTTGAAAAAAATCTTACACTTTCCATGTATCAGTTGTGTATAATAGATAACAACTCTGATGGGGAAATTTTTCAGACTCTTTTATTGTACTGCCTACCTAATTAACATTGGAAATAAGGCTACATCATGGAATTAATATAAGAGGAAAAAATTTCTTTTGAGCAGTTAGAGGGAAGCTCTCCAAGAAAAAAGCCCAATGGAATTATTTAAAATTTGGAAAAGATCTTCCTGTTTGCTTTAAAAATATTGATAGATTTTTTTCAATGGATCACCTTTGAATATAACTTGTACTATGCCCTTGAATTCTTAGAATATGTATTCACTCTCTTTTTATTAAAAGCAAACCAAATAAAGTCACTTGTTAGATTTTAAAAATATTCTAAAATTAATTAACTTAATGCTGCATTAATATTTTAAGTAAGCAAAATATGCACAGGATATAAAATTTAAAAAGACAGAAAGTATATAATGAAAAGTAAATTTTCTGTGTACCCCTTACCCAATCATTGCTTTTTTTCTCTTAAAACATCTTGGAAATCATACTACCAATATGTCATCATTAAACAGAATGATTCAAATAGGAAAGCCAGTCTTAGAGCAGCTGTCACTCAAATAGTAGAGTTTTAATTTGAAACTGTGGTTGCCGATAAGGGTGCACATCTTGAGGATAAGATTTTTCTCTCCCTTTGGGTACTCCCATACTTTGGTTGGGAATGTTCTACAGTGTTCTCATTCATAAATTCCAAATATTTCTGTATATAGATAAACCGATGAACTTCTTTTCATTAGCAGTATGGTAGAGGGGTACAAACTTAAGATTCTGGAGGCACATTAGAAAGTGATAAAGATACGAACAACTATCTGGGACTCGGTCTTTTCTAATTCAAAATATATCCAGGATACAACTTTTTATTTATGCTCAAATTATTTTTACTTATTGCATTATAGTTCTTCTATTTCTTGTTTTTTCCTTCCTGAAGGACCTACTTTAGTATACTCTTAGAATGACTCTCTTAAGGGCAAACTCTCAGTTTTGGTCTGAAATGGGCTTTATGCCATTTTCACTTCAGGTTAGTTATATGTGGGCTTCTGGGTAGTTTTCTCTAAGCACTGAGAAGAAAGTATTCCATTGTTTGGGGGGCCTATGAGGTTTCTGTTTAGATGTCTGCTGTCAGTTCACTAGCAATTCATTTAAAAAATACTTTTTGCTCTAGTTTTAAGGTCTCCCTTTCCTTAGGGTTTCTGTTTTTGATGTGTTATGTCTAGGCATGAATTTGTTATATCTTGCTTGGAACTCCATTATATTATTGAATTATATTATCGATTTTGGAAAACACTCAATCTTTGTCTTATTGAATATTGCTTCTCTCTCATTCTTTTTATTTTTTCCTTCTGGATTTTCTATTGGATATACGTTGGCCCTTATCTTTCTATGTTTCTTTGACTTTCTTTAATATTTTCCATCTCTCCATCTCTCTGTGTTGTGCCATTTGTGATTTATTCATATTTTATCTTCCAGTCTGTTAGGTAACTCCTCTGCTTTGTCTAATTCTTTGTTTAGCTCATCCATTGAATTTTTTTAGTTCAGTAACAATCTTTTTCATTTCCTGAGTTCTCTTTTTCAAATATTTTGGTTCTTATTTATTTCTTGTGATTTTAATTCCTTTTATGTCTTTAAAAAATTTAAATAAACTTTTAATCTTTATCATATTGCTGTATTATCTGTTTTTATTGAATTTGCTGATTCTTGCTCATGATGCAGTATTTTCCTCATACGTTTTATATTTTTTATGTCTAACTGTATGTTCATTGACCTGTGAAACCTGAAGTCTTCTTCTTTCAGAATTTTTGCATTTGCATCCTTAGATATACTAGGAGTATTACAATTAATTTCTTTGCCAAGTGGTACACCACAAAGGTGGTATAAATATAAAACTCAAAACTCTGTAAGAGAAAACATTTTCTCCGAACTTAAGTTCAGGCAAAAATAGTGTGTCTTTCTTTAATTCCCTGTGCTAGTGGATATTTTATTTATATGTGTTCCTTTCCTACACTTAAACTGAAAGACATCCCTTCAAGGATCCTACTTTGTGCTGGAGTCTTGGACCTTATATAGGACCAAGTCCTCTCTGCTGTCACCACATGGGTCATAAAATCCAAACCTGAGGTTCAACTGCTTCTTCACCACATAAAAATTTTTATTTTTGCTTTAAATTGACTCAGTTATAAATTTTATATTAAATATTTTAAGCCCTGTATTTGTAGAAAGAATATTTTCAGGGTATACAGTTCTCAGTATTGCTGGAATTTGAAAGAAAGTCACTCATTTTAGACATAAGTATGATTTTGTTGCTGCTCAGTGACTCCTGCAAGTGATGGGCTTCGGTTGCTCATAAATGTGCATACTGTGAAGTGAAACTTATGATGGAAAAATAAAAATGGGGTGGAACATAGGAATAAATAAGGTAATATGAACAACTTCATGGAATTTACTACGAATGAAGGTGGAGCTGTGGCTGCTTCTTTCTCTTCACTGAATTTCTTATGCACCTGAATAGTCTTCATTTCTTCCTAGAGGGGTTTCCTTTATGGTTAATTTCCATTTCTTTCTTTGTGGAGGCTTTCTGGAAGAAGCCACTGGGATTTAGGAGCAACAAATCCATAGTAGTTAGCATTTTTCAGATGATAAGTGACACTTCCTTAAGAGTTTACTGTTTTTTTTTTTTAGAGAGAATAAAACATATTCTGGGTAATTTTTTAAAAAATTTTTAGATTTAAACTAAAATGTATACAAGTTAAATATTAAATATGAGTAGAGAGTCAAGTCAGAGAAGGTGAATCAAACTTGCAAGTGACATAAGTTGGGGAGGGTAACTAATATGACAAAAGGCAGAACCAAGATTCAAAGTTATTCAAAGGAACAAGAGGATCAAAATAACACTATGACATTTAACAGACATTTAAAAGTGCCTCCTGTAGTTGTCCTACTTCCAACTTCCAAATAAGGCCACACTGCTTCTACCAGTGTTTTATTTTTAGATTCTTAGTTCTGAGGCCCACATTCATTGTGTCCTTTGCCCTACCCTTTGATTTTCTTTTCTTTAGTTGTTCTTTTCCCACTCAGCTTTTTTCCCATTCCCTCCTACTAGAGTATGGGTTCCTTAGAGGTGAAGCCCAAAACTTAGTGTTTCTCATAGGGCTTATAGCATCATGCTTTGCATGTAGTAGGCAGTTCATGAATATTAATAAAACATAAATACACTCTTGCATTTGGGATAGAAAAAAACAATTGCGCAAGTTACAGGAAACCAACTTCAACAGTTGTGTTCTTTACTTGAATGTTGATTCTAAGTTCACTATGAGCCATAAATATAATAAGTTAGCTTGAAAAGAAAATGCAAACTTAGCTAAAGTGTTAATAGAAACAGAGAACAGAAAATAATATTGGTAATAGTCTCCCTGAATTCTATATTATATATCCCATACTAGAATATTATGTTCACTTTGGCAAATGGATTTTAAGAAGTTATAGGCAAATTGGGTTGTATTGGGAAAAGTTATCTGGGAAATGAAAGCCCATTGGATATAAGAGGATAGTTGAATAAACCATACATGTTTAACCAAGAAATGAAGATAAAATTATAATTGAAATGTATGAAAACTGTCCTTAAATACATGAAGAAAAAAATACGTGAAGAGCTAAATTAGTATTTGGAGTTCTGACTAGATTATTAAGTGTAGCTCTACTGTGCAAAACTAGTAAATGTACCAGGAGGCAAGTTTAAACTCTAAATAAGAAATATATTGGTCACAAGAGTCATATGAAAATGGGATGGGCCAGCCTGTGTGCTCAAGCAGAATCTAGATGACCATAGGTTAGAAGCATGTAGGGCCCTTAGGATTTCTGCACTGGGTCTAGATTGCCTTGATTTATTGGGATACTCTAGGACTCTTCTTGTTTCTATTCTTTATAACAGTGATTACTTACAACTGCATGTTTAAGGGCACTTCCTCTAATAATAAAGAGGCAATATAGCATGATGGGTAAGAGTTAAGAGTGGGCTTGAAGATGGCTTTCTGGGTACAGATCCAGGTTCTGCCACTGACTACCTGTGTAGTCTGGGGAAGTTACTTAATTTTTATATCTGTCTTGGTTTCCTTGTTTTAAAATGGAAAGATAATAATACCTATTTTATTGTATTGTTGAGAAGGCTTCATTAGTGAATACATATAAACAGTTACAGCAGTGGCTCAGTAAATGTTAGCTGTTATTATGACCCTACAACAACCCTCTAAAAGTTATTATTACCAGATGAGGATGCTTAGGTTCAAAAAGATTAAGTAATTTGCTCTGGACTGTACAGCCAGTAAAGTGGGGGGAAAAAGGATTACTTAAAACAACACATGCTCTTTCTGCTCTGCTATTTGGCCTCCACTGCACCATAAAGGTGACTAAATGCCTTTGAAATGGCAGCAAACTGTGTGTGAACAGAGGTGCCAAATTATCTAAATTAAACATTTATTAAACTCTTGTGCATGCACAGCACAATATCATGTGTGTGAAGATGCGAAAAATAAAATTCAGTTTTTTTCTCTTGGGAGTTTATATCTCTGACTGTCTAATGTATGGGGGGGGGCACTTTATCTCAATGACAGGGAAAGAGCAAGTGGGTACAAAATAATAGCAATGCCTTTTAAGTGATTGTTAACTACTACTCTTGTGTGACATGGTAACCCCAGAAAAAATAAATTGCCCTTAGGAAGAATAAATTTTAGAGCTGGAATCCCAGCAGTTAACAATTTTCAGGGGAAGGTTTCATCATAAACTCCTACTGGTGGAACCTAGGAGGCAAGCAAACCATTGATTAAATATGTGAAAAGTATATACTCAAGTGTAAGACGGGGTTTTCATTGCCAATTTTCTCAATATTCTTGTCTGAAGATAATTATAAGGCTGAATAAGAGTGAACTTGGACTTCTTGTTTAATCAAAAGCCATAACAAAACAAGTTAAAGGGATTCTCTGACATTCTTAGTCTTTTAAGATGTGGGATTCTTTGTCATCCTTAGCTGAGGTGTGTTTTTATTTGCCTTGAGCAGCCTTTAAAATATAAATCACTCTTTCAAGCATGTTTTTATTTTCCTTCAGATTTTAAAAGGCTCACTTCTAGTCTTAAAATCAACTTTGCTTTTCCTTTTTATATAAATCCAAATATATATTTACTCCTTTCTGTCATTCTCTTTAAAATTTTTTTAATTCAAGAAGAATAAAATCAGTTGACTGTAACCATTTGTGTTTCTTTTAGGTTGAAAATCAATCTAATAGACTCTCTAAACATGATAATTTATTATTCACTATGATCTTCCTGATTCTGACCATTTATAACAAAATGAAATTAATTAAAACACAGAGGCCTATAAACAGTCCTGAATAGGCAAGAGTGAGTTGCATATTATAGGATGCCAAAACCTTTACTCAGAGAAAGATGGAGAAGGGACTCTTTTCGTAAATTATAAAACCTAATTACAAACCAAAGGACACTGACCATGTTACACAGATGCTTTTGTACTGTAAACTGAGTGAGAACCACGGTTTAGTTAAGTGTCTAAAATCAGATTAGATTCAATCAACTAATTTTAGTTTATGTAAGAACAGAATGGAGATAGTTGTCAATTTTTTTGGAATTATTAATAAATATTTATAATATATTATCTGAGATCAGATCTTTAGGTTTACATTCTTGAAAGGCAAATAGTAGGGAGATATTGTGTTACACTTATATTATACGCATTGTACTCATTTACTTTAGAACTTATTCTTCTACTGGAATAGCTTTCTTGGAAATCAAATATAACTTCTTAATTACTATTTCCAAAGTATTCCAATTTATTTATCTTTCTGAAGCATTCGATGTTACTAGCCAAATTAATTCCATCAACCCCCTTTTTCTGTGGTTTCCTTGGCATGACATTTTCTCCATACTGTACTTTATTGCAACAACCTTATGTGGTCGGTGTTTTGACTCATGTTTTTGGAGGAAGGGATAGAGAAGTAAGTGAATTGCTCAAGATGACATGGGAATCAAATTGAAGAGTTAAACACAGGACACAACATAAATCCAAAGATCATTGCACTGTATCCCCAAAATGGTGGCTACTGCACATATGAACTCTTACTACTGTTACTTTCCTGCCTGTCTGACTACCTTCACTTGCATTTTTTGCTGCTGCTTCTTACCTCCTGAATGTGAAGATTAAATTACATACTTGATCATCTCATCTCTTTCATAACACTATCCTCTATGTGATGCTCGACCATCCTCAAGTCTTCAGAGGAGCCCAGACCTGTCCACAGCTCAACTCCCACATCCCAAGGGGCTACCGTCTATTTCCACTTGGACATTTTGCACTACACTGCAGCCTGCTTCCCCTGTGTTTTCCTTTGTCCAGATTGAAGTCATCTAGGCCTAAGAAACCACCCATCTCCTTTCATCCCCTTCAGTGTCCTCAAAGCAACACCAATATAAATGGTGCACAGCAGAATTTTGACCAAAATTTTGAGGATAATGGAGGAGGACTAAAAAGAAACAACAGGTGTGCTCACCTGGTCATAAATTTTCATAAAATTTATAATAGTTATATATTTTGATAATCTCATCTCCTGCAGGGGCCCTCAAAATTGTATATGCTTCTTAAAACCCTGGCATACTTACATTCTTTCCAGTCTATTTTTTTTGCTGAGACCTTTGTAGCTCTCAATTTCAAACCTTTAAATATCTCTCTCTCCCTTTTTCTTTCTCACCCCCTTCCTTCCCTCCATCCCAACTCCTCCCTCCTGTGCTCTGGGAAGAGGCAGAGGAAAAAAACATCTGCTTTCATCCCCAGAGGTCATCAATATATTCTCTAAACCAAGACTTTGTCCTCTATTATGACATATGCTACTCTCCTATGATGTAAAAACACTGTCAATTATTATTCTGAATTGCTTTTTAAAATTTTCTGGTACATCAGCTGGTCATTATTGGAAACTTACCATATGCCAATCATTGTACTAATTGCTTCATATTGATTAACTTATTTTAATCATTAAAACAACACTGCAGTGGGTATAATTATTTCCATGATCATTTTTAAAAACCATTGCTTAGTGAGTTTACATAATGTGTCCAAGTTCACATAGCAGGCATATGGTAGGCTTTCAATTTAGTTATTCCTAAAAACACATGTGCACTCATAACCCTCACAAATATTTTACCATCCAAATATCACTCTTCTGTGAAATTTTCCTTGACTTGTCCAACCAGAAGTATTCTTGCCTTCCTCTCAACAGCCACGCTAATGCCAATTTCATTCCACTTTCCTTAAATTACCTTGAATTAACATTAATCTTAAAGCAGAACATTATCTTAAATTCTGTAGGAGCTTAGTTCAGTGCTTCATGAGAATCAATCTGATAATTTACAGAATGGCTTTTATGACTAAAAACCATTTGGGTTAAATCTAGACAAAGGAGATATAACTATTATGCCATTTGTCAATGGGCTACTTAAAAAATTCTGCTAAAAAGGAAAATCATTAACTACTGTAAACAGGATATTGCCTCTATGGCTTATATCTCTTAAGTGATGAACTTGAGCTTCATTATGGAAAATATATATTTGTGCCATTCACGGGGACTTGAAAATGCCATGTGTCATTTTTCCTAATGAGTGATGTTGGCTTAACAAGGAGGCATGTGTTAGAAGAGAGCAGGTGTTCTTAGTTGATAGGCGAAGCACCTATAAGCCTAATTAATGACTTACTAATAATAGCTCTACTAATCTTGAAAAATTGGCTACTGACATATATGCAAAAAAAAAAGAATAAACAGTACTTACCTATAGGTTGGATTGAGGAGGGTATATTTTAAACTATGAGTTATGAGTTGGATGAGCATTAATGTATCTCATTGAAAGGAGTGTGAAAAGAGGAGGGATATTTTCTCAAATGGAGTGGTCATATGAATAAAGTGAGACTGAAACTGAACACCAATCATTTGAATAACAGAGATAACCATTCTCAGGAAAAAGTATATGTATTATGTAGAAGCAAGTTGGCAATTTCCAGCATAGAAATTAGAATGCACAAAGTTCCTTTGAGGAGAATTTAGGCAGTCTAGTGAAGAAGTTTTGTTTTGCTTTTATTGTTACAAACAAAATCAACAATGATACTTAAGAGAAACCTTAAAAGATATACTTTTAGCAAGCATTGCTTAAAAGTAGGGTTTCTTTGGGCTTAAAAAGATTGCCATGGAGCAAACTTTTTCATTCCTCTCTTTGAATTAAATGCCATAAAAGAGTATTTTGGTGTCCAGCAGTTCTTTTTCTTTTCTTTTTTTTTTTTTTTTCACTGTACTGAAAACCTACTTTTGCAGGGCATTGTTTTATGTACTGGAAAAGATGGTGGGGAAAGAAATTGAGTAACATCTTTGCTCTCATGAAAGCTCTTCCAGCCCCCTATATCTTAACAATTTAACATATAGCTAAATGATTAAATAAATAACTTAAGATGCTAATATGCTATAGAACAAAATTAGACAAATTAGCTACTTCAATTCACCTATTATTGTCCCTGGCATAGAAACCTGGTGAAATAATTTTGATTATCTCTATTTTATGAAAGGAAATTGCCTTGAGATACTTATAATACAAATTAAAGTATAGAATGTCTTGCCATAGGAGTTGTTCGGTAAATTCTATATAATATTTTAAATATCTTAGCAAAATGTGAGAGAAATTTGAGAATCAGATGGCTACTTAAATAGTACTGCTCTGAGTAGAGCCTATGAGAATGATAACAGCAACAAAAATACTTATTTAAAGAAATATTATATAAATGATAACTTTGTCTATCTGTCTGTCTGTTCCCTCTCTCTTTTGAGTCCATTGCTTCAACCCCACTCACTCAAGCAGCATTTTCAATCAGAGGTGATTTTTCCCCCCACAGGACCTAGGGTAATGTCTGGAGACATTTTTGGTAGTTATAATTGGGGAGTGTCTAGTGGATAAAGGCTGAGGATGCTACTAGATATGCTACCATGCACAAGAAAGAGCCCCATAACAAAGGATTGTTGGACTCAAGGTTAAACAATCTTGACTATTAGAGATAATCAGTGATTATTAGAGATAATCACTGTTAACTGTTGGTGTGTAAACTTATAGGTCTTTTTCAGTGTATTTATACACAACTGAACATACTTACTTATATGTTGTACAAATGGGATAATATTGTACATGTTATCCTGTGACTTGATATTTCTACTACTACAAGCTGGAGGTCTTTCAGTCAATATATTTATTTCTGTTTTATTCTGGAGATCTGCTTAGCATTTTCTATGTATGTGTAAATGTATCATAATTTATTTAACTCTACTCATATTGATGGGCATTTAGGTTATTTTCAGTTTCTTGCTTTTTCAAATGGTTGCAGTAAAATCCTCATGTGTCTTTTTTTTTTTTTTTTTTTTTTGGAATGTGAAAGGATTTCTGTAGAACTATTTCCTGCAAGTGAAATTGCAAAATCAAATTGTATGATCATTTTAAAATTCGTAGTACAGCCAGGCTCTCCAAAAGGGTGTTCCTGAGTTATATTCCCACCAACTGCCTATGAGAATGACAGGAGTATTTTCAGCTTTGCAAGTGTGTTTTGCTACAGAAGACTATAACATAAGCAAACAAAATTGTCCTTGATTTCGAGGATATTTGGGCAGGCAAAGCCACAGAAGCCCATCACCCTGTATCAAAGAACATGATAATGGTCATTAGAAAGTAGAATGTGATGATCACAGAAATTTTTTTGTTATAAAAACAATAACAGTGAGAGGACTAACACCATAGCAGGTATATCTTCTGTCTACATTTTGCTGGAAAATTTACCAGAGAGTTAATGGATTCTGGCTGCCTTATTGATATGATCCACTGTGTCATCTGCCTTTACCTCACTGCCTGGGAGCTGAAGTACCAGCAGTTGTCCACAGGATTTATAGCTACTTAGCTTTGCAGTAAGGCAGAGGAAAATAAGCCAGAAAACAAGTCACCCACTGAGATTATTAGAAAAAGAAGCATTAATAAATGAACTCTTAAGAATGAGATATTTTCGGCCAGAAGTGGAATCAGTAAAAGATAAATTAAATAATCTCTTTCCTTAACCTTTCTCAAACAAAACAACTATATAAGTAAAGCCCAAGTATGTAATATAGGATTGTTAGTTAAACCATCGCTTTTCATATGAAACTGAAAAGGCCAGTTATGAAGCAAGATAGATTTATTGGCTGAAAGAATGTTGTGTAACAGGAGAATTCATATTGCCTGCCTGTTTATCAACAAACCTTAAGCAAATCTCTGTCACTCTATCATTTATATGACATTTCTCACACATTGCTCTGCCATTAAGTTGTTTGTCCTACAGGATAGTTACTCTGAATAGGCACTGGAATTATAGTGTTAGAAAAGTTAGAGACTTCTTCTCTTTATGGAGTTTACATTTTGGGAGGAGAAACTTGCACTTAAAAGTCAATGATATAATTATTTACTATCTTTGTAATAAGAGTTGAAGGTGTTATGAAAACATACAGCAAAGGACCTGACCTAGACTAGGTGAGTGGGGAAGACTTCCTGGAAGAAGTGACCTTTGAGCAAGATAGGAGATCTGTCCACCTCACTTGTACCTTTGAACACTTAGAACCCTTTCTAGGGTACATTTCAAACATTTTCTAGTGTTCGTAGATTTTTTTTTTCAAGAATTAAACCCCTATGTAGAGTGAAAACTTCGTAAAGTTAATAATATTATAATCTTCATTTTTTTTGTTAATAATTAGCATAGTTCATGACATATAGTAAAGGCTTAATAAATTGTTTCATTCATTTATTCATTTGTTTACTCATTCAGCAATGCCTAACATGTGCCTATTACTATTCTAAGCTCCCAGGAGATAGTTGTGACCCAAATGACAAGGACCTGTTCTCATGAGCTTTCCATTTTAGTGTGTGTGTAGGGGACTGGGGATCCAGACAACATAAGATATCAATAAATAATGCATAGTTTTAAGTACTATAAAAATAAATAGCCTAATGTGGTAGAGTGTGAATATCAGTGGTTAAGAAGTCCTATTTCTTTTTTTTTTTTAAGAAATGGGGTTTAAGCTTTGAATTTTATGCCATTAGACTTTACAACCTCCCAGCCTTCATTGTTGTCCACTTTATTTCATCCATTGAAGACTTCTAAGTCTGGCAGTCTGTGTTTTTCCAACATGACCTCCTTGGCTCCTGCAGTATGCATATGGATGACTCAATAAGTACTCTGGCTTTTCAGTTCTTTGATCTTCTTACCTTCTCAGCCACCCACTCCTGTGGTCATTATCTTGACCTTGTTTTTATCTATAACAACACCCCAAAAATCTCACTTTCAAGCATCTTACTCTTACTCCTTCCATTTCATATACTCTACTTACTGCCTGTACTCTGTTCACTGTTTGATTCTTTTATTGAAATGCTTTTCTAATACTCAACTTGATTCTATGGTTCATCAATCTAAATACTCCTCATTAACTCTCTTAGCCTTTCTCCTTATATCACATTACCCAGCAAATTCCAGTTCTTGTCAAATACAGCCTTTGGCTTCCTCCGCTTTGCTTGTAAGCAGCTGACTATGGCTGAAGAAAAACACAACTGCACTGACTGGCCATTCTTTAAATTTATGAATACAAATTTCAAAAAGGAATGCAGAGCTACTATTCCTTAGAATTTTTTACCCCACTCTTCAGAATAACTACTTCATGCCTGTTTTTGACTCATCAAGCTTTTAATAGTTCTGTCAAACTACCTTCTTGCAACTTTTACTCACCCTCTACTATTGATAACCTTATCTTTTACCTTTGATACTTAAATGAAAAGGAAGAATTTATCTTGAAAAGATTTGAGAAAAGTAGAAGTATACAATTGATTTGTAATTCTCCACACTCTCAAAAATGGTTGCTATAACATTGTGTTTCTTTAGCATGTGCTCAACATTTTTTGTAGAATTGAATTTCAAGAATTTCAGCCATAATTGAATACTTTTTCTTTTTTTTAGTATTTACATGTTTAGGCCCTAATTTGATGTTGCATCTTCTTCTGCCCAAATTCAAAACTTCCAGGATATTTCTAAGATCTCTATGTTCAAGGTAAATTATGTTTTCAATCGTATTCTTCAATTGACCTTTATTACTTTTACTGATCTCAAGGGGTTTATTTTGCCTGCACACATCAAAGCTGAAAGAGACACAGACAGGAGTTTGTAGCAAAAATGGTAAGGAAATGGTGCCAAGTTCGGAGACTCAGGTGAGCTAGCGTACAAAGACCTGGCTCCCCGATGGTTCTAGGGATTAGGTTATATGAGAGGAAATTCATTAGCTGCTAAGGGATTTGGGGTCCTGGGTTCTGCTAAGTGGTCAGGACTATGGTGGGAGGCAGTTGATCACGGTATCAGGACCTGATATCAGTCATGGCCTTGTTCTCTCTGGTTTCAAGAGGATGCTGGTAGGGTCATTCTGCCTTCATGGATCTGGAGCTGCAATATGTTATCTTTAGTTCTGCTGAAACTCTGTTTCTGTAGTCTGCAGACCTAAGACTTTGTTCCTAAAACTGTTTGATGCTGACCTAAGGGCTTAATGATTAAGGGTGTGGTTGTGCAGTAGGCACAAAGGTAAGGGAGAAAAAGAAGGAAGTGATCCCAAGGCCAGCTTGAATCAAAGAAAAAGAGAAAAAAAGTTATTATAAAGAAGTGAAGATTTACCCTGTTACATTATCTTTTTATAATCTCTCAGGAGGAAAGTGGCTCCAAAACGGGGAGGAACCTAACTTTTACTGCAAAAAGAACTCTTTATTTTTTTTTAAATGTATATTTTGTTCTTTCAACCAATCTAGAAATAGCCAAGTAGTTAAAAGGAACCATTTAATAATTTTACACATTGTGTTATTTAGTATTAAAAGTTTCTTTATAGCTAAGACTCATTATACTGGAATATACCTTTTGATTTGTAAATTGATTGTCAGTGTTTAAGCAACTATAAAGAAATTGTTCCAGATACTTAAAAAAGTGTTTTACAATAAGATATTTAATGAACAGATAACTTCTCAGTTATGACTCCAGTTGTAACCCTTTATTAGTTTATCCTGCCTTCAATTTATCAAGTGGACAATGTAAATTGCTTTTTTGCTTTTAAATTAAATTTTTATTAAAATCAAGAGTCCTAACTACTTTCCCTGTAATTAAAACGTACATACACAAGAGTAGTTGTTCATTAGTAGTACATTGGTAAGTAAAAACTGATGGCTTTAATTATAGGCTTTAGTCTAGACCTACTAGCAAGTTTTATTTATTCACTGAGACCTAAATTTAATCGCATATGGAAATCACCTAAAACAGAAATAGAATCACTTATATAATTGATTACAGCTTCTGAAAGTTTAAATATAAAACTTCTTATGCAAATATTTAAATCGTTATAGAAATTCATCTCAAAATTTGTCTGAAAATCGTTATAGACAATTTTCTTAAAAATTTGTCTCAAACATGTAGATGTCTTACTACAGTAATTTTTTACTACAGATAATTTTTTCAATAATTTTCTATTTTTTGTGGTTGAGTAACTGAAAGATTTGTTTTTATTTTCTATACTGGTTTTAAAAACATTGCAATTATTAAAAATCAAATGCAAGCCTTTTCTACTTAGGGCACAGAAATAGGCATTTATTATATGAGATGAGATAAAATACATAAATCCACAAACAATAAAACACCCTGAGACTTCCCTATAATGATATTTGGAATTTAAATCAATTTTTAGAAATTCAACATACCTAGGCCATCTATTTTTTTTCCTATCTTAATATATAAACGTTTGGTTAAGAATTTATATTTCAAAAATGAGAAGAGATTTCAAACAATATAATTTACCTGAGGAAGTAAATTGCTTTTGGCTTAAAAGTAAATTTGTTTTCATGTGATTTCTGGGGAATAATATACATTAGAGGAACAAATTCATGCATTATGATCACTATGATGTCACGGTTTTAAAAAATTATTTATAGATTTAATTATGTATAGTATCTGTACCTTATTACCACAGATATTAAAAGTTGAGCATGGAATTGTTTGGGAGTATTGGAAGACAATCAATGAGGTCTATACCACTTTACATGCTTTTATTTTATTTTTTTATTTTATTAGTTTCAAGTGTACAGTACATTGGTTAGACATTTATATAGTTACAGAATGATCCCCCTAATTGCTCTTTCCTCTGGCTCTCCAGCTAGCCATTACACTAATGCTAACTGCATGCCCTATCCAGTGCTCTCCATCCCTGTGACCATCTATCACTAATTTGTCCTTCTTTAATCCTTCACCCCATTCTCCCAGCTCTCCAATCCCCATGCCCTTTGGCTATCACCAGATTGTCCTCTATATTTGTGAAAAGTTGCTAAAGGTCACTAATCATCAGAGAAATGCAAATTAAAACCACAGTGAGAATGGCTATCATCAGTAAATCAAAAAACAACAAGTATTGGTGAGGATAGGGAGAAAAGGGAATTCACATTTACTGTTGGTGGGGATTGCAAATTGGTACAGCCACTATGGAAAACAGTCTGGAGGTTTCTCAAAAATTTAAAGATGGATATGCCTCTTGACCCAGCAATTGTTCTTCTGGATGTTTATCTGAAGAAAAATCAAAACAATAATCAGTAAAGATATAGGCATTCCTGTGTTCACGGCAGCACAATTTACCATAGCCAAGATATGGAAGCAACCTAAATGCCCATCAACACTTTGAATTCTTCAGATGAACCAGTTTCTGTGGAACTTCACAAGTTATACTAGAGACCACTTTATTCTGAAGGACAGATTCATGTTATGGGAGGAGAAGATGATAGGAAAGAGAGAGTATCTAAAGTTCACGCAATGGCATCTGCCTTACCTCTGTCCCTTTATGGGACCTTGTGCCATTTCCCTGTGGTAATTTTCTGTCAGAGCCTACAGATCTGTGAAGTAAGATTTTGAGGGAAGTTGGCTGCCTGCCCACTCCCAACTCAATCTCAACACACACCTCTTTTTTCCATCAAACTTGTGAATATTCCACATTATTGTTCTCCATTCTGATGAACCCATAATAGAAGAATGACGTTATGCAGTTTAAGAAGGTTATGCCAAACTAGGAATCTCTAATGAAAATTTAACCTTAATTTGCAGTGGGTACAAAGTCCACTCAAACTGACTTCTGGAGAGGTTTCCTCACATATGATCATAGCACATTTTAAAAAACAATTTTTACTGTCCCCAAAACATCAAAACACTTGTCTCTTAGTTCCCAAAAACAAACAAACAACCCCTCCCAAAAAAAAAACCCAACAACTCTGGAAAGCTTAAAAATAACCCCCATACAATGATGTTGTTATGAATATTTAAATATGGCTTAACAGGTTCATAGTGCTATGGAATACTTTACATCATTTGACCCTCTCAGAAGGCCTTATCTTTATGACAAATAGTCCCCATTTTGGAGGTGAGGTTCTTTAGGCTTAAGAGATGTTAACAGATTTCTTTTCTGGTCTCACACAACCCAAAAGTGACAGAAGCAGGAATTAAATGTATTGTGCCTTTTAAAGGTGCATTCTAAATGCACCTTTAAAAAACTAACCCTGCTTATCTAATAGTTTAACTGTGTTAAACTAAACAGTGTTGAAACTAAATCATACTTTAAGGAGCATTATATATTCTGAATTATGTGGTAAGGTGTCTAAATAGCTGGGGTTATAAATTTTGGGGTCAACATCTATAGGAGCTATTAGAATATTTTTCTGCTCAAAATCAGTTTACTACAGTTGTTTAAAGGTCCTTGATGAACAGGTATGAAGCCAGAGTACTAAGTGTTACATTTGTTTCAATATACAGTAGTAACATTTATGCCTTTTGGTACAGCAAGCTGGGGTCTCAGGTAAATACTTGTCCGTGTACTTGAGAAGATTCAAAATTACTTTCTGAAAAAATGTCTGATCTTATCTGTAACTAGTCTCATGATACACATGTAAGAGTAAGTGAACTCTGTAAGCTAAGTTGAATTTCTGACTTTTTAGTAAAACCTGTCAACTTGGCTACTCAGGTCCTAGAATCTAAAGCAATGTGTTCTTTTCTTAATCACAAAACAAAATAATAGCATTTTAAAGATTAATCATAAAATTAAAATTCTAAATGATATTGATCTAGCATTTGCCAAAAGCTGGCTTAAAACCTTTGATATTTTTAGAATGATAATCAAAATGAAATATTAAAATCCAT
Source organism: Cynopterus sphinx (assembly GCA_030015415.1). Lineage (NCBI taxonomy): Eukaryota > Metazoa > Chordata > Mammalia > Chiroptera > Pteropodidae > Cynopterus > Cynopterus sphinx. Next base: position 133,064,781 of record CM057380.1, read on the forward strand.
TTCTCTAGATTATCTGAGCTTTATCCATGTAGTGGGTAAGGTAATAAAACAAATAGTCAAAACAATGCCTCTGAGAAAGGCCTTTACTATGTTATGAATGAATTTAGGGGAGACTAAGAAGGCAATTAGACTTTTTTGGTTTCTTTGCAAATCGATAACAAAACTTTGACCATTGCCTTACTACATTTCTCTTATAAAGTGCTCTTAGAATTCAAACCAGGGGAAAGTCTGTTTCTTTAGGAAAACTTGTATGAACCATTTTGATGGTTGTTTAAAACTCTCCATGTTTCTCTTTGCAACTTTGCTGCCAGGAGGCTCTCTTGTCTAGCCTGGTATTCCTGATTCTCTCCAGAAAGGGTTTTTGTTGTCTTCACTTTAGATTAGTTATAATTCCTTTCAGAAGTATGCAGGTATAGACCTTAACTGAAATAGAGACATATCTCTAAATTTTGAATCAAATCAAATCAATGTCTAAAAGAAAGCGGAAAATATTTTTATGACTCCACTGTGGTACTCTCATTGCTTTTAATGCATTTTATTACTTCTCTTAGCTGTCTTTTTCTATCTTGATCAGTTTCTCTACTTTAAATTTATTTTCAAAATTAAAATTTTCTATTGTTTCTTTTACCTATACCTGAAATATTCTGAGATAGGATGAGGGATCTGTTCTATATATTTAAATATATATTGTTTTTGAAATATTTAATATTAGATATGCTATTTTTAAAAGATCTTATGTTTATAGTCTTAACAAAAAGAAAGGTGTGGCTCCTTGAAGGCAGTTAGTAAAGAAAAAATACTGGTGAGGTAGAGGTTTAGGAGAGAGGTACTAAGAACAGTATAAAGTAGTAGAATCAGAAAGAAATTATGGCTTAAAACAGTATTTCAAACATCTATATTTAAGGGAAGTGTTGGTAGTGCAGGGTATTCAAAATAAGCACAGCCCAGCTCTTATTTATAAGGAATTTAAAATCCAGTAGAAGGAATTGAAAACACACAAATTACTCTAACACATGGGGAATTCAAAAGAGTCAGAGTGAAAATTACCTCCAACTGGTGAGATCTATGCTGAATTAAAAAATTCATGTGAGATTTGTTCAGGTTACATGTTAAGGGTCAGGGGGAGTGGAAGTGTCATTATATAAATGCCATGATCAAAGGTGAACTAGTTCAGTGGGAGCTAGTGATAGGAGAAGGCAGGCTCCAGGAGTAAACCATAAGAAAGATGTCTCCCTGGGAATGAGACAGTAATGATGGTAACGGTGATGGGGATAGTAACAATGATGTAACGAAACGCTTGCTGTTAGGTTAAGCACAGTGAATTAATGGTGGAAAAGGCTCACCACCTGTTGCCCAGGAGCTCATTGACATAGATCTAACCAATCCCTCTGATAATTCGTGGTGTGACCCTGCTCAGTGCTATGGAGGGAACAGGGCTGCCACCCTGCACAACTACAAAACCTCCATCCACACTGTGTCTGGGGGTCAGGGAAAAGGACTTGACCTTCTCAAGGATTTCAAAAATGCTTCCCTGAGGCGATTTGTTGAACTAAGGTCTAAAGGAAGGCTGAGATCAGTAAGCAAAGTGGCGGGGGTAGGAGGGAGACTTCTGGGCAGAGGAAACAGCAGGTGCAAAGCACCTGTAATGGAGGCAATAAGACACTTTTGAGGGGTGGAAAAGAGGGCAGCGTGCCTGGAGCACAGAGGCTGGGGAGATCCTGGTGTGAGATGAGGCTTTAGAGGTGGATGGTGGCCAAACTGTGAGGGCTTATGGGTCATTAATATTTTGGACTTTATCCTGAAATCAAAGAGAAATTATTTGATATTTTAAATATGGCCAGATTTCGACTTAACAGAGATCATGTTGGCATGGTGTAGAGAAGATATCAGAAGAGAATGAAAATGGGACCGGGAAGAAGAGTTAGGTGGCTACTCAAGGAGAGCAATGATGGGAACTGTGATGATAATGGAGAAAACTAAAATGTATTGAGCTCTCTGTAGCACACATTATGTTGAGTGCTTAATATGCTTTATAGAGAACTTGCCTGGGAAATTGTGGTGCTCTGTCAAAGTAAGTTCACATTTTCACTTCCCCTCCAGTCCCACTGCATTAAGCAAGCATGGTGCAGTGCTTAGGTGCCAGCCAAGGTATTAGAGCCAACTAGATAAACACCAAAAAGGCAAAACCATAGACTGAGACTTGACCTTGTGACATTTCCTTATAAATTACTCGTGTACTTCCTAGCTCTCTGATGCCAGATATAGGCAGATGTCAGTGCAAATGAAGAAGTCTAGATGCTTCCAAACCTCAAGAACCTAAGATGTTAGGAATTTGTAGAATTATCTGCCTGCAAATACCTAATTGAAAGCAAATTCTCAAACTTCAATTATTATTTATTTAAACTTCCTAAGTTTTAAGTAAGTTAAAGGGGATTAAGAATAATGGCTAATATGATGATATTCAATTGTGATAACTACTTTTAATTTATTTTATTGAGTCATTTGTTTATTGAACAAATATTTGCTTTAGTGGCTACTATATGCAGGCACTATACTTAACACTGAAGACACAATAGTGAAGGAAACGTGAAAATTTCTGCTCACGTGGAGCTTATGTTATAGTGAAGAGAGGCAGGTCATGAACAAAATACATAAATGAAATGTATGTTAGATGAGACAAATATAGCAAAAAGAACATGTTTTATAATTTATGCTATGTTTATACTATAATATAGTCTGGATCCTATAATACAAAATATTTGTCTTAATGAGAAAGGTAAAGCAGAGAAGGGAGAATGTCAAATGTAGGTGTATTTGAAGGTTGTGATTTTAGATGTCTAAGGAAGGCTTTATTGAGTTAGCAACATTATTATAAATACCGAAAGGAAATAAAGGAGCCAGCCAGCCATGCAAATATTTGGAGCAAGAATATTCTTAGCAGAAGAATCATAAGTGCAAAATCTTTGAAGCACTAGCGTCATTTGATTCAAATTGTAGTTTTTCTTTACTCCCATTATAAATGCAATTGAATTTATGACAATATTTAATAAAAAGTTATGTTGTCACAGAATAAGATTAAGTGACTTTTTTTGCTTTATCTCTTTAAACTCTAATGTGGCATACAAGGTGTTTAATAGTATTTATCACAATATGCATGATGTGATATATGATCTTTTAAAAGTTTTCTTTAAGGTTAAAAAAAGAAAAAGATTATAAAAATATTAAGTAGTCGTTGTAGATATTAAACTATTTTTCTAATTTAAGGCAAAATTGATAAACTTCTTGATGGCAAAGGTGAACATATTACCACTGCCTCCAGATTCTTGTTCATTTTTATATTAAACATTTTCAAAGTATATGAAATTTAAAATCTTTTTGTAGTCATAATTTGCACGAATTTTTAAGATGGTAGAAGTATGACAAATGAACAAAACTTTGTTTAGGAGAAAAAAAAAATTGGTGAGTCTCTTGGATTTCATCGTCCAGGAAAGCTCCTAAGATGCCAGCCATGGCAAACATCTGGGTGTATTCTGTATCAAATTTCCTAGAAAATTTGGTGTGGTCTTCCTGTGTACAATTAAAATCTTCCTTCATTGTGGGGAATTATATTAAATAGTTTTAAACATGTCTCCTCTTGCATTTATTAAGGTCTCCATTTCAGAGACCCCAATTACCCTTAGCTGAATTACGTTTGCCAGTTCTCCATACCTATTAGCTTCATTCTAATTACTTATATCTTTTTTCTTCCAACTATATATTCTGTGACTATGACAAGACTTTCTTATAAGTTGGAAACTTTAAGTCATGTATATTTCATTCTTAGTTTTGGTAGACATGTTGTCTTCATTTTCATTTCCTTTAGGCCTACAATTTTTGTTTTCAATTTATTTTGTTTTTCTACTATCTCATTTTTAAATATTCTATTATTTAATTAATAAATTACTATTAAGTACTTGTTAGAAATTTCCTTCTGTTTGAGGGTTACATTTTTTTAGGATGAATATTTTCTTTCTGTGTTATCTATCATTTATCTATCTATCTATCTATCTATCTATTTATTTATTTATTTATTTTGTAGTTTTTGTGCATAAACTCCATTCCCTTTGCTTATATTTTACTCACATTTGGGCAGTTTAGTCCAGATTTTCTATTTGACTTCCTTCTACCCCATCTGAGAACCTTGCTGGCTTCCAGAGTGTGTTTTGAGGACTGGGTATTTTGTGTTCTATACAAAATGTTCTCTGGTTTGAGGGGCCTGATGGGCTGAGGGGAGAGCTCAGCAGAGGAAGTATCTTGTGATACCTGAGCTTTTTTCTCACTTCTAACATTTCATCAAATGTTTAATACAAGAGTTCTGTCCCCAGACTCAGAAAACAGTCCCGTTCCTGCAGAGATTCACCCTCAGACTTTGGTTCAGCCTCTGCTTCCTCAGTGTCAGTTTTCAAGAATCAGCCCTTTCAGCCATTTCTCTTATATCACCTGTTTTCCCCCTGCTACTGTATCCACAGCTCCCTAGTCAGAAGAAAGTACCCTCTTAGTTTTCTTTTTCTGGATCTATGAGGGTTATTGAGAATCTCAGAATCTGGTGTGTTCTCCTGCACAGCTTCTTGGAAATGGGTTGGGATAACGAATTTGGCCATGTCATGTGGCTGCAGTTGGCTGCAGGAACTTAGGTTTCTTTATGTACATAAACCATTCCATCATGCTCCTTTGACTTTTTTAGTTGCCAGAGGTGATTTTTGTTGTGGTTGTTGCTAGAATCTTTGTCTTGTTCATTCTGCCACCTAAACTGTTACTCTCCAGTCACCCATAATATTAATTTAGCTCTTTCATTTATATGTATATAAATAGATATAAAACTAAACAATAATGAAGCACAACTGTCCAAAAAATATCTTAAAATAAGTAAATATTAAAACTTTTTATATTTGCTAAAATAAATTCCTAATATGTTTACCAATTGTCTGAGCTCAGTGTTTATCATATTTTGTAAGAAATCAAAATTATTGTAAAAATAACAAACAATTGAATTATTTTACCTTAGAAGTACTAGGTATAAATTAAACATGCAATGGTGGGCTAGGAATAATAGATTTTTTTTGAAGAGAGGAGGAAAATACAAAATGACTTTCATGATCAGTAGGAGTTATTTCTTTTTTGAACTATTGGGCACTTTTACCAGTAATATAAGAAGTCCATATCATTTTTGTTATGGTCTCTGTCTTCCTCATTTATTTTTATTTATTGTACATATATGCAGCTATAATCTATATATCCTGACCATGAAATTCTTGTAGTTAACATTAAGTCATTAGTTTCTACTAAAATAAAGTTGAAAACTTACCAACCATTTCATACCTGAGTCAGGAGATATGCCATTCCATAATAAACTTTTTGTGCAGTTTATTTACTGTATGGTAATAGAGCCCAAGAGATCTGTATAAGACTGAGGGTAAGAACTTGACTGAGGGTAAGAACTTTTCATATTGCATGTTTTATGCTGAAATGCTTAAAACTCATTTTGGTATTTCAATATTTACCGAATATAGAAATATCGGCATTGTACATAAAATTCATTCATTCTTTCATTCATCTGATAAATATTCCATTTAACAGGAATTTTTTTAAAGAGTAGAGATATTCTGATAAACAAGATAAAGTTTTCTCCTTACTTTATAACGTAAGAGATGGACAATCAACCTGTGAAAAAATAAGTAATTACTTAATTGGTCTTTAATAAGTATTCTCACCTCTAACCATTTATGAATTAAACTCAGTCATTGCTGATCTGAGATCTGAGACTGTATATCAGCATATCAGTGCAGGCTATAACAAGCTTGTGCTTGAATTGTGTGTTCTGGGTGACAGACTCATTTATACCAGGCTAAGTGAAGGAGGCACCATTATGCATTAAAATATATAAAGAGAGAAATGAATGGCTGAAAGCTCCTTAAAGATTGCCCCATTTACTATTTCACCATCTAAATAGAGGAAGTGGTTGAAAGGGCTATTTAAAGGCTGACCTCCTTGGTAGATTTTCCTCTTGCTGCTAAAATGGCTTTTGTTCACATAGCTGTTTTCAGAACACTTCTTTATGAGATTCCACCTTGCTTTTTCCCCTTAATATATAAAATATGTGCTGCGCTTTGAGCCTATTAATAAAGCACAAAATGGTTGTTTTGACCTTGATTCCTTATGAAAGAACCCCAGTGGAGTAGTCAGTGCAGCTTCCTGTATGTACAAGGCCAGAAAGCAGCACCACACAACATTTTGACAAATTTGCTTTGGACAAAGTGCATTTCTGTCCAGTTCTTCAGACCATATGTACTGGCATTTACTAATTGATACCATATTCGTGGGCTACAAATAACACTCTTGCCCCAAGTATGAGATGTGGGAAATTGAAGCAATATAAGTTCCAAAGACAAGTTGACAAGCAGATGAATAGAGCATTATAATTTTAAAGAGATAATCCTTATACAAGATAGAAAATCAGAATGTGAATCTTTGACCCATCACTCAAAATTACAATTGTGTTCTACCATTTAATGTGTAATTTTTTTAGTTTAAATTTTAATGGGCATTGGCATACTCTGTGGCAATGATACCAATAGAACAATACATTGCATACAAGTTAAGAAAAAAAAAAGATTGAAGCATACATCCAATTCATCATGCCTAATTAAGTGTTTTGAATTATCAGCTTCGATTGTAACAAGTATCATCTCCTTTCACGATATTGGCTATATAATAGGATATTGTCAGCATCCTAGTTGTCTGTAGATCTGTGATTGATCAATTTTTGACAACAAAGAAATGTTAACAAGGCTATGTGGTAAAGCAGTCATTGGAAAAAGAAATTCCTTTCACAATGTTTCTACCTAATTTTGGAGCATCACTATTACACATGGTAAAATAACACGATTAAATTTCCTTTTGCTCACATTTAGTAGGACCTATGGGTGTGTGCAGCAATCAATGGGGGATCAGAAGTCTGGAAAATTACATACTTGAAGAATTAATGAACTATAATTCCATATTACATTCTCAATCACATTGTGCTTCCTTTTCATTAATGGAACTAAATTGGTTTTCCATAGACAGGGTACTTTTGAAAAATATAATCATGCTTTTGCTCAGATAAAAAAAAAATGTTACCTGCTTTTTGGATGAGGCTTGTTCTATCATAAAACATGTCAATAGGAAATTTATAGAGAAGAACTTATCTGCTGTGTTAACTCAACCTGTTGAAGTAGCTTAAAAACAGTCTTTAAATCTCTGGCTGGAAATTATAACTAATTTCTTATTTCTTCTTTTTAAAGAGGAAAATGTTATTTAGGTAGATAGTGTTACCTAATAGAGTGATAATAAAAATTGTCTCTGAATAGAATGGATAACTTCTCAAAGCATTTGTGTAAATTAAAATTTAGTTAGTATTCAGAATGTTTTCACTAGCTTAATAAGTATTTCAGTCACTTCATATTACTTCTGGGTCTCAAGGCATACTTTATAAAACTGAAATCAAAACATAACTAAAAATTTTTAGAGAGGTCTAAAACACAGCCATTTATAAATTTAAATTAAGTTTATTTTCTGATGTATGTCACTTATTAAGTAATTTTATTACTTTTCTGTAATAGAAATTTTATAATTTAAATATAAGTAATTTTAATATTTTGGTTTTTATTTTAACTGAAATGAAATAAGCATGATGTAATGCCTTTAAAAAAGATTATTTTCATTGTATGTGATAGTGATTAGTTTAGCTAAAGAATTAGTTGATCATGGTAAAGCATATTGCAGATATTGCTTTCTAACTGCTATCTCTATTGCTGTGTGCTTTATGGAGACACATACACACACAGAATCCCAAAAGAGCATATGGCAGGCAGTCTAACATTGTACTAGTGAATTCTATCAGGATTCATACATCAGAAACATTTCATCCATTTCTGGTGAATTATTATGTACGTATCCCTCAAATTGTAGACTTTAAATCAGTTCATATTACTTTCCTTTCTAGGTGATTTTCTTTTAAATAATATAGTGAGGATATGATGAACTGTAAAAGTATGGGATATAATGCTTTATTCCAGATGAGTCAAATCCAGAGGCTTTTATGCTTTTGTGCTCTCACTATTGTGTTTCGTTTCTATGATCTCAAGTCTCAAATAAAAATTAAGTCTGAATAGAACTAAAGCATTGAAAATATGGGAATAACGCAATCACATAAAACAACAATACATAGTTTTAGTGATAGTATTAGTCATAATTTGTAAACAAATTTTTTAAGTTTGGTTTCTCATTATGTGATTCTGTACTCTCTTTGAAATTGTAATAATGAGCTAGGTTTGAGCTTTTCATTTTTTTCAAGCATAGGTGTCATCCCTTACACATACTGACCTATGTTTCCTGCCACCAAACCATTTCTTTTACAGTCATATATCAAATCAAATTTCTTTCCTTTTCAACCTTCTTTTCATCCATAAAGCTTTTAATAACTTCAGTCTTGCCATTCAGGCCAACCACAGACAGATATTTATCCATTTTTCTTCAGTAATTATTTAGTATTTCAATCTTAAATTAGTTATTTTTTGATTAGTGTGATTTTATAGATTTATTTATATGTATTTTTTGTGTTTACACAATTGTGGAGTCTCTATGCCATTAGGTAGACCAGCTCCTCCTCGGCATGGGTAGCAACAGGAAGCAGAATGTCCTCCCATAGTGTGAAAATCAGAATCTAGTTCTAAAATAGGCAAAAAAAGGTTGTATTACCTATTTGCTCATCTTTTTTTCCACAGGAGATTTCATTAGTATTACATTTCATTGGCTGATGTATCTAAAAACCAAGTGGAAAGATATTAAAATTTTAAAAAGAAAAGGAAATGGCATTCATAAGTGAGTTAATTTTTTTAAACTAAAAATTTAAATACTTTTATATTACATAAATTAAATACTTTTTATCATGACTCATGAAAATGTGTGACATTTTCATGCCTCATTTATGTATGCAGGATAGTAAATATAGCACCTAACAATTTTTAAAACTGTTACAAAAATTCTATAAAATGAGAATGATCGTCCCTGTTTTTACAGGTGATGAAACTTGATCAGCTAAGTTAGCCAATTTGCTTTAAATCACTTCATATTAATTGGTCAATGCCAAGATTAGAACTCAGATTTCTAATTCCAGCTAATCTAGGACAACCTCCCTAGCTGTAGATATATATTCTATTGTTATAGTCCCTATTATTATTCATAAAACTCTTTTTGTGTGTGAAAAATTTCTACTAGGCTAGATGCCAGAAAGAACATATGAACTCCCTGATTAATAGCTTATTTTCTTTTCCTAATTAATTTTATCCACTCCCAACAATATCAACCTGCTGTCCATGTCATTTCTTGTCCCTGACATTATCCTCTCTTTATTTATTGGTATCTGTAAATGCTAATTACATGTTGACTTCTAAGGTTTTCATTTCAATTTTTAGTTTTCTTAAGGTCAGTGGCTGTTATAAATTCTAGAATATGTATCTATTGTCTAAATATAATTCTGTACACTAAAAAATCTGGGAAATATTCTTGCTACTGATTACTCATCAAATTAGTCACCAAGTCATGTAACTTTGCCAGTTAAATTGCTTTTATCATCTTTCACCTCAACTGTGGTCAGAGCCTCCTAAGTGCTCTCCATGCCTCTGTGGCCCCTCCTTTTGAATACATTCTCCAGAACGGACACCAGAGTAATTGCTCTAAAATGTAACTTAGATGCTCACCATGCTGCTTCCTGTGATTCCTTATCACCTAGGAGATAGATTCTAAATTTCTAGGAATATGGAACCATCAAAATCTTATCCTTGCATATCACTCCAGCTTTATGTTGTCTCACTTTCCATTCCATTCCCACCAGACTGTTTTGCCTAATAAATAATAATAGTAATAAATATAATAATTGTAACAAAAGTTGTAATTCAGAATATATTCTGTGTATTAGATGTGCATGCTCTAGTGTTGTATTTTTAAGTCTTCTTACAATCCTAAGAAGCAGAAGCAATATTCTATTTTACAAATAAGAAGACAGAAGTCCAGAAAGTTTAAAATTAGTTTGCCCAATGTCATTCAGTTGGTAAGTATGAAAGCAGATATTGGAACGCAAGTCATCTGATTTTAGAACCCTCGCTAGATCAGGCTTATGAGTTTCATGTCCCTGTGTCTTTGCCCTTCCCTTTGTCTAAAAGTATTCTTCTTTAACAGAGAGTTTCTTAGCAAACTTCTCTTCATCTCTCCAAACTTTAAATTTTGACAAACCTCTCACATGAGTTAAATTTTAGGGACAACATTCTTTCATCAGTCCTAAATGCATATATTTTACATGTTGACATTTCCAAAATGAGGGTGCATCTTATAGTTGATGGTATATCATTGTTTAATTGGCAGGATTTTTTGATGATTCATAAATAATGTACAATTTAAAATTAATAAATTAGTTGGATTTGATAAAATATGGTAGTTGTTAGAATTCAACGTCAATTTTGATACTAAGTTTCTTGAAAGCTAAAACAAAGAGGGAGAGAGAGTACCTTTCACAGATCTGAATTTCTGGCTCCTTGGGCAGTGTGCGTTTTTAACGTTAAGGCATTCACAGATCAACTGGGGACTACTTGAAAAGTGTAGATGATCAGACCCTACTACCTGGGATTCTGATGACACAGACCTAAGGCAGAGATCAGAAATCTATATTTTTATCAGGCATTCTCAGAGCATTCTGATTCAAGTGGTCTATACTTTGGGAATCACTGCTTTAAGGGATGCAAAGCTCTTTAGAATTTAGCACTCATATGGAGTGCTCCACCAACCATCTCTCCTGGTTAGGCTGTATCACCTAAGTTTGTGTAAGTGTACTATATGAAGTTCATACAATAATGAAAATCATATAATGATGCATTTCTCAGGACATAGCTCATTATTAAGCAGCACATGACTGTGTATATAAAAATATTTGTATGTAATTTTTATATATAATATAAACATATATGTATAATACATGCATATATATTTATAGGTTTCATATAGTTTTGTGTGTGTGTGTATATTAGACTGTGAGCCTGATAGGCCACGGGCTGTGTCTTTATGCCCTCAGGGCCTAGCCCAGAGCATGGCATACTTTAGATACCCAACCCAACAATGTGCTTTTACAGACATGATTTCATGATAAAATGCTGTACTTCCTTGAGACACTATATAAATACTTGGAGCTCTGTCCTAAAGACTGTTAAAGTATTTATATCATTTAGCTTTTTCTTTGATAATTATAATTATATGCCATATTCACTATTTCTGCTCTGTCTTCTTCCTCAATAAAGAATTTCCTGAATATAGCATGTTTTGCTTCCCCCTTATGTTTTGCTTTTTAATACTTTTTTTCCTGCAGGGACACCTCACTCAGTTGTATTAATAGCATTCACTTTCTGACTTGAACACACTAACAACTTTAGAGACAATATTTTAGCTTGAATTAGGTAGTCAACTATCATATCCTTTCATTACTGAAATGATACAGCTGAATGTACATAAAAAGAAACTATTTCATCATGTGCTGTTATCATCTCATTTATGTATTTTTCTCAAAATAGTCATCCTGGGGATATAATCAATGTATGCTATATTCTTGACCTGCAGCAAATATATTAAAATAAGATAATTGGTAACCAGGGTGGGACATTTTCAACAAGAAATAATCATAACACTTTAGGGGCCAAAAGCAACCTGGTATTTCTCTACATTTTGTGATATCCGCTACACCAACTTTTTATTTCTTTCAAACTGTCAATATATTTAGAAAGTCTAAAAATAGAAAAGGCCATTTCTATGATAAGGTATCAATTTATTTATTTATTCTGTTTGAATTAATATTTATAATGATGGCATTAGGGCACTATAAATTCCTTCTAAACCAGCAAAGAAAGATTGAGTTATGTTTGTCATTGTTTTAATAGCTAATGGGGTTTCTTGTAATTATTTGGAAATATGTCCTTGTGTGGTATATATGACCTAATTAATTAGACTTACTCTTCAGTTAAGCAGGGCCACCCTTTCCCAAAAAATCTAATTGAATGATGACTTTCTGGGATAAATGCAGTACATTTATAAATAATACACCACCTATAAAGCAGTGTTCTCTGCTTTAGATTCAGAACCCAGGATTTTGCTGGGGACATGGCAGGAGAAGAAAAAAAATCTACCTATAACCTCCCTCTCTTTCTAATGCTTCATTTTTTTTTACCTTCTATATTGTTCTATCTTGAACATCAGAGAAGAATAAAATAATTTCTTCATAAACTGTTTTCATGGACCCAAAACTAGTGAAATGAGGTTAAAGTTCAGTTATCTATTCTCCATTTGGTACCATCCATCTTTCCTTTGTTACTGGTTTCATTTTTTAGCCTACAAATATACTCGTTTTATTACCTTAAAAATATTCCTTCAATCTTTGCTTTTCCATTTCTTTCAAAGTACTGAAATAACCCCTCTCCTTTCCTTCATGGTTAAACTTTTCGAAATGAAATCTCTATACTGTATTTTATTGACCTTCATTCATTTTCAACTTATTTCAATTTGTATCATTCTTGCTCCCACATGAATTGTTATATCCAGTAGCCTTTCTTACATTTTCACTTGATTTAAGCAATTTGACACTGTGACAATTCTCTCTTTTTTTAAATCCTTTGTTCCTCTTACTGCTCTGGGTGTTCTTTTTTGGTTCTCTTCCTTTGATTCCTCTTCTTCAGTCTTATTTTTTTTTTTATTAAAATTATCGGGGTGACATTGGTTAATGAAGTCAAATAAGTTTCAACTGTGCGATTCAACAATACACATATATATGTTGATATATATATGTACCACATCTTTATTCAGTCACCTACTGAAGGACTCTTCAGTTGCTTCCATGTCTCGGCCACCATGAATAATGCTACTATGAAAATCATGGTGCATATATCTTTATGGATAAATGTTTTCAAATTTGGGTGAGCAGATACCCAAAATGGGGATTCCTGGGTTATTGTAACTGACTTCTCTTCCTATTCCTGGCCCTTTTGGACAGATGACCTGGTACTACTGCCTGCCAGGTTTAGTGTTCGTTTCATCTCTACATGTTTCTCTTGAATCTTGGTTTCACATACTCCTACCACCCCAAGGGCATGCTCCACCAACCATCTCTCCTGGTTAGGCTTTCACATCAGCCCCTCTGGAAAGCACCTGCTTTCCTGGAATGAAAACTAGATCATTGCTGCTGAATCTGCGGCACCACAATGGTGTTCAGAATTTATTAGGTTCTAATAATATCTGTCCGATTGAAATACATGGAAAAGCTCTGAAGAAAATTTCAAAGATCTATATTCTTTTTGTATCATGCCAGCTATGCTGAATTAGAATCCCCTTCCTCTGTGTATATTATGGGGACAACAGAAGCTCCAGACCTTATTTTGGCAACTTATTAGTAGTGTAGATTGATGTTTTCTTACTGCTGTGCTCAACAGAGAAAACCTGAAGGCAGTACGTACCATGAGTATGTGAGTACCTGCAGCCTGTGACCCTTAGCAGCTGAACTTCACCAAATGTCCAGTGCCTGGTATTAAGACATCCTCTCTTCAAAGCAGTCTTCTACTAATAAAATGAGGAAAGTAGGCAATGAAAAATAAATATTATGTTATCCATCTCCAGGCAGATTTGCCATTGGATATGTCTCCAGCTTAGATGGACTTCTCAGAAACTCAGTCAAGTTCAGTCACACAGCAGACAAGCAAGGAGCATTCTGCATTGGGGAACTGAGTTCAAATTCTCTGGCCTCTAGTCACACTGGCCTCTATAAACTTTAATAAAGTAAGCCTGAGATTTATTATGGGTTAAGAGGTTCTTGTGATTCAATTCTGGAATTCTGATGTTTACTCATCACTTTGGTGAAGTAGGTGGCTGATCTGTTTGTAGCAGAATCTTTGATGTAGATGGTGGTGTCAGCTGAGAAACAAGGATGATGAGCTTTAGGAAAGCCTACTAACAGTAATTTTATTGCTTCACTCAATTTTTATTGTCAGTCATAGGAGATATCAAAGATTTGTAAGAAATGCTCTCTACTTTAGGAATATGATCTCATAGAGAGTTGGTGGTGGTAAGACACACACCAAAATAGCCATAGAGCAAGTCAGTCATGCTAGGAGACATATGGTGAACTAGCAAGTGAGTGCTGTAAGTATTCAGAGGCAAAAAAAAATTTTATCTCAAGCTGGGCCTGAGCTGCAAGCCTTGTCAAGATTCTACTTGTCACACTGATTTCCAAACAAGTTCAGCGACCTGCTGCCCACCACCCCTTTCTATGAACCCCAAACGGTTCCAACTTGGCTGCCCCAGACCCCCATGCAGTTACCTTTGCTTTCAGCAGTATGTGGGGAGAACTGCCAGGGAGACTGACCTGCTGAGATCAGTTAGTATTCAGAGTTGTAGCCCTCCTTCTCGGTCACGTGGTTTCTCATGCTGAAAAGTCAACTTCCCAGCCTGTGTTCCTCAACCCATGTCTTTGCAAAATTCCTTTTTGTTAATGTGAGGCTAACATATTGTGTTCCCGTCAAGTAACCCCATTCTAATAGCTTCTACACTCGAGTTCCCAAACTCACACAGTCTCTCTTTATACCATTCTGCCTCTTTTGTTCCCCCCAGTTTCTATAACTAATTTTCTAGTTTCTGTAACTAATTTTGGCTCCTTTTATAAAGAGAATTTGTTAACTTAAGCATTTGTAAGTTGTTTAGCTTTTGACAGTTGTGTACTAATAAATGATTAAAAACCAATGTCTGACCATTGTATTGTGTATGTGCCTCAAGCTGAGAACACATATTACTTATTACATACTCTAATAGCTTTATTAAGTTAAAATTGACATATAATAAACTGTACACATTTAAAGAGCACAGCTTGATAAGTTTTGATATGTATTATACACCTGTGAAACCATCACCATAATCGAAATAATAAACATATTCAGCACTCCCAAAATTTTCCTAGTGCTCTTTTGTAATCCTTCATCCCCTGGGAGCTACTTGTTTATAAGCCTTCTGTCACTATATGTTACTTTGCATTTCCTAGAATTTTATGTAAATGGAATCATAGAGTATGGAGTGTGTTGTTTCTCGGTTTTATATTTGATTTTTTACTGCTTTACCTTTATTATCAGTTGACATGGCATCCAGACTTGTTAGAGGCATGTACAGATATGTTTCTTAACACACTATGGCTCAATATGTGGGTTATCTTGTAAACAAGATGACATTTATTCAGAATTTTCAAATAAATAATTTTAAAATTTCTATCATCATAGTGTTACATTATTTTACAGCTCAAGTTTAGAGTCAATCCTGAAAAATATCTGTGTATGATAATGTAGTAAAATGACTTTAGCAACCACCACCATAAGGCAGTTTCCTGTGCAGAGTACTTGATATCTACAATCTGAAGGTACAGAGGTACAGTCTTCTGTGATAGTACCTCTACCAATTAGAATCTAATTAAGCATAAATATTTAGCACACGACTAGGTCATATTAGATGGAACTGGCATAGGTAAATTAGCTCAGGCGTTAGGTTCTAGAAGAAAACAGCTGTGTGTGTGCACATGCACGTGTAGAATAATATGTGTAGAAATCAGCCTTCCCCTTTGTTTAAACACTTAAACCCTTTTATTTTCACAATGTACAATTCATTGTACACTTTTACTTTAGTAATTTACTTTCTAAAATAGGCTACTTATTTTAAGGAGTTACAGTGTGTAAATTGCTCTATACTTGGATTTTTACATTTTTTGTATTACACTTAGTTATTGCAATGTTGCTTCATTTATTTCTTTTTAATTTGGGGTTTTGAGGAAAAGAAAGGACATTTTATGTATTTGCTCACATAGAAATTCTCAGGTATATTTCATAGGGTTGCCTGGCTGTGGATATAAAGTAAGTAACAGTCTGAAACAAGCAGAGTTATTCTCTTAGACATATGTCTGCTTAGGGTCAAAGGTTATATTAGGTAATGAATCAACCTAGGAAGCAGAGGTGAATAGACTAAGAAATGTTCATCTTTAACCAACTCTCCATGGCCCAACAGAAATATCAAGATAAATAGTGTAGATAATAAAAACTGATCAAATAAAACTTCAGCAATGAGAATCTCAAATTATAGGTTATATTTTATGGCACATTTGGGAGCCTTGGCCTATTTTAAAATAAAATTTGAAAGTCACAGCAATAACTTTAAGACATTGAGAAAAATAGCACTATTATTAATAAAGGGATTTGGGGATAGTTTCCTGAAAATGTAAACACAAGTAACTAGTTCGGTTTTGTTCTTTTTTCATGTTTTCCTATAGTCTTAACATCATGTATCAAAAATCATTTTGTATGTGCCTTCCTTGTGGAGAATTCTATGTATATGAAGAGAACTGGTATTAACGATAAATATTGGTAGAATTCTTTTTTTTAAACCAAGAAAATGCAATATACATGTGAAATTTTAGAATAATTAGTTTTATTATGAAGCACCTTGTAATTAAAGTTTTCTGTAAAATTCTAGAAATGCAGTCAATCTGAGTGGAGAGAAAGTTTGGGTCAATCAGTTGGAAAAAAGTAATGATTTTCAAGAAAATATATTGAGGCTTTTTCGAAACCCTTCTAGATGATTATAGGACTTTCAGGATCATCTTTAAAAAGAACAGTCTATAAGAGATATCATTCATCTACTTTATTGAAGAATGAAGAAACATGGGAAAGCAAGCCAAAATTACCAATTAACCCTTTGATAACATTAACTTTTGGATAAAGTGATGTTTTTTGTATCTGAAAACGTTACCAAGTTACACACAATGTACAAAGAGCCTAATCTAAAGTAAATGATCTAAAGGTAATTTTGAAAAAAAAAAAACTGCATTATTTGGCATCACCTACTTCACCACGATACCGTTAACAGTAATATCCCATGGCTCTGCACCGTGAACCTGATTATCGGCAACCAGACCAGTCATTTCCTGGGATCCTTCTCCTCAGTGTATACCTAGAGATGCTTACATGTGTGACCTGTGTTTCCTTGGGTCTCTCCACTTTGTGTCTCCTGGATATTTTTATTTTATTTGAAGGAATTATGGTAGGCAGTGTTATAGGAGGATGCCTTGCCTTATGAATAATCAAAGCTTTTGCTTTTGTGTGATTCTTTTTACTTGGTGATTTTAACATAGTGTTTGTCAGCTTTTCCTTTCCAAGTTCAGCACCAGGTTCTATGTATATTACCTTAAAATAGTCTTCTGGATCCTTCCCCAGACCTAGCATCATCTCCTCATTAAATGGAGACCAGGTTCTATCTATACTATCATCAGATAGTCTTCTGGATTCTTTCTCAGACCTAGCATCATCTCATAAAACACTTCTCTGTTTTTCCAAATACCCTTGCCCAATCTCTACTTATCTCTGAATTTTCCAGTCTTTGCTGCTGTTTACAAAATAAGTGGCTTGGTTTTCTCTATAGGAGCTGGGGATAGGCACTAGAGGAGGGAAAGAAGGACCTTAAGGAAGGAGACTGCCATTTATAGAAAAGAGGGAAAGGGAGATAAACAGGAAGCACACATATTAATACATTAGATGATACTCTTGCTATACAGATCTTTCTTGCTGTTATGAGCTTCCCAAAGATAGGTCCAATATTCTCTTCACTCATGTATTTCTAAAGTCTGCTAAATAGCTTGTTCTCAGTCAGATTTGTTGTATTAATGAATAAATTAATATTAATGTGAGCATACATGGCTTATGTATACTACATACGCTTCTAGAAAAGATAATATGCATGTTCAAGGGGGAAGAAATCAGAAAGTAGGGCACACAACAAATGATACTTAGATCTACTGTGCATGTGTGCTTGAAACAGAGATTTCAGATAACTCATGTAAGGTATAGTATTGAATTAGGGAGATATTAGCAGCAATAACATATAAAAACAAAATGCTTATGACTTAATTGCAAAAGAAGTTTATTTCTCATTTAAGTTTCGAAAGTAAGCATTTCTGTTAGGCAGGAAGTCTAGGGAATAAAACTTCTCTTTTGCCTCTCCCTGTCCCCCTTCTCCCATTCCCTGGGACCTTGTTAACTGTATCTAGTTAGCAGAATGGGAAGAAAGAAGGTAGAGGATGGGGGGAGCAGCACACCTACTTCCTAAAAGCCTTGGCTGCTAGTATTAATTGGCTGAAACTCAGGTGGTCTAGCTGTGTGCCAAAGAAGAGGAGGAAATAGACTTCTCTGAACTGTTCGTCTCTACCACAGTGAGCATGCTATAACTATTTTTTTTTCTTTCCAGAAATTTATCTTATTTGGAGGTATTTTGACTTTTTTTATTCAAAATAAATAATGAGATTAAATATGTGAGTAGAAAATTTAACAGCCAATGAGGTAGAATTTGACAATTTTTCTTGCCTGCCTAATACATTTCTTTTCTATTTAAGTGAATTTTGTTTCTTCTCTAAGCACAGGAGTTCTTAGAGCAGGAAGAATTAAGAAAGCTTATCTCATGGTTTAGGGAGAACATGGTACTAGGACATAAAGGTAATTTAACAAAAGGTTTTCCTATTTTTAATCATTTGACATAGGAAATTAGAAGTATAGAGTGCCTAATTTTATGGTTTTGCATTACAGCTATTTTTAATGTATTATATTTTAAATAGTTCTGGTTAAATGTGGAGTAAATTGAATGTTGATGAGTTAGCATTAAAGTCCCAAATATAATTTCCAAGTAGTTATTGTTAGTGTAATTCTGAAAATATTTGTTAATTGATATGGGGAATCTAAGGAACAAAAAGAACAAATTAATCAAAAACAGGCTCACAAATATACAGGACAATCTGGTAATGGACAGAGGGGAGGGGGATTGGGGAGTCTGAGAGAATGGGGTGAAGGGTTAAAGAAGTACAAATCAGTAGTTGATAGATGTTCACGGGGGTGAGGAGCACAGCAAAAAGAATCAAGTTAGCATTAATGTACTGGCTAGGTAGAGAGCCAGAGGAGAGAAAGTGCAATTAGGGGGATCATTTTATAAACCATATAAATGTCTAACCAATGTACTATATACTTGAAACTAATAAAATAAAATTTAAAAAAATTAAAATGGCAGCTATTAGTATATATCCCATCTTTTAAACCACACACACAAGCAGACTGAGTAGCTTAACCTTTTAAGTCTGTTTTCCTAATGCTTTCTCTTTGATTTTAAAGTCTAAAAATCCTTCTTGTTTTGTGCTAGTCACTGTGAGTCAAAGTTTAAAAGACCAAAACTTAGTTATATTCTTAAATCCACTACAGAATCATTTCCTTTAAGACAATAAAATTGCTTAAATAATTCATTTCATTAATTTTTCCCTTTTAAAAAAGTTTTTATTAATACAGCTGACCTACAGTATTGCATTAGTTTTAGGTGTACATCATAGTTATTCAAATATATATATCTAAAAGCTGATCACCATGATAAGTCCAGCACCTATCTAATACCATACAACACTAACACAATGTTGTTGACTATATTTCTTATGTTGTACACTCACCATCATGATTTATTTGTTTCATACCTAGAAGTTTGAATCTCTTATTCCCTATCATCTTTCCCCCCACTTTTTGATTTTCGATTAGTGTTGACATTCAATATTATTTTATATTAGTTTCAGGTGTACGGCATAGTGGCTAGACAGTTACATGATTTAAGAAATGATCCCCCTGACAAGTCTAGTAATCACCTGGCACTATACATAGTTATTACCATATTATTGACTGTATTCCCTGGGCTGTACTTTATATCCCCATGACTATTTTGTACTACCAATTTGTACTTTTTAATCCTTTCACCATTTTTTACTCAAACCCATACCCCCCTCTATCTGGCAACCATCAGCTTATTCCCTACATCTGAATCTGTTTCTGTTTTGTTAGTTCATTATTTTGTCCTTTAGATTCCACATATAAGTGAAATCATATGGTATTTGTCTTTCTCTATCTGACTTATTTTACTTAGTGTAGTACCCCTCAGGTCCATCCATATTGTCACAAATGGTGAGATTTCATTCCTTTTTATGGCTAAGTATTGTTCTCTTGTATATATGTACCACAATTTCTTTATCCAATTATCTGTTGATGGGCACATAGGTTGCTTCCATATCTTGGCTATTATAAATAATGCTGCAATGAACATAAAGGTACATATATTTTTTTGAATTAGTGTTTTGGATTTCATCAGAAAAATACCCAGAAATGGAATTGCTGGGTCATCCAGTAGTTCTATTTTTAATTTTTTAAGGAACCTCTAAACTATCATAGTTATTATTATAATTATTTTCCACAGTAGTTGCCCTAATTTTGAATCCCACCAATAGTGCATGAGGGCTCCCTTTTCACCACATTCTCACCAATACTTGTTCTTTCGATTGCTTTGAAGCACTCATGTGAATCCAAATGCTTCCCACCTATGGCTCAGTCCTGTTTGTTAAGGATAAATTCAGTCAACAGATATTTACTGAGGCCTACTGTACACCAGACTGTATACTAGAATCAGAAGGACTCAAAGATGAATGATACAAGATTCTGGCTTTTGAGGGCTTTCATTTGGAAAAAACCTATGTGTTCATATATGGATGAATGGATAAAGAAGATGTGTTACACTTCACGGATACTGCGTGTTTTATAAGTTGAACCTTTATGGCAATCTTGCATTGAGCAAGACTACCAGCACCATTTTCCTGACAGCATTTGCTCACTTAATGTCTCTGCGTCACACTTTGGTAATTCTTGCAATATTTCAAACTATTTTATTATAATTATATTTATTATGGTGATCTGTGATCAATGATCTTCAATATTACTGTTGTAATTGTTTTGGAATGCCATCAGCTGTGCCCTTATAAGACAGAGGCAAACTTAATTGATAAATGTTGAGAGTGTTCTGACTGCTCCACCAACTGGCTATTCTCTTGTCTCTTTCCTTTTTCTCTGACCTTCCTATTTCCTGAGACACAACAGCTGATTAGGCCAATTAATAATTCTACAATGGCCTCTTAGTATTCAAGTAAAAGAGTCTCTTACATTAAATTAAAATCTAGAAATTATTAAGCTTAGTGAGGAAGGCATGTTGACATCCAATCTAGACCAAAAGCTGGCCTCTTGCGCCAGTTAGCCAAGTTGTGAATGCAAAGGAAAAGTTCTTAAAGTACAGTAAACACACCAATGATAAGAAAATGAAATAGTAATTTAGAGAAAATTTTCTTGATTTAGATAGAAGATCAAACCAGCCACAACATTCCCTTAAGCCAAAGCAAGGCGCTGTCTCCAATTCCAGGAAGACAGAGAGAGGTAATAAAGCTGCAGAAGAAAAGTTTGAAGCTGGCAGAGACTGGTTCATGAGGTTTAAGGAAAGAAGCTATCTCCATAAGTGTGACATGAAGCAGCTAGTGCTTCTTTCTCATGGCCGAACAATATTCCACTGTATACACATACAGATACACCTCAGAGATATTGTGGATTCAGTTCCAGACCACTACAATAAAGCATATATAATCCCATAAAGCAAGTTACATAAACACTGTTGTTTTCCTAGTGCATTGAATTGTTGACACTATACTATAGTTTATTAAATGTACAACAGTGTTATGTCTGCATGGATGGGCCTTGAGGACATTATGCTAAATAAAATAAGTCAGACAGAAAAAAGAAAATACTGTATGATATCACTTATATGTGTAATCTAAAAAAAACCAAACTCATAGAAACAGAGTAAAATAGTGGTTACCAGAGGCTGAGGGGTGGAGAAAATGGAGAAATGTTGGTCAAAGAGTGAAAACTTCTAGTTAGAAAATGAATAAATTCTAGGGATCTAATGCACAGTGTTGTGATTATAGTTAACAATACTATATTATATACTTGAACATCGCTAAGAGAGTAAATCTTAAATGTTCTCATCACAAAAAAGAAATGGTAATTATGTGATACGAGGAAGATGTTAGCCAATGCTATGGTAGTAATCATACTACAAAATATAAGGATATAAAATCACCACGATATATATACATTAAGTTTACAGAATGTTACACATGTCAATTATATGTCAATAAATATGGAAGTGGACTAACAGGCACTCAGCTGACTATGATAAGTTCAACATCAAATGCAGCAGAACTAGAACCCAGACAGTTTGGAATGTCACTCTAAATAAGCAAGACCTGGGAAGAGCCATGCAATATGATTTTGATGAGCCAAAGGAAGGGTGTATTCCAGAAAGAAGGAGCCATGTAGGCAGAAGCATGGAGACAGGAAATTCAGTTAATGTGCTAGGAAGGAGAAGGGCCAGTGCATGCCTCAGAGCATAGGATCTGTGGAAGAGATGCAGTGGAAGAAGAGACTAGGTGGCCTTGACCATCTACTTGAGACATTCATTTATGTCAGGGGTACATACGAACTACTCTTCTAATCCATCCTGGTTTTATCTATAAAGTCCATAACTTTTGGGTAAATCTTTTTAAATTATAAAAGCAAAGTATACTGAGTTTTACGAGATTTATAAAATAAAGAAATATGCAAAATAAAATAAGCTATAATATTACCAATTGCAGATAATTGCTATCTTATTCAAAATGAAAGACATGTTTACATACTAGAATAATATTTTATTTATATTTTTAATTCTGCTTTTTATGTGACATTTAACATGAGTGTTTTTTCCATGTCATTAATAATTTTCAGAAATATCATTATAATAAGCTATATAGCATTCCATTTTATACAGGTGCTATAATGTATTTAATCACTTCCTCATTGCTGTTCATTTAGATCATTTTCTCTGCTCAAGCAGCTTAGCACTCAGACAGTATAGATAAAGCTAGACTTCCAGATGCTTCTGTGGTTGACTAAGGTACTGAAACTACTAGAAGGACAAACTTTTCACCAAACCTCTTTATAACATTAGACCTGACCCTGAGCAGCAGCAGGATGAATTCCTGGGGAATACTTGTGTGGCCATAGAAAACAAGTAGCTGGTGGCATGTCTGTTCATATAGAGATTATTTTTCCTTTGGATCTCTTCATATCATTTCTTCAGTCACTATATAAGTATAAAAAGAGTGTGTGTGTGTGTGTGTGTGTGTGTGTGTGTGTGTGTGTGGTGTCTCTGTGTATGAGTAATGATATAATAGAAACCAGATACAAAAGATAGATAAAATATCTAGCACTTACTAGCACTTAGTAGCCACACAACTGCCGGTTACCTTCCTTTTCCTGCTCCCTTCATTATATCAGATAATCATAAAAATGTGGACTAAAGGTTTTTTTTTTTCTTTTTATAAGTATGTTACCCAAATATAGAATTAGATTGAGTCTGTAAAATCAGATGCTCTAGATTGGAAACTCTTTAATTTAGCATTTGGTGTTGTTGTAGTGCTAAAATTGGATTTTACAACTGATCTGATTGGTCATTAAAAAATAGGTTGTTAAAGAGGACAAAAAATACAATTAGTCTGGAAGAAGTTTGATTAAGTGACCTCATATTGACAGGTCCAAATGATTGCCATCAATCTGTGCGGTTAAGAGGTTTTAGAGCTCCATAACGGAGCTAACCTGTCTGTAAGAAACTCATAGGCTGTTTCACTTTATTGTAATGAAGTGAAAGGAGTTACTGGTCTGTTCAATTGCTGTTTGTTTGTTTTTGTTTTTATTTTTCCCTTATTTTTCAATTATCTATGTGGGAGAGATGTGATGTTTTGTTACTGGCTGGGAAACCTGTATCAAGCTAATGGGTATTTCAGCAGAGATGGAAGCAGTTGTTATAATAAAATGGTTTGAAAGTAAATAGTCTGTCAGAGATGTGACACTTGCTCAAAGCCAGTAGAAGCCATCTATTAGTACATTTCATGATTAGGACCCACTCAAAGCTCTATCTGATGACTTCTTATTCAGATATATGGAAACTGGTATTCCGTTTATTTGTTTATTGGCATCAGTGAGCTCATTTCTTTCAAAGCAGTATGTCTTATGATGTAAGTTTGTCAGTTAGTTTGCAAATAAATATAGAATAGCCATTTTGACTGTCATCTTACCAGTCCTGGCATGCCATTGAAAGCTCATTTTCCTGAATAACCTGTAAGTGAGCTCAACAAAATGCATAAAGCCTTTTGTAGTGCTATATTAATAATTGGAAAGCTTGCAATAAATTATCACACAAAGACACTCTAGCCCTCTTATTCTTGCTGGATAGTTTGAGAAAATCAGCTTTTTTTTTTTCTCCTTCTGGAAATAATTTTGAGCTAGATCAAGTAGACAGTTTAATCCTTGCTATTAGAAAGTGGCTTAGGGAAGCACAAGAATTAAGACTGGCTTATTTTTACCCTGATGAAGAACAGTCTACTTAGTGTAGAGCTAGCAGATACTTCAGATTCACATTATTTTGGGAGCCTAACTATAATATCATGTAATATATGAAAGAAGCATGCCTATTTTAAAGTAGGGACTTGATTGCAATGTAATAAATTGATAAATGTTTTAAATAATTTGCTAGTATTTGCCAGTATAAATTTGGAAGTTTCTGCTCAGCCATGTTTTATTCTAGTGGCCCAGTTTTCATTGGTCAGTTTCAGAGTGAAGTAATGTCTCTTTTCAGGATTCACACACTTCTTTATCTGCACTATTCTTACAGGCCTTAGGATATCTACATTGTATCTGTGTTGTTTATGCTAATGCTGTTCCTTTTTTATTAGATTGTGAGCTCTTGAGTATATTTCCATGTCTACCATATTTTTTATGATAGACATTTGATACGTACTTGTCAAATGACTGAGCAAGTAAAAGTATTCTAAGTCTCATATCCAACACATTAGCTACCTTGTAAAAGGGAAGGAGCTGCAAAGATTCTTAAGTTTTAAGACGTTTCCAGAATTTCATTTCACTAAATGTTTTGTTCAACTTGTTGCTCTTACATCAGAGGGAGTTTCAATTCTATGTTAAATCAGAAGTATTGATTTTTAAATATACATCAAGAGGCAACTGGAAATGCTCCTTGGCATTGCTGACAGCCCCTTCTTCTTCCTTGATGCTTTCTTCTCCCTTGATTCCCGTGGTTAAATTTGTGATCTTCCCACCTCACTGCTAAAATTCCTCCTACAGTTCCTTTCTTTTCTTTCCCTCAGTTTTCCCCCAGAGACTGTCCTTGTTTCTTTCTCATCTCTCTATGATCTCAACTTTAGTAGTTTCATTCGACCTGTTCCAATTTTAGTAGCATCTTGTAGTATCATTTCAGATTACGTTATCCTCATGTCTCCAGTCTTGATATCTTTGTCCAGAGCTTCTGTCTCATTTTTCTTTTCATCTAGACATCACTACTAGCATAATTGCTATCTTATTATATTCAACACTTTTTAAATGAAGCTTCTGAGTGTTCTTTTAAAATATCTTTATGTATATGAAAGAAACTAGACACATGGTTTAAATATATCAAACAGCATAGAACTTGGGGGAAAAAAGCAATAGTCTCCTGACTCACTTCCTGCTCACTTTCTAGCAGCCTTTATAAAATGAGTTCCTTACATGAACCACAAAGCCATAAAATGACCTGAAAGACTAATTTTTCCTATCTCCCAAAAATGGTACATGACTAGTATTATACCAGCTATATAGGAGAGAAATTAATTCATGACTTACACAGGGTGTCTTAGGGCATTAGAACTTAATTTTCTCAAGAAACTCCAGTTGAGACAAGGTGCTAAGAGGGGTTATTTTCAATTCTTCTAATATGATTATACTATACTTTATTTAATTGGTCAATTTTAGACATTATCATAGGAAATTTCTTGCTATAATAGATAAGGATTTACCTCCCTTATACCATGCCCTTAAATTTATTCTAATGTAAGTTAGCTTTTTAGCCTTCAGCAGGATATATTTGTACCTTCATTTCTTATTTTATCTACTCTAAATAGTTTTTCTTGATTTCCAGTTATGTAAAATAAAGATATTGGTTCTGCCCTTTACCTCCATCTCCCAATTTATTTTCTGCTTTCTCCCAACTTCTGTCTTCGATCTTTTTTTTTAATATTATCAGGGTTGATATATATGTTCTGTTCAGTAACCACAATGACATATTTCATACGTTCTATTGATTAAATCTAAGATTTAAAAATCCATATTGTTTATGTTATTATGACTATGTAAATATTGTTTACTAAAGAGACAGTAGTATATATAGTATTTCTTGTCTTCAAAGCATTTTGTTTTTATTTGTTTGTTTTTCTTCTACTTTCTAGTTGACAGTCATTTTTCTTTTACACTTCATCATAAATTTATTATAAAAAATAAAGTTGGGGGTAGCTCCAAAGTATAGTGGTTAGCACGTCTGCTTTACACGCGGAAAGTCCTGGGTTCATGACCATACTCCAGATGCTCCAGGCCCCAGGTGCACTAAGCCATGGGAGCACACCACCAGTGTGTGGGAGGAAACACCCCACCTTCAGAGATCCAGGTCTTAAGGCTAAATGGCAACATCCATAGATCAGGGTGGAAGGGAGTGGGGGAGGGGGAGTGGGAATTAAAGAGGGGAAAAAATAAAAATAAAATAATATTGTTATTATATCCATGGTCTATAGACTTCCATATCAATTTGCATTCAATCAAGAAAACAGCCACTGCAAGTACTATGGGAATAAACAATTTTAACTAGAAATTAGGATTTACAAAGGTGTGAAAGGGGTGGGGAAAAATCTGGGAATCATTCACATTAGATCTGGTGAAAAAGACAGAGCTCATAGAAACCACTGACATTGATTGCCATGACTTCCCAAGAATAATAGCTTTTTCTTTGCTTCTCTAGCATGTTTCAGGAGTTCCTCTCACTGTTAAACTCTAACACAGAATCATACAGAGAAAGGGCTTCTGGAAAGTTTAATCTCCAAACTTAGAAATAGAAATTGGTTGATAATAGTGTATATCCCCTTCAGTTTTTCCTTAATATATTTTCCTCCTAACGTCCTTCCTGATTGAGAGATAGGATCAGAGCAGTGTATGGCACAATCTGATATATATATTACAAAAGAATCATCTGGCTGCTATGAATTCAGAATGGACCATAGATGGGGAAAAAAGAAACCAGGGATATTTATTAGGCTGTTATATTAACTCAAGTGAAATATGATGATGATATGGTCTGGAATGGTAAACATGAAGGCGATTGGAAATGATGATTAGGTTCTAGATACAGTTTGAAGATATAACCAGTAGAATTTCCTGATAGATTTCATACAGAGATGTAAGAGAAAGAGAGGAATCAAGAGTAAAGTTAAAGATTTTTGCCTAAGTAACTGAATGATATTGATATTTTTTGAGATGAGGAAGATTTCAGAAGGAGCTGTTTGGTATCTGAGTGGACATATTGAGTGAGAAATTGAATATACAGGGCTGGATAAAAGGAGAGAGGTCTGGGATGAAAATGTAAACGAGTTAATATAGTATTTTCCCAGGGCTGCTCTAAGAATGTACCACAACCTTGGTGATTTAAAATAACAGGAATTTATTATCTCATAGTTTAGAGGCCATGAGTCCAAAATCAAGGTATCATCAGGGCCGTGCTCCCTCTGAAGGCTCTAGGAAGAATCCTTCCTTGCCTCTTCTGGTGGCCCAACCATTCTTTAGCTTGTGACTATATAACTCCAGTCTCTGCTTCCATATTCACAGACTTTTTTCATGGGTCTCTTTGTGCCTTCTATTCTTATAAGGACATCAGTCATTGGATTTAGGGCCACCCTAAAGGATCTTTCATATTAAGATGATTATCTAATTATATCTGCAAAAACACTATTTCCAAATATGGTCACATTCTGGGTTCTGAGTAAATATGAATTTTGAGAGAACACTATTGAACCCACTGTAGTTATTGATGGTGTTTGAGTATTTAAAGCCCTCCTAGTAGCTAAAATCACTAAGAAGTTAGTAGGTAGAAAAGAAAAGATCTGAGAATAGATCCCTGGGAACTCAAACTTTTGGAGATTGAGAAGATATGATCTGCAAACGAGAGCAAGCTATAGAAGCCTTTAAGGTAAAAGGAGAACTGATGAAGTGTTTTATCCTTACAAAGTGAGAAAAGTATTTCAGGAAGTGATGAACTACTGATGTCTTTCTCTGTCTCAATTTAGTTCTTTATTTTACTAGACTACATCATTAGTAAAATCTTTTTTAAAAATAGTGCATGAGACATAAACTTTCTAAGGAATTATATAGCTTATAGTATCTTCTGCTTTTATAGATATTTGACAGTCATGCTCAGTATAGCATTCTAAAGTCAAAATTGTTGCTTCACTATACAGTGCTGCAAGCGAGAAAAATAATGGGAGATTGATTCTCA
The DNA here is from genome assembly GCA_030015415.1 of Cynopterus sphinx. Lineage (NCBI taxonomy): Eukaryota > Metazoa > Chordata > Mammalia > Chiroptera > Pteropodidae > Cynopterus > Cynopterus sphinx. Next base: position 133,093,215 of record CM057380.1, read on the forward strand.
TCCCTTTATATGTAACCTGTTGTTTCCTTTCTGGAAGATATTTAAATCTGTATTTTATACTTATTGTATAAAGTGTCTGTTTAGATGTGGGTCTTTGTTTCATTTATTTATGAAACTGTTGTGCATGGGGTAAGGGTTTGATCTCTATATCTAAAGAGTCTGGGTTCAAATCCCAGTTTCGTCCCTCAGTAGCCTTAAGAAGTATCTCAGTGTCTATGTTTCTTCCTCTTTAAAATGGGGAGATTAATAATATTTCCCCTCTGGGGACTGCTGTCAGCGTTAAATGACTGTATGTAAATTGCAAAGAACAGTGGTGGCCAGATAGGAAAACCATTAGTAAATACTGGCTATCATGTCATCATTCATTATTTGGAACCCTTGGTGGGGCCTTTTAATCTAAAAACTAAAGTTCTGTGGAAAGTTCCTCAATTATTATTAGTAATAGTATTAAAGATAATTTCCTTTCATTTATTTTTCTCTCTTCTTGATATGAAATTTGAATCTAATCAGAAAGTGGAGATTTTGGGTTGATGCTCGTTGCTTTTATTCTATTGTATTTTCTATATGTTACACTTTTGAAGAGACTATTTCTACCTGATTTTCCAAATCTTATGTTGCATTAAAAAATTTTTCAGCTATCATATTCTTAATTTACAAGTGCCGTTTCTTAATCTCTGAGTATCTTCTTTTATAGCACTGTTATTTTTATGAATGAAATGTTCTCAAATCTATTTGAAGATATTAATAAGAAATATTTAAAGTTCTGTTCTGAGAATTATTTCTGTTTCCTTCACAGTTAGTTTTTCTGATAATATATCTTGTTTATTCTCTTAAATTGTTACAGAATTTTCTCAACTAGTTGTTTTTCTTGATTTCACCTAATGTTTAAGAGTGAATAAATAGAAAAAAAACTGATGTTAAGCTTTGATGTAAGGATAAGATTTGTTGACTAGCAGACTTACAATAGGTGAATTAAGTAGCCAGTTTTTTATACTTTGAGTTCTCTCTTCTGAAATGCAGAAAACTTTTTCCCAAAGGATGACTAATCCTATACAAACTGACTTAATTTCCTCCAGATGTTTTATTTACTTACTTACTTACTTACTTACTTACTTCTCTATCTCTCTATCATCTATCATCTAACTATTTATTTATTTATTTATTTATTTATTTATTTATTTATTTATTTATTTTACAGAAGAACCATCCATTCTGGCTTCAGGGGTGATTGCTTTCTTTCATCAATCTACTTATGGTGGGAGGAAGTGGATAAGTGGATTATTCATCAGTAGACTTTTAATTAACCCAGCTGCTTTCAGCTCCATGTCTTATATCTGCTTTGCATGGTATTTCAAGTCTCCTCAGAAGTTTTTAGGACAGCCTACTACCCTTATCAGCTGTAACACCAGATTATTACATATAGATCCTAGGCTGTGGCTTCCTTTGCGCCGACTCTACCATTTCATCTATATTCTATCTTCTAAGAAAAGAAAAAAGATGTTGAATTTTCTTGTTTGCTGGTGTTGTTTTTCCTTTTGTCTTTTTAATACTTTTTTTTTTTTTGGTTCTTTTAACTTAATATTTATGATTGGGAGGAAGAAGAGATTTTAAAATGTTTTCAACCTTCCATTTTTAATTAGTAGTCTTGTGCTTTTTGTGTTAAAAAATATATATGAATATATACATGTTTACACCTCACCAATTCTACTTTATTTAATATTGTAGTAAAATTTTTTGACATAAATATTTGAAGTAGGTTGACAAAGTATCTTCTTACCATCTTGTTATTGCATCTTAGTGAATACTTTAAAGCTGACTCTGTGCCTGCATTCTTCCTCTGACCTAGCAGTACTCAAAGATGGTGTGGTGAACTTGCACTTAGTTATTTGGTATGACAAAGAGATCACTCATTCATTAGACGAATGTTTATGAATCTCTAACCATGTATTCAGTTCCTTCCTCGATGTTCTCAATATGTAGTAAAAATATATATATACAGGAATGTTTGCCTCAAATATAGAGCTTACTGAAAATGACAAGCATTAAGTTAAAATTTATACAAATTAATGTTTTTAAACTATTATGATATGAAAGAGTTTTTTGAGTGAGGAAAATGTTTTATAGCTTAATTATGGTAATGATTACATTTTAAAAATTTTGAAATTGTTAGTGATTTTTTTTGTGTGCAAATTTTACCTCAGTAAAATTAGTTTTAAGTCTGAGGATCTAATGTATATCATGGTGACTATATTTGATAACATGGTGTTATATAATTGAAGTTTGCTAAGAGGGTAGAACTTAGAACTTAAATATTCTCAGCCTTCCCCTACCCCCCCAAAAGATAAATATTTGAGGTGTTGAATGTATTAATTGGCTTAATGGGGGGAATCCCTTTATAATGTATACATATTCAAATCATCACATTGTGCAATTTAAATATCTTACAATTTTATTTGTCAATTATACCTATATAAAGCTGGGGGGAAAATAAAGTTGGTTTTAAAAAAAGGAAGGCAAAATAATTAGAAATAAATTAGGGCAAAATATGCCCAAGACATCTTTTTTTAGAAAACTACAAAGACTATAAAAACTATAAAAATGATTAAAGAGGAAATAAATCACATGTATGAATAAAAATATTCAGTAATGTAAAGATATCAGTTCTCCCAAAATCAATCTATAAAATCAATGAAGATGTCCTTCCTCTCAGTTTTTTGTTTTGTTTTGTTTTATTTTATTTCATTGGTGAGAAATTCACAAACTGATAAACAAAAAGCCCAAAGAATCAAGATACTTTTGAAAAAGAGGTAAAAGATAGGGAGCAGATAACTCCAGAATTTCAGTTATTCTAATTATTAGTATAATATTTGCAAGCTTAGACAAAATAAAAAAAAAAATCTTGCGATAATTGCTATTTAGGCAAAAATACAAATAACCCGGGGGAGAATACAGAAAGCAATTAGTGATCTAACATGGCTTTTGGAGACAAGAAAGGCTTCCCCAAGGTGATTAATTTTAGTATGAGACACAGACAGCTGAGAAACAGTTAACTAACTAGGTGAGGGGACAAGAAAAAGTGAACATTCCAGGCAGTAGGAATAACATATACAAAGACTCTAAAGGGAAAAAAATAAATAATAAAATAATTAGACTCTAGGAACTACACACACACACACACACACACACACACACACACACACAATTAGGTTGTCTTGATCTTATTACTCTCTGGTATGTCCCCAGACATGTGGAATGTGAAATTGGCTGGTCTGACATCAACAAAAGGGAAAAGAAAGGGCCTTATATCCTGACTAAAGATAAGCATTTAAAAAAGAAATACTTCTTTATCTCTATTTCTATTTTTTCTAATTAAAATCTTTATTACCTTTTTTTTTAGACAATGAAAAGCAGCTCATAAGCATATGAAACTGCCTTAAGTCTTACCCACTCACATTTATCTAGCATATAGGTGCTACCCTGTTCTTCCTGAAGTGTTTCTTAGATAACATCTCTCTACTCTTAATAACTCTTTAGTGGCCCCCAGTTGTCAACAGAAGAAAAGACCTTCTCTGAACTAAACCCTACTTGTAAAGCTGTATTTCCCCCTGCTCCTTTTCAAATAATCAAATGATAAGTGAACATACTTTGTAAACCCTGAAAAAAAATTATTTCTAGTTCAGAAACAGGAAACTCAGAAAGATCTAGTAAAATAATCAAATTTACACAACTAATAAGCTAAAGAGCTGAAATTCACTCACATTAAGATATACACTGAGATATCTCAAAGCATAAGCTGTTTCTGATTGGCCCAGAGTTGGGCTTTAGAGGCAGCCTAATGTGGGAGAAGGAGCACTAGACTTGAAATTGAAAGAGTTCCAGTCTATTGTGTGATCTTAGGCAATGTATTTACTCTCACCTTTTCTTTGTCTATGATATAGAGATAAGAATATTTCACATGGTTGTTGTGAGGACTGTTGTGTGTAACATGATAATAAAATTATATTATGCTTTCTTTTTAAAGAGCAGCCATTAGCTTCCTAATTATGAACTATAAAGTAATGAAAATTTTAACTAAATCTGCAGTGTCATCACTCAGCTTGCAAAGAGGATTTTATGGTTTTTAAAAATTATTATATTTTATTTTTAGAAATTTTATTTGAGAAAATCAGTCTTCTTATGAAATTTTAGAGAATATTTTATATCCAAATCTGGCCAAGTTTTTAAAAATAATATAATACTCAAATGAATTTGCATTCCTTGATCATTCACATCTAAATGTTGAAAGCGGGCTCCCCAGAAGCTCAACAAAAGACAGAGGAAAATGACCTTGTGATTAAAAAAAATGATGCAGATAATCTAGAAAGCAAATAATCCACATGTGGGTAATCAAGAGTTGATTAATTGTTTTGAGGATGTTTAATTGCCTGCTGTTTATCAATATAATTTAACCACAAGTGCACAAGATAGTGATATAAATAGTCCAAGTACTATATGAGAAACGTCAGCTTTTTTATTCATGATAAATAGTATGAAAGATAGTATTCTCATTATTCGATTTTGCCATTAAAAATAGTGTGCTCATTAAAAAAAGAATTGGACTTTCTTTTCTTTTGTATAGAGTAGCAACTAATCATTTTTCCTTTGGCTTAAAAGGAAGCATGATAAACTAATGACTAGAGTCCATTTTAGGTATGGATGGTTCTAGACATTTGTATTATTTTAAATTCTTTATTGTTCTTAGTTATGTTTTTATGATAGAAATAACTGGTACTATGCGTGAAAAATAGGTTATCACTCAAGTATCTCATTTTATAACTATTTAATTTTAGAAAGAAATAATTTGTCATTTTCTAAAGTGTCCCTTTAAATGCTATGGTGAAAGCCATTTTCAGTGGCTACCTCTGAAGCCAGTAATCTGTGTGTGTGTGTCATTGTAGAAGGTACTCAGCCTTGGTTATCATACTTGAGGGAAACAAAGGAAACAAGACATTGACATGTGTGAGCTTTTTGTATTCATACATTTTCCTTTCTTGTTCTGCTTGTTGGTTTATTTTTAATGATTGCCTTAAAACATATGTGCTTTCTAGAAAATCTATCCTCAACAGTGCCTTACAGTTATTATCTACATAAATTTCTATCCCTGTAGTATAACTGCTACTCATGACTGTTGTTGGATGGCTAAATATCTTTTGGATTTTAGATTCTCTGTGCTTTGGACAGCATTTTAATATCATCACTAGCTGTCTGTTCTAAATGTAGGTACTAAAAAATTTCTAATTGTCCTTAAGGAAATGGAAAATTGTTTTTTTCGAAGACAGAATATATAATAAAATTATAGTTTTTCATAAACTTTATTTTTTTATATAATATGCCTATAGTGTACAAAATTAAGGACTTTGTAATCAAGACTAAATCATATGAGCTTATACATCCTGTACTATCTTTGGGAACATTTTTATTCAGTTTGGAAAGTAATTTGTTCAAACTTGGTAATTCATATATGGAATGAAATAATAACATTTTTCTCCCATATGTCTGCTATTCTCCATATATCTAACTCAATAAGATAATGTGAAGTTTGATTTAACTGACCTGAAGAAAATACTTAAAAAATAAATTCTTTAAAGGTTTTTTTTTTACTGTATTATGTTATTACACTCTATGTAAAGTATAATATATGTGGATGTATATGTTATAACATAGTAATATCCACATTTGTGTATAGATAAAATATACTTAATTCTAAAATTATGGAACAGATTTCAATTCTTCACTTACTAAGTATTTACTGAGAAACTGAGGACCTCAAATAGCTTACAGATGAGATTGTTTTGTTTTCGGCTTTAACTAGAGCCATAAGCCAAACAAACATACATTCTGATGGGAAGTGAGTACTTTGGTAATTTAAGCATGCTTTCATTTTCTACCAAAGTTTGCATAAACAAATCAAAATAATCAGGAACATGAGTATAAGATAAAGCAAAATATATTATCTGTCCAGTTTTTCTTTGCTATCCTAAATGGTAGCAAGTATACAATTTGCATATGTATACTTATACATTTTTGAAATTGAATCACATTTTAAATGAATTAAGGCATTTCACTACCTAAGGAATTACTCAGCAAATTCTTCTGAAATGTGAACAATTGTTCAACACTGCATTTTGGTGTTTTCGAAACTTTAGTCATTTATATGCCACCTTCATAATTTTTGTCATATTTATAAACATTTGTACCAATATTTACTTAATATTTTTTCTCTAATTCTTCTCACTTTTTAAATTTAAATATAAATTTACTGCTATCAATATAAATGAAAATAACTCAGAAATATAAATATGTAGCCATTAAAATAAAAGAATTGACTATTATCACCAAAATACAATACCAATATTGGTAGATGTATGACATTAGGAAACACTGTCCTTATATGATTATAAATTTAGATTTTGATCAATTTAATTTTCTCAAAATGCAATTTAGATAGATAGTAAACCCTTTGAGGGCAGAAAATACTTCTGGTTTGTGCATCCTTGTTTCCCTAGCACTTAGTACTTGGCACATAACAGGCATTCAGTAAATATTGAATGATAAATTAATGAGCGATACATATATTTGTGTATCATCCTCTAAAATACTACTTAGTAGTAAATTTACATAATAAAATAATAAACTGTATATGAAAATACATTATAGCCAACATATGTTTGTATCACCAGTCTTCAAAAAACTAATATAAAGCAAAGCATTTCTATTAATCTTAAGATCAAGAAAAGTTGCCGTCATATAAATAAAAAGAAGTAAGAATGAAGCAGTATAGGAGTGGGCATTGTGATTGAAAAGAGTGACAAGAGAAAATAAGCGAGAAGTAAAAATTGAAATGTATGTCATGGGATCGAAGGTGATCCTGCAACTGTCAGGCAAGGAAAAAAAGGACTAAATTAAAGTCTAAATATAGACACAAAAGTTGCTTTAGTGGAGTGAGCTCTGTTCCATTAATAGTTAATTCTAAATCACAAACACTAATGACCAAATTTTTCTAAAATGAGATATTCTATTTTTTTCCTTTTAAAAATTTTTTCAATTAAAACAAGATATTCTAATCAACCCCTTTATGGCCTTTTTCCAATAAATTCACTTCTAAAGCTTTAATCCCAACCTGTTTTCTTTTGTTCAAGCACTTAAGAAATGACATAATCAATTTTCTGCCTCATTTGCATGAGAATAAAGACCTTGTAAAGCTGAAATGAGCATATCACTTTAGTCCTATTTATAATTGGAGGTTCATCAGTTAGGAAAGCCTTTGAAATACAAATAGGCTGTTCCCCATTTTCATTTGAAATAAACCTAAGAGGCCTTAGTAAATGGAAGCAATCCACATCAACTGTGTGTCAGGAAGTCAGTGGTTAGCTGATTTGGTCACTAACAATTATTTCGACAGTAGGAATAACTAAGAGTAGGAACTATCTCTTCAGAAGAGGAACTACAGAGGCAAAAACATTCTTAGTTCAGAAATAATGTTAAAATTTTGCAGTGATATCAATATGTACTTTTTGACCTGTTACCTAATCTAAGAATATGGTTTGCACCTTGTTTTAGTGAAGGAACTCTGGGCTTATTGAGAACCATATGATTTCACTCATATGTGGGATATACAACTGAAAGCAGCAATCGAACAAGATAAACAAACAAAACTCATAGATGCAGATAACAGTTTAGTGGTTGCCAGAGGGAAAAGGAGGAGAAGGTACATAAGGGTAAAGGGGGTCAAATATATGGTGACAGAAGGAGATTTGACTTTGGATATAAACACACATACAATATACAAATAACGTATTATTGAATTGTACACCTGAAACCTATATAATTTTATTAACCAGTGTTGCCTCAATAAATTTAATAAAAAATAAAGAAGAAGTGAGTGATGGCTTATTTCTCTTTTTAAAAAAATGTTTATTAAAAAATGTGTCTCTTTCAAAATTGAATACAAGAGAGAAAATTTAAAAAGAACATGAAAGAAATATATATTTCCAAGAATTTAGAGTTAGTTGAGAGTGAAATAGAAAGGAAATGGATTCTACTGAACTGGAGTGGACTGTCTAGAGAAACAGGACTAAAAAGCAGCTGACCTTCCCTTCAGCATGAGGAACATCATCACGCCTGGTCACTGTACCAGGAAATATGACGCAAGTGTGGAAAGCATATAAGAAAGAGCTATTCTATTCTGGCATGTGGAGTCTTCAGTCATGGCATAAAGCTGTCACGTGATTGGGGTGCATGTGGATATCTTTGGCAGCTACAATGGTGCAGTAGCCTCAGATCATTTAGCAGAGTCTGAGTCAACCCAGCACCCAGAAACTCAGAAGGTATTTGAGAAGGGGACACTTAGTAAGACAACTATTAGTTTTCCCTCTTTGAATGGGGTTGAATGTTTTCATTATGCAACAGACTGAACAGGAAAATAAAGGGCTCAGAATATTTGGATATAGTAATATGCCACTAATGAGATTATATGGGCCTCAAAATAGATAGCTCTCTTTGTTTAGAACATTTTGCCAATTTTAGTCTGTCTGCTTGTATGAAGGAGCACACACCTGAAAGTCAGGCAACTATGAACTTTTAGGTGACTTTGATTAAATCTTATAAATTTTTTTTGCCTCATTTTTTTCATATGTCTGATACGTTACCTAAATGGCAATTTTTTTTTATTGAGAGTTGAATTAGGTAATATATGTGAAACCCATTAAAAAGTTACATAAATGGTATATAGTCTCAAACATATGAAGCACATTGATTCATGGATGCTATTTTCATATACTGATGACCAATGATGTATTGGTCAGGTTGGGATAGGTTATGCTAATAGTAATAAAAGACCCTAAAATCTCAGTGGCTTGAAGCAAAAAAGTTGATTTCTTGCTCATATTATATTTGTCCATCCTCATTCAGGAATTTGAGCTATTAGAAATTGCTGGTCATTGTGATGAGGGAAGGGCACATTTGAGTCACAGTCTATATCTTCAAGGCTCTGCCTACAAGTGACATGTGTCACTCCCTAATTAGCTTCAGGAAGTCACATGGCAATCCTAGCTTGTATCTAAAAGAAGAGCTGGAAATATTTGATGAGCAGCACTAATGACTATTGCAGATGGTTTCTTTCCATTTTCTACACTTGGATGACTTTTGCAACAGAAAAGCTGTCTAGATGTTTCTTCTGTCACTAATACTATTATATTCTTTCTGGATACCTTTCAATAACCAAGTAGACTTTCTTAATCTTATGTTTCCTAAGTTTTGAGGATTTGCTAGCACTAAAATTTTAGTAGCCATTTAGTAGAAGTTTCTTTGAGAGAAAAGCAGCAATTGTTTAACATCCCATTTTTGTTTTCTTTGCCAAACAGACATTGATGAGTGCTCTGATGGCTTTGTTCAGTGTGACAGCCGTGCTAACTGCATTAACCTACCTGGCTGGTACCACTGTGAGTGCAGAGATGGCTACCATGACAATGGAATGTTTTCACCAAGTGGAGAATCATGCGAAGGTCAGTACAAGGAGAAGACCTGTAGTTTAAGGAATCCTTTTGAAATTGAGGAATATACAGTTAAATGTAAATAGTAGAAATCGAACTAATGTTTAAGTTATTGATAATTTTTCCTGCATGTTTATACAACAGTGATTGGAAACATGTTAACATCTAACATTTGCTTGCTAATTATAATTGATTTTTAGATAATTAAAATTTGTGATGCTAAACCAATTCTCTGTGGATACTTGCAACTGTTGAAGGGTGTTTTTAGAGTGAATAAACCCATAATATCAGATAAATTTTTGAATGGCAGCATGCAAAAATCTGACCCTAAAAAAACTAGAAAAATAAATAGATGGGGAAAGCAGGATAGAGAGGAAAAGGGAGTAGAGAAAATATAATGATGATATGGCCAAATCATATATACAATACATGCTACTCTGGGCTGTGTTTAACATACCACATACCTGGCAAAATAAGAGATATTTATTGAATGTTGAATACAGAAGACATGGTTCCTGCTTGAAAGGTTTCAATTTAGTAGGAATGGAAAATTCAACCAGATTATATTCAATTATTTACCATTAATTTTGAATTATTTTCAGCGAATTGACAAACAACTCTACTTTTCTATATCCTCTGTTAAGGGGTACAGTTGTAAGAAAGCAAATAGAGTAAGCAGAGCCCAGTGAATAACTGCCAGAGAAACCACCCACACTGGAAGGGTTTGCCAGAAGTTAGACACGGGAATGCAGAACAAAACAAACCTCAAAATGTCATTATTTTCTCCATTTGCATTTATACCTTCATTGACTAAGAGCCTGAGAGAATGATGTGGCTAAAATGACACTGTCAGTGAAAGCCTTGGAAATTCTAACTAGACAGTACTTGACACCTAAATGACAAGATGTCTTTTATCTTTGTGCTTCAAAAGGTTTTCACATAGAGAAAAGGGAAATAGACTTCGTTGATAGATGCCAAGGTTCCCAGCATGCTTTGCCAGCAGCTGCAGAGCTCTGGACCTTGAGCACAGGGTCCTTTTGGATTTTTACATAGGAATGGGACTACTGTTGCCTTACCAGGAGTGAAAACCTGGCATTTGCAAATAACAACTTAACTGTGGTCCGAGGGCTTTACGTTGCACTTGTCAGTGTTCCAGGGTGAATAAACGCCTCAGCCAGTAGAGAATGCCGGGAACCACAGATTGCAGTTCAAGAAGCAGATCAATGTGATTCTGCTCTGATAAACTATTTTTCCAATATGCTGTGGTAGATAATGAGAAAAAAAGTCTTCAGAGCAACTTTTTTGTTAATATTTTATTTTAGTTGCACACATAAAGAATGAATATAAACTGATTACAGATAGTATAAATTGTATAGAAATATATAGATTAAAGCTGAAAACGCAGCTTTATTTTATTCCCTTTTTCCCCATCCTTTCCACTTCTCCTCTAGGAATAACCTGTGTTTAATTTTGCTCGATATCTTTGCACACCAGAACAGAAATAGAAAAAACATACACTGCCGACTATCTTTCTTTACATTTGTAACTGCACTCACTATTAGTTATCTAGTGATGCATAACAAATTACCCCCAAAACTTAGCAAAAACAACAAAAGTTATCTCACAGCAGCTTAGCTAGATACCTGGTTCGATGTTTCACATGCGACTGCAGTCAAGTTGTGGACCATGGCTGTGGTCTCATCGCAAAGACTTGTCTGAAATGGGAGTGAAGAAAATGGGAAGCTATTTCCAAGGTCACTCATGTGGCTATTGGCAGGCCTTGTTTGTTTGTTTATTTGTTTGTTTTAACACATGAGCTACTCCATAGACTGCCTCAAAACATGGGAGCTGTCTTCACCTAGAGTAAGATGGAAGCCACAGCCTTTTCATAACTTAATCTTACCTGTGAGCTTTCATCACTTTTTCCATATTCAATTCGTTGGAAGTAGCTCTGCATTCTGGGGAAAGGATTACATAAGAACCGAGATATTAAATGATAAAGACCATTGAGGGTTACCTTATAAGCTACTCACTATAAGGACCATCAGCATTGTCTCTCACTCCTGTTTTACTGAGTAAAGTTTCATTTCTCCTATGAAAAATTAAACCCTCCATTGTACCTTGCTTCTCATTCCCTGTCACCTGTGTGAAGTCTTTGCCCTTATATTACCCACTTTCTCTTCCATGTCACAAATACTTTTCCTACTGCATCATTCTCATTACCACACAAAGAGCCTAGAGTAACACCCATCTTTAAAAAATAAAACAAAAACAAATAAAAAGTCACTTCCCTTTGTATCACCTGATTCTTCCAATATTCCTCCCATTTTTCTGCACCCTTTTAGAATAAAACTCTTTAAAAGAATTTTCTAGACTTGGTATCTCTGATCTCCTGCTTCCAGTGAGGTCTTAGTCCTGCTTCTCCAGTGAATGCTCTCCTTTCAAGATTACTAACAATTGTCATCTTGCCAAACCCACGGGTTTGCCCAACAACTCAGCCATTTGGCCCAGTAGATTATTTCTTCCTCTCTAAACAACTTCCTTCACTTGGTCTTGAGGATGCCACTCTCTCTTGGCTTTCTCATAAAACTACAAGCTTCTCCTTTCATTCTCCAGGGAAGAGTAAAATCCAAAACCTAACAATGGTTTACAAGGGCCTGTATGATACGGGTATTTGCTTTTCTAGCATTTCTCAAATATACAAAACTGATTCCCTCCTCATGTGTTGTTCTTTGTCTGGAATGTCCTTCCCCCACCCCTTTGCCTGCTTCTTTTTAAATTTAATTCAGATTTCCTCTAAAATGACTTCTCCTGGGGCTTCTCAATTTAAAATAGCATCCTACCCCTGACCACTATTCACTTACCCTGTTCCACTTTTCTTCATAGAAATTTTAAATTCTCCTGAGATGATTGTATATATTAATATGTTTACTTGATTATTATCTGCTATAGAATGTAAGCTTTGAAAGTCACATAATTTATTTGCCTGTCAGTTATCAGTGTCTACAATAACTCTTGGCACATAGTAGATGATATATTTGTTTTTATAATGAAAAAGATTGAAATGTATGATAAATAATATTTTAATCAGAAATATATTAGGAACATAACCTATGTTAAAAGTGGATATATAATGTGATTTATAGTAGCTATGTTTAAGTGATCAGGACAAAACATAATTAGTGCATTCATGAGTGTTCAGAAAATAACAAGGAAAATTAAACTAGCTGTTAAAGTAACACATAATAAAGATTAAAAAAGGAGGTAAAGAATTCTGAGATGTTTACACCCAAAAGGCTTTTCGAGGAAATGCCATAAACACAGAAACAGTGGGAAAATCTTATTTTTAAAAAGCCACAATTCTAGAATGATGATTTTACTATTAAGCTTCCAATAGAATTTATAATAATTGTCAGAAAAATCTACTACTCTTTCAGAAGACAATGTGCTCTGAAGGATTCTTTGAAAAGAACCCACCTATGTTATTGGAAAAAAAAAAAGACTGAAATGTTTCTAACACCTACCAATTTACTGGAATTTCAGCAATTTATAGAACTATAATATTAATATGTAAAAGGATGCAGTTTTAAGAGTATAATTGTTTCTGAGCAGGTGCTATTTTTCTGTTGCTGAACAATAATAACAACAACAAAAATTTCAAAGTGGACGAAGCCACAGCAGTGGGTTTACAATTATTCTGAAGTATAGGATTCATACTCAAAGACATCAATAAATAACTGCACACTGTTTCACTATTTTTTAGCCTTCAGTTGTATAATCTACAATATAGATGTTTACAAGTCACATTCATGCAATACATACTGTTTTGCTCATCTATCTCAGAAGTGTATAGACATTTAATCCCCAGGTAATGTGCCAGAATATCATTTTTCTTGTCTGCCTCATCATTTCTACCCCCAAATTTGTCTCTCTCTGAGAATAAAGCCCAGTATTTTTTTAACATAATAATATTTTGTTTTCATGTTTACATTTCATTCTAGGTTATCTTTAAGCTTGGTGAGGATTTTTGAACTTGTAAGACCAAAAATAATATTTATAAGACGATATCTTTTTTAATGTTATTATGTTCATCCAAATACCATAAATCTTTAACCTAAATCAATAAAAAGGACAAAATAAAATTAATCCAATTTAGCTCAACAGGTAGTTAATGAATATATGCATGGGTACTTTCAGGTACTTTACCAGGCATCTGTTACATACAAATATAAAGGAGGATGGTCACTGGTCTCAGCTTGTAGAAGAGGTAAAATATGTATAACAAAACTATCATACAAGATAGAATGTGGTGAGTTTCTTAATTGAGGAGAAAGCTACAAGGTTGAAAATGATAAAATATTTGAGAAAAAAATGTAAATTCAATGCTGTAAGGAATAAAAGAGAGAAATTATTCCCTGATTGAGGTTAAGAAAGGCTTGAGAATCTAGCATTTGTTTTAGGACTTCAAGCATGATGTATTATTGCGAATTGAGATAGAGGAGTGTAAACAAAGGAACTAGCTTTAAATGCCTTACTAAGAAGTTTGAACTTGAGTCTGAAGGAGTATTTTTGAGAAAGGGAATTATAAAAGTATATCTTTGCCAAATTCGTATTTTGACCTCGTCCTTTTTCTGAATTCCAGACCCATAAATCCAGTTATTTACTAGACAGCTCTACTTGGAAGCCCAATGGAAAGTATAATTTGATGTGCTAAACTAACTCAGGTCTTTCCTCATCCCTGCCACCCAATCCACTCCTCAGCAAAATCTTGCTCTTCTTTCTGTAAATAATCATCAGCCAAATTTTCTAAGCCATTGTTCATGATGCCTCCCTCTGCCTAATATTTGAAGCCAACAAATCACTAAATTGCTTTATCTTGTTTGTTTCTTGGAAGATTCTATCTATGTTTTTTTTTTCTACGTATCTTCACTGTTACCATTCAATATAGCTTTGTGCTTAAGAGGACAGACTTGGAGCCTGACTGCCTGGGTTCCCATCTGAAAACTGATGTGTCATTTCGGGAAAGTTATGTTATGCAACATTTCTATGCCTCAATTTCCAATGGGGATAATAATTGTACCTTCCATGGTTATTATGAGGATTAAGTGAGTCATTATATGAAAGTACTTAAAATCTGGTAATACCAGGTACTATATAAGTGTTTGCTTTTATGATATGACCATCTCTTGCCTGGACTACTGAAATAGCCTATTGATTGATCTTCTGCTTAAAGTTTGAAACTACTCAAATCTCTTTACCAAGATGAGGTCAACAGAATCTTTCCTAAGTGGATCTCTGATTATGATTTTTTTTTTGCAATTACCTAAAATAGCATTATATTTTCTTAATGTGCAGTTCAAACTTCTTAACATGACCTTTACTTGGGCCCCGAGTACCTATTTAACTGCATGTTTATCTACTCTGTACATTCAAGTCATACCAACATTTCCATTTCTTCAAAACATCTTGATGGCTTTAAATGTTATGCCTTCAAACACACTCTTCTGAGTAAACTGCTCTTTACCACCTCTTTGCTTGGCTAAATCTTATTTATGCTTTAGTTGCTACACCTAGAGAGTATGTATGAAGTCAGAAGAAAGATACCAAGAGAGCTACCAAAGAAGCATGTTGATAGTATGCAATTAAAGAAAATTTATCAGAGAGAGTGAAAAATGCTGCTGCTAGATCAAGTTACCTACATGTTTCTCCATGTATGACAAATACACGTCAATTATTGTAGTGAGCTACTTTTTACTCTATTTCCTAATTGTAGGTGCACTTTATTTATGAACACATATTCTTTATGTGCCTGGACATCTTCTCTTCTTATGTATGATTATAGGGCTATGTAGTAGGGTGTATTGGCAGAGTTTGTGGTCAGAGAGACCAAACAACTATGGTTAATGTTTTTTCTGCTTATAATAATTCCTAATTATAAGAATATTTAATGGGAGGCAAAGATCCACTCATCAAATATACCATATTATACTGAATAAATTAAACATAAAGCTACTTTAAAATTTTCAAAATAAATATATTAACTAATATATCTTTAAAAATATTTTTAAAGTATCTTCATACTGGCTAACAGTTCTCCTTTTGATTATAGTCTGTAATTATAAGCATTATTATCCTTGGAAAATTAAACTAATATAGTTCATTGTAATGCTAATAAAAAATTTTGGCCATTGTCTTAAGTCATTGCTTTTATTGAGATGGGAACTAATTAAAAAATCAAGGTAAATAGAAATATACCATGTGGCTTATTTTCAGGAATGTATATATGACAGAACTTAGGTATTTAAGAATTTAAATATGACTAAAATATAATCTTGACTTGCTCATGTCTCCAATTTTGTTGAAATCAAGCCACATAAGAAAGATATTTACTAAACTCTATTATACAGATTTTGAAGTAAAATCAGTCCACATTTGCCCTAGTTAAAAGCTGTATGTTCCATCTCCTCTCTAACCCACTTTTTCTGCTGCAATTTAATTTTTTTCTTGACCTTTACTCAGAAGAAACAGATGAAATGGGAAATAACTGCTTACTGCCACTCATACAATATCCCTGAAATGTATTTTGGCTTGTGACCTTTAAATTATGGGGATAAATAAAATGAATCATGTCTCCTATGGACCTGATCTGTGGGTCAAGATGTTTGCTTTTCATCTGTATGAAAATGCTTTAGGCTGTGATTGCCATGGAATAGGTGAGGGCAGGTGAAGAATGGGCAGTTGCCAATTGAGTCAGGCAGGAGATGAAATGATAATGTGAAATGGAAAAGTTAAGAAGTGGTAGATTCTTTGTGAGAGACATGGTAATTCCTGATGGTGCTTTGCCCTCCCATTGGTGAGAGGCAGTGTGTAAAGACAGTGTGAAAATGCCTGGACTGTAATGGAAAAACACCCCAACAGACCATTGAAAAGAGCTTACATGTGGGCGACATGGCTGTGAGAATAGGGCTTGAAATTGAATAAAATGCCTCAGTGTTCCCATGACATCTTATCTACCACAAAAAAAGAATTTTCTGTAAGTATCATTTTAACATTGAGAATGATTTCCCCAATAAAAAAATCACAGGCACTTTTAGAAATTTCCACAGCTAAATTGTTTTTGTTTGATAAAGTGAGCCTTTTTCTTAACTTTCAAAATATATAAGTGTTTCATAAAGCTTAATGGTATTTACAGAGGTATAAAAGTTAAAAATCTAACCAAGGTTATTTGGTGTTTGAAATCAAGCATGAAAATATTTTCCTGTGAAATCCATAGATGATTAACATTGCTTTCATCAGCATTTAATGGAAAATGCATGCCAGTAAGATGAAAATTAATTTACAGCTGAATGCTTTATGTCAGGAGACAACCCGGCTGATTGCAGTTGTTTGAAACCGAGCATATTCTAAGCACACTGCCTGCTGCCTTTTCTTGGCCGTAGATATTGATGAGTGTGGCACCGGCAGGCACAGCTGTGCCAACGATACCATTTGCTTTAACTTGGATGGTGGATATGATTGCCGATGTCCTCATGGAAAGAATTGCACAGGGGACTGCATCCATGATGGAAAAATTAAGCACAATGGTCAGATTTGGGTGTTGGAAAATGATCGGTGCTCTGTGTGCTCATGTCAGGTTGGTATAAATATAAAATTTTAATCATTTTTATTGAAGTGTAATTTACATGTATTTCAAGTGTACAGCTTAATGAACTTAGAAAAATGCATATATACATTTAACTACCTTCGGAATTAATATAACAGAGCATTTCATCTACTCAAAATGTTGCCTCTGTCCTTTCTTAGTCCCATATCCCCAGCCCCAAACAAACACCATTTCCAGTCACTATAGATTAGAATTGTATTTTCTAGGGACTCAGATAAATGGATCATATAGTACATACTCTTTTGTGTTTGGCTTCTTTCTCTCAACATTATGTTTTTGACATTCATTTATATTCATGACATACATCAGTAACCCATTCCTTTTTGTTATTTAATAATATTCTAGTATGTGAAAATAATGCAATATGTATACATTTTGTTGATAAAGTTATTGTTGCTAACTATGCTGTTGTTACCCTAGTCACAATATCTCCTTTGAATGAATGCATAAATGAAGCCAGAATGGACATGCTATGGCATAGGACATAAATATATCTATTTTGGGCTCTATTTTAATTTTAGAAGGATGTTCTGTTGCATGTACATAGTTGATAATAGAGACTTAAATTATAGTTAAATGAATGATACAGTTTACCAAGGACTCAACTATTATGGAAGAAATTATAACAGTTTGTACAAAACATAAGGTCTGAAATATTTCACAAACTTAACAATATGTAAGACTTTTGGACTAGCTACCAAATACAAACACACATGCCCTCACACAAAACAAAATTTAGTTAGCATTCAAATTACTATACTACTAACCAAGTACATGTATATTCATATATACACTTAAGGACCATGTAGTGCTTATCATTTCATAGTGGCCATTTCTGGAAAATTTCTTTTTGGTTGAATAGCGTGTGGAAAGGAAATTGGAATTTTTCCAGCTTGGGTAATTTCTGTGTTAGCGACAAAATGGAACTTTAACGAAAATCAATTATATTGGGTAAACAGTGTGAATGATCTCAACTTCAAATCAACATCTGAGCTTTTATATATGTTACATATATGTATATAAGTAGAATATATATAATATGTATTTGTATATATGTACATACATATATTTTGTCTCCACACATACAGACACACACATACACATATGCTAATATATTGAGAAATGGAGGCTTTTGCTAACTGCTTTTTTTCCTTCTCTTACAGAATGGATTTGTGATGTGTCGACGGATGGTCTGTGACTGTGAAAATCCCACGGTTGATCTTTTTTGCTGCCCTGAATGTGACCCAAGGCTTAGCAGTCAGTGCCTCCATCAAAATGGGGAAACCTTATACAACAGTGGTGACACATGGGTCCAGAATTGCCAACAGTGCCGCTGCTTGGTAAGTTTAACTACATGAAGTGCAGGATGAATTTAGACTTAGCAAGCAACTTTGCCCTCCCCCACCCACCAGTATGCAATACCTGGCCATTAGATAGTGCTGGCGTTTACAAAAAGTGAGCCTAGTTAAAATGACAAGATGATGGCTATGCAGTCAAGACCTGTGAAGAAATATTCTGGGTAGACGTGGTGCACCATGTTGTGTATGTCTTTCAGGAGTATCTCCAGAGCTCAAAAAAAGAAAAAATTCAGCTTCTTCAGTTTCATTCAGTATAGGCTTACTTAGACTCCAGCATCTAGAACAGACACCTAATGGCATATACAAGCACTCCCTAAATATTTGTTATGAATAGAACAATGGCATCCA
Source organism: Cynopterus sphinx (assembly GCA_030015415.1). NCBI lineage: Eukaryota > Metazoa > Chordata > Mammalia > Chiroptera > Pteropodidae > Cynopterus > Cynopterus sphinx. Next base: position 133,112,114 of record CM057380.1, read on the forward strand.
CAGAAAATATAATTTTTTTCCAAATAGAAACTTTTAAATCCATTTCTATCAGCCATGCTCAGACTTAAAAAAGAAAAACAACAACAACTACAACAACAACAACAACAACAACACATTTTTTCTTCTAAAGACCGTTACTGTAGATGCAGTTCTGGTGAGCACCCTGTTTTACACATAATATGCACATGTGATGAATACTTATCTGGAGTGTTAGAATTGAATGTCTATATATATTTATAAAACTTCTACTGGAAACAGGAGGTAAAAAAGAAAATGTAAACTTGATAAAGAAAACACCAGTCTTTTTTTTTATTTGACCAAATTTCTTGTTTCTTTCTAGTTGTGTAAATGAAAAGAAAAATTGGTCTGTGTGTCTTTATAGAAGAAAGTTTCACAGATACTACTTTTAAAGTTATGGCTAGTTTTCTTTTTATTTGTATGAGGATATTTTTAAGGCAGTGCTTTTTTGTTGCTTCCTTTTTATACTTTCAACCCAAAAATCAATTGAAAGAGCAAGGTCAGTTTCTGTGCCTGAAGGCTGCTTTCATCTACAAAACCATGAGATTCAGAATTATGAAGAAAATAGAAAACAGGTGGAAACTACATTTACAAAGATCAAATTCATACAATTTTCTTATGTGGAATAAAAAGACTGAAATCAGTTCCTAATTTTGTTCTTTTTTTTTTCAAAGTCCCTGTACTGAGAAACATATAAATGAACAAACAAAGACTGTCAAATTCCCTTCACATTTCAGACAAAACTTTCTTTTATACAGAAGGAAATCAGTGAGAAGTTAGGGGGGGAAATCAAGAGAACTATTTTAAAAAAGGGATCTCACAGGCAACAAGTTAAATAAAAACCCCTTCCATAGTAAATAATTCTCCTTTTTCATGGGAAAGATAGGGGCATGCAAATTTGATTGTTTTTGCTTTTGTCTTATTGTTGTTCTTGTTTAATTGTTGAAGACCGTTTTAAAATCCAGCTGCAGTATAGACCTCATCACTCAGATTGGGCTTTATGTAGATGCCCTGCAAGATTCATGGCTTTGAAGGTCTGAGTATAATAAATTGAGTGTGCAGTAAACACCACGCTCCCTCCCTCTTCTCCTCCCTCCTTCCCCTCTGCCTTTGCACATCTTCTTTCCTTACAGCAAGGGGAAGTTGACTGTTGGCCCCTGCCTTGCCCAGAGGTGGAGTGTGAATTCAGTGTGCTCCCAGAGAATGAGTGCTGCCCACGCTGTGTCACCGACCCTTGCCAGGCCGACACCATCCGCAATGACATCACCAAAACTTGCCTGGATGAGATGAATGTGGTCCGCTTCACTGGCTCCTCTTGGATCAAACATGGCACCGAGTGTACTCTCTGCCAGTGCAAGGTAAAACCCATTCAATTCAGGGAGGGGGCACTTGGCCAGCTGCACCGAGAGCTCATAGATATTAATGCGCTTAACCTGGCCCATGGGAAGCATTTTTATTTTTCCTATTTATTGTTCAAAGAGAGATGGGAGAAGTAAATGCTACTCAGTTTGTTAGCGCTAATGCTGAGTGTCATGTGAATCCTCCGACACACATGCAAGGAGAAGGAGGCGCATGGTCAAAAACCGGAATGATCAGTTATTTCTGTCACCAGAACAGAAACAACCTATTTAAATTGCCCTAAAATATCTAACTGTACATATCTTTTAAAAACCGACAGCACCAAATTTTCTGTTTCTTCTTTCATAATTGAAGACAACATTATTTATTGATTTTTATCTGGTCCCTTTACAAGATCTGTAAGATATATTGACAAGGTAGATATATTTTCCAAAATGAAAATCAATAAGGCAAAGAAATAGGCTTATTTCTTGGTTTCTTGTGGTCCATTACATTGAATTGAAAATTTTAAGACCTGTTACTCACCATATTTCATTCCTACAGTTGGACAAAAATTATTATAAAGATTTTTCTTCTTATTACCATAGGAAAATAGAGCACTGTGCCTCAATAAGAACAAAAACACAAATAATGTAGACAGAGTTTATTGAGTTCATAGATAGTGACAAAGTTGAAAGCATTCTACTCTGATTATTGTTTACAAACATTTGATTTAGAGGTCATTGTTTTTCAGTTATAATTTTGCAATCAACACTAAAACTACGTAAAAAATCTGTAGGGTTTAACAACAACAAGAAAGCAAAGATATCAGATTTTTTCCAGCATAGCACAGCTCTGTCTTTTTAAGTGAGCATTTTCATTTAAAAACACTTTTCGATAGAGCAATCTAATTCAGATTCACTTAGTACAAATTTTTGCTAGACTGGCTCAATGTAACAGGACAAAGTAATATAAAATGCTTTAAGCTTTGATACTACTATCTATTTCAAACCAAAATTTCTAGCTCTTTCAATCAATGCAATTTTCAATCAAGCAAAGGTTTTTGAGTGAACATTCAGTGCTGTTTTCTGTAAGTGCATTAGCAAATTTGAAAGTTACTACTAATAATAAAAGTTATAATAATGCATATGCAATGTTGTTTTGATATACATTTAATATGAGTACAGTTAACAGTTCATATCTAGAAACTTCAGCATTAATGACCAACAAGAAAATACTTTCTGACATTTAATTATCAAATAGAGTTGAGTCCCCTTGCACTTTTCCTCTGTTAGATTATTGTTCTGAGCAATGACAACACAAATACATACCAGGTAATGGGATGAAAAACACACCGAATATGGCACAGACAGATATTTTCAATAAGAAAAGTGCATTCAGTAATAGGCAGAAAAACATCAGAGTATTTTCTGGGGTAAAGAGCATGAATGAGCTTGTCATTCACTGCCTTGTAAACAACTATTAGGATTTTTTTTGGCTCAAGGTAAGAATGTATTCCAAAAAGTGTACTTTGGCATTAAATTCATTTTTTTTTGTCAGATAAGTGCTAATTCTCAGAAATTACCATTTGATACTAGTTTCCTTTTCTTATTAAATATGAGTTATTAGAATATGCTAAATTTTATAGAATTTATCACAAGTATTCACTTTTATTGTTTATTTTTTTTAAATAAAATTTATGCAAAACATTAATTTGGAGGTGAGCATTCTTCATAATTAGATGTTTTCAGTTCACTGTTTTTACTTCTCTCCCCACCCTAGCCCACTCTGGATTATTCTCTTTAGTCCATCAGTTCAAATTGTGTGGCTAATACCAGGCGTATAATGAGAAGCAAAAAACAGAATCATTTCTAGAAATTATCGCCCAGCCCCTTATTTTCTAGAGCTGTACTGTCAAATACAATAGTCAGCAGCCACATGCGACTATTTAAATTAATTAAAATTAAATTAAATTAAAATTAAATTTCTCAGTCAACTAGCCACATTTCAACTGCTTACTAACCTCATATGAATAGTGGCTATGATATTAGATAGCACATATAAAGAACATTTCTGTCATCACAGGATTTTTCATTTTACAAGGATTCAGTATTTGGAATCAAACTAAGCACTCAATAAATAATGGCTGTTATTGTTGACAGTGGGGTTAAAAGACATTAATTAAGTCATGAAACAGATAAAGACATTACAAACTGCGATGGATACTCTGAAGGGAAGGAACACTGTGCTAAGAGGCTGTATAACCTGTGAACCAGTTATTTCCTAAGGAAATGACATTGCAGAGGAAATCTGAGGAATTAAAGGTTAGCTGGTGAATAGGGTACAAATTTCCCTTTTCTCTATAAAGATGACTTCAAATTTCATTTGCTTAGGTTAAAAAAATGTTTTCTCCACTCAGAAGTTAAACTCTTGAGTCAAAAATGAATTACTAAGGTTGTCTTTTCTAAATCTAAGACGATGCACCCTTATGATGGGGTTAGGGTGTTTTCAATCGATTATGCTTTGGGCCCCAAACAAACGTTGGATGTACCCAGTTGAGAAACAAGGAGAGGAGGGATTAGAGGGTCATTTCCTTTAATAAGAAATCACTGAGCAGGACACTGAAAATTGGAAGCAGGGGGCCACTTTTAATTCCTGGGAAGACTAGATGTAATACTGAAGTAATTGAAGTATAGAAAAATTAGAGTTTTATAAAGTTGAAGCTACTCACTTCCTAAATGTTGCCTTCATATAACAGAAATGGCAAACAAAGTTTTGAAAAATGGGCCTTTGTACTAATGTTATAATACATAACTAGATCTGTCTATGGAAACAAATATTCTATAAATAAACAACATTATAATGAAGACTTTAATTGATGATCAACAGAGCTTTGTAAATTGATAGAGGGAAAAAGGAATATTCTATAAATATTCAAATGACTAGACAGCATTTGAGGGAAGTGATTTTTATATGCTTTTTATATGATTTTATATGATTTTTATATATCTAAATAAATTTCACATGGAACAAATATTAAATATTAAAAATAAATCAAAACAAACAAAATGTAATAAAATATTTATCAAAATTCTAGAAGAGAGATTCCTTTTTTCTAACTTGGAAATGATAATATATACTTCAAAGAAAATTTAGATATTCTATAGATAAACAAAATTAGAAACAAAAGTAGAAAGTCAGAACTGGAGGCTGAAAAACTATTTTCAGCAGATATGATTTATTAGATTAAAAACATAAAAATTAATAAGAAAAATGCTTATTTCCCCATATATAAAGCAGCAATAGATGAACAAACAATTCACTAAAATACATGCAGCTATTAAAAAGGAAATCTTTCAACTTTTAGTTGATACTTAAATATAAGTTAATATATGAATAATTATTTTCACATACTATAGTAAAAAAATCTTTCACGATAATTCCTAATGCTGACAGAAATGTACTGAAATTGTAATTCCTGTGCACTGTTAGGGACATTGAAAAATGCATTTCAATAGCTCACACATACCCCTCCTTGCCAGCTCTTTATTCCCACATAAATATCTTTTGTCCTATTAATTTTAGTTTTGTGATTCCATCCTAAAGAAATAATCTAAAATATGCAAAAAACTACAGGCATGACAATATTCACCTCAACATCATTTGTCATGCAGAATCAAAGAAGAAACCAAAATGTCCAATAATAGAAAAATAATTAAATAAATTGTAGTAATTCTGTGATGTAAGATATCACATTATAATTATATATTCTATATATTCTATATAATTATATTACATGATTGTATTATTCAGCCATTGTAGCACTATGTTTATAATAAAAATTAAGATGAAATATGTATGATTATATGTGCACTTTGATTGCAAATGGATTGAAAATAAAGGAATATAAAAGTGAATTCTATGAAGATATACTAAAATTTTGATAATCATGGGGTTTTAAAATATATATATATTATTTAGATATAGATGAATTATATATGCATATTATATATGCACATTACATATACATATATTTATAATCTGTATCATCTATACATGAATTGATATATTAATAATACATAACTTAAATAAAAAATAATAAATATGTTAGATATAAATATTTAAATGTATTATACATTATATATAAAATATTACTGAGAATTAATCTTGATTTTTAGAGTTTAGCATAAAAAAGGTGACAATGACCTCTTTAATAACAGATATAGTAAGTGAGAAATAACAGGATGTTAAGGAAACTGTTGCTACGTAAAAATTGGTTTTATAATTAGCAATTACAGTAGGTGTTTACTATTCATAGTAGCCTGACTAAATTTTAGTGGATTATCTTTTATTTTATTTTTATTAAAGTAATATTTATTACTGTGACATGCACAATTATTATGTATTTAGTTTGATAAGTTCGATATGTCAAAATATAGAATATTTGTAATGTTTATGTCCCCTTTATGTCCCCCTCCAGGTAATAACTGCTTCCCATAGAAAACCTCAATTTGATTTTGTTATAATAGATTTATTTTGCCTATCTTAATAGTTCATATAAATAGAATCACACAGTTGTATTATTTTATGTCTTCTGGTGATTTGACCATTTTATCATTGTGTGATGTCCCTTCTTATCTCTAGCAGGACTTCTAGATTCCAAGTTAATTTTGTATGTGTTTAGCTACACAATATTTTGTTTTGATCCATGCACTTTCAACCTATCTATGGTTTTGTATTTAAGTGCATTTTTATAGGTATATGATTAATTTTTTATGTTTTTATCTAGTGCGACAATCATTCTTTTGATTGAAGTGTTTAGTCTATTTACATTTAATGTAATTTTTTGTCATGGACAGATTTAGGGCTACTATTTTGCCATTTGTTTGCTATTTGTCTCATTTAATTTTATGTTCCTATTCACCTATTCCCCCCTTCTTTTTGTAATTTACATTTTTATATTATTCTATTCCAATCATTCTTTTGGATTTTTAACTATACATCTTTATATTATTATTTTAGTTGCTGGTCTAGAGATTGCAACATATATATTATTTATTAAAATATAATTTTACTGTATTATAAATCTTTATAACTTAAAGATTTAATATTACACTACATATAAAATGTAAGAACTTTGGGATCATATAATTTCATCACCCTACGCTTATAATTATGTACATTAAAATTCCATTTTATTATTTTTGCTTTAAACAGTAAAATGTTTTTTAAGGCAATTGAGGAAAGAAAAAATACCATATTTTTTATTTATCCACATATTTACTATTTCTGATGCAATTTCTAATTTTTTCTCACATATATGATTATCTGATACCATTTCCTTTTAGCTTAAATATCTTTAACATTTTCCATATGCAGATCTACTAGCAACAAATTCTTTCAACTTACATATATCTAAAAATATCTTTATTTTTGAAGGGTATTTTTACTAAATTTAGAATTTGGGATTGACATATTTGTTCCCAGAAATTTAAAGGTGTTGCTTTATTGTTTTCTGGTCTCCTTTTTTTTTTTTTTTAATGAGGATTCAGCTATCATTTGTATTTTTATTATCCTGTATGCAGTATGTCTTTTTTCCCCCTCTGTCTCCTTTCACAATTCTCTGTCTTTGGATTTTAAAAATTTCACTTTGATGCGTTTAAACGTTTTTTTTTTTTTTTGTCTTTATTCTCTTTGTTGTTTTCTGTATTTTTTCAATGTCTAAATTTATGTTCTTTCTCCAAATTTGAGAAAAATATGACCATTGTTTCTTCAAATATTTTGTCTGCCACATTTTTCTCCCTACTAGTCTTTTGGTACTCCAATTATACATATGTTATATGGTTCAATATTGTCTGGAAGGTAACTGAGGCTCTTTTTATTTCAATAATTTTTTCTTTGCTTTAAGGATTGGATAATTTTTATTGTTTGTCTTCAAATTTGCTGACTGTTGTTTTTGTCATGTTAAACCCATCCCGTGAATTTTTCCTTTTTGATATTGCACTTTTCAGTTCCAAATTTTTATTTAATTCTATTAATGGTTTCATTTCTCTGGAGAGATTTACCATTTTTTTTTAATTATAACAATTTCTTTTTACATATTTATAATAGATACTTTCCAGTCTCCGTCCACCAATTACACCATCTGGATTATCTCTGAGTCATTTATATTCACTACCTTTTTTCTTGATTTGGAGTCAACTTTTTCTGTTTTTCTTCACATGTCTAATAATTGTTATGGCTTAACATATATCATGGATGATATATGATATTGAACCTATCTTCTGTTTGTTACCTCTGAAGACTATTTTTTGTTCTAGCAGGTTGCAAGCTACTGTCCAATCCTTTTGTATTCAAGGAGGCTTGGCTTCACACTGGTTGGGTGGGACTGTCCCAGATTTACCCTTTTTATAGGGTGAATCTCTTAATCTTGAGACATTATTTTACTCTCAATCATAGTCCCTTGGGGCTTCCTATATAATACCTGAATTGTTTATCAATCCTTTCTAACTTGGCAGGGCACAGATTTTAAACACTGCTACGCAATGTAACACCTGAAATTTCTACTCAGATATTTCAATGCTTATGCTATGACTCTACCCATTTATAGTCTTCTCTGCAATTCAAAAGTCAGCCAAAGAATTGAGGGAAGTTTATATGCTGCCGCTTCCTCATTTCTGGATTTTTTTTTCCTGAATTTTCAGCTATTCTAACAGCCCTAAAAGGTGTTCTCTGACATCTGGGGCCTATTAGATTATGGCTTTTCGCTTGAGTATAGTTATCCTAAGCTGCATAGTCTAGGGAGTTCCCTAAGGGGAAATGCCAAGTAAAAATGAATCTCACACAGTACACTTCCCTTATTTCAAATATTGAAACCCCTCCAGTGTCTGCCTCCTTCTAGTTACTTGCCATTGATTCAAATAGTTATTTATATGTTTTGTCCAGACTTTATAGTTATCTGGAGGAGGGTTAGTTTTACTCAAGCAGCTGTCATTATTGAAACCAAAACTCCAATAGGATATTTTATTAGTATCTTGAATATCTTTCATGTATGAACTATGTTTCTCTCATTGAGGAGGTTCCAGTGATATGATTCTTAGAGCATTTATCTTGTTGTAGCAGAACATATTGTTATGGAATTTAAAAAGAAAATTCCTGGAAGATTTTGGAAAATATACAGTCCCTTTCTAAAACATGCTCATGAGAACAATACTAATGATTTCTTCCCCATAGGGTTCTAATGCTAGTTTCACATACTCAATGACAAAAGGTTCCATAAATTCCTTAAATCTCTTTGTGCTCTAAAGTCATACAAGTTAAGGAACTGATACTCAGAAACACTCCTCATTTCAATGGATCAATGGATTGGGAAAGATCATGTAACCAGGTTGTGTCATCTGAGCATGATGACAAAGTTTTAAAATGCCACTAGAAATCCAAGACATGGTTGAGACTCTCTTGCTGTCAGAATAATAACTTCCCTTAATAACAGTTTATGAAGAGAGAGGATTAAGTTAAATGGATAATATTCTTTTGGGATATAGACTGGATTTTTCTTCATTTGGTATGCTTCAACAAAACCTAAAGTATCAAAATCTTTTATTAAGTTTTATCTGATAGGAACAGACACTTCTGATTTCATCATTTTAAAGCATACTACATTTTCAATGATCTAAAGTCAACTATTTGAGAGAAAACATCAAATAGAGGATGAGTTTCAGAGTCAGACTAACGAATTTTAATTCCAGATGTACCATTTATTAGCTGTACCATTTATTAGATTTTGGAGATGATATTTAAGCTTTCTAATCTTCAGTTTCTAATCTTCAGTTCAGCATTCCTACTGGGAATGCTGTGGAGTTGAAATCAGATAATGTATTTAAAGTGCCTGGCAAAGTGTCTGACAGAGTATGCACTCAACAAGTAGAAGGATATTATCATCTTACTATCATAGTAACAATATTAATTATCATTATTTCTTGTTAGCTAGTTGAAGAAAATAAGTGCAAGAAATCAAAAGAATCCAACATGATTTTTTTATTTTTGTAATACATTGTATTATTTTGGTACTTGGTTATAAAACTATTATGCATATCTGGCCTTTCCCTGCCTATTTCTTTCTCCTACTTTATTTCTACCCTGTTTTCTTCTCCAATTTAAAATTCTTTACAGACCTCTTCAGTTTCTTAACTACACAGAACACATTTTACTTCAAAGCCTTTATTCATTCTATTCCCTGTGCTTTCGGCCTGCCTTTTCATACATCTGTCTGAAGTCTTGGTTTAAATATCACTTCTGCAAAGAAGTTCCCTCTTACCACCAAATCTAAGCAGCCTGTCTTTTGTCATTTTCATGACAGTACCTCATTTATTTCTTTTCTAGCACTTTTCACAATTTTTGATTGTATGTTTGCTTGATGCTTGTTAGTTTTCTCCCCCTAAAAAAAAATGTAAGCCCTGCCTTATCAGGGTAGTGACCATGTCTGCTTTATTCATCAATATATCTAGGGCTCAATAAACTCAGTACATATTTTGTGGATAAATAAAAGAACAAATGTAATCTAAGAAGATGCTATGGGTAAATAAAGCTAGCTTGTAATTTGCCACAAATAACTGGATATAATTAGTTCTGCAGTGGTAAAGACATGAAAAGCAATTAGGCCATTGAACTTGCAAGGATGCAAAAGTAACAAATAACCCATCCAGTTGTGTATGTGTGTATCAATCAATAAGTGTGAGTATTTAACTAATGTCTTAAAAATTTATACCATTTTTTTTTCCTTTTTTCTTTCTAGAATGGCCACATCTGTTGCTCAGTGGATCCACAGTGCCTTCAGGAACTGTGAAGTTAACTGTTTCACAAGAGATTTCTGTTTAAAGAATGTTCTTTCATTAAAAAGACCAAAAAAATAAAATAAAATAAAAAGTTAAAACTTAAAGTGGATGATTTGTAGGCAGCTAAGTGCAGCTTTGTTAATAGCTGAGTGAACTTTCAATTATGAAATTTGTGGAGCTTGAGAAAACCACAGAAGGAAAATTCTTGGAGCAAAACTAGACCAGAATTCTGCCTCAACTGTGTCTGACATCACCGTGTAGAAGAATAGGTATGGAATACACAACATGACATCATGACCCCTGGATATAAACCTGAACCAATCAGAGCTTTGAAAGCCTCTAGCTTCGCTGGTGCAGAAAATTTTTCTCTAGATCAGAATCTTCACAAATCAGTTAGGTTCCTCACTGCAAAAAAAATAAAATTTAAGGCAGTGAATGAATTATATTTTCAGAAACAAAGCAAAGAAGCTATAAGGTGTTATGTACAGAATACATTGAAAAGAAATCTGACACAAGTTATTGTAATGATAAAAATAATGCACAGGCATGGTTACTTAATATTTTCTAACAGGAAAAGTCATTCCTATTTCCTTGTTTTACTGCACTTAATATTATTTGGTTGAATTTGTTCAGTATAAGCTCGTTCTTGTGCAAAATTAAATAAATATTTCTCTTACCTTATAAGTTCAAGTGTCCTGTTTAATGTGTTCCTTTTTTCCACAGATGCTTTAACACACAAATTGCTTTCTAGTTCTGCTGATGTAAAACTGCCATCATGCTGTTTTCAAATTGAAAGGTGATTTTCACTAAATTATATGCCTAAGAGGCGGATATGATGGATACCTTCATTGTGCGTCTCCATCACCTTTTCTGCCCTGCTCTATATCCCGGGGCTGACCCATATAGACCTTATTAATGAATTCTTTTGCCTCTGGATTCTGTTTTGGTTTGACCAGTGGAGACCACTGGCTAGATATCAGAAGGAGGTAAAGTTTGAGTATTTATTCTGCAGGATCCCTTCCTGCGAGGTCACTACCATGGTTTGTGTCTCCTTCCTGAAGGCTACATCTCCTGACAGGTTCAGCTACCCTCTCGAGTCTGTTAACTTGCTTCTTCTGGCTTAGGGAGAGTAACAACTCTGACTGTTTGTCCTTGGGACGTAACTGCTCTATTTCTTGTTGGTTTCCTCATTTCCTTTCACTTCTTTATAGATGGTCCCTTTGTTAAACTCTCTTTAATTAGCCGTTTGAGTGTGCCATCTGTTTCCTGCCAGAACTCTAACTGATACACATAAGGAGGGGAGTATGTGAGGTTTGAGAATGTCTTCAAGAATTGGTCCTTCACATTATGATATAAAAATTTAAAGAATCCCAATGTTAGGAGGAATTATTATATTACATGTTAAATTATTGATGCACTGGAATCTCAGGAGGAAAAAAGTAAATTGGCTGATGCTGAATAGAGGTGGTTAATCCAATATTGCTTTATCCATATGTTTTTCACTAAGATGCAAAGAAGTACAAATATTATCAAATTAAATTTTAGTTGAATAAAGACTTTTTTTAAGAAAAAAAAAATGGAAATGGATAGGATTGGACCACCACAAAGTACAAAAATGATAAAGTGGCTTTTAACTATCCCTTTACTATTGCTATGGAAACAACCTAAAACGAGCTGAGCTGAAGGATAATTTATAAATGTCTTAATACTTTGCATGTATAATAGTTATTGAATGTGTGAATTCAAGTATCTCTCTATATTCCCTGCATTTATAATAAATTATTTTTTTCTGCAGTCTTTTTACATTTAAATTTTCAGCAGAACAAAAGATCTATTTTTATCAGCTATTTTTTTCTATGGTAAATAGCAATTTAATCTCCAAGAGGGTATTAATTTGAAGCTTCTTCCATATGATTATTTTTTCATTACATAGGTTTGGAATTTCATATTAAATCTTTCTGGAAAAAAAACACAACATATATGTATATTGCTTTTATGAAGAGTGTATACATACACATACTCATGATCTACATCCATATACTTGTATATATTCATTATTTAGATATTTGCCTTTTAGGAGAAGAAGCAAGGCTGGATTGCGTACTGCTAATCTATTATACATCTTTGTACAGCTCTAAGCACTGGTTGTTTGCAGACCCTGGTTTTTGTAAACTGCTGAAAGAATATAAACTCTCATAACATTGAGAAGAAAAAAGGGAAAAATAAGATTATGTTCTTCCAAGGACCATTAAAGCAATGAATGTGCTCAGATTGAATTTCTTTTTCCCTTCAAGGTTTACCCCATAAATAATAGATCCCCAGGAGAAATACTATTTACCCTGGTAAGCAGTAATCAATTGCTTCTTTAAAACTTTGTTCCTTGAAAAAGGGGTGCTTAATACTCTATTTTTCACTCTGGAGATAATTGGCGAAATGCCATGGTTGAATTATGCCAATGTTATGGGAAAGTGAGACTAAGAAGCATGAATTTAATTTCGTGGTCCCCACCTCTTTTAAGAGCAGTCCTTGGTAGAAATAGTCTTTATTACACTTTCTTTATTTTCATTTTCTGAAAAAAAAGAATTGCATGAATATTTAAATATGATTCTTTGATAATTCATGTATAGTAATCCATATCATTTATTTCTCTTTCAAAATATTGCCATATTGCTTTTTCTCTTGCCTTATGTGCTGATAAAGAGAATCATGGATTTGTTCAATTACACTGCAGTGTCATGGAACTCTTTTTGTCCTCCCCTAAACTTGATTATTTTAACCAAAGTCAAGATATCCTATAATTGCCTTTAAAAAATGTACAGTATATCAAAGCTCTAAAACAGCAATCAATACTCTGAGTATTGAAGTAGCAGAGGTTATTCAGTTGAACAAAGCTGAGGTTACATGTAGTGAATAAAGAATAAGCTTCAATTCACTAAGCATTATCTCATCTATCAAATTCAATGTTGCTGACTAGTTAGGAGTTCCTCCGAAGGTCAGCAGAGCCTGCAGACACCTTCATGGTCCCAGTCCTGTTGATCCAGCACTAAGCATTGATGAGACCAATTTTTATTTTGGAGCAAGACTTTTTTTTTTTCTTTTTTAATGCAGAGTGTTAGTGGTATGATAGTAAATTGATCTCAGAGAGATTAGTGCTGAACAGACCCCTGAAGGCAATAGTGAATGCTTACACTCTGTGTATACTTTATTCGCTGTGGTACCTAGATTCTTCCCCTTGGCAGCTTTTCTGTTACAGTGAAGTTGGCTCATTGTGTTCTTCCTGACCTTTCATTACCAATGCACTGTTTTCTGACCTAGAATTCAATATCTTCCATAAAGGAATTGTCACCTCTTTGCAGAGTAATTGCCCTTACTTAATAGACTGCAGGTAGAAAAGCAGGAATGCCTTGAGCTTTAGTGGCTCTGGATCTGTAGTGAAATAAATTGAAAAAGAATAAGACCATTTAAGGAAATTTCAATAGGATAATCTGAGTCGCCTTTTTTTTTTTTTTTGTATACATTGTATTTACCAGGAAGCCAGGACAGCTCTCCCCAACCTTTGTCTTTTGTACTGGGATTAAATCATTGCTCCTGTTTTAAAAACTCTTTTTTATTTTGAATGAGAAATGGCATAATATATTATTGTCATCACTAAAATATTGCATTTAAAATATGCACCCCCATTTATCTCCAGTGTTTGATGCTTTAAAATAACATTCTGGAATAAGAGTGCCACTGTAAGTAGAAGTAGAAATGATATCAAATTTATTTTTAAGTAATTGTTTTTCCTTTCTTAAAAACATAGCTATGTATAAGGGAAAAAACAGAAAATATAAATTTCTAAAATATATATATATATATATATATATATATATATATATATATATATATATATATGGAATCCAGGAGTAAGTGTTATCAAGAGATGCATGGCCTTATGGAGAAAACATGAAAACACACTGAACAAATATTTTTTGAGGACGTTCCATGTACCAGGTACTGTTCTAAGCAATATGTGAAGAGCTTATACAAGGAACCAATTTCCGAGAAACAGTCAGTGCACTGCAGAGCAGGAGCACCAAGGTACCACACAGTGAGTACAAAAAGTATGGACAGAACATAGGAATTCATATATTGTCATAGAGTTCACATCCTGATATGGGAAAAGAAAATTAACAAATAGATGCTATGTCAGATCGGGATAAGTGCTACAAAGAAAACAAGCTGTTTTGGGGTAGTGACATTAGCTAGGGTGATAGTTTAGGTAGGGTGGGCAGGAAGTCCTCAAAGATAAAATGACACTGGAGCATATACATGAATGAAGTGAGGGAGTGAGCCATCTGCATACCTGGAGGGATAGAATTACAAGCAGAGGGAGGAACTCTGTGAACAAATCACAAAATGAGAGTGTGCTTTTATGTGAGTTGAGTGGAGTGAGCAAGCCGAGACTTACAGAAGATGTGGTCAGAGGAGTGGTTGGTGACCAAATTACGTAGATACTCCTAAATCATGGTTAGAGACTTGCACTTTTATTCATAGTGGGATGAGACTCCTTGAAGAGTCTTGAGCGCAGCAGTGACATAATCTGATCGACAATTAAAAGGATCACTCTTACCTCTGTGGAGAATAAGCAGAAACTGGGGAAGGGCTGGGAGTGTGGTGACTATGGTAGCAGGAGGTAAATTTATACTGCAAAATTTCAGGCAAGATAATAAAGATTTGGGCTAGTGTAGTAACAATGAGGGTGAGAAATGGGAGCCAAAGGGACTTTAACATTAAAGAAAATTTATTTAAATGAAAAAAGAGGATAGGAAGACTTAAATATCATAAAATGTCAATTCTAGTAGTTCTAATGGGGGGGAGGGGGAGAAGATTTTTATAAGATGATTTTTAACTATTATACAAAATCAAATGGCCAAGAATATTTTGAAGAGTTCTATTTGAGTAGCAGGGAAGACTTGTTCTACCATATACCGAGATGGTATGAAGCTATAGGAATAAATAAGATACTTGACAGATTGATACATATAATAGCATCAAGACCTCAGAAACCATCCCATGCATACATATATGGATACTTGATATGTGACAGAAGTTCCCCTGAAGATGTGGACCGGTGGAAGTTGGTTGTGGAAAAACAAAACAATAAAATTTTATCCTTATTTTATACAAATCAATCCTATGTAGATTAAAGACCTAATTATAAAAATCAAAATAAAGATATGAAGAAATTTAAGGAGAATACCTTTGACTTCAGGTTACTTTAGAATAGACTCAAAAGGCATATATCAGAATTACAGTTAAATTCTACAAATTGACCAAATTAAAAAGTAGGATAACACTGCTTATTGGGAAAAATGTGAAACAACTGGAACTCTTGCACACCAGCAGTGGGATTATATATTACACATACCTCTAAACCACATTTGGAGGGCAGCTTTGCAATGCCTAAGTTGAAGATGTGCACCCCTCACGAACCAGCATGTTCTCTTAAATGTATAATGTAGAGCTGCACGTCCAATATAGTAGCCACTAGTCAGGTGTGGCTATTTAAATTTAAAATAATTAAAATGAAATTAAAATTTAGTTTCTCAATTGCATGAGCACAATTCATGGGCCCAATGAGCACATTTCAAAGGCTATTATATTTGATAACACAATGATATAATTATCAATGTAGAAATTCTGTTAGATGGCATTGATCTTCAGAAATTCTCATACACATTTATAAGAAGATGTGTAAAGTATTCACAACAGCATTATTTGTAATACAATTCTAGAAGCCACTCAGCTGTCAATCAGTAGGATTACCGATAAAAAAAAATGTGGTATGTTTATGTTACAAAATACTCTAGAGCATAAAAATGACTAAAAACTCCAGATAGCAGCAATGGATGAATCTCAGAAACAATGTTTAGAAAAAATCAAGATACATAAAATGCATGCATAATAGAAGTATATAAAACTTTAAATGAGAAAAATCAAGTACTTTAAATGCATGAGAATGATAAATAGCAAATTAGGGTAGTGGTTGTCTCTGAGAGATGGAGAAGGGTGCATAACTATGTTAGCAGTATTTGTTTATCATTTTATTCTGTATATTTGGGGTATTTCAAAATAATGCTGTCTATTGCTGGTAGTTAGCTAAGTGAATTTACAAATGGATTAAATGTGTTTTTATTTATATTTCCATTCTCAAACTAAGCCAGTTAATTTTTCTCATTTATGCATGGAAATCACAAGATTTATGGAAGCAAAGCTTTAAACAATTTTACATGGTAATGACAAATATAAAAGATTTCCTAATTATTTTTCCTAATTATTCCTAATTGTTTTTTAAATAAATACAATACTCCTTTAAAGACAAATAGTAAAAGAAAAAATACCGTACACCTTTGCTACTGTTTTTATTTTTCTTTTCTCTTTGCTTCTGCTTACATATTTTACATTGCTGTGGTCACGTTATCATTTTTATTCCTACCTTTTAATAGCATTTTATTCTAAACAATGCTTATATTATTAAATGTTCATAAAATTTTAATGACATAAATATTTTATTGGTTTCTGTGAAATATAAATTATTTGCTTCTAGTTCTTTCACTATTATAGATTCTGCTTCAATTCATACCGTGTAAATTATTTCCTTAGACTATATTATCAAGAGTAGATTTAATGAAGCAAGTGTGAACAGTTCTAATGATGTAACTGGTTTAGCTTGTTTTACTGCTTTTCTGTATCAATGAACAATTACCACCATTGATATTATCAGTTTAATTTTTGTCTTTGTGTTTCTTTTATAGGTATAAAATAGTACATTACTGTTTTAATTTTAATTTACTTAAATAACTGAGGTTAAACTTATGTAAACATTGTCATTTCTACTGATATCCTTTGCTCTACATCTCTTGGGCTTTGATGTTTTTCTTATTAATCACAATAAAAAATATTCATGCATAATTGTCAAAAATCCTCTGACATATTTTTGTCAAAATTTTTCTCAATGTATTGTTACTTTTTATGTTTTTTTAAATTTATTATAATTTTAATAGATAACATTGAAGGTTACTTTAATAATGTGTTATATTTATTAAGAGTCTAGATTATTATATCTCCAAAAACCTACTTGTGCACGTTCCAAAAATGAGAAACTCACTACCTCCAGAAACCATTCATTCCATTTTTGGAACCTCTGTTTGAGTTCTTCTGAATATCGAATGAAATCTATTTACCTTAAATTTAAACTTCTTTCATGTTGGTCCTAGTTCTACTCATTGAGACATACTGACAAGCTTCTCTTCCAATATCCTTCTAGAACCCTCTTCTTCCAGTATAAAATTTTCCAGTTCCTTTAGTCTGTCTTCGTATAAGATCTTGGTTCTCTTCTAAACATTCTCCGGTTGTTCATGTGCCTGTGTATGTGTCAAGCTTACAACCAGACTCCACGTTCAAGGGAAATCTTTTCAGCCATTGACGGTTGGTTTAGGAACTGAGGCTGTATATTGGGACTTCTTTATTAGACTTCTCTATTTTACAGAGAAGGAAAAAAATTTTCTCTTAGTTCATTAAGTTCATCTCTTTTGATATATTTGAAATTCATAAAAACTTTAAAATACTAAATAAGAGAACATTTATATTTAAATTATATTCTCCCAAGTGTTTATGAACTCGTCTTTCTAAGAGCATATTCAGTGCTGTGTAAAATCACATTCTATTTGGTAGTATACTACTACTCCACAAGGAACCCAGTGGTATGTATTTTCTACTTCAGATTGATTTTTCTAGTAATTTGTGCTTTTCATCTATAGTAAATACATTTCTTGGTGCAGATCTTCCTGCATCATCTCATCATCTCTAAACAATATTCCAAAGGAAGATAACTTTGTCTTGCTATGAATAAAATGGCTTGATTTTATTTTAGCAATTTGAATCATTTTAACAGCCAAGCAAAGCCAATAGAAACAGCATCATATCACTTTGGTTAAATTCTCGTTCTGCATAGAGCCGGGCACAAGTCAAACGCTTACTTAAGTGATGATTAACAACAAAGACAGAGTTATTGCATTGACACATTTGGCCCATGTTTTTTGAAGGTTACTTTTTATTATTTATGTGATATATATTAGCCATTCTAAAGTTTTGTTTTATCTGCCTTTTTTACTTATGGAAAACTGCTTCTACTTTGGCATTTATCAAACATGAACTGTTCTGTTTATGTGTTACTTTATGTATTTTTAAAGGTTAATGTCTTTCCTGATACTCTTACTGCTTGATAATCATCACTTTGACATTATTCTGAGGAGGGAAGTCAACTTAAGCTGGTCTGCTCCAAACCAGAGCATCCTTTGAATGCTGCATGTTCTCTACTGAATATTCCTGAAAGTAGGATTTTTATGTCTTATCTGTCTTTTAACTTCCACACAATAGGGTGACTAGTGCTGAATATAATCTCTGTTAATATTTTTTGTGTTCCTGAGTTTTTTCAGTTTTATTGAACTATAACCGACAAATAAAAATGTAATATATTTAAAGTGTACATTGTGATGATTCAATATACATTGTGAAAAGATTTTTGCCATCTGGTTAACACATTCATTGATAGATGATTGATGATAGATGGTTGATATATAGATATATAGACATAGATTTAGATATATAGATAACAGATGATTGATTAATTGATTGATTGATTGATGATGATAGATAGATGATAGATATAGATAGATAGATAGATAGATAGATAGATAGATAGATAGATAGATGATAGATAATAGATAGAGAACATTTAAGTTCTATCCTCTTAGCAAATTTCACTATACTATAGAGTGTAATTGTAGGGGCTTAAAAACTAATTTTCTTCCACTTTCTTAGTTCTCCTAGCAGGGCTAATAATCAAATTAACAGGCAGGTTAATAGGAGAAAATGTCTAGCTTATTGTACAAATACACATTCAGAGTTGCCCTAGAAAATTAGACCTAAGGACAGATTGAACAGTTGAAACTTATTTGCCATTCTGGAGCTAAGGAGAAGCAGGGGTTGTGGTTTGGGTCTCAAAAAGGCAGGAAAGCAATTCACATTGAAATTGCAAATGCTTGGTAAATAAATGTTTGCTGAGCCATCTTTGACAATGGGACACAAAGAGGACTTTAAAAAAAATGGGCCTTGCTAGGTTTCTGTCTATCATACACTAGTTAATATTAAACTATAGTTATCTGTGAGATACATCCTAGTCCTAGAGTAGGTCCTCTATTTAAATCTCTTTCAGAAAGTTAGGGGGAAAGTCAAAGAATTTTCTTGAAACTTCTGTTCTTTAATAACCAGTTTAAAATCAATACCTCAAAAGGCATATTTTGGGGTGGCAAACTCTGCTTCCCTTCATTATCAGCTGTTGTCACCATGTTAGGTACTCAGATTTTGCTTATCTTAAAGCCAAAAGTGTGTACGCTTTTACCAACCTTTTCTTCTTTCCCCTGCTCTGCCCACCCCTGACAGCTACTCTTCTATTTTCTGTTTCTGAGTTTGACTTTTTATTTTATATTCCACAGATAAGTGATACCATATAATATTCGCCTTTCTCTATTTGGATTCTTTCATGTAGAATAATGCCTTCAAGGCCCATCCAAGTTGTTGCAAAGTACAGGATTTGCTTACTCATAGTTGGGTAATATTCCATTATATTTATATACCACATCTTCTTCATTCCTTTGCTGATGGACACATAGACTGTTTCCATATTTCGGCTATATGAACAATGCT
This sequence comes from Cynopterus sphinx, assembly GCA_030015415.1. Lineage (NCBI taxonomy): Eukaryota > Metazoa > Chordata > Mammalia > Chiroptera > Pteropodidae > Cynopterus > Cynopterus sphinx. The sequence continues at coordinate 133,132,054 of CM057380.1, forward strand.
ACAATGAACACAGGAGTGCTGATATTTTTTTAAAATCCTATTTTCATTTCTTTTGGATACATGCCCAGAAGTGAGCTTGCTGGATCATATGGTAGTTCTAATATCTTTCACATAAGGTTGTCTAGGAAATTATGTTTATTTGTTTATTTATTTAATTATTGTCTCTGAGACAATATAAATACTAAGGCTTTAATTAGGAAAGTAAATAAAACCAAAGAAAGTTTGCCATAGAATGCAATACACAGCTCATCCTGATATAAGTAACTTTGTGATTTTTAAAACAAAATAAAGAAATTTAAAAGTTAGTCTTAAACTTTAAACCAGCTCCCGAGGTTACGACAAAAATGATGATCAATACTAGGAAAGACTGACAACTCCCACTTTTAAAGCAGGAACTTTTCCTAGGTCCTGATCAACTCATACGCCGTGCAAGGGTCCTGTTTGGAAGGAGAATATAACATCTGCCTGACTTCCATTCTCTGCCACTTTCTGGAACCTGCAGCTGAGGCCAGTATACACCTACCTACTGATGGGACTTCCTTAATCAATCCCAGATATGGGAGAATCTGAGGAGATATTTTAAGAGCTTTAGCTCAATTCTGTGGTGCATGACATCTAGTGAATCTTGATCCTCATCTGGATCTAATTTTTGGTTTACTTTTTCCTAAATTGTTCAAATGCCTGTCTTATACCTAAATTTCTGTGTCATCTTTTATAGTTTCTTCTCAGAATCTTCAGGTTTGGAACCTTAAATTGTTTCTTCAAATCTCCTCCCAAGGACTGGATTCTGAATGATTGCACAGAAAGTTGCCCAGTGGACACCAAATTAAACTATGGCATGAATGAGAAATAAAATTTAATTGTGTTATACTACTGAAATTTTAATGTTGTTTGCTACAGCACTTAGCCTAACACCTAAATTTTCTAGTGTAAATTGGAGAATATGGTTTGTCAAGTAGAAGATAGTCAGCAGACTGAAAATCAGGAAAGTGTTGTTGCATGGAAAAGACTTTTGCAAAAATTACTGCTAGCAATAATTTTGTAGGCAGACCATGGCTTATTGAATTGTAAACCCTAGGGAAACGGGTTAAGAAAACAATGTTAGTAGTCTATTCTAACTAGCATTGTCTGCATTTGGCAAGATTTTATAAGAAAGAAATGAACTCAGAAAAGACTTGGCCACTTTGCAAACAGATATGAGGGGATAGAAAGGGTTGGAAATGTCTTCTAGTTCCCAAATAGTAAGTGATTCAGAAAGGCTTTGAGTAACCAAAACTCTTCTGTTGAACAAAAGTAATTAAGTCTTACCACAAAGATCATATTAATAGCCTTTTTTAGCCACTATTGAGAAGAAAGAGTAGGGGAATTAGATTGCAATCAAGCTGATTTGAGAACAATATCTGGAAAGCATTTTTTGGGTGTGCTTACAGGCACATGGTACTTACTGCAAGCAAATAAACCTGAAGCTTCATTTATGAGGAAATAGCATGGCACATAAAATCTGAGGGTGGTCTAAGGGAGCTTGTAATTAAAGAGCATTAAAATAATCTTTGGAAAGGCAGCAGGCTGTCAAAGCTCTGTAGCCTCAAGGAAGGCATAACACACTTCTGATGTGGGAAGAATAAAAGAAAAGAAAGAACCTTCCAAAGAGTAGAGGCAGTAGGCCAAGAGAATAATGTGCAAGAGTTCCTTACGGAGAGCTGACCCAGGAAAAATTAAGATCGTCTTCTGCTCTCAGTTAGGGAGCTTTCACAGTGTTAAGTCAGCTGTATTAGCCCTGACCAGTATCTGCTGTGTCTCCCTTTCTTACCTTTTCCCAGTGGAACTATTTGTTGTGGTGGATGCCAAGAACAAATTCTAAATGCATAGGTCGCAAGACTGTGAGGAACTATATCTGATGTGTTGCAGAGAAAATGCATTTCCCAAGACCCAGGACTTTGAACTGGACTTTGGAAGTGAGTGTAATCTACCTGTGGCAGCGAGGAGAGGGGCAGGAGAGAAAATGAAAATTTGGTTACCCGAAAGAGTAGACTATGGCAGAAATGCTCATGTTCACCACATCCATGTTCTGTTTTCTTGGACACAGAGCAGAATTACATTTCCTAGACTGCTTTGCAGGTAGGCATGGTCAGGTGATCAAATTTTACCTAATGGAAGGTGAGCCAAAATGCAGTGGTCTAATTCTAGGCATAGCCCACACAAGCTTTTACAGCGGAGGACTCTGAGACCCTGGAAGAATGATATAAAGCTACAGTTGACAGGACAAATCTGGCTCATTGCCTCTTTTTATATAACCCATAAACTAAAGTGGCTTTACATTTTAAAAACTATTTTTGAAAATAAGAAATACTAATTTCTTCTTATTATAAAATTTTATATAAAATTATATAAAATTTAAATTGCAATGTCAAAAATTAAGTTTTATTGGAACATAGCCACATTGTTATATATTGTCTGTTTACATTTACATTACAATGGCAGAGCTGAATAGTTGGAATAGGGACTGTATGAAGTGCTTTCATTGCTGCATCCTGCGGACACAGTGCACTGCACATTTCAGTGATGCAGTTATAACTTGATGACATTTTGACTGCCACGCATATCATTTTATTTTACTTTTTTACTATCAGTGCATATTCATCAAATCAAAACAAAGGAGGAAAAGTGAGCTTCAAATGGCACATTTTTAAGGCACAGTGAAGTGTGTTTTATTTTGTTATTAAATTAGGTGGCAAAGCATTGTGTTTTTACACAATGGCCTTTTAGCTGTGGTAGGCAAAATAACACCTCCTACACAAAGATGTCCATATTCTAAATTCTCAACAAGCTAGTTTTTAGTCTGAGATTGCTACCCTATATGGCAGTGGGTGGTGTGTTTGTTTTGTTTTTGTAATCTATACACATACCAGCAGGTCCTGGGCAAGTTTCCTGTGAGGCAACAGTGTAAGTGAAATGAATCACTGTAAGTCTTTAACAGAATATGCCAATCTACTCCAAGAATCTTATTTTTTAAAAAGAAGTTAAAATCAAAATCTAAAAAACAAAACAAAAAAATTCAAAAGAAATGGAAACATACTCATAGATACAGAGAACAAACTGTTACTAGAGGGGAGGATGGGTGAAAAGTTGAAGGAGAATAAAAGGTACAAGATTTCCAGTTATAAAATAAATAAACTATAGGAATGTAATGTACAACACAAGGAATATATTCAATAACATCGTAATAATTTTGAGAGGTCACAAATGGGTACTAGATTTGTCATGGTAATCACATTTTAAGGTATATAAATGTCAAATCACTATGTGTACCCCTGAAAGTAACATAATATAGTATGTCAACTATGCTTTAATTTACAAATGTTAAAGACAAAATTAAAGATGAGTCCACAAATTAACCAAATTCTAGTTTCTGCACAATCCAGTTTGGCTTTTACTTAACATTGACTCTGCAGTATGCTGGTTCTACCACACTTACTAACCAGAAAGATGTATTTTCTTCTTTAGTGTCTGTAAAGAGGGATTTAAAATGTGTATTTTAAGCACAGCAGTTGAGCTGAGTGCATATTATATAATATCCTGAGATTTACTTATCCTACTTCAAATAATTTCTCTCTCCCCACCATGAACCATAAACTCAATTAGGAATCAATGAACAGAAGTGAAGATGTTGGCAACACATGGATTTGTTTTCTAAAGAAATATGATTGTTTCCCTTGCGAAAGCAGTATTCTTTCAGTGGCTAAACCACCTTCTGTAAAGTAATAACTTATTCTGTATCAGTGGGAACAATGAAACACCATCAGAAACATGCTCCCTTTTACAAAACAATTTATGCCACCATAACTCCAAACAGCCCCTCATACTAAGAACACAAGGGATATCTTAACGTTATTTCGCTGTAGAGTTAAATATGCCCAATTTTCAATCCCTTACCATCAGAGCTGTTATGGCTGTCCAGTTCAGAATCTCACCATTCCAAGAAGACGTTGGAATCGTTATTATGCGAGTGGTCCCAGTAAAGAGAGAAATGGGAGAGTCATTCAGAGTAGGAAACAGGCTGGTGGAAGCAGAGGTTGGAGTGATGTGGCTGCAGGCTGATGGACGTGAACCAGGGCTCTGGAACTTCCTCGAGGCTGGGAAAGGCAGAGGAATATATGGCCCTATAGATCCTCCAGAAGGATCACAGCCGCACCGACACTGTAATGTTGGCCCAGTAAGGCTCCCTTTGGATATTCTAACATGCAGCACTGTAAGATAATAAATTTGTGCTGTGTAATGTCACTAAGTTCGTGGCATTTTACTATAACAGCAAATAGGAAACTAATACAATATGCACTGACATTACAAGACTGAGCTCACATTAATACAGTCTCAACTGACAGAAGAACAGTGTCAGAAAAATTAGAAAATTTTAAACAGAATATTTTATCAGTGGAATTTCTCTCTTTCTCTCTCTCTCTCTCTCTCTCACACACACACACACACACACACACACACGCGCGCACACACACACACACACACACACACAAATGAGGCTGCAGCCTAAATCTACCGGTGGCTCATTTGTTAGCCAAGCAAAGAAAGTTAGTGAGTTAAATTGTGTTTAACTGCAGTAGCTGAAGACATGCTTCCAGAAGAAATGAATTCAAAACTCTTACTCTTCTGGTAGAACCAGTGTTCAAATAGTTAAGGATATTGGGAACAACATCAATAGTTGATAAAAATAAGGCAAATGTTTTGAGTGGTTAGTATTGGCTCTTGAGGAAATATTACCTATATTTGATGCCAAATATATAGTTACTGTATCATCTGAGGGGAACAACTATAGGTGAGCACATTTTCAGAGAACTTGAGAAAACATTAATTCAGTACAACCTGAAACAGAATCTGCTAAGATTTATTATAACTGATAATGGTTAAGATATGTGTGGAGAAAGAAAATGGGTTTCGTTGGAAAGTTTCCCAAAGGCAGTGAAAAAATAAGATATTTAAAACCTATGGCTATTCATTGCACTCTTCGTAGGAGAAACTTTGCAGAATATATTTTAAGCTATCATGTTTTTAAAACAAGTGTCATCAGTGTACTTCTTTTGCTCTTATGGATTATCCATCATTAATTCAATGAATTTTTGCAAGGAATAGAAGCTAGATAACCTGACTTGCCCTACTACACCACAGTTTAATGGTTTAGCAGTGCTGATGTTTTAGTGTCAAAATAAATTGAGTCAAAATTGATTTTTTTTTCTGAACAAAGAAAACTGCGTTCAGCCATTGTTATCAAACACTGAATAACTTTGGAAATCAGTTTTCCCATGGAATTGATAATATTCAGTGAATTCAACCCAAAATTTCAAAGCAAAATAGCACATATGTCAAACACACACTGCATAAAATAATTTCCATAACAATTAATGTTTGAGTCACAACTAAAGCTTCTTATACACTTCCGTATTATAAACAAAAACTAAAATTTCCATTCCAACACAAATTTCCATGACATGTTTTTCCCAGCTTAAACTACTGTTTCAGAATTTTTTTAATATCTCAATGCAAGTATAAAAGAAATTTTCATATTTCAAAATTCATCTAATTGTTCAATTGCAGAATTTCTTTCTAATATTCAATCCGAAGTGATTAAATTTTAATGTAATGACAGATAAAGGAGAAAAATCTAATAAGCTCCTGAAAATGCCTCCCAAAAGATGAATATGGTCAATTAAAATTATCCACTCATGGAATGATATCAGTATTGGCAGAATTTATCCATGTGAAAATGTGAAATATGAAAAAAATTATATTACAGATGAGCATGAACATTTGCAATCATTTTGATGACAGAGAAATGTACCCCCCAATGAAATAATTTCATTATTCTCATTAGTAGATTTGTGTTACAATTATATGTAGTTATTATTTTTTAACTTCATCCAAATAATATTTGCTAATATTTGTTTTCTCTCTTGTTATGTAAGTATCTAGATAATATTTTTGATTTTGCCTCTTGACTGACAAAGCCTAAAATATTTACTATCTGGACTTTACAGAAAATGTTTTCTGACACTGCTTTAGAGGTGAAGCCACGAGATTCAAGGAGACTGGATTCCTGATCACTGTGTGGAGGCTGATCACTGAACACACATTTGTATCTTAAAATGAGAAATTAACCTTTGTTATGGTAAGCCATCATGATTTGTGGGTCATTCGTGGGTCATTTGTTGCAATAGCAAGTATTAAGTAATACTTGACTAAAACAACTTTTTAATGATATGACTAAAATTCACATTTAAGGAAACCTTAGAAACTATGATTATTCCCCCAAAACTGTCACTTTCTAAAATGGCTACTGATACTTTATTTTAGTAAAGTAGATCAGCTTTGGGAATTTATCTTTCCTTAATTTAGCCAACATTGTTAAAGGCACTGTAAGCAAGGTTATATGCAAGGTCGATGTTTCTCTTTGAATTATAAAGTCCCACCAATTTTTGAATTAAGCAGTTTAATGCCTTGAAATCATTAAATCATCAGAAGTCATATGTAATCATTTGTTTAATGGAAGACTTTGCTTAGACGAAGAAAAGACATACATTTTTCCTTTCCTAAATGATGAATTTAGGATCTTCCCTTTGGAATGATGCTAAACTGTTCCATGTTTGCAAACTAGAATAATTTTTGAGCTCTGAATGGGACATCACTTTGAAATATCCTCAGAGAGAGTACTAGGTAAACTCCTGTAATAAAGTACAGCCATCAAATTGTCTATATTTGTCCCAGTTGCTGGAGGAACAAGAAAGAGCAAAACACTGAGAAAAGTTTTTCCATCTGGCACTGTGGAAAGCTACCTGAGGTGATAAGTATTTCACTTTCTGATTCAGAGTAAAATCAGGTCCAAAAAATTAAATCATGTAAATGCCTCAATATTTCTTTTTTTTGAAATCACATAATATAAAAGTATTTTCTGGATATATGCAACATGACTGTGTATCTTAGATCTCATCCTGATCATTCTAATTAATTTTCCCCCAAATATTCCTAAGCATGAGAATTCCTTAGGATAAATAATCTTGTTAATCTTTCAGTTTTTGTCCTCAGAAACTCTGACTCATTAGGTGTGATAAAGGCCCAAGAATCTGCACTTTTATAAATTCCCCTTGGAGGTTAAAGTGGATGCTTTATGTTATGAATTGGGTCCCTCGACCTCCTTTCTGTCTTCTTAAACTCTCTTGCAACTAGGATTCTGGTTATAAATTAATTTCACTTGTTAGGATCCACTTGCAGAAAATTTGGATGGCAAAAGCAAGGTGGAAGCCATCTTTCTGCTCCCTTTTGGCTATTTCTGCCCTCAAGCATGACTGTGGTCATGGCCTTTCTTGAGTAATGGTTCAGTATTCATTCATCGGTTTTCTGTGTGTTGAACAGCGACAGTATCAGAAACAGCAGCAGTGTCCCTTTATTTCTGGCATAGCTCCAGTGGTAACTTATTGTTCTAGACTGTCCTTGGAGGCCCAAACAGAAAACTGCCTTTTTATATAAATTCTAATTATTTTGTAAGCATTTAATTCCTGGCATCATTTCAGTTCCTGATTAAAATGCCCAGAATGCTTTCTGTTTCTTGAACTAAACTATGACCAATAAAGAATATGACACCAATATTAACATTATACAGCAGTGAGTTGTGGACCAGCACCATCATTTATACCTCTTAGAAACCTATTATTTTCTCATCATATAGGAATGTTTGTGAGACAATTTATTAATGGCATCAAGATACCATTGAATTTCCTTGACTGATAGTTGGACATCAAGTATGCTACTCTACTTCACCATCCTCACACCCCCAACACACACATCAAAGGACCAAGGATCATGGTAAGCCCTTTAACCATTGCTTCTCTAGGTGGAATCCAGCCTTTGGCTGTGACCATAGACTTCTGGGAGGGCTAGAAATGTGGTAGAAAAAAGAAAGAGGACATGAGAATATAAATTTGATGAGGGCAGACATTTTTACTTGTGTTTTTTTTTTTCATAACTACAATCACAATACTAAAACCAGTGCCTGACAGTCAGTTATAATTATATAACACATTGATGAATGGTCAGCGAAGATTTGTTGAGCAATGAATTAGTCTAGTACAGTCTGAAGGAGTAACTGCATCTTATCAAGGTAAAACTTTTGGAGCCTTATTTTGCCTCGTGGCTAGAATGGCATATTAGGTCTATAAAATCAATCAATCAATCAATAGATGGATAAATAAATATCCAGCATCTAGAAACAAGCATAGGACCTAAGTAGTCTGGAAGTTTGCATACAAAACTGAATATCTAAATACCATCATTCTTGTTTCTGTGCTTTGCCAACTGGTAGACCACTCTTTGACTCTATGTCGTACCACAGATGTTGCTCTGTTGCTCTGAGCTAATATTTGTCTACTTCCAGTCCCTCAAGTTAAGCACCAGAAACACCTCTGCTACCTTTACTCAGAATGCCAAGCCCAGCCTCACACTATCTTGGTTTTCTAAACCCCTTACAATTAAGTGGGTACTGAGATGGAAGCTTTGTCTTAGTAAGAAGAGCCAAATCTAAGTTATCAAAATCACGACCCACATTTACAGTCAAGTTGTTACTAGATGACTTAAAACTGAGCCCCAGCACATTGGTGTTAGTATGTACATCCCTCCTGCTAAGGTCAAGACTGACTCCAGAAATGTGGGGGAGGGCTGATGATTGGTGGTGAACCAAGGTTTAAGAGCTGTGAGAAAAAATAGGTTATACCAATTGAGATAAGATCTACTACGGGAAATTTTATTTTATTTGTTGGTATCAGTCCCACTTGCTGATTGTTATTATCAAACATGAAATTACCAAGGTTCGAGCAGAGAGAAGCTTTGAAACAAGAATCACCAAGCAAAATTTAGTCTAACGCTATGACTTGTATTTTTCTTCTAAGTTTCTCTCACTTCCATTTTCATTGCCACTATTCACTCTTTAAAACTGTGATCTAGTTAAAAAAATATTCGCTAACCTTCAGCACAGCTGAAAAAATGCCAATTTCATCTCTGAGGGAGATAAAATTAAACAAGAATAAAATATAAACCACATGAAAATTATTTTCTTAGGAATAAATTCCCTCTGTCACAAAGATCTGCTGCATTTTCACCCATCTCTACCATGGCTTCCATTTCTCTTTGATTCTTTTCAGTTTCCACGAGACGAATGCCATCCTGTTAGATTTTCTGATAAATTTTCTAGTCTTCTCTCTTAGGCAGAAATATCTTCCATTATAGTGAAAGTGAATATTAAAGTTGTTCCCCTACAACTCAATTAGCGTTTTTAAATCACTGAATCGAAATCACTTAGCCCGGATAAGAACAAAAGAGTAGATTTTGTTTTGATGATTCAGTTTCCGATCACTATTTGAACTTTGTACACAACCCACTGGTTTAATATAGCAAACTTTTGTTGAAGTCTTTTCACCCACCAAGCACTGTGCAAGGTTCTAAGCAAAGATGAGCAGCCTCGCCTTTCCCTTTAAAAGGCTGTTTGTGGTGCCACAAACAAATATATGAACAACAGCAGAAACACTAGGTATGCTATGACTTCAACTAGAAAATGAATTTTCAAAGCAATTGCCAAATTGTCAGGTATTGAACAAAAGACAGATTGAGATTCTTCTCATAGAACAGAGCATTGGATACGGCAAAAAGCTACTGGAGACAGTTAAGAGAGTAATTTTACTGGAACTGGCCTGTATTGTCTGTGTGATAGAACTTTTTGCTATGTCAGGTTTTTATCAGTTTTGAAAGTAGTTCTTTAGTTGTCAAAAAAAGCCCCACAAGGGTTGAGTTATAGTTTCATACTATTTTAGCTTTTATTTTTTAAAAATTTAGTTTGTTGGTTTTTTTAAAAATTATATATGATTTTTTCTTTTGATGGGATACCTAACATGTATTCATAATTTTGAAAGTTTTATATTCAGTAATACTTTCATGTTTAAGATTAATAATCCATAGTCAAAGTAATTTTAGATAGTTTGAATTTGTTTTAAGTTTTTAAAATCTCTGATTTCAAAAGGGTAACAAATAGGTATGTAAAGCATTTGAAAGTTAGGTCTTAATAACCTATAGGTTCTACTGACTTTATTTTATCCAAATCTCAAAATTTCAATACAGAACACAGCCCATTCTATTAATTTTCATTAAATAGTTTCTATATTGTTCAGTATTTTCTTATTTTCTACAATAGGCATAAATTGTTTCATTAAAAACTATTTTAAAATTATTCCCACAGAATTTCTTCAATTGGGGGCTACATGTTTTTTCTAGATTTCTCTAACCATCAAACCATTTCACTCATATTTGACAAGACAAAGGTAAATGGTTTTGTTGACAATGAATCCCTGTCATTATTCGGGTGTTCTGCAAACCTTCGCATTTGCTGTCAGCACTTACATAGTATCAGTGTAAGAATTATTGAATCCTGGTCTCTGTTTTACTGATGAGACTCAGAAAAGAGAACACATGTACCCAGAACCACACATTTTCTTAGTTTATGGCAAAATGGGAATAAAAGCCAGAATTTTAGATTCCTATTTTAGTACACTTTTATTATAACACAGCTGCTTTCTTCATTTGCTATAAAATAATAAAAGGTCACTTATGAAATAAAAGTTGTAAAGTAAGATAAAGATGTTTTATTATATCCCAGACATGTAAATATATCTAGGACAAATAGTGATATGAAATCTCAGTTTTATAATTTAAGAAATTTAAAAAGTGTTCACTTCAAGTCAGTGTTTGACTTCAGTGACAAGCAAGGTAGCACAGTTTTAAGTCAACAGAACACTCTGCTCATATGCTATTGTAAGCCTTTTCAATCAATACTTACTTTGAACATTCCTACTTGCAAAGCACTTAGTTTCCAGGGAAAATGGTTGGGGAAGTCGGAGAGGATTAAAGAGAAGTACGTGGTCTTTATATTTAAATAGAATCTTAAGTATAGAAGTGGGAGAAAACCCCCCAAAAAACAAAACAACTTTGATTGATTTTTTAGGTCTGTGAAGTTCTTTATTTGCTAAGATATAGTGAGAGAAACAATTATCCTTGACTTCTGTCTTTAACCCCAAATTCCATTCCAGGCGTAAATATTATACCTCTGACTTTACAAATTTCCAGAATCTGATCACCTCTAACCATCTCTACCATTATAGAAAAGAATCTGACTCCATTTTTGGAAGTTTGCCTGCTTACAGCTTCTAAGCCTTGCTCTTCTCCCTTCTCTTTCTGGCCTACATCTGGGAAAGCTGATTTAAAGAAAAAAAGAAAGAAAGAAAAAAAAAGCCCCAGGTGCTCCTTCCTTTGGCACCAGTGGGAGATTCAAACCATGTGTGGGAGCTCTCAGTCCAGCCTCACTCCTTAACTATCATAAAAGCCCCAGCCTAGGCTCCTTTGTGTGTTCTCTCAAGCCGTTTTTAGCAACGAAGACCATCTTGGGAGGTCTGCTCTGCTCTCTCCAAAAAGCCTCATTATATGAGAAATAAAACTGGATGCCTCTTGATGTGTGTGTGTGTGTGTGTGTGTGTGTGTGTGTGTGTGTGTGTGTGTGTGTGTGCGTGTGCATGCACGCACGCGATTGTGAGTTTCAACATCTGAAGCAAATTTTAGACGTTTCTGTGGAGTGGCCACAACACATTATCACACTGGTTTAAAGTACCCTTATCACTTGCCTGGATTATTGCAATAACTTTCTACATTTTTAGTCTCCCAACTTCAGCAAGTCTTATCCCACTTTTGTCTATTTTCCATGGGGCAACCTCGGTGATAACCTAAACGTGTAAGTCAGATCATCTTACTTCATTTAAACCCTCTGATGGCTTCATTCAAAATAAGAGCCATGCTCCTCCTTGCCACGACCAATAAGACTTTTTTTGTGATCTTCCCTCTCCTACTAGTTTTATGACATCTTCTCTTACCATGCTCCTTTATCATTCCACTCTGGCTAGCCACAGTGCCCTCCTTGCTGTTCCTTAAACATGCTAACCGCTCTACCTCATTTTCGCTGACTCGCCATTTTCTGGACTTTCAGTCCCTCTGCTGTTCCTCCATATATCCCAGTGGCTCGTTCCCTCATTTCCTTTATATCCTTGCTCAGATAGCACCCTATCACTGTGACCTTACCCAACCGCTTATGTAAAATAGCAATTTCCTCACTCTCTAATATTTCCAATTGTTATCCTGCTTTATTTTTTCTTTATTACCTTGATAACCCCCCAACATATATCATAATTTAGAATTATTATCTGTTTTCAACTAGAAGTTAAGCTCCCTGAGGTCAAAACTTTGTTTTGTTTGTTGCTATATCGTCTGTGCTTATCAGTGCCTGGCATAGAGTATGTCTCAATATTTACACACCCACTCACACTCACATGTCAGAATTCATAGTTTTAAAAATACACTGCTTGGGTGACTAAGCTAATTATTTAATGCCTCCTTCTCTCTATAGACATACAGATATACAGTGAACAAAGTGACAGTTTTTGCTGATTCTTAGTCCAAATCTCTATCATCCCTGGGCAAGCAGATGAGGAGTAACATGAAGAATTAAAGAGTTACATTAAAAAGGAATTAGTTTTGTTTCCAATTGTATTCTGGACCTAACTTTCACTGTCAAAGAATTTCAACTGGCCTGCCATTTCCGCAGAGACTATAAGACACTGTCTTGAGCTGAGAGCTGTGGGCTTGGTTTACATTAAGTTAGATGAGAAAAAGGGGATGCTGGAGTCAGCTGGGCCTACTTCATGTTTTCTTTAGATTTCTTCTATGTAATTTTCACATAGAGGGGTGTGTAGGATGCTATTTGGGAAGCAGCAGCTTGTCTCAATTGAATTGTTTTTGTCCTGTTGAACTGACTAAGCATGGCTGTCCTTTGAAGGCAGGGAGAGCTCTGTGTTTGCATCTCCTACAAAGGAATGCACTCTTACCAAAGGCTCAGTAGAGAATGCGGAAATCAGATTTCTCTGTCAAGCAAGATGATGTCTGTGAAAAGCTGCATGAAGTCAGAGTCTCACAGGAACGTTCGTGTTTTCTACAGTTTGATCTTCCACATGCTCCTTTTCTTAAGTCATAATTGGAAAAAATATATCTCAAACTATACTTGAATGCAAGGATCAAGGATGTGCAATGCTCTATTAAGACCTATGGAGATATAATATTATTGTATTTAACCTGCAATTCTGACACTGAGAGTAAAATAAAATCCTGGGTTTCTCTCACCTTACCTTTGATTTGGTGGGTTTGGATTCATTTTCTCACGTTTTATCTTTGACTTTATTTGTACCTCTCTTTATGACACATCCTATGCTGTGTATACTTTTGCTTTTACCATTCTTATCACATTTATCTCACTATCCATTGTATTTTAGTTGCATTATAGGTGGTCTTCCCAGAGTATATGTTATTTGAATGCAAGGGGGGTATTTTTGCATAATCTTCTTAACCTTGGGTGATATCCTTCACCAGAATTCGGAGGGTCTAGTGGCAGTTCAAAATTCTTGCTACCTAGTGTAACTTAGCACCCAAGGTTTCTTAGCCTCCCCCCAGGTTCGGTCTAGTGAGACATAGTCTAAAGAAAATATAACACAATAATACTCTTTAGCCACTGCCCATATGTCAGAATAACTCATATTAGAGGCAGAGAGGAACAGAAACCTCTAGCAGTAAGTTTCCATGCTTCATACTTGACCTTGGTTCCATCATCATTTCCTAATTGGGGTGTGGGCTGTGGCCAAGTTCTCTATCAAGAAAGGCAGTGGTCTGCTCTCACCACATTATGGGACTCAGATAAATTTAAAATTATTATATATTCCTGGTAGATTAACATTTGTCCTCATGGAATATTTCTCTTTATCTCTTTAAATGTTCCTCTTCTTACTGTCTTACATTGTCTGATGGTCATTCCATCACTGTTGTTTAAGGAATGGTACTGTAAATCTTTTTTTGACCTTTTGTTTTGAATCTTATGTTTAGTGCCTGTTTCTAGTAAACTGCATATACTTGCTTTTTTATTTTCTATCCAGTGGGAAAATTTGACTTATTACAGCATAATAAAAAAGATTTCTTTTCCCCACTTTCCTAGCAATGTTGCAATCTGAGAAATTTTAAACTTTATTTTCTCTCCCCTCCCACTTTTTTGTGTTATTCTCCTTATTTATTTATTTATTTATTTTTAAATTAGCTTCAAGTATACAGTACATTGGTTAGACATTTATATAGTTTATGAAACAACCTCCCTGGTTACTCATTCTATCTTCCCTCTGGCTCTACACCTAGCCATTACATTACTGCTGACTACATTCCCTGTGCTATGCTTCCCATCCCCCTGACTATCTATCAACTACTAATTTGTACTTTTCTAACCCTTCGCCCATTTCTCCCAGTCACCCAACTCCCCTCCCCTCTGGCCATCACATGATTGTCCTCTATATCTGTGAGTCTGTTTTGTATCATTTATTCTTTCTGTTCCTTAGATTGTGCATGTAAGTGAAATCAGATAGCATTTGTCTTTCTCTGACTTATTTCACTCAGTATAATCACACTGAGTATAATCTCATGATGCAAATTACGAGATTTCATTTTTCTTTACGGCTAAGTAACATTTCATTGTATACGTGAACCAAAAACGGACCTACCTTTTGACTCAGCAATCGCAACTCTGGGTATTTACCCACAGAAAACCAAAGCAATAATTTGCAAAGATTTATGTACCTCTATGTTCATGGCAGCACAATTTACAATAGCCAAGATATAGAAGCAAACTAAATGCCCATTAACAGGCGATTGGACAAAGAAGTTATATCTTATTCTCTTTTGTGAAAGATATCATTCTGTCGTCTTCTGACTTCTCTCAATTCTCTGCTGTATTATAATAGCCAAAATATAGCTTTTGCTACCTAAATACTTTTTCTATTATCTTTGTTTTTAAGCAGTGTTAATGTGATGTGGCACTATGTGTTTTACTATTTATTCTGATTGAGGTTCATAGAAATTCTTGAATAAGTAGCTTAATGTCTTTCATAAATTTTTGAAAATTCTTGTCTATCCTCTATTCAAATATTGCTTTTACTCCATTTTCTTATTCCTTTCCTACTGAAATTCAGTAATGTAATATTCTTTCTTAACCTGTTTAATGCCTTTAATCTTAAATTCCATTTTGAGTGGTTTTAATATTACTGCTTCTGCTTTCTTTTTGTTTGCGTTTGCCAGGTGGTTTTTGTTTGTTTTGTTTGTTTTTATCCATCTGTCCCCCCTTTTTAATAAAATATGCTCACAATTACTTTATTTTGTGCTGTTTACTTATAAGCTGTATCAAAATCTTTTTATTTTCTTTTTAATTCAATCTGAAGTTTCTATCTTTAAAACTTTTACATATGTGTAGTTTTTAACTAAATATACCTCATTTTATTTCTTCATTTTGACTTTAGTGGTTATTTTATCTCACAATTTGCTTTTTACTTTTTAAAATTACTGCTGCTTCATGAAATTCACGATTCATTCCATCTTCTTGTTTATTTGGAAGTTCCACTATACTTTCCAGTAATGTAAGATTGGCACTGACCTTTCCCTAGAGATTCATACACAGATCTGATTATCTATATTCACTGACAGGAGTCCCAGCCCTTAGACTTAATGACATTAACCAAGTATTGCCCAGACCACAGGAGAGGAAGCCCCCTGCATTTTTTCCCTAAGGACCTCAGCAAAATTCAAAGTTTCAGTTATACCCACTTGCCAGTAGGATCTAACAGGTGCTTAAATCTGTAGAGCTGAATAGATTGGAGTTGCTTGAGAGAGGAAGGAAGCTGCTCTAAGAGTAACAATTATAGTAATGTTAGTTACCAGTTCTTGATTGCTCATTTTGCAATGTTAGGCAGAGTAAAGAAAATATATCACAACTTTACAGGGCAGTGTAATTATCCTCTTACTACAGATGAGGAAACTGGGGCTTTAGGGAACTTAAAAGCTCACTCTAATTCATTCAGCTTTTCAGAGGGAGAGCCCTCGTTACCCCACCTTATCTACCTATCCTTTCTTCCATTGCATTTCAGGTGGTCAGGCTGGGCTCAGAGAAGACTATAAGGCTTGCTTGGAGCCTTCTGAGGGCTGAGGAGGATTGAAGTGGTGTGGTTCCAGCCCCACCCATGTTTCCACCTGAGAAATGCAGCCCAGGGAGTCCTCCCAGAAACGGAACCCTGGAAGAATATGAGGTAGGTGAGAACTAGAACTAAAGCAGGTTGGCTTTTCTCACCTTCTCTGCTTGGACTTAGTTCTGTTCTTCCAACATTTCCACTATCTCTCTGCTGTGTCATGTGGCATGCCTAACTCTTTTTCTTCCTGCCAGTGTCCCTGTTTTCCTTTTTCTCTCTGTTCCTAGCTCCTATTCTAAACCCCATCTTTAATTTCAGCTACTAACACGTTATACATGATCACCAACAAAACTAAAGCTACGTGAGACCTTAGAGATAAGACCAGCAAACTGCTTTATCACACAAAAGCTGGGCAGTAACTGAGGTCTAGAGAGGTTATGTGGCTTGCTAGAGGTGAAGGCCCTGACTCAGAGCTCTGTTTTCCCCTACAGTGTGTCATCTCTTTAAATCTAGAAGGGGGCTCATGTGACTTCAGGTATGCTCTCTATCAAAAGTACTTTAGACAAATTCTTGAAGATATAATGTCTCACAAACAATAGGTGGAGAAGTCTGCCTAATGAGCTCCTCAACTTGTTCATTCTACCACTCTTAAGAGGGGCTAACCTCTATCTCAAAGAAATAAAACTCATTCTGGCATTTCTCCACTTTGTAGAGCAGGATAGATAAAGAAAGTATTAAGACTGTACAAATTAAATGTGGTACAAGCATGCCTTTAATGGCTGTTGTTGGATATCAATTGATATAATTATGTTTTCATCTTTAATTATTCATTTATGATTTAAAATTCAAATATATTAACAACTAAATAGAGTACTTCTTAGAGGCCTCTCCTGGTGTGTTGAGTGTGTTTTTAAGCAGATTTGTGTTTATGCCCCAAAGTCATCAGAGCTGATGGGAAAATAAAATCACTGCTCTGGATTCAAACCATAAAAGAAATCAGGGTAGGTCTTAAGAAACATCTCATATCTCGTCTTTTCATCTTTCTTTCTTTCTTTCTTTCTTTCTTTCTTTCTTTCTTTCTTTCTTTCTTTCTTTCTTTCTTTCTTTCTCTCTCTCTCTCTCTCTCTCTCTCTCTCTCTCTCTTTCTTTCTTTCTTTCTTTCTTTCTTTCTTTTTTCCTTCCTTCCTTCCTTCCTTCCTTCCTTCCTTCCTTCCTTCCTTCCTTTCTTTCTTTCTTTCTTTCTTTCTTTCTTTCTTTCTTTCTTTCTTTCTTTCTTTCTTTCTTTCTTTCTTTCTTCCTTTTTAATTTTCTCCTTGAATTCATCAGAATCATCTGTAGCCATTCAAGTATTTCCTCTGCAGACATATGTGGGCACTCCTGAAGCAGGAGAAGAGGCCACTTTCCTCAATTTCAGACTAGAGCAGAGATGCCATAAACTTCCTCAGTTGTATGTACCCAGTCAAAGGAAAGAGCAGTGGTGTTTCAACTGGGATTTTTGGTTGCAAGCAACGGAGATCGGCTTTAGCTAACTTAAGTAATAAAGTTATTGGAAAGATTTTGGGAGCTCACAGAGTCCTTGGAAAGAATGGAGAACCAGTCTTGGAAAACAGGCCAGAATCCAATGGCTTGGTAGCAAGAAGCATGTTCTGGTCCTGCCATAGGTCATTCAAGTCAGAACTTCTGCACAGCCACTACCACTACTGACACTCCAGATATTCATCATTAGACTCACAACCTTCCTTCTGGAATTATCCCTGTCTTTTTACCAAGTTCCCTCACAATTCAAAGTCCAAGGTAAGAGCATCTGATTGTCCAAGTCACGTGCTTGTTGCTAGAAGGTGAGAAGGGATAGTATCTGACTCCTCCATTTCTTTAGTGGGAGATCCTGCACTTCTACATGAGGAAGGGAGTCCCCATAATGGGAAGGGTGTTCAAATGCTATATAGATGATGAATTAAATATTAGATAGTCAAAAAATAGTCAGCAACTACCCAGTTAATTTAGAGAATTATTCTGGCCTAATTTCATGCATCAATCAGACTTTCTACTCTCCCAGATTAACTGGATAATTGATGATACTGATTTGTCTATGAGTCCTGCTTAAAGAGAGGGGCTGGGGAAGGAGGCTCTTTCTATGGGAAATATACATTTGGGACATAGTTTCAGTAATTAGAGTACTTCATTCTCAAATTAATTCTGTGCCTAACTCACCTTAAAATCTAGAGGAAAAAAAGTACTTATATTCTCAGCATTGAAAATTATGCCTTCTATTTAGCACTGCTCAATGAATGGTTGTTGAGTGAATACTTGTGAGTGCGATACTTAACTGACACTTCTTATTTGTCGTTTAGTTATGCACCAGGCAATTCATGTGTCTTATCTAATTTAATTACCATTATTATTATCCTTATTTTATGAATGAGGCAACAAGTGTAAGGAGGTTAAGTAACTTGTTTGAATTGCAGAACTAATAAGTGACAGCATCACCAGAAAACTAGCCTGTCAAGAGTGAGCCAGGAACTGGGAGTCTGTCTACACTCCCAATAAGTGGATGTTGCCACTTTTATTTTGGCTCAAAATCTTTGAGCTAAGTAAGTTTTATTACTATCATCACTATAAATATATCATAGAATAGAGACAGAGCAGAAACTAGAAATTGTATTTCTTCCTCTCCATCTATATTTATTTTTTTATGCAGTTTATCCAGACCTTTTTTTTCCTTTTGGTGAGGAACAGAGAACTTTGAAAGAAATAAATATTATCACCTACAAGAAAGACAGACAAGGACTTTGAGACATGGTCAGGGTCTATGATTTTGGGGGGTAGGAGAAAAAGGACAAATTTTCTACTTACATTTTGTTTCCAAAGATAGGATTTCCACAACATAAGCCAATTCCTAGACAGAAACGTAACATAAAAAAAAAAGCCATGAATCTCGAAGAGCTTAAAAAAAAAGAAGAAAAAAAAAAGAAAGTTGACAGTTGCTAATTGGTTAATTAGTGCTTAACTAAAATGACTCCAAATTTGAGCACTCCCAGATGAACAGTAGGAAGGGTAAGGAGGAAACAAATTTAATGCACTTGAAGTGGGATGCATGTGGCTGTTAGTCAGACAAGCAGCTGGCCTATGTTTTCTTGCCCACCTTTTCAAGGTAGTATTTTCCTGAAATAACATGTGAAAATGCATAGAACAAAGTGGATACTCAATAAATACTACTTCACTTTCTTCCTCCAACCCACCTGCATTCCTTGTCTGCAAGGAGAGGGTCTGAGGCTACACCCTTTGTTATCAGCAAAGATACATGCATTCATTTATTCAATAGCAGTTCCTGGAGGCCTGCCGTAGGTCAGGCACCATGCTAGACATTGAGAAAAAGTAATAAACAAAACTGGCATGGTTCCTTTTCTTATGGTTCTTGTGGTCTTACACAGGAATAGACTTTAAGTCAATGATTACTGGACAAACGTCATGATATATGCTATGAAAATAAAGGGGACAACAACCCAGAATCTAAGTAGTAAAAAATGATATCTAGAACTAGAAACAGTCTCCCTTTTCTTCTTGCTTCCTCTTTCCTCAGCTAGAGATCCCACAACTGACACAACTGGGCAAGAACCAAAGAATAGGGAATGGTACTGGCTGTGTTTACATAAATCTGAGCCTTGCCTCAGACTTGGACGAAGCTTCCTTGAAAGCTTGTGAAGAGTTAAACCCCATGTCCCCATGGAGCGCACACGTGGTCAGTCCCTTTGAGTTGCCTCATTCCCCAAGGAAACTCTTGGCAACATATTTCGAGCCGGAATCTCAGGTATCCTTAAAATAGACTGGCAAAGGATGTTCGAGATGGCAGATGCTCTTGTTTAAAGGTCAGTGAAGGATGATGGAGTTGCATAGTTACCTCATGTTCTCTGTGTCCTTAAATCTCCGCATGGCTTTACAGTTAAGCAATTTATCTTTTTCAGGACCTGAGCTTTGGAACATCTTTATTTCATAAACATGGAGGTGCATAAGAGCTGTCTAACATTTTGGGGCAGCTGGAAACTATTTCTTAACCATAATAACTAACAATAATTAAGTACTCACATGTCAAACACATTTCACACATGACCTCTTGAGTCATTGTTATCCTACTTCATGGAGATCCCAGTGCTGTAGCAAGCTAGGACTGAGGGGTCTGATATTATTTCAGTCCCTAAGAGCTTAAATATTTCCTTTAGAACAGGAGACTTCAAATCAGCATCTCTAAATTGTATTGAATTTTAAGGTAATGCTTTTTACTATGTCACCTAGGGCAAGTTACTTAGCCCTTTGGGCTATAGTTCTTAAAGTGAAGGGGTTAACCTAGATAAACTCTAAGATCCTTTCCAGTTGTACTAATTCAAACCATTGAATCATGCCTTCTTCATAGAAGAGAGTGATGGTCGTGAAGAGTTTAAAATCATTTGCTTTCCCCATTCAAAAAATTCATGAAAAGAAAAGGAGAAATTGATCATAATGACACTTAGACTGAAGCAGTATTAGTTTCACTTATTCCCGCCCCCCCCCCCCAAAAAGTATTCTAATTTCCCATGGGTATTCTTTGTACCTGGTTAGATAGAAACGTCAGAAGTGGAACTTGAGTCCTTTCTATTGAATTAAAATGAAATCCTAATGAGAGAATGTTCTATTTATACAAGGATGAGAGTTGGGAGGGGGACAATTTTTCCCCTACCACATTTGCAGCAAGCTTTTGAAAAATGGCAATTTAGATAAGGTTTGTCAGTCTTCCCATAATGGCTAGAATTCAAACCTCCAGGAAGCTGGAAATGAGTATTGTCCTCTCAACCAGAGCACAGGACCAAGTTCAATTTTCTGCTTTATCCCATATTTTTGTGCATTCATTAAAAAAAATCTTTAAAGTGGCTCCTGCAAATTTTCCTGCCTACAAATTGAGAAAAATAAAATATTTCATGTCTCATCAGAGAGCAGTGAGAACTCATTTTTGTTTTTAAATGTTAATCAAATGATAGGCATGAATACCTGCAAAGTATCATTTCTCTCTAATTTAAAATTGGCCAGGGTGTTGACGAAGGTCTCAGTAATTATTACAGCTGGAGTTTGGTGTATGATTTGGTGCCACTTCCCTTTGCATTAATTTTGAACTAGGCTGTAGTTTTAGGGCTTTTCGTAGAGACAGTGCTTATAATGGTTTATTTAAATTCTGACCATGCTTTCTAATTATGTAAATATCAATCACCTCTATTGCTGACTTGACTTCTAAGATGTTGAGAACATTTTCTATACATAACATTTGGCGAAGTTTCCTGGCTCCTATGCATTAAATGCTATGAGAAAATATGTGTTGCAGGGAGAAAAGAATCAAGCTGAGTGCTTTTTAATAATTCATCATTCTTCCAAGGTGAAAAATCCAGCACTTACATTTAGAAGCACTAGCCATGCACCCAACAAAGCTGAAATTGCTTTCGTTCACTGGAAGAGCTGGATGTGTCATCAGGCCCTCTGTTTTTCTTTGCGTATGCTAATGGCTGTGCAGTAGCATGTGAGGTAGCTGCACATCTCCTTAGCCTTTCCAGGACAGAAAGGGGACACTTGGGTCTTGATTGAATTCATAGTAATCATTTTGACTTGGAAATACTTTTTCATGAGCAATCCCAAGAGAAAAGAGCCAAGCGTTAGCAAGCTCTAGTTATTTATCATCATCATATCCTGTTATCGCTCACTTCTAAACTTTAGGCCTCCCACCTCTTAAAACTCTCCCCTCTGCTTACTGCCCGACAGCTACAACGGCTTCCTTGTTGTTCCCTCAAATACCAAAATGCAAACAACACCTACTTGCACCCCTACTCCTCCACCCAGGCCTGCTAATGAGGCTCCAAATACAGGCTGGCTTGCTCCCCATTTTGTGCTGATCTCAAATGCCATTTGTCAGAGTTTTCAGCCAACCACCTCAAATAATGCACCCTCTTTCCCTACTTCCTCTTTATTAAACTCTTTTTTTTTATAGTTTTATAACTTTATTCAACAATCAGAAGTTAGTTCTCATCCACATTAACTGATTATAGATTTTTGAATGTGGCAACAGGTGCATTCATAACCAACTTTTAGAGTTTGTTTGGTGTACCTTTTTCTCTATTATGTTTTCTGAAAAACCACATCTGGATATGCTATAGGACACTCCTCATTCCTTTGGCTCAAACAACTTTGTTGAGTCTGGTGTCAATCCATACATCTGGAGTTTCCATCTTCTTCATGGCAAATTTCTGGATCTCTCTGAGTGCCCGAGGGGCATGCTACTTACACACTCTATGGATGTGTTTGTAAATATCGACGGTGTATTCTCTGGTCACTGCCTCGTTGCTGGCAAATGGCCTTTCTCACCACCCTTCTCTGCAGGAGTTGTTCTAATAGGCCCAACTTAGAACAAGTCATGTTTGGAATATTGCAAGTAGTTTAGACAAACAGAGACTCATGGACATGAACAGCAATCTAGTGGTTACCAAAAAGAAGGGGTTGGGAGAGAGGAAGATAACAGAAGGGTGAAGGGGATCAAAAGTATAGTGATGGAAGGAATTTAAATTTAGCTGGTGAACACACAATGCAATATACATATAAGATATTATTGAGTTGTACACTTGAAATCTGTATAATTTTATTAACCAATGTCACCCCAATAAACTTAATTAAAAAAAAAAAAAGATGCCTGAAGTATAGGAGCCTGGAAAGATGGGAGAGGTAAACAGGAGTCATATCATGAATGAAAATTAGGAAACTGAAAGTGACTGGATATTAAATACAATATTTTTGTTCTCTTCAAATTTGTCTAATACCCCCAAATTGAAGGCAATTGCTGTGAAGAATAACAAACACCTTTTTAGATCTTATTGAGACAAAAGCAATCTTTCTCTTCTTTTCCCCACCCCTCCTTCTAGCTTATATTAAGAATTTGGTTTGCTGAAGAGGGGACTGATAGAGGCAGTGAATCTTATGCTTATAAGAAAAGGACTTTGGACACAGAGTTGCTAAAGGGTTTAAGTCAAGGAGACATGTACTCAAGTTGTCATTTTGGAAATATGTCAGTGAAATTTATCATGTCTTTCACAGCCCGATCATCATGTTCTCAGGTGAGTCTCCAACTCCCTCACCTTGGTCTATTCCCCCTATTTCTAACTTTTATACTTATAGCTGAATTTGCTCTTTTTTTTCAGAAAAGTACATGTTGGTTTTGCACCTATTATTGGCATTCTTTGATAAATGCTTCTCTCCTACACTTGCATGGAAACTTAATCAGAACAGAAACTGCCTTTATTGTCTTATTTTTATTTTTTTATTTTTTATTTTTGCTATTTTATCCTTAGGGCCTAGTCTGGCTATTTGCTTTATACATAAAAATACTTACTAAATGAAAAAAAAAGAAAAATGCATACAGTATTTTCCATGACTATGTTGTAAATTTTCTGAAAGTGAGAACTCTGTCTTACTGATATTTCTACTTCCGAATTTATCTAGAAAGTATTCAATAACTATTCAAATAAAATTAATTTTAAATAATTTTAGAAATTTTGAAATCCAAGGTATCTGATAATTTCCATATGATATCTAGAGTCTCTGGATGTTACTTCCTGTTGTCTATTTTTTTCTCCTGGACCCCATTATGTCATCTTATCTCCTCATCTGTTTTGCTATATTCTGTGTGTGACTTTGGTTTGAAAAAAAAGTTTCTAGAATCAATTTGAGGCCTAGAACAATATTACACTCCTCCAGGAGAACTTTTATGTGCTTTACAAGTCCCTGGAGCATCAACATTCTGGGATTATTTTAATCTAATTTCAGAATGAAATTTTCTGGGTTTTATGGGTAGTTTGAAACTATGCTGCAGTCAGAGAGGGTAGTGCACTTCTGGGTTCCTCCTTCCTTCTGAGGAATAGCCTTTTGGGGTCCCAATCCGAGATGCAGATGGTATATCATGGACCATCTTTGATCACCTGCCTTCTCAAGGTTGTGAAAATTCTATCTAATCTGCAGCTGCCTCACCAGGAAATGTCCCCAGGAAAAAAAAATCAGCCAATAGGGAAAGAGTCTCTCTCTCGTTCCAGTATCTTGGACTAGTTTGTTATCTCTCTGAGCTTTCAAGTAGATGGTTTTTATGTCGTGCCCATCTTTTTTTTCTATATGCCATCAGCGACAGTCCTTGGGGCTGGCACAGTTTACCCAGTCCATCATTACTGGATGTTGAAGTCTTGAAAAACCACAATGTGGAACTAACTTAATGTTTTTGTCTAACTCTAACAGAGCCACCATTGGTTTTGATGGGTTTTAAATTAGCTGTAGTGGGAATCCTGTACTGTTGCCTGAATGCAGAATTAGAAAGCTACCAGGAAATGTTAAAGAAATATTAGATTCTACACCTCCAGAGTTTAGCCAAGTGCCTCCTCAATTTCAGACTGATTCAGAATATATTTAAACTTTCATCCAAGTCAGTCTTAATTTCCAGGAATCTATTTCCATCTTGGTTACAATAGAACGTAAGAATTAACATCCTGGTAACTTAGTTTCCACAGGGAGTCTACTTATCTAAACAACAGGATTTATGAGGCCAAAAGAGAGAAATAGAACAATGACACCTGACAAATCAGACCCCAAGAACAAGGCTTCTTTATGTGGTGAATTCAAGATTATTTCTCCTTTACTTCATCAAATATTTGTCAGAACCCCAATGTATCATAATAGATGCTGGGAGTGGGAAGCAGAAATTGAAAAAGAAAGCCATGTTTCCTCTCTTCTCATCATGATGTGCACTCCCAACGTTGCTTTATGTACTATAACTCCAAAAATGTCCCAAAACTTTCAAACACGCATTTGAGAGTCAGGGTTTTATTTGTCCTACTGTCCAAACACATTTGAAGCGGCTCCTGAAACTGAGGTTTTTGGCAACAGGAGGTGACCATTTGCTGGGAGCAGTGAAGAAGGGAAGGGAGCAAGAAAGAGTTGGCATTAAGGGAAGGGAGTTTGCGGCTGAGATGAGGGTGGCCAAGGAAACTGATATGCAAGGTCCCCCGAGCTCCAGCTTCCACTTCACTATTTTCACTTTTTGTTGAGTGCCTACTACCTGGATGAGAATTCCTTTCTCCTATTTCACCTGTCTTCTCACTTTGACCAACGCAAAGCATCATAGCAAGATGCATGCTCAGATGTATTAGTGGCTGTCTGTAATGAAGCCACAGATGAGACACAGCATTGTTCCATTTTAATAGATCAGAAGCTTTAATTAAAAGCCAAGAGAGGACTGAAATTTTTTTCTGATTTACTCCCTAGACCCTTTCCAGGAATTCTTAACACTACTAAAGAAAGCAACTGTTAGACCAATCTCATTTTCTATGTATGAAAGAGAATTAGAAAGTTAGATCAACTAGCAAAATGCTATGGAAATAAATTAAGCTTCTTATATTAGTTCTTCTGGTGTCTAAAAACTAGAGCGTGACTAGGAACTCATAATGTTACTCTTATTTCTATCTCCTTCATAAATCATTCAGCCAAAATGACACACTTTGGTGAAGTTCATATATTTATGTATAAACTGGTTGAACAAACCCTGTTGAACTTGGATGAGGACATGAAAGGCAAACATGTCAATATTGTGATTTGACAGAGTTAGAGAATAGGAAGTTGGAGGATGGCACATGTGAAAAATTTGGGAATTAAGGGGTCAAATATGAAGGAAAATACAACTTCATTAACACCACAATAATTCACATTTTCTGAGAAATTTAACTTAATATTGACAGTCTTAATTGCAAAATTGCATTTTTTTACCGTTGGTTTCTGTTATGTTAATTAATTAATTAATTGAAACTGAGCTTGATTGTCCAATTACATTTTAATTAATACAATAATTGGAACTAGTAAAACAAAGCATTGCTTACTAGCAGCCCTTTGAGACATGCTTTTGAACAGATAAAAATTATGTATAATTAGATGTAAATTATTTATATGCAAATGATATTGCTAAGAGGCCTGAGGGCATCTTGAAAAGTTTATTCTCAAGAGATTTAAACTTCTTTTCCCACCTGTTACCTTGTTTATGTTTATTTTTAATTTTCCTAGTGTAATATATTCAGAGAGTAACCATAGACTATAAACCAGCTTTTACTCTGCTTGTTTTAAAAATTCTAAACTTATGACAAGTGAATTAGAATTCTCTTATATTTTATTTAGTCTTTCAAATAGAAGCTCATCAGTGGATAGTGTTATGTCTATTCATAAGAACTAATTTGACTAAATTCAGCATAAATCTGGTTCTTTTTCTTTTTTAAGAGAAAACATGTCATAAACTTGATTGCCTGATTTATTCTTTTTTTTCCCTTCCTGCCACCTTGCCTTCCTTCTGTCAAGGTAAGAAACGTCCAAATCTTTAGAGAATTTTGATGAAATTATTTGAGCCAAACAGACGACAATTGTTGGGAAGCAAAATCTCAACAAATTGAAAAAAAAGCTCCAGAGAATGGCCATTTTGCAGCTTATTTTATACATTAGAATCTAAGGAGGAGACATAAGGAGGGTTATGTGAAGTCCAATGGTGACAGATTAAAGAAACAGGAGAAAGCAAAGCAAGACAATTTCTGGGATTGGATAAAAAGTAAAACAGATAGACATGTACTTCTTTTATGTTGGTGGGTACAAGATAGTTAACATTTATAGCACATAGAGTTGGTAAGAGGACAAGAAGATAAAAATGATGGGTCCTGTGGGCTGCTCTGGTGCAACTTTGTACCCTGAGTGATGGAGAAAAAAGGAGATTACTCTGACATTTCAAGAGTGTATTATCTTAGATGTAAAAAGGCAATAGACAGGTTCATTAAGATAGAGATGGACTTTTGTCAAGGAAGCTACAAGGCCTAGGGTGTGACTACCCACCATGACCTGCGTTTAATTAGGAATTTTCATGTTCAGACCATCCTATGTTGTTACTTTTGTTCTCAGAGTTTCTAAGACCTACCATTTAAGCCTCCCTTGAGCTTTTCAGGTTTAGTATGTGGCCCCTTTTTCATCCATACTTCCTTCATAGCTTCCTCTCTACTTCCTTTTCTCCCTCCATCCTTTCCTTCCTTACTACTACTACTTTTCCAGAAGGTCCTGGACCTTTATATTTGTTTGTGTGGGAGACACACTAATCAAGTGTTTGTCAAATGTAATTTTAATCAAAGATATTTTACATTTATATGGAACTTGCATAAAAATTTTCCCTTTTAATTTTCACAATTCTAAGACATATGGGGAAAACAACCTAGTTTTTCCCATTTTATCGAAGGAAAATTAAGTCTCAGAAAAGCAAAGTATCAGATTCAAGGTCAATAGTTACTAAGTAATAGAATTACTATTATTCTAACACACTTGCCAATATTAACCAATTAATGTGCCATAACATAACAGAGTAAAATATCTATTAAATGTTTCATAATTGTACCACATGAGCAGTGGACAGAATCTTGTCTGCCTACAAATATTATCTTCTCCTCTGCATTCATTGCTCTTCTATCTTCAGCTGCAAAGAGAATACCAATATCTCCCATGTTAGATAAACTTAGACTCCCACCAATTTCCACTGTACAAACACAGAATCCTCTGAAACACAACCTGAAAAACTTAGACTATTTTAAATGATCGTCTCACTCTCCAATTTTGCCTGCAAATGTTCACTATTTTGCCTTAAGTAAAAACAATTTGCTAGGCCTCTTATGAGATAAGACCCAGGCTTATCTAATGCTTTTCCCATGAAACTAGACAAAAGGGTCACGCAAGCTAGATGTTGCTTTGACCTGTGACTTTAGGTGATGTACCTACGTTGAACCACCTTCACCTTGCCCATTATAATTTTACATTTGTACTTATGTAAATGCCCAGAACTAAGCATTTTTAATTTTTAAAATATCTAAACCATCTTCTTTAACAAGCACATGATCTCTATACCTCTTTCTCTAACCTTCTAAAAATGTGAAAGTTTCCTAACTTGATAGATACACAAATTCAAAAAATAATCAGTAGGGCAGCATGTTCTTCATTAACCTAGGACAAAAGTGTCTCATCCATTAAAAATGAAATCTGACAATAACATTTCATGGAAGCATTTATGAAGAGTCAGATACAGTCACCCTTGAGGAGCTGATACAGAAAACAGGGCACAGAACCCTGGAATAGCATTGACAGTTAGTGGATGTAGGCAGCTGCATATATTACAATTACATTTTTATTAAATAACTTTAGGATATGTGGCATGAGAATGTATCACCCTCTTGGAGGTCCTCCCTCATCCCATTCCACCCTCTGTAGTCCAAATACTCAATTGACAGAAGCTGAAGCAGGATAAAATTTAATCTGCATTTACAAGTCATCTCCAGTATCAGGCCAGTCATGAGGTTATTATTTATAAAGTTATAATATGTTATTTATATTTATTGATATAACATATGTTACATAACAAATAAAATTGTTATAAATTTAATTTGCTCTTTGCCCACTTATAGATTCAAGTTCTCTACCAAGTATTTCTAGGAAACCCAAAGGGCTATCATATGTGTTCTTGCAAGCAGTCATGCCCCCTTGGGACTCCGCTATTGCTCCTTTAGGTACCAAAGAACCTTTTGGGCACTGCAATCTTTTAGTAAGCATTGCCACTGCTCCCCCAGGCATCATTGCTGATATACTCAAGTTCAGGGAGTGGAACACCTCTTTTCCTTTTGCGTTATAATATCTTAGAGGTGCCCCCGAGCAGCACTGCCTGTACACCAACATTTTCAGAGCTTTTATGCGAAACTGCTTTTTCAGTTTTCAGTTATCATTTTCTCTTTCTGGACATCTATCCAGGCTGGAGATGAATTTGAGTGGCAACCACTATGTTGTACTCAAACTTCTTATTCTCTTTCAATGACAAAAGCTTTGTTATCAGTGTGTCATGCCTGCTTCCTTCTTCCCTTCAGGTAAACACTTTTCTAGGAAGCTTCTCAGACCTTGTGAAAATAGACTTGAGTCAGGGCCATAGCAAAGTTTTCTAGATGTATCAGAATATCAGTACTAGGCATAGATTGATCTAAAGATAAAATCCTTGCTATCGAAATAAGAACATTCTTATAGACTAGCAGAACTGAAAGGTCAGTTGATACTCTGATGTCTAGTCCAAAATTTGAAAAATTTAATAGCAGTTTTAGAGGAGAGCAACCTAATACTCAATAGTCATATTCATTTGGGGAACAAAGTCTGGGTGAGAACTATGTAGTTGAGAGTGAAGTTGGAGTTCCAAAATGGACCCCAAAATGAGAAAAATAGTTCTGGAGATAGATCTCTGGTTTTAATTGTTGAAAACATATATTTCAGTTATTGAAAACATATTTTTTATTTTCTTTTTAAATGTAAAAATTCTAAAAACATTTTGTCGAATACTTTCTGAATGTATGAACATCAAGGGTAGTTTATTTTAGTATTTTCCAGTTATGTTACTTCTACAAAATCAGTTAAGACAGTCTGGAAAGAGCCTCCTTTTGGCAGAAGTTCTCCATACTTAGTGACCAAGTCCAAGCTTGTACTGCTTGCCACACGATAGGAATATGTCACGTGACAAGGTATTGAGGCAAAGAAAGTAACTTTATTTAGAAAGCCAGTAAGCCAAGAAGACTACAGACTAGCATCCTAAAGAACCATTTTAAGAAAGTCCAGAATTCAGGGTTCCTTTATGTCAAGAGAAATGGGAGACAAGAGGGACAAAAGGTGTTTGATGACCACAGACATCTGGGCACCAGCAGCGGTCTGAGGAATATTGTGAAACTTCTTTGTTCTTTGTCTGTTGACTCTAGTTGATATGACTCCAGTCGTGAAATTCCTACAGATCTTTGATAAACAATCATCATTTTTGTACATACTTCCTCATCTTTTCAAGAAAGGCACTTTCTGGTAAGGGGCTGTTTTTGTAAAACTCAAGCAGCAAACAGAACTCCTCTAATGATTAGCATGTCTAAATGCAAGAGTAAGCAGAAGTTATTAACCTGAAGGCCCTGGGAAGAAAGCAGGATTGAACAAGATGGAACTGAAGAGCCCAAGCACTTCATTCTGTTACAGCTGCAGTTTTCTTCTGCCCATTCTTCAGAATGACCTGTTTTAGGTTGTTCAGGGGCCAAACCTGAGTGGAGTGAGAGAGGAAAGTATCTCATCAATGCTGGTTGTATCTCACTGAATTCTTCTCTCTCTTCTCTTGGGGTCATAGGAGTACTCCAGGACAGTGGGGGAGGGGAGTGAGATTGACTTTATTTGTATATGCTGAGGACTGGAGAAGTTTTACTTTTAAGCACTGAATTTCACAATCTGATTAAGAAAAAACAGGAATTAAAATAGAAGTGCCTGACTCTTCCCTTTGAGTTTGCTGAGCTCTTTTCCTCGAACCCTAACTTTTTTATCATTATTGACTTGGTGGGAGGACTTGGCTTTGTACACTTTGTTCACATAAAGAACTATGTGAATATTATTAGAGTAGTCATCATGCGAGATAGAATATCAGAACTGATTCATTAAACAGTTATTGACTGCTAGACTGAGGACCCAAGTCTCAGCAAAGACTGAAATTCTACACTAGAAATTCCATGCTTAGTACATCAGCCTGGAACTAAAAATTAAAATTCTAACAGCAGAATTAATTCTTCATTTTTAACAGGTCACCTTAATTAAACCCATATTGTCCTGAGTCTTTGGAGACTATTTCTCAGCTGCCCTATCCTATTCTCCATTGGCATGATGTGCTGCCATTGAGGCCAAAGATAAAGTCATCAAGACAAGATGTCCTCCCCTATAAGGTCTGCATTCTAAACATGCACTGTTCTGGTTTGCTAGTGAAGCTACTGGGTCCACACTGCTACACCTGGAAGTACAAATGGGAACTCCACCCTTTGTTGCCCTGCAGGCTGCTCTCATTATAGGCTGCAGAGAAGAGCTAGCTGTCTTGTGACTCTACTATTTCCACAAATCTTAGTGAAATAATTTTTTAAGGTATCTTCGGATTTTTGATATATAGTTTTCTGATTTGGGTACACAGAAAGATAATGACTGAATTTTCAGTGTGACATTTTTAGATCCAAAAGTTGCTTCGTATACACTTTATTTTTTTTTTCTGCATCATGATACTGTTTTTTTTTTTTTTCTAACATCGGTGCCCCTGAAATGATCCAGCTGTCTTCAGTGATTTTTTTTTTGGAAGAATATGTTTCTGAAGATGTCATTTATGTGCAGAGAAGGAGGCACTATTAATAGCCTTCTAGTATAGCATTGCACTTAATGACAGAATAACCTGAGATGAGATTTAGGACACCAAATGTTAAATGCATCATATAATGGTAACTTACTTTGTGCTTGAGAAGTGCTAGCTAATTAGTTCTACATGTCATCAAAACTGGTCCAACATCTCATTTTTATAGCATAATAACCTTAGCCTGCTTCTCACCCAGCGTGTACCTCTACTGGTTTTTCTCAACAGATTGTATGGTGTGAAGAAAGTCAATAGTTCATTTTAATAGCAGTGAGATGGATAAGCCCAAGAAGAGTTTCAGTCAAGCTTTGCCTCCTCCTGTTAGGGAAATTCATGTTTTTCCTATTTAAAGCTGTACCATTTATAAGCAGCAATTGGCAGTTTGTCTGAACTTTCCGCAGTTAGATATAGTAGCTCTTTAAGGTCTTACTGAATGTGTTATGAGAATATCTATAACCACCCTTTCCTGCAAAGTTCAATTCCTTGAACATGCTAAATAAATGTTAAGGTTGGCTAAGTAATGAAGAAAGCTAGGTGGGGTGATTAAACAAAGAGAAATCCAAACACATTCCACATGTCAAAAGGTGCAAAGTTAGTGCGATTATGCTTTTCTTTTTTATTTTAAATACCTGTCAAAAGCTGTATGAATTGGAACCTACTAAATTTTGCTGATTATTAGAGGAAAAAAATAATGAGAAATTGATTTAATGAGGACTGGGAGCCATTTTGTGCATTTGAGCATAATTAATTCATATGTATATTCTGGTGAGTATATGGCTATTGCTACTTTGTGAAATCAGGGTACAACATAGTAGTAGAAAGTTGCCTCGGAGAGAAAACTCTGTGTTTATTATACTGCTTATCATGGTAGAATTTATTTTTGTTAAAAACCATGACTCCCACACAGAAATAGAAATAGTAATCATGATCTGGAATGGTATTAAAATGAACAGTGCTGAGAGTAAGTAGATTTGAGAAGAACCAGACCTTAGTTTTCTTTGTTTCACTACTGTTTCCTTCTGCCTTTTGCTCGCCTAAACTTTCCATAGCTATATGGCTTTAGGCACATCTCTACCCATTCCCACTAACCTCCCTTTCTCCAAGAGCAAGTTCATAAAATTCTACTAATGATCATTTGCAGGATGGTTTGCATCCTATAAAGAATATCTTTTTTATGTGTTAGTACAGTCCTTTAAAGTAAGATCCTTTTAATCCCAGATGCACATGTGTTGATATTGAGGCTCAGGACCATTGAGTGCCAATGTCCATAGTCATATGCTAGTGCCCAGCAGAGTGGGGGAGGAAACATAGTTGCTATCCATAATTATGCTGCTCTGAGTGTTTCTGCATATGCAGGTCTGATCCAATTGCATTTCAATTGTCTGGGTACTTGTCATAAATACTGATGACTGGGCTCCATCTCAGAACTACTGAATCAGAATCTCTTGCAATAGCACCCAGTAATCTTATTTCAAATAAGTACTACAAGTAATTTCAATGTATCCCTGTATCATATTATGCTACCTTTGAGAAAGTTATTCTACATAAGAATTTTGAGTAATTTTATGTTTGTTTGTTTGTTTTAATGCATTTCATCCTCAGAGCAAATTTGCTTATTGCACAGAACAGATATTAATTTTCTTTCCTCTCCCTTTCTCCCAGTTCCACTTAAGATAAACTGAGACAAGAAGGAAAATAATTTGGCCAAAGTCACATAGTTGGTTCCAGTTTAAAAGCATTTTTTACAATTTAAATTTAAAATACCACTACCAGAAATCATTTGAGTAAGACTGTTTTTTTTTTTAAATGAATCTGTGCTAGATTTGCCATGGAGGCCAATACTTATGTCTCAGTAGTGCTCATTTCTGTGGTGCAGTCTGCGCCAAAGCAGACATTGCAAACCCATGGAAGATGTTTAAATTAGGAGTCATGAGCAAATCTTGACAGAAAATGCAATAATGCCCTTTGGGAGTTAGTTTCCACTCCAAATTCCAATTGATTGTATTATTTGTTTAGGTCTGCAAAGATCTAATTAGCAAAAGCAGAGGTAGTAAATTCAAAGTCTATGTGGTGGGTTAGGAAGAAGGTACTCTTTGGTAGTTACTGTTAGATCGAATGATGTTCTTATTGATACAGAGGCATGTCTTTGACTAATGGCCTCCTCTGACTTTGGTGTCCCCTTTGGTTACTTTTCAATTTGTGGCACTAAGATTTAAGAAAATGAGTGTAGCATTCACTGAGAAGGGTGTTTTTTATTTTCCGTAGTAAAAAAAAAGGGTAAAATGGCATGGCAAACTCCCATCAGAAAAGGCAAGTCAAGGATTAAGCAGCAAAAAAATCATGGGCATTTTTTTTGAATTGATTAGTAATTGATTCTTCTATCACTTCTCCCCGCCTCTGCCCCACAAGGATATGTCCTTTTCCTGAAGGGTCAAGTCCTTGTTCAAATCTGGAGCAACTCTACGGGGTTCTCCCAGCTCCAGAGCTTCCTGTAGGATTGAGTGAAAGGTTTGTTGCAATTTCATCACAGATTAACTTCTCCCTCTGCCCAGTTTCACTTCACTCACTCCTCACAGCTGTAGATCTTGAATACACTCTCCCGTACTCCTCCTGCATGCAAACCTCAAAGTCTATTCCCAGGGAACTAATCCTAATGCTGAACCTTTTGAGGACAATGGGTTATTATTTCCCCCAAAGTCTAATGAGAGGTGCTGAGATATCCGTGCTGAATATACTTAAGAGGAGCATAGATAGTCTGTGACCATGAATCCTTATCAAACATTCTAGTCTATTTGAAGCAAGAATTAAAGAATGACATAGTCCTACTAGGAGAACAATTTAATTTTCATCCTCCTTCCCTGTGGGCTATTCCCACACTCTACTCCCAGTCAAAGAAGGAGGCCCTAGAAGAGCTTGCAATTAAGATTGGGTCTGTCTACACAGGAAGACATTTCATTCCCAGCTGGAAATTAACCAAAGTGCAGAATTGTGTCTTGAAGCTACTCCGGGGCCCAACAGTACATCATAAGAGAGTTCTTGGGAGAGCCGGACAAGTCATCATCTAAAGTTGGGGGCATACGTCAAAGTGCTGCTTGTTTTATATTTGTAGAGCATAAAAATAGGCAGGAAGTTAAAACAGCCAGTATTTTCAGGGAGAAAAAAAGGTACATGAGTCATTAAATAAGAGATCCTATGATTCGCAAAAGATACATAACTGCTGTTAGAATGGACAGCTCTTGGATGAACTTTTTTAAAGCCTAAGAGCATAATATTACATTGTAAAGGCAATTCTGTGGAATAGCAGAAAGCACACTGGACCTGGCATCAAAAGATCTAAGTTTGAATTCTGGTTCTATAACTTTGGGTGAGTTTGTATCAGATTATTGATTTCTCTGAGCAACATTTTCTTACATCTAAAGACTAATACTTGTTTACAGAAACAAATAAATTAACATAAGTGACAGAGCATAAGTTTGCCTGGTTCAAACTAGAAGATCTCTAAAAATTTCTGAAATTTGAATATGGTAAAAAGAGAAAGATATGGAAATATATTCATTGATCACTACATATACTTTTCATATGGCATTTACATTTATTTTTGTATTTTATATATACAATCTTTCTTCTCTCAAGAATTTTGTTCCCATCTTAGAGAAAATGAGGCTCTTGGATCCCAGTAGACCTTGGCCCATAGAGATCCATAGACTCTCGAAAACTGATAAAACAGCTGTGATCCCATTCTGCTGACTGTTCCTGTAAGGACATGCTGCTATTCTTGCCTTCTGTGGCACTCCAGGGAAATTTTGAAGTGGGCTGAGCCCTCTTGACACCTGGAGCTGGAGACTAGCAGGCTTCATACCTTGAGAGGCAACAGAGCAGAGTATTTTTCCTGGAACCCCAATAGAGGGCTGATTACTTCCCACATTAGACCACAGAAACAGAAACTCCTGTACTCCTCCAGCGCACAAGGGAATGCTGCTGCTCAGGAAGATCCAGAAAGTCTTTCTGTGACCACACGGTAAATATACCTATGTGTAGGCAACAGAATATAACTCCTCTAGAGAGGAGTTATGGGTAGTCAATAATAGCCTCTCAAAGGTCTGATTTTCAACTTAAAATGTTTAATAAATAAAGGGAAAAAAATGTCACCCTTGAAACCCAAAATTGAAGCTTGAAATATTAAGTAAAAGAAATATTTCCAACTTAAGAAAAAAAATACAAAGGCATAAAAACAAAAATGAAAAACATGGAGGACAGATCAAACAGACATAATGAGAATTCTAGAAGAAGATAAATATTTGGATAAAATGTTATAATTTAGAAGAAGGAGAAAGAGGAGGAGGTGGTGGAAGGAAAAGAGGAGGGAGAAAATTTGCTTGAGTTAAAGAATCATTTAAGTATATATAGTAGAAGGAACAGCTTTAAAAAAAATCACACATACCTAGACAAATCCAGGTAAAATTTCTGAACTCTGAGAGTAAGAGAAAAACTTAGACGTTTCCAATAACAATGAAAACTTTTACAAGGGAAAAACAGTTTTGTATTAGTCTTCTCAGTAGCAGCAATAAAAGCTAGACATGGTTAAAAAATCCCTACTGACTGGTGAGAGAAGAGGACTCCAGTATAGGAATCTCACAGCCGAGCAGGGTGTTCTCCACTGGTTAGGATGAAAGGTATTTGAGAATATGCACATTCAAAGAATATGTCATGCTCTTACCCTGTCTGATAAAAACACTGAAAATAGACATAATAAATGAATCAGAATAGAAATTTTAAGATAGGAGAAGGTAAGAGAGGCATTTGTTTTGAGCCAATAGTTCTGCATCTCGCACAGTTAAATCTAAATGGCTAGCAAGAGAGTGGTTAGAAATACGCAAAAGGAATACTAAATAATGATTAAAAAGAAGGGACTTGCTGTAATCAAGAAAATCCCTAGGAGACTAGGTGGCTCACAGTACCTCAACCAGTGTGATGAGGAGAATAATGGCCCCCAAAGATGTTCAGAACAATGGTCAGCAATATGCAATGTTGCTGGTTTTGAAGAAGTAAGTAGCCACAAGACAAGAAAGTGTGGGAGTTCTCCAGAAACTAGAAAAGGTGAGAAACAGATTCTTCCCTGGAGCCTCCAGAAAGGAACAAAGCCTTGCTGACACCATGATTTTAAGCCATTAAAATCCATGTTCGACATGTTAAGAAAATAATTATGTGTTGTTTTAAGTCACTAAGTTTGTGGCAATTTGTTACAGTAGCAATAGGAAACTCATACACAGTGTCATCAACTCAAGACGGTTACACTTGAGAGGAGACCATAGTTACTGATGATACTATATGGGACTAGTCTTATAAATTCTATTTAAAGTCAGGAATGGTTACGTGGGTTAAAAATACACCTAGGTATATACTGCTTGTAGGACATACCCTTAAAAAAAGTGATAAAGTATCTAAAATGAAAAGATACAAAGAAAGCTACATTGGCAGTATCAATGTTAGGTAAGAGAGAATTTAACGCTAAAAACTCCAAACAGTTGCAATGCTTGTTGGCCCACAGACCACTTTTCAAGTGGAAAGTACAGGGCCTTGAAGATACTTTCAGGAGTAGTATCATCTGCTAGCAGATGAAAGCCAGAGTCAGGAAAAGCAAGAAGCTATTGAGATACATTCAAGAGATCATGGTGATTTGAATTAGAATGGCTATGGAGGAGGTGACAAGAAATGTTCGAATTTTTGATGTTTTAAAATAAAGCTGAAAGCACTTCTGCTGACAAATGTGTCATGTGAGAGTTAAGAGGAGGGTCCAGAAAGATTTCATAGATTTGGTCCTAGTGAGTGAAATATCACACGAGTCTATAGTTCAGAAAAAAGGCCCAAGATTGAGATACAGATTTAGAAGCTGTGAGAATATAGATGATACTTCATGCCATAAAATGGGTTGCAATCACCAAGTGAGTGTAGAGAGGAGATGTCCTTGCCCTGAGCTTGGGTGTACTCCAGAATTTAGAAGTCAGGAGACTGGGTAGAACCAGTAAAGGAGAATGAGTCTAAGTGGCCAGTGAGGTATGAGAATCAAGACATTGGTGTCCCAGAAACTAAATCATTACAGTTTTTCAAGGAAAGAGCAACCAGTGTGCGAGCTTGTTAGAAATGTAGAATTTCAGGCCCTACCCCCAGACATATTGAATCAAATTTTAAAGTTTAATGGTGGTTCAGCCTGCACACTAATGAGAAGCACTGCCCTATGAGTTATGCCCTAACCCTACAAGCCCCATCACTTTCCAGATCTCTTGCCATGCTCCCTCTTGATTCTACCCTGTAGCCATTACATCCTTCCTTGCTCATCACTGTACCTGAATACATCAGTCACGCTCCCTCTTCAACCGTTCCTTCTTTCTGAAATGTGCTTTCTCCAGATTTCTGCTGTGCTCTTTATTCATAATTCTGCTCAAATGTTACTCTCTTAGGGAGACTTTTGCTGATTACCTTATCCAAGAGAGCAACCTTATCTCTGAACTCCCTTTTCCCCTTTCCTAGCTTTATATCAATAGCTGATGTATTATAAATTTATTTGTTTTTCATATGTCTTTATTAGAATTTAAGATCCATGAAAGCAGGTGCTTAATTTTGTCTACCAAGGGAGTGGTTAGTTATAGCAAGTCATCAATTAAATATCTGATAAATAAATGAATGAAGGCAACACATGCCCCATCCATACTGGATTTTTCTATACACACTCTCTGTTCTACCTCCTCTATCTTGTCCACCTGAAATGCCATTCAGACCCAAAGGCTCTACTCAAACACTGTCTTTCATGAGGCCTTTTTCTGACTTCTCTAGTTGAAAATAATTTCTCCTTTCTCTATTTCTATTTAACTTTCTATCATTCTTACAGTAGCATCTACTACATCCTGCTTAATGCTTTGTGGATTCAAATTATCAATCATCTTTTTTTTATTAACTTTATCAAAGTATAATTTACATTTAACTTGCTACTCACATTGTTTACAGTTTGGTGTATAACCCATCTAACTCCCATCCAGTCAGATATAGACTATTTTTATCACCATAGAGATTTCTGTCATGTAGTGAGTCCTCCCTTGCCCTACAAACTCTTGCAATGGGAAACGACTAATCTGGTTTTCATCATTTGAGCTTATTTTGTCAATTTTAAGGTTTGAATAAATCCTGTAGTACAAACTCTTTTGAGTTTATTTCATGCAGGATATAATGTTGAAAATCCATCCATGTTGTTTTGTATATCACTAGTTTCCTATTTTTTTATTGCTGAGTAGTATTCCATCATGTAAATACACTATAATTTGTTTATCCAATCATCTGTTAATAGACCATTTTGTTATGTTTCCAGTTTGGGCTATTCTGAATAGAGCTGTAGTGAACAGTTATGTGTATCCCTTTTGCAGACATATGCTTTTATTTATTTTATATAAATATCTAAGAGTAGAAGAGATGGGTTTTATGATAAGTATTATTTATCTTTATAAAAATTGATAACATGTTTTTGAAGTGGTTGTATAATTTATACAACCACCAGCATTGTATGAATTTATTTTTATTTCCCTGATGACTAATGATGTTGAGAATATTATCACGTGCTTATTGCCATTCCCATGTCTTCTTTTGTAAAAATATCTATTCAAGTCTTTCGCTCACTTTAAAAATTGGCTTGTTTGTCTTATTATTCAAAAGTTCTAAGAACCCTTTATATTTTTTTATATTTATATAAAATTATTTTATACATATTTATATTTCTGAATGCAAGTCATTTGTTGGAAATTGCACATATTTTCTTTCATTGTTGTTTGCCTTTTTATTTTTTTTAATTTTATTTTTAAAAGCAGAAATGTTTAAATATTTTTTCCTTTGTGATTTTTATGGTCTAACAAAATCTTTGCTTACTGCAATGTCATCATCTCAAAGTCAAGAATTAGCTCTGATTCAAGGTATTGCTCACCGTAGTGATATCTATGTATTTGTTGAATTCATGGTTATTAGAATTGGAGGAGCATGGATATAATTTAGCTAATTGTCACCCTATTTGTTCAGTTGATGATTAAGCACATAGGTGGTTAGCTCAAGACATATGGGACCCCATCAGAATGGGATTACATTAGTCATAATGTCCCCACTAACTCTGACCTTAGCAATTCTAGTTCTGTAGGCACCAAAGAAACATAAATTCAGTATCAATCACATAGTTATGAACAGAAATCAAGCACATTTTAAGCAATAAATGAATTTATAGGAAGGATATCGAGTAGCTCACCAGCTTTTGGGAAATCTGCAAAAGTTGTCATAGAAAGCAGGCAGGAGGGCTCAGGAGGCTGAAAGGCAGGGAGATTCTGGCATGATGCTTCTTTTGTGTCGATGGCTATGCTGACATCATCTCTGTCGAGTACCTCCACCAAACATCTAGATTGCTATTGTCTACCAGCTAGAGTGAATTTTAATTCTCTTAATTTTTGCATCTTTTGTTCATGACTCAATATTTTGTACAGAAGTATCAAATTCATTTAGCATATACTTATTGATCAAATTTTTGAGTATCGAGCAGTATTCTTGATGCTGAGGATATGCTAATGAACAAAAAATATAAAAATGCTTTCTCTTATGAAACATGGTATTATGAAGCTTATGGAAAAATGCAGACAATAACAATAAATATAATAAACAAATGAAATACATACAACGATATGCCCATTATTTGTTTTCTGAAAATAAGTAGAGGGTCTATCTCTCCATTTTGGTTTCTACAATAATCAAAATGAGCCCTTCATTACATAGAGGCAAAGAAGGAGTTCCCCCAACAGGGAAAAAAATTGGATGTTGGGGAGGCAAACAGAAAGAAAAAAAAAATATTATAATGTGGATGCTGTTTAAGGCATGGATAAATGTTTTCTATTATTTAATAGTTTCCCAATGACATTTATGGACCCCTTTATTCCAGAGACTGTAAAGTCAGTTTTACATATATTATTTAATTTTTATTTCATAATAATCCTATAATTTCTAAAATTAATATCCATTTTTTTTAAGATAAGGCAACTGGAAGTTCAGATGGTTATTTAGCTTTTTGACATTGGAGAAAAGGATTCATTCTCAGGTTCTTTCATTCAATATCCTGTGGTTTTTTTTTTTCACTACACCATTCTTCCACTTAATAGAGAGAAGTTTGGTTACTGGAACCTCAAATGATGGGAAGTATATTGTGTGTGCATCTACCTTCACATGGCTCAAGTTCCCAGCCCTCATGTGAAACAAATTCCACAAATGCTCCTAATTCACAGAATTAGCCTTAATGATTTTACCTATGGCCCTCACAAATGTTTTAAAATAATAACTGGCCTGTATTGCAGTTCAGGACTGATTATTTCCACTTCTGGGGATAAGAAATCGAAGGAAGAGAAGCAATTTTGCATCTTGCACTGATGAAGTGCTTCTCATTCATGTCAAGTCAGATCATAAAATTCATAAAACTGCATAAAAAATTACCAGCAAGTAGTAAAGTGTTTTTGCTGACCTCAGAAGCACTCAGAGAGTCACTGATCTGGGGGTCACAAGAAAGACCATTATCGTTGCTTGTTTTCTTCCATTAAGTGTTTACACTTGGCAGTCTGTTTGGCAATAAGCTCAAGGTTATGCTGTCAGTGCAAGATCATTAGCTTTACAATTTTTTGAAAAGTGTTTGCCTTAGCAAATGTTCATTCCAACCTCCATGAACATGTTTATGTCCAGGTGTAAATCCTGTTGCTGAAAGATCTGCTTGCTAATTACACTAGCTGCTGTTCTTTATTTCTCTGCATGAATTGGGCAGCAGAAATTCATCAGAAAACTTCTCTTCCTGAACGACACTATCTGAAGTTTTTAGGATAAGCTTGGGTGGTTGTGCCTTGGTAAGCAAATTTCTCCTGTCAGCTATCCAGGGCAAGGTCTAAGGAGCTGTGTCTCCTTCACCCCAATGTCATCAAGGCAACTAGAAAAAGTGACAAATGTCTACTTATTTTTGGTTAAATTGATGTCACACTGATATCAGAAAATGTTGAGGCTTATGAATATCTCATTTTCTCTAAATGCCTCTTGAAAAGGAAAAGAACGTGGTTTGGAGATGGTGGTGGTGGGTGGAAGGTTTGGGGGATGTACATGTGACTTTAAAGAGTAACTAGAATCTGGTAAATACTGTGCTATAAGCTATAAGGATGACGTTGTCCCTACCTTCAAAAATACAAAAAATAAAAATAATAAACCCTCAGTCTGGAGAATAGAATGCCATGTATAGAAATATTGCAATAATGTATGATTAATGCAGTCTTTTCCACTGAGGCAAAAGAAATTACTCCTTTCG
The DNA here is from genome assembly GCA_030015415.1 of Cynopterus sphinx. NCBI lineage: Eukaryota > Metazoa > Chordata > Mammalia > Chiroptera > Pteropodidae > Cynopterus > Cynopterus sphinx. Next base: position 133,173,824 of record CM057380.1, read on the forward strand.
TGGTTCAGTTTGACAAGATGTATTAGTCAGTGTTCCTCAAAAAATGGAACCAATAGGTTGGATATATATGTAGGCTCACATGATTATGGAGGCTGAGAAGTCCCGCACTTCTGTTTGCAAACTGAAAAAAAAAAAGAAAGAAAAATCTGTGGTATAAGTCCTGGTCTGAGTCCAAAAGTCTGAGAACCATGAGCAACGATGTCTGGGGACAGGAGAGCATAGATGTCCAAGTGCAAACTGAGAGAGCACACTTACCCTTTCTCTGCCTTTCTGTTCTACTCATGTCCCCAAGGGTTCTGTAATGCCCAACCACAATGTCGAAGGTAATCTTCTTTACTAAATCTACCAATTCAAACACTAATCTCTTCCAGAAACACCCTCACACCCAGAAATTATGTTTTATCAACTATCTGGACATCGCAAGCCCAGTCAAGTTGACACATAAAGTTAACCATCACATAAGGCTTCACAAAAGAGGTGAGATTTTTATTGATGTCACAGGTAATTGAGAGTTCAACATTTAGTTTTAAAATCTGGTATACATTTAATATTTTCAATATTAAATTCGAATTATACAGTCACACATATATTACTTCTATTTCTCATTTGTTTCTGCAGTGACTCTTGAAATATATTTTTCATTATTATATATCACAAAATTGTATATTATTTACATTTTTGATTAATAGATCTGGGCAGAATAACTAGGAAGCAGTTTGTTGGGTAGTTGCCTGCTATTTTGGAGCAAAAAGATAAATGGCAGCAGAACAGAGGCAGAGATAGAGGGGCTGGCTTGGGAGCTCTTCAGAGTCTGATCACAGAGAAATCTCCTAGGCAGAAGTGCATCTAAAAAGACAAGGCCACTATAAGGGCCATCTAAGAATCTTGCTACTAGTTGGTGTATTATCTTGAAAGCAAGAAGGCACTAAAACAAGACTCATAGAATCAAAAGACTTGGGTTCCAGTCAGATTTAGCCACAATGAAGGTATGTGACTTCACATAAAACCATTTGTCCTACATTTGCTCCAGGGCTGTGGTGAGGATCAAGCCAAATAAAGTAGTGGTGCTAGTCAGGGTTCTCCAGGGAAAAAGAGCCAAAACAGTGTCAAACTCTATGACACCAGGCCCCTGATGAGCACTTGGCAGAAAAGGTCCCAAGGACTTTCTGAGAGAAGGGGCAGCCAACCTTCTAGTCTGGTTAGGTGCCTAGGTCCTATGTGAGTTGGGCAGGGGGCAGGTAGGGGAGATGCAGTATTGTCACATTAGCCTTGGGTTCTTGCTGGGTTCTTATTTCATGTCTGTGTAAGGGGAGTGAAGACCGTAGAACATTTCTAGCCAGTCATCTTTCTTAAATACTCTCATTTCTTTAATAATTAAAAGATTTTAAAAAGTTCTCTCAAGCTAATTACATACTCTGTGGTCTTAGCTTTTGATAAGGATAATTCAAATGTTTAATAATCATCCTTGAAGCTTGATTTCCAATGGGGTACTTTAAATACTAACTCAACCCCCTAAGGCACAGATTACAATTGATTTGTACAACTGTTTAAAACTTCAAAATATTTTTACATTGTTTGTAAAGAACTATTTTAAAAATAATTTATCAATATAATAGAGAAAGTCTGTGGGAAAGTTTTAGACATACTAAATATAAAATGCTTACAGGGTCCAAGTGTATATGTTTAGCTGGTATTTGCATACTTAAGTCTAAAGTTCAAGAGAGGTCTTGGAAATGTAGAGTTTGGCATCATCAATATAAAGAATATATATCAAAAACAGGAACAGAATGAACTGGCCTGAATAGTACACATAGAGTTAGAAATTTGTTTGCATATTTACCCTAGGTAGATTGCTTGATTTCTATTCCTCATGGATAATAACCATATTCATCACACTAATCACATGTATTAACTTATTAATTCTTGTAATAACCTGGTAAAGTAGGTATTATTATTCCATTTACATAAATGAGGAAACAAGGTACAAATACTTTAAGTACTTGTCCAATATCACATAACTAAACAAATGAGAAAACAAAAAAAAAAACACGATATGGAGCCTATGCTTTTCACCACTAAAATAAAAATAAAAGTCTTGGTAGCAATGGAGACAAGATAGGTAGTTTTACTAGGTGAATAAAATGTAAGGATGTTCTTTGTTTATATTTAAAATAAAAAATCAGCTTACTCTTCCTAAATAAAAGCTATTGAAATTCTTTTTCTTTCTTTAAAGTCCAAGCCTGTCTCAGAGTTTCATGAAGCTTCTTAAGCAAACAATGTGGTAATTGAGAAGCCGCATTTCTAAGTAGATGGTGGAAGGGGAGTACAGACTGTGACAGTAACCAGAGGCAGGGCATTCAGGAAATGGTAATGCCTGGTGCTCTCAGTGAAGGGAATTGAATGCTGGCTCATTGGCAAGGTCAGGCACCCATGAGGAACAGTATTTACGCAACTCTCAGCAGATTGTCCTTACTGACTGCATCTCTGGGAGGGCAGTGTGTCCTATTCTCTCTGCCATTCGAAGTCTTGAACTGAATTTACAGGTCTCCTGGGCCAGCAGGTAGAGAGGAATAGCCCACACCAGCTGCAGCACTAGGTCACAGTCATGAATTATTTGTACGGCCACTGAGAGCAGATTCAAGTGGTTTTCCCCCTAGAGACAGACACAGGCGGCAGGGGCTGTGTGGTGCCTCTTCTCCTTAATTTGGTCCCACAGGCTTGGGCCTCTCCTTCAGGAACTGTGCTGGCTCCACCCACGGCTGAGACTGACTTCTCACAGGCACGAAAGCCTAGATTTTAGAACTTCACTAGTTCTTTCCAAATGATTTATCCACCCACATGGAGTAGAGGCTGTATGTGGGATTATACACATAGACCACCAGGATTCAGGTCTCATTTCTACCTTTGCGAGCTATGACACTTGTGATCTCTCCATGACTTAATTTTCTCACCTGTAAAATGAAGATGATCATAATATCTACCTCATAGCTCTTGGGAAGATTTTAATAGCCCCTAGGTAGGAAGTAGTAAATATTCAGTAAGTTCCAGATGCTAGTATTATTACACATATAGTCAGAGCTCTAAACTGAGAAGGAATAAAACTGAGCTAAGGCATTCATCATGAAACTTTGCATTTGTGATTCACCAGTCTGTCAAAACTATAAATTAATATATTTTAGAAATCCTATTATTATCTGATAAACAGAACAATTATATTATAGTCTTTAATGTATATGTGTATTTTCCCATTGGAAGCATTTTAAAAAACATAAGCCGATATTTTTTGGACCACAGTTGTTTGTAGTCCTATTTTGGTCCATTTTTTATTTTTTAATATCTATGAGCATCAGGAAATGAAAATGGTCGGAACCACTTACCATTCCTAGGTGTTTATTATGGTGATCGTCATTAGAGTGAGCCCTAATTTGAATTGCACATGGAGTGAGCTGAGCATATTTACTTAGTACTTATCTTTCAGTATTAGTTTACCTATTGATGAAATGTAATGTTTAAATATACCCTTACAGATTGCAGGTATTTTTTATTTGTAAAACCCTTTGAGTTCTGGCATAGAAAATAGCACAATTACAAGTTATAATAATGTGAGCAATATATTTTATCAAATAAATATTTATCTTTTATTTGAGCTAAATTGTTAGTGGACAAAATGTTTGGTTTTAGTGAACTGTGTCCATGAAAACATGATTCTAATATAGTTCAACCACAGGAAGCTTTAATTTCTATTTATTTAATTTTTTTTATTAAAAAAATTTTAAGCTTTATTGTGATCCACTTGGTGTATAATGTATAAATTTAAGGTTTACAATGTAGTGATTTTATGTGTATATTGCGAAATGATTACTAAAATAAGATTAGCTAACGTTCATTGCTTACAGAGTTATAATTTTTTCTTTTGGTGGTGAGAACTTTTAAAATCTGCTCTTTTAGCAACTTTCAAATGTACAATATAGTTTTTAAACTATAGTCACCATGCTGTACATTACATTCTAAGAACTTACTGATCTTAAAACTAGAAATTTTACCCTTTGACCATTCTCATTCTTTCTCCCTCATTCCATACCTCCTGCCTCTGGCAACCACCAAGCTATTCTCTGTTTTTAGGAGTTTGTTTTGTTAGTTTCTACATACAAGTGATATCTTATAGTATTTGTCTTTCTGTGTTCGACTTATTTATACTTAACATAATATCCTCAAGCTTCATCCATGTTGTCACAAATCGTAGGATTTCCTTATTTTTATGGCTGAGTAATATTCCATTGTATGTATGTGTGTGTATAAATGTATATATATATATCACTTTTTTCTTAATGACTTTATTTTGTAAAATATTTTTGATTTATAGAAATAATGAACAGAAAGTACAGAGTTCTCATATACCCTCCTGTAGACAGTTTATTATTAACATGTTACATTAGTATGGTCGATTTATTACAATTAATAAACCAATATTAATAAATTATTATCAATTAATGTCATAGTTTATTCAATTTTCCTTAGTTTTTATTTAATACCCTTTTTCTTGTCCAGGATGCCATTCAGGATACCACATTGCACTCAGTTGTCATGTCTCCTTAGCCTCATTTTGGCTCATCTTGACCCTTTCTCAGGATTTTCTTTGTTATCTGTGGCCTTGATGGTTTTGAGGAGGACTCGGGAAATAGAATGTCCTTGTGTTGGAATCTGTCTGCTGTTTTTCTCATAGTTACATGGGAGTTATAAGTTCTGGAAAGGAAAACTGCAGAGAAGAAGTGCCATTTTCATCACATCATATCAAAGTTTTATACTATCACATGCTTTATGATAGTTATTTTGATCTTGATTATCTGGCCGAGGAAGGTTTGTAGAGTTTTTCCACTGTAAAGTAAATCTTTTTTTCTTCCTTTCTATACTGTACTTTTTGGAAAGAAATCACTATGCACAGCCCACTTCAAAGGAGTGAGGATTTACGCCCCCTTCCTCAGGGTGGAGTATCTACATAAATTATTAAGAATTTCTCTGTGTGAGTGTTTTTTTTCCCTTTCCCTCCATTTATTAAGTTATTTAATCATTTATTTCTATCAGCATGAACTCATGAATTTTATGCTTTTTATTTTATTTTTTACTTATTTTTGTTGATCAAAATTTTCTAGCTTTAGCTAGTAGAAGCTTTTACAGTTGCCTTCTGTGTCACTTTGACATAACCTATCAATGTTGTTTTTTTTGTTTGTTTGTTTTTTGAGTACTTTCATATTTTCTGGCACTACAACATGCTCCAGGCTCATCTTGTATATTTCCCAGAATAGTTTTAGAAACAACCATTTCTCTAAGGAGCCCTTGTTCCTTTTATAGGAGAATGATATTTACAAATCATGGTCTAAGTGGTAAGTGTGTTCATTGTGCCTGGGGTATCATTTATTTTAGACTCTCTCAGTCAACAGAGCAAAGAAACATATATACGTATACCAACATTTATATATACATATATCTATAAATATGACTATGTGTTACTATTGGTAACTGTTAAATTAAACTGAGTTTATACCACTCTCTCCAACTCAAATCCATTACTACATGGATCATTCTAGCTTCCTCCCTTGCTCTTCTGTAAATTCACACTCCAAAAGTGAGAATTCTGTCTCCTACCATCCCTCATTCATTTACTTACTTATTCAGTTCCAGTGTACATGTACAGCAGTATCACAATTGTTAACCTGTAACCCTGTGGAATATAGTTTTTATTTGCAATTTCTTTTGCTTTTACTCTTACAAACTCCACTTATTACTAAAGTTACTTAAGTCAGCACCTTTTCCTGCTATCCCCTTCAGCAAGGTTGTTTCACATATTTTTAATCTAATTGGATTCTCTTGTCACAGTCTACAAACTTTTCCAGGATCTCCCAAACTCCTAAATGATGTTTTAAAAAATTTTGCATACATTAAAGTTTACTCTTTGTGCTATAAAAGCTCTATGGTTTTTGACTAGTGCATGATGCCATGTATCCATCATTACAGTATCATACAGAATAGTTGCGCTGCCCTTAAAATCCCCTATGTTTTTTCTCTTCACTTTCCCCACCCCTAATCTGAACCCCTGGCAACCACTGATCATTTCCTGTCTCTATAGTTTTACCTTTTCCAGATGCCGAGAAGTCAAAATAATTTGAATCATACAGTGTATGTAGCCTTTTCAGACCAGCTTATTTTATTTATCAGTATGCATTTAAGATTCTTAAATCGTTTTTGTGGTATGATAGCTCTTTTTTAAAAAAAAAAAAAAGCTGAATAATATTCTATTGTATGGATGTGCCACAATTTGTCTGTTTACCTATTGATGATGTCTTAGTTGCTTTCAGTTGTTGGAATTATGATCAAAAGTGAAGGGTTAAAGAAGTACAACGGCATAGTTGGAAGGCAGTCAGCAGTAATGTAATGCCTATATGTAGAGCCAGAGGGAAGATATAGTAATCAGAGGGATCTTTTCATAAACTAAATACATGTGTAACCAATATGCTATATACTTGAAACTAATAATAAAATAAAATGCAAAAAAATAATGCTATAAAAATTAACGTGCATGTCTTTGTGTGGAGCTAAATGTTTAAATCAGTATCCAGAAATGTGATTGTTTGGAACATATGATAAGACTATTTAGCTCTGTAAAAAACTGTCAAACTGTCTTTCCAAGTGGCTATACCATTATGCATTCCCACCATCAATGAACGAGAGTTCCTGGTACTCCTCATCCTCAGCATTTGGTGTTGTAAGATTGTTTGGAATTTTAACCATTCTAATGGATGTGTAGTGTTATCTCATGGTTGTTTTAATTTGCAGTCCTCTAGTGACAAATGATGTTGAGCATCTTTTTGTATGCTATTTGCCATGTATACATCTCCTTTGGTGAGGTGTCTTTTTAGATATTTTGTTTATTTTTTTAATTGGGTTTGTTTTCTTATCATTAAATCTTAAGAGTTCTTTGTATATTTTGATATCAGATCTTTATTAGACTGGTGTTTTGAAAGTGTTTTCTTTCTGCGTTGGCTTTTTTCCCCATTCTCTTAGCAGTGTCTCCTCTAGTGCAGAAGTTTTTAACTTTAATAAAGTCCCACTTACTACCTTTTCCTTTCATGAATATTTTTGGTGTTGTATTTTTAAATTCATTGCCAAATCCAAAGTCACCCAGATTTTTCTGTCATCTTCAAGAAGTTTAATAGCTTTTTATTTTATATATAAGTCTATGATCCATTTTGAGTTGATTTTTTGAAAAGATATACAACTGGTGTCTTTTTTTTTTTTTGCATATTAATGTCAACTTTTCCAGCACCATTTGTTGAAAAGACTCTCTTATCTGAATTGCCTTGACTCCTTTGTCAAAGACTATTTGGCTATTTCTGTGGGTCTGTTTCTGGCCTCTTATTCTGTTATATTGAGTTATGTGTCTATCTTTTCCCAATACTATGATACTTTGATTACTGTAGCTTCAATGTAAGCATTGATGTTCAAAACTTGATGTTTTCCAGTGTTGTTCTTCCTCTTTAGTATTGTGTTACCTATTCTGGGTCTTTTGCCTTTCCACATAAATTTTACAGTGAGTTTGTCAATATCCACATAATAGCTTGCTGAAATTTTTATTACAATTCAGCTAAATTTATAAATTAAGTTGGGAAGAATTGACTTCTTAACAATATTGAATCTTTCAATCCCTGAACATAGAATATCTCCCCATTTGTTTATATTCTCTTTGATTTTTTTATCAGAGATTTTTATTTTTCCATGTATTAATCTTTTGTTAGATTTATCCCTAAATATTTAATTTTTGTGCTTTTTAAAATGGTAGTATATTTTTATTTCAAATTCCAATTGTTTATTAATGTTATATATGTAAACAACTGATTTTTATATATAAGCTAATTACCCTTCTGCCCACTAGGTCTCCAGGCTTTCTTTCTCAGTACAAGTGAGTCCTTCTCCCTGGACTCACACTAATATTCCTTGTTTATGCCCTACTATCCACTTATATATGAAGATGATCCTGGGATCATCTGCTTCAGAATTACCTGAACTGTGAGTTTAAAAACTACATGTCCTAAGTCAGGTCCTTGGGGTTTGGGGGATAGAGTCTGTGAATATAACTCCTTCTTGCTCCTGCTTCACTACTGCCATCACTCTGGTTCTTATAATCACTTAAATTTGAATGCCACTGCTCTTAGAGTAGACACTTAAAAAACCATTACGTTAAACTGAGTATGGATATATAGTGTTCAACTCAAAAGTATCACCTAAGTATATTCTATCATTGCTATAAGAAACAAAAATTGGTGAAGATGTGATCAATACCTCCAAAACACTCACAACTTAGTAGCAGGAACAGGATAAAACTACTAATTATGATACTCATCAAACTCAGATAAATGTAATAACATAGTAACAAAAGAAGAAATGATTACTTCTGACTGAGGGGATTAGGAAAGATTAGTGGGAGAGGTGACATTTACATTAAGCTTTGAAGGATAGAAAAGGTAATGTGTGTGTTCTAGGGAGAGGAAACCCCAGGAGCAATAACAATCACCTTGGTAATGATTGGCATGTGTGTGTGGCCACTGTGGAAGAACTGGGAGGAGATGATCGGTTTGCACTTCACTGAAATCCTAGGACACCAAAAGTAAACTGGTGTTAGATTGTGACAGTCCTTGAATTTTTAAATGAAGAAATTCTGTTTCATTCTGTTAAAAGGAAAAGGGAGAGGAGAGTCATTGAAGATTTCTGAACAGTGGGTAATATAATTACCTTGGTGAAATATTAGGGCAGAAATGTAAAAGGAAAAATGAGGTTGACAGACAGTTGAGGGGCTGTGGTAATAATCTGTGTGATAGATAATAAAAAGCTTGTCTGGGTGGATAGCAGTAGCGTATCTAGAAAAGAGAGTATCTGAAGTATGTTACAGAGACTTAGATTTGCTGCCAATTTCAATTTATTTTTAAAAACTGAGTAATGTCTAAGCTGATACTGACGCTTCTAGCTTGTGTAAGTAGATGAGAGGTAACACCAACCAAGTGCAAATAGACTTCATCCAATTGGACCATACACCCCTCTCAGGCACTTTTACAGACAAATGTAGTCTCTAACAGTTTGAGATGATGAAAGTTGCACAATAAGGGTAATATGTTAAACTGAAAGCAGGTCGTAGACCAAATTCTGCCATGCACTTACACATTTATTAAATATTTTCTAAGTAGGAGTAAAATGGTATATACTATCTGTCTTGTCACCTTATTGACAATCCATCTCTTCTCTTAGGTGACTTACCACAACTTGCATAAAGTATTCACCTGAGGCACATTAAACAATATCTAAGAAACAAGATGTGGTTACCTTTCTAGTGACCATCAGGAAACCAGGATCCTCTGATCTGGTGGTCCTTTAGGGATTAAATCGTAAGTGCCTTCTCTAAGAGTACAAGATACAAGGTTTGTTAGGTTCTAGATTCTGGGTTCATGAGAAAATGGGAAGTCATCAAAATATCATCATAATTTGAGTATCATTAATTTAATCATTGAGAGCTCATTTCTGCCATTCGTTGTATTAAATAGTAACATCAAATCAGAGATCAACATAGCTAGAATGCTGTAGAAAGGACTTTGCAGTGTGACCTTTCTGGTCTATTGTTAACTTGCTAGCTGACTACCCTGGAAATGACAATTTCTATTAGGACAACTTACTACCCTAAAATCTACATGAAATAAATGCACACATTTGCATAACTCTAAGTTAAAGTATTTTTAAATAAATTGTTATGTTGTAACACTAAGATCTGGAATGTATTTTAAGAAAAGGAATGGTTTTGAAGAAAAAAGAGTAATTTGCTTATGTAAATCCTGACATTCTACAAAAATATATAGCTCTGTATAATAGGAGGATATTTGACCATTAAAAACAATCTTTTTAAATTCACTTATTCTTTGCTTTTATCTTTTTTGTTGTTGTTGTTGTTTTGCTACCATGTAAATTCTCTGCCAATAGAAGCATATGGCAAAAGCTAAAAGCAGTTTTCCATCAGCCCTTTTTCTTGGGATGTGCATTTGAGAAAATTTATTTTTCAAATGAATCAAAAGGTAAGATCATATCAGGTCAAAGACTGGACAAAGAGACAACACATTCCAAAACATATGAATTTTAACTGTATTACTTCTCACAGAATTCTGTAGAGAATGGAAGAATACAGTATGCTTGAAATCAAATTTGATTCAGTGAGACTGAGACTTCCTCAGCTTAAATTCTAAAACATGCTGCAAGTGGGACATGAAAAATAAATTTTGTTTGTAAAACCATGGCAAAGGACCACAATGGCATAGGAAAAAATAAGGATGAAAGAAAGAAAGAAAGAAAGAAAGAAAGAAAGAAAGAAAGAAAGAAAGAAAGAAAGAAAGAAAGAAAAAAGAAAGAAAAGATAGAATGAGCCAATCTGTACCAGGAGCCTCTCTCTTACCTCTCCCTTCTGTGCCTCCTGCTAACTTTTCACTACTGCTTGCATGAAGTCTGGATATATAGCACAAAGCAAGGTTATTTATATGTATCCGTAGATAATTTATACATCTATAAATTAAATGCCCCTCATTTGAATTTGGCTATATTCTTACTGGTTTTGCAACATTGTCCATCTTCCTGAACTTCTTTGGGACTCAGTTTCTTAATCTGTAAAAAAGAGATAATTGTGTCTATCACAGATACTATGTAGGGATCAAATGACCTCATGTGTGTGGTTTTAACAAAGGGTCTGGAACAATAAAGTACTCAACACATGTTAACAATTGTAACTGCAGTGCAATATTGGATGAGACTGAGCTCAAAATTATTGTGGCATGAGAACTAGCTTCTGCATTTTCTTTGTGAAGTAGAGCCATCAGTTTACCTTGTGGCATGCCTGCTGTATTTAGGTAAGAGTTGGTCTTAGTAGTTCTTGCTATGTAAAGTAAGGCTGACTTCCCTTAAGAAAGGAGGAACAAGACATTTGGTAGCCTAACAAGGAAAATTCCTCTCAATTGTCCTTGAAATGTAGAAGAGAGTAAAGTGGGGCCAAGAAGACTCCTGGGAGGGAGTCTCTATTGAGGTTCAATATTATCAGAAACTCAGTGATGCACTCCATCATTTAGTCAGTCATTTGGCAGAAAGGAACAACAAGGGCCCTGTTAACCTAAAAATAAAAAGCTAACATGAAAGACCACAAGCATTTATTTGAAACCAAAAAGAATTGCAAATCTAAAAGCACAGACCAAGGCAGAAAACCAGATTCCAAACAATGTCTCAATTACAGGGTGAGGGCAAGAAGTTTTTTTTATGAGAAAAATTAAGGGAATAATTACATGAAGAGAAAAAAAAATCTATTTGTCTTATCGCACTGAGTCACTCTTTAGCTATACGTGGCTGGTTACTGATTCTGTCTTCAGAGAGTCTATAAACATCAGTTCTTGTGGTCAGGATGTCTCTTTTTCCTGTTGGCCTTATAAACAATTGTTTATGAAATGATGTTTGGTTTGGCTCTGGCTAAAGGTTATTTTGCCCAGTTCAAACCTTCCAAAGTTTCAGGGAGTAAGTAGACAGTTTCCCTGGAATCATTACCCTGGCTCCATTTTTAAATGGTTTCACTGAAGAAGTCAACTTTTTAATAACCCCAAAGAGGTGTGCAGCATATGGAAATGGAAAGTCAAGGCTCAACATCAAGATTAAAATTTGGGGAGAAGGCAGGGCTACTTTCAGTCCACTGTGACACCACTATCAGAGGACTCTCAAGACCCAGGGCCCTTCCCACTGAATTATGCTTTGTATAAAGAATGTTCCTGCATAACAGAATAAACTAGGAGGTCTTCACATGGGTATTCAAGAGTAGATCATTTTCCTTGAGTCTGTTTCTTTTAAGAGTTATAAATTCTTCAGTGTCATCTCAGCAGTGTGAAAATAACTCATTGGACTAAGAGACCAATTTCCACCAGCAACCACATGTGGCAACGAAGGAATCGATAATGATAATGGACTAGGCAGACTTGTGACTTCTTTCAAATGCAGATGTAGCTGAGCGGTCCCTGGGGTGAACAACTGAAGTGAAAACACTTCATGGAGGTATGCTGCATTTGGGTAAGCAAATTTTAAGAGATTAGTTATGAAAATGAAAAGAATAAAGCCATAAATCATGTCAAGTTATCACATCGCTTACGTTGAATATATGTATCTATTCATACATCCATTCATTTGTTCATCCAGTCAATGCAGAGAGATTTATAAAATGTGATTTTGGACACACAACAGGGTCAATGATCCCATTAACCAGACTTGTTTCATGGGGCAGTACATGAAAGAATATCATTATATTTAACTTTTGTCTACTTTGCCAATAAAACATTGTACACTCAGAAAATCTAATTATCACCATAGGTGATACCATAAGTGCTGAAATGTTTCACAATGTGTGTTTGTGTGTGTGTGTGTGCGCGTGTGCACGCTGGTGCACATGCAGTTGTTTACAGATTCTTGGAATGATGAAGTACTTATGCCAGTCTTTGTGTGGCTTAGTGTAATTGACTTCTGTTTTGGTGTGAAAGTTTGTTTTTCAAAACAAAATAAAACAAAAGCTCTGTAACACACTACTGGGAGAAGAAAGCCTCAGAAAGCATGCCCTGGTGTCTCCCTCTTCTACCTATGGAAACAATTCAGTGTCAGATTTGCTCCCACAGAAGCACTATGATGACCACACTGGAGAAAGTACTGATGAAGATAGCTTGCATAATCACCAAATAATGAATATCCACTCACTGCCATATCAGCCCCTGTGATTCTAGAATAAATGAATTTCCACCTGTCATGCATTATCAGATATTTCCACATCTGTTCAACAAGGGTAATATTATTAATAGCACAGTAAAAACAGGACTGCATCTGTGGATCTGCTGTTTTTGTTCCTTTGCTAATCTATATTTTGCTTTTTGGTCTCAAGATACTAGAATAAACAAGTACTTTGCATGCAAGAAGACATCTGATCCAATATTCCTTAATTAATGTAATGTTTTTAAAAGCATCCCAATATCATTAGAAAGTCTTTGAGCATCTAGGAAGAATGAGGAAAGAGCTCCCTGCCCTTACTGAAATTCCTATTTATAGCAGCATCTTGCTGAAGTATTTCATTCAGCTGTCAGGGAGGCAAATATCCCCATAGGTTCTGGACAGACTCACGGCTCACAGAAAGATGGTAGAGAGGGTCAGGTTGACAGATTGTTTTTGCTGTCTTAATGAGCACAAATTAACTGATTTTGCTGAAAAATCCCTCTGAATTATGACAGACAAAACATCTTTCATAACCTGATATGTTTTCAGTGGGCAGCTCCTATTTCTTCATGTAGAGACTGCCTATCCAGATTGCTTGTTATAGCTTATTTCTAGTTAAATTTTTTGCCGTAATGACTCAACCTCAGCAATTCCCTGAGAACACAAATGCAAGAGCTTAGAAAGCAAAGGCGAGCTATGTCATATATATATTTTTTCACCCAGGGTGTCCAATAATAGAGGTTGACATCAACTTCTGAGTGCTTTTGTCTCCTTGGTTGTGTAATTCCTCTTTTGTGGTACTGAATAGTTTCTTGTGAGCATTAACAAATGATACAAAGACCTTTATACTTTGTGATCACTTCCCATATGTTCATCATATGCTTCCACAACCACTAAATAAAGGCCACTTACCACAATCATAAGTTCATGTATATTCTAACTTTGGGTTACTTTTCTTTCTACTTAAGGTATATTACCAGGTAAACCAACCAAAGCACTGCCCACTCGGAAGAATTTCTCTTTTTAATATCTTTCAAGGCCATCCCTGAATAAGCCATAGTAGAGTTACTCTCCACTTTCAGCTGGTACCCATACACCAAAACAAGCTATCCACAAACCAAGCTTGGATTTTTTCCTCTCTACTTGGGATCTGCCATATGTACATAAGTATTAGCTGAGGGAAGTGTACTATTAGAGGTAGATGCTGTCTTATAGGCTGCTGTAACAAAGATTCCATAGACTGAGTGTAAACAGCAAACATTTATTGCACACATTTCTAGAGGCTAAGAAGTTCAAAGTAAAGGTGTCTGCAGATTTGATGTCTGGTAAGGGCTGCTTTCAGTGAGTTCATAGCCATTTTCTTTCCAGGCCCTCACATGGTGGAAGGTTCAAACTTTGAGCTTTTTATTTTCCTATGAGGGCATCTATCTCATCCTGGGGACTCACCTCCCAAAACCTCATCCAAACCTAATAACCTCTTACAGGCTCCACCTTCAAATATCATCACATTGGAGAGTAGACTTCAATATGAATTTGGGGAGAATACGAACATCCAGTTCATAGCCGATACCATGGGCCCAGATGTGAGGGTGGTCTGGCCTACCTGCTCATGCAGCTTACTTGTGCTCTCTGGTCCTACTTGTGTTTGATACCAGATGTACTAGTTCTGTCTTACAATGACTTTTGTGGGCCTATTTAACCTTATGACTGGAATTGACAGAACTCGGCCTGTAATGAGCAACTGAAATGTATGGTTATGTGGTGTGTCCCATCTCTATCAGAGCCTAAAACCATATCAAAAGTCATTTTTTTAAAAGCATGTAATTTTCTGCTGCCGATGCCATGACCTTGCCCCAGAAACCTAGGGGCCTGAGTTGTGATTCTCTTAGTGGGGCATGGCATAAACACTACTCAGCCTTTTTTCTCACCACTGATACTTCCAACTGCTGATCTTATGTCCCAAGTGGTGGCAGACTTGCTTGTCCCTCATCTTGGACCTCCTACAGAGTCCTCTCTGGCTCTACACTTAAATCCACTTAAATCTGGAAGCTTTTCACATTGTTTGGTATATGAACTAGGCTGTATTTCTATATGTGGAATGTAGCTGATTAGGCATTGCCCTTTTGTGTGTGTGTTAGGAAGTTCAAGACACACTCATTCAGAAGGGATGTCTTAGTATGTACTCAACCACTGGACCTCTACAAATTTTATTCATATGTCAGGCCCTGAATTTTCCCTGGGCCCAGAATCTACTTATGGGACCCATATCTCTTACCAAAACCTTCATTTTCTCCTATAGACATAATACCATTGATAAAATGAATCAAGGTAAAGTTCTATGGGATGTCCAGATAATCCAGATTTTTTTGGAATGTATTTTGACTAAGGGCAGAAGAGTTATTTTTGGATAAGAGTATAAATAAATATTTTTGTCTGATCTATGTGTACGCAAATGGCTTCTAATATTCTTTTCTGACTGAGATAGAAAAGAATATATTTGTGTTGCTCCAGGAAGGGTGTGCCCCTGGGCAGGGTTGCTCTTTACAGCTGAGGCTGACACTGGGGATCTGACCACCATGGTGTCCAGTGATTACATCCCCTGCAGCTAGTCAGCAAGCTCTTTGTAGGAGATCTTAGCAGCATGTTTCCAAGTTTACCGCAAGCCATAAAGAGGCTTTTAATTGTTTTTGTTGTTTTTCTAACAACGATTTACAAAACTGAGATTTAAAAAAAAAAAGTGAAACAAAGCAAGAACTGAAACACATGATTACCTTTCTACTTTCTCTGTATTATCTGTGTATGTAAACCCAGACATATCTGCGTCTTTATTTCCCTATCTTTAGGTTAACATTTTGAGAAATGGTACATAATTCACTTCATTATATTCATATTCATTTAATATTGAAATATTCAGCAATCTTTCAGTTCTTATAAAGATCTGAGATATGACAGCCTCTTCTGGGGTCCTTAATCTGGATAGCCCAACCCATATTTGTCACCATTTCCCTGCTTCCTACAATGAGCACACAAAATAAGAACCCTAGTTAAAGCAGGGCCCATTTGGTATGTCATCTTCACATGAGCAGGTGGAGAGGGGACCTAAGGACGCTATAGGGTGAGCTGACCTAGTTACCACAGTTATGGCTAAATTTATTTAATCATCTGGTTGTATTGATGGAATCTTGATGTCCATTCTTTGTCAGAATGCTTTTAAAAAATATTGCTGTATATGTGATACGACTTTCTATTTAAAAATTTTTAAATTTTTCATTATCTTCAGAACAAAGTGCAAAGTCCCCTGCCCACTTCTTCCATTAGAGAGGGGTGCTCGAGATACAGAATGAGCCTTACTAAACAATAGAGAGCAAGATACACTTTAAACACATGATTACAAGAATAATCACTTAATTGTAGTTATGAGAAGTACCACCATTACTTCCTTCTTTTTCTGAAAGTAGCCTGCTGTAAAAGCTAGCACAATTTTTCCTGCTGCAGTAAGGCATTAGTCTCTGGCATTATTTAAAGCTTTTTTTTTTTTTTTCTTTTTTTTTTTGGCACATGAATGTTCTTTTATCTGTGGGTTCAGCTTTGTTCAGTCACTGATGTTAGTGACTCCTGCCAGGGTCTAGAAGTGTTCTTGGAGCTTTATCCTCAACAGTGAGGTCTGTTCTCACAAACTAGCTTTTTTTGAGGGTAAGGAGGCATTAAGTGTTATTTCTCCTCCTACGGTATGTCTATCTGGTAGGCAAGACTAAGACAGCTTGGTCTCTTGTCTGCATACTGGTTTCCACACCACTTGAATGGAGGCCAAGTGAACCACAAAATGCAAACTGGTCAATCCCCCAGCTCTGGCTGTTCCTGAGCTTCTCCTTGGGCCTTTCCCAAGAATGCTTCCTGCTTCAAACTGGTCCGATTCCTCTGGAACAATGACAACACCTTGATAGCTTGAGAGCAGAGTCTGCTCTCACACCTCTCCCCATCTTGGGTCCCTGGATAAAAAGCATTTTCTGCCTTCTTGAACAGCCACTCCTTGGCCCTTTCACATGGATGAATTAACCTTTGGCCCTGGCTCCTGCTTTCCTCAATGTCCACATTTATTACTCTGTTTTTGGGGCTTAGGCTATGACATATATTTAAACCCCTGAGTTTCAAAAAAAGTCTTCTATGCTCTGTCCTTTAGAAAGGACGACAGGGAGTGGGGCTAGGTTGGAGTTGGGATGGAGTAGGGAAACAGCTTACATTCACTGCCTTGGGGCGAGAGGTGACTGATGATAAAATGCCAAGGAAGCAGAAAGACAGGACATGAGGTAAGTCTCTCCTAATATCTCGCTCTCCCCTACAGTCATCATTCTGTGCTAGTTCCCAGGATAGCAAGGCTGGCTTGGATGCTCACACTTAGACCCCACAGTATTGATTCACTTAGGGCTGCATGCCAGTTTTCTCTTCCAGCTCATACAAAACTAATCAAATTAATGGATGCTGCTGCTGGTTCTCATCAAATACCATTAAAATACAACTCTTTCATGAATAATTCTAAACACTGACTCAAAGCAATTGATTACAAGAGCTACGTATTTCAAATGAGAGGCATAATTGATGTTTTCAATATGTTAATAGGCTTCTAAGGAATTCTGGTATAAAAGTTAGAAGAGTACAGCTATAATCACAGTTCATTTGAGTATTAGAGCTTCTAACTAGGGTTTATTTTCCAATTTTGGTTTTCAGAGAATAATGTGAAATCCTGTAAACCTGTTTCGTCCTCCTTCACTCTGTCCAGTCCTGCACATGGATTACCTGAATGCTTTGAGTTTGAGTTTAAACGGTTACAATCTGCTCACAAAGTTATGTGGAACGGCATCTCAGGCTACATGGTCAGTCATCATGTAATGGCTTGCCTGATCAATCACGGCAGCTCATCCATGCAAATCTGTAGTAGAAGAAACGGAGTAGTTAGGTAAGGATCTAGTACCACTGTCTCAGGACTTAGACTGGTGGACTTCCAGCTGCCACTCTGATTTTCTGCTCTTTTTCTTAATCGTCTCTCACACTTTCTCTTGGTTTGGCTCTTAATATATGTCTTGAGTCTCTCTTGCTTAAGATTTTTACACATTTTTCTAGCTCAACTGTGACACTCCCTTTTAATTAAGTTTTTGAAATTCGCTATCTTTCCCCCCTGACAATGGTTAGCTTTATGCTCGACTTGGCTGGGCCATGGATGCCCAAATTAAATATTGTTTCTGGATAAGATGTGAGGGTGCTTCCAGATGAGGTAGCACTCGAATTGGTAGACTGACCTCTCCCGTGTGTGGCTGGGTAGAGAACAAAAGTGAGAGAAAAAAGAAATTCCTCCTTTTTTTCCTGCCTCACTGACTGATTTGGAACATCCTGTCTCACCTTCTCCTGCCTTGTATCATTGGCTCCCTTAGTTCTCAGGCCTTCAGACTCAGACTGAATTATATCAATGCTTTCTTGGGTTTCCAGCTTGTGGAGGCCAGATGTGGGACTTCTTAGGCTCCATTGTATTGTGACTCAATTCCTTGTAATAAATCTTCATATATATGTAGATATCTGTATTTATATATCCTATTGGCACTGTTTCTTTGGAGAACCCTGACTATTATATCCTTTATTTCACAATTCCCCATAAAGAATGTAACTAATGATCCTGCCTCCCACTTAACATAAAGGATTTGATTGGCAGAGTCCATTCCCCTACAATTTACCATGGAGGGGATCAGAGACTTTGACCATATTATGCTACATAAACGAGACAATTCTAAGAATAATTCTAAGAACGACTTAACTCATTAAATAGTTACTCACTCAAATTATATTGAGTAGGAACTATGACAAAAGATCATTAATGTATAATTTCTCCCTCATCTCTAATCATCACTAAAGGCAATATCAAGGAGTTTATAATTTAATAGGAGATGAAGACATGTAAACAAATAGAGGAAGAGACTGTTAAAGATCCTAAAATAGATTAAAGGTAGGTCATGCAGGAACACAGTGGACGGTCAATTGGTTCTACTTTGGAAGGTGAAGAAAGATGTAATAAAAAAGAGTTGACCTTGGGGGTCAACTCATGGTAAAAGTGGAATGACAGAGGACGTAAACAAAGTAGATGGAGTTGGCTCATTAAGGGAGCAGTAAGTAGTTCAATATGACTGGATGATTCGAACCCACTGAGCGTGGAAGAGAAAAGCAGAGACGCAGAGAAAGTCTCGAGTGCCAGACAGAATTCTGCCTTTTATCTGTGAATTTCAAATTGATGTTTGTTAGAGAATCTCCTACGGGACTTCTAAAACTGAGCTCAGTTTCGGTTCCAGGGTAAGTCCACAGAGTTGAACTTCTAGGTGTGAGATTTGACTGTGTATTTATTTTATAAATGCTCCTCTGAAAGGAAATTCCACAAATCGTTTTTTGTCCTTTGCGGGCACAGAGCTAGAAGACATTTTCCAGCATCCTTTGCAGTTAGGAAGGCACTGCATCAGGGTCCGGTCAGTGGAATACACAAAACGATGTATGCCACTTTTCTTCCCAAAACTTCCTATAGGATCTTCCTCCCCTTCTCTCTTTCCTCACCATACACTGATACACAGAAGACTGAAAGACTGCAGAGTCAAGGAACCATTTGTTTGGATATACCTGAATCCTCAGGTCACTGAATGGAAGGCCACCCAGTGGATATTCAATTCAACTGCCACATGAGCCATCACTAAAAAACACTGCTGAGCAATAAGTGACCACTGAAAAAGTTGTCATATGATAATATTAGACTCTAGAATGTTCCAGAAAATGTGGAAACAAATAGTACTAAATAGGGTGAGAGTTGGGAAGACCAGGTAAGATTACACTGCAGGTATCCCAGAAAGAGAAGAGGTTTCTGCATGGCAGTGAGTGATAATGACACAGAATAAGGACTTAACCTGTGAGACATAAAGAAAATATAATCTATTCCCCCTGAAGACCATTTGGATATATAAATAACAGAGCCTTCCAGTTTTCGATAATATTTGAAGCTCTTAATATTGTTCTTCAAATTCAAGGACATTATAATTTGTTTAAAGGTAATTTAATAGTAATTCCATCATTATCATATCTAAATGGTAATTGTCAGAGCCGTATTTCTGGTTTTGGCCCGTCTCTTTCTTTAATCTTACACATTTTGTTTCAGTCAGGAGTGGCAATTTTTAAATGCACAGCTTTTCTAGTGTGGTTAGGTTGAGGCCAACTGGGCTATCCAGATAAAATAATGTGTTCAAAAGAAAAAAAAACACAATTCTATTTTAAAATGTTATTCTATAAAGCACTGTGGCTTGACCGAGGTGTTGCCTCAAATCTATGAAAGACTGAGATAGCTCTTCCTAAAAGGCAAGGCTGGAGTGACACCCTGTTTCAGAAATGACTCTCAACTGCATCCAAATACAGCAGGGAGGATCCTGAAGTGCTGGGGCTCAGGTGTCTGTGGCTTGCTCTCATTTAAATGCAGAAGACACCAGCATTTTCACTTCTGGCCTGATGAAAGGTGGTGGATTACTGGCACGATGCAGAAGTTCCGATAAGAGAAGCTGGTAAAGAATCACAAAAGAGAGGCAATAATTTAAGAACTCTAGGGCAGAGGAAACCTCGAGGAATGAGTCTGGCCCAGCAGTTGGAGGGATTATAGCCATTGATTTTAGACAATTTAGCCACTTGCTTTAAACGAAGGGATCTGAACTTCTGTTAAAAGCGAAAAGGGATTATACTGCTGCTTGTAGAGTTCAAAGCAACTACTGTACAGAGAGAGAGAGAAAATTGGGAGCTAACAGCCTAGCCATGTTCAATGGCCATGGAGGGCAAGTGGAGTGGGCTCTCCGGAGCACAGTGCCCTGGAGGGGACCGGAGCTTGCAGAGATGCTCCGCTTGCTGCCATTCACAGGATGCTTTCACGAGCAGCCTTACTTGATTCTCTTCAAAACTGTGAGGTGGTCCCATTTTGGGGGATGAGACACTAAAACTCATAGTGTTCAAGGGACACATCTTCAAGACCAGTACTTGTCCTATCACAGTACAGGCTGCTCACCCGGATAAAGATTTTTAAAAACAAAACATTTTGGATGGTCCCTTCAAAATAAAGTTGGTTCTAGAGCTCATATTTAAATTATGCCTTCTAAAACTGGCTGTTAGCTAATCAATTTTATTCCTTGTTTGAATATTAGTAACTGCTTGTTCCCACCTTGACATTTGCCTGGGGGTATGTCCAAAACATGCAGAGGTCCATTCTTTTCCCTCCCTGAGGAAAGTGAAATCATAAAAGACACCAATTCTAATGCTGGAAATTGTATTAGGACAAATATGTGTTGTTGTTTTATAAATGTTGTTTAAATCAGAACACCTGGCAACGAACTGAATGCTTCTGTTACTGAACTCAAAGGGTTTGTTTCGCCTGCTCATGTCAAGGCCAAACGAGACACGAACAGAGGTTTGCAGCAAAAAAAGGTAAGGGATCATTTAGGGAAATGGTGCTAAGCCCACTGATACAGGTGAGCTAGTGCTTAAAAACCTCATTAGCAGCTAAGAGAGTTGG
This sequence comes from Cynopterus sphinx, assembly GCA_030015415.1. Taxonomy (NCBI): domain Eukaryota; kingdom Metazoa; phylum Chordata; class Mammalia; order Chiroptera; family Pteropodidae; genus Cynopterus; species Cynopterus sphinx. The sequence continues at coordinate 133,195,206 of CM057380.1, forward strand.
TGTCGTGGGCTTTGCTGATTGGTTGGCACTAAGGTGGGAGGCAGTTGATCACTGCCATCATGACCCAATGTCAATCACAGAGTTGTCCTCTCTGCTTTCAAGGGAAGGCTGGTAGGGTTGTTCCGCTTTCCAGTGTGTGGAACTGCAAGATGTTATCTTTAGTTTGACTATTCTTTCTGTGGTCAGCAGATCTAAGGCTTTGTTCCTAAGACTGTTTGATGCCGACCAAAGGGCTTACTGATTAAGGATGTGGTTGTGCAGCATGCAGAAGGATAAAGAAAGAAAAGAAGCAAGTGAGCCCAAAGCCAGTTTAAGCCAAGGAGAAAGAGAAGAAAAATCATTTTAAAGAAGTGAAGATTTTCAGGGTTAGGCTTCTGCCATTAATTCAACCTTATCTGTTTGAATCATATGATTTAACTTGTAAATTACATCCAGACAGCTGTTAGAACCTAGGTTCCTGAGAGAGAAAAATTATTCGATATTAAGCACCTTACAGTTTTACAATTGCTCCTCACCGAAGATCCTGTTTGAAATGAATACTCTAGTTTGGATGGGTGTTTATGAAGGATTGTAATTGACAAGAAATGGGACTTTGGAGTCAGACAAACCTTGGTTTAAATCTTAACCCGGCATTTGCCACCTTTATTAACTTAATAAACCTCTCTGAGCCTCGGGATCATCATCTATAAAGTTAATCATATCTACCTTCAGTGATTAATGTGAGAATTAAATGGGATAATTGATATTATTATTAATATGAAGTATGATTAATATGAAGATTAAGCAAAGATCTAGATAGAATGAAAAAATTTTATTAAGTGAGGAGCATCTTTAAGTTGATTTTGTTACTTTAGTTTTCAATTATAAATTGAAATAGTAGGCTTTCTCAATAATTCAAGGAAGTCTTTAAAAAGCCCAGAAGTACAATGATTTGGTGTTAAGAAACCTAAGACCTTATGAAAAATTGTGTTGGAGAACAGGGATAAGAAATAAACCTGTGAAATACATTACATATGTTTCACATTCTCTGAAGTAAAGTAACTGATACCTCACACTAAAGTTAAAATAATGCTAGTTGTATTTTACACATATTAAATTAGTAACAGTACTGTCCAATTTTGTTTCTCACTAAAAATTTTCAGAATGCTTATCACAAAATACCTGCAAGACACATTTGTTATCAAGATGTGAGCTTTTCTATGCTGATGATATGCTTCTACATAGACTTTGCCCCCAAGTTTGTTCTCCCCTCAAGAATGTTCCAGTCTCTGAATTAAGAGTTGATTTTTGTCTTTATCTCCTCATGTTGTTCACTCCCTCCACACCTACTTCTGTAGTTCCTTTTGCCAGTCCCTTGTCTCCTCTCCCAGCTCTCACCATGCTCCCTGGGGCAGACAGTAACCTGATCACTAGAATGTTTAAGAAATCAATCAACCAACCTTTTGTGTACCCCTCCTCAGCTATGTTGAACATATCTTTTTGAGTCTTCTACTTAACAGTAGGTATATTGTACTCATGATAACTTTATACTGAAGTTCCTTTTACAAAAGCCTAGCTCCCCCTCCCTGATGTTTTAGAGCCCATCCACATGAAGACTGCCATTTTTCATTTCCAAGACTTCATCACAACAAATTCCACTTGGCTCTGCCATCTGCCTTTTTCTCACAATTATAAATGTCCACCTCTTTTTCCAAATCTCTTCAATAAGAGTGACTTGTGAGCTGCAAGCACTATATCCAAACTCTCCGGTTGTTCAAATTATAATACAGTTCTAATCCTAAGTGGTAGTAGCCAGACTTATGACCTTGATTCTCTTATCTATATTGGTTACCATATTGATGTCATATATTGGCTCATGACCTTAGGCACACAAACATGTTTAAAAATAAAAACAAAGATAAATGAGAAAAGTGCCAGTTTATCTGTTGCAAAACTAATTAATTTTCTTTCCTGCTCTTAAAGGCAGGGTTAGAAAACAGATTAGAGTTGAGTTCCCAGGGGACGAATCTGGAGGATATCAGGCCAGATAGAGTAGTGAGCCACATCACCGTCTGAGGGAGAAAAGACAATAAAAGCATGATACCCAGATTGTAGTTGCATAACCAAGAGTTTTAATTTAAAATAGAGATCAGTTCCGAGTGAGGACAGATAAGCAATAAGGGGGACACTGAGGCCTGAACCAAATATCAGATAATATGGATGGATCATGAGCCATCAGTTATAGGGACAGCTTAGGGTGATTTATCAGTGTTATCTTTCTCATATTTCATATTAGGTTGTGTTGGTGACTCACAGGACAGCCCAATAACATGACGGAATTGCTAATAGAGCCCAGTGGTGAAATGTGACAGTGGTATTGACTCCCACCTTCAAATCTGTGTGTCTGTGTTGAACGACTTCTTTCCATTGTAGTGGCAGCCAGTTATGCTTTTGGACACTACATGTGAAATCCGATGCTATAAAAGTAAAAGATTTTATGCTTGGCTGACTCTTAGAGCAAATGGAGAATAAATAATTCTTAACATTTCTAATAAGATTCACTGGTGATCTGAGATGTGCTAAAAGGCAAGGGAACATGATAAGTAGCCACCATGGGGAGAAGATGAGGTAACTATGGTTATGTAATGTAAATGGGCATGTGCTGATGAGATTTTGTCTAGGCATATATTATCGAGCATAATTCATAGTATGTATTTAATTTTCCATTTAAAACATTAATGAAGTACTCTATAATCTAGCATACTAAAATTGTGTCATATTAGTACAATTTCTGCACTGTGCAGAAGAAAATACTGTAATTACTAAATAGTAGAAATATAATTGTTTATAGTTCTTAAGCATCACTACAATTAAGGCATCACATTTGTTATGCTTTTTTCAGAATCTGTTAGTGATTTTAAATCTTTTTTTAATCCCTTCATTTTTTGTTTATTACACATTTTTTTTAATGTTCTTGATAGTCCAAAAGGTTTGGTATTCAAAAAGCCCTGTAGAGTCATAGTCTATTGGTATGTGACTCAGAATCTAAGACTGAACATAAATAAAAGTGATTTTAACTTTGATTTTATCTCATTTTGTAACCTTTAGATGGTATAAATGCAAATCGATGTACAATATCCAAAAAGGTAGCCATAAAATGAAGACGCATATGTAGATTTTTATATACAATTGGATACAATTGAAGGTTTAAATCTTGTGACTATTAAAAATTATCTTATTTGTTACTAAGACTTATAGAAATTTTAAAGATATACATTTTGTATCACCTGAAAACTTCTCTTGTTAATCCCTAGAAACACCTAACCATTGTGCTCTAAGGTTTCTTATTTCTTTTCTTCTGTTAATTTCCTCTTTGAAACACTTTTTTGTTAATAACCACATTAAGATTCTCAAATTAATATTTTCATAAAGACTGCATACTGATAAGACACCCACTTTTTAAATCAATTTTGTTCTATAAGACAATGACTTTCAGAATAAATAAAAATATAGTCCTAGGTGGTATTCTTTTCTTGTCCCAGAGGCAAAAGTTGAATGTTCTATGCTATGCAAATTTGGTAATGGGCAACATTACCACATGTCAGGGATAACATGGTCAGCTTCTCTGGACAGTATGGTTGATGGGTTACTATAGTGAGCTTGATCTCTGCATTTTTAGTGTCAGAGATATTTATGATTCTAAGTAGCACCATGCATGGCTATTAAAGGTAAAAGAAATAGCAGGGACCTGGTTGCAATTGCTTAGTAAACAATTGTAGAAAGATATTTATTAAAACTTGCTCTCAAGTGACAGATAAATACAAGTTCTATTATGCATGCTAAATTCAGCATGCTGCAAGCTTAAAAGCAGATAGATCAAAACAAGAGAGATTTAAAAAATCATAAAGACAAAATACAGCTATGTCAGTATGTGACAGGAAAGTAATTTTGCTTAAAAGTGATCTCCCCCAACCCACTCAAGGAACATGTAACCACAATTTATGGAACAAAATTAAAGGCAAGTTGAGAGTGTTCCATTTCTTAAGTTGCCTGTCATGGAGTTAAAATATTTTTTAAAGGGCTCTTATTTAACTAAGATACAATTGAATCTATTATAAATAAAAAATGACATCACATAATTACTGATGTATAATTTTCTTATTTATTAATGAGATGTTTAATTCTTAAAAAAAAAAAAAGCACATAAAACAAGCCACTAAACAGATTCTTTTATGCATCCTTTCCTACCTCACAAGATACACTGCATGACTTTTAGAAGAGTTCCCTTGCTCAAGGTTGGCATATGTTTTTCAATTTTCACTGTCCAGAGCCATATTTACAGAAAGATGTACAAATATTGTAAATGGAGGCTGTGCAACCCTTACATGATTAAAACTTCAGTTCCTTGGTTTTCTAGGGCTTTGTGTAAATGCCAATAAATTTGAGAGTTTACCCAACTGTGCCTCTTAACCTTTGTTCCCAAAGGTGAAGGGCAAGATTTTTAATCAAGTAGCAATTTATGTTTAATTAGGAAAACATAATTAGGTATTATCATCTAATTGCAATTACTGGCTGGAGAAAGTCACACTTCACAAGTAGTGACCCATGCTGGATTATCATTCTCCTGTTACAGAATTTTGTATCTGTATTTATACTTGGCGGACAGCCAATAAATATTCAAAGGTAATCGCCATGCATCTCTGCAGTCTAGCTTTCAAAGTCACCAATTTCACTACTGAATAAGAAACCAAGAGATATTTTCTGAGCCACATCTAAGCTACATCTGTTTCCTTCTCAGACATTAAGTATATATCAAAATAATTGTATACAAAAAAAAAAAACCCTATGTGAAGTAGATTAGAGAACTGTTTCACACTAGGTTTCTGGTACAGTTAAAAACAGTTTAATGTCTCAAGGCACCACTATGGTTGAACATCAGATACACAGGTAATCAGCTAATCGTGTACTATGCTGTAAAGTCAATAAATAGCTTGTGCAATTGTGAAAAGCAATCTCTAGAGGACTGTTAGATATACAGTAGGCACGTGTATCATAATACAAATAGAAAACAATGAGTCCTAGAAAAAGCATGTTGAGCACCGTTGTGGCATTGTTTGTATTTCTTTACCTAACACTAAGTAAACCTTACATTTACAAAAAGAAAGACTAACTTTTTAAAGTTACACCCAAGGTTGCTTTTTGTGCTATCTCCAAGTAAGCGGATCTAGTTCGTAGGTGTACTTTTAGAAGTCACTGGGTCTGGGTCAGCTTCTGTCGCGCTGGTAGACTCATTCAAGTGCGAGCTCAAGTTTTCCGATGTTAGGTGGGAGGACTTGTAGACAATCTCATTGAAGTCAGATGTGATGCAAACCGAAGGGGGATCATTTAGCGGGTCTTCCACTGAGGCCTGGGTATTTTCTCGAGTGATTCCCATGTCTTTGCTATGTTCTGATGGGGATTTTCTTTTCATGCGAGTGTAAGTTTTGTCCTGATTCTCCATGCCTTGCTCATTTTTCAAAAACCGTCCAAAGAACCAAATGAAGAATCCAAACCACACAAATGCTATCAAACTTGGAACAAAAGCCAGACACTTGACATCAAGACTAGCCCCTGTAAATCTGCTATGTAAGAACATGTCTCCCTCAACATATGTTTTATTAGTCCGAGGGTTAGTGTGATTGGACCTCCATTCCCAGGATAGCTTGGTTCTGTTCAAATCCTTTAAACTTTCTGAGTCTTTCACTGTATATATCTTCTGCCCTGGGCCGATATACTGTCCATATTCATGAGGTTTATAAAATATCTGGTTTTTCCACATATTAAGGTCCAAAATCAAGACAAGGAAGATAATTCCATAGTTAAACCATTTACCTGCATTAAAAAAGAAATACTGCATATTAGCTAAAGAGTCATAAAACTAAACAAAGGTTTTATCCAATAAAATGAAGATAATAGTACAATAGTATAAACTGTTAATGTTTTAGACCTGTCAACAATTAATTTTTTTGAGAGCACTATGCTTCTATTAAGTGGATTGGCAAAGGAAAATTTTTAAGTGGATTCTAGGCATATGAATACATACCTGTGGGTCCCACAGCCAGTAATTTATGATATTTACATTAACCAGGTTAAGTCTCCTTGTTTTATAGGCCCTGCAGCTATATTTAATTTTGGTTCCACGTAGGTTATCCACTATAACATTTCAATTAACGTTTATAAACAAAGTTCTAATGAAATTCTTAGAGAAGTCCAACATATAATTCAACATCTCTTACAGTTTTATAATTATGTTTGGGCAAGACATAAATCATTTTGCAATGCAAGCCCAGCAGTATATCAGTTGAATTCGCTTTGCTGTTTGTAGGTGACCTGTTGATTAAACCATTAGTTGATGTGATTCAGATCAATAATCCTTGAACATTAATTTGAAGACTTTAAAAATAATTGCATCAAATTTTCATTGAATAGAATTCATTTATCAGACATACAAATATAACCAAAGCTAATGAACTGTTTTAGAAGACATGATTTGGAGAGATTGTAACTACTATTTCTTTGTAGTTTATAAAATTCTTATCTAAATAAGATATTATTTAGAGACATATTATCTAATAACATCTTTGTGTCTGCAAATGGAAAATGTGGAAAAAATTTCAAGGAATACTGGATTCCATTATAATTTTTATTATAATCATAATTTATTATAAGCTTTACAGTGTGAAGTATATCCTAATAATACAGTAATATCCACATAATAGACTTGCTGTAGCAAATTAGGTGAGATATGTAACAGGTTCTAGAAGCTTTAGTTATGTCAAAATTATTTTATTTTGTATTTGAAGATAGTGGTGTTGAATATTAAATTACTGTTCATATGATTACAGAAATTTTGGGACAGCAGAGAGCTATGACCTTGAGCAAACTACTAAACCAAGAATGGTAAATATGTATTTTGCAATATGTACTCTAACAGAATATATAGCTACATAAAAAGATACTTTATAAAGAGTTTAGAAAAATATTTTATTACCATCATTACACATTTTCAAGCTCCTATTATATGCAAGTTTGAAGGGTTTTAATCCTCGCTCTGTTTAAATTTTCTAAACACTGATTTCTTTTCCATGCAGAAAATAATAGTACTTATTAAAGCTGTTGACATTTTTCATGTGATTATTAGATGCTAAGCACAGTGCCTGGTATAATAGGAACTCAGTAATTGTTACTATTATTATCAAAGCCTTGAGATGATGTCTTCATTTGCATGGAAAAGTACAACAGCTTCTATAGGAAGAGAATTTATGTAAACTGTATGAAGAGAAATTATAACTCTGCTTGTCCTGAAATCATTCAATATAAAATCTATATAGGTTTTATAATATTTGTAATGGAAGCTTTTGCCTGAATGATTTATTTTGCACACCTAAACTAGAAAGTAAGTTGGAACATTGAAAACATATCCAGATATGATAAAACATTTCTAACATCTAGCATCACTAAGTTCAAACCACTCTTGCCTTCCGGAATCTGCAGAACCAAAACTGTTCTAAGAATCAACTAAAAAACAAATTAAGAAAGCTAAAGTCAGAAAAATGCAATCAAGAATAAAGGTGAGCATCACTACCAAAGATAATAGATGCTGTGTAGGATACCTTAGTATATGCTGGAGATATGTTTCTGCCTTTTAGGAAAGAATGTATCATCTTGTTGGGAAAACATGACAGAGACATCAACAGAAAAGTAGTAATAAAAGACCATATTTGAGAGGTGCCAAATGAGTGATCAAACCATAAATACTGAAGATATTGCAAAAAATGGAATAAAAACCGAGGGCTAATTTCTGTAGAAAGGATTTTAGAAGAAGTAACAATTCATATGGTCCTTGAAAGAAATGCAGGACAGAGAACAGTTTAGAAAATTTCACATTTCTTTTAGTTTATGTCTTTATTATGCCATAGATAGAATGTCATATAATGAAAGATCAGGCAATGTGGAATAAAGAGGCTGAGGGAAGAGAGAAGGAAAAGAATGGAGAATATTATAAGAAAAGAAAGGCAGGAGATGAATGAGAAACAGGAGAAATGAAAAAGTTCAGCAAGTTTCATCCAGTATTAAGAAGGCACTAGTGTGTGGCTTCCATAATAGAAAGTAAGTTAGGATAGGAGCTTTGGGTGCTTCTTTGTTGTAAAAGTTTTGTACTTTTTCTCTTACTGTAAACTATATGTGTTATAAAGCCAGGTTAGATGGCAAGGGAATGTCCTTAAAATTGTGTGACTCTTTATCACCTTCTTGACTCACAAAGGTTCCTTGGAGAGACTTGTATCTTCTCTAGGTCATTTTTATAAACTCGTGAATCAAGCAGTCCCCATAAAGAAATCTCTATTTCTAGGGTAACAGGATATCAGAAACTGGAGATAAGCAGCAGCATAGAATCAGGGAAAAGAAAGGAATGCCCATGGAACTTGGGGAAAGGTGCTTTTCTAGTGGGGAAAGATGCTCAATGAATGTTAATAGACAAAGGAAAACCATAAAATCAGAGAATAAAAGTGGAAGTATATAGACTGATCAAACTAAGAAGAAATCTTGAAGATAGGAGATTTTTTTCCCTACTTAAAAATTATTTTTCTACCATCTAAGATGAATGGTTCTGGATTCGTCTGACCACTAAACTTTGAGACAAAAGGATCACTTTATATTTTATCTCATGTAACCTGGAGTGTGAATATTTAGATGGAATGGGGGACAAGGAAATTAAAAATGTGATCTTTAACCTCTGTTGATGGATAGAATTATCCAGCTCTCACACATCTTCACCCATTTGTGAGAGGGAGTACCATGGTGACAAAAACTACAGGCTGGAAATCATCATATGAAGATTGTATTCTAACACTAAACTTGAATAATAAAACCTTGGGTAACCTGTTTAGCCTCTCTAGACTAAATAATTTTATTTTCAAATTGAGAAAACTGAACTAAATGCCTTCCAGTTCTATGTTTCTGTCCTCTTCCCCATATTCTTCTACTTATTAGCTGTGTGAATTTAGCTTTTATATTCTGTGATATGGAGAATAATTCCTATGTAACTATATCAAAGGATTATTGTGAGGATAAAGTGAGAATTTATATTTGAAAGTTCTTAGAAATATATTGTTTGCCAAAAATGTAGGGTACTATTATTTCTATAATTTCTTATACTTCTTCATTCTGGTTAACATGGATCTTGGTGTAGAATAGTGGGAGAGAAGAGTATGTAAGGATTTGTGACAAAGATTTATTCTACAAGTGATCAGTTTATATAAAACAGAATGTATTATTGAGCACTGACATTATAGGTAGATATCATCAGATCAGTTATCCAAGAGAACCCGGTGGGTAGCTATATAGAAATATATTGTGTGGATCTGCATATTTAGCATGTTAAAAATCCTTAGCCATTGGTAATTTGTTTATAGCTCTCAGTAGTACTGGGCCTGAGAAAAGGTCTTTTATATACACAAATTTTGAGGCTAAAGAACAGGAACTAGTTCCCCTACTCATTCCCCTCTCCCATTCCCCCAGCAGAGAGGCCATGTGAAGGTGGAAAAGTATATATGGAGGGGAGAGAAGAGACTGAGGCAGAATCCCCACTGATACCATACTTTCTTATTATATTCTGTGGCTATAGCATTGTCTTTCCCATCACTCAGCCTTTCAGCTGAAACTTGAAGCTGCTGCAAATTTAGAAGAAATGGCTCTTACTTTTTGTTTCCAGCCCACTTGACATAACCTCGGGTCCATTTATCCATTTGTACAGAAAAAGAATGTTCATTTTTCTCTAACACCCATTCTTACATTTTCCCACACAGTGTTTTGTTACCTTGGTAATGTTTTTTTTTTTTTTCTCTTTAAAAATATTACTTTTGTCCTCTGAGATGTGGCAAATCAGACAGCAAAATCAGGCAAAACAACTCAAGCTCAGTGTTCTTGTCTATAAGGAGGGAGCTGAGCTATATAATCCTTAAGGTTTCATTCCAGCCTCAAACATCTCTTTGATGAGTCAGTGAAATAAACACTGTTTAAACTTTAATGTTTTATGATGTACCAGGAAATCTTCCCATTAGAGCAAAAAAGATGGAATATATGACTTTTGGATAAAGAAAGTTTTCCTTAAAAAAATTATATTTCTGAGAAATATTGTTTACCATAAAAAATAAATTTGAATCACTAAAATAACCCACATGGAAAGGATATAAGACACACACACACACACACACACAAAGAATAGAAAGTGCTTCTATTTTCATTTTCCCAAGTATGTTGTTGTAAAGGTACAATCAACCGTAACAAGAGGTTTGGGATTTCAGCATTAATCTTATGAGAGATTTTGCATTTTCCCCTGTTGTTTCAACTACATAGCATAATGTAAATCAGCAAGGATGTAAGGTAAAATCCATACGTTATTTCTATTAATCACCATGTCGAAATATCTCACTGTCTTCTTTAATGAGAAATCACTGCATGGTGTTGCTGGGATTACATCTTTTTCGTATTTTGTGCTTTTAATGAATCTTACTGATTGTCAAAAATGATATCTTTTTACTTTTCACTTTTATCTTTTTACTTTGTGGGAGTCTATAGAATTCTGAGCTAGTTAGTTTTAAAAGAATTCTTCATTAACTATCGTCCCCACTTACCATAGAAATGACAACAATTTGGAGGAAAGGGTTATTTTTTTCAACTAAAGAAAAAGACTATAAAGTGCTGATATTTCCACCATATAATAAAACTTTTAGGATTCAAACATACAGTCATAATATTTGAAAAAAATCTTTTACTCAGGAGAGTTGCCACTTAACATTGTGGTTGAGCTGTGCTGTGCTGTGGGCACCTCTACATCATGTAGGTGCTACTACTTGGCCGGACTCTGGCATCAAGAGTAGATACATAAAATAGTCATGTTCCACAAAGCCATTAAGTATTTATTATAAAATAGCAGCAACCCTGGCCTTGATAAAGTTGAGTTTTGGTTAATTAAATAAATAGCAATTTGCCGTAACAGGCTTCTTGGGCAAATTCAATGTCCTCTCATTCCAGACATGAGCAGTTAAAAACAGAGCTCACTGAGTTAGCTCTTTAAGTTCCTCCCTCTGTAACTTTGGGATATCTAGAAACCATATTCAGTGCTTGGCCTATGAGGAGACCATTTGGTAAAGGGAAGATATTTACTAAATAATTTATAAATTAATAAGCCGAGTTAGTAAAGTATCTTCTTAAGACTTAAAAAGCAAATAAATACAGTTTCTCAAAGTCCTTCTTTTGTCATTGTTACTTCCTAAGTGGGAAACATAATTCAATATGATGAGCAGAGGAAGAAACATGTGATGATAGAAAGAGGAAGAAAAGGCCACATAGTTGTACCAAACTCTGTACTGAAGGTTCTTGAGTCTGGGAACTTTGTCATGTTCATTTTTGTATTCTCTAGATCCTGGCTTGGGTTTAGACACATATTAACTCAGGAAACATCTGTTAAGCAACAAGTAAACTCTGAGATAATATGTCCAGAAAAATACTATGAGTGAAATTCTAGTCTTTTGAATCAAATACACGTGTCACGATGATCTGGTGAATTCTAGGATACTGCTAAAATCTAATATGATCTGGAATATTGAGAAAAATAAAATATTCATGTCTCAAAGGTTATGATTAATTATATATCTCAAGTTATTCCTCTGATTACAAAGACAATTTTTGAAGACCATGTGAGTTTTGTTAGAAATATCCTCATGTAAACATAAATGAAGACAGGACACCTCATTTTGGGTAGATGGGACAACCTCAGGAGCAGCAAGGACTCACAAGCTATGGGCAAAGCAACCATGGACTGGCAAAAGATGAGTTTTTGACAAATAAAATGAATTTCTGTTTTACGTAGAAGTAAACATAATTAACTCTTAGAGCTGTATAAATGTGTTGAAAATGAAAATTGCTTCAGGAAAGATTTAGAAAAATTCACAACTGAAAGAATAGCAGGAGATCTTTGTGTACTCTGGGTACATTCATGATGTAGGAGACTGTCACAGTGAACAATAGGATGCATCGTATTTCCCTATAACAAGTCCCTTGCTAATTCTATCAGACAGAATATTCTGCTGGATGGACCATGGGCCCGCCCTCCCCAGCACTTCCCATGATCTGACTGACACAGGAGAGCTTTTTAAAAAACAATCTCTGGGAACTCATTTACCAGAAATCATGCACCTTTGGAAATAAAATGAAGGGGTTTTATTCATTATTTTCCACATTCTTGCCATTGGAAAGCACCTGTGCCCTCACACTGTTCAGGAAACTGAAACAGAACACTACAGACACTACAGAGGCTTGTTTACTTCTGCATTTTCCATTTTTGCCGAAAGGGTTCCCGTGGGCATCATCGTGCCAACAGTGTGAATTCTCTCCTCACAGATGCGCAGGCCTTCCTTCTGGCCTTTCCCCCAGCCCCCTCCTAATTTACTCAGATGATGGCCACCAATGGGACACTCCCTTTGTCTGGCTGGGATGACAGATGGCAGAGTTTCCACCGGGATTGGCATTAATAGGACTCAGAGGGGCTTATGAGACTGAATTGAGAGGCCATTCTTCTCTCGCCTCCAGAGACTTAGCATATCACATTTGAATCCATCTCTGCATTTACCTTATAGGTAAAAGGGAAGAGGGCACAAAAGAGAATTATACAGTTGCATTTACTTTTAGAAGAACAATAGGCTTGGGCCAAAAGCTCCAGTGTGACCTAATCACTAACCATTTATCCCTTCTGTTCCTGAAATCAAAATTCCCAGAAAAAAAATATTTTAACACACCCTTAGATAGAGATGATTTATTTTTATAAGCTGTAGCCCAGCTTATAAAATGAAAGCTCACACATACTGCAGCAAACCATCTGTCAAGGGGGATCCAGATGAGCTAAACAGATGCAACAATTCAAGCTATTTCTGAAATTCATAAATAAAACTAGCTTGGAATCAGGATTAAAAAATACTCAAAACCTTAATGCTTTAAAAATGTCAATGGGAACTCACTGGTATCAGATAACCCTCTACGTGTACAGAAGTACAGAATCACTTTGGGAGAAAGACCTCCCCCCCCCCTGCATTCTCTGCTTTCTCCTTCTTGAGGATTCAGAAAAGTAAATAACAATAGAAAACTCAGAGTAGTAGATAAATAATAAGAGAGTTCTCTCTTGGGCTGCCTGATGTTTTTTAATTAAATAGGAAACACAAACCCTGGATGAATGAATGGAAAAATTTCAGGTAAAGATAGTGGGAGTTTATTGAGTGCTTAACACATGGCAGACAGTGTTTTAAGTGCCTTGTACATGTTAACGAATATAATATAGCAACTCCGGGATAAGTACTAGCATGGTCTCCATTTAACAGATGAGAAAACTGAGCCTCTAAGTGCAGAAGCTGGACAAGGACCATGCCACCACTCAGTAGCAGAGTTGGAGTCTATGCACCAACCCTTTACACTCCATTTCCTTGGCATGCACTGAAGATCCTTCACAGAGAAATGATAACTGAGGCCCAGTTAGAATCCTTCTTGACCCTAAGAGAACCCTAGCAGTCCTCATCCAGCCTCTTCTAGTGCAGAACAAAGACTGCAGAGAAAGCAACAGACAAAGCCATGTGGGGGTCTACAGGATCCCTTTCTACCCCTGGCTCCATCTTCATCTGTGGTCATCCAGACCTTTCCCAGTTGTGCTCTGCCTTGGGATCTCCTCCTTTGGCCTCAGCTCTAAACGTTCTAGCTCCTGACGGGCCTCTACCACATGACTTTGTCACAGGCCACCCTATTTCTATTGAATTTTCTTTCTGCTCCTTGGCTTTTGTTTCAGGAGTTGCATATGAAAATAAATTAAAGCTGAGATGAGAGGAATTTTGCCTAGAAAATGTTTCTCTGCAGCAGCATTTCTCTGGTTGTGGGCCTCTGGAGGCCTGTATAAACATAACTGGTGACGCTTGAGAGAACAGTAGATTCCAGGGTCCACCACATTCCTCAGACATCCAGCTCTGTCTGGGTGTGTGGCTGACAGAATTTTTTAATAAGCTCTCCAGGTGATTCTCATATACACTAAAGTTTGAGAACCACTGATGGCTAGAGAGGGTTTCACGCTAAATAGTCCAAGTGGTTATACCATATTTGTTTATTAAGGAAAGCTATCAAGTCTCTCTACAAAAAGGAGCACAGCTTGGAAGAGCTGATCAAGTTAGCATTTGCAGTGTACTTGGAAATTCGTGGGCTAACTACTGAGCATATTAAAATCCAACATGTAGCACTATGTTTTGGAAATTTTACCTAGGTTTGCCCAGAAACAATGTCAGATAAAGTGAAAAGGCTTTCACAGGAGACTAGATGGTACTCCCAAAGTAGCCTCAGCAACCACGTTAGCCAAGTAACAGGACAAAGGGAGTAAGAAAAACAAGAAGGGGAGAAGTTATAACTTACTTTAGCCTCCTATCATTGTCTTCCTAGAAAATTTTATCATAGATGGATCTAGGGAGGTACATGATCATCTTTCCACAAACTGAATTTTAATTGTTTATGCTGGACCCTTCACCCCAAAGCCCACATGTGTCCTATTTTATTTTGAATTTAAACTTCAGAATCCTCAATAGCCTTACCAGCATGTCCAGGCACCCAGTTATTCACTTGGCTCGAATCAGGAGACATTCTGATCTCAACTGTGGCTTCTCAATCAGAAAGGAATAGTTCTCAAAGATTAGCATCACATGGGAAAGCTTTTCAAAAGTCCCATTCCCTGCCCTTTGCTCAGACCTACTCTGTAGGAATCATTAGGTTTGGCACCCAACAAAGTTTATAAAGTTTATAAAGCTTCCTGGGTGATATGTTAATCAGCATAACCAAAGCCTTAATTATAATATATTTCTACCTTCTGAAAAACTTTATTACTGTACAGAGTCCAATACAAATACTTAGTTAGTCTTTCCTCTTTTTAAGTTTTTACAAAATAATACTTGGTTGGACAAAGGTTTAAGTCCAAAGGTGTAGAAGACTCTACCTAGAAGCTAGTGATGCCAAAGGTTCAGGGACTCCTGTATGTGTGGGGCCCTTCCAAGGCACTGAATATAATTTTCTGTTGTAATTTTGTATTCATATTCTTAAATAGAGCATTCCAAATTGTATAAGCTCAAAAGTCGAACTTGCCGCTATCTATAAATGATAGCATGCATGACAAAGCTATGCAAAATAGCCCCAAATTAAATATACTTAACAACTTGATTTCTTTTCTTATCAATGATCTCTATAAATCTCCCCTTTTCATTTTTTTTCTTTAAATAAAAAAGCTAATATTCTGTACTCGAGCAGTATATTTCTGACAGGGATTCTGATACTGAGTCAGAGACAATATTAGTACCATGATGGCCTGGGACAAGAGATGATAGCAAGAACAGATGGTCCAGGTAAAAGCCCACCCAGAGGAATATGATGATGCCATGTGTGTGATGGCTGTTTTAGAAGTCCAAGAAGGTAGCATGCTGCAGAGATTAAGTGGGGACTCTGAAACTACACTCTGTGACCTGAACTCAAATTGATTGATTTACCCAGTGAATTTAATAGATGGGCCTCATTCATTTTAAAAAGGAGAAGAAACCTGCTGCATCTTCCCTATTCATGAGCTCATTCTCCAATTTAGGAAGGTTGCCTCATGCTCAGCAAAAAACAGCCGTCAAGTTGGGAAGCAAAGGTTTTTTTGCAGTCCTCAGATGTTCGCATTTTCTGTGCTCAGACTATTTTTATTCAGCAGCACAGACGGCAGTGTAAGCACAGATTTCTTCAGCAATTTTTATTATAGCAGGCGTGGGATCCTAAGCCATTGCCCTTAAAACACATACATTCGCTACCTGCATCTGAACAGCTCGGGAACTAATGACTGTATTCATTTGTTCTTTCGGCTGTCTACTTCTTGTTTTAAAGAAAAAAAGGTAAAAAAAGGTACTCTAGGAACAGTTTTTTAGATGAGAATGACTGAGATGTCATGAAAGAATATTATAGTAAATCATATTGTTTCAAAAGCAAGACACATCTGAAAACAATCCGAGGAGTCACAAGAGAATCACTTGAGACAAACACAAACTCTACCACAGGAGTAGGTTTTAATCAGATGAGAAGTGGCCAACCTCTCTAGAGGCAGATGGTCTGACTGGAGCTCTAGGATACCTCTGTTTTGATCTCAGTAGTAAATGAAGAACAAAGCATAAAGAGAATTAATGTTGAAAAAATATCCTGAGCTATAGGTTTTGTAAAGGAAACCCACACAATGAACAAAACTAAGGTGGGGTGATATATGGAGTACGACAGAAATAGCTAACTCTCCAAACCAATATTCCTCTCTGATAATACTGTGCTACAACACTGGGCCTGACTGGAGACTACAGCTCTCTGCTCTTTTTGACTCTAAGTGGGGCCTTCTAACTGGTTATTGCCAACAGAACGTGAGGGGAGGTGACGTGTTTCTTTTCCAAGCCAAGGCAGTTAAGAAACAGGTAAGCTTTCTTAATCATTTCCCCATTCTCTTTTTTTCCTTCTGTGTGCTGGATGAAGTTGAAATTGTTAAAGCCACCAGTAGTCTAAGTCCCAGAATGACAGCCCGGAACCGCCAGTAGACCTAGAAACACCTTGCACTGTTAAGTGAGTAAGAAACAGAACAATATTTATGTATGCTTCTAAAATGTCACCATTTGCTTTTTTATAGCAGCTAGCATTACTCTAACTTAGAGACAAAAAATACCATGTTCAAAATTGAATTGTAACATACCTGTTATGTGAATATGATATTCTTCTTTGAAGATCTTCTGGAAGAAAGGGATTTTGAATTGCATGTGAGGGGTGTGCAACCCAGGGAGATTTACGTCGACATCTCCCATAAAATGTGGGAATTCCCAGTCCTGTCAGAAAAAAAATGAACATAAAAACATATTTGTGATTTGTTTTGTACATAAGCAGCAAAATACCCCAAATTGACTTTTTGTAAACACTTATTTTAAAATCATTTAAATGCAACCAGCTGTTGGAGGCATCAGTTTTGTTCTGTGATGGTTATTTTATGTACATTAGGTAGCGGTATGCATTCAAAATCAAAATTAAGTCATAACTTATATCCTCAGCTTTTCTCTTTAATGTGGTAATAAGAAACCAATACAGAATTGACTTGCATGCATACATGTTTATCTCTTTCATTCTAGAGAACTGATTTTAAATTTTTATCGAAAGGAAGTAGTCCATACTTTATAAATATGGGGTAATTTTGTCTCACCATTTTTTAAAACTATAAACCCTAAAACCATAGTAAAAAGGATCTGATTCACTTAACCAAGTTCCTTACATTAAGGGACTTTTATTAATCACCTTGGCCAGTAACTATATGAAATGGAAAAATGCCAGTCTCCTGTCCTGCTCTCGTGCAATTTAGCATCAATTCAAACCAAATGACAGAAGGCATGACATGCTAGCATGAGAGATGAATAGTAAATTAATTCCCAAATTGCTATTAGTTTTTTCTTGTTGTGAAAGCAAATGAGGATATTTTTAGGTGTCTCACCTGTTCTTGGTTTTGAATAGAGACAACAAATTAAAGTTCATAACTAACATGTGAGGGAAGAATGCACTAAATATAAAGAAATATTTGAGGTGGATCCAAAGGCATTAATACAGATCTTTTCACTTTTAATAATAAAATAATCACTAAATTATCAGTCTTGTATTTAGTGACTATTTTTAAAGAACCTGAATATGAAAAAATAATGGATAAAATCTTAATTTAAGATTTCAATACATTATCTCAATATAAAAAAGTTAAAAATTTCCAAGACTTGTAATATGCAACTCATAGAGCTGTATCAATAATAAAGAACCCAAATGTTACAGATTTCCAAGTCCCTTCACTCCCTTCTTTGCTGAAATCCCAATAGGGAGGAACAAGCCTTGAGGGAAAGGAGAATATATGAGCAGTGGTAACCAGAAAAGTTTTCAATGTCTATTAATTTCCTGACCTATGGATCACTTTAAAACACTAATAATAAATAAATATAAAGGGAAAATGAAATAATGCAACATCATCCGTGTCTATGGTGTGAATGCAAATATCTTGGTCTCAACTCTCCTTGATTTTCAGACCCCTGCAACAAATAGGCATGTGATTTGGGAAGTTCAGAAAACCCAAAGCATTAAAGCTAAATAAGTTTGAACATTTTGATCTAAAACATTAGTAGAAAATGAATTGGCAATAATATGTATGAGGTATTGCATTTTATTAAAGTGCATTTGCTATTATTATTATTATTATTATTATTATTGATACTGTCTTGGTCTTTCTATGTTATTTGCAAGACTTCTGCAAAGAGAACTGAAATTGAATTTGGCCTTTTGATAAATATAACTGACATCTCACATGAAAAATTATGCTTGGCAAGTAAAGAGTTTGATAACCAAAGTATCTTTCACTAGCCCTGGATAAACAGCATACAGCACTTTCAGTAGAGAAATTCTCTTTTTTTATTTCTTGGTTTAAGAAAGTGGATACTTCTTGGAAGTAATTGTGCACATGTGCTTGGTATATCTTTTTATAGGAAAGATGTTCTTGGAATGTTCACATATAGCTTTTCATTCCATGAAACTAAAGTTTTCTATTGGGTATAAAATTGGTTTTTGTTTGAAAGTAATTTCTAGAGATTTCTTGTAGCCTGGGATCAAAATTTCATTCACCAAATAATAGTTCCTCAATCGTTTCCCACCTGTACTTGGAGAGAGAAAGATAAATTAAGGAAATGGAGAGGAGAGGAAAGAGAAGAGAAAGTATTGATCTTTGGAAGATGGCATTACTTGTCTTCTTTTTTTAAGACAAGATAAGGGCAGGGAATTTGGGGAAAAGTGTGAGAGAAGTAGCTGATGCCATGTAAAAAATTTTAAAAATAGAGAATTAATGAAAAAGAGTTGATACATCAATTCTCTTAGCTTCACCACTTCTAAATTATATTTTAATTGCATGCTACTCCACCATCTTGACCATAAAAAATTGCATCCTTCTACATTATTTTTTATAATCACCATGTTTTGCTTTTCAAAACTCTTTTCTTTAGTCTTCTAACTCACCGCCCCCATTCTTTTCCTGTTATACTAGTTTTTGTACTTCAATTCCTACTCTGCATATTTTTCCAGGCCATTAATGAATTGGTATAAACTCTGCCCTTACCTGACAGAGTAGAATGGTAACAATATTTGCTACTATTTGCAGGATGTTTGGGGCTGAAAATATCCCAGTATTTATTTGAAGGAGGTAGAAAGAAGAGAGTGAATGGTGTTTGAATCTCCCTAATTTTTGTCTCTTTATTTATAAATTGAGGTTAAACATATCAATCTCACAGGCTTCTTGAGAGGATCAGATAATGCCTGGACAGCAAATAACACATTGCTGGAAACAGAGGAAAGAGACAGGGAAATGGCCAATAATCATGGCTGAATCCCCAGCATGATTCCAAGGTCAGGCTTATCCTGAGAGTGAAGCAGAGGAAACTGATAGGTCTGTTTTCAGGAGGATCAAGAGGACCCTGCTTCAAGTTCCAGACGATAAAGGATGAAGGCCATCTCCTTTCTGTCCTCATTTATGGCACAGCACAGATTTCTCATCAAAAGCTAGTTCCATGAGGAGATTTAAACTACTTTTCTTTACTTCCCTCCACTCCAACAGGGCTCTCACTTTTATCTGACCCTAATTTGGAAAAGAAGATTAACTGTAACTCTTTCCCCACTAAGCAACTGTCCTGGGGATAGTTAACTTCTAATCAGACTGATGAGGAAAATTTGACTAATGGATGATAGCAAACATTGAGATTCTCTTGGAATTATAATTATGAATATATAGAAAGTTTCAGACACAGATTGCACATAAATGTTATGAGTGTCATGGCGTTCTTTTCTTTCTGCATAGATGTAAAATATATATTTTGAACACAAGATGAAGCTATTGAAGTAAGAGAATGATGAGGCAAGATATGATCAGCTACTAAGGCCAGGGTAAAGCCAGGCTAATCCTGTGATTACATAGTATAAATGTTCATCTATTTTGTTCTTCAAGAAATGTTGTATATTTAGTCCCTTATTACTTTCTGCTATTAAACCTAACCATAATTGCAGAGGTGTATCACATTTGTGGTTCAGGCATATTGTATCACACACACTATTTCAGTTCTCATCAGTTCATGGTGATGAAAAGATTTCCAGCTTTGTATCTTGCTTCAGAGTAACCGAGAAACAGTCAATTCAGATGGGCATATTTCCTATATAAAAAAGAGCAGTGCCATGATATACATCTAATCTTATTTTTTACATACTATGGTTTACTTTGCCTATAGCAATAAAAATTACACTTGGACACTGATGTCCAAATTACATTTGGATGTGTAATTTGGTCAGATATGTCTGAATGTGATTCTCTCCAAATGCGGCCTTATTATTCATGAACCACATTTGGACAGAATTTCAGGACAATGTTAAGTATACAGGCAAGATGGTTTCAGGATATTCTGGATTCACCATTTCCCTACATTTTCCCATTAAGATGCATGCCTCAGGGTCAAAGAAGAAAACTCAGTACAATGCAGAGGAACTCAAGCTTAAAACCAATACTGTTTTGAATTCCCCAACTGGCATTCAATTTCCCAAATCAAATGAAGAGACCTCAGTTCTACTTAGAGAAGCATTAGAGAATAAAAATGTAATAACACTGATTACTCTACCATGCAAAACTAAAGCCATCATATAAAAACAAAAGTTTTATTTTGGGGTCAAAGATTGGACTTCTGGTTTTTGAAGAAATTAAGAGATAAACTAGATTTTACTGAAGAGTATTGATAACCATTTAGAATAGAATTGATAATAGATTTTTAAATGTTAATAAAATATACCAACATTTTCCCTGTAATAATTTGTATATCTATTATTTAAAAGCATCAGATTACTAATATTAAGGTTTACATGAATTTAAGTCTCTTTACAGATAATATTTCTTTCTCTTTGTTATTCTCTCTTCTTTCCATATTTTGGAACTGAATTTAGATTAATGAATATAAAAACATCATTCTTCCAAAAATGACCCCAGCTATAAAATGTCATCAG
Source organism: Cynopterus sphinx (assembly GCA_030015415.1). NCBI lineage: Eukaryota > Metazoa > Chordata > Mammalia > Chiroptera > Pteropodidae > Cynopterus > Cynopterus sphinx. Next base: position 133,216,353 of record CM057380.1, read on the forward strand.
CTTTTTTATGCTTAGCAGTGTCCTAGCAACAGAATTTTAGATGACAACGAGCAGTGGTGGCCTGAAGAATTGTACTCCCACTTTGGGTGATATTTTTGTTTCTTATTAAGAATCTCAAGTGCCTGATTTCTTTCAGCAACCCTATGCTTCTTCTAATTGGCAAAGTTGCCGTGGTATCACTTGGCTGAATAAATCCTTGGAAACCTTGACATATAGTAGCTAGTGCTTATGTGTTTGTGTATCTCCCATTGGAATGTAAACTCTAGGAGCTTATAGGATTTTTCTTGTTTTGTTTATTGCTATATTTTCCATTACTGAAATAGAGCTCAGCATATAGTAAGAACTCAAATATTTGTTCTATTGATGAATGGAGCTCTCTCAAAGTTAAAGGTATACAACAATCTCTTTCTGGTTTCATGTAAATGGAAACTCAGGATGGATTTAGGTAAAAAATGACAATACAGCAAAACTTTTTTTTGTGAATAACATTACACATCAACCTGAGATATATGATTATGAAAAAATCCTTTTCACTATAAACTAGGAATGCTGGAATCATATAGAATAACCCAAAGATTAGGCAATAAGCTGACCATCACAAAGAAAAGGAGACAGAGAAAGAAAGCAGAGGTCAATGTAAATATTATGAGATGAAGCAGTTAATGTTTGGGGAATTAATTAAAATTCTCATTGGGATAATCCAAGACATTTTTTTAGTGACCACCTACATGTAAAAAAGCTCATGAGACATGTCCAATCAAGTCAGAGAACAAGAAATGAAATACAAACCAACATGTGATTTAAAAAAGTGGGGGGTCATTTCCCACAGTGGAAGATCCCAGAAGGTTGTCAGGGCAAGGCTGAGTGTCAGGGATACCCTGCGGTAAATGTGGAGGACAGACAAAAGAGAAACAGCAGGAGGTTACTTCTCAGAGGTCCTTTTCTCATACTGTACTCTCGTTTTCTCTTGATATTCACTACTGTTTTTGTTTTCCCCATCACCTCTTAAAGTTTTCTCTCAGGAGGCATATAGGTTACTTGACACTCAAAATCTTTGGAAAAAAATCTTAGCTTTCTGGTTTGAGTAGGAATTTGTCAACAAGTAGTAGTGATGGCAGATCTTATTCGCCACTAAAACAAATCCAAGTCAAACTGTAAATCCTTCCTTAAAATGTTTAAATGTGTTTTTTGTGTATTCTAAGATATCGACGAACTCTCAAAATTGTTGTTGCCCAAGCAATCCAATCTTAAGGGCCTATTTTGTAGTATTTAATGTATTTTCTTCATCAATTATCTTTCTTACTTGTAAAAGACAATATGAATATTCCTGGCTAATTCTGAAGCCAATGTACATTAATAAGGTATATTTATGTCTATGAAAAAAAGCAAATAAATCATTCCCAGAGTAGATTTGGAAAGTAAATGTATGTTTGTCACTTTTAAGAAACCTTACCAGGAGGCTCTACTGAGAGATCAGTAGGTTTTTTAAAACAAGCTTTATTATATCAAGACACCTTGAAAGCATTACTTGTTTAAGCACCAAGGTGAAAGTGTCTGATAAAATGCATAGGGCCTTATTTACAGATGTCCTGCCCTTGCAGACTGATGTGATGAAGGACAAAATAAAAGTCAGTCTTGTAAGTGTTTACAACTAATAGAAATGCATCATGTGGCACCTAGGAATAATGAGAAATCAATATCCCTCACTAGGGCAATACGGTTCACCAGTACATGGGAAAGAGTGCTTGACATCTTAGAGACTTCTATGGGTGTTGTCAGGGAGACAAGAAGACAAACCATTGGCTATGACAAGTTGCCGATAAGTGAAGTTGGTACAAAGTCTAAAGAAATGCACTATTCTAACTCCAGTTTCTGGATAGTCTTCCATTGGTCTTCAAACAAACAACAACTATCTACTTCACACCTCTTAAGAAAAGCAAATATTAACTATATAATAAATTGGCATATTTTTTTACTTAAATGAGAACTAATAATTTGTCTTTTCCTAATAAAGAAAGAGATATCTAGTGGAAGGAAGTTATTTGACAACACACTTTGACGTTATTTCTCAAACCCTGGCTGCAGTTCAATGAAACACAGCCCTTGCTTATTCTGTACTCTATTGTATTTGTACATTGGGTACAAAATGTCACTGGTTCAGTATCTGTTCTGGCTCTATGCATGCTGCCAGTAATGGTCACATTCAATTGTCTGAATGACCAATTTCTTCTATAGCCTATATAAGAAAATTAATTGCATACTGTCAAAGAGTAGATATTGTCCTTGGTAAATTTTTATTTAATATTGAGGTCATTTCTCTGTGAAAAATAATAATAGTGGAGATCAGTGGGTAAATATAATTCAATATAGAAATATTCACAAATGAAAGGGTTTGAAGTTAATCTAAATATCAGGTGAGTGGTTAAGGTGAATAACCCCTAATGTTTCTTGCAAAGGGTTCATTTCTATACTTATAATTTTTTGTCAGAAATGTCTGATGGAGCATATATTCTAGTTGGGAGACAGACCAGTAAATCAGCAAATAGCACTATAATGTGATGTCAAACAGTGATAAATGCTCTGAAGGAAATAAAGCAGTGTAAGGGGGTGGGTGCTAGTTTAGTGAGTCAAAAGAACACTTCTTTGAGGGTGACCTTAGTATGGAGCACTGACTGGAATGAAGAGCAAGCCGTGCAAATCTTTGGAGGAGGAACAGATCAGTCAGGAGGAAGAGCCAGTGCAAAGGTCTTGAGGAGAAAACGAGATGGATGTTTCCAAAAAACATAAAGGTTAGAGTGATTCAAGGAGTGTAGAGAGGTTACAGGAAGAGAATGGTAGGCTGGCTAAAGGAAGAACGAAGACCAGTTAATTTGCAGTAGTTTAGGTGCTTAAACAAGGGTGGTCAGTTGTTCAGATCAAGAGCTATTTTGAAGGTATTATCAACTGAATTTTTTAATTTACCGGTTGTTCCAGCAACTGGTAAATGATGGTAGTATTTACTGAGGTGGGGAAGATTGGTTAACCAGTACATTTATAGAAGATGGAGAAGTAGGTAAGAAATCCAGAACATGCTATTAGACATCAGGTGGAGATGTTTTGTTAGTGTAAAATAAATTTAATTTTGGTCACAGAGGTTCCTATTCTTTTGGCCACCAGAGACCAGCACTCCCATGAGAATCTAATGCCTGATGATCGGATGTGGAGTTGAGGCAGTGATGCTAGTGCTGGTGAGTGGCTGCAAATACAGATGAAGCTTTGCTTGCCTGCCTGCGGCTCACCTTCTGCTGTCTGGACTGGCTCCTACCAGGCCACAAACCTAACCAGTCCAAGGCTTGGGGGTTGAGTATGCTGGAATAGGGGACTCTGAGACCTGAGATTCTTTTTAGATATTTTCAGTAGCTCCTGTAATGACTAATTTTAAAAGCTGGTGTGCACCAGTATGGATACACTGGCTGTTTACAGCTGGTGTCTATTTTGATTGGGCAACGTCCATTCTGATTGATCAGTACCTCTGTTGTACTGGTAAATATTCTGACCTTCACTCTTTGTGAAGTCAAGATGGCTGCTTTTCTGAAAAAACAAAACAACACAACACTGGGCTCAATTTATTGTGTCTTACAGGCAGAAGGCATTTAGAAACAGGAGGCTAGATTCTTGCTGTTCTGTACCCTGTGTGGTTTCTTTCTCTTTTCATCTTTCTTAGTAAAGATTTCAGATTCTGGAACAATCATGAAGTCTCTGACCTCCATGGACCACCCAAAGATAACATGAACAGAAAGTAAAACCTTTAAAGCAATGGGTTTGAACTGGCAGATGTTCCATGCTTTTCTTCAATGAGTTTTAGGTCAAGAGGATTCATCCTTTGTGCTCTAGAGAAAAATTATCAACCCTCAAGTAAGAGAGCAAAGACTAGAAACACAAGATATATAGGAGCAGGACAGAGGAATGGAAAGAATAAAATACATTTTACTGTTTGTGAATTATATCCTCAGTGAATTGAAAAATTCTCTGAAACTATTGCTAGTCCAGAGGTCAAACTAAAATACATTGTTTTCCTTGTTTGGGTACCTGTGGGAGAGATATTCCATTACCCTTAGTGTCCTTTTGGAAAACAAGTTTACACACTGGAATAAAGAAGTCTTACATGAATATTAGAGGTTGCCTATCGTTATATCGACACAATCCATTCACAAAAGCCTGAAGTGACTACAGTGTGCTTGGTTTACAGATTCTACGTAGCACTACTGGAATGAGTGTGAAGTCCACATTTTTGGCAGACGTTCTCAACAACACACTCCAGTTCCCCCACAGGATGGCATCACACTATTATTCAACTAATTCAACAATGATTCAATGGCCACTATATGTAAAACATTTATTTTCAAAGGACATCAAATGCCATTAATAAGTAAACTAAAAACTTTCTTTTACAGTTGAAGACAACAAGAGTCAAAGAGGTTGCGGGACTCCTCCCAGACCACCCAACAGACGGCTGAGAGAGAAGAGAGCAGATGAAACTTAATTGGTAGTCCCTGAACTATATTTCACTGCATCCTCCTTATTGAGTACCCCATTTAGGAAAAAGAAAACTCTATTTAGGAGATCAGCTATGTTTTCATATTTATTCAGACTAAGCAAACCAATATTTGTCATGACCTTGCTCTGTGTCAAGCATTTAATCCACTGTAAACCAGGGAGGCTTGTTCTCATTTTATAAGGGAGTAAACTGAGGCTTAGAGAACAGTCAAGTAGCTTGCCCAGTGCAGCACAATTGGTACCAGAGGATCTGTACCCAAGTCAGTATGAATCCAACAAGATTTGTGTATACCATATCAAGCTTTTTCATGACATTTTTACATCAGGCTCTAATGTTGCAATTATCTTTCCACCTAAAAGCTCATTATCACACCAGCATGTATTTATGTTTGATGCTAACTTATATATGTGGCGATAAGGTTTCTTTTAGTGATATGTTATAGCTCATCTTGAAATAATATTTCCTTAGAAAAATTTTGCTACCTGCAGCACATGGGGAGGGAATCCTGTCTAACTTCCACTGCAAAGTCAAAAAATGGCAGTGTGTCTAGGTTTATCTTATAAGTCACTGACAAGTCCTGCAAAATATGCAGGCCAAAATGCATATTTAACTCTAGCTATGTTACGACCATCTTAGAATTTTTACTGCCAATGCATAGATTTGACTCTAAACTTAGAATATTTCTAGTAATGAATACTATCTCCCCAAATTCTTTGCATTTCTGTTTTCTCACTTGAGGATATTTTCCATCATATTTAGATACTCTGATGGCAGACTCCTATATTATTGCATTAGAAAACAGGATGGATTGGGGAATGATTTAGTGTCCACTAGTAATGACTATCAAACTTTTCAACTTCCTGAAAGACACACTTTCATGTTTGTTTGGAACTTGTATGATGATAAGATTCATGTTACTAACATATCATGGCTGCATATATTGATGGATAAAATTTTATATTATGTAGGTGACTCAAGGCGGAGCAAAGAACACAAGAAAGAAAACCATAATATATATATGTACATATATATACATATATGTATGTGTGTGTGTGTGTGTGTGTATGCACAGCAATCTGTTTTATCTCAAGTCTTCCTTGTTCTGTATGTCAGTAAACTAAGGTATTGTGCTACTGGAAGCCTCTCATTTCAAGAATTAATTCTTCTGGCTCATAATTATGATCTGTAGAAGATGACACAAGTTCCATAAATATATTATTAATATTTTTATTCAAAGCCTTTCTTGATAATTGATTTCAAATAGAATTATTAGTGTAACCAACATTAAAAAGTACATCCGTAATGTTACGAGGTAGAAGCTCCATATACTATCTGTGTAATATATCAGATTTCTAATGAAATGTGTCATATTTAGAAACATTACAAATAATATCCTTGAGCATATGTGGAAATGAGGTAACAGTAGGCCTTGGGAGGGTGGAAAAAATTATCAGAAAATAACTTTCTGCTACCTCAGGATAATAGCTCATAAAATTTTTATTCATAAAAATTGTAAGCCTTTGGTTCTAAAATTGACTTTAATGCACAGAAAAGCTACATGAAAGCAATCATAAAAACTAAACATAAAACATAAAATTTTGCCTTTAGCACTAGATTGTAGTTGGTGAGTCATAGGTAAATGTAAAATTATTGCATTTGCCAGTTGCCAAAGGCTTTGCTTTATGGATATCTGCAACATATATACATAAATCAATTAATATGTTATTTTTCCTATATAAACCCAGGTGTACTTGATTCATTACCTCTCACAAGAGGAGAAATTGGCAAATCAACATCATTATGAAACAGTTCAGGCAATAGGCAATCTTTAGAAATTAATTTCTGACAAAAGTTCCAAATTGTTTTATAAAAATATTTGCTAATTGATGCCCACCCCAACTCCCAACTCAGAGATACTGGGACTTTTGATACTGTGTTCCCCTTTTCAATAATAAATCCACTGTTTAACAACCACACACACAGATTAAAAACTTCAACTAATCATGTACCATTTGCCTTTCAATACAGAAACATGATCTCCTTAGCCAGAAATGGGAACTTCTTCAAATCTTTTCTTTGAGAACAATACATACAAAGAATGTTTGGGTGTTTTAATGCAAACACCTGTAAGGTTGGCTAATTAACTAAGAATCAGTGAAAGATTTCTTCAAATGTTCTCCTGAACTTTAATTACAAACATGAAAGAATAAAGATTATCATAATAAACAAGTTTTCTTTTTTTTCCAAATCAAAGGCTTATGATTTAGCATGCTTTTACTGACAGTTTTATAGCATGAGCAATAGGTTACTTATGTTATGATCCAAAATAAAGAGATGCCCTCTAAAGTTATTTAAATGTAAGGAAATACATTTCCCTTTACTAATATTAAATATTCTGCTTGCCACACCTCCAGCCAGGCACTGTCATTGATGAATGTTATGACAACAGCCACCATTCAATGAGCTAAATGAAACAGACCCTATAGCAGGCATAGCTCTGTATATACATTTCCTTATTTTATCTCTAAAACAATTCTACAAGGTAGATTTTACTTTTGCCATTTTGTAATTGTGGAAACCACGGTGCAGAGAAGGTACCTGACTTACCTACTGTAATATAGCTAATAAGTGGAAGAGTAGGAACCAAACCTAGACCTGACCAACCCTATATAAACCCAGTGGTGTTCCTTGTACTACACTCATAAAGGTGAGAATTTAGATTGTCCTGGCTCTAGATGATCCATTACTGTCTTGTTTCTTTTTGTCTCTCTCGTTGAGCCCCCAAAGAAGCTATGGAATTATACAGAGATGCTTGTCTACCCTTGTTTGTTTCTTCTCATTACTCCCAACTATCTTTGATTCCCACATTTATTATTTCCCACTGAAAGTAGCTCTTGCTTCCACCATCAACATTTCTAAACTAATACTTTTTTTGCTACACTGGTTAACAACTAATCCCTTTTCTTTGCTTAAAAAAATTATTTTCCTGTTTTTTCTTTTCATGCCATCATCTTTTATATATTTTTGCTGAATATGTGTATGTATACTCAGCCATTGCTGTGTCAGCGTCTCTTCTAAGCATTGATGATACAGCAGTGAAGCTGTAAACCTTGTTCTAGGCTCTGCCTTCAGGAGGTTTGAAGTTTGAATGTAGCATAAATACATAAACAGGGTAATTTCAGAAAATGATTAGTGCTAAAGAGCAGATGGACCAGGATGATTGTTTGGCAAAAGCAACTTAAGGTAAGGTTAGAAAAATATTTATGAGGATAGAATCTCTCCAGTGACAAGTACCAAGTGCTGTGATGTGTGCTATGTGTTCAAAAAAAAAAAAAAAGGACCAAAACAGACCTATAGGTTCTCTACCACCAAGTAGCTCTAGTCAGGAGGGTGTAAAAGATCAATGGACTAGTAGAATCAGATAAGTGTTAATAAGCACTGTGAAGGAAATAAACTAGAGACTAAGGAAGAGAATAACAAAGAGGCCACTTGGGAAGGTCTCTTGGAAATCTGACACCTGAGTTGAAAAATCAGGATGAAAATGATCCAGCAACACAAAGAGCAGAGAATATTGAGCAAAGCAGGTGTTCAATTATCTACTTTTGCCAGGTACTCTTCTAGGTCCCAGGGATACAAAGGTGAACAAAAGCCACGTGTGTCCTGGTTTCTTGAAGCTTATGGTCTAGTAGGGGAGTTAGACATAAGTCAAATAATTATAGAAACAGACCTTGGTACTTGTGGGTTAACTTGTGTGGCCATGCCCATCCATCATTCACTTAACCACTAAAAGGTGAAAATTTTTCATATATATAATTCTTCTTGGTTATTTTCCTCAGTGCCAGCACCAAAGAATGATAAACCAGTGCATGTTGTTCATTATTTTTTCACATTTATATGTTGATTATATGCTACTTGAAGGTACACTTCTTTATATATCTCTCAGTCCTTAGTATAATGCTAAACATATAGTAGGAAGCAAAAACTGTTTATTCACAAATATTTACTAAAGGCTCATTATGTGCCAAAACTGTATAAGGCTCTGGGATACCAAAGTCTTAAATCAAAATTCCTGCTTCTAAGAAACTTATTTTCTGTAGAAGACGTTAATAAGCTAAACGTTACTTACAGAATAAGATAGAAGCCTTGTAATAGTTATGAAAAAAGTGCTCTATGAACCTACTGGGGAAGGAGCCCTTCATTCAAACCGTGAGAGAATGGGTAAATTAACCAATGATTCTTAATCTTTCATTTCACAGTTACCACAGGCTGCTGAGAGTATGTAGCTTATCGAAATTCTGTAGAAATAGATGTAGCCAGATAAATTGCTCATCTTTGCTATAATTTGTGGAACTGTTTTTTTTTTTTTAAAGAACCAAAGGGACTTTTCTTAGTAACTTTGGTTTATCTAACTTTAGGTCATCTAAAGCAAAAGTTTTGCGAGCTAGCAGAGATAGTTTATGTGTCTTCTATTAACCTGAGTCAACTTGCGACATTGCTTCCAAATGCACGACAGATAAAAATGAGCATACGATTTAAGATTATTAAGAATATTATTGAGAAAAGTGATTAAAACGTTAAGATTCCCAAGTTCATGGTTAAGGTTGTATGCCTTATTTCATATCTAAGCTACTATTGACTACATACTCTAGTCATCATTTAGATTGATTGCCATTTGGAGTAACATTAGCCAGGCAATTTCCCTGCTCAGTATTTACATCACACATCAATATTTTTTAATGTATACCTTAACCAAAGCCAATACTTTTTATTCTTGACTCTTGAGGTAATTACTTTGGTAAATGACTATGGCATAAATCAGATATCCACATAACAACTCGCCACTGAAAACAGTTATGCACATATTTCTCCCAATATCTCTATTATTAATAAGAAAACTTTAAAATCTTATTTACTTTCATGAAATGGGACTTCAGGTACTGGTATACACACACACTTCTAATTATTTTCAGAGAATATTCGACCATGTAAATTAAAATCGAGGGCAGAGAAATGACCTGTTCTAGATTAGTAAATTTACTTTTCTATATCTGATACAAATTTATGCTTTCTTTGAGATTCAACTTTCTCTTTTTTTATCTGATTTCACATGATCAAAGTAATTGAATTAAAAAAATGAAGATGTGATGAAAAATAAACTCAAACCTTTTGTTTGTGCACAGACAAAAGTTAATTAATTTTTCACTTTTGAAATAGCTGCTTTGCCAACTTACAAATAAATGACCTTTAGATAAAATTATTTTCACATTTTTTTACTTATATGTTAATTTGGGAGTACTTTTATACAGTTATATTTTAACATACTCATACATCCATGTTATTCTGATAATTCTATAACTGGGAATATTTTCTGCTAAGGAAATGACAAAAAAATGAAAAACTTACAGATAAAGATAGATTTCAATTTATTTTTATTTAATATGGTGAAAAAATAGAAACAACATTATGATAAAAGAAGAGTAAAATAAATTATGCTACATCATTCTATGGAATATTATAGAAGCTTCTCAGAATTATAATTATGCAAACTTTATGTGATAATGTTAAGTAAAAAAATTGAATATATGCTATAATTCTAAGTGTAATCTTGCAGACACCCAGTAAAAAAATGACAAAAGACATGAAGAAAATGTACAAAATTTGTTCTGTTACTATAGTAAAATTACAGATGATTTAAAAAAAACCTTTGGTTTTTAAATTTTCATACTGGTCATACATTATTTTAATTTTGCACACAAATATTCATAAATACATTCTGACACTTTCCCATTTTACAGAATAATTCCTTTTTTTTTTTTGGCTTTCAATTTCTCTTTAATTCTAACATAGTCAATTTTTTTCCTTAAACTCTAACCTTATATCCTCTTATAAATCTTGCTCTTATTCAATCTTGCTTTTATTTACTTTTGGTTGAAGCAATTCCCTTTCAGTTCTAGGTTCAAAGGGTATATAATATCACCTGCATTCTCTCAATGTCCCCAGTGTGCTGTGAGATATAATGAGATAACATCCACGCAGCACTTTATGCTCCTTAGAGAAAGGTGCTGTATAACAACAATGCATTATAATTATTTATATTATAAAACCCACAGAGATAGAGCTGCAATTTTTCACTAGCAGACAGTTAGACTAACTCCAAGTGCAGGCTGGACAATGTCCCTTAATGCTAAACTAGAAGGAGGAATTCTGGGGATAGGAGGAAATTGCTTCTTGCACTTAGAGCACTTAGCAAATCTCCAGTTACTCTTAATGTTAAAAATGAGGTATTTTGGTTTTAATGTATAATATTCTAAAAAGTACAGTATGTCATTTATGTTTACTTGATATACCACTCCCCCATCTCTGCTTAGTTCTAACTGACTATAATTATTTATGGGAAGTAAACTTACAGAGCCAGCATCAAAAGGCAGATATTACTGATTACTAGCAATCATCAGTTGATCCAAGCACAACACAGCTTCTGAACTGAATTAAAGGTCATTTAGTATAGCAACCTCTAAGTGATGGATGAATAACCCCCAATCCAGCCGCTCACAAGTGCTTAACCATTCTCTGAGCATTTATAAAGGCACACTTTCACTTTCTAACAAAAGCTCTGACTTATGAATATCCTGCTCTATATTTCGCCAGATCCTGTGCTCCTATAGTTCTGTTTTCTGAAGCCACACTGCCTTTCCTCTGACTTAGTCATTTCATTATGCTTCTTTATTCATTTATCTCGTCAACACTTATTTTGCAGCCATTGTGTAGGTACCCTGTGAAGCTCTGGGGAAACAGAGGAGTATGACACTTCTCTGCCCTAGAGGATTTCACAGTCCAATGGGGACATAGACACCAAGACAGAGAAATAATCATAAACACTGTGAGTATTATGTTGAAAGGAGGAAGTACCAGGGACAGAGAGGAAGAAAAAGTAATCCTGCCTTCAAACATTTAAGAAGCCTTCCCAGAGAAAGTGATTTTTGTCTTCTGTTGAAAAGATGACTAAGATGGCTAAGACTTTTCCAAGTGAAGAAATTGTTGAAAAGCTTAAGAATAGTTGTGAATAGGCCAGATTCATGAGAGAATGGTGAGAAGTTCAGTGTGGCAGAATCTGAGTGGTAGAGATGAGACTGAGGGGCAGTGTATCAGGGCTTTATTTTCTAAGCCTACAAGATTGGACTTTATGCCATATGCAAAGGAGCCAACGAGATTCTGGAGCTGATCAGGTCTGTCCTCAGGATAATGGCTATAATAATAATGTAAATAGATTATTAACTAGAATAGTGAGAGCCTCTAGGCAAGACATGGTAAGGACTTATAGACCAGTGGTAGAAAGAAAGCAGTGAGATTTGAGAAATTAATAATGACACTTATGTCAATATATTGGATATGAGAACTAAAGGAGCAGGAGAGGCAAAAAGGTGAGTCTATTTTCCTTGCTTAAGAGACTGAATAAATAGTGACATCATTAACAACAATGATGACGACAACAACAAAACAGAGTATTTAAGGGAGAGCAATCTGGGGAGAATGGTAAATTAAGAAACTAAATTTTGACTGTAAGTAGGAAGTTCCCATGTGATATTTAAGTGGCGATGTCCAGACAACCACTGGGAATTTGGATCTGCTGCCTAGAGAAGTCAAAGCTGAAAATAAACTGGAAAAAAATATCCCAAATAAAATGAACAGAACAAAATAGTTTAGATGAACTCAGCTGAATAATGAGGCACTACTGTGATCCCCCTTATTGCGTTAATATTGTTATTTCTTCTTCAGATGCTATTGATACCATGAACTCATTCAGAAGACAATAATGTAAATGTCAAATGAAGGAGCTTAATTTAACTATGTTTTACTCCTTTGTAATTTTGCATTTGGCTTTAGTTTTGCTGTTTGACAAGTATAGTTCTTATCTGTTTTACAGGTAATCTTGTAATTTGTCATTCTTTTCTTATCACACTAAACTATCTTCCCTAAGACACCCTCCAGTGAAAAAGTAACATGGCATTTCAGGACCTCTTAGTCTTAAAAATTACCCCTCCACACACACTATTTCTGGGGAGTCAATAAATGGATCTGACAATTGCACATAACTTGGTTCTCTTTTTACCAAGCAGCTCCTGCTTTTTCTTTCTTTTTTTTTTTTTTTTCTGACTCACAACAGACATCAACCACAGAAAACAATATCTATGAACCTGCTGGGAAAATGTTGGAAAGCCACTGAGGATTCTAATTACCTTTTGTGGAAATCTCTTTCCACCACTAGAATTTGCTGGTTTTGCCTCCATCTTAATGACAAAGATATTTCCTGTTCTGCTTCTTCTCTAGGTCAGGCATGAGGCTGATCCAGCCTCCTATTGCAGTCATTTTTCCTGTTCTCCATTCTCCATTCTTCTGGTGCTATATCTAGGCTACTTCTATCAAGCTTCTCTATGTCAACTTCCTATTCCCACAGGCTAGATTACTTCCCAAATGCTATTCAGTCCATCATGCAAATGGACTCTTGGCAGGCTGATCTGAGGGCTTTCCATACAAATCTGATCATAGCGACCCAAAGTAAATACAGATTAGGTAATCATGGGCAGTGTCACACATCTCAAGTAGAATATAGCAGACTCCCCTTACCTGCCATAGATACGTTCCAAGACTGCCAGTAGATGTCTGACACTGTGAATAGTATAAAACCCTAATTAACTTCTTTAACTCTGCTGGAAAATGTGGCAGCAGCTTTTTCCTCAGAAGAGGCAGCCTCTCCAGTAATTTTTGTATCTTTCAGTCTAAACCTATTCCTGAATCTGTGTAACCATCGCTTATTTGTAGTTAATGCCTTGGTGTCACTCGTTTCAGAGAATCTACTGCTGAAGTCTTGCTCAGTACTTTCTGGAACAACATCTTGCCGTGAATTGGAACATGTTTTCTGTTCATGTCTTTCACCCACAAATTTAATGCCTTTTTGTTAAACATGTAACACATACTATAGCCATAACTTTTGCAGTTTGAGGTGCAACAGTAAAACTAACACAAACTTATTTCCCTTCTTCACAATTTCACGGATAGATGATTTGTTCTTACCATAGATCTCAGTAACCTCAGCATATAATTTCTTTTCTTTCTTTATTAAGTCTAGAACTTTCACCTTTTCATGTAAAGGAAGCAATTTATGACTTTTCTTTGGCATATCTCACTTTCCAGCATCACTATTCTTGTGCTTTGGGGCCATTATTAAATCAAATAAGTGTTACTTGAACACAAGTACTGAGGTATCTCAACAGTTGATCTGATAACCTTGGTGGCTATTAACTAACAGGTAAGGAGCATATACAGCATGGAGACACTGTATGATTCACGTTCTGGGTGGGACTGAAAGAGTCAACATGAGATTTCAACAGAATGGTGTATACTTTATAAGTTATGAATTGTTTACTTCTGGAATCTTCCATGTAATATTTTCTGATCTTGACTGTAGGTAACTGAAACCATGGAAAGCGAAAACTGTGAATAAGAGGGAACTACTATAACCAGAACAGGGTCTATGTAATCTCCAAATAGTTGATAGAAAGGAAGTGTCAAATCAAACAAAGCTAAATCTCTTTATGTCTTGGACTTTCATATTGAGAAATTCAGAACACTGTCTCATTATTAAATTTAAACAGAAATTTGATTATTCTAAAGTAATATCAACCCGAAGATGAAGATAAGATTTCTAAATAAATATATAGAGCTGAAGGGACCAACTTGTATAAGAAAAAGTAATTTTAAAATTATCATGCATCATTTAATTTTTACAGCATCATGCATGAAATTCTAGTTACCTCATCCTTTGGAAATAACAATAAAAAGAGCACTACATATCCATTTACTTTGGGTCTGCTGATTTTATTATTTTTAATACTAATAATAAGTTATATACTATACGTATGCTGGTCAGATTAATTCAAATTGCATGTTTTCCCCAATGATTATAGCTCTGTACAGAATTTTCAAAAGAATTGAGAAGATATAAAACTTCTTCTTATGACTAGTTCTCTTTACAGCTTAATACTACTAAAAACTGTTTGTCAAATTAAAAGCACTTTACTTTCTATTCAGTGAAATGATCTTTTTACAATTTACCATGCATATACATCTGTCTTGAAGAAAAATATAAAAACTAAAAGAAAAAAGGCAAGAAAAAGTGAATAAAAATTAAAGGAAGATAAATCTGTTCACCAACCTCATATCTGACCCCATTGCAAAAAAGGATTTAGTGAGAGCAATTGCTGGGCAATGCAATTTCAGTTTTTTATGCTCCTGTGATATATTTACCAATGCCAGTGCTGTGTAGAGAACAGGAACATCATCCTGGAAGCAGTTCAGTTTTCAGAAATCACTTGGGATGAGCTGTCAAAAATACACTGAACCATATTCTAATTGCTAAACTCACTTGGATTTTGACAAATGCAATAGTTTGGTTTGAATTTTTAAATAATTTTTATTAAAAACCCACAAGCAAAATGTCATCAGTCTTTTCCTGTGCAACACAAATCAAATCTCAGTATCAGAATCAAAATTTATCAGTGGGCCTTGAATGAATAAAGTATGTCAGACAAGTCTTTCCTAAAAAAGATAGGCTATTTGCAGCAATGAAGTGTTTTTAGGAGAGATAAAAAGTAATTTTAAGGATTTCTAAGAAAATATCAATGATATAGGCATATATTTTGAAGAACTGGGTCTGTTGAAAACACAATCCATTGACTAGCTACTTCTCTACCCACCCTGTATTTCACTTTCTTAAACTGACATTTGAAGCTGAGCTTATTGTGCATGACCTTTGTGGGACACCATCCTAGCTTTCCCACGCTGAATTCAAGGTACCTGCATATGGCAAGTTGGCCAATTTTGTCTTTCATCTCTGCTAAATTGTAATAACGTGAAGCTAGGTCTATCTTATTCATCTTTCATGTTCTAAGCACCTCTAACAGTGTTGAGGACATAGTAAGAAGACAAAAAATTGTCAAAATAATGGGTGTGTGAGTGGGCGAACTGCATTTTCCTAAATTGGGAGAAAATGACAGATGAAGCCCTTGGGGAGGGAAGGGTACTCCTTTCAAAATTCAGCACTTTTCTGGAGTTGCAGAGACCAGCACCCAGCACTCTGAAGTTGATCTTACAGGAATGTCAATTGCCTTGGTGTGATTAATAGTGGAGGGGCAGAAGAAGCATTCGGAAAGGAGCAGCTTGCACTACTTAAACTAAAACATACCAAACAAATCTAATCTTTTCTATTACAAATGATGCTAAAGCACCCTGACAATTTGATTCAAGTTTTAATAACTGTTAAAATAACTGCCTCATTTCTATTTTACTGAATGGGTGGCTTTCTTTTAACACGGGGTTGTAATGAAATTTACTTATAGTTTGATTAAACAATAGATGATAATTTGCGTAACAGAGGCCCCAGAAAATGAGTTAAATTGATCTGTTATCTATTAACTTTCACATAAAAAAATTAAACACAGGTTTGTGAAAGTTTGAAGATGCACACTGCATCACATTTTTAATCTAAGGCTTTGAAAATAAGAAAATTGTATCATTGATAATGGTCTAGCATTTTAAGAGGGGCAAAAGTGCTCCTTTTAAAATGCAGTTTGTTTGAACTTCTGTACCAGTGGATCTCTGTTAAAAATATTATGCTTGTTTAATGATATTTTTTTTTCAGTATTCACTGTTATTGCGAAAGGCTTTCAACCAAAGCATGTTGTTTTAATGATGTCACTGGCACAGTACTTTAAACCTGGAGATATAGGTTAGAGTATAATGGAATCAGCTCTCTAACAAAAGCAATGCTCTTTAAGGATGTGAAAAGAATGAGCCTTGTAGAGAAAAGTAAACTGGTGAGAAAGCTACATTTTAATGGTCTCAATGCTGTATCTTGCAGTTCCATTTATGTCTTGAGCTTTTCTTAATTTGGTCGTTCCTGCTATCACCACACTTTCTCCAAAGGTACAAATTCCTCCTTTTCTTAATTTAAGACCAAAACCCCAAGTGAAATAAAATGCCTTTACCTTTGTTCTTTTTTTATTAGAACTAGGTCTAGTATTAACTTTCCAAAGAAAATTGAAGAAAAAAAAGTCTAAACATACACAAAAAAAGTGTTTTAAAATGTATGTTTCAGAATTGATAGTAATTTAATGTCATCGCCTACTAGGCACTAAGAATTATTTGGTGTACTGTTTTAAAGTCAGCCTTGATCATTTGTGAGATGTTCTTAGTGGTAAATGTTTCTGTTTTAAGACAATGTCTGTGAAACCGTTTTTATAGTCTTCTGACATGAAACATATCTACTTCTAAAGGTCCTTCTGGTTTTATATTACAATGCCATGGTAGGATTCTAACTAGAAGCTGTAATTTTTATTACTCCATTGGACACTATTTGTTTGTGATTAACCCTCTTAATAATGCATTAAAAAAACCAAAACCTTCTAAGGCCGTGGTGTTCACTCCCCACTTTCACAGAGTCACCTTAGTTGTTCTACAGTGAGATTAACATGCAGGCATTTTTTTTTTTTTTTAATGTGCAGCCCATTTTGAAACTATTGTTTTAAGAGCTGAGTAAAGTTTAGAGGAAAAATTCTGATAGGGGACATTTAATAGTTTCTGACTATTTCTCTGAGTTTTCCATAGTGCTGTCTTATAATTTTGATCCTGTAATTGCTAACTCTTGTAAAAAAAAATTACCTCTATTATTAAGCAAAAGACAATGTTCCCTAAAAGGGAAGTGAACATCTTACTTTCTGATTGTTACCACCATAAATTCTCTTGGGAACAGAGCCAGATTTAAGCAAAATTACTTAACTTGATGATTTTTCTCTCCAGAGCTCTCCTGTGCTCAAACATGGAAGATCTAGGGCTTACAATAAGAGAGAATTTCCTACACCCCTTTAAAATTGTGAGGTTATATTGAAAGACAAGAATCATTCAGAGAAACTAATACCTTCTCTTCTGTGAATACTTAAAACTTAAATGCCCTTCCACCTGAGCATTCCTGGGAACACACCTGAGATTTTTATGATTCTATCACAAATTCTGAATTTTCTGGATCTCAAATTTATTTCTACATTTTTTGTAGCCTAAGTAGGAGTTCAAATGCATGGCTTTTAAAATCCTTCCACAATCTGTTGTCTATGAGTTTTCAAACTTTTAATTTAGAAGACTATTTTTTATTGACTAAAAAATTATGAGATAGGTAAATTAATTTAATTGTAAGATTACACAGTGAAAAACAGGTCCTTTTCAACTAATTTGTTGTGTGGATGCTTATGTAAAGATAGACTGGATACAAATGTGATGAAGATTTATAAATACATTATATTTAATCATCTAAACAAATGGTAAATTGATGTCTGTATCAGAAAAAAAAGTGATTAAAATTAATTCACTGACTCAGAAAACTGATCACTTCTCACATGGCATCCCTCAGAGGGGCATTATTTTCAATGATATTCTTAATATACCCATTTGTAAAGGGACAACCATTGAAATTATACCATTTTAGTGAGCTGCAGATTTTACTTATATTTTGGCCTAAGGCATCTTTTCCCCTGTGTTGGGAAACTCATTAGTTAAAATTTATATAGATTGTCAACTATAGAGTAGGCACTCAACTCT
This sequence comes from Cynopterus sphinx, assembly GCA_030015415.1. NCBI lineage: Eukaryota > Metazoa > Chordata > Mammalia > Chiroptera > Pteropodidae > Cynopterus > Cynopterus sphinx. Next base: position 133,234,537 of record CM057380.1, read on the forward strand.
GAAATCACTCTGCTGATTCAAATTATGTTCTGAAGGGAATTGGTTAAGCGGCATTTGACAAACCTGGAACAACTCAGCAACATATGCTCAAGTGGCACCGTCTGGAAAATGAGGAATGAAGCATGTCCTGCAGCTTCATACCTTGCCTATCATGCAGTGTGTGCAAGAGTCTAACAGTCTAATAGACATACTGAGTACTTTTCCCTATTGAAAAAGGGAAAAAGAGGGTAAGAGCAAGAGTGAGTAAGAACAAGAGAGACTGACTCTTTGTTGTGTATTTTGTGTTCTGTGTGTTGTCTGTGTACTTTGAAAAGGAAATTATGGACAACGACACTCTATTTTGAAGTCGGATGACAATCACATGATCTGTTTTATTAATGATGGACAAGAAAAGACATCAAAAAATACAGGAACTGAAGGTTGTGCAAGTAAATTAATTTATATACACCTTTGTAGAATATTGCAGTGGTATACACCATTACTAAAGCAACATGTCATTTGTAAACAAATATAACTATTTGTCCAAAATAATCGTTTCAAGAACATAATAAGAGAACAGTGGGAACAAATAATAGAAGTCATGTTCCCCAGTTAAGACTTAGATTGAAATGATTTAATTTATTTAAAGATAACAAAATTAAACAAATAAAATAAATTTATTTTTACTGAATTTGTAGAATATTAAGGGAAAATAATCCAACACTTCAAAAGATAGTTTCACAGACCTCGATTTTGTCATTTATTAAAAGAGGAAACTTTAGTAGATGATCTACAAGGTCCCTTTTAGCTCTAAAATACTCTGTTTTTCTAGAAGTGAAATAATCTTAGTAGAGACAAAGAAATTACACTGTCCCTAATTGTCATCTTATTTGCAGAACCATAAAAAGGGAATCTAATTTCACTAGGGCTCATATTCAGATATGTTTTTAATTTTAAAATGTAGAATTAATTGCATCTGTATATATAAAACAATAATAACAATTTGAAAATAAATAAATAATAGTGATGTTGATTGTGTAGATGAATAGCAATTAGCTTTCTGTTCACTTAATCCCTATAGATTTTTGTGTTAGGCTAGTGATATGTCTTTAGTCCTTCACTAAATGAATGATAATATAATGCTAATGATATTAATAATGAATATAAGTCATTTAGGATCTATTTTGTGCTCTACCATTGACATATTTTACCTTACTTAATATTCACAGTAATGTTATGAATATGTGTTTTATCTGTTTTATAAAATGAGAAAAAGTAAATTCAGCTCATAAGTTAAAGTAACCTACTCAAGGTCCCACCTACTCCATGACAACTCTAGGAATTGAGTTCAGGGCAGACTGCAATCAGTGCGCTGCCCCTTCCACTATGCCACAGGGCAAAGGAACTGAGGGGAATGTGCACTGAAGAAATGGCAGCTGGTGAAATAAACTGAAATTCAGAGCTAATATAATTTTCTCTAGATTCCCTCCAGATGCGTCACTTCAGACAACTCTGTCTAGACAACAGTTCTTCTCACAGTGAGTGCCTTTGCATAGATTGATCTCCCTTTTCACCATACCATTCCAATGAAGGAGTCCTACACTCTCCCTTCTGCCCTTAAGGCAGCCCCTAAGCCCCAGACTACACCTTGGAAGTCCCATTACTCTTTCTAGTTCCCAGGAAGTTGAAATCTTTGGTCTAACACTTGATAACTGGTTTAATGCACCCCTCTTTGGGCAGGCCCACCCTAAGAAATAAGATGTCCAGGTGGGAAGTGTAGAAGACCCTACATCCTAGGCCAACTCACTTCAGAACCAGAGACAGAACCCATCCAGGATCTTCTCCATGCAGCAATGATGGCAGAGAAGCAAAAGAAAAACAACGTGCATATGCAACTATGGGCAAGGCCCTTCTGAGTATGGGACACTGTGTGACAGCATAGGTTGCATGCCTATGAAGCCAACCCTAGATGCCAATTAAATCTTCACTTGGTGAAAACTATACTCCTAGTTGGCTTTCCTCTGAGGATATGAAAACTGTATGATGCCTCTATTATTAAAAATATGTAAAGAAACAGACATTTATTTTTAATTACAACTTACAGTTCCTAGTCAGTATTAATAGGTTATCTAAAGTTCCATGACATTGCAAATATGCTTCTTCCTACTGACTTCTCAACTATTATAAGAGCTAGTTAAATGTTTACTACCCATCACCCTGTGCTCAGCACCAAACAAGCCAGACAACCTACCAGTGTGGGCTGCCCTTCCCTGTCTGATCCTATCCAGGCTTCCGAACTCTTTGCCATGACCATGGGCGTGGCCCTGGCTTCATGATCCATTTCGGTGCCAGTCAAACACACTCAAGGATGACCAGCTTAGTGCCAAGCTCCTCCTATCCAAAATATTATTCCGGAGGAGACTGTAACACGGTGAATACAAAACTATGGATTTTTTTAAGCCGGTCACTATAATATCATCTCATCTATGAATATAATGTATTGATTCTTAACTTTTTTGATTTATTTAAAATTGTGGTTAAATAACATAAAATTTATCATCTTCACCCTTTTTAAGTGCACAGCTCAGCAGTGGTAAGTACATTTACACTGTGGAGCAACCTCATCACCATCCATCTTTAAAACTTTTATCAACTACTGAAACTGCAACTCTGCACCCTGTGAACAAGGATTTCCCATTTTCCCCTCCCTGCAGCCCCTAGCAGCCACCGTTTACTTTCTGTCTCTGTGAATTTGATTATTCTAGGTACCTCATATAAGTGGAATATAAGCAACAAATGTCTTGCTGTGACTGGCTTATTTGATATGAGCTTTTGATATAAAATTTCAAGGGGATGTGTACAACTGTTGAGCCCTTTTTGGAGCAGTTAATAGCCACTAAATTAGAGAATTACTGCTACAGGAAATAAGACCTGAAAGAGAGAGGTGGATCTGCTCTCTGGATATTCTCTGGTATTTCTCTGGAAATATTCTATCCAAGCAGGCTATGTGTCTTTTTCCTTCAATTTCTTCTTATGTGTGAAGAATGTTAAAATCTTTTGAAGTCAAATGTCTCAATCTAAACTTGCAAAGTGGCCTGTTTCTTAAAAGAGGAAAAATGCCTTTTTGTCTCATAGTAATAAAATAATAATCATTTAGGTAATCAACCTGAGAAACCTCCCATTGTTAAATATTAATGAGTGCTTCCTTCCTTCCTTTTCTCTCTCTCTTTCTTTTTCTTCCTTTCTCTCCTTTCTCTTTTTTTCTTTTCTTCTTTCCTTCCTTCCTTCCTTCCTTCCTTCCTTCCTTCCTTCCTTCCTTCCTTCCTTCCTTCCTTCCTTGCTTCCTTCCTTTGGGGTGACTAATCAGCACTTCATTTCTGCCTTACTTAGCTTTAGTTCACCCTTTGTACTGGGAACACATTGCCTAGATGTGCAAATCATTATAGGCTGACCTTGATAAATGGTCTGTGTTTGTGTAATTTAGATTAGTTCAGTAATTGTTTGGAACAGCGGCCAGAAATCTTCCCAGGCATATTAAGCATTCACTTTGAGGCCTTGGTGATCTGTGAAGAAGAAAAGGTCAGATCGAAGTTGCTTTACCACCATTGCCCCAAGGTCATGCCTGTTTTTGCTGTCAAAAAGTAGTTGCGTCAAATCTATCAGCTGGAAGCTTGTCTGGAAAGAGGGGAGCTGATTCCTTAGATTTTTGTGTAAGCCAAGATATGGTAAAGCTGGCTAACTTATAGAAAAAAAGCAGAGAGCTAAGCCAAATCAAAAAGGTAATGGAAATGTTCCTGGTCCTGTGCCTTTGGACATGACGAATGATCTGCTGTGGTTCTGCTTTAAATAGCTGGTACCCTAGAATAGTTTTTGAGAAACTGTGTGACTTGTAGTTTTACAATGTATTTTAAGATTGTCTTCTTATATAGAATTATTTCTTTTTCAGCTTTTAAAGTATCTAGGGATTCCTACTAACAGTGAGTACAAGAAAGGAATATGATAGCCTCTAAGAATGCCAGAGTTTGATCTCTACCTGCTTTATTCCACTGATTCAACCTGACAACAGGCTTAGTTCAGAACCAGTCTTGTGATGGGAGAACTCACCACTTGTCACAGCAGGCTCCTTGGAGAGCCTCATGGCTTAGCACACTCTTCTTTCATCAATCCAAATGGTTTCTTTTAACATCCTCCCTGATGCAGTCAGTCATATCCCTTGAGCCCATAGTCAATATGTTTTAAAGCCTTTTCCAGACTTTTTTCCATAAAGACTGCGATAATTTCTATCCTAGTTTTCCCTTTTCCAGCTAACCCATTATGATGCTTGTTCTGGCATTTTTGCAATTTTTCTCTTGCTATGGCTGTATTTCTCCTACATGTTCTAGCTGGTTCACAGCCTCTCTCAGAGGTAGTGCCTACATGTGAACCCAATCCCAGGATTAGTTCACCACCTCAGGGCAGAGCATGACTAGCAACATGTTCTAGATGCTATATCTCTTTTAAATTTAAAAAGATTCATGTGGTCAGACACTCAAACATGCCTGCAGGCATCTATATGCCTACAATGCAAAATCAATTCTCTCCCCTCTTCCACACGCTCCAGCCTCAACAGCTCCCAGAAAACACATTCTTTACCTGCATCTCTTGAGTAGTTAGATGGTTGGGGATGAGAGGTTGAGCTGTTTCTTCCCCAAGCCTCATATTTTTAACAGAAAAGAACCCATACAGCTGGAAACTGGCTGAAAAGAGAGCAAAAAGGCTTCCCAGATGTTACTGAAAACTGAGCTGTAGTGATGCTGGCTAATCTTTCCCGAGGAGTAGAAAACACAGCCAAATCAGTGTTCATAAAGGTAGTTCTGCAGCCTCTACATTTGATAGGTAAAAAAAGGGTGCATCTTTATTTAGTTTGATTGGTTTTCCTTAAATTATAAGTGAGGTTGAACTTTCTTTGATAAGTTTACTACCCATTTATATTTATCAGCTATCTCTTCACATTCTTTAGTCATTTTTCACCTTCAAACAATTGCTTCATCTGGAAGTGATATAAGGAATTAGGTTGTAATCCAACTTTATTTTTTTTTCTGCAAATACCTAGTCAGTTGTTACAACAGTTATTGGACAATTTATCTTACCCTTACTGATATGAAATATTACCTTTATTTTACATTAAATTATTTCTGTATATATTTTAGATGTTTTTAAATCTTTACCCTAATTCAGTGAACTTCTGCCTATTTCTTAATGCAGGAACAATTTTAGCCATGGTTTCATTTTACACACACACACACACACACACACACACACACACACGTATATATATATATGTATATTTTTTATATATATTTTAATATCTGGCAGGGCACCTCAGACTTTTCATGGCTTATTTTGTATATGTGGGTTTTTTATTTTTCATTTTAAATGTATGTGTCAGCTTCAAAAAAAGTCTTATAATATTGAATCTTCTTATTCAAAGCAAAGTATATCTTTATATTTGTTTTTTCCTATGTACTTTAGCAGGAATTTCCAAGGACTTCTTCACACAAAACCTACATATTTTTTTAATCTTTATTTCAGCTGGACATCTCTTTTGTTATTATTGCTTTTATAAATGGGATGTCTTTCTAAGTATTTTCTAATTGGTTATTCATTGTAAAAAGTTATTTGATTTCTATAGAGTAACTTTGAAACCAAGTATCTTTCTGAAAACTGTTTCTAATAGTTTTGTGCTGATATTCTTGGATTTTGGAGTATATGACCCTATCAGCTGCAAACATCATCATTCTGCTTATTGCTTTATACTTATTTTTTCCTCTTGTTTAATTTTATTGGCTACTACTTCCAGAGCAATGGGGTGGTAATGTGAGAGATATTTTAGATAATTTCAATCATGGTCATTTCATTTTCCTTTTAGAATGACGTATTGCTTCCTAGAGGCATATTGTTCCTAATATGAAAGAAAATATATTGAGATTCTAGTATTTCAATATTAGTATGATGTTGGCTTTTGAATGTATATGTGCATGCATGTACAAATATATCTGCATAATGCTTTAAAAATACTTTTGAAATTATTTCTTTAATTTCCTCCCTATCCAAGGTTAAATACTCTTCTCATTTCTATTTTATGTCTTTTTTTCTCCTCGGCACCCTTAGCTTCCTGTTTGGATAACAAATTAACAGTGGACTTTTGCTATTCATTGACTTTTTTATAAAATGTTTTACACATGTTACATTTAAGTCTATTTTCCACCATTTTTCTGTGTGTGTATATGTGTTTTTAAAGGCTAAAACTCACATTGAATTTCTGTTAAACTATATCTTCTTAGATTTGGCCCAGAGTTTTGTTATCCAGGATATTATCTATACCATTCATCTTCATTTTATTTGTAAATTTGACCAGAATGCAATTTATATAATTTATTTAAAATGAAAAAGTTAAACTTCAAGCCTACTTCAAACTTTTAGAAGTCGCTTTATAGATTAACATTGCTTTTTTATTTGGCATTTTTTAGGTACAATCTTCAATAAGTTCTAAATCTGCCAAATTATACTCACATTCATCCCTCAATTCTTTACTTTAATTTATATCTAAACATTGCGTTAAACTTCTCAAATAATTCATCAATTGCCAGAAAAGCTCTAGACCTGTTTTTTAAATTAATTGTTTTAATGAACTTTTAAAATACTTAAAAAAAATAGTTTCAAAACAAGATTCTTCAAACTTCGGTTCTAAGGGAAAGCCTATAATATTCCTTAAAATCAGTAATCAATAGTTCTTTTCCTTCTACTTTAAATATTCAGTCAGCACACCCCTACCATAAGTCAGTGTTTTTTAATCATTCACTGCTGCTTCCTCTGTTTTATGGTTTGCAAATGAAAGAAACATTGTTAGGCTACAGTTATTTTCATCAACACTTGATTTATACATTTTCACCCAAAGTATTCCACATTCTTTAATTCAATTAATGCCAAGATACTAAAAATATAAATATTTTATAAATGTATTTATATATAAAATATACACTTTTATATATAAAGTGAATTTCTCTCTATATATTCTATCATCTATCTCTCACTTATCTATCATCTAATCTATCATCTATCTATCTGAGATTGTCATATTGCCATAGAGTCAATCCAATCTCATTTCCTCCTGGGAAGAAAAGTGCCATATTTTGTCAATTCTACAATACTATCAATTGTAAGATACACTAACAATTAAATTCATAACCACCTTTAGAACAAAAAGGAAATAGAACTAATGTATTAAATGTATTCACCACCTGAGATGCATTTCAATGTGAAAATGGGTATGTTATAATGGTTTGCACACTGTAACACTAATTCCTAAGGATCTCTTGTCCTCATCTCAATCAGAAGACATATTATTTTTTTTCAGACATCTATATCATTTTGTCTTTTGGAAATATAGAGTCAGGTTTTCCATCTATACCAGAGGATATCTCTGAAGGATAAAGGTCATGATTTACTGAAAATGGGATCACTCCTTCACTTCCTTGGAGGTCTTTCTCTTCTTATAGCAGCTCTGCTACATTCTTACTTTACTAGGTGCCATCAAGTATTTTCTGCAAGTTTCCACAATTGCAAAAGAATATTACACACAGCTAAAAGGAATAGAAGTTACTGAAAGCATCAAGCTTCAAGTGTTATTTTAAAAGATTCTTGCTTCTTACATGTTTAATTTCATAAATATGACAGCTTCAATTAAAAAAATTGGGGAGTGGGCAAGAACTGCTCTTACAGAAGGTCCTGTTAATGAAGTTTAGGCACATTGTTTAGAATAAATCTGTAACAGATGTAAAGTGAAGCACAAGGTAAGGAAATCTAAATTTAAACATATATAAATAAGGTACTTACTCTATGACTGATACTATATTTTACATATAGAACTTACTTTGGTTAAAAAAAGCTTTGGCTTAAAAAGAAAAGCCTTTAAAATGCAACTTTCAGGCATTTTTCCAACGCTTAATGGATAGCTTTAAAACATAACACCAGGAATACAGGAATTGTTTCTGGTTTCCAATAAAGCTACATTAATCACCACAGATCACTAAAAATCAGTACAATGCCATAAAAGTATGTATTCCATTTTCTTGCAAACCTAAGGCTGACACTCCTATAGTGAAGGGTTAGAAAATGAAATGGATTAGACATGTTCTAGAATACAGATTAGTAGTTTATTGCAAAAAGGAAATATATGTATGTCTGCATCTATGTATAAAATATACATAGTATTATCCATATTTTATAGACAAAGATAATAGGATTTACAGAGGTTAAGAAACTTGCATAACAAATTAGTAAATGGGGAGGGGACTTACCCCAGAGTTTGTGCCCCAGCAATGTGACTCCAGAATTTTTCTTCTTAAAAACACAATATTCTACAGTCTCATCACAAAGCATTCAGCAATGAATGATCACATGTATTATTCTGTGGCCAAAGAGTATGAATCAACTAAAAGCACTCAAGACATTAGGTCAAACATGTTAATTGCTATTTCTTAAATTTGTTCTATTTATAGAACATATAGCATGTTTCTTCTTCAAGAAAAGCAGCCTCTGTAATAAATCTTAATTCCTTGTTTTATTTCTTATACTTAAAATATTTCCCTTTAAATCTGTAGTGTAAAGTCTATGTAGTGTTAACAGCAAGAATTATTTCTGGTTTCTGACATGTAAGCTAAATTAATACACGTACTATTTGAGTTTTATGACATTTTAGTATTATAAAATTGAGTTTTTCCAGAAATAGCTGATTAATGCTCTTCAGTGCTGTTGTATGGGTTTATAACATGAATATATTTTTAACTTAAAAGCAAAAAACCCTCACCAACAAAAATTTCTGGACCTTTTCACCACAATTATGGTAATAATGGATTTAGGCAATAAATATGAAAAACTGAAGTACAGAATTGCTATCATTCAATAAATTTTAGTTTTAACTTTAATGATAGAGAAATTCTTCATTTTGATCCTGACTATGCCATTAATTGACTAAATGACCCTGAACACGCTACTCAAACTTTCTGAGCATCTTCCTCATCCTCTGTAAATATTACCCTACCTGGTTAAACTGCTATGGTTGGTGTTCAATGTCAGAGAAGAAATAGATATGAGTTAGAAACTGAAAATATTATTTAAATACAAAGTATTATTTTAAAATTATCTTTTTCAGAGCCTTGTTTTAGACAGTTGATTTGTTAAAATCTATCCTAGATTTCTAGAAACTTTATTCTAAGCATGTCAGTTTCATTCTCAACTCCATCCTGTCTACATTCCTCTAGATTTTCAAGACTCTCCACAGTCTGACTTCAGGCTGAGTATGTAGCCGTAGCTCCCACTGCTAACCACCATGGCCTCTGCTGCTCTTTTTAAAACTCGATTGACACACTGTTTCAGATTTTACTCATCACGTTCCCCACATGTTCCCTCTTCTACTTAATGATGACCTCTTCCGGTCATCGAAACCCCCAAATTTCCTTGATGATCCCTGAAGCCACATGAAAAACTGGTAGAACATACCTCATTTTATGATGTCCTTCTTATTCTGCCCAATTTTTTTTTGTGTTTGTGTTTCAGTCTTGCTTTCCTCACTTAATTATAATCTCCTTAAGGTGAAAGACCAGTTTATACATATTTTTTAGAAAATTTGTTATCATGCTGATCATTTAACGACTGTTCTTTTTTGTCTTAGGTGATGCAACGAGTATTCACTAAACAGTACCTCTTAAGTGCCAGGCACTGTGCCAAGAGATGAGGAGCAAGGAGGGCACTATTCCTCTCCTCAGGGAGAGCATGGTGTCAGGGAGAATCATTCCTATGCACAGACATTCAGTAAAGAGTTGCAGGATTCTTCCTTCGGGGAGCCCAGGAGAGTGACACACAACCCGAACTCTAGTTAGTCAGGGTAGGCTTCTCAGAGGAAGTGACCCTTAAGCTAAGAATCCCAGGAAGAATAAGAGTCAACCATGTGATATGGGTACTAATCTCATTTTCAGCTTCCCAAGGCAATTGAGCTATAAAGGATTTAGGATTCAGCTGAAGCCCAGAGCTGCACCATAACTTTTCAAGTGCCTCTGTTACAATCATGTGCTCCTAGCTGTTACTTCCATAGGTTTTCTGTTAAGTCACCTGGCTTTACTCAGCCAAGCTAATGATATGCATAAAGTATACTATTTTCATAGTTAGTTAATCCATTCCCTTAATTACATTACTGGTCAAGTATTTGAATCGAAATAAAATGCCCTAAATTGAATATCTGTATTTCCACAGAAGATACAAGTCTATATAATTTGTATCTGTCTTTGACTTAAATAAGATTTTGAATAATATTTAAGAAGAAGAGTATAACTTTATGAGGCATTAAGAAAAAGTCTATCTTCAAAGGAGCAATGGAGAGAAAGGACACTATTATGTGAACACACATCTTGTGCTAGCCACCAACAAATCTATTTTATAGTCTTCAAGAACTCTATGGAGATAAATACAATATAGTCCTTTTATAAATGAGAAAACAGATTTCAGAGAGTTTAAGCCACTTGCTGCAGGACAAAGAAGACAGATTTGAAACTCAAGCTCCTATCGTTCTTTCCCTACATCACTTTCTTCACCTAATTGATTGGTCAGAGAGGTGGTCTCTAACTATGTTCTGCAAACCCTGCCAAGTTCCCCCCTTTTTAACATTCTCATATCTCCCTGTACTTTTCCAGAAGAGAAATCATCACAGCTCATACTTACGTATTTATTTCTATGATTCACTGATTCATATCTGCTTCTGCTACTAGTTTCTAGGCTCCAAAAGGGCAATGCCATTTTTATCCACCATATTTTATGAGCAGGGCTTGGCATATAGTTGGCATTTAATAAGTAGCTATCAAATACATGACATTTACACCATGCATGCTGAAGGAAGAAACTTGGGAGTGAGTGGTTGATCAAAGATCCTTCTTGTAAGAACAATACAGTCTCAGAGAAGTGAGAGATGTACAAACTGCCTGGGTGGTTTGGATGACACATTGTTGTTTATCAGTTTTGAAATACTCACTAGCAATCTTTCATTCTTATCAATTGTAATAAAAATATGTAATGGGATAAAAAACTATCAATGTACAAAGACATTTTAAATTTCTTGGCATCAGTTGCAACTGAATAGGTATAGCTTTTACATAAAATTATTTTAAATTTACAAATATTGTAAATCCTCTAGTATTACCTTGTGTACACACACACACACACACACACACACCTAGAAAGAAAATGTCTGAAACTGAATATCAGTCTTTTTATAGCAGCACAATTTTACATTTCTGTGTGCATGTAGTTTGTATAATTTTGATATTACAAGCTCCTAGCTGTATGCTGTTTGTGCCTAAAAAATTTCATGGATTATGTTAGTGCTTGAGAATTTATACATTAATTAGGCTGGGGTTATAACTTTTAACTTAAGATTACAACCGGGATCTACAAAACAATTTTATCAGTGGTCTTATTATACAGTGTTCTAAGATTTCCTTCAATAAGCCCGATTGGTTTTCGTTTGGCCAAATTCTTTGTCTGATACAGAGCAATCTAGTATAATTCAGTGAAAGGCTGACTTCATTAATCTAAGTAAAGAGATTTTTTTTCACCTTCTAATAAGAAGTGAAATGTTCTGCTTATTTCATTCCTGCACAGTGAAGACAAGAAGAAATGGAATTAAAATAAAACATTATGTAATTTATTTCTTACAGCAACACTTAGCAGCAGTATTATTGCTCCCATTTTATACGTAAGGGAGACTGAAGCCCAGCGAAGTTATATAACATACAGTGTGAGTGACAGAGGTGGTAGGTGATATAGTCAGAATGTGTCTTCTCTGGACCTTAGTTTACACACATGTAACAGAAAAGTGACTGTTCCATTTAACTGTACCTGATTTATGTGATAAATTGATTAATTAATGTAATGACTCTATGAGTTTGTACTTCACAGGCATTCGCATTGCTGTTGATTAAATAGTATTTTAATTAGCTAAGTTTATTTTTGGCAGCATAGGTAAAATCCAGGTGTCCAAGGTGATAATAAAAATTTTCCTCCATGGGGTAGCAAATGTCAAGTGAGCATTATGGTGGAGCTGGATGCCCTGGGGACCAGAGAGGGGCAGCAGGCAGAGATTCAGTCCCCTGGTAACTACTCCTCAGATAGGAGAGAAAAACCCACTGTAGAGGAAAGGGAATCTGACACTCTGAGCCTTAAAGAAGGAAGCTCAGAAAGGTAGTCAGTATTATCTATGAAATTTCAATGAACTTCACAGTGTCATTAATTCATGAACAATTACCCTTTGATCTAAACTGTCAACATTTAAGCTTAAGCTTCTTAATTGTTTAAAACCTCTTTAACTCTTTGGCTTGCAGGCTGAACGTTGATGAAACAAATATGAAAACCCAAAGAGCACTAAAATGGGTTTGAATTTAATGGTTCTTGGTGATAGGTTGGCCCCAAAGACAACTCCTGGCTTATGAAACGTCACTGTTGTTAAAGCTGACAAGGATCTCAGAGGCTCTAATATCTCATGTGAGAATCTCTGATATGGCACCTATGATGCTTTATTTACATTACAGTGCTCTAGCTTTTACAGAGATTAAAAGAACACTTAGATGATCAAAGAATTAAATGGCACTACTTATGTGACTCACTTGCTGCTGTAAAAAACAAAAAAAGAAAAAAGAAAAAACATTTTAAAAAGCATGCCAGTAGGAGAAATATTAGAGCTGATTTAAATGCCTTTATTTGGTCCCCAAATCAAATATTCACGTGGTCACCTCTATACAGAATCTGACCAATTCATAAGTGGCACAATTCCAAACTTTGCATATGTATGTATATATATATATATATATACATACATATGCAAAGTTTGGAATTGTGCATATGTACAAAGTTTGGAATCAAATGCTTTGATTCCTCATATATATATATATATATATATATATATATATATATATATATTACTGAGAAATCAAAGCATTTGTAGTTATATTCCCACACTAGCAGAATAATGTCTTATGACATAGTTTAGCGGAAATACTGTGTTTTTTACAAATGTAAAATAGTATAAAACAATCCTATCACCTTGCAGCAATGTGACAAAAGAGTGAGATTCTCTTGTGGCTGCTATCCAGAGGCAGGGAGGTGTCCTTTCCTGAGGGCGTGTGTGTGTGTGTGTGTGTGTGTGTGTGTGGTCAGTGTGTGGATGGTGGGAAGATGACAACATGTCTTCATCTATGCACAGACTGCCTGTGTACACAGAATTTCTACAAATCACATATTGATAATTGGTCATTCTTGCCTTAGAACTTCTCATAGCACTAAAGAATATTTAGCTCAATCAAGATCTTAGACCTGTCCAATGTGGTAGTCACTTGCCACATGTGGCTATTGAACACTTGAAATGTGTGCAAAGTCAGAACTGAGATGTATGATAAATAGAAAATACACACTAATGACTTATTATGAAAAAAGAATGTAAAATATTTCATTGATATTTTTATATTGATAGACGAATGGATAAAAGATGATGTGGTACACATATATAACACAGCATTACTAAGCCATAAAAAAAGAATTAAATCTTGCCATTTGTGACAACATGGATGGACCTAGAGGGTATAATGCTAAGTAAAATAAGTTTGACAGAGAAAGATAAATACCATGTGATTTCACTTATATGCAGAACCTAAAATGTAAAACAAATGAACAACTCAAGCAAAACAGAAACATACTCATAGATACAAAGAACAAACTGATGGTTGCCTGGGGAGGGAGGGAAGGAGGAGATGGGCAAAATAGGTGAAGGGAATTCAGAGGTACAAAATTTCGGTTATAAAATAAACAAGTCACAGCACAGGGAATGTTGTTGCAATATTTTAATAACTGTACACTGACAGATGGTTACTAGACTTAACATGGTGATCATTTCATAAGGCATTTAGACATTGCATCACTATGTTGTACATCTGCAACTAATAGAATATTGTATGTTAACTACTCTTCAGTTAAAAAAAGGAGTCATTGAGACAAGATATCGTTGATGTAACAGGAGACTTGTTTACACATTCTACCTTTTAACAACTTATTTCTGATTTTCTCTCTACCTCATTACACTGGGCTTTATAAGGTCTCTGAACTCTCTGATAATGAGATCTTTCTGCTACAAGAAGATCCTAGAATTCTCTAGAAATTGGTTAAAATGAGATAAATAAATTAAGGTGAATATTGGGAAAAATTGCTCCAAATACCAACCAAAGATATCTTTTAGTTAAAAATTAAAACTTTGATTATAGCATTTGTTTTGCCTGGCTAGAATCTGCTGCTATGTGTGGTCTGTGATGATAGTTTTCCAAAAGTAGCTGAATCAATGCACTAACTATAAAAGAGATAACAGTTCCCTTGTGGAGTTAATTGCTTACTGGCAGAATAAAATGCACTGTTTCTTAAAGATTTAAACGCTAAATAGAACTGAGAGTGTTAACAGTGCTGAAATTCTTGGTAGCTTTTATCACCCATGGCAAATAAAGTTTATTCAGTGCAGCCCACACTTATGAAAACTTACTGTAACACAGTGGCCAAATTGTGGTGATACTAAGATAAATATGATGGCAAATGCCTTCAAGGATTTCATAGTCTGGTGGGCTCCACATTGTTTTGGAACTTTCAAAGGAAATTAGCCTTAGCTAATACAACACTCAAGATATTCTATAATGAAAGAATACAAGGGTTATTAATCATGTTGAGGAAAAAGCTCAGGTTTTTGATCAATTAGAGATAACATCAAACTGCATTTGGATGACAAGTCTACTATTTAGAAATCACTTAACTGACTCACTGCTCCACAGAGAAAAACCCATTTGTAATCTGTCACAGAAGTTTGGGCCTGGGTCTAGCAATCTAACTCTGTGTGTAATGTTGAGGAATGCACTTTCCTTAATGGGCAATCCATGACAGCTCACTAGTCAGCTCTGGAAGTACAGAGATATGGAATTAAAATATTGGGGACATCTGACCTTGGTAATTGTGGGGTTCTTACTGAATCGGAACTTCAGCTGCATAGCACACTGATATCTGAAAGAAATGACTCCAGATGCAAACACTTGAATAATTTGCTGCTAGAAAGACTCCAATTCCTACTTCAAATTGCTGTGTAACAATAAGAATAAAAAACTGTCTATACGGTGAAAGGGAAAATTATCCATTAATGACCAAGATGAAATATAAATGTAACAGATGCAAAAATACTTAAAACACTCATTATCCCAAGACATTCAGTGATTAACTATGCACGTTGCCTTTTGTTACGCAAAAACACGCAGCCGCTTTATTGAACATTATAAGCATTCTTAAGCAAGTAAAAATGATCTTGTCTTTCTGTTAACATGCTGTATAACACCAATCAAATTTTCAACGGAAGCATAAACATCTTCCAATTAATCATCTTGGCAAAAACTGTGCATTTGGTTTAGAACACAGTGCTGCTACTCCTCTATATCACTCAAGCAAGTTTAATTCTTTTCTTTTTACTTATCATCTTAAACATAGTTTTATGTCTGAATGAATTACAAATTCACTCAAATTTTGATGACTGCTGAAATGCAAATTATATAGTTGTGATCTCCTCTGTAATTTTAAATATTCACTAAACTTTCCCATTTAACTTTAATTCTTCTTTCTGAGATGTCGAGGTTCTTAGAAGATATATATTTTATTCATCTTTGAGGCCCTAGTACCTAGCCTATAACTAATAAATATTAACTACATATTAATATATGTAAATAAAGACCTCGCTGGGCTTTTCACAAACCTACTTGCTGGATTAGGTCACCCTGGTGACATTCCAGAGAGGATCATGAGAAAAACCTTCTCCCAAGGACTCTGCCCTGAGAGAGCTTAACACATTTCAGGCAAGAAGGAAGAAGGCTTTCGTAGACCAGATAGCTTGTGAAACTCAGATTTAAGATGAAGGACAGATGAATGACCCCGTTAAGTTGTTGGGAAACAGCAAGCCATTTGTATTGCCAGAGCCTTGAGTTGAGTAGTGAGTGTGACAGTGAAGAGAGGTGAGGCTTCCAAATGAGGCTTGGATTGTGAGGGCTCTCAGAGGACACAGTGTTCTCTTAAAGGCAACAAAAACCACAAAAGGATTCCAAACAGGGAAGCTGACATAGCCAGAGATGTTTGATAAAGGAAAATTCACAGAGGAAGATGGATTTGTTGCCCTAAATTTCAATACACTGCTTTTCTTACAGCCTTCTGGTACAACATAGAATAGCTACATTTCTTCTTTGACAATGGAAGAGAGTACATTCCTCCCCAAAGTCTATGCTTCAGGCTAAATATCCCCATTTCCTCCTTCATTCCTTTGTCATTCTTTCTGGGTCTTTTAACATCCTGGTTGTTGGCCTTTGGACCTGCTCCCAGGTTTGTCAATGTCTCTTTTGAAACACAGTGCCCACATCTTAACAAAAAGGGAGAAATCACAAAGGAAAAGACTGATAGATTTAAACAGACCTAAACTGAAAAAAACTACATGTTGAACAAACACAAACATAACTCAGAATTTGAATCTCTGACTACCTTCATCTGAATCACATTTGGGCTTTCAAGATTCAGATTCCAGAATTCTAAGTTGACCTGTTATATCAAATTTCAACAAGCAGTGTTCTGAAATGTGCATTAAACATGCATGCACACATACACGTACATCCACCCCACACCGCATACTGACATACCAAGTGATTCGGGGGCAGACTTAAGCTTGACAAAAGCTGTTGTAAATAATCTTAATGACAAATAAAACTAAAAATAAATATTCATAACATTATAACAGAAAAAGAAGTAGTATCTTTAACGTGCAAAGAGATATTACAAGCCAGTGAGGCAAATATGAAGCACACTGATAAAAATTTGAGCAAAGATTATGAATAATCAATTCACAAAAAGAATAAATACAAATAGCCAACAGACTTAAGAAAAAATCGATCATCCTCACTACCTGTACACCAAGCCTTATTTTCAATTTTGAAGTAGAAAAGCTCTGAAAATAAAGACTTTTTAGCTTCATACAGCAGCAAAACCTAATTTGACCTCAAGCTCATTTGGTGGCAAAACCTGCTGAGAAGGGAGGATGTTGATGGTCTCTACCTATTCCACTTAATGTGGACATTCTCATTTCACTGCAGAAGGATAAGAGTGTTGTTTGTTTATGGTTTGCTGTGTCACCCCAGACTCCCTGAGGTGATTGTATAATTATTGTTTTGTATTATCTTGCTACAAGTCAAAAAGAAATTTAAAATTTGAAAGTTGTTGAATTAGTCATCATGGACATGTGTAAATAAATACATGTATATCAAAATGAAACTCTTTTTTATGCCAAATTAGAAACTATTAATACAAATCTAATATTCTTTGTTGGTCAGGGGAATGTCATCTTTCGATATTTATCATGGAATGATAAATAAAACAGCCTCTAGAGGGAAATTTGGATAAGCTTATTAGCAGGCATTATAATATATGACACTTTTAACAATTCTACTTCTGGGAATTTATCTCCAGAAAATAATCATTGTATCATGTTCACTGCAGCACAATAAATAGGAATAAAATGAACACAAATGTTTAGTAACAGGAAATTTAATACAATCACAGATGAAATTATAATATGTTCATTAAAATGATCTTGTAAAAGAATATTTCATGATGTGGAAAATTTTAATAACATATTTGAAGTGAAAAAGCAGTTTATATAACAATAATAATATAGAGGATGACTGTGTTTCTGGAAAAATATATATGTAATTATACGCATAAATTAAGTCTACAAGTAATGATGGATTTATCTGGAAGATTGTATTATAAATAATTTTATTGCTTCTTTATTCTGTCTGTGCTATCCAAATTTTTTCAAAGAACTTATAATGCTTTAATAATTTAAAAAGTCCAGTGATGACCTACTCTTTATAGCTTCATGAGAAAGATACAGTGTATTCAGAGATGAAAATAATTTTTAAAACATTCAAAAACATATCAGACTGATTTTTACTGAGAGATGAGGGAATCAGAAAACCATTTTAGTAGTAAGATGAAGCATCTCATGAATTTGAACAGAAATAGTGAGGGTGACTAAACACACTAGATTTCTGGAAATTAATTATTTTTTTTAAAAAAGTTCCATTATTCATTTAAGTGTTTGTCTCATTCAGTCAATCACAGAAAATATACATTGTATTACCTAGAAAACCCTAGAGATCAAATAGGAAATGTTTCAAGCTACTAACCATGCAAATGCAGAGAACTAACACCTGGATCATACTGAAAAGTGATAAGTTTAGTGTCTTCTCTATGACAAGTCTAATACAAATCATCAATTCATTTTATTCTAATCAAATTATGCCCTTGTTATAGTTCATCCCCCGCAGGTCACATAGCTAGAGATTTTTTCAGTTAGAAAATCTCATTTTACGAGAATTCTATTTCAAATTCTCCTATTTATATTGTTAAAACCTGTACATTTTCTTCCTCTCTTTATCAAAATAAACCATAACTTTTAATTACCTTGTTATAAAAATAAAATAAATATGCATTTAAAGGTACCCCTCCCACTAAGTTTGAACCCCTGAATGATGCTATATCAAGATAACATAACATAGTGCTATTGTTAATAGTAAGCAGTTTGCATTTGAAAATGGTATTTTTTATAAATTAATAAAACATGACAGATTATCTACAAATTTAAGATTATGAGCTTTTACTTATTTAATTCAATTGGTATAGGTTTTTCATTCATAATAATAGAAGTATTTACTTCTAATATAAAATCAGTCACTTCAGTCCTCAATCATTCCATTCACAAGGAAGCACCTCTGGGGGCCATCACCATCTTTCTCCTAGTAGCAGTGACAAGGTAAATCAAGGCTCAGTTGAAATGTTCTTATCTCTATTCCTTTTTCCAGGAATTAGGAAAAATACAACAGGGTCTGCCATGCTCAGAATAACTTTCTGATGACTTTGCAATCAGAATTCTCCTAGCCTTTCTCAAAACTCAGAGAGTAGCAATCATAGTACCAAATTTTACTGCTCTTATAGCCTCTTTTGCAGCTGTCTATAAGAAGTGCACTAATGCCCTTCAAGGAGGACATCAATTTCAACTACAAAAGTTTACCTGAGCAAAAACTGGGATTAAGAAACATGTAGCAGAGTCAGAACAAAGACTCTACTCTGGGTAGAGATGGCTGTGCTTTGCAAAATATAAAGAAAATTTAATTAGATAACAAATATTTCTAGAACCTATATCAAATTTAATGCATAAATTGTCTAATGTCGAATTATAAATATGTCCTCAAAAACAAACTTTTCAATTTCTGATCAATACAAATATGATTCTCACATAGAAATTTATAATAAGTAGCTTGTACAAATACGCTGAAGCCATAACCTGAAAAAATAACAAAATTGCTTCCATTTAGAATAAAATATAATTACTGAGTCCCAGTGACCTGTCAGGTACTGGTCTAGATGCTAGGCTAAGTATAACCAATATCTGTTGAATATTTTCCGTGTATGACCTGAACTATTCCGTGTAAGTTTCAAGACTGTTTTTGGTGAAACAAACTAATGCAGTGCAACAGGGGACTAACTATAATTGAAATTTATAAAAACTTCCATGGACACATAAGAAAAGAAGCACTTAAATTTCTCTGAGAGGGGCAGATGAGGTTTCACAGGGAGGAGATCATTTAAGTTGAAAGATAGAAAGATGGCTGAGGGCAGCCAAGCATGTGCAAAGGCCTACACCACGAAAACGGCATTACGACTTAGGTAACCAGTTATTTCAGAATTAATGAAGTATAAAGTGGAAGGGTAAGGGGAGGGAGGGAAAGGAGAGTGACAGAAAGAAGCCAGCACCTAGGCATTGGTTAGATGATGAAAGGCCTAGCATGACGTGCAAAGAAATTCCTATTCGAAAAATTCTGAGGACCAGATTTTCATGTAAAACTCTTTGAAGAAATGGGCTAAAGAAAAATAATGCCAAAAGATTGGATAATACATATTTTTAATTTCTTGGGAAGCTAGATGTAGAATTGAACATTGCATTTGATAGAGTAAAGCTTTTTAAAAATCCTCTCTCCCAAGTTCTAGTAGCTGGGGCTGCCACTTTTATATCCTCTCTATTCTTTCCCCGAGAACAATTCCTTACAACCTTTTGTCTCCTACTATCCTAGTGCATAGGCAGGACTTCCCCTCAAGGTTCCTGAGTTTCTTCATTTCACATCTGTATCTAGCACCCTATTCATTAAATGAAAGGTTATTTCTTGGCACCCACTCTCTTTAGAAGGCCTAGGGAAAGATGAAAAGGATTATAAACACTTAATTTTTCCCCCAGACATATATTTTTGTGTATGAAGTTATTTTGTTATAAAACCGAGAAAAATATACCTCTGGTTTCATGCTATTGAAACTTTAGATCTATATGACTTGCCAAATAAATGTACTCAGCTATTGAAATCAAATGAAGATTAAATAAATGGTAACCATCTTAGACATAAATACATTTTCAGCAAAGAGATATTTATAAAAATATTTTCATATAAAATTAGAGGAAAATGCACCAGGTACATATTTAGTTTTAATTGTTCAGCTTTTCATAATTTGCACCACAGGAATGATGTAGATTTATGGGAGAAATGCAAAATTCTGAACAATTCCCTAAACTTTATCAAATGCAATAAATTCCAAGTAGCAACTGGTGATATGGAATTTTCTTAGAGTTATTTTGAGTAAAGCCATCAAATTGAAATAATAGCAAACATTCACTTATTATCAGTGTATTACTTTAAAGCAGTGTGTTTCAGAGAAATCACATTTGGGCTAAATAAAAACTCATTCACAGATAAATTCCCTAGCGATTCTGATACCAATAGATATAAGAGGAAGACCCAAGAATCTGCATTTTTAACCAGCATCCAGGTAATTCTAATGCAAGTGACAATGGTCACAAGAACCATCTCAGAACCATTTGTAGTGCCTAGTAATTCCCAGACACCACTGAATACTTACTAAACCAAAAACTGGTGATCTTCCCATAAGGAATTCATATTTTTCTAAGAATTTTGGTAATTCTTATGATCAGATAAGGATGAGAATCATCCTATTAGGGTATAACTCTACTAGCAGATGACAGCAATATTCACTATTACTCAGACTCTAACTTAATATATCATCACATTATCACAGTTCTTCTTAGCTAAAATCAAAAAAAGCCTGAATGATTAATTGTAATTCAAAGCATAACTCTGAAACTTTTTCTCATCTAAATCAATTTATTTTCTCTATCCAGATATGCAAAAATATCACACTTCAAGTATCTCTTTTATTTGACTATCATAAATATCCTGTAACATAGATTAGGAAAAAATTGTCATGTTATAGATGAGATAATAAATTCCAAGGTCACATCGCACTGAGACGTAGAGTCTAGGCTACTTCAGCAGTCTTCCCATTATTCACTAAACTTCCTACTACCTATCAAGTGCTTTGCTATGGTCACTATGTATATTATTTAATTTGATAAACACAACAGTCCTGAAAGGTATGAAAAAGGTATGGATTTTGGAGTCCAAGAGACTGGAATTTTGCTGAATCTACACTGAATATGTATGCCTTGGCCAGTTGTCATTTTCTTCATTTGTAAAATAAGAGATTATGATAATCTTATGGGGCAGGCTGGAAGAGATCCGATAAAATAAAGTGTGTTTAAGCATCCAAGATAGCACCCAGCATGTAGTAAGTGCGCAGTTAATGCTAGCCTTTTGTTTTTCTTTCTGTCTCCCAGCCCCCTCTCTCCCTCCATCCCTGTTTTCTTTCTAGTTTAGTTGTGTTTCTACCACCCTAATTAGTAGCTTGTTCCTCACTTACACTATAAAGTGTTCTGGTATTGGACCCAAACTCTAGTCTAGACTTTGAGCCACTTGTTGTACAATAATCTTCAAACTGCGTGTCCAAATCCAGACTTAATGGACCTGTGGTTTAGAGACTACCTACCTAGCAGGGCAGTGGCTTGGTCTTGGAGGACCCAGATTCTGCACTGGGCTCAGGCACCGACAACTTTATAACAGTAGGCTTCCATTGTAAATATCAAGATGTGATCACATGGTTCTAAATGTTTCTCCTACTCTAAAACTCTATGATTCTAAGATATTCTTAGAATATTGTTTGTCTAAAAATGGCTGTTTTTCATTTTTTATTTTAGGCATGAGTTTAAAATGCACGTTCTGCATTACTGGGGTTTACCATACTGGCTTCCATGACCTCTCATTATCTACAACACATGTATTTTTAACTTGTTCCTTAGTTTTATTATTGTATCTTAAAAACTTAATAGAGGAGCTTATAAAAATATCTAATATTCATTACATTCCATTAAGAGTAATTACAAAGTATTGGCCTATCTATACTGGGGAGAGGTAAATGTCTATCAGTTGGGCTTACATTTAGCTTCACCAATAGCATTTTGACCTGGAGAATAACCAAACTTGATGAGTTTGAAACCTGTTCCAGTGCCTGATGAAATAAATGACTGTGTCAGTCTTCAACGCCGCTCTTTTTATAATCATGTATAAGTGGTATAATGACAAGTGGCAGCTGCTACATTTGACTTCCAGGGCCAACCATGGTACATACACACAAAGATAGGCTGAGGGCCAGAGGGGACCTTCTTGAGGATTGATGATCAGGCACTAATCATTCCCAGGCACCTGAAGCAACTATGCATCCATTGAAAAAATAAAATTTGAAGGAATTATGTCTTGCTACCTCATGTGGCTTTGAAAAAAATTATTGCTCACATGCAATAGTATAGAATTTATATCTACCAGTTTTTAATCATGTTCTAGCTCTTTTTAAACAGATACCTCAGGGACTAGAATATTTAAATTGGGATAAAACTTATGATAGATAAAATGTCTCTATTTTCCACTTGCTTAACCAAATGTAATAATTCCTTCAAGCTACATTCTTCCCACATTGTCCATAAAGACTTGAGTGATCGCTTTTGCTCACAATAATCCTCATAAAACTTAATGCCTGTTTCAATATTGCGACCTATATCATACGTTAACCAGATTATTAGTTTCTTTTTCAACTGATTGTGTTTCTCACACTGGTATCCATGAGTGGTTCCTAAAATTTTTTGCCCAATAACCCTGGTGCTTCCATTTCAACTAATTCTTTCTAGTAAAATTTTCCTGTTATCATGGGTCACCTGCCAATGTCCTCCGGCACTTCTTAGAGACTGCCCATTTGGCTGGATTCATCTCTGCTGCATGCATACAACTTGCAATTGTAAGGGTCTACTACTTAGAGGCCAGTCGCTGGGGCTACTAGTAAATATATTTAGGTTCCTGTCTGTGATTCTCCCTGAATAGTCTTTCTTCGCATTGGACCAACAGTGATGCCAGACACACGAAACTGTGACAGTCAATAAGGTTGAGATTCAACCTCTTAGGCGCGTGAAGACAATTGGCATTTATAGTTAATCCAGGTAATACTTAAATTGTAAGCCCTTGGGACCTATAACAGAAATTGCTTTTACTTTGTTTTCAAATAGGAGTGTAACCTTTGAGTAAGAAAAATGAAAATGTGAATGAGTTGTGAAGAGGAGTTTAAAATACTTTGAAGAAAGTTACATCAGGTATTCCCAAATCTGAAGAACATGTTAAAACAGGTATATAGCCATTTAAACAACCCTCTCTTTCAAAGAAGCCTGTAAACAAAATCCCCTAGAATAACTTATTCTGAAAATATGTCAACTTGTCAAAACACCATGGCTGTTTAATTAAAATAAGCTCATGCTTGTTGCTCTGCCCTGTGTTCTGAAGTGATTGATTTTACTTTCAATAGCTATGACCTCTAAAAAAAGTGCTCTAATAAAATCAGGTCATGGAATTTTAAAGTAAAGTCTATCGAGTCATAATGTCTATTTTTTTAAACTACTCAACTTACTTCTAAGAACCATGTGCAAAACAGAAAATAAACACATTTTAGATGTTACAGTGAAATGCTGTAGAATGCAATTTCCATAATTAGTTTTTCAGTATATTAAGAATTACTTTTAAGAAAATATTACTTCCTGTAAGTGCTTTTCAATGAGAGTAAGAGTCATTTTTAACACCTAATGGAGCAATTTATTCATATTTTTATTTGGATATTTAATATTTGTAAGATCATAATTCTATGGAAATAAGCTAATCTAATATTATTGATGGTTCATTCTCCTGCTGTTGGTAAATGTTATACTTCTTAAAAATCTCATGTTCTTTGGCTTTTCTGAAATCATGTTATGTTCATTCCATTATTCTTTCATTCGGCAAAATATTTATGGTGAAACTACAGTGCACTGAACATGAGTTGGCTGTGGGAATAAGAAATTGAAAAATACATTTCATCTCCTTGAGGAAATCACTTATTACAGGAGGTATGTAGAGACATAGGTACGAAGGTACTAGGCAGGTACATAGATAAATTATAAAAAAGGAAGTGTTGAAAAGATGTATCCACAGTGTGAGGATTCACCAAAATATATCCTTGAGTGTTTCTTCTTCTCTTTAAAAGCCTCTCTTCTGTGAGACTTCTCTCATCACCTTGAAGTCCATAAAGCTATATTGCACATATAATGTAATTTTAAATTATGTATCTGTTTATATATATAAATCTAAGATATACACACATGCACACACACACAAAATGATGACAGTAGCCTTCTAGAAGAGAGGCTGTTAAAGAGAAGAAAGGTTCAAGGATACACACACACACACACACACACACACACACGCATTCATTATATACATACATAGAGTGAAACCTCTCCATACTTATCTATAAACTCCAAGCAATTTGCCTTCTTATGCCTTTCTCTACCTCCTGGGCACTCTGCTTAGCAGATGCTATCTTGATGCTAGACTACATTGATCCAGTTGTGAAACTCAACAGCTTTAAATTTTCCCTACACCAATCCCCTAGAGTTCAGTTATGTAAAGCATTTATGAGAGACAAAGAATATATGGACAGTTAACAACAGATATAACCTCATCAGTCTCTATGGTTATTATCACTGTCTAATCCCACCCACCTCCACCCAGCCACACACACTGTAACATTTTACTGGCTCCTCAACTCAGCACACACACACACACACACACACACACACACACACACACACACACACACAATCTCCATTGTTCTGGCTACTCACCTCTCCTCCCCCCTTTCTCCTCTTCCTCTCTTCCCTCTTTTACTCTCTCTCTTCCTGAATACTAAAAAACCCAGAACATTCTTTATCTTATAAAGAGAAACTTCATCTCTTCTAAAGCCTTCATATAGCGGCCAGATCCTGGGAGGGTGGGAGAGATGAATTTAAAATATAGCAAAGGTAAGACTGTTTGCTTTCTACCTAAATAATTCTTCTAAATAAAAACTGTCTTCCTAAAACATCTCTACTTTTCTACTCATATTTATTCTATCGAATTGTGAATCCCTCTATGCAACTACAAACTCCTGTGGGTTGTGTCTCTGGTCTTTGGTCTCCTTTCCCTTGTCCTCTGTTTCTAGCACCTGATGTGATGCACTTTAAGAATGAATTTGTAAATATTTCTTGAACTTAATAGAACAAAACTGAGTTCTTACCTTGATGATTATGATAGTATTCCCAGGCTGGAAAAAAAACATTCTTATTCATTGTTCTGCCTTTTCAAATTCTAGCTGCCCGCCCTTCTACTCTCCTGTCTTCTTGAAGCTTTTCCCTACGACTCTGTCTAGCCTGGTCTCTGTCTGTCTGTCTGTCTGTCTGTCTGTCTCTCTTTGGTGAACCCCTAAGACACATTTTTCTTTGCTTACTCTATGACACGTCATATTTTTAACTTTTACATACCTTAGATATATCTTTTCTTCAGTCTAGCAGAGGAGATGAATGGTTAGGACATAACTGAAAATTAAATGTCTACATAACAAACTAAAGGATATAATAAAATCAGTGTCATAATTATAAATACTAAAAAGAATTTGAGATAAGATTTCCTTAGAGGGAGGTGTTTTTTACAATTTACTTCACATGTTCTGTAGTAATGAGTGATTTATATGAGTCATGTTATATTTTACTGGCATATGTTTATGCCTTAGTGCTAGAGACTTAACTAAATCTCTAGAAAAATATGATACAATAAACAGTTTTCACAATAAATGTAGAAAAATCTTGTTTAATAAATATTCACAAAAACAAATAATTATACTTTCTATAAAAGTATTCAGAATCAACCTACTAATTTTTTGTTAAAATAAAATCTTTATAGCAGTAGTGCCATATTCTAATGGTTTTTTCTTTTTTTAACCAAACATTAAAATATCTTTCAATATTATAAGCTAAATTTTCCTAACATTAGAAAAGACTTGGGTCAATTGCTTTTAAATCATTTAAGTAATTTTAATGAAGACAAATATTTTAGTGAAAGTACTCTCCATTTTCACTAATTTTGCTACTTTTCTATTTTTCTTGTGTTTGAAATATGTGGGTATGGGATCGATTAGATCACAGTTAAATTGGTTATGGACTTATTAGGACATTTTTGCTATATATTTTCAAAGGCCTTAAGTACCTTCTGGGGCTCTGTTTCCTTAAATTTATTCTTACCACTTGTGTTAGTTCCTGAAACTTCAACGTGATACTCCCAAAAGGGGACAGAGTTTGCATGAGACTCTGTGCTGAAATGCCATTTCTTTATTCCCATCAAGCAGTTATTACTCTGAACCTACTGCTATTGTCTGAGTGAAACTCTGTGCTAGGGAGCCTCCAGGGATATATAGTTATGAGCTATGGTTCCTGCTCTATAGGATAGAAAATACTGATTTGCAATCCAGGTACAAAGTGCTCCAGGAGTTTCAAAGAGGAAATAATCACATGCTTGTAATGAGAGGGAGCTGAAATGGGCCTCAATGACAGGGTTTAGATGAGCAGAGCAGAAGAGACATCTGGGGGAAAAAAAGGCTCACAGACATTCTGGAGTAAGTGTGCTGTGGTCAAGGGCCAAGAAACAAGCCCTTTGGTCTGGGGGAGAGCTAGAGCAAAGAAGACATGGGAGAAAACACAGCCAGGGCCAGACTGTGTAGGGTACTCAGAGAGAGCTCCTGGAGTCTGGACTTTATTCTTGAACAATGAGGAGTCACTGGCTATTTTTGGCTGAGAAGAGGAACGTACAACATGGCATTTCAGTTGTTAAAGTAATGAGGGTGGACTGTGTAAGGTATATGGGACAGGGGACATCTGGTGGCAGAGGGTTCCATAGGAGATTATTTTATAATATACAGGGGAGTCAGGACTGAAATGGTGGCAGAGAATGAGAGAGGGAAGAGTTAGGCTACAAGAGAGACATAGCAAAAGGCTAATCAGTAGGCTTGGCTAGCTGACACAGTGTTGGGGAGAGAAAAAAGGAGCTGAGATTTGGGGGCCTCATTTTTGACTCCTCTTTGTATTAGACACCTACTAATTCAGTTGTTGAGGCCCAACCTCTCCTTCCTCTTCTTTGGGACTGCCTCACCCCCAGACAACTCACAGATGGGCAAAGAACAATCCAGTCCTTGCAATCCCTTCCTTGGTAATCTGGAATTAGGCCTGGCCCCTAGAGAATGGTCTCTCTCTGAGGAGCTGGCTGTGTCCACTTTCTTCCATGTGAACTAGGAAACTGAAAAAGCTGCTTTACTATAGAAGAGAAAAAGAAGGCAGAAATGGGAGGAGGGGAAGATGAGAGATAGAAAAGAAAAGCTTGGTTCCTTGTTACACTTGTTCCCACAATGCACTGCACCCCTCCCCTAATTCTGTAGGACATCTTTATAACACAGTAATACATTCCCCCTTTGATGAAGCTAGCTTGGCAGGGTTATTGTTACTTGTAGCCAAAATGGTCCAAATAGATATATTCCTTAGCACAACTCTCCATCTTCAATCAATTTGTGCTATGGTTACTTTCTGAACACTTCAGCACTTTAGTAGTCAGTAAACATTTTCAGGCCATTTCCTTCTTGTAAAATATCTTTCTCTTCCCAATCCTGCTGACTCTGACTGTATAAATCCTATCCTTCCTTTCTTCCATCTCTCTTTATTAGGTACTTCCTAAGTGAGTCCATAATATCCATAAATTGTAATGTTACACTCTCCCACTTCAAGTCCCTGAGTTTAGTGGACATGTTGGAAGAATAATTAAAGCTACACAAATAAGGTAGAAGGTAGTGGATGGCACTAGGAAATCAGGAAGTTTGTGCTCTTACATATATAAATTTAAACAAATTCACAAGGCAGTGATCTACTTATCTACTAGTACCTTTGACTCTAAAATGGGTTTTAATAGGTACCAATGGCCGCTTGACCAAAGCAGGTATTTCACATAAGGAAGTATATTAATTAGGAGTATTAGATGAAAGGAGATAAGAATAGCCTTTAAACAAGCAACACATGATACATTATTGCATAAGTACTATGAATTCAGTTTTATAAATATCCAGAGGAAGTCTTTCAGCAAGTGAGAGACAGATTTGGAACCTGCCAATGATTTCTTACTCAAAATTGAGGCTTTCTTCACTATGCCAAATTATCTCACAGGAAATAAAAAAGAAATCAATATTTAGATGAGATAAAAATTCAATTTTATGTCTTTAATTTTCAAAGCAATAATGTATTTTAAATTGTCGTCCACTAAAATAGTTTTTATATAGTCTAGGAACTGTTTTTCTCTTTTAAGACACTAGAGGATATCTCTTATTAAGACCTCTCTTTAGCCTTAGAAATGAGAACACCAATCTGCTGTGAAATCTCACATAAATTTGGAACACAACAGTGTATACTTTCCCTTTGGCAATGGCAGCCTTTGTTCTAGTAACTCACAATGCTTTGGAAGGGAAAAACTCAAAATTGCCTTATGAAAGCAATAAGAAAATGTCTAGCAAATGGACATGTAATGAGCAAGACGAAATGCCTAGAAATAGTTAATGTCTCTTTCTGTCCCTTTCAAAGGACACTCCTAGGACCCCAAAGCAGTCACACCCGAAGATTAAACAAGTAGCACTGGCTAGCTCTTGCATAAACAGCCTCTTGCTAAGCAGGGCAGAAATATTGTTTATATGAAAATGGAAGGGTCTCTGGTGAATACTGAAAGAAAGTGATAATTTCCATAACCAGAAAAAGTATTTTTACATCATTCCGTATTTCAACTGCTATAAAACCTGAGCTGCTTTGGTAATTGCTTATCCCTATTTTGCTGGCTCTGTATCATTCTCATCTCTGCAGCTTTCCATTTATGAAATGACAGGGGGTCTTTTGTGTTTTGTTTTGTTTTGTTTTTCCCTGAAGCTTTGGCAGGAAACCACCATGTTGTATTGTTTCTAGGGGCCCACCTTGCGATGTTCATACAATGAATTTTTGGTGCCCCTCTCATAAAAGCCCAATTGGCTCATCCTCCCAATAAAATTGTTGCAAAAATGATCAGAGAAGGCCCCATTAACAGCAACTGTGAATGATGCTCTTCTCTAGTTTTATGCAGCTTTTTGTTGTGTAGTGTTTTTTAAACTGAGAACAGAGAATAGAGCAGCTCCAGCGAGAAGGGGAAATACAAAGACACTTACCTGCATTACAATAAGGAGGTCAAAGACCAAGATGAAAGAAGCCAGGAATGCTCTGGAAACTTCATCACTAGGCAAAAAGCCCCGATTCAGCTTGTCCCAGCTGATCCAGTCAGTTGTAATGACAAGTACAACCACAGAAGTCAGAGTGAAAAGAACCGTCCTGCAAGGAATAAGAACTCATTAGAGAACCTTAGACAAAATAATATAGACAGTGGAGAGTGCATGTTTTCTGTGCTATATTAAATGTCTATCCCTTGCCAAGTAACAACCCTAAGGTATATTCACCAAAAGGAAGATGAAAAAAGAAGCAAATTAAATGCTTTCTTTCAAAAGCAATTAGAAAGAAATATGATAGCATCTCTTCCAAGATTTTTCCTTTAGGACATTAAGATGATTCTAGAAAAAATAATTAACAACAAAAATATTACAAATGACCTTGATTAGTGCAACATGTTGCAAAAAGAACATTGGTGTGTAGCTCTCAATGCATGTGTGTCATTTACTGAGAGTAGAAGACATGCATATATAAGAGCATAAGGCAAATGGCAAGTAAGTAATGAAGTCCTTTGATTCTATTTTTATTCTATGAAAGAGAGGGATTGTTAGATTGGTCCCATCATCATCTCTGTAGCCTAACAAGCTCCACAGAGGAATCACCTCTACATGCCAACAGTCTAGCCCCTTCTCCTTATAGGATTCATGACAGAGACAGCTTGTGGCCTAGTGACCTGTCTAGGTCACACCATGTCTGATTGCACATTCTCTGTTTTAAGATACAAGGGGCCTTACATTTTTTTTCTATATCTTTGTAGCCTCTATAAATCTTACATAATTGTACGTAGATGAAATTCAATAAACGTTTGTTAAAATTATAACAATTACCAATTAAATTTTTTATAAAAAAATACTTAAATTAATCTTTAATGTTGATATTTAAAGTAAATGTGAACTATGCGCCATGAAAATTTAAACTGCCAGAGAATTGTCCATAATGTAGTTAAGTGCCTGCTTTAGAGCTATACTGATTTCTGGATATTGTTTTGAATTGTAGAAAAAAAAAAAAACTTTGAAAAAATTTTAATCTGAAAAACAAAATAAAAGAAAGATAAAAGAAATAAAGAAAAAGAAAAAAAAAGAAAAGAAAAATGAGAGAAAAATATAAAAGTAGAAAATACCTTAGAAGGACACATATCCATTTTGGCAATTTAACAAACTTCTTTTGCCTCTACTGTCTTAAAATAATTGATATTCAAAAAAGAATAATAGAAATTACCTTAGAATTCTCTTTTCAATTGAACAAAGTGCAAATTTTTAAACAAAATTTGAGATTTTTCATAGCATCTTATTTAGAACAAGTTATATTTTGATATAATGAATATAATAAGCCCCTCCTTTGATTCTCACCCCCAATGAATAGAAAATATATATTATTATTTTAATTTTGGAAAGTAAAAATCTCTAATAAAACTTATTCATTTCATTTAAAATACAAACTTTCAAAAGAATTTGACTCATGATCTCCAAAATATAAATTACAGATTGTCTCTACTACTATTTAGAATACCTTCGATCACTTCCAGAAATTCAAATGGATTAAATGAGCATGAGAAATATCCTAAATAATTATTACAATTTAACGAAAAAAGAATGCAAAAATTATGTAGTTAAACATAAGAATAATGAGATTTTAAACAAATTTTTCACTAGGTTAAGTAATTTGTGTTTTTGTTTTTTTGAGTTTAAGAAACTTTAAGCAAATCTGAATAAAATTGCAATTTCTTCTGTCAGCAAGGAATATAACAACATCCATGAAAGATAGATAAATATTGATTTTTCTTCAAACATCTTTGGGTAGCAAGGGTATTGCCTCATTATGCTTGGCTTTTCACATGTCCCACAAGGATGTTATGAATATATACTCTTCCTCGGGATGCGCTGAATGGCTGAAGATGTTATGTAGTTGGGGCCCAATTCCTTCACGCTCCCTCTTCTTTGCTTCCCCAGCCTCGTTCACAAAGCCTTTCGCGTCTCTGCTGTCCAGTGCCACAGTGTGAAACCCTGATGAAACAAGGGTACTCCAGTACCTCACTCCAGCTCCATGGCCTGCCTCCATTCTATTTGCCAGAGCCTGTGGTCTGACAGGTTAGTATTTTTAACATCACCCTTGCACTCTCCCCATGAGATACCTAGAAATTCTTTTTGTAAAGACAATTGATTACAGAGGAATTCATACTCTAATGTTACTTCACTGGCCTAAATATGTAAATTGGTAATGTAAAATTAAATATTCATTTAGAGGAACACAGTTAGGTGTTGAAATCTGAGAGTTTGGAATTAGTATCTGCTGAGCAATCAGAAAATTTGTCTAAGATTTTAAAGAAGTTATGCTTATTAATGCTAATAACCTCAGTGTGAATTAAGTTATTAAAATTAGTCACTGAAACATTTTGGTAACTTGAGTTTATCTTATGCCTGAGCTTCCTAAGACTAAATCTGTGCCACTTTATCTCTCGGCTGTTTGCTTTATTTGATATATTTCACTTAATACAATAAATAATACTCTAAGATCTTTTCATAGGTGTTTTCCTGACTATACTAAGTACTTCTGTTTTGACAAAGATATTGCTGCAGATTTCAAGAAGTTGTTACTGGTTATATTTTATTACTCCAAAGGGAAATTAAAAGAGGTATTTTGCCTGATGTTTAATATTTAATACTACAAAAAAGAATAAAAATGGCAATTATTAAATATGAATGCATACAGCTCAGAAAAAGAACCCTAAAAATAAAGTCTCAAGAGAATGGAAAAAAAGGGGGACCAAAGTACATTAATTGGTCATTCGATTTCCAAAATTATATCCAGTGCCTTATCTAGATATAGCTACAGAAGCAAACGTGTTGCATGTGGTTTGATTTTCTGAGCCACTTCTTACAAAACTGATAGTCTACCATGCTATAATAATTCAGTCAAAAACACCAGTTTAAAAGAGCCATGACTCGAGTTATACAAAAGCAATTATTTTCATGTAAAAATGCTATAAAGGAAACAGTAATACAGCAAATTACTATTACAATTATGTGCCACTTAGGATGTGCCAGGCATTGGTATAAGCGTGTTACACAAATTAACTTATATAACCCTTACTAAAACCCTATTATCACCATCCCCAATTTATAATTGTAGATACTGAGTCACAGAATGTTCAAATAACGTGACCTGGGTTACAGACTTTATAAGTACTATAAAATATAAGATAGGTGATCTAAGATGATCTAAACCCAGGCTGACATATGACAATCTGTGTCATATCTATTGTACACATTGCCTTTCAGAGAAAGCACCTGAATATTACCCTTCTGTTACTATGTTTGTAGTTACTATGTAGTTAGGATTTCATTTATTTTCCTTTTTTATTGTAAGTATAAATTGGAAAACTGTCATATAGAAGTACTTAAAAATGAGAAGTAAAATTGACAGAGACTGACAATGACTGATAGGGAACAGCTAAAAGGAATATTTTCATGGCAGTGGAAATGAAACCCCATTGATGCAATATCTCTGGGTTTTTATTTAACCAATATGGTTGAAAAGATGTTTACTCTGGACCATGCTTCTTGGAGAGTAACAGCTTCTCTTTTAAAGAAGCATCCTATTAAACAGTTATCTGGATTATTTCCTTTCAGGCTGTAGCCAGCACCAGCAGGACATTCTGGCTC
The DNA here is from genome assembly GCA_030015415.1 of Cynopterus sphinx. Taxonomy (NCBI): domain Eukaryota; kingdom Metazoa; phylum Chordata; class Mammalia; order Chiroptera; family Pteropodidae; genus Cynopterus; species Cynopterus sphinx. The sequence goes on from CM057380.1 coordinate 133,267,942, forward strand.
ATCAACTTAACTGTCTGGTTTCTGGCCACCAAACAGAAAGAACTCATACATAATAATTATCAGCTTGAATGGTTAGTCTCATTTTCATGTTTTCAAATTTCCAATTTGTTTGCTTTTCCTCAGTTGTTGCTAATTCTTCTTAGATTAATAGGAATTAGAGTGTGAGACCAAGAAGGGTTACCAGAGCTTTTCTAATCCAAAGACTCCAAATCTCTGGGTTGGGCTCCTGGGAACAACAGAGTTATAGCTAAGTAAGTGTGAATTTATATGTGCATTAAGAGTTGTCAGTAAAGTGAACAAATGAAATGCTTCCAGATGGATTAGGGGACTTTCTAATTTCACACAGAATGTCAGTGACTGAACTATGATGAGAGCATAGATCTGCTGACTCTAAGAAGGAGTCACCCTGTAGTGAACCACTTTCTACCCTCAGCTAAAAATCTGCAGATATTCTCAAATATTTAATATCATTTTGATCTCATCTGGAAACATACTCATTTTACATCTACTCAAATATCATTTATATATAATGATCAGAGACAGAGTCATGCATGTAAGTAAATGCAGATAATCCCCCAAACACAGTTTAATTTATAGTCTTAACTATGACATCCTAACTCCTGGACTTTTAAAAATATTAAATGTCCATTTTAAGTAACTAAATTAGTTACTATTGTTTTCTTTCTTTCATCTATAACCACGTTAAGATAGACATATCACAGAGTAAATAGCCTGCAAGGCGGCATTAAATCAAGAGAGAAAATAATTGGTATTAGGTCTTCTATAATGGCTAACTCACTCAGGCATAAGTATCATACAGCTTCGTTTGGATTAAAACAGGCAGTAGGGACATATAGGCCCTCCTAATTTAGTATATGTTGAGTCAAAAAAAATTGACAAAATTAGACCATGTTTTATCCTACTAAAAACAGCAATTTCATATGATTCAACATAATAAATATGCTTTTATATGTTTTAATATATTAGCTATTAATCATGCTTTAAAACATTTATCTTTGATTCCAGTCATAAATATCATATTTTTTTTCTTATCATGCTGCACAATTATTTTAACATCTAAAAAGAAGTAATAATCACTTTTATTTCTTTCTAAAATACTTGTGTTAAAATGTTGGAACTCAATCAAATCAGATCATGTTTTATAATTTCTTATAGCAAGATCAAAATCTGTAAATCTTATTAAAAATGAAAAGTTTAAGGTTACCACTACAATAAAATAATCCATGGGTGTAGATAGCAAATTTAATTTTATAATTAAGTTATGATATAGTCTCATATTTCAAGTGCCAAACACAAGAAATTAAATGTGGCATGGCAATGGAATTTAAAATGATTTAATACTATAATTTCTAACCAGGCTGTTTAAAGGAGGAAATATAATAAGCAGGCATAAGCAGATGAATGCTCCCCCCTTCACTTTGACTGCAAACCTGAGAGCCAGTTCAGATACCCAGTGCCCCTCGGAACACTAAGTACCATCACAAAAAAAGTCACAGATGGCCACGAGAGAATGCCAACACTCTTCATTTTGTGTGTTTTAATTATCAATGTTGCAATAACAATTCTGGAAGAAAAACAATCACCGTTCAGGTCCTCAAGCCATATTCATCCTGAAATATGTGAATTTACTCAGCACTGTAGCGTAGCTGATGAAGTCAAGGTTGCTTCTCAGAAAGTCAGTAAGGAAATGGCTTTGTGTCCTGGTCTCTCTTATTCTTGAGATCAGGAAGCACTAAAGGAACACAAGGTAACATTTGCTATGTAACCTAGTGAAAGAGCACAGATTCTCCATAGGGCTACTAAATGCTACTGCCAGTTCTTGGCCAACCTGAATATACTTGTTGAGATAGGATCCCTGAGAAAGAAGATGCAGTTATTAACTCATCTTGTTTGTGGCTCCATTGGGATCTGAAGCCTATAAAGTAATTATTAGAGTCTAATGTTGTCCATTAAATGATACTTTATGTGTTATTTATCTTTATATCTCTCTATTACTTCTTGAAGAGAAGTGCCCTGAACACAGTAGAAGCTCAAAAAGCACTGAACAAACTGAAATGAAGAAACAACTATGTAACTCTTTTCTGAAAGGCCATGAACAAGGTGTCTGAAAAAGACACCTCTGGATCGGGGCATTTGTCCGTGCATATTGTAATTTGTGTGTCCTGATGTTAAATCTATGTAAACAGTGCCCTTTGGAGTTCTTCAGTGCTCAACTACTGCAACTTGTGCAAGATCCTAGGCATAAATAAATGAGTCTATTTGACCTGGGGTAAATAATATTCATTTCCTACCCTTCGCTAAGCTCAGGTTCCACAGCAACTGATGGTACTTCTGCCAGTGTTTACAAAGCTTCCGAAGAAGGGGCCTACACAGTACAAAATTAGACTGGCTGGACCTAATGGGCATATCAGTCCTGTGTGTCTCTTAGCAAACCCACTGACCCAATTTTTCTTTCTAATAAAAATTACCTTGTATATACTAAATAATTCACCACATCGACAGAGTAAAACATATGAGATATATTCTACTAATTGTTACCATGGGTATAAAATATTACCGTAAGTTAAGTAATGAAAGTGGTAACAAAGATAGAGCTATAGATAAATGCCCATTAACTACAAATAATGCCATTAAAAACTATACTTATTGTTGTGGAAAATAAAGTGATAGCTATGATACTTGAAACATACTTTTGACTTAAAATGAAAAGTAGAAATTTTAAATTAAACATACCAAGTTACATCTTTTTCCAGTTAAATTTGCTTTTAAAAGAAATAAGAAGAAATAAGATCTCGTCAAATAAGGGTGAGCAGGATAAAAGTATGCTTTGATTTAGAAAATAGGAGGAATTAATATACTGGGTTAATAATAAAGGTTTGAGAAAAATTTTATCTTTGTTAAAGCCAAGATGTTTACATAAGTCAAAAGCAAGGCCAAGAGTGTGTTTTGAGTTCATCTCAAGCATTTCTTGAAGAGGATTTATCCATCAGGACACTGTCCATTGAGAATAATGCTTTCAGAACTCTCTACAAGTACTTTTGGAAGAAAGAATCTTTTCAATGACCTTGGGCACATGACAGAATGTCTAAGAAATTAGACTTTATGAACATGAAATAGTTTTCTCTACGAAAGAAGACTATGAAATAGACAACAGGAACAAAAAAATCCATAAAGCTGTACAAAAATCATGTCACAATGGAAGATTAAAAAATTAGTATTAAGATTCATGAAGGCACACTTCATTCCTAAATTCTAAAGAAAAAGATTTTAAAAGCATCTAAAGCTTTATTACTGTAGATATATATTTAGTTTCTCTGGAACACTGGTGAAGAATCTTTGATTTAGAAAAGTTCAGGGCAAACTGGAAAAAAAACTACTCCCCCATTTAAAATAGGATAACAGCATGTTGGCACTAATGATCAGAGTTGGATCAACTCATAAGTTTGACTTAAGTAAGAATTAATTATGGCATTTTAAAGGCAAGTCATCAAATTGTCTGGTCAGCCTTGGTCTAATCAACCCAGTGGAGAATTTTGAAGCTATAAAAAAAAGTATAATTTCATCAAGAATTTAGAAAGTCCCTTGATAGACAATGTTGTTTCAGGTACTGTACAAGATTGAACACAATAGCATTGCCTTTTGAATGAGAAAGTTATATTGTAATGTGTGCAAGGGCACAGAGAAATTCAAGAAACATTTGTTTGCATCTACCATGCCAAAGGCACAGAGCTAAATTGAAGGAACACAGAAATGATCTGTCCTTAAGGAACTTGTTGCCAGTTGAAGGATGCCAATATGTACAAAACAGTCATATCCAAACTTAAGTAAAAACCATAAAGCTATGGACATTTCCAGAAATATGTGACTTATTTTTATTCAGGTATGATGGGTAGCTGGGAGGTTTAATAAAATTAGACCTAAAAGATGGATAGATTTGTACAATAAAAAGGATATCACAGGCAAAAGACAAATTTGAAGGAAAATATGGAAATGGTAGCAGGTAGGCAGTAAAGCATGGGGGAAGAGTGGCAAATGTTTCCAAAGTCTCTGGACTATGTAGACTATGTGAAAAAAAAAAAAAGAATTATGAATCCATTAACTGAAGTGAGGAGTATGAAAGCAGGGATGAAATATTGTAAATTCCATTTTCAATGCATTGTTGTGTTTAAAGGGCTGGCAGGACATCTATGCAGGGATGAACAACAGTCATTCAATGGAGATAGGAATTTGAGCCAAGGAAAGGTCAGGTCCTAAATTCTGATTCATTCAAATGCAAGTAATTGTTAGACTCATAGAAGTGAACAAGATTTTTCAGGTAAAAGAATTTAAAAAGAAAGTGGCGGCAGGAGAGAGAATAAGGAAAAGAAGAAAAACCAAGGCAGAATCTTGGAGATCACTTCTTTTTATTGTGTATCCAAAGAAGGACAGAGACCCCTAAGACCAGATGTATGCAAGATCCAGAAGAAAATATTATGAAAGCTAGAGAGAAAGATAATTTCAAGAATGAAGTGGTGGCCCAAATTCCAAATAATACATACAGCTTTTATGGGATAAAGATTGAAGATGGATCACTATTGAGGACATTTTTTTTTTTTCTTCAACATGAGACTCCTTTGGAAATTGCAAGATTGGATAAAAATACAGTTTCAAATATTTTCTCTGTAAACTCAGATATGGGCCTAATTTGAGTTCTGTTCCCAGATCTCCACTAGTAAAAAGGAAGAGAAAATTGAGGAAATGATTTGGAGAATTCAATTAAAAGCCTTTTGGTTGTAATTAGCCAAGTATTTACAGTTTTATTAGAGTTTTTTACCCAAATATATCAGGCAAAGATATTTAATCCTTCAATTTGGGGTATGTTTTATCAGTGATGAGCAGACACTTCAAGTCACTCAGTTTTATAGAAACATATTTCTCAGTAATAGATTTTGACTTTGACTTGATCATTCCCTTATTAAGAGAAAGTAGCATGTATGTTTTGAAGGACAATGATATATTAGCACAAAATTATGTCACAAATACATGTACTCTTGAGTACTTTATAACATAATTAGGGAAATAAGATACAATTTAAAGAGATATATTATGTATTACGTATCAAGATAGAAGATCATCTCAGATAGAAGGATAAAATTGGTAGGAATTATAATATTGTGCTGTGAGGCAATAGATATACCGCCTTGATATGGCAAAAAATAAGGGACATGAATTGGATAGGGAACAAATAAGGTTGGAACATTTATAGGTTGTTTCATATTGCTGGTGGCCTTAAGAGTCTCCAAGAAATGTTTGATTGAATGCTATAGAATAAAGATTATATTGACTTTTTTTTAAGTACTATACTATCCATCAAAATCATTGTTTTGTAGGATGGCTTTGGTCCTAGAAGGAAATGAAAGCTCAGATTAAGAAAGAGGAGAAAGTAGACGACTGCAGTAACGCATAAATGATCTGGTTGTAACTAAATGCAATACAGAGGACAAATATAAAATATATTTGAAAGTAAAGTTAATGGAATGTATGCTAAACTTGAATGATACTTACCCAAAGTAAGAAGCTGGAAAGGAAGCTGGTTTGAGAACCGAAGATTATGAGACAGGTATTCAAACAGCTTCAGAAACCTACATTTGCTTGCTCCAGATTCCCTAGGCCTTTATGGTAGGCGAAATTCTAAAATGACCCCTAATGATCCTTACCCTTCCACAATCTCTCCACCTTGCTGGGCAGAACATATAAATAGGATGAGACTATCACTCTTGTGATTATGTTACCTTATATGTCAAAAAGGATTTTTACAGGTTTAATTAAGATTACCAATCAGTCCACCTTTGGTTAATCAAAAAAGATGATCTGATTGGACCTAATCTAAGCTCACAAGTTCTTTGAAAGCAAAGAGTTTACCCTGGCCGGTGGTAGAAGCAATTAGAGAGATTAGAATCATGAGAAGGTTCTCTGTTGCTGAGATGGAGCGGGTCATCAAATAAAAATATGAGAGGGCTTCTAAGAGCTGAGAGCAGCCCTGGCAGATAGGCAACTAGAAAATGGGGACTTCAGTCCTATAGCTACATGGAACTGAATTCTGCCAGCAAGATAAAGTAGCTTAGTAAAGGACTCCATCCTCCAGATGAGGATGAAGGCATTCTCAACAACTTAAGTCTGAGCAGAGTATCCTGCCACATCTTCTCAGACTTCTAATTTACAGAACTGATATAAAATAAATTATGTAACAACAAAATATTTTTTAAGACACTAAATTTGTGGTAATTTGTTATGCAGCAATAGAAAACAATATAGCTACAGGAATTTAGGATTCTTGGGATACTAAAGTAATTGCTTATTGGAAATATTTCCAAGCTAGATATAGAAAAGAAAAGTTTAGCTCTTGACATCTAAGATACTTAAATTCAACTAAAATCATCACCTGTTGAAATTGGAGAATAAACCTCGGCTTCCAAGGAATATCTATTCACAGGAAAATACTCATTGAATTAAAAAACCAAAATTAGCCCTAAAAGAAAATTTGGTCCAGCTACTTGTCTCTAAGTGTATAAATAATTATATAGAGAAGGCTTTATCTATGTCTTTTCTTAAAATTTAACCAGAGAGAATGATGCTTTCAAAGCTCATTCAAGCATATGAAAATGCTACCTAATATTTAAATGCAATTTCGTAGTTAAATTTAACTACCATATTCCTAAAAGATTATTTGTCAGAATCTAATCCCTGAGAAAAACTCTTTATATATTTATACAGAAAACTTTTCCAAAAGAAAGAGAGGAACTGGTTTCTATTCATGGTTCATACTACTTATTTAGCTGTACTTAGGAAAGTCAGTCATGATTTCAAGGTTAATTTCTTGATCCCTGAAATGATGATAATGTTGTCATGATGATGAAGAAGGTCATGATGATAACAGCTAAAATGTATCAGGTAGTTATAATTATATTATTATGCCCATATACTCACTTCATTCTTAAACCAATCTTATGAGGTAAACATTATCAATCACTTCATTTTGAATAAGGAATGTTAGACTTTGAAAGATTAAGTAACCTGTTCAAGATAACAAAGCTATCAAATATGGAGCTTAGATTTAAACTCAAGTCTCTCTGACTCCATCACCAAGTTCTTAGCCACGTTGCTATCCTGACTTACCTATTTATGATGTCATGAGGAGTGAATAAAATAATGTATGTGAGACAACACTGAAATTTTTAAATATTGCTATTATATTCAAAAGATGATAGCTCAGTCATTTTGGAGTTGTCCTCTCTAAATTATTCAACAGGTATTCAAAGATAAGACACTAAAAATTATCTCACTCATGAGCGGTTGGAAAAATTTCCTTTCAAATTATAAAACTAAATTTTTTTAAATTAGAAATGATGTGTTTAATACACAAAACAATAATTTTTATATATTTTTTTGGTATCATTAAGTGACAAAGGGGCCATTCTCTCTGGAGCTGGGTGTGTGTTGGTGTAATCACAGAAATATCTCATTTGGCCTAATGGGGAATTGTAGAATATTATCCATAACTTGGTGAAATTAGACAATTTTCAAAAATTATCATCGTGTTATGATTAATTTTAAAACCATTGAAGGGATCTGAGGCCCTGCCAGTCTGCGTTACATAGTTTTCAAAACGAGGGTTTTCTTTTTTTTTTTTTAACATAAAATTTGGGTGAACTAAACTCACTCACTTGAAAGTTATAAATTTCACTAATTCTACAGGCCTCATTCCCTACAGGAACAGTTAAGTACTTTGCTCTCAAACACTTTCCATTTCCTATCTAAGAATAGGGGCCTCTAAGTGACATTCTGTCTTCCTTTTAAGGATAGGAATTTGAGAAGATCAAAGACTAGTTCATCCCCTCCCCCCTTCTTTTTCATTTTCCCTGTACGATTTTTGTACCCTTTTCTGGTGCATGGATCCTTTAGCCCTGGTGATGCCAAGTGAATTTAACTGCATGTTTGGTAAAAAGGTGTTGAAACTGCATGAGTCCAATGAGTCAGAGATGAAAAGAGGAAGAGAGCTCTCAAATAAATAACTTAACCTTACACCTTAAGAAATGAGAAAAAGAACAAGCTAAAACCAAAGCATGGAATGAAGAAAATGGTTGAGAAAAGCAATTACGTGCATGAAGTCTTTTGCCAGACCCCCACACAGCTGCATAACGCTTGCTTAGTAAGCAATAAAGAGTCCTGACATCCTGTATTGGAGTGATCATCCCGTATGAGAATATCTTTCTCTGTTTCAGATTCAATGTGTACTCCTTTGTTCTTCTTAAACATGAGTATCAAATGGCACCTGGCCACCCCCCTGTTATATGTCCCCCAAAGGCAGGAGACAGAGTCCTTTATTCTGGGGCACAAGAAGGGTGCATGCTGGCCATTTGTTCTGCATTGGCTGCTTAGAGAAACTTGCTGCCAATAGGGAATCAAATAAAAGACTGATGATGCCCACTATTGAAGCTGATCTGCTCTGCCTCTTCTCTTTGTGAGCAAAGTATTGTTTCCTGTTTGTCTGAGCTGTGTTTTCCTTGGTGACTGATGCCGAGAAGCAGTGGATGGAAGTCTTCCAATTGCTTTTCCTGGTGATAAACAATAGATGCCATTTGCTCAACAGGAATAATAAAGTTTTGTGAAGAAATAAATTAATAGAGATTAAAAAATAGAATCAATGAAACAAAAAATTGATTCTTTGTAAAGATCAACAAAAATTAACAAATTTTTAGCTAGATTGACCAAGTGAGGTGTGGGGGGTGACGGGGGGGGGAGGTGGGGAGATTCAAATTACTAATGAAAGAGGAGACATCACTATTGACCTTGAAGAAATAAAAAAAAAAGATTATAAAGAAATATGATAAACAACTGTATGCCAACAAATTAGATAACCCAAGTGAAATGGCCTTTTTCCTAGAAAGACATGAACTACTAGAACTAAATCAAGAGTACATGGAAAATCTAATTAGAGCTATATAACAAGTAAAAGGATAGAATTAGTACTTTAATAACTCTCCACCAAGTATAGCCCATGTCCAGATGACTTTCCCTAGTAAATTCCACTCAATATTTAAAGGAGAATTAATATCAATTCTTCATGTTCTACTCCAAAATAAAAGGTACTTCCCAACTCATTCTGAGGCCAGTTAACTCTGATACCAAACCAGATGAAGATATCACAAGGAAATTACAGAACAATATTTTTTATAAATATAGATGCAAAACCCCTCAACAAAATACAGCCAAAATTCAGCAACATATAAAAGAAGATCCTATAGAATGATCAAGTAGAATTTATGCCAAAAATACAAAATTGGTTTGACATGTGAAAATAAGTCAATATGATTACTCTCCAACAAGCAATAATCACAAAGCTAGTATTTTTCTTTTGCTTGTTTGTTATTTGTTTATCATCTACTATTCCCATAGTACATATTCTGGAAGTATACTGTTTGGTTTCTAATTCCAGCTCTGTCACTTTTGGGCCAACTTACATTATCCATACATAACTCATAGAATTAATTGTTGTGAGGCTTAAATGTGGTAATGTTTATAAAATGCTTTAGAATGTGACTAGCTTTAGCATATGCTACTATTTATTTTGAATTCTTTTAGTGGACATCTATATAAATGATAAAATTTAGTATTTTTTTATATAGTCAAACCACATCTTAATATTTTTCTCCTTTTTGTTGGTTTTACAGTATCTAGAAATACATCTGTTTTGTCAGATTTCTGTGGTTCTCTGAGTACTTTGGTTCTTCTGATGCACATACACACATACACTATCTACACAACAAAGGATGCCCATGCTGTCATTCACTTCCCTTGTAGCAATTAGGTGGGACATCTCTGCTCTCCTTATTCATTCCCTTACATCTCCTCATCAGTGTTATTCCACTGTGAGGGATCTCTGAGTAGCCTTTAGCATTCCACTCTACCCCCACCCCAAACATTCCCTCCTCTCAGAAACACTGTCATGGTTCCCTGAGAGCCCCAGAGTTAAGAGAACAGATTTTGAGGGGGATAGCACTGCTGATGGGACATTCTGAAAATAACTGCACAGCATTCACATTTGTGCTTGCTGTGGAAAATAGATGCCATAGAGTGAAGCTTGATTTAAAGTCAGGGTGGTGACAGAGCACACCTTGAGTGGATTCTGAAATTCTAACCAGTGGGAGATTTTTTTAGGTAGACAGCAGAGATGAGAACAAGAACAAATAAACAAATGAAAAATGAACTATTCAGAAAAAATAGATTATCTCCTAATCACCTGTTAAAATGATAGTTTTATCATATTAAATGGAATCTCTTATCTACGAAGTCAATTTTAGCCTGTATATAGATATACTGAGAACTCTTTAAATTCTTTATAAAGTCATAAAATTCAGTAACATTTTAGAGCCTAAAACAGGGATTCTAATTATTGAGTTGAATTGTTATAAAACATTAAATTCTATTACTTTGAAAATGTTAAGGTGATCCTTCAGGATATAAATGCACAGAATTATATTTTTCTATTATTTTTCCTTTTGAGACACATAATGACAAAAAATTCCAAAGAAGGTATAGCATCATTGATAGCAGATCAGTTAAATGACTAATTATCTCCAGAAACAGCTCTTTTATCTAGATGACATTATCTTGCCTTAAAAGAGCCATGTCATGCAAGAAACAGTTAATATAATAAATACAGAACTGATTTCATATTTTTCTAAAAGGCTTGAGGAATCAGATTAAATAAACATACAAAGAAACATTATGTTTCTTGAAAAACTTTGTTAAAGGTAAAAGCAACTCTGAATTTATTTTAGCATGTCACCGACTTTACAAAATTAAAGTGTTATCTATTTCAAACACCAGTTTATTTAAATTTAAGTGTTATAAATGCCACTTTCTGTGACATAGCAAAAGAAAGTTTATAGCCTTAAAAAAAAGCATGATTTCAAAAAAGAATTATTGCATTAAAAATAGAGCAGGAATTAACATAAATTTCATTCAAGATACACTTTCTTGCCTAGCTTCCATTCATAAAGGTAATTGCTTCATTTAATCTCACACCAAGAAAACAGTGGCATATCATATGAATTTAACTTCTATACAATTATCCAATATGAAACACAAGCCATGTGACACTTATACTCTGATGGATAGTACAAAGGTATTCATATCTAATGATTACTTTTGTACTCGGACAAGATACTCTTTCCTTCATTTCTTTGAAACATAAAGCAACAGGAATGAACAGACCTCTCTGTTCTTCCAGTTCACTCTACCAGTGAATAAACAAAGGATCCCTGAACAAGTCATAACTCTACTTCAGTTTTCTACTTGCTGCCAAGTAAAAAAAAAGCTTCCCTTTTTATCTCTATATTACAGTTTTCTGAAACAAATAAATAATAATGTATGAGTATGTACATATTATCAATGCAAATTTATAGAAACTGGAATACACACACATACACATTGCAAAGTGTGTGTGTTTAAACTGAAAAATGTGTGGTATTCAAATTTCAGAATGTTGAATACAGTCAGTATAACCCTTTTTCTCCTTACTTTTAAGACAGAACCTATTTTGACATAAAAATGTTCAGGAAAGCTCTGGAGAAGTTGGCTCACAACTGTATTAAGCCTTATAGATTTTTCTTTTACATGAAGCTCACACAGATTTTCTTTTAATAACAAAAACACTGACTGTTTACATTCTATTTCATTAAGCAAGGTAATTTTCAAATTTGAACAAAGTTTATTATCTTCTAATTCCTACCAAATCAATAGAGAATTACAATTAAGATGAATTTTACAGGGTGCCAATGAAAAAAAAAAAAAAGGCTACTCCAGAACTTCAATCAGAAGGGCATCCTGACTTGCTTTTAATTTTGTTTTACTCTAATTCTTTCTTTCAAACTCCATTCAAAATGCTGGCACATGTAAAAGTTTTTCAGAGACTCTTGCTTCTCAATTCACCATCAACTGGGACAATTACAATGATTTTCTTTACCAGTTAGATGTCATAATATCAATGACAGGATTTACTGAACAGCACAATACTGTCCATCAATGTTCCTATTATTGAATTGGACTGTTTCCTTCAGCTTTACTTTTTTAATATGACTTTTCCCCATGACTCAATGCTGTGGATACTTTTACATGCTTTTTAAATATAAACCTTTAAGTAAATGCACTACTACTAAAAAGGCTATATCTTCAAAATCAAAAGGCTTTCCATCTATTATGCCAAAACTCCAGACTTTTCATGTTATCCATACCAAAATTTTCAGATTTCTTTTGCATATTCCACATCATAGTTTCATATTTTAGACCAAATAGCATGGAATATTAGTTTTTGAGTTAGGCAGACCTATGTTTGAATCTCAACCCTGCTATTTACTAATTATGTGATAAAAAGTAAGCTATTTACTCTCTTTGAGCCTTAGGTCCTTCATTTGTAAGATAGAGATAATAGCTCTATAACAAAAAAGGCACTCTATAAATGATCATTGTTTATTAATATTTTTTTATTTTTAGTTGATATTTTAATTATATTTTATGATGGACCAAATATGCAGTATAATTTTGTTATATATACATATATATACACACATTCTCTTCAAAAATATATTTAAAATCTGAGACAAAACTTAAGGACTTGATTAATTCAAATAACAGAGATACGAGTAGAAGAAAAATGTTATATAAAGTCTAATATGCAACTCATAATTACATACTGGAATATTTTTAAATGAGTTTGTTAAAAAAAAATTTCTCTCTTTTTACTTGTGGAGTCTGATTAAGATGTTTAACCTCAAGGTTTATGCTCATTTACTTCTCCTTCTGCTGCCAGATTCATGATTTCCATATGATTTCTCACTGGAAAACTAGTGGAGTATTGGAAGTGATAAAGGGTTGTTTAAAAAACTAATCTATATCCATGAAAAGATATTTGTCATTTTTCCTTTTAAACTGCATAGTCTGTACTACACGTTGTAGTAGCAAATAATGATCATCAAAGTAGCCAGCTTTAAAACAATTTCACTTTGAATAGTTTCTCCCAAATACCAAGTAGTAAATACTGTACACATTTTTTTGGTTTTGTATTTACTGTAGAGCTAATAATAGATTATATAACCTATGGATTAAAAAATAAAGGGTATTAGAAAATGCCTAGAAAATAGAAAATTCTTTACTACTATGAACTTCTTTTTGATCAGTATGAATTACAACATCCCTCAGGTACAACCTTTTTTGATATCACTTGGCTTCTTATCTAACACGAAAGGAATCTTTACACTTGTGCACCTGATGGCTAAGGCCAGATATGAAAAAATCTTTAGACCACCCCCTTAGCCAAGTAACAAGTCAGAAAATCATAAGTGATCTGTAAGGCGCAATCATATAGGAATTACTGTTGGAAATGCAGTGGTGACTGCAAATTGACTAAGAGAATGCTTTCTCACCTTTCTTTAACCTGCAGGTATTTGTGAGATTATTTTGGTGGCTATGTTGGGTCTTCTGAGCAGAAAAGCTATGTGCAATGGAAGGACACTTAGACACCACCAGTCCGTACCTTGGAACTATGTGGAAGCTAAAGGGAAGATGTCCACAGCCAAATCTGGCCAGTGAAACAAAGCAGCATAAGCTAGTCAAAGCAGGTTTCAATACAATGTTCTAAACGTTCACAAATGTCATGTGCTTATTTAATCATTTTCATGGTAGTTGTTTTTTAAAGAAACTATTGGTTCCTAACTAAAAATTATTTTATAAACTAATAGGTATCTTTCTTCATCAAATATTAGTAGTATTAAATATGGGCTAGAGTATAAACAATCTAATAATGAGTTTTTAGCATATGTTTAGTTTCAATTGTCTTTTTTTCTCTAACTTAAGAATTAATTTTAGTTCAAAGAGGGTAATGTTATTTTTTAATATGGCCAATGTTGTTATTATTTAATCATTGTAATAATAAATATGCATAGAAATATTTAGATAAAGTGTCCATTTCGTTAAATGCCATAATTTGTCATTCTTGAGATACATACTTAAATACTGATTGCAAAGCACCCAAGGTTGGAGAAATCTTGTATAAACTGTTATTCATAATCATCCTAATTGTGATTGTCACCTCCAAAGTTTAGTGCATTTTGACCTAGCTCCTTGAAAGAAGTAAATTGCTTCAGAGATTCCTGGAATACCTTGAGATATAAGAAAAGCAACTGCACAGTGAAAAAAACATGGGTTATAAAGACTCACAAATTTTGTTAAGAATCCTGGCTCAGTCATCTAATTGCTTTGTGATATTAGACAACTATCTTTTTGAGCTGTCTGAGATCCAGTTTCCTCATTTAAAAACTGAGGTTATAATAACTTCATCATGATGTATTGTGAAGAGTAAATGAGATAACTTTATGTAACTCACTGAGCACATGATAGGGATTCACATTGTAGGCTGCTATATTACAGAACATGTTCTATATTTTTTATTATAACAAATGTTCTATACAGAACATTTAAAATAAGGCTTGCCACATCATTATAAGACATAGCATAGTCCATTAGCAGAGAACCTCTACCTCACATGTAATTTAGTAAGAAACAATGACTTGGAAATATTTTAGGGATAACAGAATACCAATATGAGAAGTGAAAAATATTTTTATTCAAATGTTTTATATGTACAGACAGAAATATAACACAAGTCACAAATGTGAGCCACAGACATAAAATCTAATTTTCTAATAGCCACATTGAAAAAAGTGAAAACAAAAAAGTGACATTCATTTTAATAATATATTCAGCCTCATATATCTAAAATATTTTCATTACAATACAATTAATTTTAAATTATGAATGATATTTTACATTTGTTTTTTTTTTACTAAATTCTTGAGATCCATTGTATACTTTTCATGCACATACAAAATTTATATATAAAGTTACACTTAGTGCACATTTCAATTTAGACTAGCTATATTTCATATGCTCAGTGGCCACATGTAGCTAGTGGCTCTCCTACTGGAAAATGTAGACTGATGAACCATCTGGATGAGTGGGCTGAATTTATCAATATTCATCTCAATGTTCCAGCAGCCTAGGGGTACAGCCACTGCTACACATTTTCAAATTCTTAGTTTTACATATGATTCTCAAGGAAATCTATCTTCTCCATTGAGATGCCTAAAAGAAACCTTGACTATTGAATTGTGAAAAGCTTTTCAAGGTAAAATATAATTACAAATGTTTTGAACTCATCTTTAATGTTTCTTCAAAAGGGTTTAAATAAATATAGATTCTTTCATCTAACAAGGTTGATTTTTCTCCTGTAAAAGTTTACATAAAAGAAATGTCAAAACTCTAATCTTTTTTTCCCTGGTGATGCTTTAATGTTAAAAGTATTTTTCTAAAATACACACCATATGTCATCAGGGAAGAAGAGAAAATTTTTTCATAAGTGAATGAAACTTCATAATCAGCCATATGAGCTACAAGCATTTCAAACTGTTGAAATAAATAGAACAGCCATTATTCAATGAGGCCATGTGTCTGTTCATATATTATAGACAGTAATTACCTAAAGTACCAAGAACTAATGTCAAACCAAAATTTAAACACTTAGTTTTTAAAACCTAATGAAATGAATAGCAAGGTTCTTTTATGCTTTGGAAGGGTTTGTACATCTAGCATCAAATATTGTACCACAGATGCATTTTGTCCATAAATACCTACCTAATGCTTTGATACCTACTGAGTTAAAATTCAAAGCTAAACCAAAATAAGAAAATCATAGGTAATTGAGGTACTTAAGTTTTCATCAGGAAAAAAAAGTAATATTCAAACTATTTTTATACATAATACAATTTATTTTCTTTTTTTTGTAATTTTATTGAGGTATAATTGACAGAAATTATACTTATGGTGAATAACATAATGTTTCAATATATGTATACATTGTGAAATGATTAGCACAATCAAGTTCATTAACGAATTCATCCCTTACATATTTGTGTGCTGTGTGTGTGTGCACATGCGTGTGGTAATAATATTTAAGATTTACTCTCTTAGCAAATTTCAAGTATATAACACAATTAACTACAGTCAGCAGCTGTACATTAGCTCCCCAGAACTTACTCATTCTGCCTAGCCAAAACCTTGTGTCCTTTGACCAATACACCCCATTTCAAATTAGGTTTTATTTTTCCATGAAAGCAATTAATATAAATCATCCTCATGATTTCTGAATCTCCTTATCTTAAAGATATAGGATACAAATTGTTCTAAGGAAGACTATGAAAACTAATAAAGTTATAACTGAACAGCAATGAGTTGAGAAGTATTATGGCTGGAATTATTCTGGCTCAACCCAAAAATATATGTGCACAGAATATATTTTGTTTAAAATAGAAACATATTTTCTAATGTATTTCCTCATTTTACATTATAGCTCTTTGTTCTGGAAAGAAAATGCAAAACAAAAGCTTCTCCTGCATGAAGTGTTTAATTTCATCAAGTAGAACCAGGGACCTGGGAGTTGAGTGGTGCCTATGCTGGAGCAGTTGATTTGGGAAAGGAAAATTCTCACCAATGTGCAATATCTTCTTGTGCCTCTCTTTCTTCTTTACCCAGGTGAGGTGGTCTCTTAAATGACTTAAAGCATGAACTATTTGAGGGTTCAATGAAATAGTACATGTATAAACACCTAGTATGTAATAGATATTTAATAGATTCTTTTTTTTATGTGAGGAAAGGTTAATTAGGATGGATAGAGGTCATTTTCTAGGGGCAGCAGGGACCCAGTTACAGACCTGGAAATGGAAAGAGACTAAGCATAGAAATGAAATATTTATCTATATAATGTTCAAGTTACAAACCCTTTTAAAAAAACTTGAAACAAAATTTTCATCATATATAGGAACTGGTAAAATCAATAGCCTACAGGAAAGCTGTATATTTTTTAAGATAACAAAATACTTTAAGGGCATTGATTTTTAAAATAGAAACATTTATTTTATTATCCCAAATAATGTTATTTTCAGAAGCAGAAACCAAATAAAATAAAAGCCCATTATTTTATACTTTTTAATTGTATCTTGTAAATTATTTTTGGATTCATGACATACTAAATTCTAATGCATTTATATTACTACTGCCTATAACTTTTTGTATAAAATCCAAGAATGCACAGTAATATAAGGCAGTAAAATTACACATTGTATAAATCTACATTAAAATCCACATGAAATATCCATGTATTATTATTATTTATAAGAGTAATTTCATCTTGTGATTCTGATCAAATCATAAATAATGACATGAGGCCTAAAATGAAATTTAGCATTATTGAAATATGTGATTGCATATTTCTTCCCTTTTTCACATTTAAAAGTTTAAAACATGACATTTTGGGTCAACATTTAATATTCATATTTTAAGTATAACAGTGAGATGCCATCTATCTGACCAACAAGGCTTTAATGCTGTAGGCTGGATGTAGCTGCAATTGAAAAATTCAGAAAAAAATGTTCTTTTCAAGATATACATATATGTGTTTTTTTATGTGTACATATACTGTGTTATTTATATATATGTGTGTGTGTATTTGTGTGTGTGTATATTCCTATATATATAAAGTTTTTCCAAAACTGTTGAACATAAATGATGTTCGTAACTAGTGTTTCCAGTAATGAAAGTCTAGTTGTAAAGAACTGATATAAATAATTTAATATAAAATGCCCTTAGGGATGAGAAGCATTGTCTAGATTGGCTCTCTACATCAAGTGATAAACAGTTCACTTCACTGACCAACAATCTGTAAGTATCATTAGTCTCCAGTAATGTATACTCATTCTGAAATATGAGAGGGCTGTTTTTCAAAACTTATTTTCTGTAGTAAAATTATTTTTAAATGCTCCTAGAAAATGACTGAATAGTATGTAGTAGAAAATAAAATTATTCTTACAGTAATTTGATAGATGACTTTCTTACTAGTGTTTTTTATTCTCTGGTTTTATTTAATTTCAGTATTTTCTCTATAGCTATATGTGTATGTGTGTGCATGCATGCATGTGTGTGCTTGTGTATGTTAGGAAATTGTGAGCTTGCCATATCCAAGTCTGTATCCTGCCTTTTCACTTAACTTGTTAAATTGTGAATATTTTTACCAGAAAACTCTAATATCATTCAAAAATGCTATCTTAATAGTTGTGTAATATTCCATAACACAAATTTATTATATTTATTTCGTTTTATTATTAAACATTTAGTTGTTTCTAAATCCTGGTCAACATCTGGCACCTTCTTAAGGTATGCTACTAAATGCATAATAATTACTAAATCAAAAGGCATAACTATTTTATGGGTACTTTACAAATGGTAAAATTTATTTCTTAGAAGGGTAATTCAAATTACTTTCCTCATTAGCTGTGTATGAGAGTGTCTATTTTTATCTTAACCAGTAGAAATATTTTTTTAAATCTAGGTCAATTTGATAGGTAAATATAGTATTTTGTAGCTTTCATTTGAATTTCTGTGATCAATATTGAAGTTGTTCAATTTATATGTTTGGTAGTCATATTTATGCATTTTTCTATGAACTTTTTCTATTTTCATATTGTTTTCCTAATTGATTATTTCTTTATCTACTGAGAACATTAAAACTCAGGCCAATACCAGAATACTTTAATTTGATCAGTTTATATATGTCTCCCTCAACCCACACATACTCACACTATTCATTAATATGTCTACCTCAGACTTACAAAGTGTTATATGTCAATCATATCTCAATTTTTAAAAAGTAAAAGAATTTTCACTTGGTTATTCTTCTCCTGTTTTGATGGGTAATTTTATAAAAAGTACGAGGGTAATGTTATACACATAGCATTTAAAGTTATAGTTCAAAAATGCATTGGTTCTTAGACATTTGTGTTTCAAACATCAGTAATTTTCTTTTTAACTAGAGGTTCAATATAGAGTCTCAAAATATTTTTCCTTCTCCCTTACCCTCCCCTTCTTTTTCCATATTGTTGTCTAGGTAATTAACTATCAAGAACAATAAACTCTTCATAATGTTCATTATTCTTTTTTAGCAGGAGAGTAATGAAATTTTCTTCCTGAATAAATTGGGTCTGAGATTTCCTTAAAGCCTTTAATGCCTACTCTGTGTCAAAAAAAAAAAGGGGGGGGGAATTTAAGCTGAATCTTTAGATATGGATAAAGTTTCATAGGTGGGAAAGGGCAGAAGGCCTTCTAGGCAAGGGTGGAGCATGGTCAAAGTCACAGAGATGGGTATATGGGGAGCTTGTCGATGTGTGAGCAGATTGTGGGTAAACTGGTATATATGTCAAGAGATGGAAAACAAGAAATGAAGGGCAGGGATAAAGAAGCAGACACTGTAAACCTTGAACACTATGCTAACAAGCCTGCATTTTTTCTGTAAGTAATGAGGCTGGAGGCATGGGGCAGTGAAGGTGGGGTGGAGATGGTCTCCAGGTAGGGTTTTATAGCTCAGAGAGGAAAGGTTTCTGAGTGATCTGCCCCAACCAGCATTTTAGGAGGCTGATGCTAGATGTTTTACTTTGTTAAGCACTTGGTTGTGACCTTGGAAATCTGTGCTTGATTTATCTAGAGGTGAATGACTTTAATACCATTTTCTTCAACCACCTAGGTAGGGTACAGAGTCACAAGCTAAGAGAATAGTTAGGACTGCTTATAGATTTCATCAGATTATTTGGTATTTCCAATTATTCTGTGGCCAAAGTTGTAAGTTAATCCAACACACAGTTTTTAAAATCTATGTTACATATAAATGAATGAACTATAAAACAGTGGTCTGGAATAGTGGTCAAACTATAGTTGGCCTCACATTGCTATTAAAGATGATTAAATGGCAGGTCTCAGGGGAGCTTAATCTGTCATTTTATAACTACCCTTAAGATTTCCTTAGCATAAGAAAAGCATCCAATCAATGGCCTTATAGGTTTTAAATGCTGGTATCCTGAAAGAAGCTTTGAAAGCATGGAGCTTTCATAGCTCATAAATTGGCCATGACAGATCTGTCAGTAACCACCTTTTAAATGCCTCCCTGGGATTTCAGGTTTCCATTTTAGAAGGCTTGTTTTCATTTTATATCCAGTTAAATTATGGTGATGCTTCAGCCTTTTCCTTTAATAATGTTGTAAATCTCTTTCAAAGATGAATGCTTGGGCTTTTTAGTGCATCCATCAGAGTTGTCATTCACTCTGGAGTACAAGCTCTCATCCTGGTAATGCTACTGCTTTCTAGGATGAGATTATATATAATGGGGGAAAGTGTTGGGACATCTACCAGAGCAATCAAGTTACTGAGAACCCTTTCAAAATCTTGACTGTCTTTGGATATTTTGTCTATTATATGGATTCTAGTTGTTTGATAATTCTATTTCCTGCAGCCAACAGCTAAGAGTAGCAACTGAGCAAATTTGTCCAATGAGAGATTATATGTAGTTTCCTACATATGTTTGAATATAACCTTCAGAAAAATAAACAAAAATCTTTCTCCATTAAATACCTTTACATTTTTTGTAATTAAAAAAAATAAAACTCGTGCATAAAGAAAATGTTGCTTTCTCATTCTGTTGCTTTTTTTCCCCAAAAACTTTTTTATAGTTGATTTACTCAGTAATATTATAATAGTTCGCTATTCTCTAATGGCATAAAGTAGAGCTGGTCACCACCATACAAACTTCTGTTTGTAACAGAGAAAAGTAATAATCTGAAAATACAGATGACAGCAATAACATACGTGAATTGTAATTTAAAGGCCTTAAATGACACTGTTGTGAGCAGAAATGGGAGTTTTGCTAGTGCTGATACTTTCAATTAAATGGGCTGAAGATTGTCTACATACTCTTAATAGTGCCAAATTTATTAACGAGGCAGTGTTGGGTCTAATGCTAATCCCAACTCCCGTTCTCCCTCCTCAGCCTGCACTTCTTGAGATGATTAAAAATAACCATTCTTTCTAAGGAACCGTCAGTCAAAGCTCTGTGCAGTGTGTAGTATATGCAGGCCTGGAAATGTTTTCAGACCATCCAGCATCAGTTCACTGGAAGATGCCGAATAAATTAAATCAAAAATATAAACCCCAGGTTGATGTGTTTGAACTTCTCAGCAAACATTCCTCATACATATTTAATTGCTCCATTGAGATTTTTACTGTTTGGAGAGGTTTCAGGCATTATTTCCATTCCATTAGTAAGCTTGCAGGGTGTCTACTCCTTAACTCAAAATGATTGATTCTATAAATGCCTTCCCACTTACTGACCTGAACACTAATTGAGTTTATGTGTATAGATTAAAAGAAAAAATGTGTTCTCAGAAATTGTTCAAAATATACTGCTGTCATTTAAATTCCTTGTACAAGAGAAAATGGCACATCTAGATGATGACACTAAATATCTGAATTGGATTTTTAAAACATGCTATGCAGCAGAATAAGTTATAGGAGTTGGAGAAAAAGCAGCTGAAATAGATTTTTCAGCACAAAAGCACAGTCTTCCTTAAAAAAATAAATAAATACAGTGGATATATTCACATCTTATTATGCCAGTTTCCAGCTCTTCTTCATGTGGTAAATGTACTTATCATAACAAAACATAAATTTCTTGTACTCTATACAGAATTTAAAACAGAATATCTTATTATTTAGTTCTAATCAAGAGGGAAAGCTAAATGTATCTTGAGATCTTTTATAGACAGACTAAAAATGATGAAGTATACATCACCCTACTAGCCAAGTAAATCTTCTACCTTCATATGTAGGTCATTAAGATAAAATATAACTAATTAATGCTAACAATGTGATTCAGCTTGAAAATTTAATCTTATAATTCTGTTACCCTATAGACTATGGTCGAATTAAAATTCTTAAACCTTTAGCCTAATATAAAATAAGTAAAAGTATTTTTTCCAATATGGTGCATTAATAATTATTTTGATTCTGCACATATAGAATTATATGAATGCTCCGTACATTTTATATGTAATGCATTTTTAAATGGTTATTTCTTATCTAAGAATATAACCTAATTTTAGAAAATAGAATTTTGTTTTCCTGATCCTATTACCTTTTTCCTAATAATCATTCTAATGTCCACCAAAGTGCTCCCATTAGTTCTCTGGCTCTACCATCCAGAGTTCTCAGCATCACTTTTAATTTCTTTGAAAATCTTTCTCCTTAAGTAATTAAATTTAAAGAATAAATTGTTTAAATTCATTCATACTAAGTTTTTAATTTTTTTAAACCTGAGAAACAAGTAAACTCTTAGATTATAATAATAAACAGTGTACCCTCCAGGGTTTCTCAAGTATAGCTTTCTGATCGATTGAACCTGGCCTTAAATTATACAGAATAATAACCTAGAAGCCCATTTCTGTTATACTGTGAAGACATTAGTTCTATTCTGACCTAAATCTGATAATGCTATCATTGGAAAGATACTATACAAAAAGATATAAGAAAGATTCAAAATCCAACATCGACACAAGAGTATTAAGGATTTTTAATTTCTAAAATTATCTGGAGTTGATTGGGAACACATGATTAGATGAGAAGTGAAGAATATGTTAAAGATATCAAAAAAGGAATTTTTGTACTATATGTGGAGCAAGAAAAGAAAGAATAGAACTGCTGGCTGACTGGTAAAAGGAGAATATGTGCCTAATAAAAATTTCAAGAAGATTTTTTAAGTAACATAAGCTCACTCTAAAATTTAAACATATAACAGAAGAATAGCTCCCCCAAAAAAATCCTTAAAAAGAAAAAAAAACTGAATACTGATCAGTATTAAAATATATTGCAAAGCTCCATTAATTAAAATAGTTTAATATTAATAGGAGGAAAAATACGCATCACGAAGACTAAAAAGTCCAGAGGTTAGTATGTAATGACCATGGTATTTCAAATATGAGGGGGAAACATGGCTTATTTAACAAATGATGGTAGGACTATTAGATTGCCAGCTTCAAAAAATTGGTAGATTTCTTATATTATTCTCTAAAACAAAAGAATTTTCAAATGAATCAAAGGCTCAAATACAAAAAAATGAAGTCATAAAACTACCAGAAGAAGACAAAAGAAACCCAAACACACACTTTTTTCATAATCTCAAAGCAGAAAAGAGCTTCTAATTATAACACAAAGACTATATGCTATAAATAGAACAATTGATAAGTTAAACCACATAAAAATAAAATATTTCTGCATGGCAAGAAAACAACAACAACAAAAAAAACACCACAAAACAGCAACCCTAAACAGAAAGCCCACCATTACCAAATAAAAAGGAAATTATCGATCTTATTCAAAATAAGATAAATACAAATTAAAACTACAAAGAATTGCCATTTTTTGCTATTAAAGGCAAGAATTTAAAAATTTGATAATATAATGTGATCATAAAGTGTCTGATAAACATAAAATATAAGATATGTTACTGGTGAAAGTGCAATTCAGAACAACTTCTAAAGAAAGCAATGTGTCAATATCCACTGAAATTAAAAATTCACATTCCCTTTGGCCCACTAACATACACTAAACTTCATACAATTGTGAAAAAATATATGTAAAAAGATAATGCTGCAAACATTTGAAAACAGTTAAATATATATCAGTTAAATTATGCTTCATCTATGTAATGTAGAAAGATCTTCGAAATATATTATTAAATGAAAAGAGTTGTGGTGAAGAACAAGTTTTGGGGGAGAAGAATTGAGTGACTGAGAGATCACAGTAGGAGAGGATGCAAAGGCTACCAGTTGTTGCAATCTGTTCCCCGCTCTTTTATAGGGATAGAACACTTGATTATTCCATAAGCACTTGGTAGCCAAACCATGAGTAGCCTATAACTGTATTTGGGCCATTAGGATGCAAATATAAGTCATATGTGCAACTTTTGGGAAATGCCTTTAAAAGAAAAGAGAGATTTACTCTCTTCATTACTCTTACCCTCCTTCCCATGGGCTGGAATATAAAGATTAAAACTGGATTTCCAACATCTCTCTTGGTCTATGAGTTAAAATGCCAAAGACAGCAGTACATTAAAATACAAGGGGGTTGGAAATCAGCAAATCATGCTGCTGTAATACTGACCTTAAACTGCCCACTTCTGGAGTCTTTTTGAGCCACTAGTATCCTTAGGTTTCTATAACTATTAGTTAAACATGATCCTAACTAACATAGATGGAGATTCATTTTTGCCCAAATATATTTTCACTGAAATTGTTTTTATGTGCATACATATCTAATTCAAAACAATTTCAATATATTATTATTGTAAATAAAAAGAATGTTATTTTATCAGATGAAAAGCAGAAATTATCTCTCTTTTTGACTTATATCTTTTGTAAATTAGTAATGATCTTTAAAACTAAAATTTAAATATGAGGTACTACCTCAGACACTTGTAGAGTTAAAGTATAAAATAGCAACTATCTCTTTTATATCAGTTTTCAATTCCAAGTGCATGCATGTGTGCATGTGTATGTGTGCACATGTGTGCATGTATGCCTTTATCCCAATGTACTAAGCAGGTAGGGTATTGCTGACCTGCTTTGATAGACTTATGGAGGGACAAAGTCTAAATGTATGAAGATTATCTAATGTCTCAATCTAAAGTCATACTTTATATCTTTGAAATCAATATGGTAAATTTCGTGCCAGTGATCAAAAAATCTCTGTAATGGATTACTGAATGGATTAGGACTATGTAAGGATAAATATGAAAATAACTAGGAGCCAACATGGTTCAAGAATAGCAAGTAACACATATTAACAATTTTGTTCTGATTAGGGGTTTAATCTTGACAAAGAATAGTGATGTTGTACCAAGGAGCATCTTAATTTTAGTGTATTTCATAAAAATTTTTTGATAGGACAAACCTTACTGCAGCAGGTAGAGTTTCAGCTTGTTAAATTGCCATTCCCCAAAAATGATAAATAGCAAGAGCTATGATGCTGCCTGTGAGGGAGCAGTAAGTAGTGTCAAGTTGCCAGGTATGTGTTCATCTTTGTTCTGTTCAACATTTTATCAAGAAGTTAGATAAACATTAAGAAAGTATGCTTATACCCTTGTGACTAATAAAAAGTTGAGAAGTATAACACCTTGAATGGCAAAATCATGATTCAAGAAGATCATGGCAAGCTGGAATTCATAGTATAAAACTAGAAATAAATAAAATATATTTAACAGAGGCAAATTAAAAACCCTACACTAAAACTGAAAAAAAGGGAAGAAATATATATATATATATATATATATATATATATATATATATGAAAATGGGGAGAAGTATATATATTACATATATATATTACATTAAGCTTAATTCAAACACACAATGTGTCACAACTATAAAAATAATCTAAAGTAATTTCAAGTAAAATTAAAACAATTACAGTATCTAGGGCAAAAGATAATGATCCAAATGATAGGCTGACATGAGGTGTACAATGATCAGTTGAATGCATCCATCTTATGAACCATTTTAATAGAGTTAAAACCAGTTGAATTTGTTATTTAGATCCAGGATTAAGCTATTATGAGCATTACTATTGAGAATGGAGTTGCAATTGGGTTGAGTTTTTATAGACAGATCTGTATAAAAAAGCCTCGATGTAGTAAAGATGAAACCCACTGCTTGCCTGCTTCCTCCTTCCCTCTTTCCTTCCCATTCTCCTTTCCATAAATGTTTAGAGTGTTAACTATTACGTACAACTATATTGGCATTTGAGATGAAAAATCAATTTAAAAGTCTCTCCTCATGTACCTACAATCTTTGCAAATATACTCTACACAAAACTGCTTTATTAAGCAATGCTTCACTTGTCTACGCTACACTTCTTTCAACTTTTCTTGTAAATGCTGTTGCAAACATACACATTTCTTCTTATATCTTCACATTTTTTTTAAAGCAATGTGAAATTTAAGCATGTTTCCTTGGTGGAATCAAACCTATGACCATACATGAAAAACAAATTTCATGTCTGGTTTTTCTTGAGTTTATAAGTGAGTTTCAATGCCCTATTTACACTTCAGCATTCTGCATGCATAAGTGCTCAGTAAATATCTGCAGATATCACTGATCTGTTTAGTGGTTTCAGTGAATACAGATTCAGTATGTGTATATTTAAAATACATAACTTATCTTCAACCTGTACTGTTTCATCTGTGCCCTGAGGTTATAGAACATTCATTTATTTATTCAACATAGTAATAATTAATGACTATTGAAGGCCATGCATTGTACTGGATAATGATGATTAAGTGATCAAAAAATAGTTATAGTCCCTGTCTTAAAAGAAATTGCTGACTGATGGGGGTATATAAACAAATGTAGAATCTCCTCTAATAAGAAGGAAGGTGGTCTATGAAAGCAAGGAAAGACATTTAAAGAATAGTTGAGGGCCTAAGAAGACTTTACTGAAGAAATGATGTCTAAACCAAGTCCTAAAGACTAATAAAATATAAGAAGATGAAAAGAAAGTGTTCTAGGCAAATGTAACTTGAAAATTCAGTGACAGATAATAGGGAACTAGGAAATTCAGATCAAACCTTTGATGAAAACTAAAAAGGTTAGGTAAAATATAAAAACACTATTCTTTAAAATCAACAAAAAGCTAATACAGTGGTGAGGAATTACTGGGATAAAATATAGAAGAAAGATATTCCAGAGAGGTAAGCCTTCCAATCAAAGCTGGTTTTGCTTGGAAGAGGTCTGCTCATCAATTGTGACTTGACAAACTTGAGCAGTTTGTGATTCAGAATGAAAGCCTAGTCACCCGCAGAGGTGGGCATTCTGATGAATCACCCTTGGCTTTACGATGAGAACATGAAAAGCTACAACCTTAAGATAGCGTGAACTGTTAATAAAGTAGCCCTTACAAAGACTCTCATCCCAACTTTATTACTTCATTCTGGGTCGTTCATATCTCAAGCCTTGAACTTATATTGAGAAAGATCTGTACCTAGTAGAAAAAAAAAAACAAACAATAACAACAACAACAACAAAAAAAAACACTCTGAAGAAAGAAATTATCTTAAGCCTCAAATTATTCTTATAAAGCGTTTTTCAAACACAAACCGTCTATTATAGAGCTAGTGATGCCCGGTATGCAATAAAACAAGATATGAAGTCTGAGAACCTATAGAAACAACATAAACATTCATTCAAAATATTCAAATATTAAAATTATCTGACATTGACCATTAAACAACTATGTTAACTATTTTCCAAGATAAAAACAAACAAAATGAACCTTGAGCTTTAAAATTTCAAGAGGGAATTAGAAACTTTAAGAATAATGTGGGAAATTAAAGAAAAGAAATACTATATGTAAAAATTAATGACTGAAATTAAGAACAAGATTAACATAAGATTAAAGAGGGAACTAACTAACCAGAAACAAGCCAAAAGAACCTATTGGGAACAGCACAGAGGGACAAAATGAAGAGGGAACAAACAGAAGCGAGTATATGAAAACAGTGGATACAGTGAGAAGGTTTGATATTCATTTAACTGGCAACCAAGACAGAGGAATGAAAGAGAATAGCACAGTGGTAGTATGTGAAAAAAAATAGAAATTAAGAAAATTATAAAGTGAGGACTAAAAATCTGTCCGATTCAACAATCATAAGAAGTCCTAAGCATGATACATATGTCGTCATAAATATATATATTTAAATCTACATCTAGGCACATCATTGTAAAAGAGAAAGAGACCCAAAACAAGGAGGAAATGTTAAAAGCAGTGACAGAGGAAGGACAGATTAAAGGAACTACTTAGAGTAGCAGCCAGCTTATTACCAGAAACAATAGAAACCAGAGGCAGTAAAGTGATATATTTGAAAGGATATATTCAGTATGTTAAATGGAAAAAAAGAACTTCAACCTAGAATTCTATAGTTCGCAAAATGTTCTTCATGGTGAAGGTAAAATTAAGCAATTTTCAAATAACTGAAGGATTTTGTAGCTAACAGACCTACACTTAAAGGAATAATAAAAAATTACTTCAGGCAGAAGTAATGATGCAAAATGATACCAGCTGGAAGTTAATAGATGAAGAAAAGAATAAAGAGAAAAGGAAGTAAAGTTGGGAAAAAGTAAAGATGTTAATATTATGTTTTGATAAGAATGCATTTCTTAAAATTCTTACAGTTAACAAAATTAATTTAATTCTAACAAAATTAAAGCTGGATTTATTACTTTCTAATTGATAAAAGAAAATAAGCGAAACGATGGAAAAAATACTATCCAACCAAAATTCTAACAAAATTAATTTAATTCTAACAAAATTAAAGCTGGATTTATTACTTTCTAACTGATAAAATAAAATAAGTGAAACGATGGAAAAAAAAAAATACTATCCAACCAAAAAAGGCAAAAAGGGTAAAAATTTAAGTGCAAATTTAGGTTGTAGATTTAAATCCAAATATATCAGTATTTACCTTAAATGTTCATGGACCAAATGTTCTAAAAAAATTGTTTTAACATTTTTTTAAAAGTCTATGTGCACTTAAAAGAGACATCTAAAACAAATATTCTAAATAATTCAAAGTAAACTAATGGAAAACAAGATACTACAATGAAAGAGAGCAGATATTCCTGTATTAAAAAGTAGACTAAAGGCAAAAAGCATTTCCAAAAATAATCAATACAAAATGATAACACGTAAAATAATTTAAAAACTGTATGCACCATTAAGATAGCCTCAAAATATGAAAATATATTGTTAGGACAATAAAAAGAAACAGATTCCATAATCATTGGAGACTTTTAATATTTACAATAGAGCTCTTAGGAACTGAAATGAGCAGATAAAATATATCAGTAAAATTATAGAAGAATTTAATACAATTAATAAACTTGAAGTAAAGGACATGTAGAGAACTAAATAGCTCCAAGAGACAGAACACACATTTTAAAACACATCAGAAGATCTTTTTAAAGTGATTATATACACTTTATGGATATAAAACATGTCTTTACAAATTTCTAAATGTTGAAATTATCCAAACTATATACTCTGGCCAAAATTCAATTATGCTAGAAATAAATAACAAATAGGTAACTAAATATTACAAATATGTAATTGCTAATAAAAATTATTAATATGTAATACTTAAAGCTTTAAGTACATATATTAGAAGAGAGGTGTGCCCGTGAACTGATTAACTAAGTTTTAATTTTAAGATGTTAGGAAAAAACAGCAAAATAACGTAGAAAATAAGGGGAAAAGAGCAGAAATTAGTGAAAAATAAAATCAAGACGATTAACAAGGACAAAGACAGTTCTCTGAAAAGCCTAATTAATGTTGAGAAACTTTAAAGAACAATAAATGAGAAAAGAGGCACACACACTGCTAAGACCAGGAATGAAAACGAAGCCATGGCTACAAATTCTGTAAACCTTACAGATACAAAGGAAGACAGAACAAGTTTATAGCAATAAATCCGAAAATGCAGACAAAACTGAATAAATACTGAGACAAAATTTAAGACAAAAATTAAAATGTGACTATAAATCATCTTTAACAATGAAAAGAAATGAACTATCTATAAAGAAAACATTTTCACAGAAAAATTCTAGGCCCAATGTCTTTTTCATTGAGTTCTGCCAAACATTCAATAAATAAATAATTCCAGTTTTATTCTAACACTTCCTGAGATCAGAAAAAAAGGTGTACAATCCCTAACTTATTCTATGATGCCAGCATAACTTAGACATATACATAGGGACAGTATTAGAAAAGAAGACAACAGGCCAATATTACATATAAACTAAGATGCAGAAGCTCTAAAGAAATATAAGCAATTGAATCCAGCAATAGATGAATAGTAAAATGCAATGTTATTAAATGGTGTTTATACTGTATTATGCAGGTTATTTTAATATTAGCAAATTAATTAACATAAAAATGCTCATAAAAGCACTAATAATAATATGAAAACTTGGAAGCACCCCAAATGTTCTTCAAAGTAAGAATGAACAAATAAAATGTGCCATATAAACACAATAGAATTTTATTGCGTTGTCAAAACAAATAAATTATAGATACAATCAATAAAATGTGTAAAATTTATCAACATAATATTATGTGAAAAATTAACTGCCATTATAATACCCTTTTATAAAAACAAGAAAAAGAAAAGAAAAAATAAAATATTTTAAAAAGAAAAAAATTTCAAAAGTATTTTTGCTTGGGTAGGCAAGGAATGAGATGGAAGCAGGCAATGTGAATAAATGCCAATTATTGTGAGCGACACAGCTATTGTTTTGTATGTAGCACTATATATATGTAATTATCATTAAAAACAGTTCACTAAAATAATTAAATGTGTAATGTGAGCACAAATGAACTAGAGATGAGATAGTTTCCTGATTCAAGAATTATGATTGATCTAATTCTGTGTACCTAAGATTCAAAAATATCTTAAAGAAAAAGAAAGAAAATCAATCAATGTAATTTACTATTCTAACCAAAATATACATGATCATGCGATTTTCTCCACAGATGTAGAAAATCACTTCCTGTAATGTAACATTCATGTATAAATACAATTCTAAGCAGACTAAGAATCAAAAGAAAATTTATTAAGCTAACAAAGATGAACTACAAATAAGTTCACGCAAATATCAACTTAATAAAGGCATTATTGAAATCAAGAATAATTTAACTTTCCTCACTTCTACTCAAGTCTTGGTTTTCGCCATCACAGTAAAGTGAGACAAAAATATAAAAGACATCAAGACAGAAAAGTAAAAGCACAACTGCCATTATTTGCGGGAGATATGATTAGTAAAAAGTTAAAAAATAATTTGTATATAAATCACTAAAATTAGTAAGAGAATTTAGCAAGCTTGCTGAATACAAGATCAAGACATAAAATCTAGTTTAATTCTTATGTATTAGCAAAAGTTAGAGACTGAAACTATAAAAATCTATAATTTACAATAGTATCCCAAAATATGCAGTCCCTAGTAATATATCAAATAACACATGTATTGGAAAAAAATATATATAATTTATTGTCATAACAAATAAGACCTAAGTAATAGGAAACCTAGTTCTTTGAATTTTTGAATTTGGAAAATCCAAAATTGTTAAAATATGAATTCTTCACAAACTGACTCTTCATTTCAATGAAATTGCAGTCAAAATCCCAGTT
This sequence comes from Cynopterus sphinx, assembly GCA_030015415.1. Classification (NCBI taxonomy): domain Eukaryota; kingdom Metazoa; phylum Chordata; class Mammalia; order Chiroptera; family Pteropodidae; genus Cynopterus; species Cynopterus sphinx. Next base: position 133,299,167 of record CM057380.1, read on the forward strand.
TCCTTGGGCAAGTTGATATGCTAAGGTCAGTAGAAATACTCACTGAAACATATAAACTTAACAAATATAACTATGAGTGAAAGAAGTAAAACAGAGCATGATTATGTAAACTAAAAGAGGAAGAATTAAACCATATTATTTAGGAATTCATATGCAATTGGTAAAACTATAAATAAAGTAATCGCCATAAAGTTCAAATAGTAGTTAACTTAGACACGCGAGGAAGGAGGTTAGGAGGGCGTAATATAAAAGAAGCATTGGAAGGCGACTGGATGTTGGCGATGCTTTATTTCTTGACTTGGTGGACAATACACAGAGTTCACTCTTTAATTACTCATTACATAATATCTCATGTTTAAGTCTTTTTCTTTCTGTGTATTTTATTTCACAATTAATAAACATAGTTTTGATGCTCTAGACAGAGGAAATAAAATGTGTAGATATCCAAAGGCAAGTGATAGTGTTAAGCCACCTAGGAACTTAAGACATGGGTTATGGCTAGAGCAGAGAGTGTCAAGGGACTTGCAGATGGGAAGTGACAAGGGATAAAGTTAGAGAGACTCAAGCAGAAATTTCATAATACCAGCTTTAAAATCCTAGTAAAATTTGTGGAAGTTCCTAAGAGTAGTCTTAAGGTGGAGCCATCAAAAAAACTAAACAGAGCAAACATCATATTCTGGCTTTTTGAGAGAAGAATGAGTTAAAAGGGGGCAAGGATGTAGGCAGCAAAATAGCTGTTCAGAAGAAAGAGGGTGATAGTTTGAACTGGGGAAAATGGCAGAGAGGGTAGCAAATAACAGATTGCACAATCACGAAAAGAAAGAATTTTCAGAAATTAATGAATTACTGGTTGTAGAGGTAATGAAAAGAAAATGAAACCAAATTAATGATAGTGCCATTCTGAGACACAAGGGAAGAGGGCGGGGGTATAAGAAGGGAGGAAAGTAAAAGGAGAAAGGAGGAGGGAGACAAGAGGAAAGGGAAGAATTGAGGAGAAAATAATGAGTTCTCTTTGGGAGTCTCTGGGACATTCAAGATGAGATATCCAGTAAACAATACAGTTTTACCATCCATTTCATACATATTTATTGTGTCTGCTATTCTAGGCACTGAGAATATAAGGGTGAAATGACGGAGCCCCTGCCTTTATGAAACATTCGTAAATCTGAATCTCAGGTAAAAGCTAGGGTGGAGATAGAGAAGTGGGAGTTATCATTTGCTTTGTACTTCATATTTTTTGGAATATAAAAAATATTTGTGAATAAAAGTAAATATTTCTGTAAAATCACAGCATGTGATTCAGTAAAGTGAATAAATAGCAAGCTGAAAGGATAGCTGTTATAGCAGGGCAAGGTGGCATAGTTAATTTTTCAACCAAGCTAACTCGATCACTATTCAAAAGCAGGGAACAGGTGTCAGCTCCTCCACTTACTAACTACATAACACTGAGCAAGTTATGGGCCATTCTCAGTCTATATTTCTTCATTTCACAGAGTCGATGTGCTGAATGAATGAGGTAGTTTAAAAGCACCTTGCTCAGGTCATAATAACGGCTTGACACTGAATCTGAATCCAAAATGAGGATAATAGGGTGCTTTTAGTTAATGTACAGGAAAGCACACCATTAGCACGTACATACATCAAGAATGTGACTGCAGAGTTAAGTAGCTCACAAAATGGAACAAAGGAAGATTTTTAAAATGCAAAATTAGTTTGGCTTAACGTTATTTTTATAAGTAAATATTTCCATTGATTTGTGTGTTGAATACAGCTCTATATTAAAAGTATTGAAATAGTTACATTTCTCCCTCAGAGCCTACACACGTAATCAATAAATTTTCTTCTAGTGTGGTTAAACCTAACACTTTTTTAAAGTGTTACAGCTTAATTGTAGTTCCCCAAAGATATCTTAAACAGTGGAATTGGTGGAAACATGAGCATATCTATTGTCTTTACCAGCTTTCCAAAACAAAGAAGCAAATGTGAGGGAAAGACTCCCCGAGATTAGAAGGGCTCAAGAGATGATTTCTAGAAAAGTGAAAGATGAGGGGGGAAGAGAATCAAGACGTAAGTTGCTCCTGAATCCCTGTGTGATGTGCATGAGCTATGCTATGCCCTTTCTTCTGAATACATGGCCCTACCTGGCAACTAGTACTAGAAGTGTGACCATGTCCCAGCCAATGAGAAGTCATGGTGGTATGACTCTCCTCACTCATAAATACAGAATGCATTTTTGGTTTTGTTTGGTTTGGTATTGATTTGTCTAAAGTCTTAATTATGCTAGGATATTTCATTAGTATCTCCAATATGACACTTAATAGGCATCTCAAACTTAACATTTAATATTTCATTACTCAAACCAGAAAATTCGGAAGTCACAACTCTTCTCCCACTTTCTCTGATATCAGCCTATTTGACATAATAATTTGAGTGTTTAATAGACACCTGTCCAAACAGAAATCTTCATTCTCATCTCCAAATCAAATCCTCTACTAATTTTCCATTCTCTAAATGGCATCACCATCTGCCCAGGTGCTCAAGGCCACAAGTTAAAAGTTGTCTTTGAATCATTTCTATTTGTTGCTCCTCATGTCTAGTTTTTCTTTAAGATATATTTGGAATCCATGTACACCTGTCCATCTCCACCATTACAATTTTGGTCTATGTCAACATCATGTCTTGCCCAGATCACTGTTTTTCATATGGCCTTCCTATAATTCATTTCCCACATGGGAACTAAAATGATTATTTTTAAAAACTGAATTTTCACAGTGGCTTCCTGCTATATTCCTTAGGGTGACCCATAAGGCTCCACACCACATCTTGCCCCTTACTGCCCCTTGGATCTACTTAATCTCAAATGACCCTCCAACTTTTCCACTTTTCACAAGTCACACTGGATTTCTTTCTATTCTCAAAAATGCCATGCCTGTTCCCACATAAGGGCTTTTACGTGAACCATTTTCTCTACATGGGATGCTCTCATAGGTCTTCTTGTGGCTGGTTCCTTCTTGTCATTCAGTTTTCCCATTAAGTACCCACGGGAATTTCCCTGGCTGCATAATTTAGTAACCTAAAGTAACCTCTTTAGGTCACCACACTGCTTTATCTTCTTTATTGCACAAACCGTTATGGGCTTTTATAGTTGGCTTTCCATATCTGTGGGCTCTGAATCTATGGATTCAACCATGATAGAAATATTTGGTGAAAAAATGTTATGTTGTTGCTGACATGTACTATGTAGTTAGGCCTACGATGGTTTCATCTGTATTGAACATGAACAGACTTCCTTTCTTGTCATTATTCCCTAAATAATACATTATAATAACCATTTACATAGCATTTACATTGTCTTTAATATTATAAATAATCTAGAGATGATTTAAGGTATACAGGAGGATGTATGTACGTAAAGTACTATGCCATTTTATATGAGGAATTTGAGCATCTGTAGATTTTGATACCCACAGGAGATCCTGGAACCAATCCCCCATGGATACCAAGGGATGACAGTAAATTATTAATTGATTATTTTTCTATTTGTTTTAACCCCATTAGAATATAAACTGCAGGTCCTGATGGCACTTATCTAGTTTTGCTCATATATGTTCAGTGTCTAAAACAGTGACTTACACATAATAAATAACTTCTTACAAATGAACAAATAAGCAAATCCTGTCAGTTTTCCTTCCAAAACATATCTAGAATAAATCTACATCTTTTCATCTCAGCTGTTTCCCCAATTGTCCAACCACCGATATTTCTCTCAAGGGTGCATCCAATGTCCTCTTAATTGGTTTCCTTGCTTCTTTCAGCAGCCAAAGTAATTTTTAAAAATGTAAATAAAATCATGTCATGCATCTTTTTAAAACATCCATGGCTTTCCAACTCTGTTAAAAAAAAATCTCAGTACCTAAATTGATGCAACCTCTGCCTGCCAATTCTCCCATATCACTCCATGCCCGACCCTAAATTCTCTAGATCTCTCATTGTTCAGCTGCAAAAATAGTCAGTACTTCTGGGAAGACAAAAGAAGCTATCTGTCAATTAAACTTTCTGGATCTCAGGTTCTTCAGCTGTAAAAATTGTATTTACTGGACACCTGCTGTATGCCAGGAATTTAGCAAGGGCCCTGGGAACAGACATCTGAATAGGCTTAGTCTCTGTCTTTGAGAAGATCAACATATAAGTAAACAAACTACATAATGGTGCAAAAAGAAAGCTGTAACAGAGAGAAATCTGAATGATGTGAGATAAAATGGTGTTAAATCTACTGGCAGACCTCAGGAAGGCTTCCCAGAAGAGGAGACAATGCTTTAAATGGTCCTTATATGGATTGTAAAGCACACTGAAAAAGAAAAGTATGAAAAATAGTATAATTGTTCAAATATAGGAATAAGTATTGGGCTTGTTTTCAGTAGTCTGTTCCATTGCAACACATGATTAGGCAGAAAGAGTTGTTTGAGTAACCTGAATGTCTAGCTAACTTGAAAACCCATTTTATTTTAACTGCAATATTTCTAAAATCTAATAATCCATTCCTTGCTTTCGTAAGCATAATAGACTAAACATGATTGAATCTTTTCTTTCATGATTGCAAATAATAAAGTGCCCCAGGGTCATGTTTTTGCAAATCAACTACTGCTGTGACTCTGTAATGCCAATATTGAATATGTAGGAGATTGGGCATAACATGAAATGAGCCAAAGGCATCCAGGTCCTAGGAAATGCCACTGTAAAATTTTATGATAGTAGGTTGTTTCTGTATTATTTAACTCTTTATAATTTTTTTTAAAACACGAATTGTTTGGGGATTAAAATTAGTTGGCTGATTTTCATTATATTTATGTTATACATAAATATTTATATTTATGTTATACTAAACTTTTGCCAGGGCTGCCATAGCAAAGTACCACAGACTCGGTGGCTTAACAACAGAAATTTATTTTCTTTCAATTCTGGAGGCTACAAGTCTGAGATCAAGGTGTTGGCAGAGTTGATTTCATCTAAGGCCTCTTTCCTTTGTCTTCTCCCTGTGTCTTCACATGGTCTTCCCTCTGTGGGTGCCTGTGTCTTAATTTCCTTATTGTAATAAGGACATCAATCATATTGGATTATAGCCCACCCTAATGCCCTAATTTTAACTTAATTACTTTTTTAATGTCCCAATTTGCAAACAGAGTCACATTTTGAGGTACTGAAGTTAGAATAGCAACATATGAACTTTGCGGGGGACATACCCAGCCTCTGATAACATGTATATTTAATATTATATATTAAACATGTATTATATATTACATGATATACAGCATATATTATAAATACATATTGATCTATCTATATCTATACAGAGAGATATATACAGACATAAATATAGAGAGAAATAAAAATAATACTGACTTCAATACATATAATATATTTATTGAATACACTGAGGTATAAGTGAGGTAAATTCTCCCTACTTCAGGACAGAAGAAAATCTATAATACTGAACCCAGGGAGTCTGCTGGCTATGTATTATACCTTTTAGAAAGAAATCATTCATTCTAACTCTACTATTTCAAGGGCATTTCCAATGACCTTTAACTCTCCCCACTCATCCCATTCCTATCTAGAGAGACAACTTTTCAGTCCGGTGCCCACTTACATGGAGTGGCCATGGCATCTGAACAGATTGTGAAATAGTAAAATAAAGAAAACTTCTGAATAAACATTGGTAGTAGTCCTGCCTGACTCTAGGCAATTGTGGCAGTTCCCCCAAAAGATATAAACGTTTTTTGCAGGGGGCTACATTACTTCTTCTATTTATTTCATTAAACATTTTGAGCATCATGTAAATATGGGATCTAAAAGCAGTATGATGGGATCAAATGAACATGAACATGGGTATTTAAAACTGTTTTTGTGACATTGGATAAACCTAAGTTTCTCTTGTATGTAATAGGGATAATAATATTTCACTCACAGGATTTTATTAAAATTTTGTGTATTTAATTTTGTTTATCTTTCAATTACAATTGACATACAATATCATATCAGTTTCAAGGGTTCAACTTAGTGATGAGACCTTTATATAACTTATGAAGTGATCAGCCCAATAAGCCCTGTACCCCTTAGACACCATATATAAGTGTGATAATATATTTAAAACATCAACCTTAGTAGAGAGTCTCAGAGATGTTAGTACCTTTTCTTCCTCTTTTAATCCAGTCCGGTAACTAAACCCTCATGGGAAAAAATGTGTTAAAGAATATTCCTATGGTGCCAAAAATCAGGGGTAGCTTAACTGGAGTCTTCTACAGCTAGAATGGATTAATACCAAGCAATGATACTCAGTATCCAATTCATCAACCTCAGAGACCAGTGGTTGGTGTTATGATAAATATATTGCATAGAAAAATTACACTGTAGTAAAGTCACTGATGAAGATATTTATATACTAAAATTGCTTTAATCAAAAAAATGAGTGAAGTATATATGTGTTAAATTATAATTCAGTTGAAAATGATATGATTTCTAGATAGATGATATAGATATACAAAAGTATCTTATGTTAAAAGGAAAAAATCAGCTCATTTATTCACAGGGGGAAAAATACTAAATTGTCTTTGATAGTTTCAACCTTGGCAATATTCTGTTCTTTTTATTCCAGCAACTCTATCACTGCACTTTTCTTGCAATGTAACTGGGGTAATTCAAATGTACAAGTACATTTCAATATAGTTTCATGGCAGTTTTTTGGCCTGTCATTTCTTCTCTGGTACTCACATTTCATTTCATTAAGTATGAAGTTACTTTATGGTGTGTTGTAAGAGAATCCAAGCCAGCTGTATTTTAGAAGTGTGAGGGAAAACCTAAAAGTGATGTGTTCTTTCTCAATTGGATAAAGCATACAAAGTATGTTTTTTGACATGTAGTCTTTGTTCCCTTTCCTATCCCAAATATACCACTCCACACAAGGACACCTGAAAATACTGTGCTAAGAAAATGCAGCACATAGTGATTCTATCTGACCAAAATTGCAAATATAAATCAATCACGCATATCTTAGGGCACTGAGCTCAGCATTTCCATCCCTTACAGACAGGGGAGAAGGTATTAGGGGTGGCTGCCTTTCCTCAGGCTTCCAGAAGACTGCCTTGGAGAGATGTGATAAGTGGAGGACTGAGGAACGCTAAAATAAGGTAGGCCTGGGGAGAACAAAGCTATAGTGATATTTTGAAATTCTTTATTTGCCCAACAATGACAGCTGCATGCATCGATTTATCATAGTGAAGCACACAGTCTCTGGCATAGGTTGGTCGTTAAAGAGTATTCGGAAGCAAGCCTAGCTTCACAAAGAAATTGGGGGATCATACAGACATGGCAGGGTTTTGGAGGCAAAAATGAAGCTCCCAATTACTTCCAAATCCTACTTTATGTGCTTTCTTATGCTTGAAATTTTGCCTCCAATTTCCTTTTAGAGTAAGACTCTACTTAATATATATGTGTGTGTGTGTGTGTGTGTGTGTGTGTGTGTGTGTGTGTATGTGTGTGTATATATATGTATATATATATATTTATATTTATATAAGACCTTATTTAAATACACACACACACACACACACACACCTATTAAAAGCATTACTCATTTTTGGTCCCTCTGTGCTAAACTTGTCATAGATGAAAGAGATAGAGAAGGGTTATTAACGAAAATGTGGATTTGAGGTAGATGGAACAAAAGAGTCTAATTTAAAGTATTTATATTTTATGGGTTCTTAGATTGACAATGATTGAAATCTGTAAAGTCTAAGACTGACACATGAATGTATATATAAAAGATGGTGTTAGAAGGGTCATTAATGAAACTGTCACAAACCAAGGATTACTATCAATTCAATATATGCTTGTGTGTGCATGTGTATGTGTATGTATGTGTGGGCTTCTGATTATCTATGTGTTCCCAGGGTGTGTGCATGTGCGTGCATGTTGTGTGTGTGTGTGTGTGTGTGTTTCTGTGTGTGTGTGAATAAGAACTTCAGGGCAGAGGCAGGAAAACATGAAATAGTAATAAAGTTAAAGGTCTCTTCCTTGAGAAAAAAGGAAAGCTATAAAGGTTAGGGCATGGTGGGGGGTGGTGGTAGAACATTTATCAAAAAAGATGAGAGAACACTAAGCTTTGAAAATAATACAAAGTTGGTAAGATGTAGGAGAACTGTAGATTGACAGCCTAGGTGATAGATCACATTCCAGAAAGTCAACATCTTCTAGAAGGGCTCAGCTAATTGTCCGAATGAGGCAACCATACTTTTCAGAAGCTTCGCTTGGCATTTTGGGTATTTTGGTTTGTTATTGAGCTGAATTTATGTTTTTGTTTTGATTTATTATGGGACCTCACAAGTTGGCCTGCACAAGTTATAGTTCAATGAGCTAGTTAAGATGAAACTCTGGTGTGGAAGGTAAGAACCAGGACCCTAAAACTTGTAAAAAAAATTCATGGTTTGTGAAGAAGGGAGTGCTTTGGATTAAAAAGTCAATGGCATATTCATAGCAGCAGTGGAATACCAATTTGAAGGAAAATAGAATATTTTTAGATAGCCATTCATTTAAAATCATGTATGAAATTAAGTAAATTTTAACACTGGCAGTAAGAACCAGACTCCATCAAACATGCATATAACTGAAGGGTCTTGTTCTAAATGATGGTCTATGTAGGAGCCACCACGAAAAGACAAGGTCTGTAGTAGAGGTTGAGGGGACTTCGACACAATAGAAAGGCCTAAATTACCTATAAAAACAGTGGCATTATAAAGTCGGAATAAGGGGAACTTAGTATAAAGAAATTCATATGGAGTGGTCAGAGGACTAATGACTAAAAGAAAGTTAAAGATTTTTCAAATTCTTGGCTTATGATTTTTTACTGAGGTGCACCCTTCATAGTTTCAACATCTTCCTGGCCCACAACCCCATAATATGTGTTTTATAGAATGCAGCATTCTGAAAAGATTAATCTTTCTAGAAAGCCTAGTGTGGGGCATTATAGCACTACTCGAATGTAAGACCAGCACAGGGATATAATATGGATTGTATTTTGAAACAGTTGAGCCAATATATTTCAATCCTTGGTAAGTCCTATTTTCTACTATCTCAGGGTTTCTCTATCAAAAGAGGCTTGGGGTTATTTGAACACAAGAGTGAAGACAATACAGGATAGATACAGTAGAAGGAAATTTCCATCCATAGAAATGAGAAAAATCTGCCCTTCTGGCCAAAGAGTATTGAAAGTAAAAGAAATAGAAGAAGAAAGAAGAGACCAGACAGAAAGGATCGTATTGCCTTACACCACCAGGGTCCATTTGAAGGAGGAAGTGGTGACGAGCAGAATTGACCAGATAAACATGTAGGTATTCGAGCCTATCAGGGCTTCTCTGACAGTAGATCAAGAGAGCTGGCAGGTCTTTCCTATAAAAGAATAATGTCACAGCTTTAAGGGCATTTGTAGATGGATGTAGTTAGGTACAAATATTGAACCAGTTACAGATATTTCTTAGAGAAGACATCGGTAGCATGGGACTGTTGAGACATGAGTGGGAGGAAGAAAGGCAAATGGAATTCATAACCAGAATAGGACTTTAAAGGTCAGACAGGATCAATCGTACCTCAGCCTTCACTATCCACTGATAAGGCTGAAACAACAACTCCACAGCAAAGATCCAGAGACTTTCCTCTCTATCACTTTAACGTTAAGTGAGAAAGTTAAGACAATGGGTGAGAGAGAAAAATCTAAAAAGCCAAACCATCCCAACCAGACAGACTTAACCAAATAAGACTGAGTCCTCCAACAAAAGTGACCAGTTAGATCCAAAGCTTCAGAGGTATGGCTAATCAGTAATTTAAAAAGTTTTGATGACCCCCCATACCTCCAAATCTTAGCAGCTAGAAGTAGGCTCATAAAGACAGCATCATGAGTTATACATCACAATATATTCTGACTTCTTTGTGCATCTGTAATATATTTGAGATATGACTGCACTGGGATGGGATTATATCAGTAAGCAAGACAAAAAGGTCCACCGTTAGAATTGTACTCTAAGGCTCTAACTCTGGTCATAAGAAAGGTGTGGTTCCTGCAGCTTTGAGATCCATCTAGAAGTAGGCAACAAGAGAATATCTTTCTATAAACAACTAAAGTTTACATAATAATTTGGAAGAAGGCCTCTCAAATTGTTAAAAATGGGGAGGATAGATAGCCGCCTCTTCTCTCTTCCTGATCTAATGAGGAAACAGTATGTCAAAAATTGAGTCTAAGTACATATGAAATGCTTATAACAGGACAGCATTTTAGAGAAGTATGGGATCTTAATCCACACTATCAACATGACTTATCCAAGATGATGTTAAGGTTGAATACATAGCCAGGGTAACATTTGCTAGACATCTCCACTGTAGAGTTGCTTGTTTCCCTTTTCCATAGTCTACTCTTTGGAAGCAAGTCACAAAGTCAGACCATACTGAAAGGAAGTTAAGCTTCACTATTATGAAAGAAAAAGAAGAATATCTATATAAATTATTTAGATTTCTTCTATATGGGGATTTCTCTCTTCTTCCCCATTTATTTATTCAATAATTTATTTATATCAGTATGGGGCCATGAATATTCATTTGGTGATCTGGATTACAACCTAATATTACATCATTTATTTTGTTGATCGAATTGTTCTAACTTTGGCCATCAGGAGCTTTCAAGTTGACTCTTACGTCCCTTTGACATTCCTCTATCAATTTGTTTTTGAATATTTCCTTACTTCTTGGCACAACAAAATGTTCTTTTATGGGAGAATGGCAGTAGAAACCAAGGTCTAGGCACTGGGTGTGCTCATTGCTACAAGAGTATCATTCTAAGACCTCTCAGCACACATAACTAGGAAACATAAGTATGTATTTTAACCTACATATACAAACATAGCTAAAATGATTTCTGTAACACTCTATTAAGCTAAAAGTGGTTTTATAATGATATCTCTGCCACTAACCTAGTAGTACATTTTTCATTGTAGCCTACCCTCCACACCCCCACTTTGCTCTTTCACAGTAAAATATCTGACTTCCACAACCTGGCATTCATTTATGCATTGGTTAATCCCAGTGTTCATGTAAAGCGGGCTTAGAATCGTTAACTCACAACCCATGAAAAATCACTTTACCAACTAGAACACAGTTGTTTATATCTAGTCCCCTTCGTTGTTAGTCTTTAAGTCCCCAGTCACTATTTCTTAAAGTTACTTAGATTAGTTTCTTTTTCCTCCATTTTTATGTCATTAAATACCTTACTAAAGCATAGTTTCTAATAGATGGATAGAGTTCAAGAGAATAAGCTAGTTAAAATTAACCTTTCCTTAGGATGTTCCTTTGAGTGGTTTTAATCATCATTCTAAGTACTTCATGCCTGCCCAATAACATAGATAACCCAGAATTATAGAATATTAGAATGCAAAGAACTTTGGATATCATATAGCCTATTCTTGCAATCAACACCAAAATAGTCTATCCTTGGCATATATTGAGCTCACTACTTTGCAAGGAACAGTCGTTCTTTAGTTAGCTGTAATGTTTAATACCATGTCACTAGTGTCCCCTAGTAAATTGCTAGGTTTTTGTTGTGGTTTTAAGTTTCAGTATTTAGAATATCAACTGCAATCTTTATTTTCAACCTCACAAATGTATTTTAAAAAATTAAGTTCTTAAACTTAAAAAAGATAAGACATACAAGAAAAATAGCAGTTGGCTTTTCATACAAGAACTTCAATGAAGCTTCTGTTAATATATCATGCTTTATTGGCATATCAAACTATGGATTGTACATCTTTTTTCTTTCCTAATTCCTGTAATTGAAAGAAAATGATATACAATTACATCAATTCAAACTATACAGAATGTTCTGATTATTACTATTGGTTACAGAAGCTATTAACTCAACATATCCAATCATCAGCAAATTCTTTTAGTTTGAATTATATTGATTTTTTTAATGGGGTATTAGAACATAAGTAGATAAACTCAAAAGATTCTTGGACTTTATGTCTTTTTTTAGTCAACCCAAATCCATCTGCAAAGAGAAAGGAAGGGTTAGAGCTAATAAATATGTGAAAAATATGGCCAATCATTGTTCACTATGTTAAACGTCTCGAAATAAGTGAAGCCGCTGAATACAGTATGGTGCAGGCTCTGAAATCAACCTGCTTGCACTTGAATCCCAGATTTGCTATTCACCAGCCATGTAACCTCTTTAAGTCACAGATTTTCATCTTTAAAAGTACAAATAATTATAATTACCTCATAGAGTAGTAGTGTAGATTAAATAAAAAATTAACTATGAAGACACCAGTGCTGGGCATACAAAAAGCACTCAATACATGAGTCATTTCATGATAGAATTATAAGAATATTTCAATAGTGAGGCAATAACTGAAAAGGTAATATGATTGAGAATCACATAGAAATGATTCAAAGCTAATGCTAATTCCTATGTGTAGGTTTGGGCTCCTGCATTGTTCATATGCAATATTCTGTGTAGAATAACAGCTAGTTAGAGAGCCGGATTATTCTTGGATTAATCACCACAGTCTATCAATAACTCAAACCTATAACTGGAAAGGTGGCTGTAGCATTGTACCAGACTTTTTCAGAAAGGACTCCATTACAGCGCAAAATATGGTTGCCTGAACTACACAGAATCAGGCAAAGCAGCAGGTAAAATAGGTAAAAAGTTGCTGAAATTGTTTCGATGCCTGAGATGAGGAGATAGTAGACCTGTATGCAGGATACCAGACTCTGTACAATATCTAAGCATTTTGAAAAAATATATATGTATATATTTTTTAATGTTAAGTGCTCGTCTTCTGGAAAACTTTATACTCTATTACTATGATAAAGAGAAACAAAGAATATATTTCTTACCATATTTAGCCCCACATTGTATGATGGCAGCAGTAATGCAAATGAGACAACCCCAAAAGGAGGGAGAAGCCCCAAGGGATAAAATTTGAGCTACTCACACACATCCTCAAAAAAACTTTCTACGAAAAAAATATGGAGGTTCTAGTTTTGTTTACCAAGAAAGATTGTACTCATTTATTCTGGCATCAGCAATTGAACAAATATTTATTAAATAACTAGTAGACCCTAGGAATACTGAGCAAAATAAAACATGGTATGTTTTCTCAACTCACAATGGGAAGAACATAATAAGAAAGCCACAAAAACACACTTTCAAGGCACTATTGGGAATAAAAACCTAAACTGTAAATCTCCATTTCTCATTGAACATTAGAGAACTTTGAGTGTCTTTGACTCAATCCCAGGTGACTCAGCGTGGGTCAACGCTGTCACTTGCCTGGTTCTGAGCTCAGAGCCTAGTTATGACCAGCAGACTTTGAGCAGTTTCTGAGAAGCAGTCTCATATTTTAGGGTAAGTCCTTGTGTGTACTCTGCTCTAAAACCCCAGTCCTGTGACAAGATTCTTAATACCAGAATAAAAGGGTATCTTGTTGCCAGTTTCCCATTTGGACCTGAGAATACTGACTGCACCAATTTTCCTATGAGTACTCTTGCTATTTGCTAGACCTCCATCATCTGAAGGTTCTACTTTTCTGTGCTGCTTCTTGACCTCTGATTTCTTCAAGGGCCTAATTAGAATCCAACTTCCTCTGACTAATTCCACGACTACCCCATTTCTCTTTGTTCATGTTCTCTTTTCGAATAGAACTCACAGTCAATATGAGGTAATTTAATTTTTGGTAACAAACCATCTCAGCATCTGCCACTCATTGTACTTAGGTGAGTTTTGATTTGCCCAAATCATGTGCATGGTTGTGGGGCTGGTATCATGACACGTGCTTTCTCTATCTTTTACAATTCTAGCCCAACATGGTTTATTTTAGGAACTCATTGAATCTTTGCTTAAAATATTGCTGATTCTGAACTATGTAAAACAAATAGAACAGGTTTAAAGAAGATTGGCAGATGGCATCATTTACTTTTCAAAATTTCATTGAACCAAACTGAAAATGTGTTACACTGAAAATAGCTCTAATTCCTAAGTGTATCATAAGAAAATCTTCATACTATACGATGTGTTGTCTAAGGCTCATCAAATCTTGAAAGAGTTCTATTAAATCTTAATCAACAAATGAATAGACTTTATTTCAGAATATGCATCTAAAAATACCTTTATGAAAAAAGTTTTCTTTTTTAGATTAAAAAAATCTAAGAAGCCTTGACAACTAAAAGCAATACATGTCTCTGTAATAAGTTCTGAGCCACATTAAACCAAAACAATCCTTTTATTTTTATTCTCTTTCTCTGCTATAAAAACCAAAAAACAAATAAACATGAACAACAACAACAACAAAAAACCCCTAACACTACTGAGATAAATGGCAAGCTTTGAATAAGGTCTAGAAATTAAAATATTATATCAATGTTAATTTCCTGATTTTGACAACTGAACTGTGATTATGGGAGAGAATGTTCTTGTTTTAGGAACTACAGTTTAGTATTTATTCTTTTCTCAAAAAAAGAGGTTCAGGAAAATGCGATGAAATATCCTTTCCTAAAAGAAGGACATTTTCTCACATGACTGCAGTCTATCAAAATCAGGAAATTAATACTAATACATAATTAACCATTATCTAATTATACAGCGAGAGAAAGTAGAACAAAGCAAATGTCATAAACTATTGTCAGTTGGGGAACATGGGTAAAAGATATAAGGAATTCTTTGTATTATTCTTATAACTTTTTTGTAAGCTGAAAATATTTGAAAATAAAACCATTAGATGTATGATTCAAACTAGTAAAATTTTAAAGTATTATTTTGCCAAACATGCTGTCTAGGCTGTTAAGGCTGCTATAACAAAATACCATAGACTTGCTTAGAAATGACATAAATTTATTTCATAAATTTATTACTGGAGGCTGGAAAATCCAACATCAAGATGTCAGCAGATTTGGTGTCTGGTGAGAGCCTGCTTCCTATTTGATTGATAGCCATCTTTTTTCTGTGTCCTCAAGTGGTGGTAGGGGCTAGGGAGCTCTCTAGGGTCTCTTTCATAAGGGCACAAATCCTATTAATGAGGGCACCAGCCAAATGACCTAATCACCTGCAAAGGCCCCACCTCCAAATACTATCACATCAGAGATTAAGTTTCAACCAAGGAGTTTTGAGGAGACATATTCAGTCTGCTGTACATGCTTTATGCAATTTCTCCTACCTCTAAATTTTCATAAGATTTCTATTTTACCTTTTGAAGCCTGTTTCATATTTTGATGTGTGGTTTAGGCATGACAAATCCTTCACCCTTAGCCCCCCAGAATTTTGTTCTAAAATACAAAACCCTATACAAAGTAAATAATTAAACAGGACATATTTATTAATTTAAAAATGAAATAGAGTTCCTTTCAAGAGTATTATTATAATTCTAAATAAACACTTGAAAGGCTGTGCGTTTGATAGTATTAACTGAAAATTTTGTCAAAATATTTTATATTTAAGAAAATAATACAATGTTTAATACACATATGAAAAAGTTTTTCCTCATTGTTTGACTTAACATCAAAAATGTTAGAACATTACTTTTCAACTATGTCTTTCCATAATTGCCCACCTCAAATAAAAGATGGCCTGTCAAAGTCACCAGTGCCTGATTCACTTCCAAAACAGTATTGATTTATACAGTAGAAGTCTGACAAAAAACAGAAATTCAGGAAAATTGATGACAAGAAACTACCCGGAATAGAATAGGAGCAGAGACAACACTGTAATTGGCAAATAATGAAATAAAGAGTGAGTGTGGAAAACCCTTTAAAAAAATATGACCTGAAGAGGAAGAGAAGTAGAAAGGGGTAGTTATTGATATATGTTTCCTTCCTAGAATGTATCATTGTTATAATTTTATTTGTTTAATTATTTCTTTATTTCTGTCTTATCAGTAGTCTAGCTGGTGAGAAAGACAGTAAATCTTATGTGAGGGCAGGAATTATGTATGCAGAATCCTAATGTAGCATTCCCAGTAGAATCCTCAGTCTATAAATATGAATGAATGACTGAATGAATGAGACGAGCTTGCATTTTTTTCTGACTCAATAGTAAAGCTCTGTCCAGCTTACACAAGGAGACAATAGCTCTTGTTTCTGGAATGTGGGTCACTCATACACCCAGACACTATCATCAGATTTTATTTAACCCTTCATCTGATCTGTGATACCTGCCTCTACTTTCTACCTCCAGCTCATCAGAAAGCTTCCTAAGTGCAACAACAAGCATCTAAGCATTTTAACCTTCGTAATTATCAATGCAGCCACCCCTTCTTCTAAAGAGAGAAGGCTTTCACAAAGAAACAGGATGTTCTGAAAACAAGAGCTGGTGTTACAGAAACAGTACTGCTGTGGGTAGCGGATAGTGGATCTTTGTGAGAGTAGCAGTCTGATCTTAGAAAGAAACGGCTCATTGATGGAAACTGTCATAGGCCTCAACTTGTCTTGGATGAACCCTCCCTTGCACTAGGGAAACTGAGGGAGGTGGCTCGGCCTTATTCAGTGTGTTACAAAATTAACAAGGATTCATGCTAGATAATGGTAAAAGAGTTGCCCTGTAAAGAACATCAGAGTATTAGTTACCAGCAATTCTGGTTTCAAAACCAATCAGTTATGAGTTTCCAACAGTGACTAATGTACCACAAAACTGAGTTTGTGAATCACCAATCTCAGAACCAGAAGAGAACCATAGTGAATCAGTAAGTGGCCATCTGTACCTTGACAACACTGAGATTCTATTCCCCGGTTCAACATGTAAACAGCTGATGGATGGTTATGATTAAAGTGATTTAAATAATGGCAGCTATTCTGATATAATTGTCACCTGAATGGAAGATCTTAATTCTAATAGGCAGATTTTAATTAAAGCATACGAAAACAAACACATTTTTTTTTAAAAAAAAGAAGACTTTGGTGCCAGCAAAAAACACTATTTTAGCAGCATTCTATTCTGAGACTTTTGCATTATGGCCACTGTAAATATTTTCAGGATGAAGATAAATACAAGGTATTCTACCAATGGTCACTTAAAGATGTGGGCAAAGGACAAGAGGAAAGATACCTGAGATTTTTAACAGGTCAAGTCATAGAAATATTTGCTGTTTTGTTAATAATGTGAAAGGCTTGCATTTTTAGTCTACTAAAGAGGTGGAGAGCGGGGCTTGAATCGTGAGAAAGAATGAAAAGACTGGCAGACATTTCCCATTCCGCTGAAGTAAATCAAGTCATTAAACTTGGTTAAATGTTGCTTTCTCTCTTTTAGAATTTATTGTTTCTATTTTAAATCAGTGCATGTATTCTGTGATATGTGAACTCAGGGATCTTTGGAATCATGATTTATACTTTAGAAACTTAATAAGTATGATAGGCTTCATAGCTCAAGGGAGTATTCCATTCAACCAGCAAATTTCAGACTGAAGAAGAATAACTCTGTTTCACCAATAACTGTTACACAGAAAAACTAAGCAGTATTTTCAAGTCCTTATTAAATGGCTTTCTTTCAAACATTCATAAATCCAAGGATTGTTCGTAGGCTCAATGTTGCTGTCCCAGGCTATAGCGATTAGAATGAAGGCCTATAATAGGGTGGTATTACTTAAGTAATTTAAGACCAGTTTATTTAATTATTTTCTGTTAAATTTCACTTGTTTTTAATAAATAAAGAAAAGAACCTAAGATAAATACTTTCAGGGACAGTATGGGGATAATGGTTGCTTCACTACAGTTCTACATCTCACAGTATTTTAATGAACTTTCTAGTTGCAGACAGAGCACATAATTTGTGGGTAGAACAATAATTACCAAGATTATATTTTAAAGTATTGAAAATACAAATTTCTAAATTTTTTTCAGAAAAAGTAACTCAAGCATTATTAATCCTATAAAGGCATCAATGAATCACAGACTCAAAATACTTTTAGTTATCCTTTTCAATAAAGTACTCTATCTGAAGAAATTTATAGAGATGTAGAAAATGGTAGATTTGAAGGTCCTCAGCAAAGTAATTAATTCAACAAGAATGCATTTAATAATTCCTGTGTGTCAGGCACTGTACTAAGTCCTAGGGACACAGAAAGATGCTATTCCTGTTATTGGGTAACAAGATATAGGCAGAAACATGTAGAGAACTTCATCACCATTTTGACTTTAATACGCTTCCTTAAACTTTAAAAGGTACTTTAACTAAAACCATATGAACTCTTTATTCTCCTTTTCTACTAAAAATGTTTATGTAAATTTTCACTACATAATTTAACTTAAGAGGCTTTAATTCAGGAACTTAAGAGGCAGCAAGTAATTTTAAATGAGCACCTTCTCTTGGAAAAGAAAAGAACATGCTCTGAAGAAGACAGATCAATAAATAGCCAAATCAATAAATGTATTTGAAATTTTCTTAGGGAATATTCATTTTTAAATGTAGATATCTCTCCAGTCTTCTCTCTCACCTTCTGAGAATGCTCACTGTTCCTACTTCTCTTTTCTTAATTATTCATTGACCCAGTACAAGTCTGATCTCTGTAACATTCCAGAAGTTAAATCCCATGAACACTTTTGATTTTTATCTTATTTGGCATATTTCCAGCATTAGACTGTTGACACTGCTGTCTCTTGATATATATGTTCATCACCTGGCACCTATGACACACATTTTTCACATTCCTCATTCTTTATATTCATCTTTCTCTGTCTTCTTCATAAATGCCTCTTCTACCTGTTCACACACACACACACACACACACACACACACACACACACAAATCTACAGGTTTTATCCTAGCAGATCTTTTATTCTTACTCTACACCCACTCACTTTACCCCAAATACCAGATACACGTAGATAACAACTATATGAGGGTAAAATATAAACCAAAATATAAATTTTAGTTATATTTCTGTCTCAGACCTCTCTCCAGATCATATAAGAAACTGCTTATTAGGTATCTCTATAAGCTCATCACCTCAACTAACATATTCGAGTCTGGACTCATGATGCCCACCAACACCTCCTCCTCTACCAGGATCTCCCATTCTTAGGAACGGTATAATCATCTGTTCAGTTGCCCAAGCCTAAACACTCAATGCTGTCCTTGACTTCTTCCTCTCTTTACTCCACGTACCTAATCAATCACCACATTTCCTCCTATCTGGCTCTTGCTTATCTTAAGAATATACTTTGGCTCTCTTTTACAAACCATCTGTGGAGCTTGCTTAGCACCACATCACAGTACCCACAGGTCAAACCATGATTAGGAGAGGAGGAAGTAGAAACAGTGATAGTCAGAGGTGAGAGAGATGATTAGAGGAACATCTATATGTAGAAATAAATACTCTATACCAATTGCTGGTGCTGCTTCCCCACTTTGTATTTCTAATTGGACAGAAAAATATATTATCAGAGTCCTTATTTTCTCTATCAAAGTTGAGGTCTCAGCACCATGGGGAACAACTGGTGCTGAATAACAACAATCATGATACCAGTTAAAATAGCAATAACTAATATGCAGTAGTGAGGACAGGAAGCCAGGCAGGTGGCTCAAAATTCTGTGCCCTAACTACTATTTCACATTGTACTCAGCACTTAATAAGTTTTAACTTAAATAACTTAATAAAAACAAGGCTTGTTCTAAATTTAACAAAATGATATCTAGAAGGCCATAGGAATATGTTAATACTCAGGCACAAATTTCTCAGGCATAAATACAGAATTTACTTTGTAAATGAAAATCTCCAATAATATGACAACACAGTAATTCAAAGACACGATTTTTTTCTCACTCAATGTGAAAATCCTTCTATAGCATTCCTGAAAGATCATCTAGCCTTTGCAGGACTATTTCTACTGATGGGGAATCAGAACTTCATTAGGCAGATTCATTCAACATTGAGAGGCTCCCATTGTTAGGAGATTCTTTCATATATGAATCTAAATCTGTTACCATGTGATTTATATTCATTGGTCCATGTCTTAGTCAATTTGTGTTGCTATCACAAAATGTCACAGACCAGGTGGCTTAAAAATGATGAAAATGTATTTATCATAATTCTGGAGGCTAGGGAGTCCAAGATCAAGGTACAGCACGGTGAGGGCCTTTTTCTTGGTTCATAGCCAGTGCCTTCTCATTCTGAAAAGGCTAGGGACCTCTCTGGAGCCTTTTATATAAGGGCACTAATCCCATTCATGAGGGCTCAAACTTCATGTCTTAAGCACCTCCCAAAGGCCCCACTTTCTAATATCATCACATAAAGCACTGGATTCAACATATGAATTTTGGAGGGCAAAAACATTCAGACCGTAGCAGTCCATATCCTGCCCTCTAAAGCAAAGGAGACAGAAATACTCTCTTCAACATTTTAATCTTATAATAGAAATAGCATTATAAAGCTGAAAAGATCACACAGAATAACAAAACACATACCTTTTGCATAAAAGAAAATGGAAACATAAAGTAGTCATATAGGTCATACAGCTAGATATTGGTAAAGCTATTTACTAAAACACTTTTGACTGACGTTGCCTTTGATTCTTAGGTCTTTATTACTTTACCGCATTTTATTATTATTTTCTTATTGTTATGTTACTCTCCCACACCATATATATATTCAGATAATAATCATTCCTTGATTAGCTCTTCACTGATCAAAGTCATTTTGCTAGACTTTAATAATAACCACGTTACTGAAAGTAGATAAAACAGCAGCAGTTACATTTGTTTCCCAGATAAGATTTAAGGTAATTATGACCAAGTAATGGCCACCCAAATCATTACAGCACTAAAGTACTTTTTATAATTTAAAGACACTAATCATCCAAAAATATAAATGATAATCTTCTCTTTGCATCAGAAATGAATAGAAGTGGACAGTATTACATAGATGCACACAACAACACACTATTAACATTCTGTTTTCCAGCTTCTCGTTGAGCATCTAAGCAATCACAGACCACAATTTTTACTAAATACTTCACCACTACAATGCCTGGATTACCATCTTTCCAGACTACATCATCAGTTTCCTTTCCATTTATTATTCAGTCCTTAAACCAAAAAAAAAAAAATTAACTTTCTGTTGTGGTGTCACTCCATGTCTTGGGATCAATTTTTCTGTTTATCAAATGGAATAGTTTATTTTGTGGTACCAAACAATCCCTGGCTCTCAATGCTTAACATTTGTAAAGGATATTTTATTAATTTAATTTAATTTAATTTAATTTTATATTCTATTTTTTAATTTTATTATATTTTTATCTTTAATTTAATTTTATTTTATTTTATTATTTATTTTATTTTATTTTTTGTAGGCAAGGCAACTCTTGGTTGATCTCACAGATCTCAAGGACCTTGTCAGTTTACAATCCCTTATCTTTTTTTTTTTTTTTTTTTTACACCTAAAAGCACCTGGTCTTCCTAGGTGCAAACGATCATTTCTTGTTTACATCACAGGTCTGCTGTGTTGTTAAGGATGCTTGCTTTATCCTGGTCATTCAGGGAAACTGAATAACAAGGGCTTAAGCTAGTCGCCAGCTTCTGCAATTGTTACCAGGAAAAGAATTCCTTTCAGTGCTTATCACTGACAATTAAATGCTTCTTCCTAGATATGACACATGTCATTTTCATTCACATTTAATTTGGTCAAAGCAAGTCACGTGATTAAAGGGGTAGAAATGTGTAATTCTGTTATATGTTTGGAAGACAAAGAACTGGAATATTTTAAAGCCTTAATGATTGATCACATCTCCCAGTCCTTTCTGCCAACTCCTCTACTAGAAAGGTGTCTCCCCTTATTAAAAAAAACAACAACAACAAAAAAACCAAAAACAAAACCAAAAAAAAAACTAAGCCCTGAGAAAATATCATCCTTAGATGCTTCCCATCAGATGCATACAAATTGTACCTCTAGAGAGAAATAAAATGGAGATGAGTCAACATAAATATCATGTTACTTATTTTCTTATATATATTTGTGGTCTTACTTCAGACACAAATGGGTGAAATGGTTTTTGGTAACGCCTCTAAAAAATAGAATAGTGCATGGCATTCACCTAGGATTTAAATTTTTATCTTTATTCTTTTTAATTATCCAAAAGGCTAAGAAAAGGAATTTGAATGGAAAGACTGTCAATATTCTTCCCTTCTTCTTCAGTATTTTCAAATACAGCCACAATTTAGTCTCCTCCAAGACATAAAAACCCATGTACTATAGCCTTATCTTTGCATAATTACAGAAAGAAACATGGAGACATCTATTACTAAGAAACAAGGAAGAATTTTGTCATGCAGTTGCAAACAAAGAGTTTCTGACAGGCATTTGTGAGTTAAAGCAGCAATGCATTAAGTAAAAGTAAAGTTTACTAGAACAAAGTTCTACATTGTACTATTTAAACTGCTGTACATAATCACATTCCAACTTGGGAAAGCTTTCTTCTGCAAAATTTCCTTTCCACCATAGATTTTTTGCCCTAACCTCTCTTCTTTCCTTAACTAGGGCAAATCCAAAGAAAACACCACTTTGTAAGTGGGTGACAGATAGCACATAGTATGCAAATACTATTTTCATTTCACTTAAACCTTGCCAGTGATATCTGTATTTTACCTCCTAGAACTAAAAAAACCCAGATAACCTTATACTAGCTAAATCCGTTTTATCTGAAAAGTATGAACAAAAAGGAGGATTTCTTTGCTTTCCACATAATTTCCACATTCAACTTTTTGTATCATATTTTCCTTTTTTAACACCAAGAATATTGTTGTCAAGATAATCTAACTATAAAAATGGATAAAATAGAAAAAATATTTTAAATAATATTTAAATACTCCTCCAGTTATTTCATGCTCTCCATGACTTGAAATATTACTTTCAAAATATAACAATAAAAAATCATCTCTCATAATTATCTTCTATCAATAATTACACAGAAACTGAGTATAAGAATAAGTGTGAATTTTACTTTATTCTCCATTCAAAAACTCTGTCAGTGCCTAATTTATTTTAACAACATTTAAAATATGCTTTAGATTGCCCATTGAGGTTATGTAATCACATATGTTAAAAGTAAACCCATTCATATAAAAGAGATTGGTAATATACAGACTTGAGTAGTAACATTCAAGAAAAAATGTATTAAGATGTTCAGAAAAATCTAATATGATTTTCTTTCTTCTGAGACAGCAATTGCAATTAACAGTAGCTAATTACAATAGCAACCGAGGACTTCAGATCACTCACTATACATGGCTCACCTTTGCAAATATATACTGTGACCTCGTTAATTTGCCACATTGAATAATAACCAATGAGCTTCCTTTGAAGATTTGTTAATTAATACAAAATATCTGTCAATACAGTAAGTATATATTGTTTTAAAAGAAATCATAAACACTTTTAATATTAATCTATCTCCTTATATACTATGTTCTTAAAACCCCTGTAAGAGAATTCTATAGGTGAAATGATTTTCCAGAATCTCACATTCTTATCTATCATCTTACCTAAAAAAATGATTAAAGATAATTATTTAGAAATTTGCATACAAATATATCTTTTGTTCCTCTGGAGGCAGTCTGGTGTAATAATTAAGAACTGGGGCTCTGAAGTTAGAGGTCTATGCTTATAATAATAATACCTATCTTATAGCATTGTCAGGATAAAATGAGTAAATATATAGAATGGTAAGTACTTCACACAGTACCTGGAGCAAAACGTATCTTCAATAAACATTTGCTATAATATTCTGTATACAATATACTGTAATACTGTATATTATTCAGAGAATTTACATGGGGAACTAAACAGGAAAAGAAATATGAAGGTTAAATACACTGCAAAGATAGATCACACTTCACTCATAGACACAAGATGTGAATAAATCATTTCATTTCTACAGTATTATTGAAAAATATATTTTTGTATACCTGCTAAAAATTGGGTTCAAAATGCTACGTCTCTAGCAATATTTAATAATAGTGCAAAGATAGAAAAATAGCTTAGAGTGTATATTTCCCAAGTACTTAGTTACTATAATTTTTGTAGCTAGTACATAAAAACAAACAAACAAAACAAAACAAAACAATAATAAACCTCAGAATTAAATCCAGGAATAAACTTTTTTTTTTTTTTTCATTTCAAAAGGCAGGCAAACATGGAGGAATTTACCAGGCAAAAAAATATCACCAATTACAACTTTTCTGCAAGTTACTATGCATGATGTTTTATATATCAGGTTGAATCACTATGCTTTGGCAGTGTCACAGAGCCAGCTGAAAGTGCCCTTCTTGCTGTCTCTACATTCCTATCTTTCCTGTCTAATCTTGTTCAGGTGCACATAAATAATGGTTACTCCACTAAAAACAAAGTTCACCAAGACATGATTTGTTTTTTTAATTGCAATGATGGGGCCAAAGAGCTAAAGGAAACTATGTAAAGAAGAAATGCAAATGAGCCAGATGTGAATCAGAAAGAGGTTTCTTCTCTGCATAAATTCTTCAAAGAAAATTAAAACATGGCAAATATATTGGAAATTTAGCATTTACTAAAAACATTTTTATATTATATTTTATTGATGAAAATTATAGCTTGATTTTGCTGAGTCAAAACCAACTTACTTCTGGAGAAATCTATCCATCACTATATTATAAAACACATCTCTCGCAAAAGTATATGAAACATGTAGCATTTTAATTCATAAAATGTTTATTATAAAATAATTTTAATGGAGCATAGTATCTACTGATAATGCCTCTCTATAGAATTCTATACATCTAAAGAAAGCTATATCCAATCAATTCCTTTAGTGACCGAGGCAAGGTATAAATCAATAAATGAAACAATCTCTTACCAGAATAAAATGATCCTAACATTTCCTTTCTTCCAGAAAGCTCTTGCGGATTTTCCCCAATCAGGATAGGGTTTGTCCTGAAGCATCATGTCAGTGACCTGACGCAAAGAAATTTATTTAGCACTTTCAGGAATCTTACATTCAGGTTTAAATATGTAGGCAATTTACATTTTACTTAAAATAAAATATGTATCTATTCTGACATCGAATGCATACATATGAAAGAATATACGTCTTTCAGTTAAAAACTTTAATAGTTCATTTGACTATACATAATGAATGAGCATATTTAAGGCCATTCAACATGTCAAATATTGAGATTGTTTTCTAAATGTCAATCAAGATTAGCTTTAAAAAAGGTATCATTAAGATATCATTTATCATTTCTATAGAATCTAAATATATAATAAATAAAATACCATATTCTTTTTTAACTTTGTCTAATTAGAAACTCCAAAACCCAAATATTTTCTGTGTCTAGATTTTTACCTGTATCACTAGCCAAAATATTACCTTCCCTTCTCTCTCTTTTTTTCTTCAATGACATGTGAGCTATGATACTTGAACCTGATTTTATGGCATATTTATTCTAATTACCTAGCATTCTCCCACCTCTTTGCCATCAGTAATTCTACTCCCTCCAAAAATGTTCTGCCTTTCTCATGTGCACAGATTCTGCCAGTCTTCTGAGGCCTAGGTAAAGTCATGTTACCATTCTTCTGTCTTCATTGTTCCCTTCCAATTGTAGTTGTCAAGTCACATTCCACCTTCTATTTTACTTATGTATTTTTTTTCTCTACAAGGTTTTAAAATTCAAAAAGGTGAGATTTATCTTTTTATCTCTTCCAATATCAAAGGATCTTTTATATAAAAGACTAAAATATTTGCTCAAAGAAGAAATGACAAAATGAATTAAGATATAAATGCCTGCTTTTAAAAATGCATTAACAAAGTACATTGCTCACAGGCGACATCCCATATTAATAGTTTCAGCAAATGTCCAAAGTATCATAAATTAATGACCTATTATAAAAGCATCTTTTAAAACTGATGAGAATAGGGAATGAATTTCCTTTTCCAGTAAAGGAATACTTGTTTGCATACATTTACACACACACACACACACACACACACACACATACACACACACACCTTTTGTTTTCCTAGAAAATTATCTTCCCTTTAAGAGACAAGAACATTATATTATGTTTTTAATTAATAATGTTCAAATTCAAACAAAACAGAATTGAAATTGAGAAAACTGATATGAAACGAGATAAACTAAATAGACTAATGAAGAATTTTATCATCCATTAAAATATATTTTTTTTTGCCCTTAAAGCTTTAACATTTAAGTGGAACTTTCAACAATGGCTTGATCTGGAATGGGTGAGATTTAATCATTTATGATGATAGATTGTGATTCAGTAGGGGTCTTTCTGGATCAGGGACCTTTTCAGTCCTACCGGACTTCATGCAAAAGCTTCATCAATTCTCAAGCAAGCCCATTTCATTCTGCCACATACATCCAAAATATGGTCTCTGGAAACATTCACTGGCATGCTAATGCTTCACCTGCTCATTTAAGATGCAGTCAGAACAGTGAGTAAGGAGCCTAGTCTTCAGGACATAGTCGATCTTAATTTGTCTTTATATTCTTTCTAAACATCATTTCTAGGAATAGAATTCTCCAGCCTTTCTTGGTTGATGGGAATCAAAGCAAGTTCACTGACTTTCACTGTATAAGACTGCAGATTTATGCCAGCTCTAATTTAGGGTCTACGATAACTTTGCGTAATGTGGCTTCAACGACCATAAGGAGTTTTAACATAAACTCTCAGTTAATTTCTTTAAACTGTTCATGACTTCATTAAGTATAAATGTAACTGATATTAAGAATTCAAAAATTAAAAAAAAAACTTGTTCTACTTTTAAAGGAAACCTGTTTATTGATAATCTCATCTATTTATTTTCTACATGACACATTAAAATGATAAGAGTTTATTTTCTTGCTCAGACTGATACCCATTAATTGGATCTTCAAACAAAAAATCATGATATTTATCAAAAGAAACAAAGGGAAGATGATAGAATAAAAAGTAACCATGAATTAAGTGAGTTACATTGTTACTAAAGTGAATAAATGGAAAAATAGAAAAATTGAAATCCCATATATTCTTGGACATAGAGTTTTATTCCATAATTTCACTTGAGGAAATATCACAGTTTTTCCAAATATGATAATTTTATCCATTGCTCCTTTGCCACCTACTTAAAAAAGGATCTTGTTAAAATTTTATTTTTACAAAACTTCA
Source organism: Cynopterus sphinx (assembly GCA_030015415.1). Classification (NCBI taxonomy): domain Eukaryota; kingdom Metazoa; phylum Chordata; class Mammalia; order Chiroptera; family Pteropodidae; genus Cynopterus; species Cynopterus sphinx. Next base: position 133,326,389 of record CM057380.1, read on the forward strand.
AGGTTAAGTAAATAAATACTTAAGTATTTCACATTTCCCAGCCTTTTAAACAATTTAATTAATTCTGTTGAGTAATATTTATCTTGTACCAGAAAGAGTCTGCAAGGTAATAAATATTTTCAAGAAACAGAATGATTACTGGGTGGATTTTATTCAATTTTCAATGTTTTCTCCAGGGCACTTTCTGGGAAATACTTATTATGTTTTCTAGAAGGAGGCAATCTGCTACTATATGACCAATTATTACAGCAGCATGTTTGTAAAAATGACATTCAAGGATAAAGGATTTTCCCAGGAAAATAGCAAGATGAGGCACAAAACATTTTTTCTGATGCCAGACAGCTGATCTTTTTCACCTCCAGCTTTCAACTCTCTATTTTAAGTTATATCATCAGATCAATGTCAGGTCACTGCTAAATTGGCAAGAGCAGAGACAGTCATTAAAGGGATGCATTCAATAAAGAAAAATCCAATTACCTTCTGCATTAGAGAAATCAAATTCATTTCTGGTGTTGGTCAAGGACAGTCTTTATAGGAAAAAAATGCAGTCAAAGGAGGATAGAAGATGATGCAAAAAGGTCGCTGTGTAGCATACATACAATATAAAACTTGTTGATGTTTTTCCCACAGGAAGATTATTAAAATTTGAAATTTCAGGTTTTTTTTTTTTAACTGAAAGCAGTTTGTTTAATCTTTGAGTCTCATGATCTTTCTTCTCTACTACATCTTTGCACCAAACTTAGAATTTCATGATGGCCCTAATCACATTGTGCCTTGTCAGGTAGTCTTCACTGATGTATGATAAGCTATTTTAGGGCGTGGGCATTGTGCTGTCTGAGTGAAAACATGCATATTGAGATTTAAACACAGTAAATGATTGTAAAAAGCAACTAATTACTACAGGAATCTAAGGGAAAACTTTGCTCCTCTATGAGTTGAGACAATAGGATATTGTAACCAAAATGGCAGCAGGAAGATAGCAATGATAACAGTAATATCTTACATTTGTTATAGAGCTTCTTAGCTACCAAAACTCTTAGGTGTACTTTTCTTAATAATTGTCATAGCAACTTTATAAAGTAAGTCATTATTTTCAACCTTTTACCAAAAGATAAAGAGAAATAAGTGAGGTTAAATAACTGAGCAGGGTCCTAAATGTGTTGGCATGTGAATCGGTCCTGGAGCCAGACTGCTTGAGATCTAATCCTAGTTTTGTTTCTTATTACCTCTTGATTTGGGGAATGTAATTAAATCCTTCTGTGCCTTGATTTCTTATTTATTATCAATATCTATTAGCAGGTGTTATAAGAATTATTTATGTATTCTTTTTGAGATCTGGAATTTCTACCAAATCATTTTATTTCATGTGACTATTGTGTTAAGTAACTGGACTTCAAATCCAAGGACTTAAGCATCATTCTCATCTCTTCCATAAAGACAAGACTATCATACTGAACTATTAGAAAATGATGAAGATACAGTATGATGTTAAAATATGTTATAGTCAAAAATTGCTGTTAAAAATCAAAGGAAAGAGAAGCCAGCTACTGAAGGCTACAATAATCTAAGAAAGTTTCACAGAGGATTTTTGTAACATACTGAGCATTAATTTGTATCCTGTATCATTATCTAATTTTGCCAATCTAACCTTAGACTGATTATTAGCTATTTATACAGAGGTACTACCTATACAGTACCTATTGTCTCATTTGATATAATTCTATGTTAAGCATGTTATGTAAATATAAAATATGAATTTATTACGGATTTAAGGTCACAATATAATAACAATAACTATGGCTACATAGTGTATCTCTTGAGACAGCTATTAGTGGAGTATCATTTAAAATAAATAATTGCTATTAACAAACAAGCATATATACATTAAGGATATTAATAAAAAAACATATACATATAATTTTGCATGTTATTTTGCACCTTCTTTCTATTTAACAACTTATCTCAAATATCATCCTATATCAATACATATCAAGCTATTTAGTTTCTTTTTTTATCTTCTACCATACCTTATTCATGTGCATTCTTCTGAAATGTAAAAGGTTTGTTTTTTTTCTAGTTATTACCTCTATAATTAAACTTGATTTAATGCATATATTTAGTATTTCTTTATATTTTATTCACTCCTGACTATGAGCATTGACAGAATTATTTAATTTCTGCTTTTTCTCCCTCTGCTTTCTTCTCCTCCACCACACTAGACTCATTATATTATTTTCCTATTAATTTTGAATCTTCAAATATCTTATATATCTGTTTTATTTATCATCTTTAAATGATACTATCTTCCCTCATCTAAAAATATGAGAAAATCAGACTATTATAGTTTCTTACACCATGTATTGTTTCTAGGTTGTTGGAGTTTGATGATATTTCTATATTTAGTCTATAATCATAAGCCATGCATTTGTTTTAACCTTAATCCTACAATTCCTACAATAGAATTGACTCAATAATCTTTTCCAGTACTTCTGCTAGAGTTTTTCCACTACTTCCAATGCTTGAACTTTGTTCTATAATACATTCTGCAGAAAAGTTCCAGAAAACAATATAACCTTCAACCAAATTGTTTGTTTTCTGTATACATGATCAATAATTAGATTGAGTGTAAAATTTTGAGTCTCCTTTTCCCCCCTTAGAATTGCAGGCATTACTTCACTTAACATTGTTGGAATTGACCTTCATCTGAATGATGTTTTTCCTGCAGAGTGCTCATCTAGGAAAAACAGGTAAGGGGTTGCAGGGCCCATCCCCAGTCCACACACCCCATCATCCCCTATTGTTCCAGGCTTTTCATGGAGTATTACCTATTTTGGAGAATTGTCCTTTGCCAACTTTACCTAAGATATGTAGTCACCAGGTGTCTTCTTAGTATGCTCTTGAAACATAGTTGATTGTCACTATATTTGGCAACACTCCATCACAGATGGTGCTTCAGAGTTAGAGATGTCACTTAGTTTTATGTAAGATAAAGTTAACATTTCTGATTATTGTTCTCCATGTTCTTTTTGGTCGATTGCCAAAATCTCTTTATTTTAAAACAAAAATTCTGCCTTTGCTATTTAAAGTAATTATTAAAAGGCTTCTTTACAATGTCACATGATAATGGCAATATGAGGTCATATGACCAAAAATAACTACTACATCTGTGATATCTTGTCTCCTTTTTTAGTGGTACCCATCAGATGACCTAAATAACATCCAAAACTAGCTTTTAATTAACAATATTTTAGATTAATATCTTCCCCAAATACAATTTTGTTCAAAATAAAATAAATATAAAAGTTTGTAGAAATTTGAACATAAGGCAGTTGCTGATTTTCTGAGAGATAATTTTGAGGAAGTGTTTTGCTTTATATTCAGAGTATGCAGTAATGTAACATTTTACTTAGGTTATCTGGCTACCCATATTTATTACATAAGCTAAATGTGTCAAGTATTTAGTCAAGAGAATCCTAAGTATTCTATAACAGAATTTAGTAGGTAGACTTTTCATCTCTTAAAAATGACAATAATAATTTTTTTCCAATTTGATAGTGTCTCCCATCTCATAAAAATTATAGCAAAATATTCTGTTAACATGATATTCATAAATTTCTATAGTCACTTCCTAGATACTTAAAGGTCCTTGTATAATTAATATCATGACCAAGATTTTAGTTTGCTTTTTAGTTTCTTGTCTACTTAAGAAAGTTAATTGAGACTCTTAGTGAAATATTGTCCCATTGCTGTAGTATTCTTTTCCTGACTTCATTAATGCCACTTTTATTTAGATTTCATTAAGGCATTTATAGGTAGACATCAACCATAGGAAACAAGTTAACCCATATTTTGGCATGTGCACTAAAATTCCCTATGGTGATTCACTCAGGAACAGGATAGAAAGATACAACTTTCCTTTAATTTGTAAAAGCAGACTTCACATTTGAGGACTTTTGCTTCCCAAAGAATTAGGGTTCAGGATACATTGATTCACTAGTAGCTGAAGCCAACATAAAAATGAGTGCATTTCATATACCCAAGCCAAGAGAAGAGACTGGTTATCATTGTGAAAAACATGAGCACTGACAGTGAGTTACGAACCATTCATCACAAACTAGGAAATGTCAGCACTTAAACTGGAGAGGAGAAGATGGTGAGCAAGACTCCAGTTATTTCATTAACTTGTGTATTTTATTTCTCTGCTTCTAAGCAGGTTGCTATAAAATCCTTCTTCACACAGCAGTTATATATCCCCAAATTCCTCCCAACATCATGACTGTAGTAAGCAGTTTGACTCCACTTTTTTTTTTTGGGGGGGGGGCTGTTTGACTGCTGACAACTTTTAAGCCTCACTATCCCATCTTCTCCTTCTTCCCCACAGCTGGGAAAGCTGATAAGAAAATCCTAGTGCTCCTTCCCTTGGCTCCAGCAGAAAGTTCAAACCATGTGTGGAACTCTCACCTTGGCTCAGCTGTGTATCTACCATAAAAATCCCAAGCTAGTCTATTTTCTTGACCCTTTCAAGCCATTTTTAGACCATACCCTCCCCAGGAACTTGACTCTGAAAAATAGACCTTTTCATACCCTCTCAGTGCAAGTGTAACGTCATCATTCTGAACGTCTGAACACAGCCCTGGTGGATTCCATCCTACCTCTACGGAGCAGTCACACAATAACATACTCAACATCATTGTGACAAATGGGGAGTTTCTTTCAATTTTTTTTTTCTCATGTTGTATTTAGGACCCTAACTTTTTCTTATGGAATCTTAGCATCTTCTGATGCAACCATATATTTATCTCCAAACAGCAGTGCAGAAGGCCTTAAACAAATTACTGAGATTGTGTCAAAGAAAACTTTGATGTATTCTTGAAACTCTAGCTCCGTGTATCAAAAACTGATATCATATAAAGACAAATGCTGATGTTACATAGATACTTCATATAAAATATGGAGAAAGTAAAATATTCCAATTCTAACACCTAAACCCTGAACATAGAGGGAGACTATAAAATGCAGATCTAAAGTGGCTGAATTAACCCTGCAAACATACTCACAATCAGAATAAAGATTAACAGCAATTTTGTCCATTTTGTTCTTACTCTGTTCCCATCTTCTGGCATTGTGTCTAATATAACATAGGTTCTCAGAAAACATTTACAAAATGAATTAATAAAATGATAAATGGATGAACAAAAGGCAATTAAGAAGAGCATGAAATAAAGAGCAGTGGGGAAAGCTAGGATAAGTAGCACACTCCAAGTAACTCTTTCACTGTCCTCTGCTTAAAGCCCCTCCAGCAATTAATGCAATTAATGGTGATGATGGTTCTAATAGAGGTGGTAGTAGCAGTGGCATAGATGGTAGAGCATCCCTTTTCTTCCCAATCCTGTCCCTTCACTGCCTGGAAAGCTAGAAAAATACAGAGGATGTACAGTTAAGATACTCAACATGGTAGAGATGGTCTTTATCAACTCCTGGAAAAACTATAAAGTCAAATACTATTTCAAACAAGAGGAATATTAAGGCTCATGTGCATGCTTACTTACATTATCCATGTACACAATATATTTGCATTATTGTAAATTTATTTATAGATGATTTAAATAAGGACACATACTAATCACATTTTTATTTTAAAGACTGAAAAATAGTATAATTTCATGTGCCTTATTTGTGATACTAATATACTGTCCAACACTGGGAGGTAGAAGCATGGTGGCCTCTGAAATTGGACAATGCTCAGCCTGGGCACCCTTATATGGTGATTCTATTTTGCAGGTATGTTTCCATCCACTATCACATAACAGTGTCTCCTTATCTTCCCTCTTAGGTCGTCTATGAGGAAACAAAGTCTAAATTGCATTTCTTTGACAGTAGGAAAAAACCATACTACACACGGCAATGCATGCAGTTTTTCTCCTGTTGCTGTCTCCATCTCCCACCAAACACACCATACCATATACACAGATGTGCATATACAATCACTCTTATATAACAGCACTTCCAGCTGAGACAAAGGAAGACCCAAGATCCAACCAGAAAGAATTATGCATACTCACTATATAATTAAGTAAATGGAAACCATGGATAAAAGTTTTCTAAATTACCTAGTGATGCCTTGAGTGAATTGCTATAAGAACTATCTGAAAATCACTGGCAAATATCTACTGGTGAACATAAAACTTGGAATGTATTCTATAGCTTTTTAGAAGCACAACAGGGATTTCATACAGCATGAATATTAATGCACCTGCTTATTATCTCCAATGATAGCCTGCACTGCTTTCATGATGTATTGCACCTTATTGCTGGATCCCTACTGATTTACAATGAGTCATAGACTGTTTTATTATTAAGTAAGGAAATTGAGCATGTCTCCGAACATTCAGAAAAGATACCTGAATACAGAAATATACACAATCAAAAAGTACTTTCCTAAGCAAAGTCTGCAGAGTTTCAAATAGTATGTTAACAAATGCAAAATAAATACGATGTGCCCCAGTACAATTTGCTTTCTACCACATTGAATTATAATTTAGAATAAATGGAAAGAATAAGAGTTATTACTGATTTTGTGGGGCAAGAAACCAGCAATAAAATATTTACACCATCTTCTGACATGCTAGTCCTTATGAGTGGCTAAACTATGAAATGACAATAGCCCAATATTACATGACTGAGCATTTGTTTTTGTTTTTCTGCTTGAGAGAATAAGTAGCTTTCATATTCATATCTTCTCTCTTTTGTTAACATAGTGATTGTTACTAAGTAAATTAATTATACAAAATATAATATGATGGCTTTGTAACTGTATATATGAATACAGAACAAATAAGAAGACAAATAAAGGATATTTTTAGAAATGTGATTGTGAGAACCATTGTTTACTGACAGCCCTTGGAACATAGAGCAAACATCTCCTCCAAGGGAAAGTCCATCTCATTTTAAGAATCCCAGCATTCCAGTTTCCTGAATGAAATGCCTAATACACAGTAACGCTAATGAGAGAGCCAAAGGAGTTGGCTCAGTCTCAAGGCCCAGAACATAGTGTAGTCTCCCATATTGCTTATATAATATAATTTATAAGAATTTCAACTAACTCTATAAAGGTGACAAAGCTACAGGCTGGTGGGGTGAAAAGTTCAATTGGGTTGGCCTTCCTACTGCGAGTAAATAGTAAGTCCAAGAAAATTCAGGTAATCATTCATCTGACATTCAGAATTTGAGAGATTACAAAGTAAGGCAACCACCAAGTAACATGGTTTATCAGTGAAAGCAAGCATTATTTCTATGTTCTATCATTGCCTGAAGGCAGATATAATTATAACGCTATAGACATGATAGCAAGCTTAGAAATTTGAAAGCAAAACTTAAATATATATCTTTGCAATAAGAAATCTTACTTAACAGTATTCAGTGCTTAAAAATAAAACCAAATATTTACACTTCAAATGCAAGTAAAATGTTGGTTTTAGGGTATATTTTAAAAATTAAACCTAGTAAGTGTGCTTTAATTAAGCTTTTCTGTTTTTCTGTTAATATATAAGATGTAGCTACAAATTTAAGACTTTTTCAATGAAAGTCTTAAAATTTTTACATATATCAAAGGGAATATTTAACATATAAATAACACATAAAGAATAAAAATAAATAGTAGAGCATGTTTCAACTACCTGCCTTAAAAAATACAACAAAATCAAAGGTCTTTAAACCCTCTGTGTACTTGTCTCCAAATTACCCTGTCTGCCTCCACAGTTATAAATCCTGTATTTATAATTCCCATTTCTACATTTTTAATTGTGTTTCTACTCCATCTGGATATAACCATAAACATAATAAATATTGCTTAGTTTTGAATTAATTGTGATTTTGGAAGATGAAGATTCATGCATTTCAATCATTAGGGAAATTTCTAAGTCTTCTTTGCCCCCTAAATTTGCTCCTTTCCTATCCTTTTTTTTTCACTTTTGGAACTTCAATTAGAGGCACATTAGAACTAACTTCATGTCTCTCACCTTCTTTTAGATATTTCTATTTCTTTGTACATCATCTTGGAAAAATATATTTCAACTATTTTATACTTTACTAATTATCTTAGTCTAATATGCTCTTTCACCCAATGACTAAAATTTTCATTTCAATCATTACATATTTTTATTCCTAAAAGTTCTATTTGGGTCATTTTCAAATGACCTAGTCTTTCATGTTCACTTACATTTTCAATTTCCTCTTTTTTTTTAATATATTTTGAAAATGATTTATGTTCTACACAAATAACTCTAAAAACTGAATTCTTTGTGGGTCTAATTCTGCTATTGTATTTACTACTATTACTCATGATATTTGCTTTCTTATATGTTTTTTTAATTTTTGATTATTCAGTCAAATTTATTGGCATTTTATGTGGAGGTATTTTAAGAACTGATTTGCTAATAAAAATTCTCCACAGAGAATTTTTGCTTGGTTCTCTGAAGAAGAAAACATCCACCCTGGTATCACCTTAAAATAAATTCTTAGTGTAGAGTTTTTTAAAACCTGCAGGTGGTGAGAATTTGGGTCATCCTCCCACTTGAGGAACAGCTTATGGTTACTGACTTCTCAGAGGAGACTTCATTTTCTTTCTTCTCCAGAACACATAAGACAGCCAAGTTTCTAATGTGCCTCCCTATCTGGGGCAATTTTTTCCTAGCAACAGTCTCACTTGAGAGTATAGCTTTTCAGAGTTACTGGCTTTATGTTGACTGTTTCTAAATGACAACACATCTTATCCGGGCCCACGGTTTTGTCTCCTCTCCCTCACATGAGCATAAAAAAAAGAGCTTCAAGTCACTGACGATCAGTAGATGTCCTTAGACCAGTCACTGTCCCTTTCTTCACCTGTCTGGGTTTGTCTCACATTTTATTTTTGATCTCTAAGGACATTCTTTACTTTCCCTAAAAGAAAAAAAAAGACTATTGTTTTGAAAAGATTGTACTTTTTATTATCCGTTTGTTTGCTTTAAAAAATCATATATATATATATATATATATATCATATAAAATCATATATATAAAATCATATATATATAATCTCCAAGGTGTTTTTTTATATTTGGAGGTGGTGGCTGTTGTTGCTTTCCCCTGGCATCTAGTTCACCACATTACCAACAACAATTCAATTTTCCACATCTTTTCTATCACCCTCACTTTAGCAAGGCATAGAACCCAATATTTTAACAAAGAATTTGAGTTTTCATCACTAATCCTAGAAAGTCATAATGTCTAGAGAGAATTGATTCTAGAAAGAATAATGATATTCAATAATTTTCAAAGGTGCATAGCCAAATAAACCAGATAGATTCTCTGTTTTGTCTTTAAGTCTATAAGCACAGAAACTGTTTACATTCAAGAAATGCTTCTCCTCACCACACATACCTCAATTCTACCTTTCATTAATCCTAAGTAGAAAAAAGACTAATCAAGTTTTCCTTCATATCTCTGGGAGCTTAACATATGTTTATTAACAACAAATAAACATGCATTTTCTCTACAACCTAGGTGTTACAAGGCTCCCAGTTTTCTAGAACAAAAAACATCCAGCTTGGAAGGGACTGATAACCAGTCTGAGGTCACAATGTGCCAGAGCCAGGATGCAAGCATGCTCGACTCCAAAGTCCAAGTTCTTAACCTATCTACTATGTGTCTACTTCATTAATATTAATGATGTTTTACTCCAATGAATAATTTATCATCTATTTTCAGAATTTTTTGTGTGAAAACATATTTCATTCACTTAATGCATTCCACCAATACTTCACTTACATTAAGTATACAATAATTTTCAAAGCACTCTTGAAAACATCAGCTATTATGTACCCACAGCCACCTGGTATTGGACAAGTTTGACAATCTTCATTTAACAAATGGAGAAGCAGACATAGAGAAGTTTCCTGGCTCGTAAAGAGCAATTTAGTACTGCAGCCAAACTAGGCCATTCTATTCTTAATCCTCTTCCCTCACTTACACTTGAATTTGAAAAATGACAATCCCCTTATGATAATAATGAAAACATTGGGAATTCATTATGTCCTAAACGACACTGCAGCCAGAGAAAGAAGCACAAGGCCAAGCTTGGGGTGCAGAGGACTTTGGGTGCTGTGTGTGGGCCAGTGACTGCTACTGAAGACTCCACTGCTGAAAAGGGAAGGAGGATGACTTGTGATCACACTGCACCCTTTTCTCCCAAACCCACTTCCTACATTACTCTCCTCTAAGAGTGAATATTTTGTTATTTGAGGAAAGTTTATAAAAAATGAGGGTGATTGCTGTGTTAAATCTGAAAAATTAGAAAGAAATGTTTTAGAATCACAATCTAGTAGCAATCTTACCTATACTTTATGCTTAAAGCTGACTCTACTTTTTAATAAAATGTGTATCCCTTGATTCTTATGTTTGATCATGGGATTTGGAAAATGTTTGTATATTTGATAAGTGTTTATTATTTTCTTGTTTTAAAGAATTTTTGACCACCACACACTGATATACTCCTTTACTTATAAGGAAAAAAAATTAGTTTGCTAGTTTAACTCAATTTAAAACAATGTTCAATTTACTAAATGCTCACTGGGCACTAAATGTTGCTTTCTACTGAGCAATGTAATAGTTCACTGACTTGCCTCAGGTTGGTCATCCTTACGATGAGGATGGTAGGCCCTGCATCCCTCACGGGATTGTTGTGGCCTTGTAATGGTTAATTTTATGTATCAACTTGACTGGACAAAGGGATGCCTAAAGAGCCAATGAAGCATTATTTATGAGTGTTCCTGTAAGGGTATTTCAGAAGAGATAAACATTTGAATTGGCAAACTAAGAAGTAAGAGTAAAGAAGATTGCCCTAGGATTTGGGAGCATCATTTAATCTGTGGAGGCCCTAAATAGAACAAAAAAGCAGAAGAAGGGCAAATCTGCTGTTTTTCTTGAGCTGGAATATCCATATTCTCCTGTTCTTAGACATGAGAACTACTTCTCAGGTCTGTGGACTTGAACTGGTATTTACACCATTGCTCTGCCCCCATTTTCAGGCTTTTGGACTCAGACTCAAACCAGTGACTACCCTATCCACATAGTTCTTAGGTCTTTGGAATCAGACTAAATTATACCATAGCTTTCCTGGTTCTCTAGCTTGTAGACAATAGATTACAGGACTTCTCAGCTCCCATAATAGTGTGAGCCAATTCCTAGAATAAATCACCTCTTATGTATATCTATATATATATATATATATATATATATATATATATATATATACACACACACACATACATACACACACACACACACACACACACACACACACACACACACATACATACACCCTAGTGGTTCTGTTTTTCTCTGGTGAACCCTTACTAATACAGGCCAGAGGAGGATACTTTTTCCAATAGTCTAATTCACAGAGTTACTATTATATAAAGTGAGCATATTGGAATCCCTGCCCTCAGTGAGTTTAGAAACTGCCAGTAGAATATACTCAAATCAGTTTGCTGTAGGACTGAACTAAATGTCAACAGAAGCCATTATGACAAGTCTACCATGTCTTATCCAAAAGTTATTGGGGCAGATGTATTTTGAAATTAGAATTCAGAATCTAATTTAATCTAGATGGGTGGCATAGTACACATACAGTTTATCAAGTACACCTCCATAATAAAATATATTCATGCTTCTGTAACAAAAGACATTACTCATCATACTTGGGATAAAAAAAGAGCATGAAGAGCCTTATGGAAGTTCAGATCTGTTTTTGCTAAAAACTGAATGAGGGCAGGGCAGGTTTTGCCACTGAGTGAATTGTTATGAAATCTTTCTTTGTTTTCAAAGCTTTTTGGATTTAAGAATTATGGATAAAGAATTGTAAATCCGAGGAGTTTAACTATATAATTTAACCATGTAATTACTTATCGTCTCTCTCTTATTCCATATAGTTCCTTCATTTATCTAGATGTTTTTTCTAGACATTTATCAGGACTCTAGATAAAGGGATTTTCTTTCTATAGTGATTAGAACCCAGCAATGGGTTCTAATTTAGCACCCAAATAATGTTTCCATGACACAGTTGCTAATCATAACTCGTGGGCATTGAGATCTCATTTGTCCAAAGTAGAACTCAGGACTTGGTATTTTCCCCAAAGTTTTACAAATGATTTGTTATACATCCTTCATTGAAATCCATGATTTAAAGTGACAATATTTTTTTCAATAGAATATTTCATGTAAAAGTAACAACCACTCCCCAAATCCACAGTTACCTTTTCCAAAATCTTAGAGCTTTGGATGTTACATTTTTAAACTATTAGGTTTTCATGAAAGTGGGCTGCACATTTTATTAAATTCTCTGAGTGGCCATTTTCATTATTATTACTTTCCCTAGATGTACGTTTCTATAGTTTCACTGTGTGTATAGCTGATATGGCTGAATCTTTGGTCTTCAGTTGGTCCTGTGTGCCATACATGCTTGCTTAATTGAGTAATTTAATCAGTTTTCAGCATAAGCCTTGTGAACCTTCTATTAAAAAAAATAATGCTTGATGTTATTCACTAAAAACAGGTAGCCCCATGCACTGCTGGTGGAAATGTAAATTGATACAGCCACTATGAAAAACAGTATGGGGGTCGCTCAAAAAATTAAAAATAGAATTACAATTTGACCAAGCAATCCCTCTTCTGGGTATTTACCCCCAAAATTTGAAAACATTTATCCATAAAGATATATGCACCACTATGTTTACTGCAGCATGATTCACAGTGACCAAGACATAGAAACAGCTGAAGTGTTCTTCAATAGGTGATTAGATAAGGAATATGTGGTACATTATTACAATGAAATATTATTCAGCCATTAGAAAAGATGAAATACCGCCATTTGCGACAACATGGACAGATCTCGAAATTATTGTGCTAAGCAAAATAAGTCCAACAGAAAAAGTTAAACCCATATGATTTCACTTATATGAGGGATATAAAACTGAAAGCAACAAACAAACAAGAGAAACAAACAAACACAAAAACCCATATACCCAGACAACAGTTTAGTGGTTACCAGAGGGCAAGGAGGGAAGGGGAGAGATAGATAAGGGGAAAAGGGGTCAAATATATGGCGATGGAAGGAGATTTGACTTAAAATGGTGAAAACATAATGCAATATACAGATGATGTATTATTGAGCTGTACACTTGAAATCTATATAATTTTATCAACCAATGTCACCCCAATAAATTTAATTTAAAAAAATTTTTAAAACAACCTCAGAATTTTACACGTTTTCAGCCATCTTATCTAGCACATAGTTTCCAAGAATTTAGAAGCAATAATTTAAACTCTGGATATTTATTTATAAAAAAATCTAATTTTTCTAAAATCACTTCTGGATGCAGATAAGTTAATTTTGACAACATTTCTAAGTTCCTTCAGGGCCCCAAAACAGCAATACATTATTACTTTTCTTTGTCTACTAAGGTTTCTGAACCTTTTTTCCATTTCCTTTTTACACAAAAGTCCTTTAAGCATTGCTGGTTACTAAGTTATCTTTGTTGTACTGGAGGAGTAGCAATACAATATTTTATTTTTTCTTTCATGTATAATGTGCTGTCATATTCTTCTGTACATTACAAATAAATTAATAAAATTTATGTTCATGATAACATGAGCCTAAGGTAATTACCTCTACTTCCTAGAGCAGCACACTATTGTGCAGGAGCAAATCTAACATTCTTTTAGCATGTGTACCTTATCAAAGCCATTCTCACAAATCTTTATTAATTTTCACAGTAACAACTAATCCTTTCATACTTTACAAAAAAATATCATTTTCTGCAATAACTGTTGATTGAAAGATTACCAGCAAATACATATTTGAAATAAGTATTAAGAATGCAAAATACTTTCCTAATTATGGCAATGATATGCACATGGAAGTCACTCACTCATTTATTCAATGAACATTTGGTAAGACATCTATTGCTAAAGCACTATTCTAGATTCATGGGCTATATCAGTGAAAACAAACAAAACTTATGGTATTTACATTCTAGTGGGAGAAAATGTAAACAATAAACTTAAATATTTAAGTGACATAATACATTATAAAGTGATAAGTGAAATGGGAAAAATGAGCATGGTAAGATAGACGGGAGTGCAAGGGGGAGACAGTGGCAGAAGATGGAAGTGGGTTGTAATTGTACATGGGTTGGTGAGGATAAGCTTTGCTGAGAAGGTGACATTTGGGCAAAAAGCAAAGCAAATGGAGATGGTATGTACAAAACGAAAAGCAGCAGGAACAAGGAGACTTGTCACTGAAGCCTACTGGTCTCCTCTATTTATCCACTGACCCCTGAAGACAAGAGTCAAGGAGTAATTGGTCAAGCCAGATGAGGATTTCCTTGCCCTCTGGTCCCCAGGAATGACATAGTTACCATGGAGTGATCATCTGCCATGATCATTTGCCAATACTCCCAGATTCTGTTTACCAAGTCAAGAGGGCCCTTGAATCAGTTAAGCAGTAAGATTGTATAAGAGTGAATCTGGGACCAGAAAAACAATGAAAAATAATTCAGGATTAGCAGCAAAGAATAAGCAGAAAAGCAAAGTCAAAAACAACCAAAGTCATTGAAAAAGAAAACAGAACCGCAGGCTTAAAAGAGGAGCCCAAGTCAGGAATAACAAAAATCAGACATGGAGATATAAGTACATGATCTTTAAGGCCTGGCTGTATGCCTTCCTGCCTCATAATGTGTCTCCAATCATTTACTCAATCGTATAGCCCTCTTTTAAATATGTGCTGAAAGAGGCTCTATGTGCATCTTCTCCCTCTATATACCAGGTTGGATACTTTTATTCCATCTCTTAAGCCATTCTCAGATTCACATAAATGATTTAATTTCATCAGCTGCCTCTTGAAATAAAAGTTAGCTATATTGATTCTTCCTTAGGCCCAGTGAATAGACTGATCAATACTAAGTAAATCATTGGTTAGAGCTCCATATGAGTCAGGATCTTAAAGAGAGTCTCTCTGCATACTTGTATACTATACCCCTTGCACGAAGCAGCCAACCCCCCAAAAAATATTGATGGTCAAATAAGGTTACTTAAGGGCAACAGATTAAGTCTAAAAGGTTGTATATATCTAAGAAATTGTTCATTTCTTCCAGGTTATTGAATTTGATGGTGTATAATTTTTCATAGTATTCTTGTATGATCCTTTGTATTTCGGTGTTATCTGTCACAACTTCTAATTTTTGATTATTTATTTGTGTCCTTTCTTCTTTTTCCCTTATACACTGCTGATGGGAATGCAAATTGGTACAAGCGCTATGAAAAAGAGTATGGAGGTTTCTCAAAAAATTAAGAATAGAATTACAATATGACCAAACAATCCCTTTTCTTGGTATTTACCCCCCCAAAAAACTTGAAAACATTTATCCACAAAGATATGTGCATCCTGATGTTCACAGCAGCATTATTCATGATGAGCAAGACACAGAAACAACTGAAGTACCATTCAATAGATTATTAAAGAATATGTGATACATATATACAATGGAATATTACTCAGCCATAAGAAAAGATGAAATACTGCCACTTGAGACAACATGATGGACCTTAAGAACATCATGCTAAGTAAGATAAGTCAGATAGAAAAGTCAAAAACCATATGATTTCACTCATACGTGGGATATATAACTGACAGCAACAAATGAACATGACAGAGAATCGTGAACATGGACAGTGGATTAGTGATTACCAGAGGGGAAAAAGGGAAGGAGGAAGGTAGATAAGAGTAAAGGGGGTCAAATATATGGTGACATAAGGAAATTTAACTTTGGGTGGTAAACACACAATGAATATACATATGACATATTACTGAATTGTACACATGAAACCTATATGATGATTTTATTAGCCAATGTCACCCCAGCAATTTTAATAAAAAATTAAATTAAAATTTTAAAAATGAAGGGTAGCAGTGCTTTCCCTGAGAAGCTGCCCACTTCCTTGTTTAATTCTATTTATGACTCAAGACCTAGCACAAATGCAACAAACCCATTTTCCTCATTAGACTATGTGTTCCTTCAGGTTAGAGATCCTACTGTATCTAATCTGAAATCCCCCACACTTTCTTTGGCACATAGTATTAAGTTAAAAAAAAACATTACTGAGTGCCAAGCATATGGCCTTTACTCTCCCGGGACTATCAAATATTTGATAAATGATTAAATGAACAAATGAATATTAGGCTAACAAGATTAGTTCTAAAGAGCATAATATGAGAAACTATACATAGTCAAAACTATTCACATGGGGAAAAAACAACTCATAGAGAATATAACATAAAATAATATTCTTTTAAAAAATAGAAAAATTAAAATTCTACTTTGACAAATATATAGATCAAAAGAACACATGAAAATATTAACAATCATGAGGCCCTTAATTTTCTTCCTATTTACCTCTGTTCACCTGGATTAGACTCATATGCGGGAAATAAATATGCAAATATGAAAGTCTGGCTACAATTAAAAAGCACATATATATTAAGTAGTCTTAAGAAGCCTCCCTAGTGAGAGTCCATCTGTACAAGAAACTGATATGTACTAGAAAACCTGACTGCTTTGAAAATGAAATAAGGAGGATGCCTAAATATGAAAGTACTGCTGGTTTATTTTAAGATTATTTTATGAATTCTTCCAGGTTCTTGCACTATTCAAATCACTTTCAAGAAGTAGGCATTCTTAAAGCTAGGGTGACTCCTTCAGTCCACTGGAGAACCATGACCAAGTTGTAGTCTCATGAACTGTAATTTTAACGTGTTTTCAAAGTATTGGGCACACTCATACAGAGTAACTATGCCTTATTATTTAATATTTTTTATACATTTATAACTTTTGTTTCTTTTGGCTTTCTTGCATGAAATCTTTATAAAGTGAAGGATGCTAAGGCAGCCCTTCTATTAGGGACTGTAAAATGAGTCTTCCTAGATATGCAACATAGTTAATCAAAATTATGTTAAACTGAGCAGACTTCTGAAAATTACTAGATTTTTTTAAACATATGTTCCTTACAAAAATAGGCTATTATGGTAGTAAATCATTCTCATTTTCACCTACCCCGTTCCATAGGAAAACTGGTTAAGTGTGACACAACATATGGGGATGTTTGGCAGTAAGCAAACATCATGCCTCCTTCTCTGTGTCTTTCCCCATGGATTTAACAGCTCTGAGAGAATTGCAAAGTTGGCTATCAATTAAACAAACAAGATGTAAAGTGAAGGATACTGCTCTTTCTAGACTAACTTTTCTTGGTTTGCCAACCCTAGGTCTCTGGAAGATAAAATGTTCTCATCACTTTCATTGAGGCATAAGATTTGGTGGGAAGGCAAGTCAACCGGGGTTCCTTGACTCAGCAATAGGTGTTGGTATTGGAAGAGTGAAGACTTCCCATAATATCTGCAAGAACAGATGTTAAAACCCTAACCACACCTCATTATCATGACTCCCAAAGGCTCTTTTCACAAAAGTGGGGGTTTTGGCAAGGATTCTAATCAAATCATCTGCTGATCATTCTGCATTCTGCCTGCTGAAGTGCGCATAGGAGCTTCTACTGGAAATGTGTCTTTTTTTTTTTTTTTTGTCTCAGATTGCTGCAGAACAGTCTGGTGACCTGTCTTAAAAGTGCAGCTTTGTGTTAGAATGAGTAGTAGGTGGCATGTGAGAGAAGGCACAAATAATAATAAGACTATAAGAAAGGAGCTTACGTGCATATATATTAGGTAGCTCTGAAAATGAGCAAGCGATCTAATGAACTACCTTATCTACAATTCCAACCCGATTCTTTTTTGCTATGCATTATGTTAAATAGTGGGCAAACTATTAAACAAACAACCCCAAATCCATGATTTCAGAAAATAGAGAGCAAGGAAGTTAGTGTGCCACTTATAGCATATGACAAAGTACAATATAAAATACATGTATCATTTAAAGTAGAAATAATTTTGCCAACTAGTAATACAGGACTAAGTTATATGTATACAATATAAACTCAAAACAAACTCATGAAAAAATGCTTTTCTTAAACACCCATGCCTTTTACTAAGTTTTAAAATGGTTAATGATGTATTTTTCTCTTGAGTTTTATGAATTAGCTCTTCCTAGAAGATAAGCAAGAGATAAAAAGTCTAAAACATATTTATAAAATCAAAATAAAAAGCAGAAAATTTTACTCCCTGTACTCTTTGGCAAAATTGGCAAAAAATAATCATTATCTAATTTTTCTGATTAAACATATGGTTCAGCTCATCAATTACAGCTTGAGAACCATTGTGCACTCAAACATTGTTTCAGCAATCATGTTTTTCATGACTACAAGTGTCAGGCACTGTAATGGTCACTGAAGATGCAAAGTTAAACAAGATATGAACCCTTATCAAAGATTTGTTTAAGCTCTTTTTTTAAGAGGAACATAGAGAAGTAAATCAATAATTACTAGTGTATAAGTTCAATGATAAAGGTATGCATATGCACAGGTTACTAAGGCAGCACAGAGAAAGAGCATCTAAATTATACTGAACCATATCAGGAAAAGCTTCCTGAAGGTGACACAGTTATTTCAAAGGATGAGTAAGGGTTACTTTGAAGAAAAGGAAGAGCATTTTAGGCAGAGAGAAATATAGGCAATAGTTTGGGTGGCTGGCATAGGAAGCTATGTTTAAATCTGATTGAGACTGCGTTGGTTTTCTATTATTGGATGTAACAAGTTAATACAAATTTAGTGGCTTAAAACAATGCCTAGTTACTAGCTCACAGTTGTGTAATCAGAATATGAGGCACAGTATCGCTTTGCTGGTTTTCTAGAATCTGTTTCCAAGCTCACAGGGCTGTCAGCAGACCTCAGTTACCTGCAGTTGTAGGACTTAGGTCCTCATTTCCTTGTAAGTTGTAGTCTGGGAGCCATTCTCAGCTTCTAGAGGCCACCTGCTTTCCTTGACCCACTTGCTCCATATTTGAAGTGAGTGACAGTGGGCCGAGTTTTTCTCATGCTTTGAACCTCTGAGCTCCTCTTCTGCTTCGTCTGTCCAGCTGAGGCTCCCTGACTTATCCTTCTTCTTTCTTATGTTGCTTTTAAAGACTCATGTGATTACATTGGGGCGATGAAGATAATCCAAAATAAACTCTATTTTAAGGTCAGATGATTAGCAATCTTAGTTCCATCTGTAAAGTCCCTTCAAGCAGTACCTCAGTTACAGTTTGAGTGACCAAGGGTTAAGAGATCTTGAGGGAGCACTTTTAGAATTCCACCTATTGCAGGGATGCATGCTTTAGGTCTTGAGATTGAGAAGGTCTTGCTGAATGTGAGGGAAGTAGCCAGGCAATGAACAAATAAAAAAAGAGGGGAATTAGTCAAATGGGACCATTAACCATCAGCTCCCTCACTTCCTCTGTGCCAACATCAAGACCAAACATATGAGCCTCACTTCTCCCACTCTTCTCTCAACCTACTATTCAGTTGCATGTTAATCTTTTGTGAATTTTTTCCCTTTCTGGCTTGCCTTTGATCCTAGTTTTTAACCCTTCTTAACTTGCACAAAACCATTCTATGTGTTCTCTAAACCTGGGAAACTTATTGTAGGTGTCTAAATTAAGTTCTCCCAGCCCTTTATCAAAGGCCAAAACACAGCACTCTCTAGGACTGTTTAGTTAATATTTACATCAAAATGTTGATAATTTTGTGGGTATCAGGAACTAGGCCAAAACATGTGGAGCATATGCCTTTAGAATAGCTCAGTGCTTTACAATTAATTATGCTCAGCTTCATGTCACCTAAAAATATAAGTATCCTCAATTAGGAACTTATATGCAAAGTAATTAAGTATGCAAAATTAAAAGAGCAATAAGCTCTCTAAGACTGCACCATACAGTACTGTGGCACATGCAATAACAATTATATAGACATGCATCCAACAATAGGGAGTGCCTGAATGAACAATGATCTATTTACATACTTACCAAATAATGTAATGTAACCATTATAATAATTCTCCCATATGATTGGGAAAAATATTAAAAATACACCAAAATTTAAACTTTTATTACCTCTGAGGGCTATTAGCCATGCTTTGCTTTTCCTTTATACATACCTGAGTATTCTAAATCCTATGAATGAATACACACGTACACACATACACACATACACACACACACACAGCAATTGATGGTTATAAACAGTTATAATGATGTCCATGGGAGTATTTTAATATTCTAAAATATGAAAAAATAAAGATATATACTAAGATAAGGCAACTAATAGGTCTATAAAGTTATTTTAAATGAACAATTTCAATTTAAAAGATTTTTATTTAATTATACATCAAATGAAGTTGTGTATAAGATTACATGCCATTGGCCAAGTAATCATACTTTTGTCAATCAGTACAACTAGGCTATGAGATACCTTCAATCCCTTGCTGAAATTTAAGACAACTCTAAGCATATTAGGAGGCATATGCCTGAATTATCTATGACATTCTTTTCTGTTTTTTCATAATAATTTTATGATACCTCAAAATCCTTTAGTATATAGAAAGGATGTCGTGAAATTTCAGGAAAGTCTTTTGCCATAGTTGCTGACAGAATCTTACTGGGCAAGATACAGGAGCATGAGCTGCATGTGGTTTAATGAAGGAATATCAGTAATAGTGATGGTGGTTACTGTGGCAGAGATGGTAAACTGTGCACCAAAAATGTGTGCTCTTGCTTACCAAGTATCAAGCTAACACTAAGGAAGTGGCTACCCAGAAAGGAACCACATTCTGAACTCTTTTTGCAAATAGGTGAAGTTATATGATTAGTTGTTCTCCCCAGTGAAATGTCAGTCTGAGTGATTTTTTTACTTCTAAGTCATGATAGTTATAAAGAGGGTATTCCTTTTCCACCATGTTTTTATATTTTTCTACCTAGATAAAGAAGATATGAAGATCTTAAGGGATGGCTGAGTTCCCAGGTGAAATGAGCATGGGTCCCTGAATCACAACATGAAAGAAAGCCACCTGCCAACTGGAACAGCTCACATTGGACTACTTCACAGCACTAGAATCCTGGGGTCATTTGTGCTTCATTAATAACACAATGATGAAGATGGCCAGTCTTAATTGAGTACTTATTATGTGCCAGGCATCATGCTAAACAATTTACATACTCAATCCCATTTAAAATGTTTCCTAGAATCTGAGTAGATATGTCATTTCCTTTTCAAGGTAAGGAAACCATTAAGTTGAAGGATTGAATAATTTATCAAGAGTAATTAGAATATTACACCTTTTGTGTATTAGGTTAAGGAATCATGTCTAGGATCTCTGACTGTTCAACCCATGTTCTTAACTGCAGTGTGATATTTAAAGGTTTGAAATTGGTTGAATGACCTTATCCAAAGAGTGTGATTAATGAAATGATGACCACCTAGAAGAAATGCTGAGGTTTAATATGTCAATCAATGAATTGGATGATATAGTTCTGTGGTTCAAACCTGCAAGTGACAGGAAGCTGGCAAAGATAAGTAGACTAAATGAGAGAAAAAGATCAGAGTATATATTCAAAGAATGAAGAAATGGCCTGGGTCTTTCAAGTTAAAATTAAATAAGGTTAAACGTAAGTTTCTATCATCATAGCCAATAAACAAATTAGGTACAGAATGGGAGAGACATGACTTGGCATTACTTTATGTGACAAAGTATAATTGTAAGTATATTCAACATTGATCAGTCAATTGATGTGATTATCAAAAACAAATGTAATGGTGGGCTAAAGGAGCGTTGGATGTAAAACATGAAAAGGGATACTAAAGCTCTTTTCTGTGTTGGTCACACCATACCTGGAGAATGAATTCTGTCGTAGAATCCACATTTTAAGAAAAATATTGATAGAATAGTAACTGAGATATTAAAGCATCTTGGTCAGGTCAACTGAGAAATGACTTTACAGATACTTTTCCTGAGAAGAAAGTACTTAAGTGAATTATTTTATGTATCTTTAAATATATAATAGCTTGTCTTATGGAGGAGAAAGTTTTGATATGGCTGCAACAGCTGAAACAGCAATCAAAAAATATAAGCTCAAAAGAAGTGATTTCAAGTCACTAAAAGGAAAAACTTTCAAATGATCAGACTTGTCAAGAACTAGAATAGGCTTTCTTATAAGGTAATGAAATCTCCATCACTGAAAGCATCCAAGTACATTCTAGACAATTTACTGGCAAAGTTATAGAGAACAATCAAACAATCATTGAAATTAATAAGGTAATTATTACATTCTCTTTCAAAACTGAGAAACTACAATTAAATGAACGATTTGTAACTATATATTTTAATCAATTCATACCCTAATTGGTCTTCACTATATAAATTGTGAAGATTGAATTATTAATAACTCTCCTGAGGCACAGTGTACTTATTGGGTGAGGCAAAGATCTAAGAAAGAAAGAAATGTGAGGTGTTTCGACCCGACTATACACAGTTCAACACCATTAATTAAGTGTGAAACAATCCACTTCACTCTCTACCCGCAGAGGCCTGGCCACAGGCAAATGTAGAACACAAATAAGCTATAAATAAATAAATATTTTGATTACAATTCAGGTCTGTGATTATGTTTGCAAAAAGGGTAGGTTGTTCTTTCCTGCAAAAAATCTGCTAATTTTACAATGAGGCTTAAATTAGCTATAACAGTAAATCTTTTGTGTAAAGAAGAAAAGGAAGATGGATATTCAATAGTATTTTGCCGAGCTTTTTTTTTAATCTAGGAAGGCTTGCAAATATAGTTACCTGACCACTTAGCCCGAAACAATCATATGTCTTTCTGTTCTAAAGCAATATTTTCCTCCTGAAATAATCTGTACTGCATTGCAAATAGAATGCCCCTCAAGAAACCAGTAAGAAATAGTTCTGGGCTGTCTGCTGAAGATGCTACTTGTATCCCTTTAATGGTTTATAGCTTGATTTTTGTTAATTTGAGAAGTAAAGCTAGGATAGTGGTTTGTCAACATGAAGAACATGACTGCCTTAGGTATCTTACAAATCACGTATAACTTAGTTCCTTTCCTTCCTGAGCTAATCCTCCATGACACAGTACCAGTCCTCAGTATCAGCTATTTTTTTATATCCTAGCCTTCTCACTCTCTTTCGTTTTATAAAATTCTTCGAGGACAGCATTTTAATTGTCTTGAGACCATTACATAGCATTCTCTTTATCCTCAGCTAGAACTCCACAGTAGTGGAGACACATCATAATGCTGAGAATGAACTGGCCATAGTCAAGTGAAAACCACCAGATTTTAACCCCCTTACAGATTATTTTAAAAGTGAAAAATATTTCTTTTGGTTTAAATAAACTAAAGTTTAAGAACTGAAAACAAGCTCTCTGTCTAATGTCCCTTCAAGTCTAAGTTAAATTACTTGAATTCTCTTCCTTCCTCCCATATGTAAGGCAGAAAATTAGTCCTTCTGCACAAGTACATTTGAGAACCTAGTAAGTGCTCAGCTCTAAAAGATAATAGAAATCCACAGATTAGCAAAACATTATCTTTCTATTGAGGATTTCATAGTTTAATAGGGATCTCTAGACATGAGATTACTAGTAAAAAAGAAAGAAAAGATGTCCACACTAAAGCAATAATGAGATATCATTTATACATCTTAACAAATATGTATCAGTCATTAATTTACTTATTCATTCCATGGATATTTGTTATCACCTACTATGTACCAAGCACTATTCCAGATGCTGAGTAGATAGCAAAGAACAAAGGGGAAATAAAAAATTTAAAAAAACCCTGCTAGAGTAGAGCTTAAATTCTACTACAAATAATAATGTTTTATTCTAGTTAGCCTTGAGTGATGCAAGCACTTTCATATACCAATTATGGAAGCATAAATTAGTAATGTCTGAAACGAAATTTTGAAGTATGTATGAGATTAAGCTTCTTTCTTAAAAAAAAAAAATCAAACAAATAAAAAACCTTCTTTAGCCCCATTTCTAGCTTGGACTTCTAGCTTATCTCTCTTCTTTCACAAACTTCTTAAATAAATCATGAAGACTTACTGTTCTATATCTTCACCTCTAACTTAAGCCAACTATCTCCAAATCATTTCTATATCATAACTCTACTGTACAAACTACATACATATCACTAAAGACCATCCGTTTCAACGAAATCAACAATCTCCTTTGCTTGTATGACGACTCAGCAGCATTTGTCACTGTTGGCTAGTCCATCTTTTTAAAATTATTTCCCTTGATTTATGATACCATTCTTTTAATTTATTCCCATTTGTATTGTCAGTCTTTATTAATCTATGTTTTCCAGGTCTACCTCCTTTATCTGACAAAAAATAGTGTCATTCCTTGAGCCTTTATCCAAGGCCATCATGTTCAGCTCACCCTACACTCTACTCAGGTAGGCTCACCAACTCCTATGATGTCCATAAGTGTCTGTTGGCCACAGATATCTGAATACGTACCTCCAACACTGTACTCTCACCTATTACAGGCCTACAGGTCTGAGGTGGTCTATCTCAACTCTTTTCTGATGTTTACATCTATGCATCTTCTAGCCATCTCAAACTCAACATCATAACCTCCATCCCCACTCCCAATAAATTTCTCCTCCTCTCATGCTCCCTGTCTTAGTGAATGACATTAAAGTCTACAAGCCAGAAACCTGCAGTCATCCCTGGTTTCTCCCCATTCTCAACTCCCGACACTAGTTACCACAAAAATCTTGCCAATCCAACCTCCAAAATAACTCTCTAATACATTCCCTTCTCTCTGTCTCACCATAATTACCTTAGTATAAGCTCAATCTTCTTTGCCCTGAACTCCTAACTGATATCTCTGCATTGACTCCTCATCTTCTCTAAGATATTCTCCATTTCCCAGCCAAAGTGGTATGCAAATCTGCTTCAGTAGCTTCTTATATTCTTAGAATGAAAATAGTTACCATGTCTTTAAAAACATTTCTAAAACCTGGTCCTTCAACCTCTCCAAATGTATCTCCCCTCACACCTGCTGCTTCGGCCAAAATCATATGACTTCAAGGTCCTTGTACTCCAAATCTTTCTCTTTGGATCTTCAAACATCCTGTGCCCAAGTCTCCCCAAGACTCTGTGCTCTGCTGCCAATGTTGCTTTTTAACCTGCTGATGGACTTTCATTCTTCAGGTGACACCCTGCTTTTAGAGGCCTTACCCTACAGCTCCAGTTTAAGCCAGGATTTTCAGATGTGTGATAATCTTTCTAAATAAGTTTTGTACAATATTTATCAAAAAGTTCATCAAAATCCTCAACATGTTTTAATATATTTGTTTTCTCCTCTAAATTGTAGACTCCATGAAGGTAAGAATCATATGCATCTTGTTTGAAAGTGTCCTCCCAGAAACTAACTCAGTACTCATTAAAAAATAGGTATTTAATACATTTTGTTGAGTGAATGAATGACTATATTAGGATATTTAAAATTCTGGGCTAAGAAAATCCAAGATAAAGAAAAAATAGGCAAAAAATTCATTTCCAGTTATATATTAAAGCAAAAAAAAAGTAATCTAGTTAAAGTACAAAATTTAAGAAATAGTCAAGTGTAAAAGAACAGAGGTTGGAAAACTTTTTCTGTTAAGGGTTAGATAGCAAATGTTTTAAGATCTTCGGTCTATGCAGTTCCTGTCACAACTTCTCAACTCTGCTGTTGTAGCATAAAAGTAGCTATATGCAAAATGTAAACAAACAAGTGTGCCTGTGTTCTAATAAAACTTTCTTTACAAAAACCAATAGTAGGCTAGACCTGACCCATGGGCTATAGTTCTCTCTGACTCTTACAAATAACGGTACATTTGGCAACCTTTAAAAATATTTACAAAGTATATTCAATAACATGCAGAGATAATAATGATAAGAAAATTGGCTCTGAAAATTCTAAATAGAGAATTACATTAATATGGCTAAAATATTTGCATGGAGAAAAGCCTGAAAATAATAAGCCAAATGTTAAAGGCAGTTACCTGTGAGTCACAGACATACGAAGAATTATTTTTTCATTGAGTTTTTCTGAATATTTTTAAACATTAACCATTTCTTTTACATTTAGAAAAACATTTGAAATGCATCATTTTAATAATTATGAAAAATAAGCATTAAAGATATTTAAATATAATTTACCCATAGATAACTAGAAGAAAATATGGGGAGGACAGTTGTCTGATCTTTTGATAAAAGAAGAATTTCCAAGTTCAAAATTTATGAAAGAAATTTCAAAGCTAAAATAAAAAAAAATTATGTAAAATTTTATGATCCTCCCCAAAACTGGGATGTTTTGTGCAGAAAATATGAAAGATAAAGCATAAATCTGTTTTCTATATCAAGAACTTATAGATAATAAGAAAAATTCCAGAGTTCCAAGTGATCAGGGAATAAATGTCAAGCAATTTATGATATTACACACATCTCATAAATGTATGGAAAAATATACATTCTAACTCAAAAGAAGGCAACCAAACTAGATATCAGAGTAAATGGCCACCTAATTTCAAAAATTCATTGTAAAACCTATCCTAATCTATATCCTCAGCAAAATATGAAATTATTATACTGATAAAACAGAAAAAAAGCTACTTTAAAAGGAGAGAATTTGAGAACAAGAAAGATTCTGAAAATTACAAAGCAAAATCCTACCACATAAATAGATGTGTAAAAGTAAAATAAAAAAAAAAAATTAGAGGCAATGTTACATGGGTTTAATTGTGTCCTCCCAAAAAATATGTTGAAGTCCTCTCCCCAAGTATCTTAGAATGTAACATTATTTGGAAACAGGGTCTTTACAGATAGAATTAGTTAAAACGTCTTACTGGAATAGAGTGGACCCTTAATCTAATATGACTGTTGTCCTTCAAAGAAGAAGAGACACAAGAGAACTGCCATCTGAAGATAAAGAGACACACAGAGAGAAGTCAGCCATGTGACAATGGAGGCAGACAGGGAAATTATGTTACCACAAGCAAAAGAATGCCTGGAGCTACCA
Organism: Cynopterus sphinx; assembly: GCA_030015415.1. Lineage (NCBI taxonomy): Eukaryota > Metazoa > Chordata > Mammalia > Chiroptera > Pteropodidae > Cynopterus > Cynopterus sphinx. The sequence goes on from CM057380.1 coordinate 133,353,481, forward strand.
GAAGCTAGGAAGAGGCAAGAAAGGATCCTCTCCAGAGGCTAAGGAGGGAGCATAGTGCTGCCAACACCTAGACTTCAAAACTGTGAGAGAATAAATCTCTCTTCTTTTAAGCCTCCTATTTTGTGGGATATTGTCATGGCAGTCTTAGGCAATTAATAGTGGCCTGATGCTACCACTGCCTACTACCCAATTTCTTTTAAGCAACTCTGCCATGCCCACTATGCCCCATTCACACTGGTCTTCCTTGGGTTCCCTGAATACACCAATCTTTTAGCTGTCTCAGGGCTTTGCATACACTATTTCCTCTGCCTAGAACACTCTTCCCTCTACTCTCTCTCTGTATGGCTCCTTCTCATACTTCTGCTCTCAACATAAAATGTTATTGTCTCAAGAGACTGCCTCTGACCATCCCCTCTAAGTTACTGTCCTGTAATATTCTCTATTATGGTGTTTGTTTTGCAAAATAGAGAATATTAGAGTTGGGGAGAGTCTAAGTTAGATAGGGTAATCAGAGATAGCCTGTTGAGAAGGTGATAAGCAGACCCACTGAATGAAAATAAAATTTTTATTATGAAATTAAATGCTACTGCTAAGAAGCATAACTTGGAAGAAATTAGATTTCACACTTTCTGATTTCAAAAAGTTACTACAACACTACAGTAATTAAAATAATGTCATACTGACTTGTAGCTCAAATAAAGAGAAACACATAGACTAGACTAGACTAGACTAGACTAGACTAGACTAGGATTATCCAGAAATAAACCTCGAATCAAATGATTTTCTAAAAAGGTGCCAAGACTACACAGTAGTGTTAGGATAGTTTTTTCAACAAATGGTGCTGGTAAAACTAAATATCCACATGCAAAAAAATGAAGTTGGACCTTTACCTTACATGATATACAAAAGCTATCTCAAGGTGGGTTAAAGAGCTAATCATATAAGAACTAAAACTATTAAACTTTTAGAGGAAAATGTGAGGGAAAGCTTCAGGACACTGCCAATGATTTCTTGGATATGACACTTAGAGCTCAGGCAACAAAATAAATAGTTAGACGGGAGGTCATCAAAATTAAAAATATTGTGCATTAAGAGACATTATCAACAATGAAAGACAACCCATGGAACGGGAGAAAATATTTATAAACCATATATCTGGTAAATAGTTAATATCCAGAATACATAAAGAACTCCTACAAATCAATAGCAAAAAACAACCTGATTAACAATGCTCAAAGGACTTAAATACACATTCCTTAAAAGAAGATATATAAAAAGATGCTCAACATCACCAAATATTAGGGGATGCAAATAACAACAATAAAATATCACTTCACATTCAATAGGATGACTATTACTTTTTTAAAAAATAGAAAATAATAAGCATTGGTAAGAACAGAGCCCTTGTGCATTGCTGGTGGGAATATAAAATGGTACCTCCACTATAGAAGACAGTACGGCAGGTTCTCAAAAACTTAAACATGGAATTACCATATAATCCAACAATTTCACTTCTAGGGAAGGAATTGAAAGTGGGGACTTAAATTGATATTTGTACACCATCATTTACAGAGTCATCATTTACGACAGCCAAGAGGTAGAAACAACCTAGATACCCAACAGTGGATGAATAAATAAACAAAACGTTTATTTATACATACATACATATACACACACACATACACACAATGGAATATTTTTCGACCTTAAAAAAGAAGTTCTTGTGCATGTTACAACACAAATGTACATTGAGAACATTATGCTTAGTGAAATAAGCCAGTTACAAAGATTATATTGTATGATTCTACTGCATGAAGTACGTAGTTGAATTTACAGAGACAGAAAGTAGAACAGTGTCTGCCAGGATCTGGGGAAGGAGGGATTGGGGACTTGTTACTTAATGGATACAGAGTTTCAGTTTGGAAAGATGAAAAAATTGTATAGACTAATGGTGGTAATGTTTCCAAAAGCATGTAAATGACTAAAGCAACTCAACTGACATTTAAAAGGGATTGAAACTCAAATTTTATGTTATGCATAGTTTACCACAAAAAAAATTAAAGTACAATTTTTTTTGGTTGAAAGGTTCTAATTTGGGAAATTTTTATCAAGAAAATAGCCTGAAAAATTTGAAAAAGCTTCATGCACAATATGCATGCTTATTTAGAATAGCACAACACTAGAAAGAGCCTGAACAATGAAAGAACAGTTAATTGAACTAAGTTATGATCACACAGAATTATGATGCAGTCATTGAAAAGATTTTAATAACAATGAGTAAATGTTCATATTATTATGCTAAATGATGTAATTCAGCATATAACATTAAAATACAATAATGTACAAATGCTTAAATTTTTTAAAAGAAAATAAACGTTAACCACGGTTTTCTCACAGTATAGGAATGTTAGTGAATTTTTTCTTCCTTTTTTATTTTCCATTGCTTTAATAACACTCACGCTCCTTGTACAAATAAAATATTTGGGGGGGGAGGAAATAGTCACAGCAATAGATACTCCAAGGTAGCTATTAATCCTGCAGATTAAGGATTTTTATACTTGGTCTAAATGATATCAGAACCTAAAAAAACAGGGAGAGTTTGGAACTTTCAAGAGGAGAGTAATTTTTCTTTTAGCTCTGATTGTGCTAGGCACCGAACTACATGCTAGTATTATGCGTACTATGACCTGTGTATGCAATGCAAACCTCAGAACTGTTAGGTTCTTTTGTTTTATTCTTCTAGATGAGAAATTAAGAATCAATAGGGCTACATAATTTGGTACAGATTAGAAAGTGGCAAAGTTGAACCAGAACTCCAATAATCTGATTCCACAATTTATATATATTTTGTACACTGTACAATAATACTGAGGCAAGAGGAGTGTGCCTAGGCATTCAAAAATTTCATCAGTTTTGGGGAGGTGGGCGAGGATTTCATATAAGACAAATTCTATACATCTAACAGGGCTACAGTGCATTCCGCATTGTTATGCCCAAGAACAGCAGAACTACCTACAGAGATATTCACTATGGTATACTACAAATTAATCTCTAGTACAATGAAGTACATTTTACTGAATGTAATTTCAGATAAAAATACATTCAGAAACAAATATTATAGAAGCTATCTTATTGTATGGATCCTAAACTTCCGGGAAAGTCAAGTAGAAGATGTAAAAATTCTGCAAGAGATGTGGCAATCTTTATAAGGAGAGTGTTCAGTCAACAAACCTTTATGAAGTGAGTATAGTGGGCTAGATACAAATACTAGTATAAAACCAAAAATTAAAGGCTTAAATTTTTGACACACTCTGGTTACATTTTTTCAAGTTATTTCTCAATTTGTAAATTCAGGTGGAGAGGCTAATTTCAAAGAGAGTAATTAGAGAATTCTGTGCTGAAATTGCCGTTATCTATTCAATAAAAAAGAAAAATTTACAGAATGCTTAAATTTGTGTGAACCTCAGAATACGGCTAGAGGGCTAATAAATATAATCTTTTAACTGCAAGGCGGGTAGCAGCATGGCCACTTAAGTAATAAAACGTGCTTATTTCAGAAAATTTAATTTGTCCACTTAGAAACAGACCAGTCTTGTGTAATTCATCCCCATAAAGACTGATGACTTGCTGCTGAACTGAAAGCACTTTCAATGTTTATGCTGGCTCTCGCCAAAGACTGTGTTAAGGAGATTAAAGTTGACTTTGGCATATCTTGGACATATTTTGGTATGTCCAAACAATGTGAAATTTCTTTTCTTCCATAAAAATTACTAGTAATTACCCCCCAATAGTTTCATTTTTGTAGATTTGCTGCTGCTGCTTCTGCTTCTGCTGCTTCTGCTGCTCCTGCTGCTGCTGCTGCTGCTGCTGCTGCTGCTGCTGCTGCTTCTTCTTCTTCTTCTTCTTCTTCTTCTTCTTCTTCTTCTTCTTCTTCTTCTTCCTCCTCTTCCTCCTCTTCCTCCTCCTCCTCCTCCTCCTTCTTCTTCCTCTTCCTCTTCCTCCTCCTCCTCCTCCTTCTTCTTCCTCTTCCTCTTCTTTCTTCCTCCTCCTCCTCCTCCTCCTCCTCCTCCTCTTCCTCCTCCTTCTCCTCCTCCTCCTCCTCCTCCTCTTTTTACTCAGTTAAAGTTGTTAGTGCTCCTAACCACTTGGTTAAAATATACCATCCAGACCATGGTTTAAGCGATGGCTTTGATTTACGTTCTAAGCCCTTGGTCCTTTCTCTTAAGTGTTTTTCATTCCAGGACCACTGGGAATGGAAAAAGCATTTTGCCCAGTCCTACTCTAGCACCTGCCTAATGCCCCTAGGATCACTGGGAGCCATTTCAATTAACTTAAGATCCCTCTCACTTGGGAAGGGAGAAAATAAAAGGTTGTTTCAATTTAGGGTTCAATGTTAAATGAAAACAAACAAATACTTGAGAGAAAAAAAAAAACTAGTTGGTTTGACATACTATGATTAGTGGTTTCAATAATTCTAAAGGCCATTACAAGATTAGATATGCTCGCCTTAAAGCATAAAAAATAACAGGAATTCTACATAGAACGTTACCTTTTAGAGCTCCCATTTCTGAGCACTGCCTAGTCAATGGCAATCCAACAATGCTATTGAAATTAGTACATTTTGGTGATGCTCACCATTTCATTCAGGGAGGGAGCAGTGAAATAGTTTTTTCAATTATCTTTTGTTGGCTTAAGTAAAATAAGACCAGGTTTTCTCTTTTCATGTTCTACTGATATAAATTCTCACAAATAAAACTGGTGACTATCAAAAATCTTTATCATAGTGTTTTCAAAGGTGTTATGCATTTACCTACTGCATTTAAGGCAAAGCATACAAAGATAAGAATTTATTTACTGACTTTTCCATTATATTTTTGTAATTTCAGAGAAAGACCATTTCAGAAAATCAGACTTAGGTAAAGATATAAATAGAGAATTAAAAATGTAGAGCTCATTCTGAAAAAAATATTCATTTTAAAGCACTTTAAGGTCACCATGTCCCTAAATCTTATGTCATGGAATTACCTCGTGAACGGAAAATATTAAGAATGTATGAAAACCCTTAGTGAACAATTTAAAAATGACATACTCACTGCTGAAGAATTTTTATATTATTCCTTAAATGTGGCTGGTATCTAGACTTCGGTTAAAATGTAAACATTATAGATTTGGTAAATTGTTCACTTTCTTCCGAAAAAGAATGTGTAAGCTTTGTAGCAAGCCACCTCTAAAGTTTTCCAGATGATTTTTTCAAATGGCAACACCTTCTTTAAGACTCTACAATGGACACGTAAGTGAGCCAGAAGAGAGGGCTGTGGCTGGCCAGGAGGTATCTTTGGTCTGCTGGCTGGTGTTGCAGGAATTACCCACATGCACTTATTCAATGCTGCAATGCTGCCAAGCAGTCAAAACACACTGAGCATCAGTGAAATTTTCCCTAGGGTACAAAAATCACCTGGAATGGGTTAGTTTTTATTTTTTAATCTTTGGTTCAATAATTAATTTTTAAAATTTTTATTCAATTTATTTAAACTAAACAAACCACCACCACAATGAAACTATTTTACCCATTTCTCTCACCCCTTCCTCTGGCAACCACCAATCTGTTCTCTATAATTCCTTTTTAATTCTTCATATAAGAGAGATCATATGATACTTGTCTTTCTCTTTCTTACCTATTTCACTTAGCATAATGCCCTCAAGGTCTAGCTATGTTGTCGCAAATGGCAAGGTCTCATTATTTTTTATAGCTGAATAATATACCATTGCATAAATATATACCACAATGCCTTTGTCCATTCATCCATGGATGGGCACTTTGGTTGTTTCCATATCTTGGCTACTGTAAATAATGCTGCAATAAATTAAGGCTGCATATATCTTTTCGAGTGATAGCAGGTCCTCAAATAACATTTCATTCAACATCATCTCATTATGTTGATGAAGAAAAAAACTGATATTTTGGTTGGGGCCACTGTCTGTGGAGTTTGCACATTCTCCTCACATCTGTGTGGGTCTTTTCCAGATTCTCCGGTTTTATCCCACATCCCAAAGATGTGCTTGAAAGGTGAGCAGTTGGCTGAACTGGAAGAAGCAGGTTGGAAAAAAATTCTTACTTGTTTTTATTACTCTTTCTCAAATGCATATATAGCTCACATTTATTTCAGTATTTAATATAGGAAGTGTTTGAAGCTCTTTATTTAGAAGCTTGGCAATTTATGTGTGTGTGTGTGTGTGTGTGTGTGTGTGTGTGTGTGTGACCAGAAATATGCCATAGGAACTTAACTTTTGTTTGTATCAATTAGCTTATGGTAAAATTAAAATTGATTTTGTTATAAGTTGTTTTGCTTAAAGTTGCTATTTCCAAAAACCTATCTATGACATTAGTAAGGACACACCGAAATGTTTTCATTTTCTTCAGATAAATACCAAGGAGTGGAGTTGTTAGAGCCTATGGTAGTTTTATTTTTAATCTTTTGAAGAACCTCTATACTGTTTGCCATAGTGGCTGCACCAATTTACATTTCAACCAACAGTGCACAAGCGTTCCCTTTTCCTCATATCTCACTAGCATTTGTTATTTTTTATCTTTTTGATAATAGTAATCCTAACAGCTGTGAGGGGATAGCTCATTGTGGTTTTGATTTACATTTTCTTGATGATTACTAATGTTGAACAAAAATAATTCATTTTGAGAAAGGCAAGTATATAATACCCATGCAACTAAGTGCACATTAGGCTACCTTTATGAAACAGCAGTGAGATGACATCAGAGACATTTTCAATGGAACAGGTGCAAGAACAACTGCATGAATAGTATTCATTTAATCTGATAACTATGTAACCTCAATTCATGTATTTATTCATTCAATCTTAATGCTACAGTAAACAGATATATCTGGCAGGAAGAGAGGGGAAAAAGTAGAAGATATAATAGCAACTTGTAAAAGCAAAAAGGTTTTAGCAACATAAGCTTCTGGACTGGGGCAGCCTTAACAGGCAGTTAATGGATATGTATTCTATCAGATCATAAGGAGCTGAGAGATAGGCTTTGTGACAAATGAGGGGGTATAGTTCTATCAGAAAAGATAAAAGAGCTTTTTATTTTCGGTTTACACCATTCAGCTCTAGGAAAAAAAGAAAAAAAATATCCTGGGACAGGGTGCCAACTGCCCCTCCTGCTGGGAACACAGATTGTTTCAATCAGAGGAATCTTGAGGAAGCAGGAAGAGTGGGACAAAGAAGTAGCAGCCACTCCAAAGTTTGTATGAAGGCCTAAAGAAGGTCACTATGTCAACTATTGTAGAAGGAATGAATGGGCATTGGAAGGTCAGGGTGAACCACAAATGCTCTGACCACTAGCAGCAGTCAAAAGTTATGGTTTTCTCCTTATGCCTCTGACTATTCACTCTGTTTTATTTTTAGTCATTTTTTATATGTAGTTCTTTAGAATGTCCATGTTTTCTGGAGCCCCAATACAGCACACTCTTTTTCTTAATCTTTAAACTCACTTTAGTGGTTTCAAATAATAGGCAAATTCTAATGATTCCCAAGTGACTGTATAGGGCTCAGTTTCTATCTCCAAGTGTTAACTATACTCCTCTAACCCTGATGTTCCATAGATGCCTCAAACCATCATGTACAGCTGGTCTCAGCCACTCCCTCACCACATAATTCTCAGCTTACTGAATTATGGTTCTGAGTGATAAAGATCTAACACATCACCTGGGACAACTAGGCATTCAATAAACATTAACAGTTAATCTACCATCACCATAAATCAACACAAATAGGGAATAAATATAACTGGACAGCATACTGAAGAATGGACACTAAATGATACTACAGTAATAATACCTAACATGTAATAAGTGCTTCCTTTGTGCCAAACATTTTTCTAAGTACTTTGCCTGAATTAACTCATTTAATCTTTATGCTTATTGAATGTTAACTATGAAGTTAACTGTGCTAGGATGTCTCACACACAAAGGCATTTAGAAATGAAAGCATATACAATTCTATTGCTATAATATTATAATCCTTATAAATATTTTTACATTCCTTTTAAAGATATAGGAGCAATAAAAATAATAATTGCGAGCATTTATGATAGCCTACCTCAAAATCCATGCTAAGTGATTTAAAGAAAGTAGGTATGAGCTCATTTTACTAATATGGAAACTAAAGCCCAGGTCATATAATTACTAAGTAATAGGATTTAGATTTGAACCCTGTTCTAGGCAAATTTAACATTCTTTCCACTGTAAATTAAAAAGGTTAACTTATCTTTATCATTTTTTGTTTATTAAGATAGGGAAAATACGTAACAAACTTCAGAAACATTTTCATCAAAGTTCAACTGCAGTCACAACCTTCCAGTGATTAAGTTGCATTTATGTTAAATATTAAGTGGAGGAAAAGAATGTATTTTTGGTGTAAAATTAATAAGGTGCTACTCACTATCCATAATAAATCTCACTGCCCAAAGCTCATGAAACCTCTTGATCATAATCACTAAGGCCTCTGTTTCTTCAAATGTAAAAGGGGAATTGTTGTAAGTATATCTAATAGCATTGGTCTAAATGAATGAATAGATTTAAAACATTTAGAAAAGGCTCTAGCACATGGGCTGAATAAATTTTATCTTATTGGTGTTACTATCGCAGCTACAATAATTCCTTTAAAATCACCAATATGAATCAGAGCACAGACAGTAATTTCTTAAGCAGTGTAACAAACTCTAACATTAAATAGTTGTATTTCTGAAAAATTATGTATAATTCAAATTTTAATAAAATACATTCTTAAAACAAATTTCATTGATGGATTATTTTGTACTATAACTATTTCCTTTTAACATATTTTTAAATTTTTTAATGGTAAGGGAGTAGAGAAGCCAGGATTTTTATATATATTAACTTTATTGCATGTAAATTACATAAATATGTACATATTTGTGTGTGTATATATACATACACACATATATATATATCAGAAACTTCACTTGGTACATGAGCAAAGTAATGCTCAGTATAAAATGACACGATTAATTTGGCAATTTAAAATAGTTAAAACTGTTTAGAAATGCAAGAGCCTTACTCCAGGGAGTGGCTTGGACATATACCCATTCTAATTTATTTTTATCCTTGGGACACCTTCAGGAAATGTCATGTTGTTTCCAGGTTAGTGGCCGGGTCCTGCTAAGTCACAATCTGCCACTTCTCTCTCAGTTTTCCTTCAGCCAGGGTTTTCGTGCGTTCATCCGCCCTCTGATCTGAAACCAGGAACCTGGGTGGAGATGAGCATTACCCTAAATTGCCTACATTTGTTTCTGTGCCTTCTCTGTCATTTCCACATCCGCACTTTGTTTCTCACCAGGCATCTGGGAGCTCAGATTCTTTTTTTCAGTCACTTTTAATACCTCATGAACCATCTCAATTAAGTTAATTCTGTTGATGATATCAACAAAGTTACAAAGTAATTAATAATAATTTTGTCAGCATTTTTACATTTAATGGTATGTTTAAGGAGAACAGTAAATGTCCCTAGATTTTATGGTATCAAGTGCTAATCCGTAGGCATGCAGAAATTACATGCCTCACAGTTTGACACCAATCTTATTATTATCTGGTTGCACATTATATTCATGAATTTTAAGCATGAATGGGCAAAGCCTTCATTAAAAATTATGGACCCACAATTTAAGGGGAAAAATGCTAAGATCAAAAGTGAAGCTGGCATCTGGTAAGCTTTCAAAAGCACAGCTCTGCAATTGCTTCAGCCTGATTAACCATTCGCACCTTTGCATTTGTATTGGACAACTAAACCATCTGCAGTGTTTTGTTGTTGTTGTTTTGCTTTTTTTTTTTAAAGTGTTTTAAAGAGTAACTAATGTGATGGAACATTGCCCGCTGTTGTTTCTGAAGATAAAGTGACCAAGAGTAGAGTCCCAACGAGCTAGCAAACAGTTTCTCAAAGGGAAGGAAAAGTGAAAGAGGCGTGGACTTTAAGGCAGTGACAAACACTGTATCTGAGAGAAACACTTAATATTTTGAAGCTCCACAGGTACCAGCAACACTGGTGATTAACAATAATTGCCACTCACTGGCCCCACTGCTGAAATGTTATTCCAGGGCCTATACAATTCTCTCCGATCCTCTCTCCGGTAAATAATTTCCATTTACTCTCTCCATACTTCTAATCACCCCAATTACCATAGAATTTCTCCACTGATCCCTCCTCTCACCAGGGCTAGCCATCATACACAGGCATCACTCCAGTCACCTAGGCTGTTGGCATCTTGTATGATGTGAGCCTTGCTCCCCTCTCTACCCCCAGCACCTTTTTCTCCACATGCACATTAGCTACAATCTGTCAGCCAGCTGAACCACAGCAACAATGCCAAAGAGCAGGGAGGACACTGACAGCTATTGACAACATGGTCAGTAATTACTTTCCTATTGTGTAGAATCTCTGTTAATTGACTTTTTCAGGACTTGCTAATTTTTTTAAAGTTTCCAAATGCAATAACATTTCTGAAGTTTATTATTTCCTATCTGCATTAAAATATTCTATACCCAACATTTAAAACTCAATAATACATGATTAATATTTTTAAGATCATGGAAACCAAAGATTAAATTTGAATTTGAATAAAAGAACTCAACCTCCCTTTAAAATCTTCTCTTAGCAAGAGAGAATGCTAATATAATTTTATGTGGAGTCTTGTCAAGTGCATTCAAGAAATGTCAAACTATATTTTTAGCCATGGAGTTTGCTTAATCCCATAAGACTCTATCTCGCCTTTATGTTGACAAATGAACAGGACTGAAATATCAGGGATCTGAGCTGCTGTCAAGATCCACTTCACATCAAAAGTTGTTGTTCTTGTGCAGCTGTTTTCTCAAAACTTATGAATTAAAATCTACACATACCTTATGATTCCCCTGAGACTGCTACTGAATTCCTTTGTTGTCATACCTTAATTGACACCAAGCTTTACTTTTATAGACAAGTCATTGAACTGTTGTAGAAACACAACACAGCAGGAAAATCAGATGAGAGATGCCCGATAATTGTCATTGACTAGGAAAATGTCATCTTTACTCATCTGCTTCCTAAGTTTGCTTCTTGAATGGCATGTCTGGCCTAAACTCTCTCGCCTTTGTGTTCTACAGAGAATCCATTTTTGAAAATATAATATTAGTATTTTAACAAAATCTGCAATTTGGGGTCTACTACAATAAGAAGGACTAAAAGTGTGTGATGATAAGACTATTTAAATGAGTATCTTATTTTAGCCTCTAGGAACTCTAATACTGTTTGGAACACAGGGACTATCAGGAGAGGAAAGTATGAGACAGATTATGGTGGTTAAAAGTTCATATTCCCCACTTTGTGTCAAGATTACATTTTAAAATTCAACATTTTTCAACACTATTTTGAGGCATTTATTTTGGTAAATAGGTACTATGATTTATCCACTCAAGACTGTCTTGTCAGCTATTGGAAGCATACCTGATATATAGGTAAGTATTCCTTAAAAAGATATAAATTTTTCATTGTGAATTTTCATCACTAAACATAATTCATATAATTCAGATCTTATTTCCTATAAGCAGTGGAAATTCTGGTGAATGATATAACGTTAACATCAGGCATATTTATACCTAGAGTGACCTACTTAAAGCTGACCTCATTAAAAAAAAAACCCTCATTTAAATAGCTTGCTATAAAAAAATAGTTAATATGCAATCTTGGTGTTCATGCTTTGCTGAACTGTGGGAATGACAATATAATGAAAATTAAAAAATGTAAAACTTAACAAAAAGTCTTCACTCAGAAAATGCAAATTGCAAACTATATTTTAAGATGTTCTCATTTGTGAAATGCTATAATTTTTTAAATTTAGTAACACTATTAACAATTATAATTCCACATGCTTAATCTATTATCTCACAGCAGTTCGTAGCCATATTCTCTAAGTAGTCATTACTAAAAAAAGCCACCCCCTGGGTGAATGGCCACAATACTTACTAACATTTAATGAGAGGTAAAGAATCAAATTAAAGCACACGGAGAACTAAGAGAGTTGGTCACTCACTGGTAGAAGGGTGAATTGAAAATAAATTTATGTAGATGACACTGTATTAAAATAGGTAAAATTATGACACAATTATTCCCTGTATTATGAGCTAGAAAGAGGTGGGGATGGGGTTGGGGAAGGATGCCTGCCCTGATATCGAGAGAAGCAAACTTCTTGGATACTTTAAGCCAAATTCTGGGCATAGTGATATTGCTCAGCTCTTCAGTTCAGGGCAGTCCACTGAGCATATGAGAAAGACGTCACAATCCAAGTTACTCTGCAAGAAGTCCAAATCAAGTTCTAGACTGAAGCTAGGTAAAATCTATTGAGCAGTTACACTGCTCTGTGGCAATGTGTGGGCCCTTGAGGTGCTGTGACTCAATGAGGAGGCCAGCCCTTCTCTCATCCATCTCTGCCTTCATGACTACTTCTCTGTTGTATAGTCTCCCAGCACCAAATGATTTCTCCTCTTCATTTCCCTTCAACTTTAATATTGACAGTTATGACTCCATAGCATATGTCAAAATATCCCCCTGCCAAACCTCCTAGAATCACCTTACAGAAATGGTCCCAAACATGTCTTTATATTAGAATCTCTGGGAACCTTTTAAAAATTCCAACACCCAGGCCACAATCCAGACAAATTAAATCACTATCTCTGGGAGTGGGACATAGGAATCAGTTGTCTTTGAACCTCTCTGGGTAATTTCAATGCAAAGACAAATTTGGGAACCACTTTCGTAAGGCTATGAAATTCAAATAAAAATGACTGGGGTAACCAACTAAACAACAACCTTGGTCCATTATATAAAAACTTCCTAAAAGCTTTATAAATTCTGATTTCTTAATAATATTTATATTGATGGAAGATTTCCACAAAGAATATTCATTAAGTGCCCACCTGTGCACCATTTATTTATGATAAACCAAAGCTAGACAGTCAGTCAATAAATACAGCGTGAGTTTTAGGTCTCTGAACGCATGCTGGTAATGGTTAACCTGACCATAATAACAAGTATTTCATTAACACTTCAGAAAGCGTTGTTATGAAAATGTTCCTTGCCCACTTGAGCCTTAAACGATTGGGTGTAATGAGTGCTAAATGGTACAAGAACTCTGGTTGTTTGCATCAGCTGTGATTGGTGTGCAGGGAATTCTTATCGCCCCTGCATTTTAGTGTTCATAACAAAACAGAGAGAGACAACCCTAGAGGGTGAATAAGTTTACAAGGTGTGATAAAGACGTTCCAGAACGGCACTTGCCTGAAAGCCTCACAATGATCTTTCAACAATCTTATCATGACAGTTTCCAGCTTAATGCCCCTGTTTATAAAGCACAAAACAAATGACCAGTGGGCAGAATTTGTGTTGAAGTTACATCCTACTTTACGTTCCTGATATTTTTGTACTAAAGTGAATTCTGATGACACTTTGTAGGGAATACGCTCTCTGGTTCAACATAGCTCCCTTAACCCCCTGCTCCCGCTTCCACACCCTTTTATCTCAGGCCAGATGTCTCACACTTTTACTAGACTGCTCTGGCCCTCAGGGAATTTGAATTTGCAACTCTAGTATTTATTATTTATGCAAGTTTAACACAGAAAGCCACTGTCCCTCATTAAAACCTGACTGCAAACTAATGACTTAGGATACTGAAAGAAGGTTGGGAAGACATAAATAGACTAAAAGGTGTTGTAGGACAATATTGTGAAGGGCTGGCTGGGGCAAGGCCCTTAGGAGATTCTTTTAGTAAGAAAAAGTTAACTTTAAATGCAATAATGTTATGATTCCATTTTTACCATACTTAATATTTTCTAATGTTTACTCCTCACTCATTTGTTATTATTCTTTAGGTTATTATTCTTTATTATTCTTAATAAATAACATATATTTATTAAGTGAACAGATTAATGAATAAATTAGAAAGACCCTCAGAAAGATGTTGGACTACTAAAGGTCTATATGTTTACAGCCTTAAAATTTGGTAAAATATTCAAAAACAAGGCATAGAGACAACTTATTTGATGAGTTGTCATGTAAAAATATTTAGAGAAAAAAGGTAGCTTGATGATGACAAGAAGATATGTGAGGAAATATTCGGGCTAAAATGGTCATAAAAATCAACTTGTACAATCCTTCATTTAGTAGAACATGTTCTGAGCTCCTCAGGTCCTTTGACACCAGAGAACATATTTTCTCAAAAATATTATAGTCTATAGAGATGGTCAATTGGAGGTGTCAACAATTTCAGAAAGATATCAATGAAACAGCCTTGGAGATCTATAGAGCTAAGAAAATAAAGTATGTGAATAGGTACCAAGAACAATTCCTCTGCTTGTTTAAGTGTTCATATAATCAAAAGTAAGAATCTGTAAAAATATATTTGCTTTAATATATATAGATATGTTATTTTTATATTTTAGGGGAAAATTTTTTAAATGGTCTTTGAAAAGACATTTTATACCTCTATTACTATAGCAAAACCAGTTTGTTGGTCAAAAAAATTTTCAACATTGTCCCCTTTTAATAGTCAAAAGAATTATACAATAAGTTTGTATAATAAAATATAAGATCAAAATATAAATAAATATTTATTCAGTGAAGAAATTAGTTTAGATATCTAGCATTTGGTTAGGCAGAAATTTGGTTCATTTTGCTAATTTTTGATTGAGGCAAAATAAAACACACTTTTTTAAAATCTTCATTTAGATTTGTCAAAAATCTTCCATTGATTCTATCACCTCTAATTTAAATTGAAAATGCCAAATAGAAATGGGGATGATTATAACATAAGTCAGGGGAAAAAGTACGCAGATCTTGACAATTATTAGTTTTCATTTTTCTTCAATAGCTACAGGTTCACAGTATCTCGTATGATGCATGTTAAATCTTTATGAGAGGTGCTATTTTTTTTTTAATGAAAATGGATGGCTTCTCTTCTTTCCTGTTTCATCTCAAGCATTTGACTCATTTAGGCATTATTTCTCATATTTCCTCTACTTAGTAGTTACAAACAATTGGGCATTCTTAAGTTTGCACATTAGGTATCCTAAATTTCTGTGAGGCCCAGTCTATAGCACTGAAGAAACTACTGATGTGGACTTAATATGTTGTATTTTGGAAATATCAAAGGTATTTACTTGATATGATACTTAACTAGTAAGTTTCATTACTATTGTATGCTTAATTGACTCCTCTCTTTGTGCAATATGATGGTCACAAACCCATTTATTTCATTAAGCAACTTGGTAGACTAGTGAAGGATACTGAAGTTGGGCTCAGGCCTGGGATAAACCTCAACATATTTTGTCAGCCAGGGAAAATGGAAGTTTATTTCCCAATCAGCCTTCAGATATATAGAAATAAAGAAGAATATATGATTTTACTTAACCATTCCTCATCAAAACATTCCTCTATTCACTCAAATACTTCAACATCTAGAAAAATGATGTAACAGCTTTTATAAAACAACAACAAAACATAAGAACTAGTCATTTCATTGCTATAAATTTCTTTTCGATGTTTATAGAACATTTACTATTTAACTACAAATGCAGGATATATTATAAATATACAAATCTTCAGTGTTCTAAAAATCTTTGGGGCAAATAACTGCTAAAGGATTGCAATTCCATATAAACAGAACAGAGCTTAAATAACTAGGAATTGCAGTACCTATCTTAATTATAGTATAATATAAAGCTATTTTTTTTTTACTTTTTTTCCAGTTCCAGAAATTAGATGCTTTCAACTTCCTACATTTTTGTCAATAGAAATAAATAGTTGAATTTTCTAAAGTTTAAAAGTGATAGTTTGGCTGAGATGTGCTGTACTGTCACTTAGTACCTGAAAAGAATGCACTCTGCCCGTCCCAACTAATGACAAAATTCAAGAAATTTTATTGACACGCTGGCAGGAAAAAAGTATCAAACCAATTTCCTTGTCTATATTCCATGTCTTGTTAAGATCTATGATTAAATATTCCCCCCAAAATTTAGTGTGGCAGAATAGTATAGCAGTTGAAAGCACTAAACCTTTGGAAACTGAAAATTTATACACACCACACACACACACACACACACACACACACACACACACACACACACACACACTTGGCCCACAGAGACACTAAATAAAAGTGAAAAAACATGTATAGGGAGAATAATTAAATTACATCTAAAATTACTTTAAAAAGAAGCATACAGCTTATTTTTTGAAGTTCTAATCTAAGCTAACATTAATAACTTTAATAACCAGCACTCATTACATTATATTATTGACTTTCAGAGGAGAAAAATATCAGGTATCAATGTTTAAACTTCTTCCAGCAAATAATTGATAAATAGTGCTTTAAAAGGTGTAGAACATTGTTAGGAAAATTATAAAGAATGGGTAGACAAAAAGGACACTTGCCTTGGGGAGTATAAGTCAAGTAATATAAATAAAGTAAAATGAAATTGAAAGATGCTAAAACTGAGTTGGGAATAAAAAAGATGAAGGGTGAACATCTCCTGTCTCTAGTGATAATGTCTTTCTATAAGAAATGTCCTTAGTGGCTTTCATATCTTAATGTAGTTCAATTCAACACACATCCCTAGATGCCTTTCATACTCTTAGAATAAAATATTCCATAAATTTTTAATAAATGAATATAAATTACATTCAAGACACCTATAACATACTATGAAATTTCTAATAGACAGTGAATTTAGGGGAGTTATAGCAGAGCCAGAGTTTGTGCTTCTCTTCTTAAATATCTATATGCTATACTAAAATCTATTTTACTGAGACGTCCTTTTTTTTTTAATTTCACATCATATTCTATTACTATTTTAAAAATCCAAGGGTACTAAAAATGGAAATATTCTTGATCTCCATTTGTGAAGCCATCTGAAAATAAAGGTTAGACTCTCCTCTTATAAATTTTTTAGTGAAAACTTATTATTTTGAAGGACCATGAAACATAATGTTAAAATATTTATAGAGACATTAAAATATTTATACGTATGAAAGCAAAATTACCTTATTTGGTTCTAAGTTTTCCTATGAATGAAAATAAAATGTAAAAAATAATTCCTCTATTATGTTCTCTGTTTAATCAAATGGCTAGATGAACTGGCAATAATTTTTGCAATTATGGGTGCCATCAAATACACTATCCTGGGTTTTGTCTGTGCGGTAGTCAATGCTGGTCCCACCCAGTCCCTCTTCTCTCACTGGAGTACTCCATTTCCTAAGAACACAACACCAACCTAGTGGATCAAGCCAAGGGTAGGTTTTACTTGAGGCCATATGACCATATTTTTGTTTGCCTCCTCCCTCCTTTTTTCTCCTGCTTCCCTCATTGCAAGTTTCCCTAAAGAGCACTGCCTCAACAAATCTTGTGCCCCCAAAACCTGATGCATGCTCTTTATCTAGGAAATCTCACTTAACATAAAATATTTATAGAAAGATAGCCTATCACCTAATGAAATTCTTGATCCAGTTTTATTTTCACTGTTCAAAATAATGAAATGCAACATACAAATTTATAAAACATTGGGTTAACCAATCATGAAGTAGATTCAAGTCATGAATTTGCTCTAATGAACAGGCAGAGAAAGAGAAAAAAAGAGAGAAAAACCCAGAGCTATGCTGGGCTCTTGGGTTTAGCTCCAATGGTTAAATATCTGATGTGTGCCCCTCCAGTTGTCAAAATATACTTGTTCGATGAGTTTGCTAACTCTGCTCCTTCATCTCATGTTTCACAATTTAAATTCCTTTTTATTATCAAGTTCAGTAAAGCTATTATTGCCACTTTATTTCAGATACTAAATCAATTCAATTATGTTTTTTATTCCATCATTTTAAAATATCAGTGGAAGAAAAATAATTAGAAAACTGGCATTGATCATAATATGAATTGTCAAGTTCAATTCCAGAGAGCATAACAAGCTAGATGTGATGTCAGTTTTATTCCAGGTTATTGTTCATTGACAAACAGCACTTGAGAACAGTTCACAAAACAGTGACATGTGTACAATAGAAAAATTCAAACTAAATAAACTATTAGTAATTTGGTGAAATGAAAATAACAGATAATCATACCCCTTCCTTAGTAAGTGTGCAATAAGCATGGGATAATAGAAAAACTCACCAAATTTTATGTTGGTATATATAATTACAAAATTTATCTCATATTTTCTATATTTAAGCTAGAGGAATACTTTAGTCTCAAATGCCACAGAAATACTTCTCCCCTCTAATCTTCTAGTTTTATAAAGAAAACACTAACCCAGAAGGAGTATAAATTATTCTCAAGTACATACCATTCTTTAATTCTGTCTGCCTCCATCTACCCAAATTTAACCAATTTTCTGTCTTACATAGTGATAGCTCTCTATCTCTGTCAGTAGCTGAAGAGATATATCTTGACCCAGCTTCCTTTTGTACCCCAAGCCAAAAGCAGAATTTATGCCACTGACAGAGATAATGACCATGCACGGAACCCTCTGGCAGGATCGAAGAAGCTCAATTTTTGTTTTTCCAAAAAAGATCTGTTATACTCATATGTTTTACATCACCATTTTCGGAGAATGACATTAACATTTATCACTTCCATTCAAGGAAGTCTACAGGCATGTACACTCTTGGTTATGAAAACAAGCTCAGGAGAAGCAAGTGCATAGTCTTTTAGGGGTGCAAGGGTGGAAGAGGTAAGAGAGTTGATGTCTATGTACCCTGAACAATATAGCTCTCTTCCTATCACCTTTTTAGCATTCCACGATGTTCATTTTACAACACTAAGTCACAAAATAAAATGAAGAAAAAAAGAAGCGGAACTTAATGCTTATATGCTCTCATGATCTACATATTTATTCTTTCAAAAATATTTCTTGAACACCTAATTTATGCCTAGGATTGCGCTGTGTGCTAGGAATACAATGGTGAGCACAACTGACATCGTATCTCCCCCCGTCAAGAAGTTTCAATCAAGTAAAGAGGAGTTTTCACATTTGCTTCTTAAATAAACAGTCCTTTAGAAAGGGGGAGAATGTAATAGCACCATAAGCATGAATTATAAAATCTTCTTGAAGAAATAAAAAATGTGTGAAAAATAAAACGGCAAAATTTGTCATTCAAATATTTAGGGAGATAATGTAGTATTTACATATAAAACAGGCTCAGTTAAAATAGAAGGGTAAAAAATATTTTTAAAATTTTTTCTTTCAAAAATTGTTTTCTTTCTAGAGCTTCAGCAGAGAGAAATAATTAAGCACATTTGAAAGTTTCATTTCTTGTTATAATCCAAGGCTATGTTTTATCCATCTAAAGGTATTTTCACATGAAGGTATTGACCAAGCTTGTCTGGCTCTAATGTAATTTTGAGTTTAAAGAATAAGGGGGAAAAAAAAGTCTATTAAAACCTCACACAATTTAAAAAACAAATGGTCACTGTAAAAACCTGAAATAAAGTCAATTTGTAAATACTAAATTGTTGTGTGTATGTATGACTGGCTTCATGGTGGAAGTTTTGCTAGTAGGGATATGTATATGTATGTATGTATATGTATATGTATGTATGTATATGTATATGTATATACATGCAAACATCCACAGACAATCCTAGGAAAATATGTCAAGGCAAACTAGGGAATTTGATACACATAGCATACAGTTTTGTGATGAAAAATGCTTTATGATAACTTACTTTTTACCATAAAAGCTGTCTTTAGGTCATGGCTCAACTTCACTTTATTTGCACCCTCCCCTGTGCCTCTCCCCTAACCATGAACTTCGAAACTGGAGTCTGCTGTCCCTGTCACCGTGATGAGCCACATAGCATTTACTGCTGTAACAGAAAAGCCACTAGAGCAGGAAGAATCAGAGGCTGGGGAAAAGAGATGGTAAGGTATAGATAGACAGTAAGTGATTTCCTACCCTCCCCTTGCACCTCTCTGGTATTAAGTGAGGGGTAAAAGCAAGTACCATCATGATGTCCTCAGAATTCCCTGCCACTTCAGACCTGAACAGAGTCTGTGCCCTTTGTCTTCTGAAGGAGGAAGGATGATAAAACTGGAGCAATGTGCTGTGAGACTGGCCAGCTCTCTGATTAATGGCACAGAGTGTGGCAAATTTGTGGATATGTGGCAGTGGTGTTGCATGAGACACCCAGGGCTTGTGTAGTAGGCACGTCCTGCTGACAGAGCTCTTCTCTGCTCTTGTCAATATAAAGGACCAGCTCAATAATGTTATTGTATGTATTTGTATTACAATAACTTTTAAAAAATAGATTTGACAAAAAATTAGTAACTTTAAACTTGACTTATATATAATTTTGTCCTCTTTATGAGGTATACCACAAAACAAGGAAAAGTCAAGACTGCCTAGAAAATTGAACCTAGTAGAGTTTGACACTCAGTAGTGTGAAGGCCAAAGAATACTTGTCAGATTAGTTGATATCAGCCTTGCCTGTGTGTGCCTTTTAAAACCATGGGAAAATTATGAATTATTTCCATTAAAGGAAAATTCTCTATTTCAGAAATACATTAAAAGACACACTTTTATTGGAAATGTAAACAGTCACCAACATTGATATTCATTACATGATGAGAATTCTATAGACAAATGAAGGTCAATGCTTCCTTAAACTCCTCTCACAAGAAAAGCTATTATTTTGTTAATGTCATCAATGCACACATATGTAGACATATATTTATACAGAAACTTACTGCCTAGTCAGTGAACAGAAATGGGAATAAAAATGATGTGCCCGGTGAATCCTCCCTGTGTGACTGTACTTCTAAAGCAGGAGAGCACTATGTCTTTGCCATTCCTACCCCTGTGTCTAGTGGGGAAAGGTCAATATTTCACATTACAATAAGCAGAAAGGAACTTTGGATTCTCCCTGTTTATAGAAAGGGAAAGATGAGGCCCCAGAAGGTTAAGTGACTTAAGATCACATTTCTGAGTTAAATCTAACATATGGTTGTTTTTTTTTTTCTCTCAATCCAGTCCTACTTCTGTGATTGGAAGTGCAGATCACAGTAGTAATCTACAGTACAGGGAGAGTTATTAGGTTGACTAGTAGAAATAGAAGGCATTACAGTAGTAAATTTAGGAGTAACTATGAAGGTCAACCAGACCTTAGAGAAAAAGATCACAGGCTGAACTGTGGAAATATTTGTACTTCCCCAAACCACAAGAGGAAGGCAGATAAGTGCATGGTAGAAATCCAACTGGGAAGGGTAAAGGTTTTAGGTCAAAGCGTCAAAATACATTTGGCTCTTCAGGGTGCCCTAGGAATTGGACTTCACCTTATGATTCTAAAGAAAAAAATCCTAATGAAAATGTAACCAGTAAATAGAGACAAAGTCATATATGACCTAAGAGGCACACTTTAGGGAAAGTCTGACGAGGAGTTGGATGGAATTGGGTCACAATCAAATAACAATGTCATCATGGGAAAGAAAATTATTTATATATCAAATAGCTGACTTTAGCCTGCAAAGTGCAGAGCAAGCTCCTAGGTCTTATTGGTCTGCTGCTTCCCCGCTGACTTTTATTGGGGTCAGTGTTAGACAGAAGTCAGGAAGCAATGAACCATATTGTCACAGTCTATTCTAGCACTGACAAATGGAAGGATACTCTATAGACACCCTGGAACCCAGGCCTTGGATAAGACAGAATGCTCACTCACACTCCTGGGGCTCCACAGAGGGGCGAGGAAACAGGCAGCCTGAGGCTTGGATCAATGAACTGCCCTTGCCATCACTTCAAAGGACTGGGCTCAGGCAAGGGGAGGAGGGCTCCAAAACATGGACAACAATAATAAAGCACTTAGGCCCACACTACACTTCAGTATTTTACATCTAGTCACAAATTTAATATTTATAGAAAACCTGTAACACATGTAGGAACTATCAATCTAATGTGCACATTAAGGCTCAGAAGATCGTAATATTACTTGTGCAAGGTCAAACCATAGATAGCAAGGTCAGAGAATCAACATTTCTGAACTTTTGATCCAATTATTTTTTGCATTTATTAAGCAGATTTCCTGTAAAATAGAGTCAAAAAGCATAATCCACAGTTAATGTAGAAAAATTTTTTAAAGTTATCACCTCAAACTTCATGGAAATTATCTATTTAAAATTCATATATTTCCTTCTAAATATTTTTTTCACAATGGAAATAGAAGTTTTGACATGAAGCAGCCTGGTCTCAATGCCTAACTTATTCTAATTGTTATTTCTAGAGAGTACAAATAAAATAAATTGATTTTCAAATTTAGATTTTAAAGTTAATGGAATGGAATATATCTAATAATTTGTTCTGTTAACATTCTAAAATTGAACAGAGGTAAGAGAAGTTTCAAAAACAGGCTATACAAACACTTTTATGGTTATTTCATACTCTTGCAGATGATCAAAATAGTAGCAGTTAAAATACAACTGTTTCCTGTTTCTAGGTAAGAAGTAAAGCTATCAATAGAAATGGCAGTAACTGTTATGACAATCTATCTGCTGTATCCAGAATATATCTGTAGGGGCATGTCCCTGCTACATCTTGTTTAGGTGGGGTATCATCTTTCCTTTGGTAGGTCTCCTCATTTTCAAGTGAATGGATGAATAAAGACAATTAGGATTAATTGCACTAATGAAAGGTGTCAAGGATGGCCGAAGTGTTCCATCTTTATGACAGCTATGCTCCTTGCTCTCTGAGATTCTCATATAAACTTGTAGGATCTAAAGCCTTTTGGCTCTATACTGTATTTAAATAATCCACTGGTTAAAAACAGAAGCTACTTTCTTCACAGATGAGCTCAGCATGAAATATAATTTGTCTACGTGTTGCAGGCTTATAATAATATAGACTAACAATGCATAAAAAAGATTAAAACATACAACTCTCAGAACTCTTAGTTACCATTAGGTTAGTAGGTTCAATGAGGAAAACAAATGTAGAAAACAATTTTAAAAGTCCTTAAAGAATGTTTCATATGATCTCTTGAGACAGGACAGATAACATTTCCTACCTGAAAACTGCACATGTCAGAAAAACATTCTTCATAAAATTATTTAGAATTAATTTTCTATTAATTTTATAAATGTATATATTTTGTGTGTGCGTGTGTATATACCTCAGTAGACAGACATCATTAATATTATAATTGTATTACTTTTTCCTGAGGTAAATAGATATTGCATATAATCTCTGGATTTACCTATATTTATGCATTTGTTCCTCTCAAAGAGAGGTAACTATTTTGCTCAAAATCATCAAAAGCGGTGTCTATCCAACATTATTAACATATTTCCTTCCATCTAATGTTTGAAATGGGTGAAATTAAAATTTCTTACCATCCAAGCTGTGACAAAGTCCCCCATCCAGGTCCCTACAGCAGCTAATTTCATGAAACTTTCATTTCGGATGCCCATATAGTCTGTGATAATATAAGCTCTGTGGAAAAAAAAAACACACAAGTCATTGTCCAGACTCAGAGAGCCACATAGCCAAAGCTTTCTGGTTCAGCAACATGCAAAAGGACTTTCCCCGCTTTCAAAAAGATTTCTGCTTTGTTTCATCACATACACTTATAAATTTGAAAGGCTAGGAAGAGTTCTGAGGGTCTCTGGTTCAATTGCAATGAGACCTGACGACGAACTGTACCAATTATCATGTGCATTTCATTTTTGAGCTGTTAAGACTGACAACAGCTTTTGGAAAAATTAAACAAAAACACTCAGCAAAGGCATCATTTCATGCTCACTCAAGCATGAAGAGAGTGGAAACAATTCCTGAATTAGAGTAACTTGAAAGGAAAGAGAAGAGCTTACTTTCATCAGTTCTGTCAAGTCAGAACTATTGAAAAAGTGCTGTGCTGAGTCTAGGCTTTAGATACAATATCATACTTGAAAAATGTTCAGAATAATGTCAAGATTTGAGAAAAATGTCCACACAATGAAGCTACTTAAAATTTGATTCAATATTTGGTTTAAATTATTATTTAAATAACAATAACAATACGATTTAATTTCATCACTCTTTTTGTTTAGCTAATTCTTATTTGCTTGCTATAACACCAATTCATATCTTCACAGCTCAAAGAGAGATTAGAAGGTACAAATAATCATTAAATGCAAGTAATGAAACCATGCTTATGGTTAAACATTTCACTTCAATGTCTCCATTTGATAGTCAAGAAAATCCTAAGTATTACTTTTCCCATTCTGCAATTTCTCTGAAATGAAGAAAAAAAACTGGGACTCAGAAAGATCACTTAACTTGCCTAATCAATACCACATAACTGGCAGAAGGAAGTTAGAAGCTAAGTCCCCCACCCCTTACTTTCTCTCTCTCTCCCCATCCTTCCCTCTTACTCTTTTTTTATCAGATTCTTTTTACTTTAAATTTTATTCTCTTTTTTATATGATGATGCCTGTACAATTTTAGAGTACTAGATGAACTTCATTCTTCTTGAATTAACTTAAAAACCTATAGTAAAGAATGATATGTTTGTTATTCATCTACTAAAAGTATGAAGAAGTAAATTTTTAAAGTCACTGAGAGGTAAATCATCCTTAATTTAATTATTTATTATCTGAAGTGATTTCATATAGTTTTGTTATTCATAAAATAAAAATATTTAAATAGTTTTATTTAATAACAAAAGTTCACCTGCTTTGGAAGGTCTGTATAAATATCCTAAGGTCTCACTCCAAAATTTTGGGTCTCTAATTCCATAGGTTTCCATAATAACCAAAAAATATATAGCTATCATAAACTGCAAGTTTACTATGTGCCAGAGATCATTATTAACACATTAAATACCATGTCTCCATCAACTTTCATATTAGCATAATGAAATGTATTATTATTCCTGGCTTTAGAGAGGTTTTGCTTTTTCAAGATCAAACATCTAGTAAATAGACAAGATTTTAATTTAAATTTGAATGACTCCAAAATCCAAACACTTAATCACTATGCTATACTCTCCTCCTACAAGTGTTAGTGAAGACAACACACACACACACACACACACACATACAATATCTACTCTGTTTGCCAGTATTTTAGTAGGCAATAAAGATCACAACTCATTTCCTTTGAAAGTAATTCATGATGAGAAGTCAACAGTAGCATCCAGAAACTGCAGCCCTCTATCAAGTCTTGGACTTCTGCTGAGTTCACTAATCTAAGAAACCTCTCTCTACTTGAAACTCCTAACTTGGGGTCCCCTGAGTTAACTTTTACAGCCTGGTTTTACTCCCTTCAGTACCACTACTGCTGAACAGTTCTTAGGCAGTGAATTCGGTGTAGTGCAGAGTATTAGCTTTGGTATTTGCCTAGACCTCCTAATGACACCTAGTTTGAAAAATGTGCTCAATGCCACATCCCAATCTGTTCACTCTGCCAATTAATCCTATAACACATTAGGCTAGGGTAGAAATTTCATGGTATATTCCTTGTGGTTCTATAGATGTATATAACAGAAGACATCATTCTCTATTTCAGTATCTAAAATCAGAGATGAGATGGATAAACTTACAACAAATCAATGATCCACCCAGAAACAACTAAAAAAATCTAAATAAAATATTAAAATTACCCCAAAAATCTGCATCTGAGAGCTAATGAAGCAATGAGGACTAGAACAAACAATATACTAGACTGGAGAAAACTGAAAAAAGGTTAGCTATATCTTCTCTGAGGACACCTGCTGATGCTAGACTTTGCCTAGGCAGAAGGCAATCTTGGTGGATTACAGAGACACAATTACAAATTTAAGCAGCTAAGATCCTTATGAGAAAATAGGGCTCCAGAAGAGAGCACAGTACACAGCAGGTTTTCCTTTCAAGACCTTTGCCAAATTATGAGCTTATTCAGTGGGGAGGCTAAGGGACTAAACAGAAAGGCTCTGAAAAGCATGGCAGAGGTTTGGCAAATTCACCATGCTGAGGAGGCCACTATAGTTCAGAGCCTGACACAGAGAATGGCCCGAGAGAACATGCAGAACCACAGAGGGGCTAGAGAAAACTAGAGATAAATTGGTCCTTGATGAAACTGTAAGTTGGTCCTTGCCCAGTCCATTCAATGACTAGATTGAATGGTCAGCCTCGATTCTTTCTATTTAGCAAAGGAAGGAGCAAACCTTTTCTGAAAGAATAAAATATCAACTAGATCCTCTATATGTTATTATACATAACATCCATCGTTCATTCAAAAGTACTATGATGTCAAGAAACAGGACAATATCACTAGAAACCAAGAGAGAAAACAACATTTAAAATGTGATAATAAGCTCCTGGAGGAAAAGGAGTTATTTTCACTGTTGATTCCCTAGCACCTAGAGCTAGTAGGTGCCTGCCTATAGTAGGTGATCAACATTTGCTTGATGTATGAATAATGAAGTGACCCAAATTATTCACATTTATTTTAATAGACCTATGTATATTAAACCTCAGAAGCAGCAATAAAATGAGGCTGAATCATGAAGAACTCTTCCAGAGAGGAAAACATTAAACACCTTTTTAAAATGTTTTGTGTGTTCACTTTATTTCTCCAACTACATCTGTATTTCCCTTAAGGCAGCATAGCTGTTCGATATCCACCTAGAACAATATATCAGCACAATCAAGAAATGTCCTTCCTCTGAGGCTGTGGGCATGTACTGAGTTACTGGATGCTATCACAATACAGATGAGACAGCACAATTTATGAAATAATATATTTAAAAGTGTAGAGTAATATATAAAAGTAGCTATTCTTATTTTTGCTGCTTCAGACAAATATAAAGACCAGTCAACATACTTCAAGTTTCTTAATTTGCATACCCATTTACATTTAACGATATTTTCTGCTCAGGTTGTAAAGGACAGAGTATGCATACATTTATATCAGCAATTTGAGCCAGCTGGAATGTTACATTGGACTCTAAAGAAAAATAAAGTTGTGAGGCTTTATACCCAGTGATTTTGGGGAGTGATTCAGAATTAAAATTATATGCTAGGAGGCACCAATAAGTTTGAATTTTGTCTGGAGTTTTAGTTAGTTACTTCAACTATTCATCTTTTGTTTGTTTTGTTTTATACTTCGGCTGGTTATTTCCACTATACATAGAAATCTTGCAGTTCTACCAGCCTTTTAGGTAAATATTGATTATTGATATTTACTTTAAAGAGTCTAAATAAATTTCTTGTCAGGCTATAACTCCAGTTTTTTTTTTTTTCTTAAGATTTCAAGCTTACCTGTTATATTCATAACAAGTGTGTAGAAATTTCAAATTACAGAAAAGATTCCTAATTATCCTAACAGCCTGAAAACATGAGCTACCGAGACTATCATACCTAGTGAGACCTATGTGCTAAACAGCTACAAACTAAACAGACTCTAACATGGACTAAATACTCAATAAAACTATAATATTATAAATTGGTCTTACAGGTGATACTCTTGATCACTAGCAACAAAAGTTTTATTTCACTTCAATCTGTTACTTAAACGTAAGTGGATACAGTCAATGCCAGGTGATTTAGGAGCTGAGTCTCTGAAAGTTTAACAGGGGCAGTAAACATAGATCAGCAAACCAATATTGATTCATGCTTCACTGAAGATCCATCTGTGGCCAGCTGGATTCATTATGTCACAGCTGTCTCTCCCAGCCATGTTTGAACAACATCAACAAGATTGGGGGTTTCACACAAAAGTAAATCATGGATAAGGAGTTGACTTACAGGGGGACAAACCTGAATTAAACAAAATGAAACTAAAGCAAAAACTCTAAACATTCTTATGACATCAAAGTGAAACTATCACTATAAAACTCTAGAAATTTAAACTTAGATTTATTATATTGACCTTTTCTCAATCTTTCTGTGTTTGTAATAAAATGATTAACAGCCTTTACTCCAGTCACTTAGACAGCTATTATTCAAATAACCCTTTTGTAGAATTTTTACTCACAATTACTAATTCTTGATTAGTGAAAGGGCTTTGATAGAGCTCAGTACATGTGTATGGATATTGCAGGCAAGACCTACAGGATGAAGCTATGGAGCAAGATCCACTGGAACAACAAAATGCACAGACAATTGTTAGAAGTGGACTGAAATGATTAAAATTGCATCTGGACCTAGCTTTGCTTACAGATAAAATGCTACTTCATATTGCCCAATTTTAGCTATTCACTCTTCTAGTTTATATAAGAAGACTGTAGATGGAGTTTTCCTTGAATAAACCCACTGACTGTGAGCACATCCACCATTACATCAACTATTCCTTTCATCCATTGCCTTGCTTTAGCCCATTCAATGAAATTCATTTGTATTAGATGCAAAAAATATAATTCTGATTCCTCCCCTCCTTGACTCTCAACATTTGATTAATCATTAAGATTACTTCTGAAAGGCTCTCAAATCTAAGCTGTTTTCTTTCATCATCATTACCAATGCCCTAACCCTGTTCATAATCATCTCTATTCTGAATTACACAGCAGCCTTCTATTTCCCCTGTGACTGTCTTCTCCTTATCATAGACTCTCTATTACAACTGTAGTGACTTCTGGGAATGGAATATGATATACTGGAGGAGCAGTAGTTCTGGAACCAGAAATTACTGGGTTTGCAAACCACCTCCCCACTCTATAACCTGTGACAATGATCAACTCAATAATTATCCACTCCCTTGTCCACAGAATAGGGACAAAAGTACCTTCTTTTCACAAGGGTTTCTCAAGAATTATATGACAGAAAGTATGTAAAGTTTCTAACACTATTTCATAATAAGCATATGAAAAAAGTAAACCTTTGGCCTCCTGGCTCCCACTTTCAAAAATAATGTAGTGGTTCACATCGTCACAGAGTTAAAGCATGGGTAAATAAGACCCTCCACTCTCCGTGAGCCATCTTCTTTTCTAGATTTATTTCCTTTCATTTCTTAATCTCCTTTTTCAGGCCCTGCTCCCTACCATGAAATCTATCTCACCAAACATCCACCATTCTATAATGCACCTCAGCATTTTGCAAGCAATGCTCTCTTTGTCTAAAATGCCATCCCCTTTCTTCTAGCCTAAGATTACTAACCCAATCTTTACACCGAGAAATCTCCTGCCATCACCCCTAAAAGCCATCCCTTTCCTGGTGTTACTATAACATTTTGAATATCTTTCTATGTTAATAAATGTCCCAAAGTATTTTAATGATTTTCCTCACACTGCCGCTCTCTCTCAAAAGATCTGGTTCATCAAGGGTGAAGAACATGATTCATTCTCCTAGGTTAGGTGAAATTCTTTGCCCAGTGTATAGTATGATTTAAGAATGCAATAAATATTTAAATGAATAAAATATTCAATTGATTAATGGAAGAAAATTACTTAGATCATCTCATACCAGGGCGAAACTAAGAGAAGAATAAAATGATAAAAGATAAAAACAAAGATTTGCAATATAAAATAAACTAAAAGAAAACACCAAGGGCAAGTTGTGGGCCATGTACTTATGACATTCTAACAAAGAACAAAATATCATTGTATCATTTTTATTACCTCTTCTAGAATAAAAAGCTAGAGCCAGAAATAATCAAATCGAAATGAAAACCATATCTTTAACTTTCTGTAATCACATGTTGCAAATTTATTTAATTTGAACATAAGTTAACTGACACATAATGAAAAAAGTAAAATACTGTGAATCTCTGCATAGTATACTGAATCATGTTTTAAAATAATCATTTTAAAGAAGACTAGATATCAACACATAACTATGCACCAATTTGCTGCACAAACAATAAAAAAGCTATATAGAAAAATATATTCAGTTTATCCATGTGAAAAAAGAAAAAAACTTTTATTTCACTACCCTGCAAATAAATATTGCCAAACTATATTTGTTGCTTGTCCTTTAAAGTAAAAATTTAGAAGTTTACAAGGTTATAAAACAATGTAGCCTCAAAACTAATTTTAAAGTTACAGAATTGTTATAGTTATATCCCAAGTTTCTTTCTTAGTCAATTTTTTTTTCCTTAAAGTCACAAACACTTCAGGAATATCCAACCTAACTGAATGTTCAAAATGGAGCTGTCTTCTACTTCTGATTAAATAAACACTACCAAGAGACCTATGTACCTTTACTGAAGTCACTGGGAGAATAATAAAAAGTAAAAAAATTTTAAATCCTGAGGTTGTTTCTGAGAGAACCCCAATAAATCCCCAAGGAAATGCAGATGGTCACAAACTGCCTAAAATTAATTTCATATATAACTTAACCATATTTTAAAGTTAAAGAATATTCATTGTGTTTATAACTATTCAAAGTATATCTGAATCATAAGAGTGAATTGCAAGCTGAGCCAGAATGTCATTAATTAATTTATCCTACATAATGTTGATTCCTTCCAAACTAATTAGAGAGGCATAAAATAGCTTACAGATTTTGCTAAGATTCTGATGCTGCTCAAAGTAGGACAAAAAGAAAGTTTTATTTTAATGGATGTGTGTCAGCAAAGGTAATTAATTGTTCATGGCTTTTAAAAGGTCAAAAAAAAAGAAATAATGGAATAAAAACAATGGGACATAAATGCAATAATCAACTTTTGGCAGAAACTATAATTTTTCTCTTCTGTGTAATAAAACAAACATGAAAAATGAGTCTATCTTTCGACTGCCTATAAAGTTTTCAAATTTAAAGCATTACTGCTTTGTGATGATATAATTATGTGTTACCCTTTCTCCTCCCCCCTCCCTCCCCTTCTTTTACTCCTCTTTCTCCATCTTTATAGATGTGAATTCAACCACCTCTTTTTCTCTTCCCCCACTGCTACCCAACACTGTTTCTCAATTCTTGTTGGAAAAATTTTAAACTCCAGTGATGGGAAGGGGAAAGGGAACTAGTTTTTTCATCTCAGAACCTTCTTGCAGTTCATATTAACTAAGCATCTATCTGATTTCACATTCATTTACTCATTAATCAAATTACTTATGCCTTCTTATTGCTAGCCCATGGGCCCAACACATGTAAATTCATATATTTCTAAGGGATAGAAAACAGCACTTTAGATCTAGTGGTCACTTCCTGGATTACCCAGCACCTGTTATCTAATAATTTCTTCTCTCCTATACCACATTTCCCAGTGTAAGGATGAAGCTTCCAGGGTAAACTTATGGACACACATATACAATAATAACCAACCTTGATGATAGCATATTTTTTCCCCATTTTCTGGTAATTTAAAACCAAGACCCCCCAAAAAAGAAAGAAGAAAATCCCTTTCCAGAGGGTTGGGGGAAAAACAACTCAGTGATTATTGGCAACTACATTTGATCTCCTGTGAAGTGGAGAACTAAGTCTGCAGCAAGAGAGAGAAGTCAGGTGGAGAGGAAGGGGGCGAGAGAAAGAGAAAGAGAAACTGACTCACGCAAAGGAGGAGAGAAGAAAGAGAACAAACACTGGTGGTGTGGGAGTCTAATTCCCATGCCTCCTGGAGACCTGCATTCTCATGGGACACCCTGTTAATTCCTAATGAGTGCTGCCCACCCACCAGCTCCCCATCTCTGTTCTTAAGCAAACCTGACTGAGCTTCCATTAGTTGCAATGAAAACAGTTGTAACCATTCACCAAGAAACTTTAGAGCCTAAAAAATGTAGTTGCAAACATTATGTTAAATTTGAACAAGACTTTAATTCCTTTTAGAAAGTAAAGCCACTAAATTGGCTACAAGGAGATTCACCAATGTGACCGATAGATAGGTTGGTTTTCAGATTACTCCTATTGTGCCCACTCTTTATGCCACTGCCCAAGACAATAGGAAGACTTTTGTTTAAGCCTTAATGTACTATTTACATGTACACATTTTATAAGTATGCTAAAGTTCAGAATAGCACTCCCTGCCCCAGTTAAATAATAGGTATATACATTCTGGTTAAAACCAATGTGACACGGATGGACCTCGAGATAATCATGCTAAGTGAAATAAGCCAGAAAAAATAAGTTGAAAATCATATTATATCATTTATATGTGGGATATAAACCTAAAATCAGCAAATAAACAGGACAAACAGAGACTCATGAACATAGACTATAAACTAGTGATTACCAGAGAGTAGGGGATGAAGGGGAGGGTAAGGTAGACAAGATAAAGGGGGTCAAATATGTGGTGACAGAAAGAAATCTAACTATGGGAGGTGAACACACAGTGTAAATATATATGTGCCCAATTGTCAAAGTGTACAGCTGAAACTTATTGTATTTGGTTAACAACTAAAGTCACCATAAATAAATAAATAAATAAATAGATAGATAGATAGATAGATAGATAGATACCAATCTTAGAATGTGTTCTCATTTTGTGAGGTGTGGGGCACACTATGAAAGTGTGCTGAATGAGTGACAATAAGCATGCGAATATCCGTGCATTTAGTAGACTAGTTTGCTAGACTAAAGGGAAGTGGATTACAAAATAAGAAATGTTGACAAAAGACAAAATAAAGACAAAGTATAACTTAGAGTGGAGGCTGAATTTTTGAGAGATCTGAAAGGTCTGCTACAAAGTATCAGCAGAAGGCAACAAAAACATCAGATAAAGCTGATACCACTTAATCTAGAATTAAGAACTGAAGAAAGTTTCATAGGAGCTTGGGAAAGGAGACCTAGAATTGCGTTTGCCAAAGAGATGAGTGATTTGGGGTAGCAAAGATAGAACTGAAACACTCTCCAGATGTTAAATGTGATTGGGATGCTAAACAGCGCACATCTTTCACCTCAGCCATCTCTGGAGTTGGACCCTGTGTATAAGAGCCAAGCCCACAGGGCATCTCTTTAGCCTAACAATTATTAGCAAATGCCCTTCAAATTAGAATGAGATCATTCTATTGCTCCCTAAATTTGCTCTGCAATTTTACTAATTATACAACTCCATTTGATTTGATTTAACAATAAAAATTGCATGCACTGCTTTTGCAATGTGTGCTTTACAAGCTACAGCACACCAGCCTATGGTACAGAGAAAAAGGAAACAAAGGCATGTTTCTACCTCCTTTGTGAGCATTTCAGGCCCATCAGGTTCCTCCCAAATAATTCAACGAGTTTTCAGAGTTTTATTTGCACCATTAGAACTTTCAGCTACAACAGTGCTATAATCCAGTTGACACTGATGTCAATGATGATTTCAAAGATATCCTCTCTACCGATATCCATTCACCAAAGTCGTTGCTACAGCTACTCATGCTGTCAGTGTGTCTGCCAAGGTCCAAAGAAACTGATGTCTGTGCCAAGGGCAAGCAAGATCTCATTACAAATTCTATCACTGCCACCTTCACCAATTCAGAGATCAGTCGCCAGTACACCCACATTACTACACTATGCCTGGGCTGAAGATAGAAGTTTCATCTCAGAGAAAACTAACCACCCCTGCCTTTCCCAAAAGCCTTATTAATGATCGAGCAGCCCCCAGTGAAAGAGCCAAATTCCCATCAACTACAACTCCCGCCTTTTCCCCAAATCTTACAGGTCACAAGCTTGTCTATGCACATATACTTTCTCATAATTTTTTTATTGGCCACTCTTAAAAATGAACCGACTTCAGATACTTATTTGAAGAAAAGCTCCAACAAGAAATTCTAAAAAGCTCAATACTAAACAAAAATGAGGAACTCAGAGGAAACAGAAAATGCAGAAAGCAGAGAAAAAGTGTGAGGATGTAATAAAGATATTTTTCAGGCCTTCAAAGTAGAAATTCAGTTATAAGTGGCCTATAAAAAAATACATCTAAAACTAAGGCATAGTCATACAATAGAGACTATTCAACAATGTAAATGAACAAATTACTACTATACAAAGCCTGGATGGACCTCAGAAACTGTTATATAAAAGAAGCCAGGCCCTCCCTCTCCTCCACAAAAAAAAAAAAAAAAAAAAGGAGAACGTATTGTATGGTTACAAGTATATAAAGCTTAGAATTAGGCAAAACTAAATTGCAGTTGAAAAAGAGAAAATGCAAACAATAATGAAAAAATTGGTGTAGCAATACTAATATTAAGCCAAAAATGTTTTATTACAGATTCACTCAGAAAACATGGAATATCAATGTACAGTAAGTCCTTAAAGTAGTCAATAGATTCTGTGACTTCGGATAAAATGACATATAATGAAACCAATTTTACCATATGCTAACTTTTATGAACAAGAATTAAGTTCGTATGGCATTTCTATATTTCAATGGCACATTATATCATCCTGATATTTGAAGCTTTTGTCATTAGTAAGATTCCATCTTACTCAGTTCCTTAAATAACATTTTGTTCAATGCTATCTTGTTATAATTGATAAAATTGTAAGAAAAAAGACTAATTCATGTAAAAAAAAGTGAGATACTACATACAGCAAGTCCTCACTTAATGTGCTATGAAAAGGCTTAAAACTTATCATTCTTTAGCAAGATTAATCAAAGTATAAAGCAAAAAAGCACAAATAACCACTGTGAGAAATGGAAAAGGGGCATCACCACAGATGCAGAGATTAAAGAGTGCATTTTAAGAAACTTAGAGGTAACCAACAAATTACCAGGAAAAAAATTATGAATTACCAAAATGTACATAGGAATAAAAAATAGCTCTATTTACAAAATGGAATTTATAATTAGAAACTTACAAGAAAACTCCAGGCCCAGATGTGCACAAGGCAAGGGTACCAAGAGAAATATGCAGGAATGTTTACAGCATCATTATTTATAATAGCCTAAAACTGGAAACAGCCCGAATGTCCATCAACAAAAGAGGAGATATATTATGGCATAGTCATACAATAGAGACTATTCAATAATGGAAATGAACAAACTGCTACTATACAAAGCCTGGATGGACCTCAGAAACTGTTATATAAAAGAAGCCAGGCCCTCCCTCTCCTTCACAAAAAAAAAAAAAAGGAGAACATATTGTATGATTACAAGTATATAAAGCTTAGAATCAGGCAAAACTAAATTGTAGTGATTAGGAAAGTATTATAAGTGGTAAAACTGTAAAAGAAAGCAAGAAAGGATGCGTATAAAAATGAAATAGGAGTTACTTTGGAGAGAGGTTTATTATTAGGAAAAACAGCCAGGAGAGGGCTTTCTGGGATGCTGGCAACATTCTCTAGTTTAACATGGGTCATGAGGGTGCTCACTTACAAATATTTTATAATAATTCACTTTGGGATAATTAAGCTGTTCTATGGAGTTTTGTATAGGTTTGTTCTTTCTGCATTTTTTAAAATTACAAAAACATAAAGTAGCTATTATTACAGAAAAGGCTTAAGAAATGGTAACTACTGCTATCACTCTGGAGAGGAAACATTGGGATGACAAAAGAGCAACACAGCTTTTGGGGGGACATTATTTTTATGTTGGATTGGAGGATGCCACAAAGGGAGGCAGAAGAATAACAGATTTCTGAAGCAAGATCGAGCCTGTGTGTTGGAGCCGTGCAATTACTGGATATTCTGCCTAGAACAAGAACAATATAAAGGAATAATAAAAATAAAGAAGTGGAAATTAATGATATAATGAAGGGGAGAAAGTGCCAACAGTGTAATTCAGCCTCTCTTTTAAAACCTGTGGACAATTTACATTTGGAATTCAGATTGTTTTGAGTTTCTAGCATGAGGCACTATATTCTAGACACCTTTCTGCTTAACTGACTAGCCTTCTTAGTATCTCTTAGATGGCATAGCCTTATCAAATGCAAGGGCTACCATTTTGACATACATAATGTCTGCTAAGGTAGACATTAAATCAAGAGCCATTTGAAAGACCCACAAAAATTTATATCGGCTTCCTTTCTTCCTCTCTTCTCTCTCTTCTCCCCTTCTCTCTCCCCTTCTCTCTCCCCTTCTCTTCCCCTTCTCTCTCTCCTCTCTCTCTTTCCCTTCCTTCCTTCCTTCCTTCCTTCCTTCCTTCCTTCCTTCTTTTTTAGGTGAGGCAACCCTTGGGTGACCTCACAGATTGCAAGGACCTGGTCAGTTTACAACCCCTTATTTTTTATTTATTTATTTTTTGTTTGTTTGTTCATTTGTTTATGCTTACAGCACCTGGTCTTCCTAGGTGGTGCTCCTGCTTCATTTATTTCAACGAATGAAGCAGAAAGTCACCTCAAAGCATTTGTTCCTTCGGTTCCATGAAGAACCATGTGAGTTATTTGCTAGTAACTCCCTGGGTTAAGGTAAGAAAGTTACTAGGGACAGAGAATGAGAAAGAGTATAATAAGCTTCTCTGACACTAGAGAAGCTGTCCAAGCCCCTAACATAAAGAGCTGGTCACTGGAGTAGAAATGGGTCTATACAATCCTCAAGAGGGGAGGTAGAGAGGCTGTTGTGGGTATGACTAAGGCCCAGTGCTAAGAAAGAATGATGAGGCTGCTCCAAACAAAAACCATGAGGAAAGTGAGTGGCCAAGCTGCTGACTCAGGGGCATAAATGGGAGAGCTGTTTCAGGACCAGGTGTGACTGATGGGAGCTCTTCTGAACCCAGCCATTCTTGTGTAAGGGATATCTCGTGGCCTTTGTAGGGTCTGGGCCAGGGAGGGCACCAATTTTGAGTAGACACAAGTCTATGTAACTGTGCAGGTGCAAGCTTCAACAGCATCAGTATGTGGCAGCAAGACACATGTAAAGTAGAAGAATAATCACATGGCACAGGTTTCTCTATAGCTGGTATTTGGAAAAAACAAAACAAAACAAAACAAAACAATGACACTAAATTGGACTAGATAAGTCACCAGATTTAGGTCAACCGGTTGGGTAAAACTTCAAAAGGAAGTGGACTCCTTGCTAATGAATGCAGGTAGACTTTCAGATAATGAGAAAGGTTAAAATAAATCAGCCCAACATTTTATCAAGCTTGTGAAGCATTCATGCAATCAACATCTGATGCCAGAGAATTTCTGCATGATCAGCTTAAATTAGCTTTATGTATGTATCCCCCACCCCAAAAAAACTGAAAGCATAGGCCTCAGGAAGAAATTAAAGGTCTGTTTGCCTGGAAATATCTCAGGTACAAAAAGCATACCCAGTCCTGAAAAAATAGCCACTTAAGATACCTCTCAGCCATCTGCAACTTAACTTGAAGGAGAGGCTTAGCTACTTACTCATTCTCTGAGCAATAGTGATTGAACACTTCCTTTATGCCTGAAATGAAAATGTGCTAGGTGCTGGGAATACAAAGATGAATAAGACATGGTCATTACCATTTACCAAATGAAAAAAGACATGCAAACAAATCGACAGAGGCTTTTGTAGAAAATGCCATACATGAGAGGAGAGGCAGAGATGGGAGCCCCAGTTCTGGTATGCAAGGAGGGGGCAGGGAGAAGATTGGGCTTCTAAAAGAGAATCAGAGAAAGGAAAATGCACTGGGAGTAGAAGGAAAGAAATTTACAAAGGCAAAAAGGGCTGAAAGCAGCAGGTATGATAAAGGGAACACAGGGAAGCTCAGGGCTGCTGCCAGCATGCCCACCGAGATGAGAAAGGAGGCTGCAGGAAGAAAGGCTTTGCACAGCCTTCACAAGGTTTGCTTTTTCAAATACTCACTGAAATGGGAACATTAGAGGATCAACCCCGCTCCCCTATCCTGACACCTACCTAGATGTTATCTATTTTATATGGTTAAAATGTTTTCCATTTAGGAAGCTGCACCGGTCAGAGTTCTCTAGAGAAACAGAACCAGTAAGAGATAGATGAAAGGTAGGTGGGGAGGTAGGTAGGTCGTTCAGTTGGTGGGTCAAAAGAAACTTACACACACAAAAAAGATTTCTTTCAGGAAATTGGCTTTATGCAATTGTGGGAGCCACCAAGTCCAAAATCTGCAGGGCAGACTGGCACGTTGGAATTTCTTGGAGAGGAGCTCAATCTTCAGGAAAAACTTCCTCTGGGAAACTTGCTTTTGCTCTTAAGCTAATTGGGTGAGATCCACTCACATTTATCGAAAGTATGCTCCTTTAGTTAAAAGCAACTGATTGTAATGTTAACTGCATCTACAAAGACCTTCACAGCAACACCTGATTAGTGTTTGATTATATAGCTGGATACTATAGCTTACCCAAGCTGACATATAAATAATCACAAAGGGCATGCTCCCAATTTACAATTAAATGTAGACTTGTTTTTACTCCAAAAAGGCAACTCCCATCAACATCTAAAAGTCCCTACAATTTTAATTTAGAATTAAACACAGAATTCCTCAAACACACACACACACACACACACACACACACACGCACACACGCACACAATAATATCTCATCGAATAGAGATGATGCTTCTCATCAATACTCTAATTGAGAAGTCAATACTGATTTAGCCTACCTTAATATTTTATAATTCAAACTGTAGGATTCCACAGTATTTCTGAAATTTTAATTCAGAATTAAATTTCTATGAATCTGTACCTGTACCTTAATCTGTAATGAACTGTTTTGTTGTTTCAACACAGACTCTGGAAGCTCTCATTTTCTTCTGGGTTCTTTCTGAAGTCCTTGCAATAGAATGATTTTTGCTGTCTAGCATCAACTTCCTGCACTTAGGTTAACAGTTGCATGTTAACAGATAAATTATTCACATTTGCGTCTAGCCTAAAAAGCATTCCTTTGAAACCCAAAGGTTTCACTTTTGATTCCTCTTGACTGCATGGGTCATGTTTAGATTAAGTATTTATATTAAAGGACTATCTTTTTTTCATTAAAAATAGACTTTGAACAGGTTATCCTTTGAATATACTATAACTAGCACACTGTACTAAGCAGTCATCAGACTGTGAGAAGCACTGCAGAAAGTTTGATAACACACAAAATCATCATCAGCCAGAACATCAAAGATCAGAAACCATTTCTAGAATTCTGATAGTACCAGGGCATTATATAAACACAGCATATTATACTAACATAGTACCTGATGCTGTTGGTGTTCAATTAATATCTGTTCAATCTGAAGAGAAAGGGAGAGAAGTCTAACCTTCTAGAGAAACCCAATCTTCTTAGATGGTGAGGAAGAACTGGAAGTTGATATCAAGCCAAACTGAATTTTGTATATATTTATGCTCAATTTATTGATAGAAAAGCATAGACTCATTACAAATTTTATGTTCACTCGTACATAAAAATATACCTTTAGACATCTTCATAAACTCATTACTTGTGACCTGATGGCTTACAGGACATGATGAGATGAAGACACTGCTGGACCTCTTAACAAAGGTTGCCATGTATATGTCTCAATAACCAGAAACCAGAAGGGGGACCTGAGCAATTGGAGTCTGAACTGGGATCCTAAATCCAAGGATTAGTAGTTAACCCAGTCCTATTTAGAGCTGCTCAGCCTAATAACAAATCAAACAATCAAATCCATGGGGTTATTTAATAGAAATGTAGGCACCTGGATACAAAATCAGAAACGGTCCATAGGCAAGTATAAGAGTAGCAACTCCTGAGCTGGAGCTGAAACTCAAGATCCTCTGGTTACACACGCAGTCAGCTTTTTATCCATCTCCTGGAGTCGGGGCAAGGGCATGCTGGGAGTGCTTAAAAAGGAAAGAGCAGGCCTAAGGGATGCCTCCAGATATACACTGGTGTCTGAGTCTGGTAAACCTTACCTGATTTTTACAGTCATGGTATAAGTGCACTAGCAAGGTACACAGTACCTTTTACTTAACATTGCTCTGATAAAATTTCCAGTGGCTTTAGATTGTCTAACAATCCCCCTGCAAATCAATAGCACTCAAAATTGAGAGCAGAAGACAGCTAACAGGAAAACTACAATTTCTACTAACTAGTTTCTTCACAGTATATTTACCTGCTCTGGGCACACACCTTCAAGGATCCAGGTAATGACACAGCAGCTGCTCCAGGCCCCTTAAAGAGTCTATCTGGATTTTTTATATCCTCCATCCCCAAGACCTCCTTCCCCCACTCCTCAGTTCCTTTCACCATTGCCCAAAGGTGAGGAGGCCCTGCCCATCTTTTAGTCCTAATCCACACTCTGCTCATTCTCAAGCCTAGATAGTGAGTAGATTCACCTGGGAACTTTTAAGAAACATTGCCTCGGCCCCTTGCCAGTAGGTTCCGACTTAATTATGCTGGCATAGGTGTCAGTGTTTTTTTGTTTGTTTGTTTAACTTCCTGGTGATACTAACACAGAGACTTGGGAACCACTGCTATAGCTAAAACTTCTGCACACCAATCCTGGTGGTCTGTAAGTCCACAGAGGGTCTCAGGACCACAAAAAAGCAGAACATGTTCTAAGAAGCAGAATATACTCTAAGAATCATAAACACTCCAGGAATTATAAGCACCAAAATGACATAATTAAGTGCATTTGGATAAATCAGGAATTATCTCAGCTGGAGCTCAAGAAAAGGAAACATGTACAGCCTCCTGACCTCCAGCAAAACTTTTTCATTTATTCATCAGACTAAGTGTTCACCAGATTAATAGTAAATTCCATTCAGAAAAACCATGAATATCCTACCATCAGGAATCATTTAAAATCTGCTCAGGGTGCTCAGCTTTTAACTACCCAATTTCCTGTGCAAGCTCATAAAAAAATGATGGAAACATCAAAGAACAATCTGCTTCAGAATCATCGATTTAAAAGTAACAGCACGTGAAGACATAATTATATCTTTGGTGATTAACAACACGAGAATTTATTTAAATTAGAGAACTTCTGCTTGAAACAAGATGCAACCATAAGGTAATGTGCCTGGTGCACACTGCATTAGAACTGCAGCATAATAAGTCAAGATAAAGCTACCTAAACTACTCTTATTCACATTGGAGTCAGTTTTCTCCCCCAAAAGTTCCAGTTGAACATAAATTATGAGTAAAGATGAGCAGTTTAATAATACTTTAAGTTATTTAGGAATTTGGGGATAGTCTTCTTCCTAATAGCTGCATTATATTCCCAAATGATGCCTGAGAACAGGAAAAATAAAATGCAAGAATTGTGTTTTTAAACTACAGATGGAGATAAAACTACTTATAGCAAAATAAAACTATAACAAAATTTATACATGGGTATTATACAAATAAACTCTGATAAGTTTTAAAAAATGAAATAATACCAATACCTAGGAAATAGAGGTTAAAGAAAAATGCAATGCGTATCAATTTTAAGTCAGATATTACAGCGTAATTAAAGAGATAAGAGAAGAAACTTTATTTCCTTTCACGAATTCTAACTAAATTTATAAGTCAACAAAATAGCATGGCATACAATCCACTTTTCTCCATCTTATACATAGAGTAATCTCCAACCATTCTGAGTTCCCCCTTGCTTTTCCTTATCTGTAAGGTTTTGCACAGTGCTGTTCCCTATGCCTGAGATACCTTCCTTTATATTTTCGGCAGCCAACCCTTGCCTATCTTTTGAAATAAAGCTCCAATATTGCTTTCTCTTCCTTCTCCATATCTCCTACCTTCTAAAGTGAAATTTTTTTTTTCCTGTTTTCAAAATCATAGTACTTTCCCCCTGGTTAATCTAGAAACTTAGTTTTTTGTTTATTAATTAAATTATTGGCATTCTCTTAAAAAAAATTTCGGTCATTATTCAGTCAAAGGGGACTGGCCTCAATATAAAATTTTGTTATTTTCCATGAACATACATTCCCTATATTTTGTTTCTTTTCTTCTTTTAAAAAGTTTTTTTAATTATAAAGTTTTTTTAAGTTTACTATTGAAATATAAAAAGCATTAAAAATTGAAGAAAAAAATGTCATCATTCAGAACTGCTATAATTTCCAACCAATATATTTTCTATACATATTTTCTAAATAAATAAATCAAGATGTGTGTAAAAATAAAATGTGATTAGATTATAGAGGTGATAACTAGATAGATTGTGATCTATGAAGATAAATTATAAAATAATCTACAAACAAGATAACTGATAATTCATGTACCCCAATAAATCTATAACACAAAGATATAGTAAGAAATTTTGCTGATAAGATCTCTTCACTCTTATATTTCTGCTTCTGCAATGGAGTGAGTGGTAGTGCCATTCACCATATTAAGAAATAAAGGAAGAAAAATGTATTTGAAGAGAAAAGACATATTCAGTTTTGGAAAAACTGAGATTTATATGCCTGTGAAATATGAAAGACATGTCCAGTAAGTAGCTGAATACATTAGTCTGTACTAGCACAGAGAGAAAGATGCAAAAACGTTAAAGTTAGAGGTAAAGCTTGCAGTTATAAAAGTGGGTAAAACCCTACAAAGAGAAGACAAGGGAATTAAGGGAAGAGGAAAATTAATCCACACTGTTTAAAGAGGAGACTGCTCCAGAGGCAGTAGAAAAAAATTGGAGAGTATTGTGTTGGAATGCAACAAGAAATTCAAGAAAGTGGAATATAACAAATTAAAGAAAAAGGAAATGACTGACAGTATAAAATGCTTAACTGACATGAAAAATTAAGAACTGAAATATGTGTTAAACAGAACACTGCTGACCTCAGCAAGAACATTTTGGTGGCTGAGTAGAGGCAAAGTATTAGAGTAAGTACATTTCATCATACATGGGAGTAAAGGAAATGGCGACAAGTGCAGGGATTTATTTTAATTCCAGAAGATTGTCTATAAAGGGACAGAAGGATGCACCAATAATTAGGCAATGCAGGCTAAAGGAGTGAGAGATAGAGTTTCTAATGAAGGGCATTGAACCAGAATGCACTTTATCTTGTATGATGGCTATTTTTTGAATGAGTTGTTTCTTTAAATTGCCAGACTGCAGAGACACTAACTTGGGTATAGTAGTTGCTCAATAAATAATACTTAATCAATGAATCAACAAAAAAAGTCAATGGAATAGAAAGAATATGAAAAATATAAAGAATATGATAAATGCAGGAAAACTTGAAAATTATTGAACAGCTTGGTGTCACAGAGTAAAATGAAGTGGGAACATATACATTTGGATTTTAGTTCATGTGACAACAAAAATAACAAGTGGTATGACTTTAATTTTTAAAATTGTATAATATTTGGACTTTAGATTCTTTATCTGTAGATAAGAAAGTCAGAGTTAGTTAGGAATGAAAGAGGGTTTAATTCATTCCCGACTCTGATCGATTGGGCATAGCTGGCTGAAACAATGTGTTGTGGAGAATTCTGAGGTTCTGTTTTCACTCAAGAGAGTAGAGGATTTTTATGAACCAGCAATGTCTGCCATGTGTGTAGGGGAGGGGGACACACATACTACATATTTGCCAGCCAGCCCTGAAATAGTTCATGCATACAGCTATAAAAGAAAATATATGATTAATGGTATTTTTCTGAAATTCATTCAGGATACAGTTTTGAAAAGAAAGGTCCACAGTAAATTGGACTTGAAAAGACTGAGATGTTTTGTCTATAACTTATTTCAGATTCTTTTTTTATAAAAACCAAACTAGTATGTCTAAAATACTGAATCCACACATTAGAAACATGGAAGTAGTAGCATTTTTATAGAAAATTGTAGTGTTTGTTTTATTACCTAAATATACATAAGAATAACGCGTTCCCCACCCCTATCCCCAAACACATAATATTTTGGCAGTGACTTTTCAGTATCCGTAATGCTCAATCGATATTCTTTTATTAATCTCAGAAACTGCTGCGATGGAGGTTAATGGTAGCCTTACTGATCAGATGGGGAAAACAAAGCACAGAGTGCATAAACTACTTTTCAGAGGTTAGTAAGAAAACCAAAATTGGAGGTGGGAATGGTTTCTTTGGTCAAGCAGATGCAAGGTCTGACTTAGGCATTTGCTCAATTATTCCATAGCTATACAGAGAAAGGTTCCTTTGGGGTCATTCATTCAATACTGTTCTAAATGCAGATAATTTTCATTTTTATCTTGCTATAAAGTGGTATAATTTCCATATCCACAAACTTATAGGCTGGTGATACTTCATTCCTGCTTACCATTATTCAT
Organism: Cynopterus sphinx; assembly: GCA_030015415.1. Taxonomy (NCBI): domain Eukaryota; kingdom Metazoa; phylum Chordata; class Mammalia; order Chiroptera; family Pteropodidae; genus Cynopterus; species Cynopterus sphinx. Next base: position 133,397,479 of record CM057380.1, read on the forward strand.
AGACACAAGAAGAATATAAAGATCTGAAAGTTGCCATTTTTCTTTAAAAATAGAAACTAATGAATTAATATATTTTCCTTGGCACAAGTGATTAGTGGAACAAATAAAGAGATAAAATCAACTATCCCTTTTAAGTGACTTTATTTTGCTGTTAGAGAAAATATACTTATAATTCTACTTTATAGCAGCATTATTTACACTCAGATCCAAATAAGTTTTCTAGGGCAGCTTCCATGTAACAGCACTTGTTGAAATGGCAGTAAAGAGTGGTCATTTATAAACTAGCAACTTCCACATCTGACCACTGCTCCTTTCTCTTGTCTTGATTCCCTGCTATGCTCCCTTCTTGAGAAGTGCCAATTTCACTCTTCTTACTAGAATTTATATTGTAAAGTTTTAGTTCTGGGGTTTGTTGAGTTGCAATGAACCTGTCAGAACAGACACTAGATCATTCTCTTCAAGTACGATGTTTGTAAAAAAAAAAAAAGAGAGAGAGAGAAACAAAATTAAATTACCTGTTATCTTCTAAAGTGCTTAAGGGAAAAATCTAGTAAACACCAGATAAAAAAGTCAAGGATGAGATATTGTATCTCCTCACGAGAAAAGAAAAATTGTTGTATCGAGTCAACCATATGAAGCCACAGACAATACAAGCTTTAACATCTGCCAACTCAGTGCTGTGTGGATTCCAGCAGCAGGTGCTGGGATCCATCAGGATGCCAAGTGAGGATTCTGGCATAGGCCACACCCACAAAGAGCCAATCTAAGAAAAAGAGAAGATAAAATCTGCCAACAAGTCTGAAAATTAAAAAAGGATGAAAAGAACAGGAAAAAAAAAGATAGAGGAGAAATACGAGGCCATGTTAATGAGAGAAAAACAGACAACTACCACCAGCAACAAAAGAAAGGAGAAAGTACACACATAATAAAAAAATAGTAGGACAAACAACTATAATCTGCTGAATTCATTGGTTAGAAACAGAACCTGTGAAGACAGCATTCAAAGATGAACAGAGCTGTAGATTAATGTGTTTTCCCTTGGACTTCTAATATCAGGTAATAAAAGAACTTGATAGTTGCCTGGTAAAATGTATGCACAAGTTATAGAAAGAAACTCTTCTCAAAAAGAAAGAGATATGAAGTTGTACTAAGGAAAGTATATTGCAGGAGAAAGATCTCAGAAAATAGTATTGTTAAAGTAAATGATCATAAAATCTTTTCTGTCTTCAACTCATTACAGAAATAGAAATTTTCCTTTAATCCAAAATATTCGTAATGCTAGCCAAAAAATAAAGTGAATTTGAGATTTTAAAGTAAAATTGCAGTATTTGGACCATTTCTGAAAAACTTTTGTTCATAGTCCATTTTGGGACTAGAAAGATGGGGCACAAATATTGAGGGATGCAAGGAAAAAGAGAAAAAAGAGAAAGAAAAACAGAGGGAGAAACCGAAGTGGAGAGACAAAGAGACAGAAAGCCAGAGAGAAACATTCAGAGAAATGGTAAAGGCAAAGAGAGTGAGAGAAAGGTAGACTGATTTACTAAGGAAAAAAAGGCCTGCAAGAAATCACCAAATTCACTTCTCTGCATTCAGGCCGCTTCATACCTAAATTGGCTGACAGAAGAAAATATATCCTTTCAGATCCACAGATAAATAGATTTTAAGAGTTTCATGAATAAACAATTCTATGTAGCCAATCCCTTATCTTGGAAATGTTTTTTACAACAAATATAAATCCTACATGCTTTGCTGTGTTTCTTCTCAGTGTTATTGGAAGGCAGTTCGAGTCTATCCTCTAGGAAATAATTTGTTTTTGTTATGTCTTCCCTCAGGCTTTTTCTTCTCTTGGATGAATAATTGTTTCTTAACCTGTTTTTTATGCTTTTAATTTTCTAAACTTTTAATTATCTTTATTGGTTTCCTGAGCATCCTCTGCAAATCCCCCTGAGCCCATCTCAGAGTGATGTGATACTAAGAATCACAGTGAACATGTATAGGTCATCTTATGGTGCTTGTAGGAAATTCAGCAGTTACACAGGCACTATTTTCTTCAACCATCACAATCTCTCCTTAATACAGACATTGCAGTTTCCTTTATTGTATTGATGATGGAAAAGGCACAAAGAGATTAAACAGCTTGGAGACTGTGAGACAGAGAGCAGGAGGACAGACCTGTGGGCAGGAACATGAGTTTAGAGGCAGCCAGTCCCTATTTGGTATAGGGGGGAAGTGAAGAGATATGAGGCAAGAATGAAAACTGAAAGCCAGACTCTGAAGACCCTTATGTGTTGTGGTGAAGATTTTTATTCTATCCATCTGGCAATAAATGTTTTAAACCATTGAGTGCAGGATCCAGCTGGTTTTGATGGGTGACTACTCTGGCCACAGTCTACAGTGTCATCTGGAACTGGTGGGAGAAGCTTTTGCTCAATAATATGTGAGAATGTTGAGAGTCTCTTGGAAAGGATCAGGTAAGAGATGATGAGTCCCAAACTAAGACAAAAGCTATAGAAATGGAGGATCTGGACCCAAATTCAGGGGCCATGAACAAACAGAGGCAAGAGAAGCCCATGAAAGGGACTGAAAGAAATAGTCAAAGAAGCTGAAAAAGCAGATGTGAAGAACGGCACCCATGGCAAACAGTACCAAATGCTCCAGGGTGGACAAAAGCAGTACAGTCAGCAAAGAAGCTGCAGAAGTGGTGTTCAGCAGATCATCACAGATGACCCTAATAGGGCTGCTTTCACTAAGTAGTGAGGGCATAAGACAAACTGCCGCAAAGATTAAAATTATTCGATCTAGAAGTTTTATGGTGACGGTGAGGGATGAGAAAATTTGAAGAAAATTGAAGAGGTGGAGGAGTTTTTCTTCGAGTGATTGTAGACAGAAAATAATAAGCAGAATATGACAAAGAATCATCAAATATTATGTGCTTATATGAGAAAACACATCATCACTTAGCAATGAGTGAGTTTTAGCTAAAAATAGAATGAATCTGGCATTAAATATTCACATATAAAATATCTAAGCATTGATATGTACAGTTTCTAAGAGATAATTAGGATGTTTAAATGGAATTTACTGTCACTTCATGCATAGACATTTGTGTATATATTCTAAACTCTATAGTAGCACTGCCCATAGGAATAAAAATGACTCGCACTACAAATAGAAGGCATAAATCCCAATTTGAACATTATTAGTCACTATGTATTATTCTCTCATACATTTGTGGGTAATACATTGCTAGTGCGCTCCATCTGGCATGTTTACAGGACATGAAATAACCCATATATTTAGATTTTAGCTTCAGCATTATTTTTACTATAGCACATACTATAAAAGTACCTAGCACTGGGTCTGGACCATTACAGGGATACATAAATTGAATTACTCTTTGTCAATATTTGGAGTCCTGATATGCTTGACTCCTTTGCTCCAAAAGAATCATTTGATTTTTAAAAACAGCTTTAAATACTTCATGAACAACTTTTCAGTCTGATTTTTATGTTCCTCTGCAATCTGTCTCTAGAATTCCTACTAACACAGTATCGGGTCATCGTTCTTAACATCCCACTGCCATGTGGCTTGCTGTGATCCCAGTTTGCTAAGACTTCTGGCCCACTTAAGGCTTTATATTAACATCACTTTGTCTTAGTGGACTTTTTAAAAGTGCTCTTCCATATACCATGATAAAGTAATATTCTGTTTCTCATCCTCCTCTTCACTAATAACATGTGACACTGGAATCCTAACCTCTAGATTTTAAAACTGTGTTTTACGGAGTTCCAAGCCAGGACTCCACCGAACTCACTTGCCCATCCAGACTTCAACTAGAGCATCTCTAACATGGTTCACTATATTTTATCTGGAAACAGGGCTATACTGCTGGTTTGGAAGTAAAACAAGAAGAAAAAAAAAAAAAAAACCACTGCTTTTAGACACTCTGTTGTGTGACTGTTTTTGCAAACCTAGAATAGCAGAATAATTGAACGACCACAGACCCAAGTATTTTTACAGTATTATAAGGGAAAGTGTTTACTATATATGACTTTCTCATTTTCACTTTGGATGAAAAATCTCCTAGCCAAGTCCACGATGAACTATAATGCCATTTACAGCATGAAAAGCAGAATATCACTGAGATCTGATAGAACAATGGTAAAAATAGATTGTCATCGTGTAGAAATCTGTTTAAGTATTTATGTGCTGAAGAATTTTAATAAAAACAAGAAAATGCTGATTCCAAAAAAGACTGATTTTGTTAAAGGATAATTAGCTGATGTTCTACTTAAGATCTCTTTAGAAAGGGTGACTTTTTTTTTTTAAGATAGCCTAACGGTTGGTTTTGCCAGTAACCAAGTAATAACAGCAGACTTCTAAGCAGATGAACTAGAACCAGATGTCAAAAGCAAATTAACACATCATGAGACTGAACTCTTTCCCCGACAGTAGAAAGACATTCCATAAGATGATGGTCTGGCTCTTTGCCAGCCACACTTGAGGCAAGAGATGTCTGATAAGATGAGAACAAGAATGAAATAAGGGAACCCCTGTGAGGAAACAAGAAAAGAAGAACTTAACTATTCTATCACTGCATTAAAAGTAATATGAAGGTGGAAAATTAGTATGGTTATTGTTTGCCAAGCAGGCTTGTCCCATTCCACCACAGCCACAATCCTGAAGAACAAGAGGAAAAGTGACAGAAGCTGTTAAAGGATTTGCTTCACTGAAGGCAACAAGACTAACATAAATTGGAGAAGGTCTGTTTTAGACATGGAGAAACTTCTAATAACCTAAATTAAGACTAAACACAGGAGCAGATAGATCCCTCTCAGTACCATGAAAATCACAGCCAATGTAGCAACTCTGTTCTTGATGTTGACAGAAAAGGCTGAACCTGACTATGATGTTGAATTTATTTCTATCTCTGGTTGGTTTAAATGACTCAGGAATTTTTATTCATTACATAATGTGAAAGTGAGTGGTGAGTCTGCAAGTGCTGATGTGATGGCAGGTGAAGAATTCTTGGAGACTAGATAAGCTGATTGTGGAGGGGAAATTATTTGCCAATATTTGCAAAATATTTGCAAATATTCGATATGGATGAAACATATCTACTCTGGAAATGAATATCAAGTCAATGCCAGTTTTCAAGGCCTTTGAGGACAGTCTTACTTGGGGGCAATGTTGTATGCTACAAATTGAAATCCTTTATGATCTGGTGCAATGAGAACCTAGGACCTTAAAGCATATCAACAAGCACACACTGCCAGTGTACTACAGGAGTAATAAGAAGCCATGGATGATCCAGCTCCTCTCCCAAGATGCCCACCTAAATTGTTATGCTAGAGCAATGGAAAAGTATTCTCTAGAGAATAATAAACTTTTCAAGATTTTGCTTATTGTTGTTAATGCTTCTGGAATCTACTTTTTATTAATGATCTTCATTCCAATATCAAAGTGGAATTTCTTCCTCCAATCACCACTCTTTGATCCAATCAATGGATCAAAAAGTTATAGCAATTTTTAAGACCCACTACCTGTGGAGGACTTCTGTCCAGGCTATTGATACAACTGTGGAAGACATCAAGAATACGCTGATGCAATTCTGGAAGGATTACAACATCTATTACTGTGTTTAGAACCTTGCTTTGACTTAAGATAATGTCACCAAGAAGTGTATGATTGGTATTTGGAATAAGACATACCAGAAGTTCTTCCATGACTTCACAAGATTTGCCTATGATGAAGAGGTTGAAAAAAACTAACCAAGATGTGGTTGAGATGGCAAACAACATAACCTGAGTGTGGATGAGGATGACACTGAGGAGCTCCCAGAGGTGGTTCCTGAGAGATTAGCTAATGAAGAGTTGGAACTTGGACAGGAACAATTAGGAGTAAAGGCAAGAGAAATGGAAATCGCAAGAGAATTACTGCAGTGAAAGGTTTCGCAGAAACTTTTGCAGACTTCAATGAGCTCCTTAAAATTTTGAAAACATTGACCCTAACAAAAAATATTTTTATTAATACTGAGGAATGTTCATGGTGCATTATCTACTTATAAGCAAATCCATTATGAAAAAAATAAAAAAACAAACTAAGCAAACTACTATGGACATTTTTCTGAAAAGAATGACACTTTCTCAAGAAGAGCCTCAGGCAGGTCCGTCGGGAAGTATTCCAGAAGAAGGCACTGGAGATGAGAACTTATTGACCTGAAGACCTTCCAAAGGAACAAGACGTAGAGATGAAAGACAATAATGTTGATGATCCTGACTCTGTGTAGACCTAGGCCAATGTGTGCATTTGTGTCTTAGTTTTTAACAAAAAAATTTTTAAGTAAAAAAAAATTTTTTAATAGAAAAAAGCTTATAGAATAGGGATATGAAGAAAATATTTTTGTAAAGCTATACAATGTCTTTGTGTTTTGAGCTGTTATGAGTCAAAATATTTAAAATTGTTAAAGTTTATAGAGAAAAAATTTGCAGTAAGCTAAAGTTAACTTATTATTAAAGAAAAATATTTTTGATAAATTTAGTGTAGCCTAAATGCACAGTGTTCATAAAGTCTGTAGTTGTGTACAGTAATGTCCCAGGCCTTCACATGCACTCACCCCTCACTCACTGACTCACTCAGAGCAACTTCCAGTCCTGCAAGTTCTGTTCATGGTACGTGCCCTGTGCAGAAACGCCATTTTTTACCTTTTATACTGTATTTTTACTGTACCATTTGTTTTAGATATATTTAAATACACAAATACCATTGTGTTATAATTGCCTACAATATTCATTACAGTACAAACTGTACAAGTTTGTAGGCTAGAAGCAATATTATGCAACATTGCCTATTTCATTTAAGTTTGTGTAAGTGGACTCTATGATGTTAGCCTAATAACATGTGTCCCTGTCACTAAGGGATGCATAGCTGTGATTAATTAAGTAGTTTTGGTAAGATAATACAACGATGCAAAAGTAAGATTGTACATAGATATGAAAGAATATCCCACACTTTCAGACTATATTTATTAGTTGTTTATAAATTAGCTAAAGTGTTTAATAGAGTCCCTGCTGCACAGTAAACATTTTTGAAATTCCTTTTCCTCCTTTTCTCTTTAGTAGTAGCCCCTATACATACACACTTACACACATGCGTGTTTCCCTAATATCCTTAATTCATTCTATTCATTAATTGATAATGAGTAAATTTTGAGGAAGACTGACCTGTATGCCCATAGGATATATTTTCTTATTAATAATAAAAAATTTTTATGTATCTTCATAACAGGAATGGGGAAAATAAATATTGGACATGAAAGAAGAAATTAAAATGGATATTCTTATCACTTGATTTATGCTCTTTTATCAACCATCTGGACTTGCTCCTTACAGATGTCAAAGATAATTTTTAATATTTTTACTAATGCATTTTCTTTATCACTCCTTCTGGGGCTTTCTATATATCAGCAAACCAGACAAAATAAAAATTTAGGAACCATGGCCATTAATAAATGTAGGCCTAGGTAAAATGTCAAAATGTTTTCAATGGCCGGTTTTTAACCTCCAACTCATTCCACTTACTTTTGTCCAATTACAAAATGCATGCCATTCTAACTAAGGCACACATTTTTAAAGTTTGACATCAACATGTGCTACACAGAGAGCAGAAGTGGGCAGAGGTACATGACTTACTATGATTTATATTCTGTCATTAAAGCTAATGCATATGGAATGGCTCAAAATCCTCTTCCCTTTCTCCAGTGCTTTAAATGGACTCAAACACAGGACAATATTAATTTTTAAGTTAACTTACTCTAATTGAATGGCAATGCTTTATTATAGTCATGTATCAAACAAGGACCACAATATATCATAAGTGACACAGCTAAAGTAGATCCTTTTATGTTTTGCTTTTCGTTCTCCTTGAGTTTTTTATCCACGAGCTCTTTAAATACCACCATTAGTATATTAATATACTCTATTAGTAAATTAACATTACTAAATCATTCCTAGCCTAGTGACAGCATTCCTAAATCATGCACAATGATATGCAAACCAGTTCATACTCTTCAAACAGAGGTATTCTTATATCATAGAAACCCATAGCTCAATGACTCTTAAGTGGATTCAAGAAGAATCCATTTTCTCTCATGTTCCACCTCTCTGTCCCTCAGATGATTCTGTATCTTAGTAGCATCCAAAAGAAAGTAATGAGTTACTGAATATTTCTTTTTTTATTATTGTGGTAAAAAAAATAACATAAGATCCACTTTTAGCAGTTGTCTTCAGTGTACAGTACAGTATTATTAACTATAAGAACAATGTTGTACAACAGATCTCTAGAACTTTTTCATCTTGCATAACTGAAACTTAATACCCATGGAATAGTAACTCTCACTTCCCTCTACCCCAGCCTCTGACAATTGCCATTCTACTTTTGCTTCTATGGGCTTGACTACTTGTATATACCTCATATAAGTGGAATCATGGAGTATCTGTCCTTCTGTAACTGACTTATTTCACTTAGCATGATACCCTCAAGGTTGATACATGTTGCCATATATGATAGAACTTACCTGAGTTTAATTCTTTTTAGGTATAAACCCAAAATTGGAATTGCTGGATCACATAGTATTTCTATATTTAATTTTTTGAGAAACTTCCATACTGTTCTCCATAGTGGCTGGATCATTCTTGTTCCCACCAACAGTGCACAAAAGTTTCAATTTCTTCACATCATCATCAACACTTTTTCTTTTTTCTTTTTGATAATGGTCATCCTAACTGGTATGAGGTGATAATTAACTGTAGTTTTACAGTATGGTACTGGCATAGAGACTGAAATACAGATAAATGGAACAGAATAGAAAGATAAATCTATGCATACATGGACAACTGATCTTCAAAAGGGTACCAAACGTACCAAGAATACACATTGGGGAAAGGATAATCTCTTCGACAAATGGTGTTGGGAAAAATGAATATCCACATGCAATGAATGAATGAATGAATAGATAGATAGATAATAAATAAATAAATAAGCTTGGACCCTTGTCTTATGCCACACACCAAAATCAACTCGAAACCTATTAAAACTTAGAAAGACCTGCAACTATAAAATCCCTAGAAGAAACATAGAGGAAAATCTCCAAAACATTGTTTTGGCAATGATTTCTTGGATGTAACACCAAAAGCACAGGCGAAAGAAGAAAGAAAGAAAGAGAGAGAGAGAGAGAGAGAGAGAGAGAGAGAGAGAGAGAGAAAGAAAGAAAGAAAGAAAGAAAGAAAGAAAGAAAGAAAGAAAGAAAGAAAGACAGACAGACAACAGAGACTACATCAAACTAAAAAGCTTCTTCACAGCAAAGGAAACAATCAACAGAGTGAAAAGGCAACCTACGAAATGAGAAAAACAATGCATAAACCACATATCTGATAAGTAGTTAATATTTAAAATACACAAGGAACTCCTACAACTCAATATCAAAAAAAAAAAGCCTGATTAAAAAATGTGGAAAGGCTAATACTATTTCGCAAATTATTTTTGATATATATTATGTTCAAATCAACATGTTGTATATCTTAAACTTACACAATGTTTTATACATATTTATATCTCAGTGAAGAAAAAAATTGTCCAAAAACTTGACTAGACATTTCCCCAAAGAAGACACACAAACATCCAGCAGGAATATGTTAAGATACTCAATTTTACTAATCATCAAAGAAATGACATTCCTTAAAAAATCACATTAAATGAAAACAGATTATTTTCAGTGATGTGGCTGATTTATAACTTCCCAAGTTAAAAAAGGAACTTCCTGTGGTGGATAGAACTCAAAACTGATTCTTGTTAATGTTTTTCTGATTTTTCACTGAAAACATTAGAATTGGCCTAAAACAAAACTGTGAAGTTTATGCTGACACCCTCCATCCCTCTTGAGAAGTATCCTGACTTCTGATTCTTACCTATATTAATTATGAACATTAAGTGAGATAATATATGTAATGATATGTAAAAACACTACATAAACTTGAAAACACTATTCAATTATAATAATTATTATAAAAAATAGGATTGAGGGACATGACAATACTTAGAAATACCAAAGAGTCTTTGGCTTTCTTCCATAGGAAGTTGAGAATATATAACTTACATAATGCAAGAAATTCTGTTGTGTTACTCTTTTGTCAGAAAAAAAATACAATTTAGCCTACTTCAGCTTCGATCTAAAATATTCAAGATCTAGAACTTTATCGTGGTTATCCTGAACTTTCAAGACTGTCCCCCCGTCACTGGAGCATTTTTGCCCTCTAATCCCATTCCCATCTTGGTCTAATTTCTAGTCATCATTCAAACTACAACTTAAATATCACTGCTTCAAGGGAATTGCCACACCCCAAACCCCATTCAAAACTAGGTCAGTTCAATTCTACTTATTACAGACTTTTGGAGCACTTTGTACCCCTCCTTGGCAGCACTAAAGAGCATCATAATCACAAAGCTCTTTGGTTGTGATATATGTTCCATGTGCACAAGAGTTATGTCTGCTGTATTTTCTTTATGTTTTACCCCTGGCAGATTTAGCGCAATAATGAACACTCACCTCTTGGATCTACATGAAGACTGCTGAAGCTATTCAATGCATCTTGGGTTATCAGGGTAAGTGTTTTGTTTTCTATAGTTTGTGGCTATTTTTGACTGATTTCAATATTTTTGTCCTTGCAAGTTGGCTTCAGCAATGGCTATTCCATTGGCAGTGTCACACTCCTATGCGTGGTGTGAGAGGTAATGCTATTTCAATGCCTCTGGGTGTCTCCTAGGTAGTAAAAAAGTAATGTCATGTACATAAACCAATATTAAAAACATCATCTTCTGTCTCTTAGGTGAGTTGATCTCATTTGACATCTCTCAGTAAAGCCTCTAGTTCTACATTTCAAGCCTTGCTTGGTTTCTGGCTCACAGGGCTGAGATCAGCTACTCATTGGTTGCTTTGAAACAGTAATATGGACAGAGGTTATGAGTGAGAAATATATTTTCAAAAATTTTATGACAACGTGAAGAATATAGAATATAATAAATGACTAAATGAAATTAAGCATTTAATCCCATACAAGAATGATTTATTTCTGTACTTTGTGTTATTTTATTATAAAGAGACGTAGTAGCTAACACAGATCAGACTCTTCACTGTGATCAGAACAACCACTCTTTGCTATCAATGAATCATGCTAATTCATATTTCAAGATGAGGCACCTGAGCTGCATATCTCCTTGTGTTACCTGTGACAGCTATTCTTTCCCCCTCATCAGTTCTACAAATCTCATGATTTATAATTAATCTCTGCAGACTCCACCTAGGTCACCAGAAAATGTAAGTGTAGTATTTGCAAGGAACAGCTAACGTATTTAAACAGATGGTTACAGTACAACATGAATAAAAATTGATGACTGAACTACATTTATCAGAATTTTTTCCAGACTAACAGTGAGGGGAAAAAAAAAAACTAGAAAATGTAATTTTCGCCTGTTTCTGTTTTTATACTCCATCTTCTCTTGGGTAAATATAACATCTAGACTGCTATCCTTTCTAAAGCCTTGAATTTTGAAAAGAATGCAAAGTAACTGTATTCTGCCCTCTATTGTGCCAACTGACTCTGCAATACTGAAAACAGAAATATTTCCCCTTCTGACCTTAGTATCAATCAGTAGGCATTGTCAAACTTGACATTTTATTGTCCCTTCCATAGTGGCATGCTATAAATAGAAACATTATTGTTATAAATTTTTCTTTAGAGTTTCACATGGTACAAATTACACCGTAGACTCTATTTTATCAAATGGTAAAACTCAGCAGGGTTTCCATCAGGAGGCCAACCTATGGTACTTTGTTCTCCTAAGAAATGAGTACTAGGTTGGCAGGCTATGGAAAAGGTCACATCATTACCATTCTCACAGCAAATAAGTCATAAAATCTTTTCTTAGCATACACATTAAAGCATCTATCCTGATCTTCAATATATATCTTAACATAGAGAGGTGATGCACTACATCTCAACATGGGCCAAAGCCGGCATTCAGGAAAGAACCAACACATAAACACAATATCAAGAATTTCGTGCATAAACAAAAAGGGCAACAGAATGAAAGTAAAGAGGAATCAAATATTTTTCTTGTCTTTAAAGAGGATTTAAGGCAATCACAAATATTCAAATGTCTGAATATAGACCTTGTTTAAGGTACCAGGATAGGTATGAGGAATATTAAAAATGGTAGGTTGTCTTCATGGAATTTATAGTCTAGTTCGATAAGCATTAGATAAATACATGAAACAGCAAAAAAAAGAAAAAAAAAAGGACATTACATGGTGACTAGTGGTCACAATAGATGCTCTAGTAAAAGGGTTGGCAAGCTATGGTTCTTTTATAAATAATGAGTACAAGTTATCTGTAGGTGATTTTACTAGAACACCGCTGCACTCATTTACTTAACTACTGTCCAGGAACTGAGTAGTTGCAACAGAGGCCTATGGCTCACCAACCCTAAAATATTTGCTATCTTTACCTAAAAGGTTTGCCAATTCCTACTCTAGAAGGTTAGAGGAAGAAGAGATTGCCATGTACTGGACTGGTAAAGAAAGGTTCAAACAACGGGCAGAAATCAACAAAGGAAGGAAATGAAGGAAGAGCACTATAGCTGAGGGACCACATGAGCAGCAGTGTGGAGGTGGGAAACTGGGGGTTTGAGAGACACCCTGGCTTAATGTGGTGGGTGCAATTGTTTGGAAAAGTGGAAACCATATGGAAATGGTGGTTGTCAACTGGGCACAAGAATGACAAGCCACCTAAATGCCAACTAAAGAAATACAGACTTTCTCTTCAGTCAAAAGATGAGAACTTTGCTGTGAGGGCTATTGTTTCATTTTACTTTTTTATTTTTTTCAGATAAGTAAAAGAAATCAAAGATATATTTTTTAATTGCCAAATTTTATTTCACTAAGCAGTCATTTTATTCTACCTAACTAGATCAGTCTCCCGAAGAGCAAAGAAAATAGTCAAAGAACTTTTTATACCACCTCTATAAATTCATGCTTTTTTTCATTTATTTAAAAGAAAATTTAACATTGTTAAATACAGTTTCTCACCCAGCACATATTTGTGTCCCTTACACCTGTGATCCATATTTTCCTCATGTTTAATACTTGAAAAATCAAAGCCCCGAGCAGCAGCAGAGAAAAAAGTGGTCTTTGACCCTGTCTTTTTTGATTTATAGGGTGTACAGTGCTGTCATTTTGATTTGCCCAAAGGTTAAAGCTTAAAGACAGTACAGGAAAGCACAGTCCTCCAAAGAGATAAATGCACTAGGGCCAGCTCCCAGACAAATGGCATTTTATATTTTTGCTCCTGGCTATTGGTCACTTTCATCTAGTGAACTGTGGCTACAGTACAGCCTAGGAAAGGTATGGCAAGTCTATCCAGGTGTCCAGTCACCCAGAGTGGTATAGCCCACTCATAAGCCATGTGTGCTTATAAGGCCTCTCTAAAGAGCACAGCTATATTCTGAGGCAGAATTATAAGTTCGTGATAGGCATAATTCCAGAACTATCCAGGATCCAACTAAGAAAGATTCCCAAATCTTCAGGTTAACCTGGAACCAAATTCAGCTTTTAGATGTCACCCAGGACCAGATCAGACATCACAGGATCACTTGAAAATTAAATGGAGGATTCAGTTCTGATTCAAATCATTCTCACACTCCTGAAGTTGTGATAGGACTAGATTTAACTCAACTAACCTATTTCCATGGAGAATTTTCAGATTGCACAGGTATGGGAGAAATATGTCATCATAAAAAAGAAAAATCACAGGTCTGCAATTAGAAAATCTGAGATTAATTTTACTAGTTGAGCTTCCCTGAGCAATCACTTAGCTTTTCTGAACTATTTTTTCCTACCTATAAAATGACATAACCTTAGCATCACAGCATTAGTAAGTCAAATAGAAAAAACATTTATGAAACTACACTGCAAATTTCAAGCTACTCGACAAATATTTCTTGTTATTACTTCATGTTTTATATAGCAGTTCCTAAAATGTTGTCTGGGGGCCTCGGAAGTACCAAGACCCTTTGGGTTTTGCAACAACAAAACTAAGTCATTATTTGACTTTTCCACTCTGATTATCTCTATTGCACAAAGCAGTTTTCCATAGTCTAAGTGATATAAGATGGCATCAGCCTATAAACTGATGAAATGGTGTACTTGTGCACATTTGTGTTTTCTGGAATTTTCTAAAGTAAATCTTTGGGATCCTCAATAACTGTTGAGTGCGTAAAAGGGTTCTGATATCAAAACATTTGAGAAATCCTGTTTCATAATATAAGTTTAGAGCTTCTTAAATGTCCTATAGAAACAAACAAAGCATACATTGTTTGCTCCTGTATTAAATATATATATATTTATATATATATATTAAATATATATATATATATATATATATATATATATAGAGAGAGAGAGAGAGAGAGAGAGAGAGATGACAGGTAGAGAGGAACATCTTTAACTGCTGGACACGTGAGCTTATCAGTTTAAAAATAATAAGAATGGGAAAGAAAAACATTGCAAGTTCTATTTTATCAACCGAAATGCTTATTGAGTACCTTTGTATTTAGTATATTGCTCTAAAGCACACACCAAGAAATCCAATACACTTTCTGCTCAAAAAACTTTGAAATAATTTGTGAACAAAAATGTATTTTATAGAACAATATATGTTGATTAAAATTCCAACTAAGCTAAATAGTTTTGTAAAATTAGTAATATAATTAGACATAATTTGGAACTAAATGTTCTAATTTTGTGACACAGAAAAAAGGAAAAAGAATTAAAATAAGAATATATCCATGTCAGCAATCAACATTATTTACAGTCATAATAATATAAATAATAAATATTAATTTAATTATAATGAGATGTAAGTCATTGTCCTTGGGAAACAAGACCCAGAAATTGACCTTGGTTGTAACAATAAAGCATAAGTATTGTTTGGTCACATATACTGTATTCATTCATTACAGTAGCAAAAGTGAAAACTATTTTTAAAATTGGGCTTCACTATTTCATTTAATAGTACAAGAATTCACCAAAATTTTAGATATACAGCATAACTGTTACAAATGCCACTGAATCATCTGAATCTCTGATCTATCCAGACAATTTTTTTTGGGGGGGAGGCAGGATTTGAGCCAGAAGCAGAGAAAATCAAGTAGGTCCAGATCTAAATGGAATCTGAGAAGAAAGCCATCTGGCCAGGAGTACAAACCTAGCTCTAGAATGGAAAACACGACTAAAGCTGGATGTAGGCAGGTATCAAGAGTTGGAAGAAACATCCAGGACTCTCCAAGTCAAAGCATTTTAAACATTCAATATCCCATCAAAATAAAAAGTTATGGCAGAGACTAGCTCCACTTTCCATTGTTGTTAGCTTTCGGGTTCATTCTTTGTTAAAACCGATAGTCGGGAGTAAATTATTTTTAGATGACTTAGAGCAGGAAGTCTTGGTAAAGGAGAAAAATTCACACAATTTAAAATTTAGAACAACTTAATACATTGTCTTATGATCCATAGAAAAGACTAGAATAAAGATTTTTTTAGCAAAATTAAGTCTGACAAAGATTAGGTTAAGAAAAAGACAGGCTAGAATTAAGATATGCCATAACGGTTTTAGGAAAATCTAATCTCTCTCTCTCTCTGTCATTCTCTTTCTAGAAACTAACCTCAGAAGAAGGTAAATTTTTAAAAGATGCTCTACTTCATTTCTTCTCCTTCTCCTCCCTAGAAAAGCTAGGCACAAGAAGGCGACAAAAGGAATAGTATTTTTATGCATTTTAAAATTGTTATATTTAGGGATGATTAGGCATGAAGATAAGACCGATCATTTCTCTCTTCCAGGAAGTAGAAAAAATATATGATTTCAAAATAATATAGATTTAATGAGATAATATACAAGGGTTGATATTTACTATTAAGATCTTTCATAGATAAGAAAGTGCCATTTTGCTTTCTCCTAAATATATCTTTCTCTGTGTCTATTCCTGTGTTTGAAAATGGACTCAAACTCCTGTTGGAGGGAGCTGAAGGTGACCTACTCTGGAATGTGTACCCAGATCAAGGTCCCCACTGATTATTTGGTGATAGTTAACCAGACAAAGTGGTTATAACAGAGTCCCCAGAACCACTAGCCACCTTGAAATGATAATGGCTTTATAATTATGACTTTTGTTTAAAAGTCCAAATGAATACATGTTATATTTCTACTGGCCAATTACATTTCTTAAATGTAATTTACTAAATTAACCAAAACAAAATTTTTGAGCATTTATTATATGAATGTACTTTCCTAGGTACTATTTAGGTAAATGAGATAAAGTCTGCAAATTAGTTTTCAGCAGATTATGAAAACTAAAACCAGTAGCCCCCAAAATAATATAAAATGAAAGATGCCCTTATGTTAAAAATGAAGTTACTAAGGCAGCCTCATGAATTAATAACAGAATATGGTATATGCCAAATTTGTAAATGTTTATAACAATATAGAATCAACACCGTTTCCTCCATTGGTAACATTTAATGAACACTTACCAAATCAGACACTGATATCATTAATCCTCACAGCATCCTAGCTGGATGTAATTCTTAGGAATTCTGCTATTATTAGATGGTACAGAGAAGCAAAGATCTCAGAGAAGTTCTCTCGTATACAGTTTCTTTCTCTTCAGAAACTGGATGTAAGATGAACTTTCACTCTACCTGGGGAGTGCTGGTTTAAACGTGTGATGAAAGCAGCAGTGTAAGAGTGCTCTTTTATATAGGAAGCAACAGCACGAGAATATATTCAGCACAGAATCCAGCGTGGTCATTGTTATGCCACTGTAAACATATGAAGTCACAGAGTAAATGAGACTTTGCATGGGGGCCTGAGACCCAGTGAGGAGCACTGAAAGGACTGGTGTTGTGCATTCAAGCCATCTCACCAGGTAGAAGAGCTGATGTGAATAATTATCTCCAGATAGTGACATTTTCTGACACAGAAGAAGGAAAGAATGAAACACATCTAACAGTGAAAGTTCATGTTTCAAATAACACGCTCTCTTCTTACAGCTGAAATATCACTTTAGGGCACAATTGAATTTTAAAGTTGTATTTTAAATGATTACAATAATTAGCATAATGATGTTTAAGTATCTTTTATTTAATATTATGCTACCATTGATAATGGCATAATGATACACTACTAGAAAGGGCTTTAAAAAAACTGCAGATATGGTAGCACTGGCTTAATTAGTTATCATGCTGAACTTTTGGATTCCATAAATATTGGAAGACTATGAAATGAAAAGTATAATATAAATGATAATTAATCTATACCTATCAGAGCCAAGTTTAGGACTCAGTTTCCCCCAATAATAGATACATTAGAATCTAAAGGCTTTAGGATGAAAGTCCACTCTTAAGTCTGAGTTTTAAAAATGTAAACATATTTCTGTCTACCATGTATATGACTTAGTCTGCCATCTACCTTTAAACACAATGTTTAACCAAAGACGAACATCCTCTTTCATGGAGATTATCTTAAATTTAAGAAATTATTGCTTTACAGAATCCACATACGGTTTGAAATCTTATTGGGTTCCAAAATATTTCGTGGAGTTTTTGTTATTGTTGTTGTTGCATTTAAGGATAATTTTATTTAGGAAAATAGGTTTTAATGTAAGTCAATAAGAAAATGACAACTCAATAGGGAGAAAGAAATAGATAAGAGATGTGACAAGCAAAAGACATTTCACACACAAAAAAATCATGCAACAGTAATGAAAAAATAAAAGGATATTCACCCTCTTTAATAATCAGGGAAGTAAAAATTAAGACTACACAAATGAATAAGTCTAACATTACCAAATACTAGTGAGGATGTGAATCAAATAGAATGTTGCTAATGGTGGTGTCAACTGGTACAAACATTTTTGAAAATAATGTTTCATTATATGATAAAGTTGAATATTTGGATAAACTATGATCTTGCAATTCTATTCTTCATTATATGCCCTAGAAAAACTTTTGCATTGGAACATGTTTACACTAATATCAATAGCAACACAATATAAAAAAGGGAAGAAAAATTGGAAATTGATGAAATGTCCAATAGTAGGATAATGGTAAATAACTTACAGTCTGTTCGTACAATGGGATATTTTATTGTAGGGAAAATGAATGAAGTACAGCCAGATATAATATCAAGAATAAAAAAAAACTACAAAAGTTCAAAGATAAGCAAAGTTAAGTAGTATTTTTTGGTTTATGATATATAAAACTTTGAAATTAAAGCATGGGAATAATAGAAGCAAATATAATCACTACCTTTGAAGGGATCCAGGATTATACAATTATTAGCGTTCTGTTTTTTTTTTTTAAGGGTAGAGTTCATTATATTGTTACGTCATATAACATATCTGCATGTTGCATGACTTGTTTTGAGCAAATAGTTACCATCCTTTCTGTTCAAATAATCTTACATTTAAAATATATAGCTTAAAATGTCATAAAAATAAATTAATTAATGTTTAATATTCCTTACTTAGGAAAGTCTTTCTGGAATACCTGTCTATTCTAAAATATTAAAAAATTTTCTCACATTAAGTATTATATAACTAACTCTCTCACACAGTAATGTTGGCTCTGGCTCTAAAATCTAAATATTGTATCTGTGATTTATGAAATGATTCTGATGTGATATTATTAATAAAATTGTGACATTAAGACATTGTGTTTCTAATTTACACTACTTCCAGTAAAGAACTTGCTTGATGAAATTTAGAGATTTATATGTTTACTAACTCGGTCAGAAATTTTGCATTTTGGACTTAACTGCAGCTTCAAAAAAAGTCCCAAAAGAGTCATTAACTTTAAAAATAATTATAATCAATAGTCTTAGAAGCCTCACACTCAGAGCCAAAAGACAAGCCTACTAGAAGAAAGCCATTCTACAGCAGAAATCTTGGATTTATAGTCTAAGGCCATCTAATTATTGATTCTCTACAAATCAATTTATTTATGTATAAATGGATGATTACAGATCACAGAAGCTTCTGTCTCTCTGTGTGAATAATCAGAGATTTGCATACATTTTTAATATTGCATGACACAGAGGAACCATAAAAAATGAATTGAGAACAGGAAAAGCTAGAACACCAGGCATCTAATTAGGATTGTATTTAGCTGAGTTAAATCAGATGCAAATATAGTTTGTGATTCCAACAAAGTATTATTTTCAAATTTATGGCAATTAGTTACTTCAGAGACTTGACAAATACTACTAAATTAAACAAATCTTCAAAACTACAGTTTAAACTAAATCAAAATAAAAAGTACTTGGCTAAAATAGATTATTCTTTCTAGTACTAGTAATTTTTAGCTTTGTTTGTCTATTTATTCATCTATTTCTTCAAAAACTTATTTATTGGGCACCTACTACATGCTATGCAAATTCCAATGCAAAATCATACTATGGGAGAATTAAACCTGGTATGTTTATGTGCCCATAATGTGTCCATATATAATATGACATAGAATCCAGTTTAACTCTAAAAACGAATTATTTTTTCATGATGCAATCATAGATCAAAATCAGAAGTTAAATTGGAAAAGGAACTGGCAAGCTTTTCTGGCAAAAGACCAGATAGTCAATATTTTAAGTTTTATGAACTAGATGGTCTCTGTTGCTACCCTGTCATTGCAGCACAAAAGCAGCTACACATAACCAACCATCTATAATAGACACAACATAAATGAGTGAGTATGTCTGTATTCCAATAACACCCTACTTATGGACACTGAAATTTAAATGTCATACAATCGTCATGTGTCATAAAATATTATTCTCCTTTGATTTTTCCAACCATTTAAAAATGTGAACAAAAGGTAGAGAAAGCTGAGGGTGGGGGCTAAGAAAGTGGGGTGAAGAATTAAAGAAGAACAGTTTAGTAGTTGATAGATGGTCACAGGGATGGGAGCATGGCATAGGGAATGTGCTTAGCATTAATATATTGGCCAGGTGGAGAAACAGGAAAAAAGGAGCAATTAAGGGGATTGTTTTATAAACTATAGAAATGTCTAACCAATGTAGTGTATACTCGAAACTAATTAAAATAAATAAATAATGTGACTGTCATTCTATTTATTCAAATTTTCTCCTATGATTCTGTAAAGGTCTTCTTTGTTTAGTTGGTAGTTAAAAGTTTCAGTGTTATTATAAAGAGTATTTTATCTTCCAGTTGGTTATTACCAGCAATTACTGTTTCTTGAAAGGTGATTAGGCTTAGAAAGGCAGAGGTGAGAGAAGAGTATTCCAGTCAGAGGGAAGACCCTTGCTGAAAATCCAGAGCCTGCAAAGATTAGAAGATATATCATTGGTCTGGAGCCAAAGATACCTGGAGGGAGCCATTGGAGAATAATGATAAAGCGAGAAGCAGCAGAACATAGATAGCATGTTAGCGAGTTTAGGTTTTCAGAGGTAGTACAGCATGCAGGTTAAAATCAAGGACCCTGGAGTCAAATTACTCATGTCCTGCCTCTGCAACTTATTAATTGGGTGACCCTGCACATCTCTATTTCAGTTTCCTCACTGATAAATGGGGATTCTGATAGTGCCAACCTCATCAGAGTACAGTGAAGATTACGTGAGTCAAGACACATAGCACCTGGTGTGGATAAGCATTCAATAAACGTTAACTTTTTTTTTAATGTGAAAATCATTCCTAGCTCATGGATCAAACCAAAACAGGCAGGATTTGGTCCAAGAGCCATAGTTTACAACTCTGACTTAGAATGTTAATTTAATCTCTTTTAGAGAAGTCTTTTTTCCTAAAATGTATCATCTTTATACATCGTGTTTTTAAAAAACACCTTTGTGTTTCTCATGTGGTTTTAAAGGTTCTAAGATGGTGTTTGTACAGAATTACCAAACTTCAATATAGTACTCAGAGAAAAACCCCTTTATTTCATTTCATTTGAATTCATTTTAAAAAGTACCTCTCTGAGGTTAAGAATTTTGTAGAATGTTTCCCCTTAGTCTCATTAAATTTTATGTTAAGTTCCTTGGATCTGCCTTATCCAAAATGTCTTGATATATCTTTAAACATTAGAATTTAAATAGTTGAAAGCAAATATATTATATGCTGAGTCCCAGAGTGCCTTCCCTGTGGCTCATCCCATCCTGTAGACACTCTTGAGTTGCCTACAGAGTAGGTCCTCTGCTGCAAATGACCCACCATGAATGAACCAGTCATGTGTCGTAAGTGGTGTCCAAATGAAATAGCTAGCTGAGAAGAGCTGCTCTTCCTAGAATGCTAAAGAGATACTTCGTGTGTGTCACATGGCATCATTCTCTACCAACTCATCCAATTTAAATTATTTGATATGGTTTTATTAATTGCTACAAAGAAATTAATTTAATAATTCTGTGGGATCTTAAATATTTCCAGCATAGTTGGCACATCTACCTCCTCCGAAGGTATGGTCCTGTAAAACATTAGTTGAAGGGGGAAAAAAAGTGCCAATAATATGAAAATATATTTTAAACAAATGTTCCATTTATTAAAATTAAATATTTTGGATAATTTTAACACTTCCTTTTCTGAGTTTTTATTAACAACATAAAAGTTATGGTTATTTAATTCCTGTAATTTTCCTTTCTGAATTCTGTCTCTTGGTTTTAAATTTCTTTTGAGATACTTGCATGTAGGAAACGTCAAGGAAATATTAGTATTTTTTCTCCTGAATGTTTCTCTTTGAATTTGTATAATATAGCTACAACAACATATTTCAGTATAGAAAATTTCTAAAGCTATGTCTTGAGGAGAAATGATTTTCCCTGAATAAGAAAATATAAGATTTGTACCAGGAACCTGGAACTGTCAGCAAAGGAAATAAAATTATGCTGCTGGAATCACTTGTTTAGTTTGAAGGACTCTGCCAAAAACATGAAGCAGTACATTTTGCATCTTTTTCAAGGTCACAACTGCAAATAAAATTATCTTAATGCTTCTAAGTCATTCTTAGAAAGTAACCCTTCATTAAAAACAAAAAAAGCTTAGAACATAATTTAGCAATTTAGCAGATGGTATTTTAAATGGGAGCAAAACCTCCCAAGAGTCATTCTCTTTAGTCAACATAAAGGTGCAGAGAATTAACCAAGCTCAGGGCTGAAGTGTGACATTATGTCTATCTGGTCACTCAAAGAGCTAGAATATACATAGTTCAAACCATTGTTAATGTTTCCAAGCAATAAATTTAGCTCAGACCATTCAACAGTAAATATTCTAACATAGACTATAAACTAAAATTATTCCAACATTAAATAAAAACAAAACTTTCGACATTCTGCAAAACTTCAGAGCAGAGTTCTTAACCTGTCTGCAGCAAGTTGCACCTGAGGAAATGCTAGATTAAGAACAGTATCCAATAAAGAAACACATTGCTAGAGCGTTATAAATGTGACTCATTAGAACAACTGTTCTAATGAACACTTTCCTCTACCTTCAGTGGGTTAAGAATATTAAAGCTTCGTTCCTGCTGAGCGTGCCTGGATATTTTCTGTTTGTGAACTCCCGGGGAACTTGTTGTAATGTCTCCTGGTGAGTATAAGACAGTGCTACATTCTGTAGTTTGCCAGCTGGTAGGAGCAAAAGCACCTGAGCAAAGTACTTGTTAAATGGCATATTTCTTCTCCATGGCAGGCATGACAGATTGAGGAATCTGCTTCTTAGTTTAGCCTTAAAAAAAAAATACATTGCACAAAGCATGAAATCAATAGTTTAAGTCCTGTCTTTACCTCCATTCCTCCCAGATATGGGTGGTAGATTCTGTTTTTGTCGTTTTTGTCTCCTCCATTGGGCTAACCATTTTACAACTTGCTACAATGAATTCCTCATCAGTTCTTTATCCATACTGCTCTCAAAGGATTTTATTAATTATACGAAAATTCAGCTACTAAGAAGACAACTACTTTTATCCATGCATAATCAGAAATTAACATATTTTTGTGGATACTGATTACTGAAATACATAACAGCATTGGCTAATTGGGAATATGTGCTGATGTGCTATCCATATTTAAATCTACAGGATAAATGTAGGATCATGAACGAAATATCTCACTTGCATACTTAACAGCCTTCAACTTCATGAACCAAGAGGTGTGAGCAATAAATTAAAAACTTTCTAACACCACAATAATAATCCATTATTATTATCTATAAAAAAAGATGAAATAGTAACATTTTTAATAAATATTTTTTCCTTGCCTTTGGTTTTCAAGTTATGATTTGCTTGAATGTTGTGTTGCTTTATTTATAATTAAAATTCAGTTCTTCCCATCATTAATTAACAGAAGTAAAAGAGGCTCCTATGTTGAGGAAATCTACATGTCACTGACCACACTAACTCAGAATGCAAGACCAGTCTTCATTTTATCAACAACCCACCTTGCTCTGAGGTTGCTTCCTTACCAACTTTTAGAGTACCTCCAGCCCCTTAAAAAAAAAACATTTCAATTATTTCTCAGGGAATGCAGGAAATTTCTCACATTTTTAATACAAAGCCTAAGGAACCAACTGGCACCTATCATTTTCCTCCTCTTCCTCCCACAATGATGTCATTTCATTTTAATGGTAATAGTGGTGGTGGTGTATCTGTTGCTCAGCTCTCTGAGTTCCTTCAAAACCTTTAAGGAAACTTTACCACCCCTGTAGGCACTGCCGTGAGCACTCAGACAAAACCAGTCCACCGAGCTATGACACTAATGCCAGCACCGACACTGAGGTACCACATCCCAGCTTAGCTAAAATAAAGAGAAACACTCTCCCTAATCTTCATGCTGTACTATGTGGCCATGGTTCTATGCAAAGCTGCCTGTGCTTCTAATGACTCCTAGATACT
The DNA here is from genome assembly GCA_030015415.1 of Cynopterus sphinx. Taxonomy (NCBI): domain Eukaryota; kingdom Metazoa; phylum Chordata; class Mammalia; order Chiroptera; family Pteropodidae; genus Cynopterus; species Cynopterus sphinx. The sequence goes on from CM057380.1 coordinate 133,421,468, forward strand.
CTCATTTAAAAAAATACTTTCATTCCCCTCTTCCCACTCCATAGCACATGTCCACAGCTAGCTAAACCACGTGACAACCGTATTCAACCTTCCTTTTTAATAAATTAAATAGTTTGCATTAAGCTCGCTGCCTGACTGTACCTTCCCACTTGAATATCCTTTCCTAGGAGGATCCCGTGTACCCTTGCATGAAGAAAATATCACTATACCTGTTTTACAAATAAAGAAACTAGAGCTTAGAAACAAGACCTGCTACATAATTTACAAAACCTAGGGCAAAATGAAAAGGCAGGGCTCCTTGTTTGAAAAAATATTACAAATTTCAAGACAGAGACCAAAGAGCATTAAAAAAAGAAGAGGGTTCTCCTGAGCATCATCAGGCTCTCTGTAAATGCCCAGGTCACATGTCTATGAAGTAGTCCTGCTCAGAGAAGTGAAGTAACTTGCCCAAAGCCACATGGCTACTGCATGCTCAAATCACAATTTGAAAACAGAAGTCTGACTCCAGTCAACACTATGTTCCTAGATCCAAGGTCAATAGCTCTTCTTTTCCTCATGCAACATCATCATCATCCTTCAGAAGTGCCCACTTTTGGCCAAAACCTGAGGAGAGAGCATAGCTCTGGTTCAAGATGGAAATCACAAAGTAACCTTGATCTAGTCTCTTACATATAGGCAAGGTTACTAGTAAACCAGTTTAAGAAATCAGCACTTCTCATCATGAAAAAAGAACAAGGCAAAGATGAAAACATTCAAATTCTGAGAAAATTCAATGGACATCTGGAGTGAAGAAGAGACAGACTAGGAGAAATAATGCATTAATGTACACAGCCCTTTAACAGTTCATACCCGTTTCCAGTTTTTTCTAAATCATCTCAAAGTAAGGGGTGCTCTCATGTTCTCAGGGATTCCAACACTCGCAGAAAGGTCCATTCCACCTCTTCCTTCCAAATTCTCTTCATGTTTCTGAGACACTATAAATTTCTCTAAGACTCACAGTTTTAACTTAAAATAGTTATTAAACATCTTTCTGCTTTAGATTAGAACTGTCAATATATGTTTTGATAATGTCCCAAGTCAGACTAATCTGAAATTAAAGCCTCATTTAGATCTATTACTTACCAGCAATAAAACCTTGAGGAATTTACATATCTCTCTGAGCTTTATATCTACGATTGAAAGAGATAATGCTTAGGAAGTAGGCATTCAATAAATATTAACTTCCATTTCTTCCTTTTATTTTAAACACAACTTTTCTCATAGGGTTTGCGTGACTGAGACTGTGTAAGCTTATTTTTATAGAAACTATAAATGTATTTCTAACATTAATTAAATATTAGTTAACAAATAAAAACGAAATATTTGTTAACTAAAATATTAGTTAACAAATAAAAACTATTCAGGCTGCCCATGCATACCTATTTACCCAGGACAAGACAGGTTGACCCTCATTGTCATAGCTTAATTATTACCAAAACAGCTTTTTTTATTCTCAAGTGTCCCGTTTTGAATGATAGATTTTTATAATTACCCTGGCTGTAATGCAACTAGTATAACTTAAAAAGTCACCAGTCCTCCAATCCAATAAGTTGTTTTTACAAAAATTGTTTTGCTTGTGGCTTTGCAAAATCAGTCAGAAAATAGGGGAAGCACATTCACTCATCAACACATTAAATGAGTGTTTAATCAGCACTTACTTCTTGTAACCCCTCTGTTAGGCATGTGTGTGTGTGTGTGTGTGTGTGTGTGTATGTGTGTGTATTTTGCCTTTTCAAAGTGGCTCATGGACAAGAAAGATTAGGAACCATGTTCCTAGATTAAAATAATAACAAATCCTTTAATTTTCCCTTACAGAAATAATTATCCGCTGTTTTTCTTCTGCCTCTTACTTTTCCAACATTTCTTGATTTGTGTAGTTCAAAAGAAAGTACTGCACACTGAAGATTAATCTGCAAATATAAGCAGATGATGGCTTCATGTTTTGCCTATACCGCAACTTGACAACTGGCTATTCTAAGAGGCTCCTCCCAACACCCATTGCTCCCATTCTCAAAGATGCAGCTTGTTGCTCTGACTGACCTGGTACTCATCAGACTGCTTTTTCATTTCATCTTTAAATAAGAACATATCTGTGTCCTCAGTTGTACTACAGGCTCCTTTAGAGCACCTGAAAAACCTCAATGACAATAATAATTGAAATTTATTAAATACCAAATGTTATGCTTTACATTCTTTAGTTACTTAATCTTTAGAAAGACTTTTTAAGGTATACTTTAGAGTTTTTTTTTTTAATGAGGCTTAGAGGAGAGAAGTAACTTGCCTGAATTCACCCTGCTAAAGGAAAGCAGAAGCAAGATGTGACCCAAGGTTTGTTTGACTCTTAAGTCTATGTTTTTAATACTCTTTATTTAGTTATTCTTTACATGACCCCAAAACACACAGAGTTCCCCAAGTACTGAAAATATACTGTCTCCAGAAAATAGGCACAGTAAGTACTTAAAATGATTTATTTATTAATACATTTAAAATAAGCTTATAATATAGATTAGTAAGCAAATTTTAAAGGTTTTCAACAGGAAACCAAAGACAATATGATTTTCTAAATCAATTCTTTTCATCATACGTTATTTATAAGCTTAGCACCTAGGACATATCTAACAAATAATAGGCACAATAAACATTTGATGAATAAAGAAAAAAATGTATATTCAGGATTATAGCCTTGGGATTTTTGTTTTGTTTTATTCTTTTCATTGCCAGGCTGAGCTCCCCATTTAAAACAAACCCATTCAGCCTGAGCCTGTTGTCAGGTCTACCTGGACAACCTAAACACTTGGCCTCAACATACATTTGGAAAATTTGGCCAGAGAGGCAAGAACCTATTACAAAGGTAACTTAGAACAATGAAAGATCCCTAATAACCAAAGAAATCCTGGGAAAGGAGACAAAAGGAGGAGGCATTACTTGTCCTGATTCAAGATGTACTATAAAGCTAGTTATTAATACAGTATGATACTGGCATACAAACAGAGACATAGACCAAAGGAACAGAATTGGAGCCCAGAAATGAACCTAAGCATATATGGTCAACTAATATTTGATGAGGGAGTCAAGAACATACAGTGGGGAAAGGATATTCAATAAATGGCTGGAATAACTGTATAGTAACATGTGGAAAGGACTGAATAGTCACATGTAAAAGAATAAATCAGGCCCATATCTTGTACCACTCACAAAAATCAACTCAAAATGGATTAAAGACTTAAATGTAAGACCTGAAACCATGAAACTCCTAGAAGAAAATGTAGGACTCAAGCTCCTTGACATGGGTCTTGGTAATGACTTTTGGCTATCCAAGTACAAGCAAAAAAAAAAAAAAATCAAAGATAAACAAGTGAGACTACATCAAACTATAAAGCTTCTGCACAGCAAGAAAAAAAAATCAATGAGATGAAAACACAACCTATGGAATGGGAAAAAATAGCCAAACATGTATCTGATAAGGGGTTAATATCTAAAATATATAAAGAACTCATACAACTCAATAGCAAAAAAACAAATAACTCAATTTTTTTAATGGGCAAAAAAACGAATAGACATTTCTTCAAAAAAGATATAGAAATTACCAACAGGTACATTAAAAAATGCTCAACATCACTAGTCATTAAGGAAATGCAAATTAAAACCTCAATGAGATATTACCCCACTCCTGTTAAAATGTCCATAAAAAAAAAAAAGTAACAAATACTATCACAGATGTGGAGAAAAGAGAACCCTTGTACGGTATTGGTCAAACTAAATTGGTACAGCTTCTTTGGAAAACAGCATGGAGGAGCCTCAAAAAATTAAAAATAGAATTACTGTATGATCCAACAGTCCCACTTCTGGGAATATATTCCAAGGAAATGAAAACACTAAATGGAAAAGATATCTGCACACTCATGTTCAAAGCAGCATTATTTATAATAGCCAAGCCATGGGAAAAAAATCTAAGTAGCCATTGATGAATGAATAGATAATGAAGTTGTGAGATTTTGACACACATACACACACACTATGGTATATTTTCAACCATAAAGAAAGAATAAATCCTACCATTTGCAATGATGAATGGATCTTGAAAGGATTATCCTAAATGAAATAAGTCAGACAGAGAAAGACAAATATGATCTTATATGTGGAATCTAAAAAGAAAAAGAAAAAAAAATCCGAACTCATAGAAAAAATGGTCAGGAGATCAGACCTGTGCTTATCAAAGGAGGAGGATGAGGGGAGAAGGAATTCGAGGAAGGTATCAGGTGGTCAAAAGATACAACCTTCTAGTTAAAAGATAAATAAGTACCAGGGATGTGATGTACAACATGACTATAGCTAACGCTGATATATCATACATACATAGAAAAGTTGTTAAGAGAGTCAATTCTAAGAGTTATTAAAAAAAAGAAAAGTAACTCTGAACCCAGGAATCTAATTCTTGTCAGAAAACGGCAAAAGGCAAAAGAAACTTTTTTCCACTAAAAATTCAAAAGAAATAAAGCAGTGGGGATGTAAAGTGTGTAGTGACAAGAGCAATATTTTTAGCATCCTCTGAGAATCCCTTCTAGTACATCTGGCTATGTGAGGGAAATAAAAAAATTATAGAATTTAAGGGGAAAAGTAAATAAAGCATGCTGTACGCTTTTTTTTTTTTAATTTCTGTATTCTTACCTAGAAAACAGTCTGCTCTGCTCCTAAATTTTCTCTACGTTCTCAATGCCAAATTGGAACAAATGGGAAAAGACTTCATTGGAGAAAACCTGTTTATCTTCATTCGTGAGCAGTGTATCAATCTGTTTTCCACCAACTCCTGGATGTGAGGCGGGATGCCTCCCTAATGCCTGGTGTGGTTCTCACCACTGAATTTCAATTTTGAGCAATATTTCTTCAAATATCATCTGCAGAAAACCTGCATCAAAGTCATCTGGATACTAACTAAAATGTGGATTCCCAAATTCTGTCTCTCCCCTACTCAACCAGAACCTCTGCGTTGGAGCCCAGGAATCCACATTAAAAAAAAAAAAAAAAACCTGTTTTAATGACTCCTAAACTACAGCAATTTGAGAATCAACAACACTGACCTTAAACCATGCCATAACAAATCTCACTTATAGTGTACCTCTGATATTGCCTATTTCTGAATTCAGTCTCTGAGACACCCTCGAATTTATCACATTTTCCTTAGAGTTTTTCTAGAATGTCCTGGACACTACAGAAAGTTGTTAGTATCTGAATAAGTAAAACATGCTTGGATTCAAATCCCAGTGTTTGGCTGCTCATTGGTTGTAACTTAAAGTAATTTAATTATCTCTAAATTTCAATTTCTTTATATGTAAAATAGAAATGCTAATAAAAATAGTAACATCTAACACAAATTGTTGTAACAAATAAATGTAGTTTATGTTCCCAGCATTGTAAATAAGGTAAAATTCCCATTCCTCATAATTTTTACATTTTAATTCTTTATGCCTAAACTGAGGACCTCACTATACTCTCATAGACCAGTCAGAGCCAGGGTCATTAATTATTTTGGCCCCAAGTTCTCATGAATAAAACGTCAGTCTTGTAAAAGGAAAGGCTGATTGTACACCTGGATAGAAGATGGATTTGAAGAGCACCACCACTAACCTCTCCGAGATGCATCCACTGTGAGACAGGAGAGAAAATGCCTGTCTGGCTTGGAGCTCAGCTGTTCTGCTTCTCACAGCTACTTGTAAACCCAGCTTTAAGCAAATCTTACATAGAAAACTACAGACTGTCAAAAGACAAAGGGCAATTGTTATCTTTATAAAATAATTATGCAATTCACAAAATTTATGAAAATATGCTTTTTTTACAGAGAGAGCTGGTGCATTTTATTTTTTAATTAAATTTATTGGGGGTAATATTGATTAATAAAATTATATAGGGTTCAAGTGCACAATTCACTAATACATCATCTCTACGTTGCATTATGTACTCAACACCCAAAGTCAAATCTCCACAAAATAAATCAGACAAAAAAAGTTGAGAACCATATGATTTCACTCATATGTGGGATATAAAACTGAAAGCAGCAAGACAAACGAAAGCTCACAGACACAGTTTAGTGGTTGCCAGAGGAAAACGGGGAAAGGAAGAAAGCAGGTAAAGGTAAAGGGGTTAAAATATATGGTGATGGAAGGAGATCTATCTGTCTTCTGGTGCATTTTAAATATTTCTGCAAGAAACATTTTATCCATGAATTTTCACAAACTCTTCTACTGTGTCACACGTCCATCGACTTTGTTTCTTCCTTCCCTAGAATAATGCTTTTCGTTATTCCTTGGTTTTCTGCATTACCTCAGCAGCTCAGACATTAGGTAACCAGAAAAAATCCACAAAGTAATTTTAGTGTCCAAGTCCTCAGAAAGAACAGGAGCCTTCCAGAAGCCTCTCATCTACTGGAGGAGGCTGGAAATACCAGTAAAGCACCTCCTGGGGAGCGAATCCAGGCTTTTCATATGATTCTAAATTTAAGTGTCAGAAAATGAGTCAGTTACATCTGTTCTAGTCCCTGCCTTGTCATTAAAATACCAGTGAGGTGTCTGTCCTTCCCCTCTGGGCCTTGACTTTCTTATCTCTAAAATGGAGCTTATAGTCCTTTCCTTGCCTTGCTCTACAGGATCATTATAGGACTCAAATGGAAAAAAAAAAATAATAATGTACATGAAAGGGCCTGGTAAATTTATAAAGCAACACAGATAAAACAGATATGACTGTCAGACACTACAGGATGACTGACCCACACCAGTTCCCAACTCCTCTTCCTGTCTCTTCTACAGGGGCCAAGAAAGAAAATATTTTAACTCCCATCCTCCCTTATAGGTACAAATAGCCTGTTACACAGAGGTCAAGCTTTCCAAATAGGAATGACTAGTGTTGTCTTTCATTTCTTCTTTCTGCCTTGAACAAAGATGTGGTGTCTGGAGCTGCAGCAGACATACCAAGAGCACAACAAGGAAAGCCAACCTATGGAGGATGATGGATAGGAAAGAGAAAAAGAACTATGATGGCATCATGAAAATGCTGAACCGATTCCAGAAAATCCTTGCAGCAAAAACAAAAATAAGAAAAATAATCCACTATTCATTTAACACCAAATGCATTCCCAAGACAGTGATAGAAGCCGGAATAATTGTTTTTGAAACTTAAATCAGATCATATCACTCCTTTGCTTCAAAACACCCCAGTGACTCTCTACTCAGAATAAAGTCAGTCTTCTCAAGGCCCAACAAAGCCCTCCACAGTGTGCCCACTGCACACTTCCTGACCTCATCTGTCATCTTGCCCTAACTTGGTCTACTCCTTGGTCTTGACTCAACATACCAAGCACACTCCTGTCTCAAGCCTTTTTTAATTTTTTTTTCCTGTAGTTTCCTTAGCCTGAAATGTTCTTCTCCTAGATATCTACAGGGTCGCTCCTTTTCTTCTGCCAGATCTTTGCCAAAATGCTGCCTTTCAGTGAGGCCTTATTTCTAGTGGATATCAAATTGCAGAAACTCCCTCTGCCCAATACTGCTTTACTTACCAGTAATTTTTTTTAAATTAATATAGATTGTTTATACTTCCTGTGAACTGCAGGTTTCACTTAAAAAATAAAAAACTCATTTAATACTTGAGGATTTATACTTTCCTGAACTGTAAAAAAATCAACATTAAAAAAAAAATGTTATTTATGCCATGACAACTTTCAGAAGGGATTTGAGGTACTTTATAAAACAAGCCACATGCAGAGTAAACCATTACATAAATAAATATAATTGAAAGTCATAAAGAGTAAAGACTTCAATGATGACTCCCCTTTCCACCTTTTCGAAGCCCTTTGGGTGGGCTCAAATTCTTTGGCAAGAGTCAAGAAAAATAATTAACTGTGACAACCAGCTGCCATTGCTGCTCAACACCCTTACCAATTTATAAAATGTCTACATGAAATAAAGTCCACATTCTGCGAGGCCTGAGGTTTTCTCCAATTAAGCAATGGCTTCAAAATAGAACAGATGACACAAGTAACTCAAAGCACTGAGCTTGTTTACTCTGAGTCGCCTAGTCAACAGGAAACAACTCCAAACACGGTTCCAGAGAGTTCTTAGTATGCTTTCTTTCTCTTCCAAAGCTAAAGCTAGTCCTCATGGTCTCATTTAGTTACCTCCAACCCTTGCCAGACTCCTCACCTGATCTTTCTGAAAGATCCTAACAGGATCTCAAAACTTATTTACTGTTGACTTCATTTGCATGTGATATTTTCCTTATCACATTATTAACATGGAGAGAGTGACTGCATTACAAGGCAACATCAACATGCTGAATTTCAGCTACATTTATTCCAGGAACCGTCCTTGGCATTGAGGACAGCAGTGAATTTTTAACCAAAAATTCTTCACGGAGTTTATAGTTTTTATTATTCTTACATATTAACTATTTTTCAGGTCATATTACTAAAAGTAAACTAAAAGGACTCTTGTAACTGAACACTAAATTAAGCATAAGCTTCTTGCTGCTTAAAAACAGAGAGAAACAGTAGTTTCTCATATCACATTGGTAATCATATGATTCAGGAGAGAAAATTCTGTTGTTGTTGTCGTCGTTGTTGTTGTTTTAAAGCAGGTTGTGAAAGAATTTATTACCTGAGACATTATCTAAGGAAACTGCAAAACATTTTGTAGAAGTCTTCATCAGGGTACTGAAAGATCATGCACATTCTTTCTTCAAAGAGCCACTTGATAAAATACCCTGAATTTAAATAACCTTAGTACCTGTTAGTGGCAAATCATGGGTTTGTTTTTGTTCTAAACTGCAACCCCTGAACATTACTGAAATAACAAATTACCATGAGCTTCCAAACCCTTTTCCAATTAAAGACATAGATATTATGCAATAGATGAATTTTAAATTAACTAAAAATAGGCATCAATATTTAAGCAGACACTCTTCAAGCTCTTTGAAAACAAAACAGAAATAATGTCAATTGATTCACGTTGTTCCGATAGCCTTAAAGAGAAAACTCCATGACCTACTTAATTTTGGCTTGACTCCAAAAGTTTGTCATCATCTCTCTTTTTAGAGAATCATCTCGTGCTCTGTGGTTTTCTTTTTTGACCCAGCAAGACATAGATCTCTCTCCAGAGCTGCTTCTCAGCAGTCCCTTCCGGGAGACCCATAAATTTACCTTGGCATATAAACATGTTCAGAATCTCCCTAACATGAGAAGAGCTTTTCCTCTAAGAAATAATTTTAAATTTTCCCCTTTCCATCTTATTTAAAAGGAGCAAGCCTATTAATTTACAGCATCTTGGTCACCCCTAGCAATCCCCTTTAAGCCGATCCTCTCCCTCACAGCCAGACATTCTTTATAACACCAGAAAATTGTGTAATATGTTAACTACTTTTATTACATCTTCCAAGGATGGAATGGAGTAAGCACAATGTACAGAGTAAAAAAACAAAACCAGGTTTGACAAATCTGTATCCTACTTAACCACACAGAAACTTTTCAACTGGCAAGTATATTAAGTTTTCTTTGAGCAATGACTGCATTTTGAAAAGCAAACTGGCATAGCTAATAAAATAGTCAAGGTTATGCAGAGAATACAAACTGTCAATCAGGGATTTAATGTTTTCGCAGCACTCTTTTATACTTCTAAGTGTTTCTTTTTTGCCTCAAAATAGAAATAACTCTATATTGAAGAAATACTAATATACATTCCTTATGTTTTACAAAGAAGCTGATAAAAGATTCTTGGAGACAAGATTTTCAGTCTCAGTGTCTCTTTATGAGCTCTCTGAGCAGTCACTTTCTGCAAGAGGTGGGATGTTACTATTTCCAATTTCAGCTAAATGTTCTGACTGTTCAACAGAGAATGCATCATGTGGCTCCTACAGCAGGTGCACTATGTCATTTTATCCATGAGCCAGAGAATTCGTTCTCTTTAAAAACAAATGGTTAAAATATATTTTATAATTACATCTTAAGGTCCTTCTAGGAATTGGACTTCGAATCATGACTATTCCACCATTATGGCCCCAGGGAGACTTCAGGACATGCTTTTTTCAGTAACCACTTTCAATTGCTTGTCTTAGCATTTATCAAATATGCTTAACTAGAGGGAGGATCATGTTAGCTTAGCTCAACTTTTCTTTCCAGGCCATGGATCATAAGTCACTAACTAAACAGCGGTGGTCTAGGGCCAACTAGGACCATCTGGTAAAAATTCTGGCTTCTCACATCTATCCCTTCAGAGAAGTAGACTTTAAACATGTAAGTTCCTCTTACAAGGGACAAAGGGTAGAGATATGTCATGAAACATATATAATACAATCCATCATGAGCCAAACACTGAACTAGTTAAATGGGGGATTAATAACATTTAAATAATTCTACCAAGAGTAGTCTGTGAAGCAAAAATAATGAGATGGAGATGATATCGACACCTACATAAATACTTTAATTAGATGTCCTAAGACATATAAATTTAGTTTGTGAGACTTCCTTTTTTAAGAAAATTGGCATATACCTAACCACTTCTTTCAAATTTGGCAACAACCCTCCTGACATAATCTCAGGCATAGTATGCAGTCCTTTCTACCTAAATATATCTCCAGACTTTATTCATTTCTACTCCAAATGGCAACATTGCTAGAAAAATTTATTGAACTTATGCAGTGACATTCGAAACTATCTTTCTGTGCTGCTTAGCAATCGTTTTATTCATTGGTTCGATCAGATGGGCCAAAACCTTTGCCTTCCTCAAGCTCTACATTCAACCCTGCTTCCTCATTCCATAAAATGATACTGCTCCCCATGGATGGGAAGGATATGATGATGCTCATCTTGATGTAACTTCTCATCTTGAGAATAATCCTAGGCACAATTACCACTTCACTTTAAAATGTTGTCTTTCCCAAGCTTCTCCCTCTTCCTCTACTTCTGAGGAAAAGATGACCAACTTTCCTTATTCATGAGATATAAACCTATTTTTTTGAGTCCATATAATTTCAATTCTATATCTTCAATCTCTCACTCTCTACTGCTTTCTTCCTCTACCCATAAATTTACTAACTCAACTGCTCTAATCTTAAAATAATATAAAACAACTATGACAAATTAAATGTTCATGAATATGGGTCCTCTTCCATATGGAGTGACAGTTTCAGTACTTCACCAACATTGATAAAAATCGTTTAAGGAAAAAAACAACAACTAGTCATACCAAGTACATCATGGTTTTTGGAGGATACAGGCAGTGTCATGTCACATGAAGCATAGATTTTTCACTCAGAAAAAATTTCCATTAAATACATCTCTTCCCCAATCTCTCTCCTTGACATCCCCCAGCCACTGTTTATCTTGCCTCTCAATCATCCCACTGGAAAATAATCTCAGGCACTGCATGCAGTCCATTCTACCTAAAAGGATCAGTCCTTCCTTTTTCTTCTTCTTGTATCTTGCAGAGTAAAAATTTTTCCTACCATATAAAACACAGTGTGGCTAAGCTCCAGCAGCTGTCTCTTAATCATCTTCTTGGACAAGTTCTTTCTATGCTGGGAAGATATTCTTATGAGTTGTTAAGAAAGTAAAATGCTCTCCATATTGTTACCCAGAAATCTCCTTTAATCTCAGACACCAAAGATCTATCATCATATTTCTCTTTTACACTGCCCAGTTTCTGCAGAAAATATATGCCTTCTGCCTCTAATTTCTAACCATGAGCTTCTCCTTCATTCCTTGCAATGAATCTTTTCAACTTTCAATTGAAACTACTTTCTTACACTTCACCAAAAAAATTAACTACCAAAGACAATGAGTTTGTCTAATTTTCATTTTTGTGTATTTTCTCAGAATGATTTTAAACCTTTCTCTCTGAACTCTTCCTTTGGGGATGTAATCATAAAAGCAGAGCTTGAAATCAAATAATCCTCGATTCAAACCCAACTTTGCCACTTAGAAATTGCATGAACACATATAATAACCAATGTCTCCTTTTCTCTGTCCTAGAATTAGGTTGTTACAAAAACAAGGTGACTCTGAATAGTCAAGATATGGAAGCAACCTAAAAGCCCACCAACAGACGACTGGATAAAAGAAGTTATGGTTCATATACACAATAGAATATTATTCAGCCATTAAAAAAAAAAATGAAATCCTACCATTTGCAATGACCTGGATGGAACTAGAGGTTATTATGCTGAGTGAAATAAGTTAGAGAAAGATATATACCATATGATTTCACTTATATGCAGAATCTAAAGAACAAAAATGACAAACTAATCAAAAACAGACTCATAACTATAGAGGATAATATGGTGATGGCCAGAAGGAAGGGGGTTTGGGGGGCTAGAGTGAAAGGTTAAAGAAGTACAAATTAGTAGTTGATAGAGGGTCACGGGGGTGGGGAGCACAGCATAGGAGATGTAGTCAACAGTAATGTAATGGTAATGGCTAGGTGGAAGACCAGGGGAGAAAAAAAGCAATGAGGGGATCATTTTATAAACTACATAAATGTCTAACCAAAGTACTGTATGCTTAAAACTAATAATAAAATCAAAAATTTTTTAAAAATTTATACTGTTGAAAAAAAAATATAGTGACTCAAAACTGTATAGCTACCACACAGTAACTGAATCTGGTAGGAGATGACTAAGAGTCCATCCTCCCCCACCAATATGACAGTTTTCTGTGCTATTCTCTCCTATTTCTTCAGTGACCATTCCTTTACTCTGTCTTTTACTGGTTTTTTCTCCTCCATCTGCTATGTGAGCATATGCCAAAGTTAGTTAAAACCTCATACTACCTTCCTCCTCTCCCTCCCACCCTCCCTCTCACCCTCTGTCTTTGCTTCTCTCTCTCTCTCTCTTTCTCCACCCATCTTTCTCTCTCTTTGAAAATTCACCAACTCTATAGCTTTGATATATACAGCTATAACTTTTCTCTTATGTTTCTGTGCCTCTCTTCTCCTAAAATCTTCATATTTCTAAAATTAAATCATTATATCTCTGAAATTTGCATCTCTCCAGACTTATTTTTCTCTATACAAGCTGCATTATCCTATCAAATAAAATCACTCAATAAGTTCCCCACTGTCTATAAGACAAAGTCCACAGACTCTGGAGCATATCATGTTGAAGCCGTCTATGATCAGCCTCCCACCTCAGCTGTTCCTCCACTGTACCTCAGAAACCAGGAGAAACCCTGCAGCTCAGCCTAGGCTCTTGCAAGTCCACTTCCCTAGAATACTCTCTGCATTTCTCCCAACTTGGACTTAAGTTCCAAGTTCCTTCAAAGACACCATCAAGTTCTACCTCTCCTTGAATTCTTCTTCATTTGCTGCAAACTCTCCCTGATGAATGTTTGCAGAGGTCATTGCTGATATCTACTTATTGTTTGGTAAAGGAAAAGAGGCGCAGTGTGATTAAGAAAAGAAAGTCTTAAATATCCATGAAGACTCTCATGTATCCTAGTTGCTGGGCTAGGAGATTTCACTAATCCTCACAGTGTTCCTGAGAGGTAGTTACCATCCATCATTTCTTGTGTAATTGTTCCAAGGTTAGGAGCCTTCATATTGGTCATATTTGAAAACCATTAGATCATACTCACTTTGTCATTTTTTATTTCAAATTCCAAAGTACTTGGGATAGTCTATGCCTAAAATGTGTCATAACAGATCATACAGCTACATGTAAGCTGTTTCACTGTGTTCTTATTTAGACTGTCACCATTTAGCCAAGTGAGAGGCTAGGTCTCTAACTTTAGTCCATAAAGCTGTCACTACTATTCTCATGGACAATTTATAGTGACATGCCCATTGGCATGTCAAGAAAAAATACATATAAATGTCATAGTCAAATATTTGGTGGCAATTTATCCTGCTTTTTCTGTTGTAATTTTAATGAGCCACCATACGTATTCATGTGAGACCTGCAATCCATTAGAGAATGTTGTACACACGATGTAGGCTCTTGCCTGTCATAGCGTAATTTGCTGATAAAAATGAAAATTATGCCTTTTTATTTGTTCAATGTGACAAGTGTTAAAATGGTGCAAACTTTTGTAAATGATTTACAAAAAAATGCCATAACCCATTTACACTTTTTTTTTTAAAAAAAGGACCTCCCCCCAAAAAAAGAGTGAGGTTATTATGTGTTCTTTAACCATTGCAATACATCTCCTAGCACAAATGTTGGCAGAATTGTCTCAAAAGCTGAGCTTCTCACCTTATAACAATGAACACTCTGCAAGAAAAAAGTGGCATATAGTTCTTGCACAGTTAGTTATTCATCTTAGAGATTTCTGATCAAGAGACAAGAAAGTGGGTACCAATAGCCATTTTCTTATAAATTCACCTGTTATGCATATTTATTTATAAATTGTAGGTGCTTTAAATAAACTAAAATATATTCTTTCCCTCTTTGATTCATACAGTTGATTTCTCTGATCTTCAAAGTTACAGAAAAGAACGTAGAAAATATTTTGGCAATTCAGTGAACAAAAAAACTGAAGAGAAGGTTTAACAGCAGAATCCATACGAGTCTACAGAGCTTAGACTATGTGTGCTTCATAGCCACAATGCAGTTTACTGCAATAATTATAGGTACATTAAAGAAACTACTTCCACCCAAAGAAGAAACACTTTCAGAATGAGTGTATCTATGTGGGTATTTTTTTAAAATCACCATGACAACTTTTATTCTTCAGCGTATGAATTTGTTAACAGTTTGAAACAATGTTAAGGAAAGAGTACCCTGAAAATAAGAAGTAGTATTTGATTCATTTTTAAATTGACACTACAGAAAAATACTAAAATCTGAGGAAATTATTACATTGGTATTCACAGCATAGAAAGACTGATCCTTGTAATATCACCTACCAGTGCCTTCCTGGGTGACACCTGGGGAAGTATCTTTCTACTGTGATTATAGAAGATCATGTTCAGCCAGAAAATACAGGTTTTAGATTTTGTCATAGTGATTTGACTATCTCTTGTTGTATAAGTGAGCTTTCATTTTTGACTAGAGGCTGCTGAGATTCTTAGAGAATATATTATTTTGAGCAAGATAAATTACTCAGTTATCTTGTCACTAATAAGGATAGTGATTGTTCCAGAAAAGAGCATCTGTTTCCTATATCTCTTTATTGTTGTTTTTTTCCAAATTAAATATTGAATAATAATAAATAATGAAACACAGCTGCTCCCAAATTGCTTCTTATCAGCATAAGTGGAATAAAAGAAAAATTTCAGCAATGATTTGCTTTTACATGGAATAACCTCAGTCAAATGAAATTGGGAAAACTGGTGAAATTCTGACATTGTGAATTGAAACCTGTATAGGCATTAGGCAGACCAGATTCAGTCACTACTGTTTAGAATACAGACACCATTTAATGCAGACAAATCAGCTTCATGTAAGATTTGGTATTCAGTTTTATCCTGACATATATTTTGTATTTTTATTTCTAGATAAGTAAATCAAGGAACAGAGAAGTATATGGTTTCCTCCACCAAAATCTAGATTCTAGACACTGTGAATAGTGTTGTCAAGGTTGTCCTCAATAATTTAAAATGCAATTGACACATTTTTTGACAAATGTTCAGTTTTTTAATCTAACAGCTGGCCCTGTACTTTCCACCATTTTCTCCAAAACACTTAATCATAGCAGTGACTTTTTATGACAATTATCTCTCAGAACCTTTGTGACATTATCTGCCACTATATGCTGAGAGAGAAAAACCTTTTACTCTCTCTCAGAGATGTGTCACATGCACTTGCAGTTTTGGCAGTTTCACAAAACCGTTACTTGATCGAATGTATCCCCTATTACCTCCTTATAGCATTTATTCCCAGTCTATTATTATCTTGTACATTTGAATATTATTTACCTCCCCCTAGAAGTTCCTTTAGAGCAGGACATGTCTTATTTAAACATGAATCTCCAGAATTCAGCAGGATCATAATCAGCACCTGGTAGATGACCAAGAAATTTTTGCTGAATAAACAATTAATTCAGAAGACACTCTCACCAATGTGAAACCACAGCTGCACGGCTTATTTTTCTAATATAAGCTGGAGTTCACAAAACACATCCACCAGCTTAGATTTAACTCTTCAGTGTAAAAGATAACTTTTTAAGCTACATAAATAAAAGATAGCCATCATTTAAAGTAATTTCCTTCAAAAAATCCTAGGCACAAATAGGGTTGAGCTCTCTAGCTTTCTCCCAGGGAGTTGGGGATAACTCACAGGCATGAGATAGGTTTTGATCAAAGCTTTTGCTTCCACTTCTCCATCCTGCATAAAGATGCTAGCTCATGTCTGTTCCACATAACAGTTTGTGCCAGCCTTAAGTGGAACCAAGTCTTACTTTGTATTTGGCTCATTAAGCCTTCAGATGACCTAAATGAGGATGTTCTTTCTCAATCCTTGCAAAGATGTCACAGGCTACATCTCATACCTCAACTTTCTGAAGGAAATTCACCCCAAAACCCAAAATACATGGCTTCTTTCTCTTCTTTTATTCCTCTACTAAGAAATTTTAAAGGTGATATGTGCTGAGCAAAGACTCTGAAGACAGACCATCTGGGTTCCAATCAGGCTTCCAAGACTTATAGCTATGGAAAAGAGCAAGTTATAAAACCTCTCTGTGCCTTAGTTTCTTCATCTGTAAAACTGGGGTAATAATATAGCCTGTCCTATAAAGTTATTATAGAAACTTTAAATTATATCTAATATAAATGTAATATACATATAGATGTGTGTATACACACACACACACACACACACACATACACACACTGACACACATCACCTAGCACAGTGCCTGGCACATAATACTAGTTGTTCTGGTTGTTAAGAGGCTGAATGGAAAACTTATTGTTCATTTTTCCTCCTAAGTCACCTACTTTTCCACAGCTGTTCTTTAAGTATAATTTATGTTAAAATATAAAAAAGAAAGTCAAGCTCAAGTCCCTGCCATCTGCTAAAGTTGCCACACACTTTCTCAAAGCTGTATTCTAACACCCACAACTGCCATTAACATTATAAAATTCCTTCCAGCTCTCTGTTCAAGTAACTATAAGTAAGACTTTAAAACACTTAATCTCTAGAAACAGATTCAAATATAAGCTTCAATATTATTTCAACCAATAAGAAAGTTTTTGTTGGGAACATGATATAAACAAACGGTCATTCACTGATGCTGGGAAAAATTTCTGAGACATTACAAAAAGCAATTTGTTAATTTGTAAAAAGATGCTTAGGAATGTGTATACATGTATAATCATAATTCCACTTTACACTACTTATCCTGAAATCATAACTGCTGTAAAATTTAGATATAAGAATCATATTATGACTTCATTTTAAAACATTAAAAGCTGGAAACAAGCTAAAAGTATAATAAGTTTATATAATTTTGCTATAAACAAAATAAATTGTTCTAAGCTTTTAATAAGTTGCATAATATATTAAAGACATGGAAAATAATTATAAGATTAAGTGAAAAAGCAGGAATGAGAGGTACAGTAGGATAAAATCTTTGCTTAAAGAAAAAGTGTGTATACTTATTTAAAGTACATTTATATTGCACTCAATATATTTCAGACACTGTTCTAAGCATTTTACAAATATTAACTAATTTAATCTTCATATTAACCCTATAACAAAGGTGCTAGTATTATTGTTACTTTCACAAATGAGGAAAATCAAGGCACAGAGAGGAAAGTAAAACTGCTTGATGTCACACAGCTAGTAAGTGGATATGCCAGAATTTGAATTCAAGGTACTGACTTCAGAGTCCATGTTCTTATTTGCTAATTTTTTTCCTAAGAATTATTTTTGACTATCTAGATTTTTAAATTTTTCTACACTGATTTTGCATCATTTTTGTTATAATCAAAGTGATTTTAGGTGTGTCATGGAAATATAAATAAAAAACAATAACATCATTGAGGCTAAATAACCATTCTCAATAGCTTAAAGTTTATTCTTCGCTGAAGTGTATATTAATTTTCATGGAAAACATCTTAAACATAATTGGTAGAAATATACACAAATTTTATTTAATACAAACTTTTATCTAATCTAAATTTTCTGCTCTACTTCAATAGAATAAAAGTTTTCCAACTAACTATATAGGTTTTTTAAAAAGTAGAAAGAGTTTGCATCACAGATTTATACTTTCCTTATTCTAAGTTGTTTTCTATGATAATAGTTTGAATTTAAATCATCTATTTGTTTGCCTATTATAAACAAACAGAGTAATGATAATCACGTAGCTCTCTGTTAAAGATCTAAGTAAGGTTAAACTGAGGTTAGCTTATGGCTGTGGCTAGTCTGTATACCATGTAAGTTTTGGGGTTTGGACAATTTTTGGAGAATAGGGCAAGCCTACATCAACAATCCTACCGCTATCTATAATAAAAATATCATTCATTGTGCAACCTAACTCATAAGCTTAAAAGCTAAAGAAAAATTGTGCTCGAGAGATAACAAAGTACTTATGATATTTAAAATATATTTTCCAAAGAATTACAAAGTTTTCAAATATTATTTATAGACATCTTTTTTGAAATATGCCATATGTTTACTAAGATAACCTCTTCATGCAGCTTTCACAATTATCATAACCAACCCTTTGACAGAATTCTGTTGAATTTCAAAACTGTTCATATAGTTGAGGAGATTTGCAAGAAAATTGATTTCCAGATTATGGAAAAGAGCAACCTTTCAAGAAGTCTTGATTTGATCCCAAGGTGTTTTTCAAATTCAAAGCATTTTATGGGTTTCGGCTTCAAAAAAAAAAAAAAGAAAAGAAAGAAAGAAAGAGAAACGAAGGAAGGAAGGAAGGAAGGAAGGAAGGAAGGAAGGAAGGAAGGAAGGAAGGAAGGCATTTTAGTTCCCTCAGACATCTTTGAAAATGTACAAATTACTAGATAAATTATTTCTTTCCAACCCTCGATTAAGATGTATAGGCACATAGATTCCTCCTACATACAAACCTTTCGAATAGGAAAATATCTTTCCCAGTATATGTTGTCACTCTCAAGGTTTTGGTACCCAGGGGATCTCCATTCAAATGAGTCCACAAAGGCAAGACTTTCTTAGTGTTTACAGCAGACATTAAAAACATGTCACTGGTTATCAGGGATGCAATTTTTCAGCAAGGGCTTTGATCTGCAACGTTTCCTTGCACTTATAATTACCTAACTTGGAACGTTCCAAGAACATTTAAAGTTATCTCACCCAAATTTAAAGGCCATGCTTGTCCTATATAAACTTATATTTGTGTCAAAATAGTTCTGCCGCACTTCACTGTCATTTAACAGAATGTTAAATGAGATTCTTTCCATCTCAGGTTTTACCTGTGGCCCTTAGACAATACATAACAACCACAGACAACGTCCAAGTCGGTAGTATAATTTTAAAAAGCATATTTGGTCTTTGTCCCAGGTTTCAGGTAGAGCTTCAAAAAATACCTGGAATTTCCTGAATCGCATGTCTTTTGTTTTTCACAGAAACCCCTCTGAACCATCCCAAAGTTTATACTAATAAAGTGACTGACTCACTGGGGGTGTGAGGGTACAGGGTGGAGAGGCTGGCTGCCCCAAAATCGACCATGTGATTAGAGGGTTAGCACTTTTGCCTGACCTTCCAACCTCCAGGAAGAAGAAGGAAACTAGAGATTAATTACAATTATGTAGCCAATGAGTTAATCAATCAGGTCTATGAGATACAATGTAGATAGTAACTCTCAACAGTGAGGCTTGAAAGTCTGCCTGGCTGATGAACACACTGATGTGCTGGGCAGGTGCCAAGCCCAGAGAGAGCACCGAAGCTCTGCACCCAGGACCCTTCCAGACCTTGCTGCATCTAAGTATACCTCTCTGTGACTGCTCATTTGTAACTTTTATAATAAAACAGTCATTGTAAGTATAGTGTGTTCCTGAGTTCTGTGCCATTCTAGTAACTTCTAAACCTAAAGGGGAATCATGATAACTCCCAAATTTGTGGCCAAGTTGGACAAAAGTGAAGGCAGCATGGACTTGTGGCTGTCATCCGAAATGAGAGCAATCATGTAAGACCCTTTAACCTTGTGGGGTAAGCACTAACTCAGGTACTTAGTTTCAGAACTGACTTGAATTGTTGGCCACCGAGTTGGTGTCAGAGATAACTAAGGAGACTCTACAAAGCAGGTGGTGAAGAACTTCTTTTGCAACTATGACCTGGACACCCACCTCTGTGACTGGAGAGACTGAGAGGAGAGGTTGGAAATTAGAAGAGCTTTTGAAGGCTGAAAACAATGTCCTTAATCCCAGGGAAAGCACTATCAGAGACTCATATGTGTTTCCTAGACCTAAATGATACACTAGACTGTATGTGGTTCACACCTGAGAAATTGAAAGAGAAAAAGACTGGCTGGCTACCTGATCTGACAGCCTTCCCAAGAATGGTCCCAGCGCTGGGGACAGGCCAGTCAGAATATGTTGAGCCAAAAGGTGTGGTTTCTCCTGGGTCAGGTATGGCCATGCTTGAGAGGGCTAGAAGGAGTTGTCTTAGACTATGGCCAAGAGAGACCTTGGGACATGGAGAAACCAGCAGTGTCTGAGGAATAACAGCAAAACCATAATTGAGCAACCTCGAGTGATTTACTAGTCCATATCAAGGGAATTGCACAGGAGACATTCTCAGCAGCACTGCAGGAAGGCCTCCAAAGAACCCACAAAACCCCCACAACCGCCTGGAGAGTCTGCAGAGCTGACCATGACAGTTACAATCTATTACTACTCTTTCTGCCCCTTACCTCTTTGCCCTTCCTTTGCTGTCAGAAGCAGCCTACAAAACTGGGAAAAGAAGTCAGAGGGCTAAGTGATGAAATATAGAGGCCAACCATGGCCTACTTCCCCAAGCCAGCCTGCAGCAGCCTGAGCCAGGAGGAAGCGGCCTTTAACTAAGAGTGCAGGGAGGTTTGATTATGGCCTTGCACTGAACTGAAGCTGCTTCAGGGGTAACAAGAAGTGACAAAATGAATTTATTTTCACCTAAAAGATGCCAGAAAGGTTATGAGGTCCCATGGAACTCTTGCTAAAATATCTAGAATATTTTGAAGAAACTGATCCTTCAATGAGATAAATATCTTCCTACAACTTTACTATCACTGCTGATATTTACTGAGTTGTATTAGGTGCTACACACATTTAATCTATATAACTCTATGAACTAGGGGTACTAGTACCATCTTTGTGTTTGATAAGGAAACTGAAACTTAGATAAATTAAATAACTTACCAATATTCCCCATATGCTTCAGGGTAGAGCTGGTATCTGAAAACCCAGACCTCTTTGATAGCAGAGACTGCCCTTAATTTATTTACACACACACACACACACACACACACACACACACACACACACACAAATGATTATATGATATATATATCATAATTACATGATATATATATATATCATATTCACTTGTCAATTGAATTTAAGTTTTTAAAAACATACTGCAAAATTAATGATGATTAAGTCCATGTGATTTCTTTTACAGTTGCTGCTATATGCTCAGGTTCATTTGCTTCTCCAATAACTTGAATAATAAGTGGGGTGCATGTGGCCAGTCAGGGACTAATGCTTCCGCATTGTCCCCACCTCTGTCTTACTACTGCCCCTATTCACACAGTTGTTAGGGTACCATTTTACGCATCATAACTTCTTTAGCAAGATAATATGATTTCTATTGTGAAACAGCTTGATCATGGCAAATCTAAATGGGTGCCTCTAAATGGTTACCTGATTTACCACTTGACAGGAGGGGAAATATCTAGTGAAGGAATACATAATGCACAATTTTCCTCTTGCAACATTAGCCTTGCCAGAGCTTAGTTCTACAATAATTTTTAATTATATACCTCTAGGCTTCAAGCATATTTTATTATTCATTTATTCTTGAGAACTGAAAGGCAGTCTGATATTCCTTGCATATATGCATAGCAGTTTTTGCTACTGTTGTTCATTAGAACAGATGTGGATATTATCTATCATCATCATCATCATCATCATCATCATCATCATCATACTCTCTCTAGCATCAAATTGCCATGGCTACTGTGAGTTGGGGGGAGGGTTTGCAACACCTCTGACATGACACAGGATTTATCATATTTTGAGACTGCAAGAGCCCCTCAAGACATCAACATCATCTGTGTGTTATGTCCATGTACACTTCCTTTACAATGCCTGAGCTCTCCACCCTGAACTTTATGTGCAGTCTGGGACATACTAGGGAATCCTTCCAAATGAATGACTTCACAGTATATAACACATAAAGGGATTATTATTGTTGTCTTCAATTATCTCAAATCCCAAAGATCGTAACAAATGAAGCCTCAGGAATAATTAAATAATAAATTTTCATTTAGAAGATGCAATCTAAATATCCTTAATATATGCCATCACTCTCATTCCTAAACTTCCTAGGACATAGGTAATATTGCCCTTGAATGTCCTCAGGGCTGTCTGTAAGACTAAATCTTCAGTCTTTACTGATGTAAATTCTTAACTCAAGGGAATATAAGGCATTCATTGTGAAACAAAAGGTGACAGATAACAATGGTTTAAGAAATTACTCTTTGGAACTATATTAGCAATAGATTTCTGAATGGTTCTCTTATGAGATTAAAAGTTCTTTGAGATCATGTACCTAACAAACACAATGCCTCAAATATGCTTACTTTCCTGTTACTAGATTTTAAAGGAAGAGGCAGAAACACATTCAGAGAGATACATAGAGACACAGAGATAAAGAGCTGAGAGAAATAATAAAGAAAGAGATTCACATTCATATCTCTCGACAGTGCCTAGAAGTTTTCTTGCCTAAAATTCTTACCTGCTTTAGAAGCTCTGCCATTTGAAAAACCCCATCCTTCCACATACACACCACCCCACTCCAACCTCAGCAAAAGAAGGCCGTGGTCTGGATTCCCCACTACCCAGCTTTGTTCCTCTGCTGGGTAGTCCTAGCTTTCTAGTGGCCCCACTACTCTTCCCTCTAACCCCACTCCTCACTTTCCTTTGCTCTGCATTAGAATTGTGAACTACTGATTGTTTTCTGTATCTGTCTCTACATCCCTCTGATCAATCAAGTATTGACTGTAGTTAGATCTTCTATAAAATTTGTCAAATAAAATAAAATGATATTATTCACTGATTACCAACATTATTTGCTCTGGGAAAGTTTTTATTTGCAAGGTGGCAAAATTTAAAGTTAATTTCTTTGGCCTTTCTTTCCAGTTAAAAAACCATTAACCCAGCCTTTTATTTTAAGGGCACAAAGGATCAAACATTAGATGTCATATTTCTTAAATGGTTTGAATATATTTAAAGTAAATTTTATTTCATCTTTCTTTATGCTTTCCATAGTCTTAATAAAATTTTATTTATCATATAATTTTTGAACATAGTTTTAATGAATCCTTTAAAATATCAAGAATATTAGGTATTTATTCACTCTTCCTACTATGAACCTCCCAATAACAATTTGTAAAACTATAGTTATTTAATTTTATGTAATTCTTCAAAGTATACTCTGAATATGTCTTGTGGACAAAAGTAGTTTTCACAATTTGTAATTTTAGGTGAATGATTTTGTAAACTAATGAAAGCTGTCATTATGCATGAATACACATAAACTTGTCTACCAGCACACACATAACTTACCACATGCTAGGAAATAAAGGGATAAGTACTAACCCAGGTATTCTCTGACCATCATTAAAACTAGAAAGAAATTATCCATGATTTAATATATATTTTCTGTCAGCCATGCAAAATCATTCATTTTGATTCTTGAATTTAATTTAATTTGATTTCGATTTATTAGGTGGGTAACTCTACTGGGTTTTCAACCACTAAAATGTGTTGTGAGCTCACTCTCTCAGCAATATTCTTGAATCCAAGACCACAGTCCAAAACACAGCTACTAATAACTAAAAATTCTGCATCTGCAGAATTCTAACATGACTTTAGGAAAAATTAACATAGATTTAATTGCATTAAGAGCTACACATATATTTCAATTTATCTGGACTAATTTTACAATTATTATTTATATTATTTATATCTACTACTTATATATAATGCCAATACTATTAACATGCAAAGCCAAATGTTGCTCGTTTACCTACAAGACCATTAAACCACTCTTACCACTCTATTTTCAAAACTGTCTTTTCATTTCCACATTTTTCTCATCTTTCTTTTGTTGAGGGACTTAGAAATGTGCAAAGCACTCTAAGAAATAAACAGCATTAGAGAGTAAATGGATAATACAATAATGACATGTATGATCTTTGGTGCTGACAACATAGTCAAGAATCACAAGAAACAAAATCAGGAAATCTCTGCCTCCACAGAACTAAAGAAAACATCAAACTTTATTAATACTCTGGTTCTGTCCTGAGAAAATCACCAAAATCTTTAAGCTGAATGCAAAATTAGTAACAGCCATTTGGCAGAGCACCTCTAGTCCATTATCCATTACCAATCAAGGAGAGTTACATTAAAAGCTTTTTAATTGGATTCTATTCAGTGATCCTTGAGAAAGAAAGAAGAAACCTAGAAATTGCTGTCAAAATATGCTTTTCTTTCTATTGAAGAGATAAAGAAAATTACCCCAAAATCTAGAGACCATCATTAGGAAATGTTTGAATTCAAATCACACCATGTATATGACCATTGGCAAACCACTCTCCATATTGCTAGATCTATTTTATTTCATCTTTTAGCTGAGGGTGATGGCTTTACAGTTATGCTATATTATGGTTCTATCAAGGACTTATCATAGAGATAATCAGAGGATCAACTTTCAGAACTGGTATATTATCATAAAATAACACTAAATTTGAACAGTGATTGATTGTTTCACTCATTCATTTATTCATTCACCCCATGTCTATGTTTCAAATACTGGAACGATGGAAATATAATGTCTTTAAATAAAAGACCAAAAATTTATACCTTGACAAACTGCTAATTGACAGTAAATAACAAGTATATATTTCAAATATATATAGAAAATCTAACAGTGCACATCTAACCTTAGACCTAACAGAATAGTTCTAGAGACCTGGATTCACATATAAATTATCTTTATATTAGAAGTTTCATTAACACCACTTGTAATGCATACTGACAATCAAGCAATGAGTCTGAAGTCCCAGAACATAACCCTTTATTGTTCATTCAGTCACTGTAAAGAAATTTGATTAAAGTATAATAGACCAGGCAGAGAGAAACAAATACTGCACGGTATCACTTATATATGGAATCTTTGAGAAGCCGAACTCACAGAAACAGGAAGTATAAAAGTGGTTGCTAAGAATGGAAGGTGGGGAAATAGGGTGAGGTGGGTATAAGGGTACAAACTTTCAAACAGAATATAGGTAAGGTCTGAAGGGCTAATGTTCAACAGTTGGTGACACTGTTATAACATCACTGAAATTTGCTAAGAGGGGAGAACTTAAATGTTCCCCCCCTCCAAATTTTTGATTATAATATGACTATTTGACGTCATGTGCCTCCCTATGTGATGCAGTCAGAGGGAAACACCTCTCAGGTAGTATTCCTGACAAAAATACAGTGTCTGAATCCAACTGCGAGGAAACATCAGATAAACCCAAATTGAAGAATACCATATAATACTACTGACTTAAACTCTTTAAAACTGTCAAGGTTTTAAAAGGCTAAAGGATGGTTTGATATTAAAAGAGACTAAAGAGGTATGATAAATAAATGCAATGTGTGATCCTGGGTTGCACGTTGGACTGGTAAAAGAATTGCTGCAGTAGACATTAATGAAACTGTTGTCAAAATTTGGATGTGAACTGTGGATTAACCATGAATATCATATCAATGTTAAATATTCTGATCATTGCAATAGTCCTGTGTTTATAAACAAAAATATTGTCCTTAAAAAAGGTATTTTTTAGAAAAGACAACTGAAGTATGTAGGAATATATACATAATGTATATACACAAAGAGAATGATAGCACAAATATGACAAAAAAAAAGAGTTAACAGTGACTCTAGATATATGGGAGTTTTTTTAACTATTTTTTTGCCACTTCCTTAGAAGTTTTAAATTATTTCAAGTAAAATGCTAAGAAAATAACTGAATATGTTTTTTCCAGTTCAAGGATCTGGGAATATAAAAAGTTTCCAGGCAAACATAGTGCCTACCCTTATGATGGCAGAGGAGAAACAGAAAAAAAAAATTATATAATAATTAAATATTGTGGTATGTGCAATGAAAAAAAAAACACAGTCCTTAAATAATAAATGATAGAAAACGGGTGAAAAGGTTTCAGTGGGAACCACTAACATAAATGTTAAGGAATGTTTCTCTGAGATAGTGACATACAAGCAGAGACATGCGGAAACCTCAGGAAAAGCAACAAAGCATATGGAATAACATGTGCTAAGGTCATTAATTGGATCCTCAGGTTTTTAATCACAGTCTAATTTTAGTATATGTGCTGCCAAAGAGAGCATATAATCACAATCCAAATATGCAAGGAAAGACAAGAGAAAAAATGGCAGCAGGGTACCAAAGCAACAGGAGGATAAAATCAAAACAGCCTATGGTATTATTTGGACATATGCACATGCTTCAAATAAAATAATATCATTGTAGACATCTACAAAACAGCCACAGCAAGGAGAAAGACAATATTTCTCACTTGAGTGAAAGAGAATAATCAATACCAAAAAGTGAAAAGAACATTGAATAACAGGGTCACCTGCTATAGCCTCAAACCAGTCAATATGCTTTGCCATGGAGAAGGTGGAAAAGATTATTAGTCCCGCAAAGGATTTTTGTTGACAACTAAGAGTAATCACTCTCAGAGACATCTTCGAAAGTGAAGGTCAAGCCACATGGGCCATCAGAAGTTTCCTACAAAGGTGTGTGTGTGTGTGTGTGTGTGTGTGTGTGTGTGTGTGTGTGTGTGTGTTTATATATGTTTATATATGTATATATACACATATATATACATATATATGTGTGTGTGTATATATATATATCTATATCTATCTATCGATCGATCAATAGATAGATAGATAGATAGAGATATATATCTCCCTCTAATGGGACAGATATTCCTTTGACTATACCTGAATTTCAGGAACTCTTTGTCAAGAATTGTAGCTGCGTAATGAATCTAAATTTAGAGTTTTATCACATATGTAATTGACAGAAGATCTGAAATACCATCTGTTATCATATTTAAACTTCAGAATTCTTCTCTAGAAATGTTCTTTTGCTAAAAAAAAAAAATTCTTTAATACAAGTTTTGTAGAATAAAAAATGAGATATTCCAACAGGCTGTCAGCAACAGTTTTTCCTAAAATACAACATCCGAATTCACAAACTGTCCCAGCGTTTCATTACTAGATGTTCCTAAACTTATGAAAAGTCCTTTCAACACCAATCAATAGAGCAATGGGAAAAAAAGAGAGAGAGATTTATCTCTTCATTCTGGTTTTTTAACTTTAAATGGGATAAATTCAATTTGGACATTTACTCATTTCTCCAAATTTTTTTTTTACCCATACAGTTTATGTTCTTAAATTTTCATAAGAGTTAAAGTTCAAACTCTGCCTATTTCCATATTAACAGAAGGAGAGCCTGACTAGTACGGGTATTTATAAATAGTTAAGCAAATCTAGACTATCTAATTCCTTTTTAAATGAAAATCAGTACTGCATGAATCCACAGTTGCACATCTCTTGCATTCAGTGGTCAAGTGCCCCTAGACTGTGTCTGTTCAACTTGCCTTCTGCCTCATTGGTAGATGATGGTGGTAGTGATGATGATGGTAACAAAAACCTGAGTCTTAAATATATGTCAGTATTTTACAGGCACTACTCCTTACAACGATAATTTGAACCTGATAACTCCATTCTATGCAAGAGTAAACTAAAGCCTAGCAAAGTCAAGATATTTCCCTAAAGACATTCACTTATTTATTAGTTATTATGTAATGAGCCCTACCGTGTTAGTGTTTGAGCAACTTAGTCACCTTTTGGTTGTAACTGGAAATCTAGTCCCTAATCCAAACTATCCAATCTATCTATATTTAGAAATGGAGAAATATATAAATATATTCGTATATATTCATATTCAAGAATACTGTTTTTATACCTATACTGACTAATTGTTAAAGAAATTTTCCTTATGTTAAAAAAATCTAATAGGAAAATTTTGGGTAAATTTGCCTCTCAATCACTTTAATCCCTTGACTTATTTTCATATTTTCATTTATTTGTTTCTCCTGCTTCCTTTCCTTCCCCTCTTCCCCACACCCTTCCGTCCTTCTTTTCATTAATTCAGCTATATCCTGCTTTCTTCCCCAAAAGATTTACAGCACAGCTATATGTGTCATAAATTTAAATAGTAAATAACCTTGCTCTTGCTTTTAATAATCTGTTCTCCTCAGTTACATGTAAACAATTCATGCTCTCTAGACCAATCATCTTAGAATTATACACTGTAAGGTTGAGGAGTGCTCTCTTCTACCTCTGCCTGGCCAGTAATAATAATTTTATTGTATATACTGTTCAAGGCACCTTATTTTTATTTGATTTCATTTTTCATCAAAGGCATTTCTGTTGCTCAGTATATATTGTGTGTAGTTGTATCAACTGACAACTGACTGCATTGTCTTTTCTATAACCCCTTTAAATTCAGTGTACCAAACCAATCGTATTTATCTCCTTACAGCTGCACTTAGAAATATCATGCATTGATTCACAAAGAACAAATGTCAACAGTTCATTGTGTATTCTGATCCCACTTTGGTATGCTAGTCTTCTGAAAAGGGCTTCCTGTCCTCATATGAACAGTTTTAGTCAGACTAAATCACCTAATAGTTGTTGTTCAAGCACAGTCTTTGCCTTTTTTCTGTTAAGAGGACAGGGTTGGCAGTCTGACATG
The DNA here is from genome assembly GCA_030015415.1 of Cynopterus sphinx. Taxonomy (NCBI): domain Eukaryota; kingdom Metazoa; phylum Chordata; class Mammalia; order Chiroptera; family Pteropodidae; genus Cynopterus; species Cynopterus sphinx. The sequence goes on from CM057380.1 coordinate 133,450,506, forward strand.
AGTAAAAGCATTCAGCATCACATTGGATCCACTGAACAGTAGTCTGATAATTAATCTCTTTCCTCTATTTGTAATTTTTTATTAGATGCCATACCTCCTTGATGTAATTCACTGTCTGGAACTTAAAACAAGAAGACTATTATTTTTTTAATACATCACTGTACTTTAGTAATATTTTTGCAGTTTGAGTATAATATATATGAAGACTACATATATGTGAATCTCAAGAAAGGAACTTGTAAGCATTATTTTGATCATTTGAGAACATTTCTATTCTTGAGCATTATTCCCTTTTAACATTTCGTACTATTCATATTTCAGAGTTGTTTTTCATATAAATGCAGACTGATCTCCCAAAGTTCTAATAGCTTTTTAGAATTGAATATCACCCACTCCTAAATATTGTGCTTCTGCCATATGCTTGTATTCCTCATGTAGGTGACTTATATGATACTTTTACTTCATTTTACCATCAAAGTACATATATAATACATGTCCATGTCTATGCATTAGAAAGATTTGAAGGAGAATTCTTTGGATCCTCAGAGCAGCCCTATGAAGGAAGAAGTATTGTTATCTTCATTTGATGATGATAAAGAAAATGAGGTTTAAAATTGGCAGTTATAAATCAGAACAAAAATGTAAAGTACAGAATAAGCAATATAGTCAATAATACTGTAGTAATTATGTATGGTTCCAGGAGGGTACTAGACTTATTGGGGGAATCACTTCCTAAGTTATAAAAATGTTTAACCATTATGCTGTACACCTGAAACTGATATATTATTAACTGTTGACTATAATAAATGTTTTTAATTTAAAGAAATTAAAAATGAGGTTCAGAGAGGTACCCCTAGGTCACCTAAGTGGTAAAGCCATGATTTGAAGATGGAGTCCACCTCCTTAATTATAATGTGCTTTAGAGTTCACCAATTTATTTTATACCTTTTCTGTCACTTCTGTATTGTAGTGAGGTCAATAAAAATAATTATAAGTAGCATCATCATTATTTTATAGCTCTGAAACTGAACCTCAGAGAGGCTAAGTGACTTGTCCAAGGTCATACAGTAATAAATAGCCAAGAGTCAAACTCAAGGCCTGTAGCTTTAACTTCTTTGCTATTTCATTATATCATGGTGTGTTTAAGGTTCACATAAAAAGAACATCCAAATTACTATTTCACACCACAAAGGAACACAATTATTAACACATCATTTACATAGATTCATTTCCTTCATGCCCAGTCAGAAGCAAAGCTATTTGGCTTATTATTTTTAAAAGTATACTCATAGGTTTATATCACACATATGTGGTAAGTTTGAAAATTTGGCAATTGATCAAGGAAGAGACAGGACCAAGAGAAGCAGTAACACACAGCAAGCTTTAGTGGGTGGCACCTAGAGTTGAATTGAGGGTAAGTTCCTACCAATGACAGGCCTTCCAGAGATGGTGGCCACCACTCAAAAGTAGAATAGGGTAAGAGACCTCCTGGGGCAGACAGAGACCCCGGGAAGGGCCCTTATATGTCTCAGTGATGCCTCTCAGCAGCAAGGCACAGAGGTCTGGATCAGAGATTCTGTTCAACTCTCTGGAGAACAAATCAAAGTTGTGATGGAAACAAGGAGCAGCAGCAAGGAAAAGTCGCCTTGATGAACAAGCCATACAACTAGGGAGAAATCCAAAAAAACATCCTGCAATAACAGAAGGTAGGACGGGGTGAGGAGATGGGGCTGCCTGGTGTCTAGCGGCTGAGTGAGACCAAGGCTGGGGTAGCAGCAGCGGCAGACGCCTCTTAAAGGGTCACATCCACAAGCGGATGGACCTGCTGGTTCTGAGCACCAGTGTCGATTGGGCTGCGCACAGGAGGTACCAGGAACTTACAGATAGACATTGTTGGACTGAGGGCAGAGGGAGACTTGCACTGTACAGAAGTGCCAGTGGTATCCATCGTTCCCTCTTGAGCCCTCCCCCATCTCAGTGCACGGACACAGGGCTGCCATTGCTGTGAGGTCATCAGACTGGATAACAGAGCTTGCTTTGCCCAGGGGAGTCCCTGAAATCCCATCTACTCCAACTCCTGGCCCCACCCAAGCCACATCCAGATTTATTCTCAGCAAGTCAGGTGCTCCTTGCTGAGCAGCACCTAGACTCACACTGAAGGCAGCTGGCCTTGGTTTCTGGTGTGGTCTTTTGAGGCAACTATAAGCGTAGCATCTGTGGATTGCTTGCTGAACCTTAACAGGTAGCCCTGTAGGAGCAGAGGCTTGAGCTAAATTTGGCCTGGAGCTCAGCCCCTCCCAGGACTGTGTCACTGGACACTTACTTCACAAATCCACACGAATAAGACCAAGAGACATAGGAGCTTTGCTTAGTACATAGAAACGGACACAGAAAGGCAGCCAAAATGGGAAGAAAGAAACAGAAACCATATGAGAGAAAATGGTCCCCCCGCCAATTGCTCCCTCCCTCCCCTGACCCTCCACCTAGCCAACGTATTCACTCTTGTCGGATTGGGCTCCATGTAATATAGAAGTGAGTGAACAATGATTTACCAATCATGACATCTGAACACTGTTAACACAAAACCTTACTATTTTCATTGTAAGAGTTAAACTGTTTCTCTTATCAAAGATATCATGGACCTGATCACTGGATTTGATCAACAGACCTAGAATTCTTTAATCTCAGATTTTTTTTAAATTCTTAACTTATTTTTAATATGCATAGTTAATAACTGCAAATTCCTAAGGAAATGCCTTTACTGATTAAGACATTCCCTATGCTACAGAGTAGTAGTAAGAGGAAGTTTCTATTTGCTGAGTATTATCACCAACCAGACTCTATCACAATGTGTCAACAATCAGATCCTTCATTCTGTTCAAAGAAGCTTTTTTCCAATGTTGGAGGTTATTATATAAGGAATGAGAAAAGTCAGAGCAGTTTAGGGGCATTCATTATTCATGTTCTTAGAGGCCTTATTAAAACATTTTCAAAACTTTATAGAAATATAATTCCATCTTTTGATAATTAGGAATGTCAAAGAAAGAATTTCCACACATGTATGCAGTATAAAAAGCATCACTGGGCTAGTTTATAACCTATACATATTTATGCTGGCTGATGAACCTACCATTTTAAAGAAATAAAAATCACTCAGAAATTATTTCTACGTAATATATAATAAATAAATAGATAGATAGATAAGAAATAATACATAATAAAAAATAGAAATAATGACCACATCAAACTTAAACTTCTTTATCTAAATATCTTTATCCAAAAGAAGAAGGAAGAAGAATATAAAGAGGAGGAGGAGGAGGAGAAGGAAGAGGAGAAGCAGACTAAAAATACAGTGAAGAAAACCCCAGACCTGGTAGCAAAAGATCTGAGTCTAGGTTCTACCTCCAGTGCTTACTAACTGTCCAAATCTGAATGTGCCAGTACCCTCTCAGAGCCTCTGTTTCTGCTATTTTCCTCTCAGGGCTGCTGTAGGTGAGCACACTTAGGAAATAAAGTACCCTATGTCCAGTCATTCAAGGCAGTGTGACTGCTGTCCACATTTGCCAGAGATGATCTTTGCCTCAGGTTTTTGCATGTTTGCATTCTGAGGTAATGAGTCTGGTCACTCCAGGGGAGCTTGCCCCAGTTGTGTTCCAAAGACGGCTGATTTATAAAGCCCCACCCTAAACAACAGTCTTTCATACATGAACATAATTAAACATGCAAAAAACTCCATAGGCGATCTGGATACATAAATCAACTCCTTCCCTGACCTCTGCCCAGAGCTGAAAGCCACTGACTTCGATGAAGTCTACTTATGGTTAAGTGCAGCTGCAAGAGTGAAGAGTTAATTATCAAGAGTACTTTCTGGATAAAATAATTGATAAGATCCTAGGAGCTGTTGTTCAAGACACATTATAAGGTTTGGAGAATTCATAATAATAGCAAAAGTCTCCATTTATGTAACAACTAATAGAATAAAAAGTACAAAGGGTTAGTTTCATAATGTAACAAATGTACCATTTTTATTAAAATAACTTCTTCTAAATTACTGTGGCCATTTCTAATTAAAATTCTTTCAAATATATTTAATCTAATATATCCTATTCACCAAAAGCTTTAGAAGACTGTTGTTTGAATTTTTACTGCATGATTGTAGTTCTTAAAAATTCAGTAGGTCTAAGATACAATTCTGACCTTCCTTAAAACATACATATAATTTTCAAATAATATGAGAAAAAAAACCCAAAGCTTAAGAAAGAAGAAGAAAATTCTTTCCTGAATGAATGAGAGTTCTTTCTTTATTCAGTCAGGCAAAATTCATTTTTTACTTTTTGTAACCATTTCAGAATTCTAGTTGATTTATTTGCTAGGGTTAGTGTGGTTTCACACACGTTGATATTACTTGTCTAAATTCAAGACAAAGGCAGAAAAAAAGTTGAATCTGGGCACAGGTGCATCACACAGCATGAAATAAACCCCAGTAGAGTGACCTAGTCACCACAAGCAGCCAGCACACACCAAACTGGGAGCAATTAACCCATGATCCACCAACTAGATGGTCTAATTAAATAATAGTGGTTAATTACTAGTTAGTATGTGACTTATGTAGATAGAAACACTTAGACTTGTCAGATGTGAAAAAGAACACTAAAAAAACTCAAAGTTCTATCATTTCAATGATCTATTTTTTTGTCATCATTTGTCTAGCCGAAACACATATTAAAGAACTTATTTTATCTTTCTAAAACTGATGTCCTCACTCTATTTAAGTAATAATGTTACTTTTAATGCATGAAAGGCCACAAACCCTAAAATGATATATTATTTTGAAGTGTATAAATGGGGGGTATAGTTACTATTATCCACTTAAATCCCAACATATTTGAAATATATCTGTTACTTATCAGCTGGAAATGTTTGATTATTACTTCTTACATGTTTATTTTCTGCATACTAGAAAACTCTAGTTTCAAATCAAAACCCCTCTATTTAGCCAATCCAATAACAAATGTTCAGAATGTGCAAATCTACTCTCCATGGGATTCCCTGTCCTTTGGGGCTTAAGAGGGAGCCAGTGGGATCCAAGATATGCGTTTGGAAATTATGTAAGATTTGCTTCAACAACTGTGAGATTTGGGAGGTTTTTTTTTTTTTTTTTTGGTGGTTTTTTTTTTTTTTTGGCATCCAAGGGAAAAAATACCATCTGTCTTCTCATTAAAAAAGAAAAAGAAAAGCTTGACATGGCATTGATGCCAACCTTTACTTTCAATTATTTATCATCTAAAAAAAAAAACACACACACATTAGAGGTTTCATGAATAATGATTTCTTTTGTTATGAAAAGTGTAGGTGAAAAGAAAATACTATGCATGGGCAGATGAAATTAATGCCCATCTCTAATACTAAACACTATCTTTCATAACCTCGCCAAACTATCTAACTAAATACCTTTCCTGTCTGCTTGGTGATAGTGACACGTTTGCTGCATTAAAACAAGAACCCACAAACAAAAGATAAACTCTAAAATCACAATGCATTTGCCTGAAAGGAGGCTTAGGGATGGAGGAACTATTGCATAATTTATCAATGTGTGGCCCAAATAACATCAGAATCACCAAGGATGTCAGTGTAAAATGCACTTCCTTGGGTCTCACTCCACACATCAGAATCTGCATTTTTGACAAGCCCTCCCAAGTGATATTGATACAGCCTAAATTATGAAGGCGATTTGTGATAGTCTCCCTCCAGGGAAAAAGATAATGGTTGACATTCCTCTGATCTACTTGCCTTCACACATTTTGCTCATCATTCTTCACCATCATCTCCCTTAGCAGTGAGGAGAAGAAAGAAAACTGATTTCAGCTCTGGCTAAAGAGGAAAGGGAAGAAGTCTGGTAAAAATTAGGGTAAGTAATTAACTGTCAAATCATGTTTTGTTTCCTATTTAGTAAAATACTCAGTGATTGAAATGTAGACTAAGGTAATGAAAGCCCTAGAGGGAACAAAAAATTGGATATTCAAAATATGGTCATTAAGTTAGGTGGAAGAAAGCTGAAGAAGGAAGAGAAAAAGGGGGACCATTTCTAGAGCAGGGACAAAGAAAAAGAGGGAGTTGTGCTGTAACCAGGGAAGGTGCTCCTCCCACCTGGGAAGTGATCTTAGTAAATCCCAATAATAGATCTGGGGGAGATTGACGCTATAAGAAATTACCCTCAATAGTTTGGGACCAGGAGGAAATTACTTCACCCAGTGACTGGGGGCTTGCTGGACATTTGACTGCCTTCTAAGATAAAGGAAAGAAGCAAGAAATACCACTGAACAGCAGTAGTGGAGAAGCAGAGGTGGCCAGATGTAGTGGTCATCAAAAAGCCAAGTAGCTAAGTGGGGTCTAGAAGAAGAGGAACTCAGCCTACAAACAACGGAAGGGAGTTGGGACGAGGGGGCTGGTGTTATCAATCTAGTTATTGGTGGGGGGACCCATGGGTTAAGGGTTCATTAATATTTTTGTTTCATTGCTGTTTTTGAAGGAATGGAGATTGTAACTTTGTAGTAGGTATTTCCAAGCCCAGCAGGCATCTGTATTTAAACCTGTCCCACCCCCAACCCACAAAACAAACAAACCAAAAACCTCTCCAGATTTTTAAAAACTCCATTATATCTAAATGAGTTGTAATTTTATTGGATGTGTGTCTGTGTGTGTCTGTGTGTGTGTGTTTTGTCGTTATTGTTTACTTTTATAAAGCAAATAGACCTCTGTTATAATGCATATTTAACAGAATATTGGAGGTTAACTGAGGAACACACCACTACCTATTTTATTGTTTCTATGTTCCAAAGAAGTAATTTAAAAACAAAATTTTGGATTAGCACATATGGGTAGTTGTAGACTTCCTGTACAACTAAATTCAGGCAAGTTAGAGCTCCTACATGGATATCTTTGGTACAAATGTTTAGCCACAGTGCCCTCTCCTGGTTTCAACACACAGAAACCAAAAAAAAAAAAAAAAACCCCACAGAAAAAAGCTTTTTCATATTATGAGATGAATATATGTATTTAAGTCTTAGAACATATAATCCAATAATTTTATACCTGGGGTATAAGAAAAATATCATTTGAATTTATTACATAGTCAAACTTCAATCACTGTTCACTTTGCTCCTACCTAACACAAAAGAAATATGTTCAATTAATTGAGGCCTTCCTTGGTTTGGTTATTTTTTAAAGACATCAGCATGGATACAATAATGAATGATTTAAGACACTAATTTTTTTCTGATTTGAATTTTTAAATGTTTTTTTTGAAATACAGCTTCCCCTTTTTAGATGATGAACTCTTTCTGGACAGGTTTTATAGCCAATATCAGTAATAAAAGCCAGAGGGGAAGTTTTTTTTTTTTTTCATGGTAAATGTATCATCTATATCTGAAATCTCAAATCTCTAATTTATACATTATTACTGAAATCACCCAATTTTTCTTTTGAACTAAGTTTCTAAGGTTTTTCAGAAGCCTCTCAACAAATAAAACCTCCAAAGTGAAGTTAATAATAGGAATTATGGCACTTTTTTTTTTTTGCTGTTCTCAGGCTGGATGCAAAGTAATTTACCTTAAGCTTAATTAAATTATATTATTTATCACAGTGTTTCACAGAACATGGGGGGAAAACACAATGCAACAAATAGAGTTTCTAAAAAAAATTCAGAATAAGAACAAAGAAAATGAAGGGGAAAAAAAGGGGCCAACATAAAAGCACCACATTAAAGGAAAAAAATAGTAGTAACTGAGAAATGGAAATACAAGTGTCTATTTTCCTTATTATATCCAGGGAATTAACCATAAAGTTTAGAAGGGTACACAACCCATGGAATTGGGCAGTGTAACAGTACTTTTGATTATACACAGAGCTACTTATACTTAGGAGCTATTAAAAGGTTGGGAAGTTGGCTATAATATAGTACAGTTTTTTCAACAAGCTGTCCTAGAAACAGCAGTACCAGCATCACCTGGAAACTTGCTAGAAATTCTGAGTCCCCATTCCAGACCTTCTGAATCAGAATATCTGGGTCATTACTAGTCCTCCAGGTGATGCTGATGCACACAAAAGTTTGAGACCCACCATTACAGCAGCTCAAACACTGACCTTACTTGGAGGCAGAAAACCTGAGTTTAAATTCTGTGAGGATTCTGAACAGCCTGATCTTAGGTATCTGTTTCCTTGTCTTTGGAAAGAAGACCATTAATGCCTACCTGACTCAGGTAGCGAGCCCCTGGCTATCAGAGGATTCCAGTTCAATCTCAGCGATTAACTTACTCTGAGCTCTTAATGCCAGTTGTCTCAACTATAAAATATCAGGGCTATCTGAATAGCTCTCAACTTTCTGGTGACATCTACACACCAGAAAGAAATGATATACTCCCATTAGTATCAGAGGTTCACTAACAGCGGTCCCCAACCATTTTGGCACCAGGGACCGGTGCTCCTATGAGAACCTAATGCCTATGATCTGAGGTGGAGTTGAGGCAATGATGCTAGCACTGGGGAGAGGCTGAAAATACAGAGGAAGCTTTGCTTGTCCACCTCTCACCTCCTGCTGTGTGGCCTGGGGGTTTGAGACTCCAGCACTAGAACATTACATGAGGCTGCAGGTGAGGGTTAAAAGTAGGTTGTCTATTTAAAAAAATCCCATAGAAACTCTAATATATCCTAGAACCCAAGATGGACTAGAAGTCCTGGACAGAGAAATTGGTCAAGAGAAAGAAATAAAAGCCATTCAAATTAGGAATGAACAACAAGTCAAATTGTTACTTTTTGCACATGACATGATTCTTTATGTAGAAAACCCTAAAGACTCCACCAAAAAACTATTGGAAACAAAAAACAAATACAGTAAAGTTTCAAGATACAATATCAATGTACAAAAATCCATTGTGTTTCTATATGCTAACAATAAAATTTCAGAAAAAAGAAATTAAAAACAATTCCCTTTGCAATTGAAAAAAAAAATAAAATACCTAGGACTAAACTTAATAAAGAATGTGGAGGACCTATACACTGAAAACTACAAGACGTTATTAAAATAAATTGAAGAAGACACAAAGAAATGGAAAGATATTCTATGTTCACAGACTGGAAGAATCAACATAACTAAGATAGCCAAAATACCAAAAGCAATATACAGATTTAATGCAATCCCCATCAAAATTCCAGTAGCATGTTTTTCAAGAAACAGAACTAAAAATAACCCATCAGGTTTGTATGGAATCGCAAAAGACCCCAACTAGCCAAAACAATCTTGAGAAAAAAAGAACAAAGCCAGAGGTATCACACTTCCTGACTTCATATTATACTACCAAGTGACAATAATTAAAACACCTTGGTATTGTGAGAAAAACAGACACAAAGACTAATGAAAGAGAACTGAGAGCCCAGAAATAAACCCACATAAATATGGGCAAATAATTTTCAATAAAGGAGCCAAAAACATACAATGGAGAAAGAAAGCCTTTTCCATAAATGGTGCTGGGAAAATTGGAAAGCCACCTGCAAAAGAATGAAACTGGTCTATTTGTCACCCTACACAAAAATTAACTGAAAGTGGATCAAAGACCTAGATATAAGACCTGAAAAAACAAAAAGCATAAATCAAAACAAAGGTACTATTCTTATGGACCTTGGTCTTAGAGAAGATTTTATAGATTTGACCTCAAATGCAAAGAAAATAAAAGTGAAAATAAACAAATGGGATTATATGAAACTAAGAAGCTTTTGCACAGCAAAAGAAATCATTGCCAAATCAAAAAGGCAAACTACCAAATGAGAGGAGATATTTATATACATCTTCGATAAGGGGTTAATATCTAAATTATATGAAGAACTCATACAACTTGACAACAACAACAACAAAACAATCCAATTAATAAATGGGCAGAGGACCTGAACAGATACTTCTCCCAAGAAGACATACAAATAGCCAGCAGGTATATAAAAAGATGCTCAACTTCACTAGCTATTAGGAAAATGTATATCAAAATCACAATGAGATAGCACCTCACTCCTATCTGAATGGCTATTATCAACAAGACAAGTAATAACAAGTGTTGGAGAGGTTGTGAGGGAAAAGAAACCCTCATATATGGCCAATAGGAGTGTAAACTGGTACAGCCACCATGGAAAACAGTATGGAGGTTCCTCAAAAAATTAAGACTAGAATTACCATATGACCATGCAATCCCTCTTCTGGGTATCAACCCCCCAAATTTGAAAATTTGAAAACATTTGCCCATAAAGATAGTCGTACCCATGTTTGTTACAGCATTATTCACGGCGTCCAAGACACAGAGACAACCAAAATGTCCTTCAATACATGACTAAATAAAGAAGATACAGTGTGTGCATGTATCTATATATGTATGAAATATTATTCAGCCATGAGAAAAGATAAACTACTGCCATTTGTGACAACGTGAATGGATCTTGAGATTATCATGCTAAGCAAAATAAATCAGATGGAAAAAATCAAGAACCATATGATTTCACTCACGTGAGACATAAAACTAAAAGCAACAAATGAACAAGCAAGACAAACAAACACAGACATAGACACAGACAACAGTTTAGTGGTTACCAAAGGGAAAGGGGTTTGGGGGGAGGTAGAAAACAGTAAAGGGGATTGCATATATATGGTGATGGAAGATTTGACTTTCGGCGGTGAACATGCAATGCAACATACAGATGATATATTATAGAGCTGTACACTTACAACCTATATAATTTTATATAATTAACCAATGTCTCCCCAATACATTGAATAATTTTTTTAAAAAAGATGGTCTGTAATTTTTCAGTCACTGTCATTTTTCAACATCACCTTCTAGCCATGGTCTCTGTCTATCTAGTCTCTGAATCAACTGATCGGTAGTCAATGTGCCAATACTATTACTACTACCATCACCAAATCATCTCCAATGTCACCACTTCTGCTCTTACCACTACTCACTGCTACTACTTACTACTCCTATTGTTACTATTGTTTGCCTGAGTGCTCATTATGTAATGAGCACTGTGCTAAGTATAGTGGTTATAGTATTTCGGTCTATAAAGATAAATATGCAAAAATCACTTTATTTTCTCTGTAATAGAAATTTCCACCACTAGCTGGCCAGCAGAAACTTTGTGTTAGTCATGATAAACTCAATTTTTTAGTGGCCTGGGTCGATAATCTGTCCATCTTGCTCATCTTCTCAACCTCTCCTTCTTCTCATCTCAACCCCTGGATCTCCTGATCCAGATATGAACATTCTGAGAGAACATGTCTATACCACTCTCAAGAGCAAAAGGGAATCTGAATCTGTTATTCTCTACACCACAGAGTACTCACTGCAAAGCTATAGGTTGCCTTGGCCTATCAACCTGTAGTCATTTCTGCTCTATTGCTCTTATGCAGTGGGGATGGAGAAGCTTCTGAATATGGTTTCACATGACGAGCAAGACTTTCCTTCTCCAAGGACCCCAAGTGCACCTGAAGTGACTAATGTTCCTCTGTGCAATTCTGCTGCAAAGCTTATTGGGTTTAGCACTTATTCTCAGGGACTGTCATCAATAGGTGTCTTACTTCCAGTGATGGTTAATTGCATGGGTCAACCTGGCTAAGTTATAGTACCTATTCATTCAAACAGCAATCTAGGTATTGCTGTAAAGGTATTTTGTAGCTGTGGTTAATATCTACAATCAGTGGACTTTAAATAAAGAACATTGGTCTCAATAATGTGTGTGAACCTGATTTCACTCATCAAAAGGCCTTAAAAGCAAAATTGAGGTTTCCCTGAGGAAGAATAAATTCTACTTTATGACAGCAGCAATAGCTCCTGCACAAGAGTTTCCAGCCTGCCAGCCTACTATACAGATTTCAAACTTGCCAGTTCCCACAATCACATAAGCCAGTTCCATGACTGGTTTTACACACACACACACACACACACACACACACACACACACACATGTACATATGTGTGTATGTATATATGTGTGTATGTATGTACACACACACCTGCACGCACACACATAATTTTTACATATTTTCTATATTTATACATTTCCCTTCCCCCCACACACTGATTCTGGTTCTGTGAAGAACTCTGATATATTTCCACTGCTACTCTCCTTCCTTCTTCAAGCCAAAGAATTTTTCTTACTATTTCAAAATAGTATACCATGACATATAAATCATTAATTGATTCGTCCCAATTACCACTCTATAAGATAAATATTATTATCTTCTTTTAGCAGAGAAGAAAATGCAGGATCAAAGAGTGGGAACAGTTTGCTAAAGGTCCTTTGGCAAGCAAGTAGTTAAGCAGATATTGGCTAATCTCCAAATCACTGGCCTTGCCCATTAGCTGATACTCTCTGAAATTAGTGTTTCTAATGGCAGGTGCTTGGCATATGTGATAGATAATTTTATGTGTCAACTTGGCTGGTGATGAGGTGCCCAGATTAAACATTGCAGTTATGTCTGTGAGGTTGTTTCCAGCATCTGAATCAGTAGACTAAGTAAAGCCAATGGTGGGCATCATCCAGAACTTTGAAGCCCTGAATAGAAAACAAAGGTGAAGAAAAGTAAAATTTGCTCTCCCAACCTGACTACTGAGCTGGGACATCAGTCTTCTTCTATCCTTGGACTGGAAATTGTGCCATCAGCTCTCCTGGATCTCAGGTCATTGGACTAGAACTGGAATTTACACCACCAGCTCTCCTGGGTCTCTAACTTACAGAACTTTTCAGCATCATAATCACATGAGACAATTCCTTATAATGAATCTCATTTTATCTGTATATCTATAAAGCTATAGAGGTATGTTTTTCTTTTATACATTTAACATATCATTTATGTTTTTTCATATATAGGTAGATATATATAAAAATATAGATATAAATATAGAGGTCCTATTGGTTTTGTTCCTTTGGACAACCCTGACTAATACAGCATACCTACATGCTAATGCACCATGGCACTCACAGACACTCTTATACAATTTTCCTATTCAGCAAGTTTCTACAACTATACTTCACCTTTGCTTTCCAATGCATTTCAATTCTTTTGCTGAAACTGGAGATCTAGACTGACAGCTGTACTCTTGACTGGAGCCCTGACAACCTTTCCAGTCCTTCTATTTCCCTCTGCCAACATCTGGATGACTCTGTAATTTCCAAGAAGAAACTTAAGTCCTATGCCTTAAGGCAGAACTACCATCCTGTCTGCAAAATCATCTGTGCATTGCACTAGCTGTAATGGATTTTTGCTGTGGATCTTATCTTTCTTACCTAATTGATTCCACAATCCTTTAAACATTGACCTGAATGCTAAAACCTGTGGCCCAACAGCCAGCCCCACCACTAATAAGAGTACAGTCTCCTTGGCTCCCTCTCTCACCACATGAGGTTGAGGGGAACACAAGTATCACTGAATCTCCTATAAGCAGTAACATTAGAGTAGGTGTGAACATGGACTTCAGGTGCAGGTGGAAAAGGATTCAAGTCTGGACTCCATCATTTATCTTAAAAACTTGAACACAATGTAGTATGTGTATGTGTCTCACTACTGAACTGTACACTTGAAACACTGGATTTTATTAACCAACGTCATCATCATAAAAATGAAGAGAGAGAGAGAGAGAGAATAAAAAATAAAATAAATCTTGATGGGAATGGGAAAAATGAGAGAGACAAAGAAGAAAAAGGCATCTTTAACAAAGAAGTTGATAACTAGTCCCAACTAAATGAGAAGTAGTCTGAACTTTATGGATAGAGTATATATTGAGAGTAGGAAGTGGGGATCTTCGAGTAGAAACACAGAAACTCAAAGGTAGAAGGAGAATATCTTCACTCAATTTCATACTCAGTTCTCTGTCCTTATTCTGCTGTCCACCAAAAAAAAAAAAAAAAAAAAAAGAGGAGGAGGAAGAGGAGAAAAAAAGAAAAAAGTTAAACTAACAAAATTAAAACTAAAACAAAGGGGTCTCTATGCATCATTTCTCCTGTTCTTACAACTATTTTTATTGGAAAATATGGGAAGAGAAATCCCAGAAAATCTCTAACCCAGGAGTATGAATCTTAATGATCGAGCATGCAGGCTTTGAATTCAAGTGTATCCTGGTCCTGTCACACTTCTACCATTTTCCAGCTTACCTAATTTCTCTGGGCCTCCCAAGGTTAATATAGTAGAAGATTTTGCAGAAAGTAACAGAAACCCAAATCAAATTGCTTCAATGGAAAGAGAATTTATTGACTCAAGGCATCCAAAGAAAGGCTGAACAAATGAGTCATGAGAAGCCAGAGACAGAGCTGTTTCAAGAACAACTAGAACTATAGACACCGGCAGTGTGTGTGTGTGTGTGTGTGTGTGTGTGTTTTCATTACTCTTGTATCCGCTCTCTCTGCATTGTCAATTTAATTTTATCTCATTAAAACCAACATATACAGTCAGTGAAGCCCCAGATACTAGAGAAGTCCCAAGTTTAAAATTTTCTGGTGAAGCACTTCAATTAGCTAAGTTTGGCCAAGTGCCCACCTCCGTTCCAACCAAACATGATGAATGGGATATGGTTAAATCAGAACCTGGTTGCTCCTATAGTAACCACACAGACAGTGGAAGACAGGACAAAGGAAAAGATGATGTTTAGAAAAAAAAATCTTACAAATTTTCACTAAATTGGTACTTTTAAACACCTTAAAATATTTATAAAAAAATTTTAATGTTTCTATAAAAATGAGTACATTAAACTTATGTGAAAATAAATGTAAAACTGTATAGAATACAATATATGCATATACTAAATATATACTCAAATCACTGTAAGAAAATGCATTAAGTCTATGGCCATGCCACCCTGAGCAAGCCCAATCCTGTCTGATCTTGGAAGCTAAGCAGGGTCAGGCCTGGTTAGTACTTGGATGGGAGACCTAGGAAGACCAGGTGCTGTAGGCATAAAAAATAAAAAATAAGGGATTTTAAGCTGACAAGGTCCTTGCAATCTGTGAGTTCAATCAAGGGTTGCCTTGGCTAAAAAAATAAAAAATAAAAAATAAAATGCATTAAAATATTAATAGTATTTAACATGTGTAATGGAATTATGGGTAATTTTCACTTTCTTAAAAATGTTTTATTGTACTATATTTTTTATGAAATAAGACTGTACTACTTTTATAATCAGAGGAAAAATAAAAGGTTTTACCTGTTTTAATATCATCTATATTTGTTTCCGATTAAATCCTATAGTACCTAGGACTCAGGTTTATGCCTAAGTAACAGTTTATAACCTAAGGAACAACCCTAGAGACTGAGAAAAACCTTTTATAAAGTTTCTTTTGACTTCTATAGGAACTGCAAAAGTTTCGTAGTGAACATAGAGATAGAACTACAGAGAGTTTTCAGAGATGACCTGTTAAAATCCCACAGATAGTTAATTTTTATCATCTGGCTATTTATCATATTAGCAATCATTGTTTCAAAGATGCTTGAGTTGTTAATAGTTTATTTTTTATGGCCTGTGACTTCTGATTATTCTGTATTCTGCACATCACAAAGTCCAGCATCAGTAGCTGGTACAGGCTGATGAGAAGACTACTGGTGATGCTTTCATTTTTGAAAGTTATTCTAGCTCTTCAAAGAGAATAGCTAAATATTTCCAATTTATCTGTTAATAGAGATGTCAGTTGCTGTGTAAACACTAAAGCACCTAAAAAAGACTTTAGATGATACCAGGCTTTGCAAAAACTATCTAGTAGGGGATGGGGAGGGACTTCACGAACTTCAGAGTCAAAGATGAGTTTAGAGGCCAGTTTTGTAAGCTATGTGACTTTCATTCAGCAAATTCCTTAATTTCTGAAGCCTCAGTCTCCTCACCTATAATAAAGTTATGTATATGCTTCTAACATTCAACAAGATTACTGTATGGTTTAATGAGATAATATTTGTGATATAACCATGATGGGCCTGTTCACAGTAGGCTCTCATCAAAAGTCCTTTTTCTCCTCTGACTCCTATCCCAACTCCTCTTTTTCTCTCCTCTCCTCATTCTAACAAGGTCATTGTCTATCAATCATAATGTGTGAGATAAGTAAATGTAAAACGTGATTTCCCTTGAGCAGGTATATTCACTATAAAAAAAAAATTAGAAGCCTTTCAATTCACTGAAAAGGAAATGTAGCTTTAAAATTCAATACTAGATAAAAAATAAAGAAAAATATGAACTGTCTAGACAATGTAGATATTGCTAAAGTCCAAAATCTTGGACTAGTGTTTTGTTGTTGTTTACTTGTATGTTTGTTTGTTTTGCTTTCCAATCTCTGGCCCACCAAAAGAACAAAACTTAGTGATTATACAAAAGTTATTCTATAGAAAGAGTTTTTGTATATCACTAAATTCTAAGTGTGAATTGACCTAGTAAGCTTTTATGTTGTTATAATGAAGTATAAGAATGAAGATATGTAAAGTCTTATTGAATCACAATATTCTACTGTAACAAAATATTTTGAGGGAGGTCTATTACTAATGAACATACCTCCATTCCTCAAAGATGCAGCTCATTACTTGACGCTGAGTAGAGAAAGTACAAAAATAACAATGTTTCTTGACCTTTGTTAAACCATGGGACCTTTGACAATACAATGATCTCTATCCTGAGAGAGAAAAAAATGCTTTTATAAAATTTTATATTTTTTTATTTCAAGGAGTTAACCCCAACAGAAGACATTCATAGGCATGCCAGTAGACTCAGGCTGGTCCATGACTTAGCAAGATTAAGAATACCTAAATATTCTACATTAGTATCTCCATTATCATAAAAACATTGTCACAATAAAACATTCTTATGACTAGAGTTTTAAAAGAAAAAAGTTTTTTAACTACAGGTATTTTTAAAGAATTTCATATATGTAGTAATATATATGCTCTGTGAGACATATACATAGCGACTTAATTTTTATTTCTCTTCCATTTTCTCCCCACAGTTTACACTCCTTCCATCTTCTCAAGAACTCTCCACTCAAGATCCTGAACCCTAACACAGGGTCCAGGTGCACATATGTGTGCCCAATTGTTGGGTTTAGGAAAACAGCTTACATTTGCTTTATCTGTTCCTTGAAAGTTAAGGATTTGTTTAATTGAAATAAGGTATATAGCATAGCAATACATATCATAATATCTATTTTATAGATGTATAATATCTTATAGTTAGGAAGTGTCTGAGTTAGAATTTCATTCTGGCACAAAGGCTACAGTTTAACTAACTGATGACCCAGAGTTTTATTTGAATGTCTTTACTCCAGAAAGATAAAAAAAAAAAAAGAAAAAAAAAAAGAAAGACTCCAGCCTAAATTCCACCATCTCTGTGATCCTTTCTCTGCTTATATAGTCAGAGATTGTGTCTCTTTTCAATAACTTTTATCACATTCTTTGTCTGAAGCAATTATTTAACAGTTATTCTACACTGTTTTCTATTGTTATTCATTCAACAAATATTTACTGAGCATCTACCCTGTACCTAAAGAACTGAACCTTGGGGAAAGATCAGTGAACAAGATACAGCCCCTGATCTCAAATCTCTTAAGTTTAGACATGGAGAGGGATAAAAAGATCATGGTAATCAGTTGTGGGAAGTAAGTAGGGAGGTAAGAATAAAGGTCTTTGAGAGTACCTAAGGGATCAAAAATGGCCTCTTGGAGGAGGTATGTAACTGACAAATGAGTAGAACAAAGCCCAAGAAAAGGAAAGGAAACAGAGACAGATGATGGGAAGTTAACATCAGGCAGGAAGTAGAATGGAGGCTTGGGCCAGACCTGGGATAGCATGGCCAGCTGGCACATTGTCCACATCTCAGAGTTTAGAATATAAATCAAAGGATGGGTGTATTATAAATGAGCCTGAAGAAGCAGTCAGAAGCTGGATTATCAAAGGTGTCGTTAGTCATATAAACTAGTTCATAGTGAGTACATGAAGAGAAATGAATTTTAAGATGATGATTAACATGTTCAGACTTGCACTTCATTAGGTTCTCTTTTGCTTCATTGTGGGGAAATGGGCTGCAAAGACAAACTGGAAACAGGGAGACTAGTCTGGAGGCTCCAATAGTAATTCAAATGAGAAATGAAGATGGCCTGACCTTCAGCAATGGAATGGAATGGAGAACAAAATAAGAAGACAGAATGATTCATCCTCTCTCTCTCTCTCTCTCTCTCTCTCATCTTGTGCATAAATAATAATAATGTACATTTATGAGTGCCCACTATGTAATAGGCTCTCTCCCAAAAGGATTATATTTGACTCATACGCAAAACAAGTCAATTTCTTGTTATATAGGTAAGAAAACAGGTTCAGAAATTAACTTGGCCCAGATTCTCGAGATCAGCAGAGTCATTATTTTATATTTCTTTATATATGTATGCATATATACATTAAGTTTTGTCTAAGTATTACACATAACTCAATAAATATTTATGGATTGGTCATTACAATTATTCACCAGCAGAACAAAGTTTCTTAGAAAGAGAGAATTTTACATCTCCCAAAGTGTTCAAGCAGGGGCCTTGTGATGACTCCTCAAGCAAACTTTGTAACAAAATCCTATATTTTGTGGAAGTTAGATCCAGAAAATCCTAAGGCCTTGAATAACACTAACATTCCTTTGACTTTATTATTTAGTGGATTTGAAAGATGCACAATTTGTTAATTAATAGAATAGTCTAGTTTGCAAGGTTCTGCATCAGTAAGAAAATCACCACTTAATCTCAATCACACTTAACAGTCACCTATTCTCCCTGCCTACTATTTCTGACACCCTCTTTCAGTGCCCATGTGACTAGACAAAAAGAAATACCAACAATCACACACATTCTCCCCAGAAACCTAATCAAAATGGAATACAGAGAAATAGATATTTTATTAAATCCCTGTTAGGTCCATTTTAATATCATAAAACAATGGGCATGTAATAATATGCTAATTTTCATGGACAATGTAGCATTTTAGAGTGGAATATATTCTGAGAAAAGGTTGAAAATCTTTCAAATCAGGGGACTATTCCTTTATTGCTTTTCTGCTATTAACTTGATCTGGGAATTTAAGCAAGTCCCTTAAGTCTCTCTCAGCTTCATTTGTACCTCATTTGTAAAATAAGGAATAATACTTAACAACTACCTCACAGGGTTATATTGAAAAAATAATGAGGTAATATAGACAAGCAAGATGCTTTGAGATCTTTGGATCTCAAATCCTAATTAATTTTAATGATTTAAAAATGTACACAAATCCTATTAATGTATACACTTCAGAAAAACTGACTGTGATATTATAAACTATATAAAAACTTGCATGGTATGAGACATAAAAGCCTTTAAATACAAGATCAGTTTCTAAATGCTTTCTTGGATTAAAAGCCAGTAGTGCTAAATTTCACCTTCTTCTAAAACTCTAGAGGATAGAGAAATATCTCATGATAGCATTTTTAAAAGAAGTGTGGAGTTACCTTGAAGTCATTTTTGAATAATAAAATGGTTTAAAGTCTAATTTCTGAAACTGCAAGAAAAAAAGACCTCAGATTGGCTTGACCCTGAACACCTATATCCATGTACAGTTCTCATGTAGGTATAGAACAGGCAGAAGATTAACAGCTGCCAGGAATGCTGGGGCTCTAGACTGCGGGATGATGACCCGTTGCTCGAACATCCTCCATTCTCGGAATGACCTTTAAGAGGGTTTCCCCCTAAATCAATTTTCTGATAATTATTATTCCCTAAGGTAGATCAGCTTTCACATTAGAAAATGTTAGCCTTGATTTATGTCTTACTTTAAATCTTACCAAAGGCCATGTTTCCCATTTTGGAGATAGAGCCTAAAATGCTATCTGAGAGCAAGTACATAATACAATCATCGTTTCATTCAAACATATTACACTTCAGGTATACAGAAATAACATAGAAATAAAAATCTATTTCATTAGGTATTGAGAAACGCCACTGTTCTTGAAGATTTTAAGATCTAAGCTCCTGAAATGTTAATTATTCCATATTGTCATTTGAATATGAAATCTTAGGCAGAAAGAAAAATAACATCAATAGTTATTCATTATATTAATAAAATTAATGTATTCTTAATATATTAATATTATTATTTAATAATAATTGTTATTATAATTTGTGGAATAGAGGGACAGGTTCTTCAGAGCTAGAACTCCCTAAATATTCTAGAAGGCTTAAATAGTTAAGAATTCCCTAACAAAGAGAATTGTCCAGAAAAATAAATATTTTCGAATTAATGGATATCATCAATCTGACTGGAATCACAGCAGAAATCTCTAACACCCAAACGTTAAGATACTTTCTCAAATATCAGCCAGTCCTTGAAAAAAGAGAGAGAAACTAGCCATGGGTAGAAGAAACTATAGGAAAGAGAGTAACGTTGCAGTTAAAAGAAAATGTAGCAGTAGAGAGATTCTAGGACTTACACTGTGAAACCAAAACTATATTTCAAGTACAAATGAATTATCAGGAAAACATTACTGCAAAACTTCCTGGCAGCCTAAATCCCATTCTGGTAAGGTCTGAATTGAGAGCAGTGTCTAGGAAGCAATGAATAATGTAAACATATGTCCAAGGGTAACACATTCTGAAAACCTGTCCCAGAACTATAAAAATAAAGTTGGAAGGAATAAAGTTGTGTTATTTGTAAATAAATTTATTTTTAACACATTTTATGAGGACCAAATAATAAAAAATTAGATTGTGACATGAGCTATTGTATTAGCACTTGGAGAACGGTCAGTAAACACCCCACTCTGGTGGCCCTCCTTTCCTTAGTTAACACCACCTATCGAAAAATGATACTGTTTTCCACTGAGCACGGAGAGGGTCTTAGAATGTTCTTTAAATCACTAGCCCCATGTAGTCACTACCTAGCAACTGGAGTTGGATTCTGAGGTGCTATCTAACTCCCACCCTAAACTTAGAAACTTATATGGAAAAAAAATTTTGCTTATAATTAAAAAGCAGTGGTTTCATTATGTGTTACATTTAGCAAACACTTAAATACATATTTGTAATAGTTTTGAAAAATTGTTTTGAAAAAATTGTTTTGAAAATCATTCAGGGCAACTTCAAAATGACCTCCCAACCTATGCCCCAGGCGATTCCAAATTGGTAATCATTGTTAAATATTTGGTGTAATTTGTTCTAGAATTTTCTGATGCACTATAATCTATCGTATATCCACAAGCCTAAATGTTTTCGTTCTAATTTATAGCAATTTAACAGTTTTTCTTTTTTTAAAAAAGTGAAACATTACCATATTAATGTAGTAATAATTTATGACACTGACAAATTTCAGTCATTAAAATTCAAAAATGCATCATATATATGTATTTTAATAAAGCTTACACTCTTCTACCTCTTGTGAGAACTACTTCTAAACCAAAGGTTAAATAGCACGAACACATATCTAGATCCCAATTTTGCAGATGCTGCCAGGAATCTAATATATATTTGTAAAACTATAGGTAAATCTTAGGGCCCTTTATCTATGATCTATTGCCACACAGTATCTTATTTTATTCTTTTATAAAAAAAAAAAATCTCTCTATTACAACGTTTCAAATGTTCATGTTTTCCATAGGTAGCACTGATATCTTTCCTGAGGCTTGGCCTAAGATTCTAAAGAAATTTCAACCAAAAAGGAGTATGTTATTTTAGTCGGTGCAAAATTAGAATATGGTAACAATATCCTGACAAATGGAAATTGGTGGTTTTCTATGATTAATTGCAGGTATTAAATAGAGTTGAAAATAAGATGCCACCCCATCTTCAAACGCTCATGTGTTTTCCTGCCAAATATAGAAATGAATATTAATATTTAACTTCCTGGAGGAGGCCAAGAAAGATATAACTTGCAGATATGACAGAGCTCAAAAATGGATAACACTGAATCATCAGAACAGCATGTAGGCTAAGTGTCTTATTTCTTTAAAGAGACGAATATGAACACTGACCTTAACTTTACAAAAGAAGAAAGGCATAAAGCCAATAAGCATATGAAAAAATTCTAATTCACTAGTATCTAAACAAGACAAATTTAAATGAGACTCATTTTTTTTCCATTGAATTATTTCTTAAACTGGCCTAGGGCGCACAACACCTCCAAAGACAAACTTGAAAACACAGGGGTGACAAGATGGCAGGGTGGGGAGCTCTAAACCCCTCTTGCTCCCACAAACATACTTATTCAGCAAAAATTAACTGAAAAATTCCCTTTGTGAGAAATGCAGAAAGTAACTAAAAGGCTCCTGCATCTCAGGAGATTGTAAAATCAGACTCACTGAAGCCAGTAGAGAAATTTGGGAAACCCACTTACCAGAGTCCCTCTCCCTGGTATAGTGCCATAAGATCAGGAAGAGATCCCCTAACCAAAGGAGAGAAAAGGACTGGCTCATGCATCTAGTACTCCAAGTTTTCTGAGGGGCCTCAATACAAAAATGGTTTCTGTCTTGATATATTTGAAGCTCTGAGATGTGCAGCATAAATAAGCCACACAGAGATGGTGGCTTGAGCTGGTAGATGCCTTAGATCCCATCACTTGCTCAGCACAGAGTGAGTGAAAAAATCGTTCCAGCTCTCAGCTTCCCGCTGGAGAGGAAAAGAGCTGATCCATTCAACTTGTACCCCAACTTCTCCAAGGATGCCTAAAGAATTAGTATCTGTCTTACCAGTTCTTCTGGCAGGTTCAGCACAGTCTAGCTGCCTGGAAGAATGGTATGTACTGACATGACAGACATATAGACCAATGAAACAGAAGAGAAAATGCAGAAATAAATCTAAACATGTATAGTAAAATAATCTCTGACAAGGGTGCCAAGAATACATAATGGGAAAAGGAAAGTCAATTCAATAACTGTTGCTGGTAAAACTGGATATCCACATGCAAAAGAATAAAATCGGACCCTTACCTTACACCATACACAAAAATAAACTCAAATAAATTGAAGACCTAAAACTCCTAGAAGAAAATCTTTATGACATTGGTCTTAGTAATGATTTCATAAATATGACAGCAAAAGCTCAGGCAACAATAACCAAAAAAAGAAAAAAGAAAAACTCAAATGGGGCTACATCAAAGTTTATGCACAGCACAGGAAACAGTCAACAGAGTGAAAGGTATCCTGCATCCTGCAGAATGGGAGAAAATATTTGCAAACCATAGCTCTGATGAGAGGTTAATCTCCAAAAACATATAAGGAACTCATACCACTCAACAGTAAAAAATTAATAAACTAGTAACCCAATTAAAAAAGAGCAAAGAACTTGAACAGACACTTCTCCAAAAAAGGCATACAAATGGCCAATGGATATATGAAAAAAATGTTTGGCATCACTAATTATTAGGGAAAAAACAAATAAAAATTACAATGAGCAGTCACCTCTTACCTGTCAGGATGGCAACTGGAAAGGGAAGGAGGGAGGACAGGGAGGAGAGGGAGGGAGGGAGGGAGGGAGGGAGGGAAGGAGGATTGTTGGCAAAGATGTGGAGAAATGGGAACCCTTGCACCTTATTGGTGGGAATGCAAAATGTTGTAGCTTCTATGAAAAACAGTATGGAACTTCCTCAAAAAATTAAAAAATATAACTGCCATAGGATCTAGCAATCCTACTTTTGAATATTCACCCCAAAGAATTAAAATCAGGATTGTGAAGAAACATTAACATTCTATGTTCATTGCAGTACTATTCAGCTGCTAAATTGCAGAAACAACCTTAAATGTCTATCAATGGATGAACTGATAAAGAAATGTGGTATGTACATACAATGGCATACTATGCAGTCTTTAAAAATAAGGAAATTCCGCAATATGTTACAACATGGATGAACCTTGAGGATTATGCGAAGTGAAATAATATGAGCACAGAAAGACAAATACTGCATGATTCCAGTAATGTGCAGTATTTAAAAGAGTCAAATTGATAGAATCAAATAGTGAAATGGTGGTTGCCAGGGGCTGGGGGGCGGGGGGAATGTAAAATGTGGTATACTAATCAAAAGGCATAAAGTCTCAGTTAAGCAAGATGAAGAAGCTCTTGAGATCTGCTGTATAGCACTGTGCCTACAGTCAACAACACAATGTACACTTAAAAATTGTAAGAGTCCAGATTTCATGTTGTATTCTAACTACAAGAAAATAAAATTTAAAAGAGAGAAAATTTAGCCTACAGAAAACTACTCAAAACTTCCCAGCAAGACAAATGAAAAAAATATCCACATTTAGACACATTATAGTGAAATGCAGAACTCCAAACACAAACTGATATTAACAGCAATAATAGATGGGGGAAGCATCATGATCTAAAATGCAAAAAATATATATAAAGACTTCAACAACAACAAATGCAACAGGACAACAGAATAACATCTTCAAAGTACTGAAGGAAAATAATAGTCACTTTTAATTCTATATCCAGCTATATAACATTCAAAAGGAGAGAAAACACACACACACCTATACCAAAAAGTTAATCATAAATACTTCTATGTACATTAATTACAGATGATTTTTATTTCTTCTTTATACTTTCATGTATTCTCAGAAATTTCTATAAGAATCAATGGTGCTTTTAATATGTAACATTTAATATTAACAGTTAACAAACTAAAAAACATAATTAAAGTGTGTATATACATATATACATATATACATACATATAAATACGTATGTATGTATGTATGTATGTATGTGTGTGTGTGTGTGTATTTGTTAGGACAAGTGAAAAAAGGATAATGTTATAGTCCTCCTTTTCACTTTAACCAAATGTCATTTTTCTCTTTATTATAACTCAGAACCCGTCAAAATAAATATCCATAAGCTCTTATTCTTTTCCAATAAAATGTGTGATCCCAAAATTATAATTTAACACAAGAAGTGGGATAGTGACTTGAAATTCAGGTATAAAGAAGTATAATATTTTATTAACAAAATGGTACTGAACCAACAAATTCTAGAACTTCCGATCTGAGGTGCCTCTCTGTATCACCCACTGATGGTTTGTTCTCCCAGCAAGGGCCTGTTATATGGGCAGCAAGAAGTGTGGCCAAATGAGCCAAATCCTGTTGGGATTCCACACTCAGCTAATCTTAGTTTATTTGGAAATTACCTTCTTTGAATCATTTTCACTTTGATTATTTTTTATTAACGTAGTTGGCACTAATTATAAACTGAATGTTCTTGCTAAACCTTTCCTTCTAAAACCATACACGATATACAAAACAAAATTTGAAAATAAAATCAGTAAGAAATAATCACACCACAATCACATTCCATAAGCACTTTTGAAATGAAAAATTCCCATAGTTAACATCTAAAAAGTTATGCTCTTCATTACAGTTTTTTAAATTTGGGGTATTGATCAAAATGTATCATGACAAATAACCTGGCCTTTTTGTCTTTCAGTGTTTATTTGGAATATGCCATATTTTAAAAAAATCATATCACCTTTTTTCATCCTAATATTGCTTTCATATAAATACAAAGGTTTTACCTTGTAATTTTCAATGTTTTATTGTAATTTTACTAGCATTTGGGCTCTGGCAGAATCCTGCTGTTTTCCTTACAATAAAATGACTTTAAAATAACTTTTCAGCCCACACTTTACTTGGTGAGCACAGAAGATGACGGCTTTAAAAAAATCTCTAATCAATCTCTATAGCATTCTTGGAAATTTCAAGTGACTAAATTCTTTGCATACAGGGATTTGTAGAATTTATGAAAATTTTCCTGCTATTGTTTTCTATCCAATGATTCCCAGTTTATTAATTTGCAATCTATATTCATGTTGAGTAAATATGAAAAAAAAATCTTGGAGAAGTTTTAAATGAAGCCATCAAGCAGGAACTTATTTCAGCCCAAAGAAGCTTCCATTGGAAATGCTATTTTGTTTCTTCCCTCCAACATTTAATGAAAAGATTCCATTTTACAAATAAAAGAAGACATTTCAGTGTCTGGGCTGATTTTTAAGTTAATATTCCATTTTGCAAGAATGTATAAAATGAGATTAACAAAGAAATAGCAACAGATTGTGACAGAATACTGTCTCCTTACCTACTCTAGACACAAAATCTGAGTAACAAATGCTTCGGTTCAAACCCGCGGCATTGCATCCAGACTATTTTCAGTGCTTTCTTTGCTCTTTATTGGTTTCTAAAAGGGTCTATCAATAACAAAAATTTATGTTCTAATCTCTTCTACCCCAGAATATCAAATCTTTCCTAAGGTCATGATTTTCTTTTAAGTCACAAAGAAATGTTAGTAGATGCTGATAAAAAGAGATTAACTGCAGTGAAAAAAGGTCAGGTGCTCGTCACCTGATTAAAACACTATGTCAGTGTAATACATGGGTCAAGTACACCTTTCAGATAAATCAGGAGTGGGAAAATAGTGATATATTTTTAATACCCTTTAGTTATTAGCATTCTGGTTTCACCTGCTCATGGAAGGCCACATGGGATAATAGAGTGGCTTACAAACATTTTACAAACCTATCCACTGAGGGAATTTTATTATGCGTTGTGAGCCAACACAGAAAAATAAATGCAGTTTACGAAACAGTACCTATCCTTAATAGGTACCATTACTGATATTTTCTAATCTATTTTTTGGGATGCTTTTGGTAACATTAAACCAGAATGTGACATGCTAACTGTGACCCTGTACAAGTTATTTACCCTCTCTATGACTCAGATTTTTCATTCCCAGGCCACAAATTTAAATTAGAGAACACATGAAGTTCTTAGTACCATGTTCTCTCAACGTATGTTAATTTATTCCCTCCTGTTCACAATGTTCTTTTTATTTTATTTATAGTCTATGCTCATATTATGTTAACCAAAACCAAAAATTAAATGCATCAAAAAGTTACAATAAAATACACACGAATATGATAGATGGCTATAGTAATGACTCATTATCACACCTCCTCCTTGCTTGGTCCTCTTCCTTGACTCTGATTGGTTCTCTTCCTTACCAACATGTGACTTATTTGACCAACTGGATATAAGCAAACATGATACAAGCAGAGGCTTAAAAATTGTTTGCAAATTGGGTATATACTCATGTTGCTGAGAACCCTCTCCTATGACTCTTGCAATGTTGCTTTCATGTGAACAAGCCTACATAAGCCTGCTGGGGACTACTGGTCGAGGCAACAGCAGAAACCGACAAACACGTAAAGAAGGCTCTCCTAAAGCACATTAGACTACAGCTGCATGAGACAAACAAAAGAATATCCAGCTAAATCCAGCCAGAATTGCTGACCCACAGATACATGAAGAAATAAAACAGCTATTTTGTTTAGTCCACTAAATAAATTGGCTTTAGGCCATTAAATTTTGGGATAATTTATTATGCAGTTCTTTCGCCTACATATTAATTTTAACTTTGCAGTAAGAATTTCAAAAGAAATTTTATTTATTTATTTATTTACTTACTTATAAATAACATCAAACTTTAATTGATTTATAAATGGAATGCCTGGCACTGCTAAAAAAAAAAGATTTTTTTTTTCTCTTGTGTAAGTAAAAAAATCCCATTATTCTTTAACATT
The DNA here is from genome assembly GCA_030015415.1 of Cynopterus sphinx. Classification (NCBI taxonomy): domain Eukaryota; kingdom Metazoa; phylum Chordata; class Mammalia; order Chiroptera; family Pteropodidae; genus Cynopterus; species Cynopterus sphinx. Next base: position 133,478,139 of record CM057380.1, read on the forward strand.
GCCTAAGCATTGTGGTAAATGCTATTTTTACTCTTTTCATAGTATTTCCTCTTTGAAAAACTGTTAGTTTCATTTGCATACTTTCCAATTTTTTTTTCCTAATGACTTTAATTTACTTGAGAAGACACAGATTAAGAAAACTCTTAACCAGGGGAAACGGTATCAAAGGACTTTTTTTAGAAATTCATGTAGTTCAAGTCCTTGATGGCTGAGCTCTTAAACAAAATGTATAATACAAAAATACTCCCGATTTTCCGATTGGCAATATCACAGGAGAATATTATTATATTCTCATATTATACTCTCAGGCAAGATTATGACAGAAATTTGAGGTGTTATCTTTCCTGAAGAAAAGAGGTAGAAAATAATAATTTTTAAAGGAAATAGAGACCTTTTCCCCATATAAGCAAAGAGAAAAATATTAATTTGCCAGCTCAAAAACTTGTCAAGTATATATAGGGAAATAGATAAAATAATTACAGTAATGCAGAAAAATTAAATCATAAGTTCACTGTAAACTTAAAAAGAAACTTCATCACTGGTCTTCTTGGATACTTTAATATATAGGAACCTGATCAAAATAGGCAATTTTAAAAATATGAGCCATAATAAGATACATCATGAGAAGTTTGGGCAATAAAACACACACATAGGATCCAAGTAAAAATAAAAGGATGTAAAAATAAGTAACTACAAGACTACAAGACCTAACTATAATTTGTTCCAAGGTATTAGTTTTTAATGTATTTAATTAGAAGGAAAATGGCTAGGAAACCAAAGTGTGTGGGTTTCTTAGAGGGACCTATCATTTTCTGTATCTAGTTAAGAGGGACACTTGTTATATCAGTGTGTAGATTGTTTGCCTAGCAGATGTCACCCTTCTGGAGATAGAGACATTAGAACCTGATGATTAAACATTCATTTGTTCACCCATTCCTTCTATCCAGATTCACTTTTACCCTGGAACCTGCTGATAACTTAGTTTACAATAGTGCATTCCTCACAGAAACTATTTAAGCTGACCCAAATATCCAGTTTCCCTGACATGGGAGTCTTGTCCTAAAATAATACATCCGCATTCCTACATATAGACGAAAATAAAATTTTATTTACTTGTACAATAAAAAGTTAGTATCTCTCAAAAATGTAATTTCTGTAGTAGAACCCATTTTCTTTTTCATTTAGATTTAATTTCATGAGGTGATATTTTGCTCTATTGCAAACATTTATGTCTCCTCTTTTTTTTCATATTATTAAAGCATTTTGGCCTTGGGAGACACATTAGAGGTCATCAGGTTTAACTAATAACCCAAAATAGAAATCTTTTCTATATTCTTTCTGACAGATGGTTTATCTAGTAGTTACTTGAACACATCTATTGCTAGAAAACTAACACATTGCTCTACCAACAAAATAGTTATTAATTTCAGATGGCTTAAACAGTTAAAAGGCTCTTGCTTATAGTAAGCTCAAACTGATCCTCTATAACTGATTCATTCATTTTTCTCTTTCTATCCTCTGGCACTGCACAGATTAAGTATACTCCCAATTATATATGACAGCTCTTCAAGTATTTGAAGATAGTGATAACGTTCCTCAGGCTAACACCCAGATTTAACAGTTTGTTGAAAAAGCAGTCAGAAAACCTTTTATTAGTGTGGTCTGGCCTCCAAATGCAAGGAGATGGCCAATGAACCTTTTAGCATATACACTGAGATCTGATCATAATGTGCAAGACATGGTCTGATACTACAGACTACTATTTATTTCTGGATAATGCTACCTATTATGGCATTAGCTCCTTTAACAGTCATGACACTAGGGATTCCCATTCAGCCTGCAGTCAACTAAAACTTTAAGAGCTTTACTAAACAAATTTCTTTAAGGAGAACAATCCATACTTTTCTAGTAGACTTTTTAATTCAAGTGTAGGATTTAAAATTGTCTCTAATTTTAATCTTCCTACTGTCAATCCATCACTCTAGTCGATAGAGTTTCTTAATGCTGACTCCCTTTACTACTTTCTTCAGCTTCTTTACCATCATCCTACTACTTACTGGCTGATAGGTCAGGGGCAGATAGCCCCATGGGACGCCAGTAGAGGCTGCTGAGGGTCATCTGGTTATTGGTCTTTTTAACAAGTGCTTCTCCATGTCACATTAAAACCATAATACTTTCTGTTTTGTTTGTTTGTTAGTTTTGGTTTTTTTTATCAGTATAAAATAATGAATCACTACCACAAAGGTATTGGATTCCCGGCAAATATCATACTTGTTTAATGGAGAATTCAGTGTACCCAGAGAGTCTGCTAGTGTTTGGCGTATAAAGATTGATTTTTAAAAAGAAAAAAAATGAATTTTTCACACATGATATTACTTAATCACCAAATTAATCCTATAAAGTAGCTATTACCATTCCTTTACTTGATAGCTTGGAAAACTCAATGTGGCTAAAACTGCAGGGTCTCTCTAGTCAGAAAGCCTACCTTTGAATTGTGACTCTGTCTGATGTGATATCAGCTACATGACCACTGGCAAACCACTTAACTTAACCTCTGTTAGTGGTCTCTCCTCTTAAGATTTTCATGAGCATTAGATAAAATGATACATAGTACCTAGCAAACAGTAAAGTCTTGATAAGTATCTGTAATTATTATAGCCTATGACAAGAGAGTTAGCTAAGTGGCAGAGGCAGGATCTGAAGCAGAGTTTGTCTGACCCCAAAGCACCTGCAAATATGTATAGTCAAGGACACATAGAACTTATTTTTCTGGTAGCAAATACAATTTGTCTTCCTGACCATATCATTTGATACAATAAAAAATAAAAATAGAATTTTGAGACTAATAAAAGGAATAGTGCAAGTGAAGGCAGTCCAGTTAGGGATTTTATAGTGACAACTTTATAAAGACAAAAACCAGGCTAAGAATGAGGTCACAGGAAAGATGAGTTACAAAGCAGACAAGCAGTGGCTCAAGGCAGGGCACTGGTGAGGCAGCAAGAAATGTATTTGCTGTCAAGTATTTGAGGGGAAAGGCTGAAAGGCATTTTTATTTTGATGGGTTATACACATTATCCTGGTTCTTAATACCTCTCTGAACTGCCCAGGATTTAGACTACCCTTTAAATTTTCATAAGTAAAGACTAGCCCCCAAGAGGCCAAATCATTTATTAGTATCCCATATTATTTATAGACATATCAATATTAATAAGTATATAAACCTCAAAAGAAGACAAACAAATGATCAACAGATATAGTTTTTAAAAGTTCAACATCACTAATGGCCAGGAAAACACAAATCAAAATCACAGTATCACTTCACACCTGATAAAATAGATGCCATCAAAAAAAAAAAGGGGGTAACATGTGTTGGCGAAGATGTGGAGAAAAGGGAATCTTTGTGCACTGTTGGTGGGAATGTAAATTGATACAGCCATTATGTAAAACAGCATGGAGTTTCCTCAGTGAAATAAAAAATAGAGCTACCATGTGATCTAGTAATCCTATGTATGGACATATGCCCAAAGAAAAGGATAATGTTATCTAAGTGTCCATCAAAGAATGAATGGATAAAGAAAATGTGTGTGTGTGTGTGTGTGTGTGTGTGTAAATTTTGATTTAATTCATTAAACTTTTCCTTTTATAGGAGAATGTTGATATCATTATTTAAAATGAAAGAATATGTAGCTGGAAATTATTCTTTGGAAAGCATATTTTGTGACTGAATTCAGAAGCAGACATATATATATATACATTTTCTTTATTTTACATAGATATACATGCATACATACATATATATATATATATATGTGTGTATATATATATATATATATATTTGTATCACACATAAATACACACACAGTGGACTATTATTCAGCCATAAAAAAGAAGGGATGGGAGACCACCTAGGAATACCAGGTGCTGTAGGTGTTTAAAAAAAAAGAAGGAAATCCTGTCATATATGACAAAATGGATGAACTTTGAGGACATTATGCTAAGTAAAATAAGCCAGGCACAGAAAGACAAATACTGCAAGAGCTCATTTATATGTGGAATCTGAAAAGCTGAACTCATAGAAGCAGACAGTGCCATGGTAGTAGCAGAAAATGGGGAGATACCTGTCAAAGAGCACAAAGTTTCAGATATGCAAGATGAATAAGGCAGTATGGTGACTACAGTTAGTAATACAGTATTATATACTTGAAATTTGCTAAGAGAGTAGAACTTAAATGTTCTTAACACATACAAAGGTAACTATGAAAAATGATGGCTATGTTAATTAGCTTGGTCATGATGATCGTTTCTCAGTGTTTACATATATCAAATCATAAAATTGTATGCCTTAAACATAAACAATTTTTGTCAATTATGACAAAGCAGGAGAAGGGAAGAATGTAATGCTAGAAGACTTAATTGTCTACTTCAGGGTTCTTAGTAAAAAATCTATTTCCACAATGTAGAAAAGTTGAGAAGGTTATAGTAAATACATGATAACTGAAATAAAAGACAACAAAAATGTACATCTGGAACAAGGGATAAAATAGAGGGATAGATCATAAATTTTGCTTGATTATTAGATTAAGAAAACAAAAGAAAATAGAATAGAAATTCTAAGGAGCTTTTTCAACTATCAGGTATTAGATAGTCAAACATATATTTAATCATTAAACATTCTTTTAAAATATATTTAAAAAAACAATAAATTATATTTTTTAAAAAACTGAGAAATAGAGCAATTCCATAACAGAACCTACTTTCCAATGAATAATTCCCAGCTACATATTTTTTTCATTTTAAACAAACAGTAATATCAATATTCTCCAAAAGAAAAAGTTTTCTGAATTAAATCAAAATTTAAAATGCTGAAGTTTACTTAGAGTTTCTAATATTGGAACTTAACTAGAGGCAGACAATGAGGGCTTCTCTCAACACTGAAATCAATGAGAAAAGATGGTGAAATGTTAAAGCTCAGTGTCAGGTGAAAAACCAGGTGGAATGACAGAAACAGATCTTTCCAGAGCATGACAAGGGAGGAAACTTTTCTCAATTATGGCTTCAAGTCAAATGACTGAAGGGTATAGAAAAAGTTACTTTATTCAACTTAATTAAGCCCTTCTTTCTCTTGACTGACAAGCTAGAATGGTTCTATGGGAAAAGACTAAGTTACATAAAGTTCTGATATAACCTGTAAGAATTCTTGTTTAATATACCTAAACTGACAAAAAATATGCAAAACAGTCCTTTTTAGCTTCTCAGGTATCTCAGCACTCAACCAACTTTAATACTCTAAAAATAAGAAAGTCACCAAAATTTGGAATACAAAAAGAGGTAGTAATCTCAACTTAGGAATCATCAAAGAAGTTCACTTACAGCTTTCTTTAAACAACAGACATTTGAAGAAGTATCTCAGTAAGAATTATACCATTGGAAACTCATCCCAATCTAAGAATCCAAGGTTGCACAAGCAGCTTTGAATGCAGCTGTAAGAGTATGACAGTCCTAAAGTACACACCATTGCTTTCATACCCATCCTCTCATGCACTCCTCTACACAAGTTTAAAAGGTATTTTTTTCAATCTGTAGATATGAAAATTGAGGCTCAAAGACATTAACAATCTGTTTAAGATTCTACCTCTAATAAACTATGCCAAGACTCAAGCCTCTGCCATTCTACTGAAAAACTTACATTTGCCCACATCCCCTAAACCTACAAGGGGTGCCCATGGTTCCAACTCCAAAGTCTGACTTGGTTCCTCTATGTATAATTTCCCTTTTTTAAGGAGAGCAAGAAATATATAGAGTAAAAATTGTAGCACCTCCTTACATATTTCTTTGTATAAAAAATTATATTTCTCTATTTAGAGAAAATATAAGAGAGCACAGGAAGATTATCACAAATCTAGAATGACTACAGAAAAATATCTCAGAGCACATGCCCTGTTCATGCTCATGGTAGTCAAAATGGCCACAGACAGCCATTTCTTTGCTCTGTTGGAGTGAGGAGGGCCAGCTACAGCTGTTTAATGCATACAGGCTTTGAACTTTTGCTATGTCCACATTAATACTATCCATGATCAAGTGAGCTAAAGCAACATAGGAACCAAAATGGAAAACTTATTCTTCCCAGCCAAGGTGTAATTAGCACCTTCAGATTGTGCATATCAAGCTGTTGATGTAAAATAAAAAATACCTTAATGTTGTAAAAAAGCATGCATCCATTACTTAACTTAGAGTAACAATTACTGGTTGTAAAGCAGCTTATATTTTGATCCTATCTGCAAACTCCCTGTTATAGAGAAATGCTGACAAAGTATGAGTGAGCTGGAAAGTTTTGAAAGGCGGACTGAAGCTAAAAAACAAATAAAATGTCAAAGTAAATATGGTAGTTCTATAGATATACCATTCCTAGAAACATCATTCAAAATACAGATCTAATTAACGTCTGGTCAGTAGCATTGTTTTTTGATGGATAACGTAGTGCCATGTACTACACCACTGAAACATTTATATGATTTTCCTATATGTATTGGTCATTCACTCTCTGGTAGCAGTTTAGGCAATTGAGAATTAATTCTTTCAGTTCACATAGTATCATTTAAAATGTCACTTTTATGGGTGCTAAATAATACATCTTTTGGGGGGAAAAAAACTTGATAAGTCCATTCAATCAACAAATATTTATTGAGTACTTATTATGTGCCAGATAAACACATTAGGTGCTGTAAATACTGAAGCGAAGAAATCAGACACAAGCCCTGCCTGCATTGGTCAGACTAGATAATGCTGAGATGACAAACCGTAATAAATCTCAGTAGCTCAACACAATAAATGTTTGCTTCTCATGCAACATATGCCATGCAGTCTGTAAAGCCTCTGTTTACTCAAGGACCTAGATTGATAGATGCTCATCATCATGTAGCTGAATCATCTGGAACATTCAGTCTTCTCAGTCACCATTGCAGGGGTGCATAAAGAGCCACACAATAGGAAAAGGGCCTGGGCCAACGAGTAGCACATATCAATTCTGGTGACAGTCACATACTCTACCTAACTGCAAGGGGGCTCAGAAATATATAGATATAAATCTTCTCTGTACTCAGGAAGGAGAGGAGAATCAAAATATTGTTGAGCACTGATAACACTGCCCTCATAAAACTCAAAATTTGATGGGAAAGATGTAAAGGTAAAGGACAATTAAAACAGTGTGGTGAACGTTATGATGCGGACTATGCATGGTATTATAGGGAATATATAGAATAAATATTTTATCTGACCTTTAAGCATTTTCCCAGAGGAAGTGAAGTATAAGCAGAGAGTTTGATTTAGCCAAAGGATGAGCAGTGGAAGGGTGATGGGGTGAGGGAAGTAGGACTTATCTGAAGACCCAGAGTTGAGAAAGAGAATGTTCTATTCATAGAACTAAAGAAAGTTCACTTTGGATAGAACTTTCTTTGGGCAAAAGCAATTAAAGAGCAAAATAATAGGGTAATCTGGGACCATATTATTTTGAGCCTGATAAGCCATGGGAAGATTTTGAACTTTATATAAAGACAATGAAAATCCACTGAAGAGTTGTAAGTAGGGATATCTGTGTTTTAGGGGAATCACCACTGTATGAAGAATGAATAGGAAGGGGCAGCTGTTTCAGCAACCCAAGGAAGAAATAAGAGGACGGGTGGCAGTGAGGATAGACCTAAATAGATGGACTTGCAAGATATTTAGCAGGTAGGATCAATGAGCCTTTGTGGTTTACTACATAAATGAGATAAGTAAGAGAGGGCAAGAAAGAAAGAACAATAACTAAATGTCTGGCGTTAGCAACTGTAAGAAAATGGTGCCATTCGCCAGTATGGAACAAGAAGAGGCTAGCAGAACTGGAGGGTGGGGGCTGAGATGAGTGCAAATTTGGATTTATTGAGGTTGAATACCATTAAGATATTCAAATGAATATTTACAGTATTTACTATGATATGCAGCTCAGAAAAAAAAAAAAAACATTGGAGAAAATTGTAAATATTTTCAAAACACCATTTAAAGCAGTCAATCAAGCCAGGAAGGTGGGTCTCATACAAGGAAACTATAGAGGGTAAGAAAATCAGACTAGAACCTTCAGCAACAAGCACCGAAAGAAAACTAAAGAGCAATACTTGAGAGAAGAGAATAATGGGAAGAATGTATGGAAATAGAAACCAGAGAAATAGAGCATTTCAAGAAGGGGAGAATGGTGATAAGTGTCAAGAGCAGGAGCCAGAGGTCAAGTAAAACAAAGGCTGAGAAGTATTTATTGGATGGTCTGACAAGGAGGGCATAAGTGACCATGTGGCTTTTAAACACACCCAGGATGACAGCAAGACTTGCAGCAAAGACCAAGGCTGAGACAGGTGCTAAAGCTTCTTTCTGAGTGGGAGAGAATAATCAGCAAATTGCTTGATGACACAATGGAAGAAGCACAAAGTAAATGTCAGAAGCCTCCAAGGTTTTCATATGAGGGCAGGGGTATGGTTTTAAATTTTTAAAAGGACAATAAATCTGCACTGCACATTAAGACATCTGACACAATGAGTATTTTGCTTATTATAGGAAACTGCTTCATGCTACAAAATAAAAGTATCGTCTTACGGCTCTGTTGTGCTTTCTTTGATTAGGGATGCTATGACATTACTAGGTAAAAGGATTTTATCATGTCCTTTTTATATTTCTGCTTGCAATATAATTCTTACTTCCTGAAGAAAAATTCAAACTCATTTCCTACTAAAAGGATATACATATAAATCTGTGTCACACAAAGCTCACGAGGAAGTGTTAAGTGATTTTAGTAAGAATTATTTGCCCATGTGCAGGCTGCAGTAAAAACTGCCAAGTCTGGAAATAGTTTTAAATATAGGTGCTTATTCATGCCTAACTGAAAGAGCATTACACCATTATTCCTAAATTAAAGTGGTATACGGCACCTATAATCTGATGACTCTGAGAATCTGTACTGCATTAAAGAGAGAAATAGAAAAGTCCTGCAGAATTTCAGCTACCCCTCTAGTCAGAATAATATGAGAAGTCACCTGGACTTAGTCTTCCTTCAAGACTGAGTTTTAAAGTTGAATATTTACCCTTTTTTGTAACAAATACTAAAAGACAATAGGTTTTAGACCAAAACAATATCAAAGAATTATACAATTGGAAAAACATTAAGATGCTACCTGCCAACTACTTTTCCTTGATCACAAAAAACTTGAAACCATTTCTAAAAGAAAACCATCTGCCTGCAGAAGAAACTGGACAAACACCTTTGCCATGATGCTTAATACCGTTGGAAAAGCCCAGTATGCAAACTGCTCTCCTTGGAAACTAATAAGTTCTACTTCGGTATCACACCTACAATTAAGTTAGTTCTTAAGTCTGGGAATATAAACCAAATTGACGGTCTGGAAAAGAAATAGCTCACTAAAATTCATTGTTTAATTTATGGTAAAGAAACTATTAAGAATGTCATTTAAGATGTTTTCTGTGTATTAGAGGGTCCTCTTTATGAACACTCACAGGAAAATTTTCTCTCTGGGTTCTGTAAGAAAGATCAGTGGTGCTTCTTCCAAATATCTACTTTTAATGTAATATACAGTCTCTGTGCCTGAGATTATCTATTGATTATCTGCTCATTTTCTTTGGAACTGCTTTAAAGTCTCCCCACCATCAACATGGAAGAAGACATCCAGAAAAACATAGAGCAGAAAATAAAAGTAGTGCAAAGAATGGAGGAGAGCATAGGAAAAACTCCTACCTAGGATGTACGTGTATGGATGTATATGTACATATGTGTGTGAATTCTTCCTAAACATGTTTATTGCATAAAACCCATTATTTTAAACACAGTGTACATTATCCATTGCTGGATAACAAATTACCCCAATATATAGCAGTTTAAAACAGCACACATTTATTATCTTGTCATTTCTGTGGGTCAGGAATCTGAGCACAATACAATTGAGTCCTCTTGCTCAGTGTCTCCCAGAGGTGAGTCACCATATCGGTCAAGGCTACAGTCTTCTCAAGGCTTGATCTGGGGAGGATGTGCTTGCAAGCTCACTCACATGGCCTCAGGTCTTTGCTGGCTATTGTTAGGGGACAGTTCCTCACCATGTGGGCCTCCCCATAAGACTACTCCCAAAGTTGCTATTTGCTTCCAGAGTAAGGTCTCAGAGAGAGAGAGAGAAAAAGAGAGAGAGAGATTTTCTTCTAGAACAACCACAGATAATCTTATCTTTCCCTCCTCTATTCTTTCCTATTGATTTTAGATAACATAACCCATATGTTTCAATTACCTTGGACATGACAGTTTATGCCTTTTTTCCTGCGCTATAATTAATAATACTCCCTTTCATTTTCAAGTGTCCTGGTTTGATTAATAGTTTATAAAGCCAGCCTATTTCTAGGTAATGCTATATATTTTTTCCTTATTTCTATTTTATTTTTTACTGGGGTTTGTTTAGGGAGCTATATAGAATAAAATGGATAGAACGCTTTTAATCCTCTCCTTTTTCTAGTGAGAAAGGTTCAGAGAAGGAAAAGTGAAAGTGAAAGACTGAAGTGCTCATTGCTGACTTTTCATACTCTCAATCCTCCAAGCAGTGGTGCACATTTGACATCTATTTAATAAAAGGAGAAAAAGTTCACACTATTAAGTAGTATTTGGAAATATATATTTGGCAAGGACAAAATACACCTAAGACAACATGAAAAACAAAGTTAACTAAATTCACAGAATAATACTGGCAAGCCCATTTTGACTTCCTCTTGAATCCTTTAGGCAAATGAGAACTTCCTGCATACCTGTAAGATCAGGCATCACGATCCACATAGCAAATGGTCCACATAGCTTTTTCTGGTCTATGTTGGGAGAGATAATGCAGATATGCAACCGTGTGATTTATTGTATACCTTGGCTTCAACTAAAGTCAGGTTGAAGAAACGCTGCTATGTGCTTTTATTTGTCCATTAGCTTTCAAGCTCATGATCAATTTAATTCTTTTTTATTTTCTTTTTTTAAAAATCTAGCTCTTCCCTTCTCATGGCTTCATCCTTTTTCTCCTTTAGCAAACTCCTCCCCTACTTTCCTAGAAGACGTTAACTTACACACATATTTCTCTACCTCCAATTATTACATCACTCACACTATATTACTAGCATGGTAAGGGAGCCCTGTTGCCAGGGAAACCAGAAGAAGTACATAAGTTCAGCCACAGTTGGCTCCTCTATTTTAATTGGTCAAAATTCTCAATTTTATAGACATAAGAAGTAAAATATTTCATAATTCTTCTGACATATGTTTTAGCCATATCTTCATAAGGTCCTGCTGACCTGGATCTTTCCACCTGAATTCACAAACTTAATTCATTTATTTCTACTAACCAGGGATGATGTTCAAAGGTTTTAGAACACATGTGGCAACTGAAATAAATATATTCATCAATTAGAATGCATACAGCTGTCGACAAGAACAGAACTAAAGCTTACTAGCCACCAATAGGTCTAGTGTCTAATTAACCTTGATATCTTTCCTTCTTCCTATCAAATATACAACTGAATAAGAATTAGATTTCAATCTGAAATTTATCCATGCTTTGTATGTCAAATCATAGTTATGACAATGTTTTTTAAAAATCATTTTATATATCCCTTTCATAGGAAGAAAGACACTGTGTATAGAAAGTGGAGAAGGATGTTTGTAAGGCACTGTGTATAAGAAGAAGTAGGTGATCATAAAGTACAGCACTGCTTCCCAGTTGCAGTTGGAGTGGTCCCATGGAGTAGTCAGTAGTGTTGTTCCTGAAACATTTCTGTTCTTCCACTTTCCAGGTACATGTTTGCACTTCCTAGTCCCTTTGTGTTTGCATGGAGCCAAATAATTAGTTCTTAACAATGAGTTGTGAGCAGAAGTGATGTATGTCACTTCTAGGGTTATTGCTAAATTAGTAAGACCAACCAGCAACTAGTTCAGCCTTGATCCCAGAGAGAGGGTAACTTGAATTAGAGGCCTCCATCTGACTCATAATGAAATTGCAGTGTTAGCAAACTACAAATTTTGTGGTCTTAAAGCAACTGAAATTTTTGTATTTGTTTGTTATTGACATATAATAACCTATACTGACTGATACATTTTAGTTTGAAGATCTTATCATTGGAGAGTCCTGTTTCATGTGCTAATTTTGTAAGACAAACTTCAGTAGCTTTCAACATGGAGTCTATAAACTCCCTCATGGTATACACAAAATTTAGAAGGCTAGGGAAGAAAGTCTACTGTGCTCATTAAATGTCCCAAAACCTGTGACTTCATTCTCATTCTTAAGTAATCTATGAGTTTAGTCTATAACCATGATAGGTAACCTCTTCTGCCAATCTTGATTTAGATCTCCTATACTAGATTCTTGCCTCATCTTTGTAACATGTCATCACTCATTGTCTGGCTATGACAAATGTGACCTGCTTCTTGAACCAGCTCTCAATACCTGTTTGATCTCAAAGAGATCGGTCTTTAAACTACAACTGGTCATTGGTGCCTAAGGTAGGTAGGTACTCAGGAAATGCTTTTTCATCAGTGAAGCAGAGCTCAGCAACACAAACAGTGTCAATAGGTCTGGCTCTGTCTGAGACCTTGCTCCTAAGAAAGACAAGGAAAAATGGCTGCTGCGAATTTTAATTACAAACCCCCCTAAAGCCTGAAAGGTCTAAGTAATAAGTAAATTCTCTAGAAGCAATTGACCAAATGGGTACACAAATCTAGCTTCTTTGCTAGTTTAGGTCACTAAGTTTTCATGAACTTTCCCTAAACTGACTCATCTTTAGATAATATAGTGAAGTAATAAATCAAGGCCACTCCCTCCAGATACACGAATTGTTTAAGAAGCTGAAATTCTCTAGTTTAGCTCTCTCTTTCTGCTGGGCCCTGTATTAACTTGACATAATCTCAACAGATACATCACATCTGTTGCTTGTTTAAGACTTATGAGATCCTGATTACTTATCAGGTTTATTATATAACCACATATTAAATTAAGATGCTTCTGCAAGGTTCAGTATACACATACTGTCTTATCTCTGTATAGTTAGTTACTCATAACTTTATCATTAGTAATTTATTTTGGATGCTTAGATTTAATTTGCACATTAAACTCTCTAATGAAAGTAAAATGGTTTAATATTAAATCATTTAATTAGATTTAATAACTTAACAAATGGACATTTATACATATATACACATATTTATTATAATATATTGAATAATTTATACTATTACATGTAATATATATTATAACATATAAAAATAATAGAATATGCATATATAGTATATAGACAATCTTGAAGATAAAATTTCTATTGATTCTTTTTTGTTGAAAGAATATAAACATTTTATATATGATATATATATTCTTTCCTGTTACTGTACAGTATGCTAAATATTTTATGCTTTGCAAAACACCTGGGAACCATCTTTCTAATCTTCTAAAATATGTATTTTAGGGTGAGTAAATTAAATTATGTAGACTAAAAAATCCAAAACCCCCCTTTTCTTTCCAATCTTTTTTACTTTATTGATCTTTTATATTAAAGTATGTAAATAGGGTTTTTTTTTTAATTAAGGGTTGTTATAATGAAATCAAGATTGGTCTTTGAATGTCCCATTTCTAAGTAATTTCAGTATTGCGATTATTATCATGCTTTTCCATGTGTTCTGACACACACTTAATCAAGGACAGTGTGCACATTTGCTTTTCTAAAAAAAGAAAAAAAGTAGAATGTCAAAGACCCTGGCAGTAACCTAAGGAAACTGAAGTAGAGAGAAGGTAACCAGTCCAATGTGATGCTCTCTTTGAGAAGAGCACAAGAAGGCTCACTTATCCCCACCACGAAAAAGGCATTAGCCTCGTGACTTGGCACAAAAGAGTAAAAGAGGTTGTAGACATTTCTAACTAAGCAACCAGAGTAGTGTATACAATTGTGCTACAACTGATATTACCTTACAAGAGGACTACTTGAATGATAAGATTTGAATAATAAAATATTTTATTAATAGAACTTTGTTTACTGTTTTTCCTCAATCCCTCAGGAATAGCTATGGGGTTAATAGATTACAAATGGGATGACTTGTCACAGCAATGTCACTTTCTCAGCTAGTGCTGGGTCATCTCTTACTAATTTATTAAACTATATAACTTAAGTTAAACCTTAAGCCTCAGGTTATCATATATATTAATTTTGCATGTTTGAAAAGTAATTATATCCTGTGTGTTCATCATTGGAAAAACTGAATTGATGTAGAACTTAAAAGATATTTATTATTATATAGTCTCTAGATATGGATACACACATGCACACACACGAACTGCTATGTCATTAATTCCCATGATATTATCTATTATTCCATCAAATATTTCATATTTTCAAAAGTTCAAAATTAGCAAGTAATCATTTAGTAAAATATGTTTAGTTTTCTCTTCTGTATCTTAATGAATTATCATATTAATTTCTGTATTTACTTTTCATTGATGAAAAATAAAATAAGGAACGGTTTACGTTCTTTCATAAAAATGTATTCTGACAGCATTCGAACCATTTGCTGTATAAGCCATATGTTAATTCACTCCATAATTCAAATATATTTTAGATTGTGCATTATGAATTATGACACAGAAAATTAATATTTTTGAAGACCTACCAGTGCTAGGTATTCACTTGGGCATTTTACATGAAATTAATAATAATTATTATGATTGTATAATAATGTAATAAGATCATTGATATAAGTTATGTAATTTTATATTGTCCAAAGTACTGAGCTCACTATGTGCTGGGCCTCATCAGACCAATTGCTTTGCATATATTATCTTCTTTGATTGTCCAGACAATTCTAAGGTAGGTACTAATAACCCACTTTATGTTTGAGGAAATGAGGCTTAGAAGGTAAAGTTAACCTAGAGCCATGTAGCTCAAGGATGCCAGGACAAAAGCCCACACTTTCTCCTACCGCCACATTGTCTTCCAAACAAAGCAAAGCTAATGGCACCTGAGATTTTTAGCAATTTTAAATTTAGTTTGTTTCTGCACTTTAGAAGCATGCATTTCCTCTAGAATAATGATGATGATTATAATGAAACTAATAACAACCCTATAACAAAAGCCATATCTTAAAAATGAGGAAACTGTCTAACTCCTCTGAGTTATTTTTACCAGTGAGTTAGTTAAATGAAGCTGAAATCCAGATATTCTGTTTCCTAGATCAGAATTTTTCCCCAGAAAAAAAACTAATAAACTATTTAATGAGAGAGTTGAAAGAAGCAACTATGAACGAAGATCACAGAACACCTCTTAAGTGTGTCAAATCAATGTCGACTCTGGACAGATAATGCACTCCCACAGAGTAATAGGATGCACTATTGACTGTGTTTTCCATTAATGTTTTAAAACCTCATCAATTCACTAACAGTAAACTCGTAATAATTTGATATGCTTTACTATTTTACCTTTGTATTATCAAAACCAAGTAATACGAAAACAATAATATTAAAAGCAGCAAACTGTGCCCTATTACCATACTGCTCACTCTCACTCACTCTCACTCACTCTCACTCTCCCTCCCTCCCTTTCTCTCTCACCAAGCTTCCCTCTCTCCCTCCAGTGCTCCACTGGGTCAGGCTTCTTGACCAGACTCAGCCATTCATTCCCAGCTTTTCATCTCACCAGTCCATTCTCAGCAACTAGTTCTGCCCCTTTCTCCCAGCCTTAGTAATTAATTGTGCTATTATTGTGAATTAATCGTACAAGCAAGTCAATGTTTAGCCTAATTAAGAGTGAAGCCAACAAATTATTTAAAGCACCACTCCAGCAGAATTTGCATTCAGCCTTGTATTAGCAACCAATCAAGCTTTCAGCTATTGACTCAAGTACTTGCAGGATTCATGAATATTTACAGCTAAGCTTTCTCCCCACCCCAGTTCCCAAACCCTGCCCAGGGCCTCCAACCTTTACTCATTCATACCTGTATATCCATTACTTTCAAAATAATATCATACCTCTTCTTCTTATTTGCTACAATTTAAATTGATAGCTTTGTACTTCAATAATTTTATCAGTTTAGGTCATACCCAAACTGTATAGTTTAATATTATTAAAGATATTTCTATTTTTTTGTCATTTCCCAAAATAAATTTAGCACCTTTCAAAACAAAGAAACACACAAACACTCCTTCCTTAGACCAAAGCTACCAGTGTAAATAAGGTAGTAGGTCAATCAATTTTGTAATTGATTGAGCAACAGCAAGTGAAAATCATGGTTCTTAACAGTAAAAATATGTACCAGGGCTTCTGCTTTCAAGTCAATGGTGACCAGAAAGAGAAAAAAAGTTTGAGGAAGGAATCTGAAAGCATTAGCAAAAGTTTTAAAACTAGTACTGCCTGTAGTGAAATTTTACCCTGAATTTTTTCATTAAAAGGTAATTCAGCTTTGGGGAAAATAATGTGCTAAAACCTATACATTTGGCAACAGAAACTGAAACTATAAACCAGACAGTTTTCCTGACACAATGTGTGAACACACTGATGGACCAGACTATTGGTCATTCTTTTAAAAATGAGGATAAGGTTACAAGAAGCTAAGGCCTAGGTCAGCTGTGCACATGGACTATAAAAATCATTAGATCTTGAACAATTTCCACAGACGAGTTTAGGTTACTTCCTTGCTTGCTTTTGTTGCCCCTCTGTACATAGAAGCTATATATCTTAAATTTTAGTTAAGTGTTCATTTCAAATATTCCTGTCACCTCCCCTAGATCAGTCACCCTTATCATACCCCATTCAGTGAGCATGCTCACCACACTCAGACATTTAAGGAGCATTCCACAAAAGTTCTCACTAAAACTTACGAGAAGGGAAAGAGGAAAGAGACGGAGTCTCTTCTGTTTTCACTCTACCCACCACCTAAGACTTACCTTTACCTTTTTCAGGTCTTGATTATAAATACTAATATATTGTTCAAAATTGCATGAATCACTCTGTCTTATTGCTCAACTTCTGTCCCCTAAATATTTAACACATACTGATTTATTAATTAGTATTTGTAAAACTTTCTCTAAAAAAAAGGATTCGTGTCAGGAAAAATGAAACTTTTTGTCATTAATACTAGAAAACACCTGCTTCTTCATATCCTGCCCTAAATACTATGCAGTCTTTGGAAATTCCAGTTGATAAAGAAATTTTTATAAGTGAATCAAGTGTCTAATGTCCTCAGTGCTAAACACAATATTTATCCTTGTACTGGAATAAGCCTACAAACATATAGATGCATATGTGTGTACAAATGTGTTTATAGAAACTATTATTTAAACCGGTTTTAGAACATAAAAAGGGGCCAAGCACATCACAGAATAAGAAGTGGTTACCACAGAGCTCACTATGTGGATTTCTTCAAAGAAGCCCATTAACAACTAGAAAGACGAATACATCAACACCAAGTTTTAGAAATTCAGAAGGGGAAAGATTCTTTTTTCTGAGAGAAAGCCTGCCTGTGACAACACATTGAGGCAATCAGCGCTGAAAACATGGCTTTTGCTGCCATCAAGTGGCTCATTTTGGAATCTTCTAATTGACATCAACTATGGTTCACGTGCTTCACTTTCTCACCATTTCACTCTTTACACATAATCATGTGTTATCTGTTGGGGAATTAGGATATTGCAAACACCAGGCAAGCCTTTCCTAAATGAGGACATTATACTATTAAAATTCCATGACCAAGAAGTTCTACAGAAAGACAACCTCAAAAAAGGGTTTAAAGTATCAGATGAGACCTCAACCTGGACATTGAAGCACGTCTCTCTTTACTTCTTCTACCAAATACAAAATTTCTAAATACATTGGCTTTAGGATACCTAGTGGAACACAGAGGGAATCAAAAAATGAGGGGGGAAGAGAGTCATTTAGAATCATTAATCAATTGCCATCACTGTGGAAGGAAATGATTTCATGTTTCCTACTGTGTCCCACTTTCTCGAGGCTTCAGTCCTGTACGTAAACGATCCAGTACGCTGTTAAAGTGTGATGACTACATAAGCCTAATTTTAACTTATTTTATTGCTTTACCCCTTTTCCTTTGAATACCTTTCCTTCTCTCTCTCAAAAGATAGTTAATTAAACATCAGTTGAATCAGAAGATAAAAA
This sequence comes from Cynopterus sphinx, assembly GCA_030015415.1. Lineage (NCBI taxonomy): Eukaryota > Metazoa > Chordata > Mammalia > Chiroptera > Pteropodidae > Cynopterus > Cynopterus sphinx. Next base: position 133,496,340 of record CM057380.1, read on the forward strand.
TACAATTGCCTTTTAAAAACAACCCAACACCAAATTGCTGGGGCAGCAGCCCCTTCATATTCTGAGGAGGTAGCAACATTCACCTCAGAGTACTGGTTGTTTTGATTAGAAAATGCATTCATTAATAAGATTTTGATTATGGGAGAAAAAGGCCCGGAAAAAATCAAAATAGAAGTTGAGATGAAACAAAACTAAATTGTTCTACATAATGAACCAGAGGAGTAGTAGAAGTTATTGGAGAAGAGGGCTCCAGAGAGAAGTGGAAACCTGAAGTTGGAACTAAAAAATGACCAGGGATGTTTTGGTGGGATCTAAAATCAAAAGGAAAACGTACATCAAAACCAAAAACCACACCTGTGGTTATGAGTGAGTTCCCTGAAAGATTTTTTTTTTTACCCAAAGTCCAATAATATGTCAGACAGACTTTCTAGATGCTGCTTGTGCTAGTGGTTACATGTTTCCTAAACCACCCTTCTCTGTAGGACCATCTAAAACAGGAGCTTCTGTTTCAGTTTCTCACTTAATATGAGATCAAATCCTCATGTCTGATCCTGACATGAGTGTTAAAACTCGAGTCCCTAAGTCACTGTCTCAGAGTGTCACTTCACAGACTCACTGCCCTGGTTTTCAGAGTTTTCGTTTTTGGCCTCAGGTTTTTCCTTACCTTTGGGTAAGCCCAGCTCTGCATTTTAAAAGAACTGAATAGGCTGCATTATATTTTTCAGCATTTCTACAGAACTTGTAGTCAGAGAGGCTTCCAGTTACCTAGCCTGCAACCTTGTAACAGAAAGTTGCTCATAAAACTTCGTGATGTAAAACTGCCCAGGATCAGAGCCTTCTCTGCAGCAGAAATCTCACCTACAAACATTTATAGGAAGATGAATTTCATTCCATTTTGGTGACTTAAAGAATAAAAGAAGTTATGATAGCATTTTGGTGGTATGAGCTGTATAGAGGTAGAAAGAGAATCAAAGCTGAGAGGAGACTTCCCCAAGAGTGGCAGGAACTATGGATTATCTGCGCCTCGGTCCCTTGTAGCCCAGTCAGCTAACTTACCTCTTTCCCTCTCCATATGACCTCCTTTCAGCTTGGCTCCACACAGATGGCTAAAGCCATAAGTTAGTGCTTACTTCATGGACTTCACCATAATGAGAAAACTAGAAGCAGGCAACTCGACTCTTATCAAGTCAGATCTGGCTAAAACTCCTGAGGTTCTGTTCACATAAACCTAGGGATTTAGTTCTTTGTAAGACGGGATTGAGAGACTTGGCGTAGCCTAAATTTACACCCAATCCTAACTTTTTGGGGGGGAGTGGTGAGTGGCGGGGAGTGGAAAAGGCAAATCATTTTAGGGAAACTCCTTTTTTCCTCTCTGAAACCCTAAACCCTTTCATCATAGGCCGGAAGGCTCCCAGTTTGGAAAGGAGTTCTAAAATACAACCTCAGGTCCAGCCACCTTCTCGTAATAGTTCTAGACCAATATTTTTAGAAAGATCCACAAACCAGGGCACATTGGAATCCCCAGTGCAAATCAGATTCATTATCAATAATCCTTAGTTTCCCTTTACCACTGTCAATCCTTTGATTTAAAACCAGCCAATCCTGATTTCTGCATACCTACTGTTTTTTCCACACCCTCTGGCTCCATCACTCCTTGCCCTACAAAGGATGAAGCCACACTTCAGATAACGGGGTAGCTCCTGGAGAACCCCAAAAGTATAGTTGTACCCATTTGCTCTTAGAACTGATTTTCCTCCGAGTTTACTTTCCTACCTGAAAGTGGTTTACTAGTTCAAATGGCACATGTCATAAAAGTTGGTAATACATCTTTTATAAATGGTGATTTAATTTTTTTGTCTGTAGAGCTAAACTATTTGTCACTTGCTTTGGATTTTGTTTTTTAAATGAGTACCATTAAAATGTCTTCTCAGTAAATAATCCTTTTCCAACAAAAATGAGGCATACTGATGAAAAGTTCAAGAGTTACAGAAGAATATGGCTTACTGTATATAGTCTGAGAATAAATGAGAATTACTTTCGATTTTAGGTGAGATCACATAAATTCTAGACTAACTCTTCTCTCATTTCCGGCACATACTTCCAATGTGTTTCAATTTTCAAATTCAGCTTGAATGATAAAGATATAAAGAATGACTAATAGGCATATGCTGATTGAGCAACACAATCAACCATCAATCAAATCTGCTAGCCTATCAGGCTGTGTTACTAGAATCTATGACTTAATAGCTCAACTCCTCTATTATTGTTTAAAAGAGAGATTATAATGTAACAGACAAGTGATAAAATTTTCTTATCCTCAGGTTCTTGATCTGTAAAAGGGAGATAATAAAAATACCTATCGTATAGGGTCATCATGATGTTTAATTGAGACAATTTATGTCTGGCACTGAGTGCTCAATAACTGCTAGCTTTCATTAATATTTATGTATTATTAGCTATCGAGTGCTTTACAATGTGCCAGGGATTATCTATTATTGCATTTAATTTATTACTTTTAAATCTGCTTCTTTCCTCAGCATAAGCACTTCTGGTTAGCTTATTAGCTCCATATTAAAAAAAAAAAAGGAAAAAAGAAATGGGTGAAAAGTCAGCTTCTAAACAAAGAATACTTTTATATACTATTTAATATATTGTTTCCAGAAACAGCTTTGAAAAATGTAAATTGTACATGGGTCCCTTCACCTTCCGATTCCAGTGGTGAGAGTGCACAATACTCCTCAGCCCTTCGGCTGTGTCTGGTAATTCCAAGAGCACCACTACCTACTCCATTAGTGTAGGCACTGCTCTACAGCTGAGGCTTATTCTGCCTAGCTACGCGTTAGAGTCTGTAACTCCACCATTTAAAATTGGACCCGTTTTAATGGCATCATGTTAAGCCCAATAATAGTTACGAGGCCTTTCAGTAACTTCCCAAAGCTCAAACATTTGATCTAAAATCTCATTCTTGAATTTACCACTTCTTAGTATGGAATAAAGTATAAAGCTTGTGAAATACCTGCTTTCCCTTTACTGTTCATCTCCTTTAATGGTAAGAGAAAAAAATTTTAATTGAGCTATCCCTCTCAGTATTGAACAGTGGTAGCTAAGATCTATACCTAACCTCAAAGTAATTGCACTACCGAATTGGCCTATCCTACAATCTTGCCTACCCTACATTTAGAAGAAAAGACTATTAGCTAGTTTTCCAACCTATTACCAAGGATAGATCAAAACCTTCCTTACAAACTATTTCAATATACCACAAATACCTAAAGCGGTTTATTATAATGACTAATCTATTTTCTAACACTGTAGATTAAGCCATTCTCCTTATATCCTGCCCTTATCACTTACCAAGAACAAAACAAGAACTGGTGAAAGTTTGAAAAAAATCTACAATCTACCTGGTGGCACTTCTTCATGCCATGGTGATTTGATTAGTGATTTGATAAGTATAGATCACATCCTTGGATTTAATACAGGGTGGCCCACTTTTAAAACGACCTATTTATAACAAAGGTCTCTCTGTTGGATCTCTCAAGAGACTTAAAAAAAAAAAAAATGCCACCAGTATCAAATGCTTTTATTTAATCAGGCATTGTAGAGCAATAAAATTGAAAATCTGAAACCTTCATCTTAGCCCATCTTTACTAATTGTGTTAGTCTATACAAGTCAGTAAGATTCCCAATTCTCATACTCTGTCACTATAATGAAATTAGGTCTTGCCCTCAAACTACCTCTGCAGAGAAGCCCTAAAGGAAAAGGAGCACAATATAAGTATTGTAAAAAGCTTCTTGGAGAAAAGACTTGAAATGTCTTAAGAAAAACGCACAAATTATCCCTATTTAGGGTAGAATATTTATAATGGGATGACTAGACTATTACAAACTAAAAAATTCTCTTTGATTTTTTTATGTGTTTCAAACATAACACTCACCACAGTAGAAATTGGAAATATGACCTACCCCATGTTCCCATCCATTAGAAGAATCGTGTTGTAAATGTGAGAAAATATGAAGAGAAAGAGAATTGTGCTGAAGAACATTGTCATCCATGACCCATGATCCTCTCGAAACATTTTCAACCGGAGCAACTGACCTGCAATACAAATATTATTAGAAATCAGTGTACATCGTAATTCAAAATTCATACATTTTTGCTCTGTTTTAGTGAGTCTCTGTTATCTTGCTATATTCTGAAGTTTTTGCCATGAAACCACTATATAGTGTCCTTTTACGCTTTTGTAAATAACTGTTGTGGATGAACCCCTGTATCATCATGAAGCAAATAACATCAACATGAGAATCTAGTATATAGAGATTGTTTCTTATGCTGACATGAAAATGAAATGAATTAGAGTACTACTACCTGATATTTTCTACTTCAGAAAATTTTTTTTTTTTTGGTTTATTTATCTGAAAGTACTTAAGGTAAATGGTAAAGACACTGCACAGATTCCATACAATTTCTTCTAGCTTCCAAAGAAACATTCTCAGTACTGACCAGACGATAAAACCAAACAGACCTTATTTAAGTGAAGATTTAATTTGTTGAAGGTACCTGAAAACTTAAAAGAAAAAAACAAAGTCTCTGTTATAAGTGACAAATGACTTAGCCTTACTCTTAGCTGAAATATCTATAATATCTGCATACAAGCACGTGCACAAATATGTGGTTTGGGAGAGGTGGGATGTATGTGTGTTGTAGAGCTTGGTTTGGCTCCCAGCAAAACATAATTTCTACTTTGGGACCTAAAATTCCATTTATGACAGGTAAATGCTAAAAATAGAAAGAATATTAAAAGGCAAATATTTCAAGGAGGAAAATGTATTAATATGAATACTAAAGTGAAAATTACTAATATGAGAATTAGTTTAGAGAAAAGTTTTGGATTAAAGGTAGAGAAGAGAAATGAGGGCATTCTTATTCTGAAAGGTGAGAAAGATGAAAATATCATGGGAGTAAGAAAAAAATGAACACAGGTCACCCTGGCTTCTCCTAAGATAAACTGTCTATTATACTTATCTCCATTCCTGCAAAAGAGTATCAAATAATAATAAAAGAGATGATATAATATAGGAACTACAATTAAAATACGATAGTGTTGAAGTCCTATAATAGAATTTCTCACTAGAGAAAATGTTCTCATTTTATTCATGATAAGTTAATGTTAAAAAAAACTTATATTTCCATCTGGAAATTATCTCTCTAGGGATAGGCAGTAGCTCTCTTGTAGGTTACTGAGCATAGAAAGAAATAATCTTTTAAGATTTAACTACAAGACTTTCCCTAGTTTCTCACTTTTATTAAAAAAGCATTTTAGATTTCATTTGGAAACCAGGCTAACAGAAACATTACCCTAGCTAAAACTTTAAATAGAGCAAAAAAACAAAAGGGAGATTTAGTTACATCATCTGGTTTCTTGGCTTGCACAAGAAAAGCAAAGGGCAAATCTGAATGTCAGGAGGAATGTGAGTAACCAAAAGAATAATATGGAAAACTTTATACTGAAGTAAGCAATACTAGCACTGCAAATTACAACCTGATTTGATTACCTGAATCAATAATTACGGAAAGCAAGGAAATTGCACATCTCCACACAACACATTGACAGGAATATTATAGACATTAAGCACAAAATGCTTGAGAGTAAAAAAGCACATGCCATAAATATGATAAAGCAAACTGTAAAGAATATTATTTATTCATTGAACAAATAATTAATGTGTGCTTATTATATGCCAGCCATGATTCTAAGTGCTGAAGATAGAGCTATCAGTAAGGCAGAAAGGTGTATGAAGTTAATGATCATTTGGGTGTTTGTTGAAAGTGTGACCTTATTTTAGACTGGTGCGCTCTCTTTGTTTAAAGCCCCCTTTGCTGCTGGTCCTAGCAGCTTCAAACTAAAATCTATTTGAAGAACTGTGAAGACCAGCAATTAGAGCTCCTTGAAAATTCAAATGTGAATTTCTGTCTTAACATATGCATATGTCAAACAATTCACTAATGGATGTACTTTAAAAGTCGAATAATAATGCTGGCGATTTGAGAGTGCTTTGCAAATAAAATGTAGTGGATTAACTGCACACTGGCTGAAATAATACAGTTAGTAAAAAGAGAAATGTGACAGTACCATTTATGCTGTCATTGCCAAGCTCATTGTCTGGCACTAATTTCAGTCATTAAAGTCATTAGCACAAAATGGCAGGTTAACACGGCTTGAAATTCACTTGAAACACACAATAAAAGTGCTGCAGTATTTCAGGCCAGAACTGGTGTGACCCAAATGTTGAGTCAAATCACATCAAACCAAGAATCTCAAAATTACCTGACAATGTCACATGAAAATGTACTGTCTCTGCCCTGTAGTGTGTCCATACGTTTGGTTTGCTTGGGACAATAGTGGCTTATAACTGCTATCTTGACATAATTATTATTAGTGCCCTTTCCTTTCTTAAGCGTACTGGTTGGGACAATAAATTATATTCCACTTTTCCTATAAGTCACAGAATTCAGAATTTTATAACAGTTTCCTTTAGAGAAATGTCAGGAGATAACTGAGTGAAAATAGTCCTTACAGGTCAACAAAAGTAAAGGATGTCACTGCAAGGAGTAAATCTCTGACAAAATCATAAATGACTTTTATTTCAATCAGAGATATATTTGTAAATATTTATGTTATTAATAAAAATCTGCCTTGGACTGAATGCCCTCAAGTCTTCCAAAAGAAAAATTCTCCAAGTAAAATATGGGATAATACATCTTGTTGGCAATGATGCTGTCATCACCCAGACCACTCAAACTCAGAAGACTTAAGGCCCAAGACTGTATAATTTGTTGTCTACTCCTATGCACACCTGTCTATAAATTGTGATGCAGTGAGGACCGTATGTGTCTTCTTCAACACTGGTATCTCCAGGGCACTGGTACATAGCATGTCTTAAATATATAATTGTTGAATGGCTAAAAAAATAAAGGGACACACAAACAAACATGCAATATTCACCGTGACTAAAAATCCTCTGCATTTGTAGATCTGGCTACTATAACACCTACCCTCTGAGCCCTGTGGAGCCCATCAGATCTTTAAAAGCCTTACCTCCTCCCCATTTTCTTCCTATTAGCCAGATCTTGAGCGCTATTGCCTTCCAATCAGCATGAAACTTCTGTTTATCAGCTTTTCTTTACCTCAACACCCTTGTTTCCTTTGCACCCCGTATGTGTCTTATACTTGCCCTGCAAAACCCCAACTCTAACGCGTTGCTACAATTGGCTTTCTCTGATTTCAGTAACCTGCCGTGGGAAAAAGTTAGTAAATTGGGTTGATAAGCCACTACACAATCAGGATCCCCAACTTTAGCTGCTACGACAGCCCTGCACATTAATGCTTTCCCTGTCCTTGTCAATTCTCCATCCCATTCTCCTCAGCAGATTTCAAATTTCACCTCAAAGCTCCTACGAAGACTCTTTCACTCTCAGAGTATGACTCTGGTTACAATCTCAAAGAAATATTGCTGCCACCAAATATCATTTCCTTCAAATACCTGCCACTTTTTTTTAGCATCATTTCATCCATTTATTTATCTAACTTTACTGCTATTCCTACTTCCTTCCTTTGTTTCTCAGAGGATGCAGTACTGCTACAAAAAATCCCACCTGTGCCTTTTGAAAATCATATCCTCCCCTCTTTTTGTGCTTTGATCCATCAGTCATCTCTTCTCGCCTTTTTATTTCCAGTCTTTCTCTCTCTACTGGTTCATTTCCCTTTGCCTCTAAAGCCTCTTAAGTCCATCCTAAAAACACTGCTCTTTTGACCCCATGTCCTTGAACTACCTTCCCCTCTCTCATCTGGACTTCAAGAAACAGCAATCTTCACTACCTGCCTTCACAGATCTTACTTGCAATGCAAATTCTACTAAAATTGTTCTGGCAAATGTTAAAAACCAACCATTACCGAATCCAGTAGACATATATAAGGCTTTCACTTGTAAGTGTCTAGGTTACATAGCAGTTGTTCACTCTTTTTGATACTGCTTCCTTGGCTTCTCTAATACCAAATACTCTGCTCTTTTTTTCTATTTTCCTAATTATTCACAGTCACCTTGTGATCATCGTTTCTTCCATTTGTCCCATAAATGATGATCTGTCTTCAGTCTTTGTCTTTATCATATCACTACATGGTCTAATCCACTCTTGTGGGTTTAACATTCAATACCTCCAGTACAGATTTTTCCTTCCAAGAATCAGACTGAGTCACCTGCCCACTCTTTTCCTAAATGTCCTATGGTCAATTCAGACTCAGTTTACAAAAGGAAATTCAAATTATACATTCCTTGCTCCAATACTTAATATACTCATAACTCAAATCTGACCATTCCCATCTCTAAATCCAATTTTACTTCTGACTTTACCATCTTTTCATTTTCAAAATAACTCAAGGTAAGAATCATTCTTGACTTTTTTCCTTCCTGCATACCTTCCATTTCAACCAACAGTCCTATTATTTTACAACCTTACATCCAAACTCTTCTCTCATAATTTGGATTCCCATTGTCTCTTAATGGGATTATTGCAACAATCTAACTGGTTTTCCTTACTCTAGCCTTTTCCATCTCAAATCCACCTTCCATATAGCCAAAAAATCTAACCAAAATACAAGTATGGTCACATCTCCCTTTCACTTAAAACTTGTCAATGATCAACTTTCCTCTATAGTATAAAATTCAAGTTCCTTAAAGTGATATAGAAGGCACTACGTGATTTGACCCAAGCTTATCTCTCCCCTCTCACCACTCCCTACGTTTCACTCTAGTACCGTCATTACTAAACAGACTGCAGTTTCTTGTGTAGTACTCTTCCTTTCCCCATCATTCCACTAACTCCTGTATGTCCTGTTGGCCTTAAAATGCAGGTCAGAGATGATATCCTCTAGGAAGTCATCATCATTGTGAAATATTTCATATAGGAGACTAATTGTCTGAAATAGTTTATAGGATGGACTCAGGAAGTAGTAAGTTCCCTTCAGTGCACAAGGAGGAATGTCCACTAGCCAGGTATAATTTAAAAGATTGGATTACCTGACTTTTATGATCCAATCCATCTCTAGGACTGTAGGATTCATTTTATCAGTGGAAAATTAAAGTCTGCTAACTCAAAAGACTTTTAGTTTAAAAAAATAAATTGTCCTTTCCACTAAGAGACAAAGAAAAAGTGTTTTTTTCTTATTTTTTAATGTCATACTCCTCTCTAATATATAAAATAACCAAAAGTAATACACAAATAAGATGCTTTAAAAACCAAGTTAATATTTAACATTTTAAAATATTCGAATACTTAAAAAATTTAAGTCTTATTTCTTATGTGTATAACAAGAGAATAGAAGATAATATGAAATTGGATCAGAACACTTGACAATTAATTGAACTTCACTTCCAATCAGACTAAAATAAGTATTCATGACTAATTCATGTAAACTTATAGTTTATAAGAACATAATATGATTTTAAGACTTACTAATTAAAAATGGCAACAGAATAAAAGTAATCAAAATAAGAGAATTATTCCATAGGTGGGACATGAACAAAGAAAATTATCCAACTAGACACACCAGAATACCATTAGGGAGAAAGGACGTTCTAACTAGACAAACACGGCTTTATATAAGTATAAGATTATAAAACTTGTGTGCCCTAAGGGTACCAGTCCATTAATATTCAGATCAAATCTTGTTATTTCAGTATACAAAGAGAATTTAAAAACACTGAACAGATGTTATCATTTTTTATTAGGATTAGGAGTTTACATAGAAAATGTTTGTGATTCACTAAGTTTGACAGAAATCAATAATTAAAAATTAAAATATCTCATTTGATACTAAAACTATGTAATTACAAACAATATGTAATTCAAAAGAGGTTCTAGAAAGGAAAATAAAACAATGGTTACAAACTTAGCAAAAATAATAGCATTTTCAAATCTAGAGTTGAATGTCAATTTCAAAAGTGTATGTAGTATAATAAATTTTTAGTAAGATATGTATTTATTAAACAAACATGTTAATATAAAATATTCTCCGCAGGGAAAAAAAAAGTGACAAACCTTCCATTTTATTGATAAAATCCAAATACTATATTTTACTATTGTAAATAGCTCTTTCCATTAGACTATCCTTAGGATTAATTCACTTAAATTGTTTAATATTGCTCAGGATGAAAAAAAACATTGATTTCAAAAGGAAACAGAAGATACTCATTTATTACTATCAATTATTTATCCTTTTAAAGAGCAACTAGCAATTGAATGATAAGAATATTAAATTAACATTACATTTTAGCTTGTAGCACAAGATAAGATTTAGCACCATACTTAATTACTGCATACGCATTGTAATATCCCATTACGCTGATGAAATCAATTTGTTCTTTGTTTTCTAAATATGTACTAAGTAAAATAATATTAAATAGCATCTTAAGGTCAAAACCCATTTAAAAAGTAAAAGTAAATAAAATACTTTCATACATAGTATATAGGCTGTTATCACAACTTTGCATTTTGAAATGGACAATAGAAAATATAGCTCCCTATTGTTAAAAATTAATATCATCACTCATTATTAAATTTTTACACCATCATCATTATAGTGATACCAGTTTTTAAAAATAATAGTTAACACTTTTAAAGTAGGGTTTCATTTACCATCAGGCATTATACTGATCAAACTACAAAGGAAAGTTTAAATAGTCAAGACTAATCCCCTGAAGGCTGATTCATGGTTTCAAGAAATCCTGTTCAGTCACAAGGTTTGGACACCAGCTCCCTGATCACAGGTGGGGTAGAAGGGAAAGGAGGGTCTGGTTCTCCCACAACAGTAAATACTGAGAAGGCAAAACAGGCCAGAGGCCAAAATTCTGCCATGTCATCCACATTTCCAATATTCCTATAATCTGTATCCACGTATTGAAGTCTCTCTCTTTGATTCCTTTCTTCTCTCCAGAACTTGGTTTTCATTCATAGCTTCCTACAAGTCCTCTAACTGTTTCAGACCATTTCTTATACTTGAAAACTTGCTAATTTCTCTATCCATTTCAATTATAGGTTTACTAATTTAAAAAAAAAAAAAAAACTGAACTCAAGTGATAAGAAATTGAGGGCTCCAGCCAACCACTAGCACCAAAATGCCATCCATTTGAGGGAGTCATCATGGAAGAAAGGTTTCCAGTCAAGCCCTCTCATGATCGTAGCCCTGGACAACATGTGGACAGCAACCTGATGAGACAGGCCACGGCAGAACCAGCCAAGCTGCTCCCAAATCCCTCACCAGAATAACCATGTGAGATCACTAATGTGTGTTGTTACAAACCTCTGAATTTGGGAAAATTTTGTTACATAGCAATAAATAACTCTAGGCTCTATAATTATTCTGAAAGCTAATAGGAGCCACTTGAGAATCTGAAGATGGAAATAACAAATTCTAACATTATATACAATTTTATAAGAAAAGGTCTGAGACTACAAAGCAGAAATAAAGTATAATATTTATAGTGTAAATGGTTACTTTACATTAATAAAATATTTGACCTTATGATAACAGAGCAAAAGAACCTTTATGAAAATAACCTTCATAGCATGAAAGCCTCGAAATAATTGAATAATTTTAAAGGGTAACCTTTGTGTAATAAATGTCACTGATGATATTTTACTCTGATTTCTACTATAATTCACATATGTCACATTTTTACCATATTTTATATGCTTTTAGGCAGAGTTTTGATGCTTCCAATAACAATAAAATAATAGATATGAGTTATTTTAGAAGATCAGCATCTACACAAATGGAACAAATAACAATGCATTATATTTTAAATGTTAAGGTTCTTCCATCTTTAAACATGTAGGCAATAGTGCTTCCAAATTTTAATCTATTGAGATTCATAACTTATTTAATATATAAAAAGAATAAACAAACAAAACAAATAAGGAGCCACGCCACTCTCTGGATGACCAACAAAATGCATTTATAGAAAAGAGATAAAGATAAATAGCCCAGTAGAATTCACAGTACCATTTTCGCTTGAAATCCTGCTTCTACTGAATCCACTATTTTATTTAGTTCTTATTAAACCCATACTCATATAGTGTCATGGTCTTCTAGGCTGCATTAAGTATTCTGTTAATGAGCAGGTTATATAATCATTATCCTAACCTTTGATGGCTATACTTTAATATTTATGTAGTATAAATTGCTTTCCCATCTTCAACATCACAACTGTATCTCTCTATGATTTAATCACTGTTGAATATTACTGGCATTTGTTTTTCCATACATAAGTGCATAAAAATATCTGTGGTTAGAATACTGGCATATTTCTCAATACTTTTAATTCAAAGAACTGTCTGTCCTCAATGCAGTTACATGACTACACAAAATGAAATAGAATATTTTTATAGTATACTAATTCAAAATTATGACAGAAAAAAAATTTTATATTTAATGAAGTATGCAAAGCAGCAACTTCCAAGAGATTAGTAAGAAAATTGTTCCAAATATAATCTCATTTGAATTATCCTCTTGTACATTCTCCTTTGTGGTGAAGAATATTGACATTGTAACAGGCTAGATGTGGTTTATCGTGAACACAGTAAGATGAAATACAGATCTCCATGGTAGAAGCACACTGGAAATCAGTGTCACAACTGTGAAACTGCCAATGGATGATCAGGTGCTACCCTAGTTTTCAAATATAAAAAAAATAGTTTTTAGATAGAAGTTAAATGCAAAGCATTGTGTGATATCTCAACTGTTTTTTTATTAAATATGTTGAGATAAATCCATTACAACGAGTCATGCCATTTTTTTTTTAATCGTCAGATTATCACAGAGGTTTACCACTGCTAGGAGGAATGGTTAGTCCCTAGTCCAGGTTGTTTCCTACCAGATAGAGAATATCCCATCAGCTATAGCACTCCTAAGCAATCTCCATTTCTGGGGGAAATGACTTATACAATTGATCATTCTGGAAGAAAATTGGTGTGTCACTTAGCATTTTTTCTCTAAAGACCAAGTCTCTGCTGGAAGGCACCCCAAATTCTGCTCTGCTTCTCTGCATGAGATGCGTCAGTATAGTTCTGCCAGCAGCTGGGGAAGCCTGCTTCATTCTGGAGTTTAGTATTAAGAAGTCCCCTTGCCTGCAGATAGAAGCCACATTCTCACCACAGTTTTCCACAATAGAGGTAATGTTTCAGTCACCATATGCTTTATTTCTGTCTTATTTCTTAATTTACTCAAAGCAGGCAGAGAAGAGAGATGTTTCTTATTGGGCCTTTTAAGGACTTAAAAACATCAGTGATGACAACAACCAAACTTCCTACAGAAAGACAAACTACAACCACTTAGACACCAACTAGCATTTTCATGTGCTTCAACTTTTATACTTACGCAAAGTACCTAGACTGTTTGAAGTCACAATAAAGCAATTGCAATAAAATAGGCAAACCTAAGTTAACAAACTAACATGGCTTGACCAAGAAAACTGCAAAGTGAAGGTGATTTTCAGACCAAGTAGAACATAATAACAAATAAGATGATATCATGGTAACATAAATTCACCAAATTAATTGCCTTATTGTAATGCCGTTGTCTTACAAAATCACACAGATATTTAAATTGTTAAGCATAATTAAACCAAAAGCATAAATGAGAAGTAAGAAAAGTGTCACAGAAAAACAGGAACTGCTATAGGATTCAAATGAGAAAAGATCACATTATTTTAACAGAATCAATAAACTTATTAGATAAAAGATGAAAAAGTGGTCAGGTTTATTATAACTGGAGCCAAGATTCCAGTTATGGAGGACAACATGAGTAAAAGTGTAAATGTGGAAAGTATACTATTGCTCAAGAAATAACAAAAAGCGAACAGTGCAACCAAGTGTAAGATACAAGGAGCAGACTACAGGAGTGAAAAGCAGAGGTAAATTGGGGTCAGATTGCAGAAGACATCAAATATCTCGCTAAATATTATACTTAATTTTGAATATAATGAATAATTAAGTTTCCAAACAGAAGGCTGTCTCTGCATTTTGCTTTAGAAGGTAACTTTATACAAAGTTACCCACACTGTAAAGAATGAACTATAAAATGCTAATGAAATATTAGCATTTTAGTAAAAAGCACTCAAGTTTTAAAATGATATGATGGCAAAAGGAGTAAAAAGTGAGGGGGAAGAAGACATACAAAGATATTTAAGGAATAAAATCTATAAAATTTGGTAACTGATAGCCTACTGAGTATAAGGGAGAGAGAGGTCGGAGAATGGATCCAGCATTTCAAACTCAGGAAAATGAGAAACGGTAATGGCAGTAACAGAAAAGGGGAAGATGCAGAGATTGACTGCTGGGGTGGGGATGCTGTGAAGAGAAAGAATCATAGCCTGAATCTGGAGTTCCCATAAAATATCAAAATGGAGAGGTCCTAAGAGAAATGGAAATATTATGAGTGTGTTGGACCAAGAGATATAAACTTGCCTGCATCAACCTAGAGCTAATCAGTAAATTCTTAAGAGCAAATAAAGTCACCAAAAGAGAGAGTTAAAATGAGAAAAAAAGAGAAGGGGATAGAGAGAAAAGCTAGAGACACACACCAGAGTTTCTGAACTACAGAAGTAGCTATCTCACAAGGTTCACTTACTACTTGAAGAAAACTGGAAGTTAAAGAACCAGTAAAACAGAAGACCAAAAAAGAAGCAGAGTGATATAGTAGATAATGTTTATCATGAAAATTAGATAAGAAAATTTCAATTACAGTTAACTATCAATTTACACAGAGATTTAAGTCAATAAAGATAGAAAAGAGGATTTGGTGTGTGGATGGTCAACTGAGATTGAAGAAACCATTTTCAGAAGCATTATGAGAATGTTAAAGTGTTTTAAGTCCTGATTAAGACAGACTGCTGTGGAACTCAGTAAACTGTAAGATAATTCCTAGTTTTCAGGAGGCAGGCACAGAGCCAAGGGCAACAAGACCCACTTGAGGTATTGTACTAAGCAAACATTGAATTAGTTTTGAAAGAAGGAAAATAGTAAAGAAGGAAGACAGGGAGGGAGAGAGTCAAGAGGGAATGAGGGTGGAAGAAAGTGAATTTGAAGAAAAGGTTTAGAGCCCAGGAAGCATTTATCTTGAAAAATAAAATCGGAAGTAGCTTCTAACTAACTAACTACTCAGTTATGCAAAGCTGTCCAAAAGGATTGTCATGGTGAAATAACCTTTTGCTTAGGCAGTGATTAATTCTCAAATGAGGTTAGTACTGAAAATTTTGCTGTTAACCTTTGTAAGAATTTGATGATAAGTTCAAAAAGAGAAGTCAAAAATGTATTCAAAATCCCTGCAAGAGATATTCTAAAAATGGAACAACAAAAAAAATCATCGCTGATAATGTAAAACTTACCATCAGTTTTAGCTAGACTATACCAGATGGAGCCTGCATAGACAAAAAGGGCACTGTCGCAAATCAAAAAAAAGAAAAAGAAATGTTCCAGGAGAGGACAGAATGATGTCCCTTGTAACAGCCATTGTCACAGCACTTGCCGGGAGTTCTGTGGCAGCATGTAGGCAACATTTTGTCAAATACTGTGAGTGTGTCTGACAGTTATGTTCCATCACAGGCTGTGTCCTTGATGATAAGAGTGTTCTTGTGGAGCTGAAACAGAAATTGAAGGATTTTTCTACCCTCTAGAGAAGAGCACAAAGATATAAATCTATGAAACTCATGAGAATGACTCAGTGCCACAGACCAGGCAAATGGAATAGAGAACAGAACAGAAACTACAGATCAGAACGGAAATCTAAATCAACCTAAACCAGCCAATGTCTGACATTACAGGCAAAGTCTATATAACTAGATGATAGGACAAGGGCATTGCTGAGATCATTTGCTCCAGCTCCAACGTTCTATGAGTTCATAAATTCTCATAAAAATTTTTGGTTTATGCCTGATAAAAAATCTAAAATAAACCTAAAATTTGAATGTAGTTCCATGTCATGGTTAGCACATCTGCTTTACATGCAGAAGGTCCTGAGTTCATGCCCCAGTGGAGCCACAGTCCATGGTCTATGGCCATGCCACCCTGAACAAGCCCAATGTCTGATCTTGGAAGCTAAACAGTCAGGCCTGGTTCATACTTGGAAGGGAGACCACCTAGAAAGACCAAGTGCTGTAGGCATAAATAATAATTTAAAAAAACCCTAAAATTCAAAATGAATAAAATGAATAAAACTGGTTTGAAAATTCAGGTGAGAATTATGAACTTCCTGGTTTTTATTTTAGCTCTGAAACTTTAAAAAATAAATAAATGAAGCTAAAAAGCTATGCACATGTTTATAATAAGCAAAATGAGTAAGGGCTCAGGAGACAGACAACCAAAGTTTAGACACTGCCCATTGAGGCAGCCTAGAGCCAGTCATGTACACTCTCTCTGCCTTTAGTTCTTCATATGCCAAATGAGGGTAATAGTATTAACCACGTCAAAGACTATTGTTAGGATTACACTGCTAGGATTACTCACGTGCCTGACACATGGTATGTGCACTAAAGGTGAATTGTTATTATTATTATCATTATCATTAATCTCTGTATAAATAAATCAGATTTGATCTCTGCTTACGAGTCATCACATCTACAGCTAGGCAAAGAAGTTCTTAACTAAATGGTGTCAGATAATCTGGATATGCTCTAGGAGGTTGCAAAGTTAATATGGAAAAAAGGACAGAGCACTGGGAGGAATAGCAGAGGGGAGTGAAGACTGTAACTAACATCAGAGAAGAAGCCTACAACCACTTAAAGCCAATAGGAAATCAAAAAGAGCCAGAAGCTTTGTCTGCCTGGTTTACGGTTTAGCCCCTTCAACCGTAAGAATTAGATGAGTCCTGTGATGGAGGAAGAAAGCTGCAATAAATAACTTTTGATGTTTTAGTCCTGTTTGCTGAACAGAGAGCGCCATCAGGATCCAGGAGTTGCATATTCCAGCAGCAGTAATGCAATGACACTTCATGGGCTTTCTGACAAAGATTTATGGACTAAGATGTTCACATAGGAGTGATGTAAACAGTAAAATAAAGGCAGCACCCTATGAATACCCTATATATTCAACCAAATATCATGGTGCAATAGGTGAAAAAATCATGCAGACATTAGAATGTATTTACAAATGACATTAAATGACCTGAAGGAGTTATAATAAATATTGAATACACAGTATAAGTTCATGTTTTATAAATTCATATTCTTAAGAAAACATCAAAATATTAACAGTGGTAGTCTCTAGATGGCGGGATTGCAAGAGAATTTTTCTTCTTTGATCCTTGCTACATTTTCTAAATTCTACACGATGTTCTTGATTTAGTTTAATAATTTAAGCAATAATTTTTAAGAAAACAAACATTAGTTTGACTGTCATTAAGTCACAGGAAACATTTGCTGTGAAGAGCAAACAGCTGAAACAGGGAATCCCGCCCCTCTCTACTTTCTATTTCCCACTCCATGCTTTCCTTCTTCTGATGGCCAGAGAAACCAGCATTAACAGGTTGCACGAAAATATAGCTGGGAAGAGAAGAATGAGTAAGCAGTCGCTATGAATTTATCTTCCCCTTTTTTCTTACCCAGTGCTCACCCTCTCCCTGCCACTATTTACCATAATGGCCCCCGCAGTACCTTCTCTAGATTAAATAGGAGAGTCCTTAAACTACTGTTGGCAGTAGTACAGGAGGGGGAACAGTAAAGTCTGCAGTAGTAACAGTGAAACATAGTCACATTCTCCCACTAAATTAAAAGAACAAAGTCTTTCCTTACCCTCACCCCTTGTCCCCTATATAACATTATATACTCAGTAAACACTACTGAATTATTTTCCTCTTTTCTCCTTCCATCCATCCTTCCTGCCTGCCTTCCTTCCTTCTTTCCTTCCTTCCTTCCTTCCTTCCTTCCTTCCTTCCTTCCTTCCTCCCTTCCTCCCTTCCTTGCCTTCTTCCTTCCTTAATAATAGACGTGAACCATCCCTTAGGCCTTAGCTGAGCAGTCCTCTAAATCAGCTGATTCTAGGGCTAGCAGATAGCCATTATCCTGGAACTAAGGTACAATGAAACTTGTTATGACCAAGCAAGAGTGTTTAGCTATGCAAAGCAGGTCACTGAAAAAGATGTAGAATACTTTGCATAAAGAGCACAAAGATTTGAAGTTAGAGTGACTTATCAGGTGGACTCACAATATCAAGTGGCAAAGGAGGGTAATGAAACTCTAGAAATAAAGTTACCTCGAGGGGAAGAGAGCTATGGCTGATGAACGAGGCTTAAAAGACCTACCTGGCTTTTACAATATTCTCTTCTTCAATCCCAGAACATGGACGTATTTTAATTTGTTCGGACTACTTTGTGTGTGTGTGCGTGTGTGTGTGTGTGTGTGTGTGTGTGTGTGTGTGTGTGTGAGTCAATAAAGGTTTATATTATTAAAAAAAAAAAATTGTTCAGGCTCCATAGAAGAGGGCTGATTTTGGTCTGTCCTCTATTTCCAGCCACTGGGCACAGTACTTGGACCATAGGGGACAATGGCTATTCATGGCTGCTTCACACTTAAAGGGGAGTCTAAGTGTGAAGCAGCCAAGAAGGAGATATTAGACATTCTAATATGTAGACTTATAATTAGTTTTAATTAAATTTGCTTGGGGATGGGGGCTGAACTTAAAACCAGTATTAAAGAGTGATACATGACTGTCATCTATGAACAAAGCCAAATACGATGAAATCTATTCTCTGAAGCTTCCAGCTTCCTCTCCCATTGGTCCCAAAGTTTCCATATACCCAAATGCTTTTTAAACAACTCATCACTCAATACTGACAGGGTGTGGAGAAGAGGAAATGACAGTAACATTGTTCAGACATCAGCATTTTGCCCTTGGCGTAGAAGTCAGCCAGACCACCTTTTAAAAGTATAAACTGCTGAGGTTCTTGGGTAGACGAAGAGAAGGAAATGCCAAGAAGGAGATATTAGACATTCTAATATGTAGACTTATAATTAGTTTTAATTAAATTTGCTTGGGGATGGGGGCTGAACTTAAAACCATCATTTCAAAGCTTTCTCTGCAAAACTTAGAGAAATAGAAATCTTGAGGACACACACAAGCATGCATGCACTCAAAAAAAAAAAAGCAGACCTTTTGATAGGCAAATATTGAAGCAAATGCTATTCTGGGATGAAGAAACTGGGACAATAAGAGACTCAACTGACTGGCATAATGATGTAAAGAAGTTGTTTTCCTGAGATAGAGAAACTACTAGTTGTATGATTGTTTTTTCTTCTTCAGATGGGTAGAGAACCACAGAGATGGAAGCCAAGGCACTCACCTAGGGGTGACAAATGATCAACTGATACAAAAGAGCTGGTTGGAATTTAGGAAGAAAGACTTCCTTGTAAAAGGTCATGGTGAAAACTATAGAATTGGTGATATCAAATCCATTTTAACATTTATGCTATCGGTTGTCTAATACCCTCATATAATCTTCAGGCCTAAGGCATAGGTTAACATGTGCAGATTGAACTGAAATGTAAACATTTTCCTGGACTGGGTTGATTTTTCTTTCTATTGTGGAGGAGATGAGGTGGCAACTCAAAATCACGTCTGTCAACAGGCCCCTCTGATGCAAACACAATCTGCTGTGCCATTTGGATTTAGAATAGAATAATGCCTTATCCATCTAGTAGTGTTTTTCCCCCAATAATTTCAATGCCTGTTTCACTGACATGTGAAAGAAACAGTTTCCTATTCTTTTAAAAACCTACTGTTTACATTATAAAATGGTTGCAACTAATTCAAGGTATACTAAGAAATTCCCATTTGAAAGGGTAAGATATAAGTTAAGATGTAATTTAAAACACTAACAACAAAAAATAAGTAAAAAGTTGTTTGAGGAAATAAAATTTATTTTAGTGAATTTATAAATAATCTAGTGTATTTTATGATTATGAAACAATTTTTAGAAATCATTCTTTTTAATCTGTGAAGATGCTAAGTAGCTTAGGCAAACTGATCTCAGAAAAAATCAAAATGCCTCTTTTCTTAAATACATTATCTGGCAAAGTGGCCATGCATTCACTTAAAACACAATACTCTATGAATTCATGATCATTAAATATGATAGTGACAGAAGTTAAAGAATTGGGCTTTGTTTCATTTTGTGAAAGAAAAAGTTAAGATGTAAGAATGATGGTATTTGAGTACATAAAGGAGTCATTGAGGCAGAATTAAACACTTGCTTAACCACTCTAGATGGTAAGAAAATTAGAAACGACAGGATTCCTGTTCTAAGAGGTAAGATAACCAGATAATCATGGCTAGGCATATAAGTGGATCAGGCTGAGCTCAGCTGCCAGATAAACAGCCTTGCGTGAAGAAAAAGAGTCCACTGAGGGAAACTTTTAAAAAAGAAAAAAGTATTGCTATGTCAGATATTTTTGCATTTTTTCTAATGTCAGGGCTCTCCAAAAGCTCACATCTCAAGCTATAAATGTTCCCCTATCACTACCCCCTTCATCTTGTCTTTATCTAAAAAGGAACTAGCCAACTTCAGTCGATCATACTTTACAAGTGTTATAACAACTTTAAATGAAATTAAATGGAGATTATTACTTCAACACTTGAAAATCATTCTAATAAAATTTTCTGCTACTCCAATAATCTCATTTAAGAAAAGTGAGATGACTCATTCTGATGTCTTCGAGGCTAATATGTATTTTCCTCTATTCTATATTCTATAACTTCTGCTTGTACTCAATTGACCTCATGTCCTCAACTCTCAATTACTTAGAAAAGTTCTTAATAAAACACCAGCAGAAGCAGTAATTATTAGTGCTTAGTGACCTTTTCCCATCCAGCACTAGAGAAACCAGATTTTTCTTTTCATAATTTCATGATATCCACTCTTCTTAACTTGTAGCCAAAAAAAAACAGTACTTATTCTGAAAATTACCTGCCAAGTAGCACCAAGAAAGGGCTGATAAGTATTATATTCTTGTTCCAAATGTAACAGGACTCTACAAAATCAAGTACAATTTAGACCTTAAAACTGGCAAGAACCAAGGTACTAATGTCACAGTTTAAAAATTCCATTAATATCTCATGAGTTTTCTAGAAAAGGTCAACCAGGAAATCAAGGTCTTCAATCCTTTAGTAGAAATAATTTATTGGTAGCATTTGTTTTTCTATTCAAAAATACTGTTACATATTTATCCTTGCTAAGCTACCATTAGGTTCTAATCATTTATCCAGTTTTTCAAGATGATACTTAAATTTTATTTTCCAAAGTGTACGCTATTAATTTCATTTTATGTCATTTGAGTAATTACTGGCTTATTCTCTAATTTATCAACTTAATAGAAGTGTTAAGTAGCACTAAATCTAGGACCAATTCCCCTGAGTCACCATTATCCCTCTAACTTCTAAAACATTGATAGTCACCTTTGGATGATACTACTATGGTCTATCTGGTTCCAGTACCTTCCTATCCCCATGCCTTCTCTCTGCACAGTGGAAGCCACTTAATCTCTCCTGGATGCTGAGTCTTATCTCAGGATTTGGATCAATAGCACCCTTATGAGAAGGAAATTTTAGTACAATATAGAGCACTTGATATCAAGTCAACCTTGCTATTAGTCCAACTCTGATAACTGATCCTTTGGCAAAGTTTTAACAACTAGGCTTCTGCCTGTTCCTGAAACCAAGTCTCATTGATTCTCTAGGTGTGGTAACTTGGCCTCTTGCTCACTTCCCTCTCTGCCTGGTTCTCTGTGCTAAAAACAACAACAACAACAACAACAACAAATTATTATACCTGCTCTCTGCATACCACAAAGTACCTTCCGGAATGTATTTTCCACACAATGTCTGTAGTAATGTCCTGATTCCAGATCCCATATCATCTTCAACCTCCTATAGACTCAAGAGCATGTCTAGTACTAAGTTCCAGATCCCCAAATCCTCCTCTATTCCAATGGAGTAATAAACAACCATGCTTAATTCTGTCTCAAGATGTGAACAACCAGTTATAAACCATCGATGGAATGCATAATTGATCAAAAAAGATTTTTGATAGATTTATAAACTTATGTAAGTTGAGTACTCAATAGTCTTATCAAAGCCATGAAATGTTAACATTACCATTTTATCTCTATAATATGACCTCATTATCACCACATAACAGAGAAAAAAGTATGTTATATAATGTCATAAAAAATGATAGAATATGCCTGAATTCTAAATCCCATTTTCTCCTAGGCTCCCTAACAAAATGAGTAGGCAAAAGAGTTAATAATTTTATGAGATATGTACACTTTTTTTTCCATTTTGAAACATAAATCTAAAATATATCTTCAGATGCTTCACCAATTCTCCATAAGTCATTCCAAAAGGTAAGTTAGTAGCTCTGTGACTGTCCTGCTCTCTCATTTTATACACTAATAAAATTTATTTCATAATTTTCTTGGTGAGGTAGATGCAAATAAGTTAAAGAGAGCCAAATGAATTATATATTTTTGAAAAAAAAGATATTTGAAGAAAAGAAATTCATATGTTACTGGTAGAAATGTATCATTATTTTCAGAAAGCCACTGTACAATTTGTTTCCAGAACTTTTTAAAAAGTTAATTTATTTGACCCAATTATTTTCTCTCTAGGAGTATACCCTAATAAACAATGCAGACATTTAGACAAAGATTTATACACAAAGATGTTCCATTAATGTAAAAAGAATACATGAACTAGGTAAACAATGAAAAATTATAGAATATCTATATGATGAGAAACTATATAATCTTTAAAAATTATGTTATCATATACTTAATGAAATGGGAAAATCCAGAAACAAAATTGTATTCTGGTTAGTCAAGAGTGGTGGAATAGCAGGCAATTTTAATTTTATTTTTCATACGTTTATATATATCTATATATTTTTATATTATCTATCTCTATGCACATACATTTTAGATAGATGACTGATAGATTAGCTAGATGATAGATGATAGATGATAGATAGATAGATAGACAGACAGACAGATTTCTATCTCTATATCTCTCATTTGGTTGTATAGTTTGAAAATGTTTTATATTAAGCATGTATTGCTTTTAAAATAATCTGAAGAAAAAAGAATTAGTGAAAATGTAGAATAATTTAAAAGCATGAGAATATCTTCAAGTTTAATAAAGGATCTAACTGATTTCTCTTTTTAATTCCTTAATAAATTAACAGAGGTGATTTCCCAAAAGAGTTGTACTCAATACTCCAACTTCTTAATTTACTTCTATTGGCTGCCCCTATAGTTAGAACACTGTCCCAGTAGACTTCTAAGGTAGATAGATATTAAAGAAGAGGACAGCAAACAAACAAATATACCAAAAACAATTTATCTAAGTACCTAATTCAAATGTAATATGCTGAGGCAAACTCCAGTGTAGTCTAATCCCAGCAGTGGATTTTTACCACTATTAAGGGAATCAGATACTTTGAGAATAAATCGAGAAAACTGGAGATGAGCTCCAAATTTCAAAACAAAAACTCACCTTCAATTCTTACCAAATCAGTTAAACACAAAGGGATTAGTATAAACACTTACTGAATGATACAATTTTGACCTTCTTTATATTAATATATATGTGATAATTACATAAGTATATATGAATTCTTATTATAAATCTCTTCAGAGATTAGAAAGGCAGTTTATACAAGGTCATGGATCTATGTAATGGCAAATCCAGCTCTGAATGTCTCTAAATCTCATTTTCTTTCTATTGCACTACTTAGGACTAAAGATGCTGCTAAATCAAGACAGAACAATTAAAGAGAATATATGCAAAATATCTTGCACTGTGCTGAGTGCTAAGCAAATGCTCAATGAATGATAGTTGTGTTTATAATTGGTGGAATTCATTGTACATTTTTTCACATTCTCAGATCAAAAGGAATTAAAATATGGAGAAAATACACCTAAAATGAATTTCCAAGGTCTTCTGATAATTAAATCGGCTTTTTAAGAAAACAAAGTACAATTTCCCACATGATTCCAATATGCCGAATTCACAAAGTGATAAATTTCTGTTTTTTCAGAATGATCAAGAAATGAGGCTGCTCAGCATTGCTACTTCAAAATGCATATATGGACTACCAGTGTCTTACACTGCACACAGTAAAAGCCCCTAAAATATACTGAAAATTAGTGTATCTTTTTGATAATCCAGAAGAGAATTCAAAATCTTTCACAAATTATGAACACAAAATGTCAAAGTGGTCTTGACAGAGAAGATATTAAGTAAATCGTGCTCTAGATAAAACAACTTTTACTTCATGCCTTACAAAGCTCACTGCTATTAGGATGCCTTAAATTAGAGCTAAGGGAAATATTTTAGGTTTTCTAATTAAACATATTCAAGACCAGACTTCAAGCAATATGAGTCTAAACAAAACAGCAATAATCATCAGCTGCTTTCATGTGGTTGAACTAGAACTTGTATTGAATGCTCAGCAGTCTGAAAAATTCTTGTATGGGGACAGGGGCTTCATTCTCAAGATCTTTTAGATCTTGCCATAATGCTTGGTTATCTCCTATCACATATACCTAATAGATACCCATTGACTGATAGCTGCTCCATGCCAAGTGGAAGATGACTGCTGTCTTCTTCAGCTGGAGTAAAACTCTGGATGTTCTCAAATTAGTCAGGTTATTTTGCCAACTACTTCTAAGGCCACCTTTGTCTTAAAGCTAATCCTACTTTCTGTAGATTTCCTCAGACTCTGATTCTATTACAAACGCTAACAAATCAGTTTAGAACTTGAATTTCAAGACAAGTGTTATGTAAGAGAAGCGATCTGTGCTGGACATTGTGAAGTAAGTTATTCAACACCAACATCACACGGTGCTCTCACCCATTTAAGGGACACTATATTAGGTCAACAAGATCAACTCGCTCCTGAGACTTTGGAGTCACTATTTTCCTGCATCTTAGATGTCTAAAATGGATTACAGATGAGATGAAAACAGTCTTCCATCCCACAGCCAAATCAAGGCCAGGTCTAGAAATGTGAGGTTCAAGTAAGTTCTACTATTACTAATCATTACTCAAGTAGGGTCTATTATTACTCATTATTAATTATAATATATCCTGAAAGTCTAGCTTGACACTGAAAATACCCAGAAAAGTCTAAAAACATTACAGCTATATTACCAAGAAAAAAATAACACCATTAAGAGAAAATTTAAAAGTCACAAGGACTCAGAGTCATTAGATTAAAATGAGAAAGTACTTCAAAAATTACCCAGTAGCTATATGAACTCACGTGGAGGGAATGGTAAAGAATTCTGTTTTAAATTTTTTTAAGTTTCAGATGTTATGTCAATAAGTAAACAGAAGAATTTAGGAGAGAATTCAAAGCTATGAAGGTGTGTGTGTGTGTGTGTGTGTGTGTGTGTGTGTGTGTGTGTGTGTGTGTAATGTATTTAATAGTCACCTTTATAGAAATGATGGTCAATCATTTGGACAAAGGAAATAAAGACTAAGAGCAAAACCTTGGAGAAAACCCATATTTAGAAGGATTTAAAACATAAAAGGCAAGCACAGAAGAAACTGTCAGGTGAGAAAGAAATTGAAATAATTTGTACCTTAAAAGCCAAGAGAAATAAACATTTTGAGAATACAGTTCTGAGCAATGGTTTAAAAATATAATGAGAGATTGAGGAAGATGTGGACTGCAATTACACTTCTGGGTATTTATCCAAAAACAAAAACACTAGTTCATAAAGATCTATGCACCCCATGTTTGCAGTAGCACTACTCACAATAGCCAAGATGTGGAAGCAACCTAAGCGCCCATCAATAGATGACTGGATAAAGAACTTATAGTACATGCATACAATGGAATATTATGCAGCTATTTTTAAAAATGGAAATCTTACCATTTTCAATGACATGGATGGGCCTAGAGGGTATTATGCTGAGTGAAACAGACAGATGAAGATAAATACTACATGATTTCACTTATATGTAGAATCTAAGAAACAAAAGAAACGAACACTAAATAAAAACAGACTCACAGATACATAGAACAAACGTGATTGCCAGAAGGGAGGGCAATTAGAGGCTGGGTGCAAAAGGTGAAAGGATGAAGAAGTACAAATTAATAGTTATAAAACAGTCTCGGGGATTTAGAATACAGCATAGGGTATACAATGTAATGGTTGTGTGTAATGCCAGATAGGTGCTAGAGTAATCAGGGGGGTCACTTCATGGATTGTATAAATGTCTAACTTTTTAAATCTTAAAACAAATAAACAAACGAATGAATTATAAAAAATAAATATCCAATACCTTTAACTAATCAACCCATTCAATTTAGTAGATATTTAATAATTATTTGTTGAACTGAGTTATTTTTTCATTTTGGCATATGTTTTCTAAGAATATTGCCAAGTAAATTCTGTTCAAGAAACAGGCATTGAAAATCTGTGATGTGTAAAACAACAGATTGGACACAAGAAATAAAAAGATGAACCGGCCACCATTCTCTCCTCAAAGAATTTACAATCTAATAAAGGATATAAAACATCTATACAAACACACATAACACCAAGGAACACTGTGAAAACAGAAATGTGAGTAAAGCATGGTAGTTTGATAGCTGTCTCCAAGATGGCTGCCATTAATGTCTTTCTTCTCTGTATGTCCATGTTATTCTCCTGGCAAAAAAAAATGAAGACCTTTCCCCCACTTTCTTAATTCTGGACTGGTCTGTGATTTCAGTGATCAATAGAGTATGATGAAAGTAATGTGTGCCAGTTCCAGACCCAACCTTTAAGAGGATGAGCAGCTTCTGTTTTGGTCTCTTAGAGGCCTCAGCCTTCATATAAGAGTTTCTCTGACAGCTGTGAGGAACCAAAGCCCTGAAGGATGAGGTACTATGTGGAGTTGGAGACAGGCCAAGAAGCATTGAGGTGCCAAACTTGTGAGTGAAGAAGCCATCTTAGAAATGAATCCTCCAGCCTTTGCTACCCGAGCTGATGACAGATCAGGTCAATGACATAACTGAGCCCTTCCTGCATTTTTGACCCTCAAAATCATGAAGACAACAAAATTGCTATTTTAAACCAGAAAGTTTGTGTTATATTTTTAGGGAGAGACAGAAAAAGTGAACTATATGGAACCACAGAAGAAAAATTAATTTCAAAGTAGAAAATAGGGAAGTATCCATGGAAAAGGGGTTTTGAAGAGGTGGCATTTGGATACAAAGAATAGCTAAAGGAGATTACCATTTTTCACAAGGAGACTTGAATATAAAATAAATCATGGAGATGAGAAAATCTATCATATTTAAGTAATGGCCAGAGAGTTAAGCTGATTTAATTATAAAGTATATAAGAGGAAAATTTGAGGAATTTTTAGTGGGAGAAAAGTTGGTTCAAGATTGAAAATGTGTTGAAGAACTATATACTGTGGCCAACTGGGTGACTATAGTTCTTTAAAGTGTCATAATATCTTCTCATCTCTCCACTACTCCACCCTAGTCCAAGTCTTCATGCTATCTTAAAGTTTCTAGAATAGCATTAGATTTGTCTCTGTCCTTCCATTCATGCCTTCTTACCATTTGCCCTGGTTTTTGACACAACAACTAATATGATCATTTTAAAATATAAATTGGATTACATCACTTCCTGTTCAAAGTGCTTTAAGAAATTTCTTAGAATACTTAGAATAAAATTCAAACCTCTTAACATGGCTTCTGAAAAGAAGTCACATAATCTGGTTTCTAACTATTTCTCCAAAGTCATCTTTCACTCTCTATCTTCTACATTCCACTCCATCTAGACTAATCTTCTTGTTTCTGGAACTCCAAGCCCATTTCATCACTAGGCCTTTCACTTGCTATTCCCTCTGCCCAGATCCTTTCTTCAGTCTCTATTAAAATCTCTGGTGACCCTGTCTAAAATAGTGTCCACCTAATCCTGTTGCTCTTTATCTCATTAAACTGCTTTATTTTATTTCATAACATTGATTACCACCTGACATTGTAATACATATTATTTTTGCAAATTTATCTCCCATTCTAAATCGAAAGCAACACAAGACAGGAATTTCATCTATTTTGTTCACCACTGTATCTCCAGTATCTACTACACTACTCAATGCATAGTAGATGTCCAATAAATATGTCATTAAGGAATGAATATCAGAGCTACACTTTAGGAGAAGTAGGCATAAAAGCTAACATAGCAGACCTGAACTTCTATCTATAAAAAGTCCTGTTTGAAAACTTGGCCCTTGGCTGGCATTTGGGAGTTTAGATTTTGAAAGGGTACTCATCATTCTCTAACTAATAAGGCTGTCTCGCTACACCTAAACTGTATGTATAAATAACACAGCTTATTCTGAACAACTGCTTTCCTATTGGAAGTCTTGAATTTGGATACATGCTAGGAAAAAAACGTGCCTATATTATTAGCCCCTAATAAAAACTCTGGGTACTGAGTCTCTAATGAGCTTCCGTGATTGGAAGCATTTCACCTATGTTGTCGCAGCTTCTTGTAGGGGGAATTAAATGTGTCCTGTGTTCCTTCACTGGGAAAGGACTCTGGAAGTGTGTGGCTGGTTTTCCCAGGATTTTGCCCATGTACGTTTTCCATTGTTGATTTTGCTTTGCATCCTTTCTGCTGTGGCCTGGGAGTCCTCTGGGGGAATCATCAAAACAGGTTGGTCTTGGAGGCCTCGCTGCACAAGGAATATTTTACCAGCAGCTTATAATGTGCATTCAAAGACTGAAGTAATTATTGCCAAAGAGGCCAGTTAGAAAAGAGGCTACTGCATGGTCTAAGAACTAGGTAGGATGGTATTAACGCAAGCAAGAAGAGATAAATGTATGACTGCATTTTCTCAAGGAAGATTTTGTAAACTTTTAAGGTAAGACACTAGACGAGAAGAGGTTAAGGAATGAAGGAGAACTAGGGAAGATGAGACAGTAAATGCAGACTGCTCCAACAATGGAGGAAACAATTAAGAGAGTATGGTGGTTTTAGGGTAGCCTGATTATTATCTAATTATATAAGAATCATGGATATAAATATGCTTTTAGAAAGTAGGTAGAAAGCTTGATTCAAGAGGTATTTCCTAAAGGAAACACTAAGAGATAGGTTCAGGAATGGAACTGAGACGATGAATATGATGAATATAATTGTGATTTATTCTGCAAGCTCAATGAGGGCAGAGACCTTCGTGTGTTTTGTTCACTGGCAATATTCCAAGTACTGAACACAAAGTATGTACTCAACAAATACTCAACAAATGGTAAGGAAAAAAGAGGGGCAGAAGTACTATTTGGATTTAACTTTTCTGTATCGAGGTTTTTGT
Source organism: Cynopterus sphinx (assembly GCA_030015415.1). Taxonomy (NCBI): domain Eukaryota; kingdom Metazoa; phylum Chordata; class Mammalia; order Chiroptera; family Pteropodidae; genus Cynopterus; species Cynopterus sphinx. The sequence continues at coordinate 133,525,768 of CM057380.1, forward strand.
ATTACATTACAGAATCTCTTTTGCTTTACTCCTCTTCCACAGACTTGCCCCTGTAGAAGCTACCTCTGGCATATCAGCTATACTAAGATACACAGAGCCATCTTAGGAACCTTGGCCTACAAAATATAGCAGAGAGGACTCTGTAATCTCTGATGTGACCTTTACTGCAAAAGAAGCAAATGGTCTCACCTCCAGTAATAGAACCTACTCTTTAATTTCATATCCAATTTGCTTCCATACCGGGTCCATGCAATCTGCATTCCTTAAATAGACTGTTCTTTTCATAGTATTAAAGCTAATCCAGCCCTCAATCTGATCCCAAATGAGTGAAGAGCTACCTTCCAGGCCTCACAGTGAGAAGCAGCACATCGGAGCTGCTGGAATCAGAATGTTTGACTCTCCTACAGTAGAGGACCCTGTTCTGATATCCCATCTTTGCACTGGATAAAAGGCATGGTCACAAAGCAGACTAATCCCTAAGCAGACTGTAGTTGCACTTTTTAAAGAGCATTTTTGTTTAGTTTCTTGTAAAAGTTCCTGTATTTGCCACCAAAGGTTGCCTCCCATTTAATTTTTCATGATGCTATTTCTATTATCTGCAATAATTTGTTTTAATCAGTTTTATGTACATCGGAGGAAATAGCAGGAAGAAAAGTATATTCTTTATGCTTAGCCCATGCTAATCTTTACTCTCCCTAGGGAATAACTGTTTACAAGATCCCAAAAACATTTTCTGCTAGGAAATCTCCACTTGAGTACTAAATTCTAGCTTTGTCCGAAGGAGTAGTCCTGATTCCTGCTTTGGGAGACAGTGATAGCAGATACAGCCATTCAACCCGTCATTGAAAATAGGTTAGGCCCTTAACTCTCTATCAAAAGCAAAAGAACAGAAAGGAGGGAAGCTGCATCCTGTTCTCTTTGAAGCACTCACGTGTGGACAGCAAGCCTACACGGGTGTGGGCCACCTTGATCTCAAACCTCGTCCTTACAGAGCCCGCCTTGACTAGGTCCAATACACACAAAGCTGAATTGTTCATGTGAAAAGAGGCCATGTGGCCGCCCTGCTCTCAAGTGACTATTACTGCTACTAATCTATGAGGTGTTTTTTGGCTCACTGCCTCACTTTCAGAAACAGGATGGGGTAGGAAAACAAAAAGAATAGGAGTGGAGTAAGATATATGAAAGAGGGTTGAGAAGATTGGAAGATTCCACTTGAATAGATACTTCCCTTTCAAAAAAAAAAATGGTTGTCTATCAGAGAGGACATTGGGTCAAGATCACTTATCAAAAGTCTTCATTGCAGGCTGTGAAACAGAGATCTCTAGAAACGTTAGATAGAAAGAACTGAACAATAGTTGTCACTAAAACTAATAATTATAAATTTAAAAATTGACTTTGTGAGAAAGTGGGTTAAAATGTTTTTTATCCTATTGAGAATTTCTCTAATAAATATTTAACAGTAGTGCCACGTAATATCAAAGAGGGGTGTAAAAGTCTATTATCTTTTATTAATAAAAAATTCATGAAAGCCTTTTTATTAATAAGACAGATAGTAATAATATTTCCATGAGAATGAAACAATTATTTCAGCTCTTCATTCTTAATATGGGTAAATTTTGGCCACTTCTGCGAATGGAGAAGGCCATTCTTACTGTGTTTCCTCCCTATGGATAGACTTGGTTGGCTAGCTCTTTGGTTTTCATGGCTTTTTCCTGGTATTTGTGTTACGCTTTCACCACCAGAATGGCTTTTCATATTATTGTTAGGTTCCAAAAAAGGTAACATGTATAAAACAAGCCCAGTTTTAGAAATGGGCTGCCGGGATCTCCACATGAAAGAGAAATCCAACTGATCCGTTTCCTTATAATCACTCATAACTACTCCCTCTTATACATGCCTGAAAAGGCAACAAATGCTTTGGAGAATTGTTTAACCAATTGTCTGGATGTTGGCTCATATCTTAATAGGTTTATTGGACTTGGTTCATGTAATTTCAAATCACAAGAAATCTATTCTGTTCTCTGTATTAAGATCTCTGTGATTTGGCAGCTATTTTCAGCAGACTTTGAATATGTGATGTGATAATGAGATATAAATTAAATAATTCATCTTTATATGTACATATAATACCCCAAGAAGAGACATAAAAACCAAGAAATACATGAACCAGGCCTTTTCAACATTGTTTCCCTTTTTAAAATGCATGTCTGGGAAACAATTAAAATCAATTTTTGAGAAAATGCATTACTCTTTCATATCCTTTCTTCCTCGTTTATTTAACGAAGCTTACTAGTATGGATTAAATAAACACCTGCAAGTTTTAGATAGAAAAAGGACAAAAATATAGAAGTCTGCTTATTTTTATAATGAAATACAAAAAAAAAACTTCATTTGGGAATTTTGGGAGGAAAAAAGTAGTCCTAAAATGTAAATGAGAGCTTTGTGATTTTAAAAAGCACTCAAAATCATAATGTTCTTATTACATTGTCTCTACCTTAACATTTAAAACTAAGAAAAATAAGTACCATATTTGATATGGGCTTCTTATTGATAAAAGGAGACGCTGCAGAGAAGTAAACATCTTTATCATTAGTCTTAGTTTTTTTCTCCAAACATCCGAAATAAATTATTTGCCTCTCCCAGGATCTTCGCATCGATAGTTGAAATCTAAACTGCTATACTCAGTATATTCCACAAGACGGTGCCCTCTCTCTAGGAAGAAGAGCCTCTATAGACACAGCTAAAACACACAACTCACTGATCCCAAGGTGAATTTAAAATGAACTTTTTAAGAACAGAAACCTCTAAAAGATGAGCAAACTCTTGAAGCTCTTGAGTCCAGTGAAATTTTAGATGTGAGACAATGAAAATTAATTGTTTCCATAAAGTAGAGACCTCTAAATTGCTCTCAAAATCAGGGGTAAGGTAAAATAACTTGATAAAGGGAAGTATCTAAATATAATACATCTATCCCAACAAAGTTTAGAGCAGTACTATGTATTAGAATACAATGAGAGTCTCATATGCAATTTTATGTTATAGCAATGATATTAAAAAGTTAAAGAAAAAGCAAAATTGATTTTAATATATATAACCAATATATCTAAAATATGTCGAGATTTAATACAAAAATGATCAATAAAATATTTTACATATTTTCTTTGTGCTCACTGTGTTGTGAAATTTACATTTCCAACACATCTCAATCATATTAGCCTCATTTCAAGTGTTCAGGTTGTTAATAGGTATTGTATTAGATAGTGCATATCTAGAGACTCTAACTTATTTCATTTATCACCAAACTTAATTTACGATTTAAAAACTAAACTGTTCATCATATATCTCTTAGTTCACATAATAGTACAAGCAAATATGCAAACATTTTTTTTTTGTTTGCTACCAACACACAAGAATGCACAAATATTTTCTTGCTATAAGTCATATGAAAATAATTGGCCTAACCTCCCTTCATCTCTATAATCTTTGGACTGAAGAATAACCAATAGATATAAAATAAGGTAAATCCTGGCATCATTTAATAATATCTGTCACTGACATAGCAAAGTATAATATAAATGGGAAGTTATAATAGACCAAAAGTTGCAAGTTCTCACATACATAAAATGGTTAGTACATGTCACACGTAAAAATTTTTTTTTTAAGCACCAAAAAGTGATTTTAACAAGTGTCTATCTCTTCATTATGGGTCTTAGAATTCTCTATTTAATCAGCTCTGTAAGTTAGAACTTTCTGAATCTCAGACAAAGTATAAACGGCCTATTTATCGTCCTGATTCTCTTTCTTCATAATACACTGTACTTCTACCCGAAGAAAGGTAAATTGATACAAAAACATTCTTAACAAAAATAAAAAGGGTTCATTTCTCATTAGGCTAAAAGGCCCTGAAAGGAGACTGGGTTTTATTTTTCTTGTCAAGCAGGAGCACAAGTTTAAAAGACAACCTTGTTTCTTTTACAAGATGTGTTTATGAGAGCAGTGAAATACAATCACTTTGAGAAACTGCAGCAGGAAGAGGTCACACCACTCTGGCTCAGTGGAAAAATGGCTAAAGAAAAGCACTGTCTCTGGGCCTGCAGATGAGTCTTCAGGGACCCCTGTTCCCAGTTCCAAGGCACCCCCAACTGAAACTGAACAACATAACTTTTTCCTCTAGGAATTGCACACCAAGGAGGAGCTGGCATTCATCTGCAATTACTCATGCTTGCCAAGCTTCTGCAATGCCTCATCTACTTAACTCTGCAAGATGATTTTGAAATTGAACACGAGTAACTGACAGGCTGATTTTCTTTCTGCACAGGAAAAATAAGACATAAACTCAAGTTAGTAAGAAATAAAATTTTTTTTAAAGTCCTCTATCCATTTAACATGTTTGGTTATATGTTGTTATATTGAAGTAATAGCATATAGTTCAAAAAGTTATAGAAAGTAATAAAAAAGCAAAACAACAACAAAAACACTAAGAAAGAAAACAATGCCTTAGAGTACTATACACATTTATGATTTCCAGGAGCCTTGACATGCCCCAAACTATCTGTTCCTGACAAAACTATAGCATTGAGGGCAAATATTATCATTTCATTTTATAAATGACAAAACTAAGATTCAGAAAGTCTCCCACTAAACGTTAATGAAGTACCACATGTAAAAAAAAATTCTACTTGAAAAATCTTAAAGACACTCCAATGACTTGAAGGAAGCTTTAATTGAAACTCTTTACATATCAATCATTATTCTGTCTTGGTGGAAACAGATTTCCTTCCTAAGGGTCCATTACAGCCTTCATGTATTTTTTTTTTCCTAGCCAACTGGAATCACTTTCAATCTTGGTGAAGTAAAAGAAACCTCTTGGAGGCTTTGCAGCAGCTTCTGTAGCAATATGACTCTGGGTACCAGGATGCTCTCAATTATTCAAGATAACATAGAAAGGCCTAGGGTTAGATTACTCCCAATGCAACAGAAACAAATTAACGGTTAGCTGAGTTAGATAAACTTGAATAAATGAATGTTTTAAACTCTGCATACTGATAAAATGTTCATTGGTGAAATGTGCAGAGAGGTGTCAGGGCTCTCCTAAAACTACAGCAAGTGGGTACAAAATGTCAATTTAGAACCCAAACTCTCAATGGAGAAACCACAGCACACATCAGACCCAGAAGGAGAAGGCAGCAGGAACTGCACCTCTCCGCATGTTAGCTACACACACTGATACACTTGCCTCACCCAAAAGCAAAACTTTTTATTTACTGTTTTGGGCAGTTTATACAGGTTTGCTTCAGAGTGATAAGGCACTTCCACTGAGCTCACCAAAAGGAAGTAAGGGAATTGTGTACAGAATTACATACTGAAATTGACATTAAATAAAACATTTTAATTTTTTGGCTCATTAGGTTTTAGAAAATATATAAAAAAGTCTGCCCTATTTATTAACCTGTTACCACTTGTTTATGACTTATGTTGAAATTATAGTAAAGTTTAAATTCTGAGACTTACAAGAGTAGAATAATTTCAGCATATGCCTTGGATAAAGCTATAGGTGTTTCTAAAATATACCCATATTAAAACAATATGAACATGATAGTGTGTTCATATCCCTGATCTAGTAATGTTTGACAAACTTATTCAGAAGCCAGAATGTATAATTAGCATTTATAAATTAACTCGACTATACTTTGTTGGTTAGCTAATCAAGTATAAGCACATCTTCCCAGGAACCCTTCCAATATTTTCAAAATATCATTGGTGCACATTTACAAACTGATCACCTACTATGTTTAAGTCACTGTGTCACCATCTCTGTTCAGGGGTTTTTAATTAGCAAATCTATCTATGAGCAATGACCATTTTTACTTTTCTAAATGATTCATTTATTTTACTTCAGTTCCCTAAATTACTAAAATTTCTCATTCTAAAATAATGTTCATATAGTGCTACTAGGCTTTAGAATTTCTAAGATATATGAAGGTTTTTTCCTTTTAATAGTTACTGCTCTCTGTTAAAAGGACAAAATTTCAAACATAATCTCCAATAACTTCATGCGTTACCAAAAGCACACTTTAACTGCCTCCTATCATTTCCACTCTATTTGATTCTGTATTTTTAGCTACTACAAATTTGTTCCTTCCTTGTATCTACTGAAAATTATAGGTTATTTCTGAAAAAAATTTCCTAAATTGATACACTTTTGTTACTTCATCCTCTATTTCCTCTTCTGAAAAGTTGATTGTCTGAAACAGGCCCAAATGTGAGCTGACCATACTGTCAGCAGCCTTTCTGAAAATGATTACCTCTGAGAACATCAATAACTAGAGAAATCCCAATAGTTTAAGCTATTACCTTGTATAAAATAATATACAATTAAGTTGACTATAAAAGTCATCCTGAGTTTAGGGCACACTCTTCAAAGCCCAGAAATTCCTCAGGGAAAGGCTGCAAATGCTCTCGCTTAAAAAGCAGTTGGCAGAGAACTTAGAGCACTTTGTTAGAGCTGTGATTTTTGTCTTTATTTTTGTTAATTACTTTTTATTTCAAAAGGTAAACTTCTCCATTGTAGCATGTGAAACAATACAGAAAAGTACTCATAAACACAGCATAAAATACAGTTTTAAAAACCTGAGTGTATCTTTCACAACTTTTTCTATGTTCAAATAAATAAACAAAATACAAACATACATAAAGTGATTATGTGTGTGTAGGAGAGAGCGTGTGTGTGTGTGTGTGTTTTGATTTTAGTTTTACAAAAATAGAATCATACCAAGCACATTGCTCTGTAATTTATACTTCTCACTTAGCATTATGGACATCACCGTAAGTCAATAATTATAAATATTTATAATGATAATATAGTATTGTATAGCATGGATGGTCTACAAATTATTCAACCTTTTACTATTTTTAGTCATTGACACTGATTTCAGCTACTTGCTGCTACAAGCCTATGATACCGTGATTCGTAATAAGATCTATATATTTGGTCATCCTCCCTGTTTGTCACAGAGCTCCTAAAATCCAAGGAATTTCCTAAGTGATAAGAGCCAGAAAGGTGATTTTTGTAATGTTAATGAAGTGACTTCTGGCCCCCACCTAAGGTTGGGAGATGATTGCCAGATGAAACCACATGATTGGGGGGTTGGAGGTTTCAATCCTACCCTTCACCAAAGGACCCCCACCTCTAGGGAGGGAAAAGGAGCTGGAGCTTGAGTTCAGTACCCAAAGATTTAATCAATCATATCTATGTAATAAAGCCTCCATAAAGATCCAGAAGGACTGTGTTCTGAGAATTTCCATATTGGTGAGTATGTGTAGGTGCTGAGGGTGGCACACCCTTTCCCCCATGTCCTGCCCTATGCATCTCTTCAGTCTGGCTGTTACTGAGTTTCTGCTATTATAATAAATCAGTAATCTAGTATCTAAAACGTTTCTCTGAATTGTGTGAGCTTTTATAGCAAATGAATTCAACCTAAGGAGAGGTTTGGGGGAACCTATGATTTACAGTCAGAGGGTCAGAAGCACGGGTAATAATAACTTGAGTTTGCAACTGGCTTCTAAGAGGTACAGGTGGGAAACAGTCTTGTAGGACCGAACTCTTAACCTGTGTGGAATCTGAGTCTATCTCCAGGTAGACAGTGTCAGAATAGAGTTGAATGGTAGGCAGGACAGCCAGCCAGTGTCTGGAGAATTGTTTGTTGGTGTGGGGAAACTTGCCCCCACACATTAGAATTGGATTTGAGACCTCAAATAAAACCCCATAAATTACATATATGTTTACATAAAACCATTTTTACTTCTATAGGATAAATTTTCCCAATTAATGGGTCAGAGGTTATGACTGCTTCTGAATAAGTAGATATTTCTTCATGTAAAACAAAGATCTTGGGTGGAGGAGAAGGGGGGAGGTAGATGGGATAAAGGAGGTCAAATATGGAGGGAGGGGAAGGGTGAAGTGGGTAAAGGGGATCAAATATATGGTATCTGAAGGAAACTGGACTTTAGGTGATAAACATACAATAGAACATACAGATATTAAATTATAACATACACCTGAAAATTACATAATTGTATTAACCAACGTTACCCCAATAAACTTACTTTAAAAAAAAAGTTCTTAGGACAAATTGGCAATAAATACCAAGTCAAAAATTTGTATGTCCTTTGACTTTCTAGAAATTTTTTCTAAAGAAATAACTGAGCAAATGAGCATAGATTTTTTAAATGGTATGTATATACATATTATTTGAACTTTTTTATAAGAGGAAAATAAGAAACAGCTAAAAATTTCAAGAAAACTATTAAACTGTTAGACACACTCAATGGAACACTAAGTATAGACCCAAACTGAGACTTTACTATGCATTAAAAAATTATGAATGTATATATTTATTGATAAGGAAAAATGCTTATAAAATACTGCTAAATAAGAAGCAAAATATCTAATTAAATTTCACTTTTGTAAAATAATTTCAAAGGGATGGATAATGAAAGAAACGATATGCCAAAATGCCAAAAATAGTTATTTCTCAATATTAAGATTAAGTATTTTTTTATATTGTTGTTTGTCCATTTATTCAAAAATATATGTATAAGTATTTATTGTTTATCTATATATCAGGCACTATGCTTAGTAGTACCTTAATGAAAAAAGTAGTACCTTAATGAAAATTTCTCTGTGTGTTCATGAGGGCAAGAGAAGACAGGTGGCTCAAGAACAGTAAGAGGAGAGGCTTTACGAGGTGGAAAGCACAGGTCACAAGCACAAAAAAATATTTAAAATTTGAAATAATTTAATATTTCTAACAAGCCTGTAAGATATTATTATCTCATGTACAGTAAAAGTTCTACAAATTGCCTAAGGCTATTGATCAAATAAGTGATAGAAGATTAAGAATCAGATGTTAAGATTCCAATATTCTTCCAAAGAAGACATACAGATGGCCCATAGACACAGGAAAAGATGCTCAATATCACTAATCATCAGGGAAATTCAAATCAAAACCACAACATGATATCATCTCACACCTGTCAGAATGGCTATTAAGAAAAAGATGACAAATAACAAGTGTTGGCAAGAATATGGAAAAAAAGGCAATCCTTGTGCAGTGTTGGTGGGATTGTAAATTCATGCAGCCACTATGAAAAACAGTATAAAAGTTCCTCAAAAAATTTAAAATAGAACTACCATATGCCTCAGCAATTCCACTTCTGGGTATTTATTTGAAGAAAATGAAAATACTAACTCGACAAGATATATGCACCCCTATGTTCGCTGCAGCATTATTTACAATAGACAAGATATAGAAACAACCTAAATATCCATCAATGGGTGAATGGATAAAAAAGATGTGATATATAATACAACAGAATGCTACTCAGCCATAAAAAAGAATGAATCTTGCCATTTGTGACAACATGGATAGATCTTGAGGATATTATGCTAAGGGAAATATGTCAGAGAAAGACAAATACAGTGTGATTTCAGGTATATTTGAAATCTAAATATACATATATTTATATGTACACACGTACACACATGTATATACACACACATAAATATACACAAACAAAACAAAACTCACAGATAGAACAGATTAATGGTTGCCAGAGGGGAAAGAAGTTGGAGGATGGGTAAAATCAAGAGTTACAAACTTCTTGATTAAAGTAAATTAGGTCATGGGGATATAATGTATACAGCATGGTGACTATAGTCAATAATACTATATTGCAAATTTGAAAATTACTAATAAAAGCCTTAAAAAATCACAAGAAAAAAGTGTAATTTTTATGGTGCTGGATGGTGGCTGGACTTATTGTGGTGATCACTTTGCAGTGTTCACAAGTGTTGAGTCATTTTGTCATATGCCTGAAACTGATATAATGTTGTCTGCCAATTATATTTCAATTTAAAAAAAAAGATTCCAATACTTTCATCAATAGAATATAAACAGAAATAATGTATGCTACTTCCAGGCAGAGGTAATTAAGAAGTAAGTCTTCTTTATCTTTTGTTTCCATCTGGCAATGAGATATGAATGATTTGGGTGCCCTTGGAAATCACACCTTGAAGATCAGCCTAAGTTTCTGAATGATCTTAAAGATGGCAGGACACCACCAAAGGAACTGAGTTCAGGGTTCAATGCTAGGCTGAGGCTAGCCATCGCAAAGACACCAGGGGTAGGAGCCAACAGATGAATTTGTCAGAGATCTGGACAGCCAAATCAGCCAAGGGATACTACCAAACATGAATAGTCTAAGAGAAACCAAATTCTGAGCTCTATCAGCTGCTAGTCTTTATCCTAAATGCCAGCAAGACAAACAACAACCAGAATGAAGAGACAAGGCCATAGAGACAGGATGAGTCATTGGTCACCATACAGATCATGAAAGGCATACTTTTCTACCATACCCCCCAGATGATATCCTGGAGAGACTGTAGAAAAGGAAATTTGAAATAATGAATATTTTGGCCAGAGGGACTAAATCAATCAAAACCATATCAACAAGGTATTGAAGTGTGAAGTCTAAAAGTTTAAGCTGTTCAAATTATTGCATATGAATAAATTTACCAAATGAAATGAAATGCAGGGGTTTCCAGCTATGTGGTGGGTGGGTCTTATGGACCCATATCATTCTGGAAAAAACAAGTATTATATAATGAGAAGGACAGGAAAATAAAACATAAAGACCAGGCAAAGGGGCCTCAGATTTTTTTCCCCTTGCTAGTTATTAGCCAAACCCAGCAACGGTATGATAATTTGTCATTTTTACTTTCAACAATAAATAAGCAACCCAACATGTTTTTGTCCTAGGCCTTGTCCCAAATTAGACTCTTTGAATTTTAAGCAGCTGCATAATCAATTCAGCCAAAGTCGCAGTCAAGGGAAAGGGAAAAGAAAATAACAAAAACAGAATGAGAAATGCATTTATGAAAGAAAGAAATTCTATTGAACATGACTTTTAGAAAAAAAAATGAAAAACATATAAGCCAAATTGAATTGCTCGAGCTACTGAAAGTATAAAGCAGTGATGTATCTGATAAGCTCAGATGTGGATCTCCAACTCCCTCAAAAGAACTTGTAAACACAGTCCAGGGTTCTGAGCACCCAGGACTGTCAATAGGAGGAGACATACGGCTTCTGGATTTCCTAAAAAAGTGCAGTCAGCTCCTAACACAGCTTAGGGTCAGCCCTTTCTGCTTATCCTTTTGCCTTACCAGATTCTGAATCCTTTTATACACACATAACATCTACACTCATACACACTTACACACACATGTACGAGCATACACACATCCCCACCATACTTTTCACTCTCTTGTCCTGGATTTTAGGGAGAAAAAGAAAAGCTATTTTTTTTTCTTTAATTACTTTAATACTGCAAAGAAATTATTTATATTTCACTTTTTAAAAATACATCATTCATAAAATAATTTTGGGCTAACTGTATCTTAAATGGTTGAGGCTAACTTGTTCTTTACAGGGGAGAATTAATACAATTTGTATTAACCAGTTCAATTCCCTTGGGGATCCCCTATTACTTTAGAAACTAGAAAAGAAAACTTATCATATATCAAATGTTATTTACTAGTGAAAAAACATAATTCCCACTTGCATCCCTAGGGGGATTTTGGTTACCCTGGCTTCACTCCATCCCACAGGGTCCAATTTGATAACACCAACTCCCTTCCATAAATGAGAGGTTTGAGTGCATATTTAAATGGTGAAGAAGCAAGTACATTAGATAGTAGCTTGAATTAATTCAATTGATATAGAGAGAGTGTTTCTTGTGTGCCAAGTACTAACAAAGGACTTAAAGTGAAGAACACTAAGGATGCAGGATCAACTATCCAAGAATCTGTTCAGATTAAAAACAAAAGGTGGAAGGAAAGGTTGAGGAAGACAGACTAGGTGAGGCAATCTTTCAGGATTTAATGTGGTTTATATCTTTTTGACCTCTCATTGCTGAAGAGAAGAGACAAATTGAAAATATAATTCTTTCCTATTCACTGTGATGGAAAAGTAAATTGTTCTTGTCTTCACCATGTTCATTCTCTCCTACCATTTATAAAGTAAGAAAGTTCAGCATTACTATTCCAAAGAGAAAAATACCAAAGTGAGGAAAATTAAGATATGAAAATCAGAACAAAAGAAATAAATGAAAAGAAGGAAGTCAACACAGAAGAGTGACAATATATATGAATTTTTAATATATCTCCTCACATAGCTCAGATTAAAAGCAAGCTAGCTATGACAAAAACAATTATAAGTCACTGGCTGTAATGATAAATGAGTAAAAGATGGCTGGAAGAATAAAAAGAAATGAACTAGAAAACAAACATGTGCAGATAACTTTAAGGTAGAATAAAAAGAATCTAAGAAACAAAAATAAAATAGTAAAACTTAAGTATTGATGTTGGTAAAGGACAAGGAACAAATTCTCAGTATGAAACAGGAAATTACCATAAAGAGAAAGAATAACGAAAAAAGAATACAGTAAAAATAGGTAAAATGGTAAAGAAAAAAATCTTTAAGAGTAAAATAAAAGTGAATCTTTTTCTTTTTTAATGACATAAGATGAACAAAAATGTCTTCCTGCCTCAGCAAAAGCCTCAGTTATTGACTATTATCTCTGGCAAGCAAAAACAGCAGCAGATTTAATAGTCTCATTATATTTTTGTATCAAAAATAATCATTAAATAAGAGCTGCATTAGAACTATGAACATCTGAGTGTGTTGGATGAGCTTGATTCCTATCACATATTTGAGTTAACAGAATTTCAGATATATTTGTAAAATGTGAATATACTCTCATATACTAAATGGTTTTGATTAAAGTAGATTCTCAAATAAACAATTAACTTTTAAAATAATCCCTGTGCTATGGAGCACTTATTAAATGTGCCTGCTTACACTGTACTGGGCTTATTTAAAAAAAGAATAAGCATGAGATTTTCCTTTAGTTTTAATCTGTGAGATAATACTTTGAGAATTTAAATCTATAAAGTATTTTCATTCCATAAAAAAATAGAAGCAGTTTTTATTACAAATTGTCATCTTTATTATAACTCTCGCCATTTTTAACAACTCTTTTGCAACATCTTTCTGTCATAAAGCATTCATTGCTATTGAGCACCCACTTCTTAAAATTTTGTTTCCCCTGGCATCTTTGATGTAGTTCTCTACTGTCTTTCTACATTATTTTGAACATTGCTCTTACATTTTAGACTCTGACTTTATAATCTTCTATTTCAAGATATATTACAAAAATGCAGTATCATTATTTCTTTTCTTTCTCTTTTTTCCAAAAAAGAATCAAGAGAAGAAAAGTAGGCTATAATCTGTGGATATAGAAATGGCATAATATGATTAAGGGTATTAATAATTCAAAAACTGACTAAATTTTATTTGACACAATTTCTTTGCACTGTGAAGCAAGACATACTATTTGATGATAAGAGTGTGAAAATACATTATTATCTTAAATGTCTTAACTGGAAGATGGAAAAATTCAAAATTACCTTTTCAACTGGAGGATTATCAACAGATCATGCTCAACTTCTTCCAACACAATGTGTCATGTAATGATTTATGATTTTCTATTATTAAGTAAGTTAATTCTCTGGTAACATTAAAAGACACATAAAAGCTCTGTAATAAAAATTACTTAAAATTTTCTAATTAAAATTAGCAAATTAGATGCCTACAAAAAAGTAACTTACAAAAAAAAATTTCTGTACTTCTAAATACCTGCAGTGTCACTGAGTTCCACATTGCCCAAACAGATGCAATGCCTTAGTCATAGATTTTCTATGGTTAGAAGCACAGACAATTTTTTCATTTATTTTTAGAACAGTATCTATGCTCATAATGATGGTCTGTGCCAGTACTGTTTCCAAGCAAATCCTTGATTACTACAGGATATAAGCCAAAAATGGAAAATGATGAGTTTGCGGTTGAGATAGATAGCAGGTGGTTCTGAAGATAGGGAACTTTGAAATGCCTTAGTCACTATTCACTCTATGAAACAAAAGAGATTGCCACATTCATTTACACTGGTAACCTTTGAGCAATTATGATTTAAGATTGAGTACAATTATACAGAAAAAATAATAAATATATTAACTAAGGAATTAAGGTAGAATCCAGAAAACTCATCAACTGATAGGTTTAGTGGTGTTTTCCTATCAGAATAATACCTGGGCAAATGGCTGAAGACTCAATCGGGCCTAGTATGTAATCTGAACACAGAATAAAAGATTCCTCATAAATGCTTGACAAAATGTCTCCAATTAATTTCTTATGAAATATTAACTTCTTGTTGGCATACATCAATTATCAAATCAAATCAATAACAGGTCAATTCATTCTTAAGTGCTGTAAAATTGCTAAACACTAGTCACTGTACTAAATAGTTGTACCAAACACTGTTGTGTGGACAGCCAAACTAGAAATGTTCTTAAACCCCTACAATAGGCAAGATGATGAGGTTTATACCAAGTCATAGGGTAACATTTGGAATAAATTTTGAAGAACAGATCTGACAAATAGAGATGCGAAGGAACAGAGAGCATGAGTTAGAAAGGCAGGAAAGGATGAGGCAAGGGCAGAGAAAACAGGGCAGAGAAAACCGTCCAACTGGGCTTCATATCTAGGCTTTAACAATGTTCTCTATGCTGCATTCAGAGGTAAAATGAGAGAAAGACATTGATTAATTGATCATACCATCAGAGTGCACATTCAAAAGTATGTTCCATCTTGCCCATAAATTTGTCACCAATGGGCAGAAAACAGCCAGAAAAGTTCATTTCTGTTGAGTATATGGCATATATTGCAGAAAATGATCATTCCTGAAATTATGCTTCCTCTTTCCATGTCCCTACCACCAGATACATGGTCACGCCAATTGGCAAGTTATTTGTAAAGTGCTTAAAATAGTGACAGGCACATAAATAGTAGTATAAAAAATTAAATAAATTAAATATAAATGAATTCTGATTCTCATTTTTGCTTAGAAGATAACACCAAATCCTCAAGATCACAAGAAATGGAACCATTTAAGCCAGGAAATTTCTCTGTGGAGAGATTTCTGATAATGAATTCAATTTATTATCTAGATATTCAGCTATTCAGATTATTTCTCCTGGAGTCAGTTTTATTAAACCGTGTCTATCAAGGGTAGGCCCTTTCCAGGATTTCCTTCATTACTTTCCAACTGCTGTGCTTTGAGTTCACAAATCAAGAGAACTGTGGCTTTCTACTGCAGTAATAGATGGCCCCATGCTTAATGCACTGGGAAGTACTTTCAAGGTTAAAACTACATATCATATCCATGGATCTCTCCAGTATGTCTCTCTTTTACTGAGGTTGAATCCTCTCCTGTTTCTGCCCTCTTTTGGTCATTCTCCAATGTCTTAAAATAGCAATCTTTTTGGGGAGGTGTGGGTGAGATAAGAGGTTATACTTTTTATCCAGAGGAAGATTAGTCTGCTACAAACAACTTCATATTACCAGAACTGGAATCCCATACATACCCAAATTGTACTGAACAAGCATTTAAAACTCAATGTATCCAAAATAGAAGCTTGATTTTTCATCCCCAAATCTTTTCTTCCTCCGATCTCCTAACCTTATTAAATAGAAACAGAATACATCCAATTGCTCAAATACACACACACACACACACACACACACACACACACACATGATCTATCCTTATATCTTGAAATTATCACCCACATCCAGTTCATTAATTCATCATCCAATCCTGTAGGATCAATCTCCAAAATGCATTTTAGCTCCATTCACTCTGCTCCACCTCCACTGCTACCATCCTGAATCAAATCACCATACTCTTTCACGAGGACTAACACAGAAATCTCCTAACTACCAGTTAGAACTTAGTCTTCCTGCTTTCATTCTTCCCCACACACAGCCATTTTTTCCCGAGCAACCTGAAAATCACTATAAAAACATAAATCAGGGCATGTCATTTCTCTGCTCAAAATCCTGAATTTGCTTAGTCTTAAAATGAAATAAGATGTCTTTATCATGATCTAAAAATCCTACATCATTATCTCCTGTCTGTCTCTTTTTCTTCCTCCTCCCTCTTTAGCTTTCACGAATATCCTTGATGTTTTTCAAGCTATACCAAATGTTTTTACCCTCATGGATTTTTTTTCATTTGCTATTCCTTTGATTTGCAGTGTGTTCCTTCCACATCTCCACTTGGCTAGCTCCTTCTTATCATTAGGTCTCAGTTCCAATCCAAGCTTTTCACAGAGAGCTAATCTGACCACCCTATTTAGAGGGCCTCCACACTTTACCTCAGGCATTTAGTGTCACAGCTCATGTCTTGTTTTCTTTACAGAATACATCATTATCTGAAATGATCTCTTTTTAAAAATTGTGTTTATTTTTAAGTTTCTATAACAGTCAGAATAGGCTAGATTATGCATAATAACAACTCCAAAATCTCAATGGCTTTAAACAATAGGGTTTATTCCTTTGTCCTACTACACTGATCCATTAAGGGTCAACTAAAGGCTCTACTCCACACTGTCTTCACTCTGGGACTTGGGCACACATAGCAGCAACTAACTGGAACTCTGATGGTTGCTGAGGAAATGAGGGGGGAAAGCAGGACAGCCTTATGTGTGCAATCAAATGCTCTAGCTTAGAAGTGCCACACATTTCCCCTGCTCACATCTACCAGCCAGAAGTAATCATAAGACCAGGAGGTACAATCTCACCATGTTCCAGAGATGGGTGAGACAGAAATATTTGATAAACAATATGAATGACCACAATTGTTTATATTTCTCCCACCCGAGTGTACACGTATGACATATGAGAAAAATAACCTGAAATATTTTGTTTTTTTTATTATTATTCACCATTTTAACTCCAGTTCCTAGAACTGGGTTTTCCATATAACAAGCACTCTAGGAATACCTCTTGAACAAATGAATGCATAACCTTTCTTTTACTTCTAAGTCTAAAATATCTAGACTTGCTCCCTGAAGATCTTCCTCCACCCACTGCTGATAGTTTTCTAGAAAGGAGTAAAAATATTCTTCTTTCATATTTAATTTGATCTGCCATTTAGAATTCAGCTATTAAGTAAATTCTCTGTCCTGGTTTAAAGGTGGATTGTTAAGCGCTTGTATTTACGGAATTCAGTAAGGGGACAGAGTCCAATAATCTAGGAGAGTGACCTAGAAATAAATTGATACAATCATCTTTCAGGTAGCTAAATTAATTGACTCATGCCAAGGGTCATAATGGGGGGAAAAAATGGGAATTCTGGCAACTCCCCATCGCTACAACCTCCTCATGTGGACAGAACATCTATTCATCCCTACAAAAAAAAAAAAAAAGAAAGAAAGAAAAAAAAGATGCTTTTCTTACTCTACCGGAGGGGGAAGGATCTGAGACTCAGAACTTCTAAAGCAAACAATTATGACTCCCCCACAACTGCTGCCCGTGGGACCACCTTCTCCACCTCCACTGCTAAAAATACCATTACAGAGTTAGCACTGCTGGCAGGGATGGGGGACAGTGCAGAGTAGAGACACTCTTTTAAAGTATTAAATAATTCACCATTAAAAAAAAAAAGACTCCTATGTCCCACTGGAGGGAGGGAGATGGGGTGGGAACCTCCATAAAGGAGCTATAAACCAGGAGTTCAGAAGAATAAAAAACTGCCAGAATAAAAAACATCATGTATTATTTCAGAGTAAACTAAGAGGCAGGGCTCAAAGATTTTACTAAAAAAGTCAATTTTAAATACAGTGCATCTATATTGGAAATTAAATTCTTCAGGTTATGTAGATGTACTTATTCATATGTTCCTTTCCTTTAAGAGGAAGGGACGTTTTTACATTGAAATGTCTGTGATCTTCCCGTCCCATCTCAATATACACCACTTCTACTCTCTTCTGCTCACTTGGCTCCAGCCATTGGCCTCTTGGCTGTCCATCAAACACAATGTGCATGACTGCCTTGGGGCTTCTACACTCACCCTGCTTGTGACTTGGGTAGTTTCCTCCCAGAACACTACTTGGGCTGTTTCTTCACCTGCTTGAGGTCTTTGCTCAAATGTCCCTTCATTAGATAAGGAATTCTGGCAACTTCCCAGACTCTACCCTAGAGTCCTCTGCTTTCCTTGTCCCACAGCATTTACAGGCCTCTGACATAAAATATGACTTCTTTATTTATGGTCTGTGGTTTCCCATTAGCATGTATGTTCAATCAGCACAGGGGCTGTTTTATTCAATGCTAGATTACTAGAACCTAGAAAATGCTCAATATGTATTTGCTGAGTAAACAAAAAATATTTTTAATGCTATATTTTTAAGGCTCCTATACTCTGTAAGTGAACTGAAAAAAATCAATGAGCATGATCTAAAAAAAGTGAACAAGTTCAGGCAAACACTAAACTTCAAAAAAGAAATTCAGTGCCATCAGTATCTTCACAGCTTAATATACTTATATGTGAACATAAATCTGCTTTTTCTAAAATTCTCTTCTTGTGTTACAAATAACCAGAATAATACATTCATTTCTTTCAGCAAACTTAGAAAAGTAAGATGATCTAATGTTAATAAGTTTCCAATTTTAGAAACAGATTGCTATGCCTTATGTTCAGTAAATGATAAGAATGGACTCGGGAAACAGAAGTTCTTAAAGTGAAGACGTTTTTAATAAAAGAACAGTGTGCTTAAACTATCAGGTCTTCCTTCACACCCTTGCTTCCCTCCAGTCCATCCTCACTGCCATTTCTAAACAGAGCCTTCATCACTAGAGGTCAGGTGTTCCCTGGCAACTGCAACACACCTTCTTGCCTCAAGGCCAGGCATCCTGCATTCGCATTCCTATTTTGATTGTGTCATCTTTCTGATCAAAAAAACTTTAAATTTTCTTCTTTAATTTCCCATATTTGGTGGGGGTTTTTTTTAACAAGCTCTTACTACTTTTGTACTTGAAAATTTTAAAGGGAGAGACTTACTCCATGGCTTCCTGTTGTTTTCAGAATAAATTTTAAGTTCCTGAACCTAAAATTCGAGACCCTCCACAATTTGCCTTGCAGCTTTTCTTTCCTGGCTCCACTAAACCCAAATCTGCAGATGCAGGAAAACTGCCCTATTTACACTCAATCTCAAACCATTTGTCCTTTCCTTCCCCCAAACTTCGTTCTTGCCATTTGTCCAGCTTGGATTGCCCTCCTTCTCCTTCCAACAGAATTCTACTGGAAGTGCAAGGCAAAGCTCAGAATCAGACCCAAGAACTATAGAAACCGTGATTGGACACAGACTTCCTAGGAGATAGAGTTCATTGTTATTAGAGGTACTCAGAGACAGGCTGAAGTGTAACAAGGAAGCTCTCACCAAATTCATGATTCCTGAGATGCTACGGTTCCTATGAACTCCTACTTGTACTGAGCAGCCTTATTTGACCATTTCTGTGGGGAATGACTTCTTGTCCATTCAGAAGAGACTGTCCATCCCTTTTACATGGCAATTATCATATGCTGGCAATGCAGTTATATTAGAGCTGTATTTTCATATGTCAGTGTCTAATCTCCTTAGCTCACTACAATCTCCTGAAAGAGAGTCTCATGGTGCCTAACGCCGTTCTTTGCAAATGATACATACTTGATGACACTGATACATACGTGATGACACTGAAAAATGGTATAGTTCAAATAGGAATAAATTGGGAAGAACAGAAAACATTGCTTTATATTCTTTCATGAGGTGGTTAGTTTCATGTGGTCACAAGAGAAGACATAGGAAGAAAACAACAGCAATTGTACTCACAAGTCCTAGAGAGACAGAGTCACTGCATACCACAATAAGGCCATATTGGGGGGAGGGGGCATTAAGAACCAAAAGGGCAGGCTTAGCCAAGCAGGTGGGGAGCCCAGAGAGTAAGGACCCATGGGCAAGTGCTTTTTCGGGGGATCAGGCATATATAAGCAAAAGGTGCTAAGGGATTGCATTGGTTTGTTTAAATGTCACTAGGTCACAGTGAGAAGAGGCAAGAAAGGAAAGCATTATCATTCTGGTAAAACTGGTCAACTGGACAGGGCAGGGTGCTTACAGCCTGCCTACAGGAATGCTAAGGCAAGAAAATATGAAGTTTAAAAATTTACAATACAAACATTAACTTCCCTAGGTAGCTGGAAGGTAAGTTCAAACTTGCCCTCTTGAGTTTATGTGTGCAGTTGCTTGTCCTCTCTTAGCTGGTCTATCCATGTCTGTGGGCATGTCCTCAAAGACACACAAGTAGTATAACAAGCATAGACCAGCCTAGGGAAATCTTGATATGTAATCACATTCCTCTTGAATCAGAAGAAAAAGTAAAGTCCAGCACAGAATTTAAGGTTACTGATGGCTGCCAGGGCAGGAAGCACTGTGTGGGAAGCTTCTGGGTCAACCACGAGGAGAGGCTTTGTTCTAGAGCCATACAGCCTCTTGTGGGGTCAACTAAATAACTTTTCTTACCCAAAAGAGAGTGCTGGTCAGGCAGGAGACTTTGCCAGAAACTATCCCTGAGCACAAAGTGGAGCGAAGCTGCAGGGAGTGGCCCAGCACAACCCAGCCCTGAGGACAAACGAGGCAGACAGGTTTTTTGGCTGCCAGGGCACCATCTGGGACTCTTGAAAAAGCACCTGTCTGGGAATCAGGAGGATTCAGTTTATGTTCCAATTTTAATGCTGGCTATTGTTGTGACCTTGGAGCCAGGCAAATCACCCCTGTACGTTTCTGTTTATCCATCAACAATAAGTCTGGGTCGCTACCATGATAAAAATGCAAATCAAAAACAACAGAACTGTTTTGACTATCACCAATACCACAATCAAATGGAAACTTTCACAGCCACCACTGGAAAGTAACTAAGGTTTGTCTTTGGAGAGGCTATATACCCCTTATTCCAGCCTGACCTCCTGTGGACCCCTGGGTCTTCTAATATTCTTCCTCCATCTACCCCAAATCTGGCACAGCAACACAGCTACTATATCAGAATAATGTCCTACATCCTCCCACCTACCAACATTTACCCTTTGGACCTAAACCTCACAATTATGCCAACTGTTAACATCCTTGCTCATTCATCACACCTCCAAGTAGTGAATACATTTTCAAGAAATGATTCTAGTTGTAGAAATTAATGATAGAAAACAAACCAGTGAAAACTTTTATTTGTCAGTGTCTTCTCAAATCACATTCTTCTTCCACCAAGGACTATTTACCTCATTATTTGAACAACAAACAGAATATCTATCAATGCGGTTTTAAAGAATCAAGTGATCAAGCACTCTTTTCTTCCAATTTTAGTCCATATTGTTTAACCAGTTGTCAAATTCCACCCTGGCCAGTTACATTTCACTCATCAGTAAAGTGGTTTCTCTCAACACCAGATGCTGGGTCTGCCTGCTGCAGTTCCATTTGATGGTAACTGTCAGAAGAAATTCCTACCATTACCTCCCAAAGGCAGGAAATGAGGAATGGAGGCAATAATCAGACCTGGTAAGGAAAGTGTGTCTTGGCCCCTGAAGACTCATCTCTATCAAGTACAGTGAAAAGTAGCTAGAAAGGCATGTGGTTGATAATTGTTTAATTACAATGCTCTAACTTGAGTCAGTTTTATTAATAAGTCCTTGAGGCATCCTTTCATAGTGTCTATATCCTCTGTCCTGTAGAAACTAGAGCAGCCAGATGATCCTATCACATTGAAAGCTGCAGCTGACTGCCCTGCAGTGCTAATGGATGCACAACTTACTGTACTGCAAACTAATGAAGGCAACTAATCAGCAGGTGTGGGAGGAAACAGCTGTGTACTTGGGATTTCCACCCTCACCTTCCTTTCCTGCTCTATGAGAGAGACCATTAAAGTAACTGGACAAGTTTTTTGTAAAAGGCGACCAAGTTCAATAACTTAGACATCAAATTTCTCTACAAAGACAGGTGTTCCTTGGTGACTGTTTTAATCTAAATGTCAATAATTTCCTAGCTTACCTGGCTTTCCTCTAACCTTTTGTGATCAAAAGCCTTGCTTTTTTTCTTTATGTTTAAGGCCACTCCAAGCATGAGAATAACATTTTTCTCTAACTTGAACACTGTGGTCACTTCTGACGCAAATTATTTTACTCTAAAAAGGAATTATGTGCTGACAATTCAAGTATCAAGTATCAAAAAATGAAGATTCTGGCAGTCAGTATAACTTGTTTAAAAATAAAGATGATGATAAACATTTAAATAATATCTAACATGAGTATCACATATTATATTTTGAGAGGACAAAGCTTAAAACTACAGATATTCTAAGTAGGATCTGGCTCTATGTATAGCATTTGTTCCAAGTATTTTTTCCAAAATAAAAAGTCCTTATCGCCTGGATAGTACACTTTTCGCGATAACCAATTGTTGGCAATTACCCTGAGTAGTGTTAATAGACATTTGTAAATTTACTATCAACTATCAGGATAAATTTGAGGGTCATTTATACTATTCAGCTATTCAGATCTCAAATTAACACAAAAGAGGTAAGATCATATTCACATCATTGCATTAAAATAATGGTTTTCCTTTCTAAATATATGATTAAATCTGTTTACTTCATGCTTCGATGTCTTATATCACCATGACTCTCTTGCCCTCAATTTCCAAAATGTCTAAATCTTTTCTATCTTAAAATGATAAAGTCGTATGTGTAGCTCAAACACAAAGAAAAAAATTCAAACTAGATGTAAGCTATACATTCAACATGTATTCTTTTATAGATACCTAGTTATCAGTCAAACTATTTTTTTTAAGCAGGCTTCTAAAAAAGAATCATGATTTCTATGCAGCTGGATATTTGAAGGGAACCAAACACATATATTAAATGTTGCTTATAGTTAAGCAGAGGTCCAGTATCCAGTTTCTGTAATTCTGAAATCCAAAGGACGCTGATCTTTCTAACTGATTTTTTGGAAATACCTGACCAAACTTGAATTCATTTAGCAGCAAAACCTAACCTGAACTGATTTGAGGCTGTTTCTAGTTTTGATTGATACCACATCCTGTGAATACATATATATTCAGCTACAGATACATTCATGTGTTTGCTGATGGAATATTTTCTCATCCCCATAGGGTAAGCTACTAAATATAGGCACATGCACTAAATTCTGAAATACATCTAGTGTCAAGGTTTGGATAACACATGGTGGGCCTGAATTAAGTTTCGTATACCCACAATGTACTGTTCAGAGAACTATTCAAGGTAAATGAGCCATCACTTACATTCTCATTACCTGAACCCATCATTTACTAAACTCATTATCCTAACTGGATTCTCCTAATGATTTTCTCTCCTTTTTTTAATGAGATAATCATTCCCTTAGTTACCTAGCCCAATTTTCTTATTTACCTATAATTTCACCCATCTCCTCACATCCCATTAGTTGTCAACACTTCACAAGGTTCCACATCTCCCCATCCTTTTGCCCACAGTCCCATCTGTTTTCCAGACTGGCCCAAACAATATCAAGCTTGAATGACAAAAAAAAAAAAAAAAAAAAGGCTCCAAAACTACTGTCCTACTTTCTTTCTACTCCCCTAATCTCTCTCCAATTTCCACTAAATTCTGCTTCCAGATTAATCTTGTCATCATCTCCCATCTTGTTCAAATACTTTCCTTGATTCACAATGGAAAAGATAAAGTCCAAAGTATGAAACTGGCATTGAAAGACCAAAGAATTTGGACTTAGCCTACCTTTCTACCACACCTTCTGCTCTTCCCTAACACAAACTTTTCACTCCAGTCAAAATGAGCATGACCTCCTCAGCGTTTCCACACTCCAAAAATAGCTAAGTTGCTCTCGTCTCTTTTGCTCACACCATCTATGCCATGGCCAAAAATTTGTAATGAATTCTTTGCATCACATCCAACTATTTTAATCCCATTCATGCTTCAGACTCAGTTTAGATGTCACGTTGGCAACAAAGGTTTCTTTTGCCTTCCTGGCCCACCATGATCTCCCTCCTTGAATTGCCACAGCTTTCACAGTCTGAACTACTCATTTGATACTCGATATTTACTTCTTTGTATTATTAGAGTAATTAATTTTTCATGCATATGTATCTTGTCTCTTTAACCAGATTTTACATTCCTTAAGAGCTGAGACCACATCTCACATTTTAAGAATGAACAAATAAATACCCTTCTAAAGCTTACTATAAAAAGGCAATATTAACACTGGCAAATAAAACATATAAAAGACAAAAGAACATTATTTCTTCATTCAAATGTTTCAAATATTACTATGTTTCTGGCATTAAGTACCAGGGATTAAATGATAAGCAATACAACATAATCTCTGCCCTCATGAGGCTTGTGGTTGGCTAAGAAACCATATATTAATGAAAACTTTATATAAATATATACACAAATATATATGTTTTGAAAAATGTATTATTAAGATAAAGAGGTTCAGAATCATTTTCATATGTTATACCTGTCAACTCATTCTGAGATGGCCTGCCCTCAAACCATGTCAAAAAGAAAACTACAACCAATAAAGGCTCTCTACGCATTAGGAAAAAAGAAAAAAAAAACAGAGAAGACAAATAGCAAAGAGAATTTGTTGGAGAAATATTTTTGTCCCAATCTTGATCTTCAAAGATCCATCCTTGAATAAAGTTACTCAATCAGAAAGCATTCCTTAGACCTTGATCACTTTGCCCTTCATAGAATTACTTCCAAGCACTAAAGACATCACAGAACTGCTTTCATGCTCAAAAGTTATACTCTTAACTTTTGTGAAAGTTTGCTTCAAGATACAAGAATATGAAATCCATTTCTGCATTTCCCACTTCACCATTCAGTGCCTCCTGTATGAAGCAAAGAAAAAAGAAATTCTTTACCAGAATTTAGAACAAGAAAATTTCAGAATTTAGTGCAAAGAAAGTTTCTCCTTATAAAAACTTGAAATTTTTATCATTTCTAATATTTAGAGATATATAATGTCTCACATTTCTTTTTGTTCAGTCTCCAAAGAGATAAAACCAATAAAGTAACAAAACTCATGAAATCAAATATATTAGATTTTTCCTCTTTTCTGTGGCCTCATTTTCTATTCCTATTTTATCAAGCATATATGTTAATGTAAATCATTTCAATTCTTTTTTGGAATAAAAATTATTTCTTGAATAAGCTCAAAAATTAAATTCCCCTTTGCATGTCTTATCAGCATAATAATTTTGGATTTCTCTAGTTATGGATATCACTCATGTATAATCCTCCAAAGGCTAAGATGCCATTTTTTTTAGCATGTTTCTTTTTTTAATGAAATATTCCAAATAAATGAAAAAGGGAGGCATTAGAAGCATAAAAACTGACATTCCAATGGAATCCAATTTTCATAAATCCTAATATAATACTTACTTCAACAAGATTCAGCATTAAATCTAAAGAAATTTTTCTAAAATATATCAATTCTGATTTCACATGTGCTCCTAAATTATTTTCCACTTTTGAGAAATTTGAGATTTGTGACAAGTCTGAAATCATAAAGATTTAGTGTTAACATGTAGGAAAACCAACTCACTCATGTTATTCTGATCATAAAGTAATGGGGAAAGGGAAATAATTTAAAATAGTTTTTGTCTCTGATAACATGCACTTTCAAATTTGTAAGAGTAACCATTTTTATTTGGGACAATTGCCACTACAAATTATAAAGCATCAGAGGGTTTCATGTTGCTAACTGAAATAGACACAAAATTGTTATATTTATATCTCTTTAACAAATAAAACTTTTAATCAATGAACTAGATTAAATCATGTGCTCACAGAATCAATTATTCTCCCTCATGAATGCTTTAAATTGGCAATATTGTGTTGTCCTTTTGGAGCCTATTAAGATACCTTCCATAAGAAAATAAATCAGGGAAGACTCACAAATTAATTAAATGAAAGGTCCAATAAAAGGGATAGTGGCATTCTGTTTAATATTTGTATCTGGCATTTCATAAGAGAATTACAAAAAAAAATGTTTAATTGATCTCACAAAATGATTCTGTTTATTTTGTAAACCATTCCAATATCTATAACAAAAATTTCTGGACTTATAATTAACAATCCCCTCTTCTCAATATACAGACATCATCATTACCATCACCATCACCTACCACAAGTTTGCATTAACAAATTGTTAAAGTTTAAATATGGCCTTTAAAAAATTAATTATGTTTAAGTGATAGTTATTTGAGAACAAAGGTGAGAAAATTTACAACGTTCCAAGCCAATATGTTTATGTTTATGTTTGCATTAAATGTTGGATTCTTTTCCAAAATGTTTCATGGCTGTCAGTTCTAGAGTACCCTGATATACTCTCTTTAGTGCAAGTGGACACAGGTGGCCCCCGAAGGGAAGATAACAGACTGGGAAAAGATAAATTAGCTAACTTAACAAGGAGATGATGAACATGATAGGTACTGGAGAGTACACATGCCAAGGCACAGAGGCATGAGGAAATGTAAGAGGCCATTTCTGAGGAACTGCGGTCTTTCCTTCTGTTGTTCTCTCTAAGGCCATTATTTCTACCTGTGTCCTAAGTCACAGATCAAAGTCACAGATCAGTCTAGCTCCCCCTCCCACAAGTTGGAGAACAAGCAAATAATTCTGCACAATGTGGAATGTCAAAGATCAGCTTTGAAGTCAGGCAGGAATAGATCACAATAAGCTTTAGACATCAGTCAAAGGAGTTAGATTTTTATTCTGTAAGTGATAGAAGCCATTTAGCCATGTAGAAAAAATTATTCTAGTAGCAAAATCCAGAATGAATTGGGGAGGAGAGAACTAATAGAAGCAAAGGATCAAGAGTTTGTGAATGAAGAAAGAAACAATGGCCATAAAGATGAAAGGAGACAGAAGAAGAAGACAACTTTCAAGTTCATTAGAAAAATCAATCAGGATTCCATTACCTTATCTACTTATCACCAAAATTTGCAAAAGGTTATTATTCTTTCTCTAATACCCTATATAATTTTGTAGATTTTTAGTAAAAAAAAAAAAAAAAAAAAAAAGGAAATTGCCATGTTGTTAAATGGAAATGATAAAGCTGATTATGTTATAGAGTATTTACTATAGTAAGCAAAAATAAATTTAAAAATGAGACACTTTTTACACTATTTTAAAATAATTTGTATTCAAAATACCACTTGGAATCTGTAGTTAATTTTCAGGGATAAATTATTTTGGTATCTGAAGTTAATTTTTAGGCCTGGATTATTTATACCAAGAGGAGAATTAAAAAGTAAGCTATGACTAAATTGTGATTTTAATATGAAGATAAGACTCTGCAATAGAATAACTTAATAAGATATAGCAACTACAAAACCAAATGATCTATCCTTATTACTAATAGCATGACTTTGACCATATTAGTCTCAATCAGTCTTTAATATACACAGAAAGTTTTTCTTCAAATTGAATATTTTGGTTTAAGTTTGTTTGCCTTAACTTTCCACACTGAACAAATTTCATAAATGAGTTACATTATTCATTCAGTCATTGTTTGTGATGGATATCTATTATTTTGTCTGCCCAGCACCCTCCACCCATTTTGGGAAAATGACCCTCACCCCTCACGTCACCCCCACCTTTAACCACTTCTATTCATATGGTTACTGTGCAGGGCACCATGCTTGTTCAAATGTTTAATGGGAAGCCCAACTAACACCAGGGTCCCAGATATCCTCTGTCAATGACTTTTCTCTACACTTTACTTTAGCATCCATTCTCTGAAGACCACACCCTAGTTTGGAATCACCACTAAAGAAGGGCTGTAATTCTGCTACACATGTCATCTAACCACACCCATGAGGCCTTTCCCTTTTCTTACTTCCATTTCACCTGTTCAGTTTCTTTCAAATCTCCAGGCCCTTACTCACTTCTCCCAGAGTATCATCTTCCTCAACTCCTTTTCATGAACAGACAGAACCCCTGTTAATCAAATCAATAACTCTTTTATTAGGACCCTCCATTTATTTTCTATCCTTTGTTTTCAAAACAGCAAGCCTGAGCAGTCTCCACCCAGATGAGTCACTCTCAAATTCTGCTCCAGGTGACTGAGTCTCATAGAAAAAACTGTTCAACAATTTAGACTGGTGTCATTCAGATTCATAGGGTCTAACCTCAACATTCCTCAATGATAATCAGTAATCCTTTCATTTTTCCCTAGTCTGTTCACTTACACACTCACTCAGGTTACTGTTCCGAACTTTGACCACTTTCTTAAACCTCTTGTATCATCTAATCTCTCCATCTTTATCTTTAGCATCTCCTCTTCATAAAGAAAAAGAGATCATCATAAGGAAGCACACACCTTTCTACTCTTCCACTTCAATTTTACCTATTAGAGAACCAACCTTTGTCTCACTTATGAGTATTTCTGAGGAACTAGGGTCTCTCCTCCTGACCTCTCTAAGGCCACTACTTCTACGCGTGCCCTATGTCACCTAAGGAACCTTTAGAAATGCTGCTTTTCTTCTATATTTTCACCTGACTTTTATCAGCTCTTTTTCCCACAACAACAAGCAGATGAATCTCACTTCACAAATGAAACCATCACCACCAAAAAACAAACTATCTTCAGTCCTTCCCTCATTTTTAGCTACTTCTCATTCCCTTCTTCCATTTCCTCACAAACTTTTGAGACTATGTACATGTATAATAAATATAAAATTAGAACATTTTATATATTTATATAATAGAAACAGATGGATATAGTTTGAGGAGTAAGTAGAGATTAACAGAATATATACATAAGTTTCTAACCAAATTTCCAGATTTGCCTTTTTGATTCACTATCTAGAATAGTAACAAATGAATAATTGTTGGATAAATATCACCCACCCCTGACCAAAATCAATTAGGCCAGAGATGAAAATCCAAGCCAAACTGGGTTCACTTCAGTTTCAGAGTTGAAACTTGGGATCTAGAATGTCAAGCCAGTTTTTCCATGTGGATATAAAATGAACTTCACTGTGAATGGTAAATAAAAATGTGATAGAGAAGTCAAGATGAAGAACACTCTGACAAATTTCAAGCTCCTGGTTCCATTTATCCCAATTATTAGAATGAATTCTATCTTTAGTCTCTGAAATAACCCAATACCCTTTTAGTAAATTATCTTTTTATCTTAAACTAATTTAGTCTCTTTTTCTGTTGCTTACTCCCAAGAGATTCCTTACTAATATAGGCTCAAAATAAACATCCTAAAGCCAATTCTGATTTATTTATGATACTAAGGTACTGTTCTTAGGGAAATGGCTCTTTTCATGTCTTCTCTAGATAAGACTATGCACACATTCATTTTCTCTCTACAGCCATTTTTTAAATGAAATTCAGCTTTAATTTTACCTCAAGCTAATTTCCCTTAGACCATAGCATTAATCAAAGAATAGTTGAAGAATCTAGCTACAACAGTGTGTAACAAATCATGGCTGAAGAGAAAACTAAAATGCATTTTAATTTGGCATTTAGAAATAACAAAAGCTCTATCCTGAAGAACAGAAATTGAATAATTATCAACATTGCATTTCATAGGTACTTACCAAACAAACGCTGATGAAACAGAAATTTGCCAGCTATTAGTCCTGTGAGAATGGCGAGTAGCCAAAGAAGCACCTTCAGAAGCCTCCAGCCAACTCCTCTAGGGTATTTATTTGTTACAAATGAAAAACAGTTTCCAACAACAATAACATTGGCTTCTGTTTGGCTATGAGAAACTGGGTCCTCCGCAAATATTAAGAAATTAAAGAAGATGACCAAATAAGCCACAATCATGCGAGACCAGGGATGCTGGAAATAATAACGAAAGTCTTTACCCATCCTTCAAAACTTCAATTCCGTAGTTTACCTGTATAAGAAAAGAAACATAGGGTTAGAGCAGAAAAACAAACAATCTCTCTTGTTACCTCTTCAGATGTATAATGGCTCAACAGAGAAGTATCTGGAAAAGATGATACCTGTTCCTACTTAGGACACCAAGACAGGCCTGACATTGAGGAAAATATTGTCACTTACCCATTATCTAATCATACCTATGATGATAGGGGAATTAGGAAAGAAGAACAAAAGAGTAGATAGAGGGAAAGGATGAGATAGGAGAAGGCAGAACATTGTCCAAAATTTGGATGACTGAGAGGACATGTAGAGGTTGTTTCAAGAGGAAATACAGAGCACAAAAGAAAAAGAAACAGAAAAAAACAACACAATACTTTTCCTCTCTTAAATTGTTTTTATGTTACAAACATTAATACAAACTCATTTAAAAATTAAAGTAATGTAGCAGTAAACTGAGCACATTATTAAAAAATAAACATCTTCCTCTGCCCAAATCTCTCTCTCCAGAATTAATATCCATAAATAATTTGGTGGATATACTTTTAGGTCTTTTCCTAAACATTGACAAATGTACAAATGTATATGGACTTTTATAAAATATGTTCACAATCTAGTCAAATAATTTCAACACAGAATAAGTTTTATGAAATAGCTAAATTTATGGCAGAATAGTTGCACCTAGGAGGGACTGGGTGACTCTACTTGTGGGAAGTGAGGATAAAGGGGAAGATTTGACAGAGGAGGAGATGCCCAAGTTTGAGATTAGAAAATTAGTAGGATTATTTCCCCCAAGTGACAAAGGCAAGGTTGCTCAATCTAGGCATATGCAAAGGCACAGAGGCATCGAAAAATAGGTGACAGGCCTACAGTGGTGAGTCAAAAACCTAGATGTGCATTGGGAGTTTTCTTTAATGCTGATTTCCAGACCCCACCTCCAAAGTCTCGCTCAGCTCCTCTCTTTCCTCTTTGAGAGCCAGCCTGCACATTAACAACACAAGCCTTGCTAGTGCATCAGAACTGTGACTGGGTGATTAAGTCTGATTCTGGGGTTCAGTTTTGGCTAGTCCATATGGTATTCAGACTAAGCGATATATCTTTTTTTTCTTCAAAAAATTAAACTGATTAAATCTAGAATAAAAATGATAATAAAGACAAAATTTGACCACAATCTGCCAATTCTTTATCAATTTATTTAGAAATGAGAGAAAAAAGAAGGACCCTTACAAAGCCAACAGTATTTGACATCCAGGCTCTATATTAGATGTCTGCATGCATCATTATTTTATTTTTGTCATAACAACATTCTGAAATACTGTTGTCACTTCATTTACAGGCAAGGAACTGATGCTCACACAGATTATGTAACTTGCCCAAAGCCACCCAGCAGGAGAGCTCTGCCTCTGAAGTCTGACCCAAGTCCTGATCTCTATCCCCTGTAGGCAGCCAGATCAGCTGGAGGCATTTTCCCTGCCTGAGAGGGCAGACCCAGGGATGCCCCATACATGTCATCCTTGAATGCCTTGTGAAAATACATTCTACTCTGTATACTTCTATAGCACAGGAAAAAATATATAAGCCATATATATGTCTAAAAGTACAAAGATCAAGCCACAAGCCTGAAGTAACTCTAACTCAGTGAAAGGTCTGAGAATAGGCTCCAAGGACCCCAAATCCCAATCTAATATTCTAGGTTGATGACTATCCATTAAAGCACAAACTAAGTTAATGAAGACTTGTCTTAAGTATTTTAGAAAAGCAATGTAAACCTAGAAAAGCACTGACAATAAAATTCAGTAAAACAGTCACTGTGATTTGGATTAACCACTAAAGTAATCTCAAGTCCCTTGTGATCTTTGTGAATACTTTGAAATATGTTCCCAGGGGCTGCAGCTCAGACACTTAAGAATGGTGATTTTTAGAAGTTTCTTTTCTTTTTTTTAATGTGCAGTTTGTTACCCGGTACAGCAGCAGGGACCTGTGTGGTTCTCACACCAAAAAGAGCAGAGAAAGCAATAAAGAACAAAAATGAATACCATGCATATTTATGGCATTCAACATGTAAGGATGTCAGAATGGGTTCATCGCCAACTGAATTTCATGCAACATCTTTGGAAATGTGCGAAGACCACCACCACAAGAGAATTACAGAGAAATCATCACAAGGCCAATGAGTCTTGAGCAGAGTGGTCCTTACATGCCATCAGAACTGAATAGGGGTATCATTTAAGAAGTTGCCAAACAGCTTTCTATGTTGCTCCTCTTACTCGTGATGAGGAATTCTGATGTAGTTGGACCAACACCTCCCCTGCCCCTACCTACAAACAATCAAGGCAGTAGAATTTAGAACATTGAATATATATGACCTTGATTCTTTTTTTAATACATGCTTTGTGGAGGGCTGTCACACTCTTAATTTATTGTTGTTTTTAACTTCAGAATCTCACTTCGTGAGTTAAGTAATGTCTTCGTGCTCAAACTGATTTAGAACATTCAAAAAAAAAATGTGGGTGATAGCTGTTCCTCTCCAGTATGCATATTGTTTCAAGAGAGAGAACTATAGTATTGAGCAACGGTCCTAAAGAGGCACAGATTTTAATTCCTACATATTGCTAGTATCACTTCCATGTTATAGGGAAGAAAATGAAGGCTCAGAGGAGCTGCTGATTGTTTAAATCACATATCCAGGAAGTGGAACGGCCAGCATTTAAATCCAAATCCATTCCTAGCCCTGATTTTTCTAATAGACATCAAAGCTGGAAGTACTTCTTCCAATAAAGTATTTCCCATCGTGTTTACAGTTTATTCTTAATTTCCACGAACAGATTCAGTGACTTAGATATTAGCCAAACAAACAGGACCCTGTTACTGATCTTTTTTGTTTGTTTGTTTATGCTAAACACGGATGATATTTATTCTTGCCTTGTACTCTAAAGCTGAAGTGATGTTTTCTGGGGATTCCAAATTTCAAAACCTACAAAATAACTTGAATAAAACTTCTGCTGAGCCTTACTTCTGGATTTAATATACAGGGTTAACAAAAGTTCACCTAGGTATCTCAGCCCTCTTTTCTAGTTCCTTGGGTACCAGATATCCAGAGCACCAAAAC
Organism: Cynopterus sphinx; assembly: GCA_030015415.1. Lineage (NCBI taxonomy): Eukaryota > Metazoa > Chordata > Mammalia > Chiroptera > Pteropodidae > Cynopterus > Cynopterus sphinx. The sequence goes on from CM057380.1 coordinate 133,558,783, forward strand.
TGTTTGCGCTTCTGTAGCTCACATAGGTCTTTATGATCAAAACGATTATCTGGTGACTCTAATGTTAACAAGCCAGGATTGAGGTTGTTCAAACCGACTACGCTACACAGTGTACATAGTCAGCAAACCCTTTTAATTTTTTTAAATTCAATTCTACAACCATGGATGAGCTTTTATCTTAATGAAATGTGCTTTTATCCTGGCTCTTAGCATATCATAGTAAGGTGGTCTATTTATGTGTTTGGCTTCCTAACTAGATCATAAGGTCCTCAGGGAGGGGACTTTTACTTCCAGGGCACAGCACAGTGCCAGTCATAGTGGACTATCAACACCTCCTGGATGAGCTGAGTGATACGCTCTAAAAGAGAAGCCTTGTCATTGCTTAGGAGGGATGAGAAGAAGGCACAGCAACCTGCCATCAGCTTCCATTAAGGGAAGAGAAGAAGAGCAGTAGAGTCCAAAGACCACAATGATGTGTCCCCACCCAACACCATCTAATTTCAGCACTAGGCTCTGCATTAACACTATGACTAAGGCTAACACTTATTGAGTACTTACCGTATACCAGCCACTGTGCTAATGAGCTTTACAAATATCTCATTTAAATTTCATAGCAACCCAATGAAGAAAATACTCTTATTTCACAAATGCTGAAACTGAGACTTGAGTTTAGTATCTCATCCCAAAGAACAAAACGAATCTATTCCAGAGCTGAAATTCCAATCTGGGCCACTTGGCTTCAACACTCAATGCTATGGCCTTCCCCACACCAGGACATCAGTTCCAAAATCTTGCCCTTTACATGTTGGTTAAGAAGTTCCTAATAACAAAGCCATCTGATATAAGATTCATAGTACTTATAGAATAAAACAGTCTACTTTACTATTCAAAATGACCATGGCAAAGTTGATCTGATCGTCCTTTGGCAAAGCATCACTAATGTTCATTCTGTGATTTTCCAGTGCTGCTTATAGAAAACACTGAATCTCTGAAAACTAGACCAAGCCACATTGTTTAATTCCCTTTTGTAAGTAATGACATCATTAGGTAGATGCAACTATCAATATCCTGGAAGCCTCTGCTTTTTTCGTGTGATAGCAGTGATGAAGATATTGGTAACTCCAGGCTGAAACATTATATACTGCCTGATAATCCACAGGCTTTCAGTCATGGTTTTCAACTCTAGAGTTTTAATATTTACAGTTGATATCAGAAATGCTGCACATTTTATTATAAGCCAGTATTTCATCTGGTACTAAAGGTTAAAAATGAAGAGGAATTCAAAGGAAAAATGGGAGAGATGGAAAGACACTCAGGTTGGAAAAATACTTTGAACAAAGGCACAAACAAGAGCATATGAGATGAGTATAGAGGTGTATCCACAGTTCTGTGTAGCTGGAACAGAGAGCACTTGGGGGTATCTTGTGAGAGTTAAGAAAAATTTGAGGCCCCTTGAAAGATGACTATACAAAAATGTTGTTTTGCATTTTACTGAGAAGAGAATAGAGAATCAAAAGTTTCAGAGAAGAAGGGCAATACAATTGATAGGAACAGGGTTTTGAAAAGATTTCTCTGTTTAGAGGCAAGTCCAACAGTTGAAGTAAAAGATAATCAGGTACCAAACCAGGGCAATATCAATGCCCTAATAATTGTAATACTTTGTTTGACTGAACCAGATTACCCAGCCTTCCTTCCTTATTAGGGTCTTTACAAATAAATAAAAACATTCAAGAACTTGGGAGTGTGAATTTCATTTTCTCAACAGGGACACTGGCTCAGGCAATAGTCTGTACATAATAACAAGTAGGATCAAGATGGAGTGTATCACTTATATTAAATAATTTAATGATGTATATTGAAAAGTCCCTGATGAACTAATAAAATGTGCTATACAACAGACATGATTACTAGTCAAGTAAACGCCCCAAAGCACAGCTCTGCTAATGTAAGTCTTAGCATCTAGCAATATCTAACCAGGTAACATCAACAAAGCATTATCACTATAGAGCTCTCTTATAGGATTAAAAAAAAAAAAAAGACTCCAAATTTCTTGAAGCTCCTTGGTATTTATGTCTGAAAATTCACCTGTGGCCCCTCTTAGTACTTATTAAAGGGCTGTATTCTGTGCCTGGACTCTGCCAAGAGTATGAACACTATCTCAGCACCTTGAATCCAATTTCTTAAAAAGTAACTTTTAAAAATACTTCCTGTACTTTTTATTTTTTGTGATATGCACTTTGTGATTCATACAGCTGTTTTAGACAGTTCTTGGCTATATTAATTAGTTCAAGATAAAGTTTAAGGCTAGTTTCTTCAATTACTTAATTGTAGTATTATACTAATATACATGAAACTCTTTGTAGTTAACAGAACACATTTGACAATAATTTCATTTAATCTCTAGGATATAAGCACTTTTAAAATTGTATGTCAAAAAGGGAGACAGAACTTTAAGTTATTTAATATTTTTTCTTAAAATATAAACAATAGTAAAATATATTTATATCACATTTTACCTTAGTGTTTTTAATAGGCAACATCACACCATTAGTATGACATTATAATATGATTCAAAGGAATCAGGAACATCTGTTTTTCGGAAGGCAACCTAAAGTAGTAAGGAAGTATATGGTCCAGTTCTACCTGACTCTGCTATTCACTAGTTCTGTGACCTTGGAAAAATCTCTAACTTTTCTGAGATTCTATTTCTTCACCAGTAAAATCTCCATGAAAGTACTTTCCTCATAGGGTTGCAGAGAAGACTAAAGCAGATTTCATTTGTAAAGTGCCTGGTCAATTCTAGGTACTTCCTACCTGAAGACCATTGTTAAAATACAAATGACTCTTGGTCATTCCCATAAAAAATGAACATAAAAATAATATCAACTATATATTACATTCACTAAATGATTATATATGCTACTCTCATATACAATTAAAGAATTTTAAAATGACAACTCTATAAAGGATGAATATTATCCTTATTTGAAACTGAGGCTCAGAAAGCTTAAGCTCCCTTTCCAAACCACATTTAGAAAGTGGTAAGGCCAAGATTTGTTAATTCTACAATAACAATCATCTTTTGTTTGTTCAATATTTACCAATTGTCTTTTTGTTCCAGCCACTGGTCTATGTGTGAGAGTTACTAACAAATAATGCCCCTGTTGCCTCTCATCTTATAATCTCATTGTAGAAAACAGACATTAAATGAAAAATTAAATATACAATATTTTAGAAAGATATAAGTTGATGGAGAAAATTAAAGCAAGATAAAGTTAATAGGGAGTATTAGGAAGGAGGGAAGTTGAAGGTCTCATTATGAGGTGACATTTGAACAGAGATGTGAAAGAATGGAGGGAGGCAAGCAAATATCTGGGGAAAGAGTGATCCAGACAGAGGGAATAAAAAATGGCAAATGCTTGTGCTGAGTGCATGATTAGTGCATTTAAAGAACATCAAGGGACAATGTGACTGGACAGGGTGTGAGTGCAGGGAAGTATGAAAGAAGATGAGGCCTGGGAGGTAGCATATGATCATGATCAGGACTGAAGGCCACATTATGCAAGTGGGCCCTCCTCCTGTGTAATATGGAAAGCAGGAGAGTGACACATCTGCCTTACATGTCAGAAGGTATAGACAATATAATAATTAACGTTTGTGAGTGCTTTCTGTGTTTCAGGCTCCTGGTAAGAATTTTTCATGCATTATCTCAATTAGATCTTATACCAACCCTTTGAATTTATCAGTGAAGAGAGACTGAGAAAGGTTATAATCTGCCCAAGGTCATACAGCTACCAAATTGCATAAACAGGCAGAAGTACCTCTTCAAGTACCCAAAGTCAATACTCTTAATTACTATTGTGCTCCCAACACTGAGAAGTATAGTTCCATTAGGGAAAAAGTAGGCATACTAGGAAATAATAAGTGCTAGGTAATGACTTGCACCTAATAGGCACTCAATAAACATTTGCTAATGGATGAATAAATGGAAAACTAAATGTATGGGTGATGGTTGGATAACAGACCACTTTGGGTGAGAAAAAAAAAAACACTGAAAATTCCATTCCAGAGAGAATAGACTCTAGATGATAGGATACTCATATTTTTAAAAGGAGAAATGGCAGAAAGGGGGAAACCAAATACACTTTTGCCTGAACCAGCCCTGAGGTAAGGAAAAGTCTTAGTGCATTATCTTAAATTGTTAGATGAAAAGGCAGGCAAAAAGAGATGACACAGAGCACCTTACATAATACAAGTGCTTAATACAGGTCTTAAAAATACAAATTTCAATTATAACAGAAGTTGAAACTTCTTACTTTCAGTTCAACACAAGAGACCTCATAGCCTTTTAAATAAAAAGCAACCTTTTAAGTCAATCAATGAAACCATAAGTGGCTTTGCATAGGTAACAGGAGGGTATTTGTGGTACCTTAGCTAATTTGGAAGATCACATCCATAAATCACTTCCTAGACTTTTTCTTCACATTGCTTCAACCTTTAAGTGATTTTCTTCCCTTGTTCTTATCCTGCAGTCCTTGGGATAACAAAGCACTAAACCAGTGCAAGTTTCTGAAGCCCAGAATCTGAAAGCAAAGTAGACCTGGGTTCTCTCCTAACCAAGACATTGCCAACTCTTCATTAAAATGGTAAAATATTTTTTGAGACTTTTCATGTTATAAAGTTGAAAAATAATCACCAGTTTTTAATTCAAGACCTCTTTTTCAGTGACATATGTTTATGATAATCCAAACACCAAAGAAAGTAACAGTTAATAAAAATAAAGTTCATTCATATCTAAAATTATTTTTTAAATGATTGACAGTATAAAGAACCAAATTACAAAAACAGACAAGTACTGGTTTCTGATCACAAGGGTCAGATGGAGGTGGGATGAGGGTAGGGAGTAAATATCTGAGTCAAAATCTATAATTACCTTTATGGGTTAGAAAGTGCATGGCAAAAATTCAATGTTACAATAAAAAAAATACCTTTTACAAGGATTCTACTACCCTTTTTATTCAATAAATTGGAAGAAATTTTTTCTAAAGACAAAACAAAACCTCGAAATCTTCCTAAAAGTCTTTTATATATTTCAAACAATATATCATTTATAATTAGGGGAAATACCTTTATTAAACATGCTTTCACTAAAAAAAAAAAACCTTTTTGTTCATGAGACTTGTATCTACACATAAATACTAAAATAAATATGTGATGTTTACTACCATTCTCCTCTCTCTCTCTCTCTCTCTCTCTCTCTCACACACACACACACACACACACACACACACACACACACACTGTTTATTGTTCCACAGCTGGCAGAATGAACAATGGCAGCCAAAGTGTTATCACATGGGTCCAACACACTTGTGGGCCTGTGACATTTTCGAAAACAGGTATCAACAACAGCCTTGTTTAGTTCTGATGAAGTTAGTAAACACCCAAACACTCCAATATCGCTTTGCTGTTAAAGAAAACACCCGTGAACTGCAACCTGTTAATTTAATTAACAGACGGTAGCCTGGGCTCCTAGTCAGTTTCTACCCCAGGAATCAGCGAAGCGAGGAAAGTTCAAGGTCTGCTCTGGAGACACCCCTTCTACCCGCCTGGAGCCCAGGAGTTTGAGGGATCCTCACCCAGAGCTTCCCTCTACGAGTCTCCTCTGCCCTCTCCCTGAAGGGCCGGTGCGTCCGCCCCTCCTAGACACTTCCCCCTGCCTCTCCGCCCGCCATCCGCGGGAAGAGAGAAGGAGAGGCGCCGGGGGTGCGGGGTCGGGGCGCACGGCCGCTTCCGCAGCCGCGGGCACAGGGATGCGGCGGCAGCCGGGCTGCGGGCGACGGGGCTGCGGCTGGACCGCGCGCGGGGGAGGCGCGCCCGGCGCGGGGCCGCGTACTCACCCGATGAGGCCGCGCGGGCTTGGGGTGTCTGCCCCCCGGGGACACACGGCACAGCCGTCCGCCGCGCCGGCGGCCTCACTGGGCAGAGCGGCGAGACAGGCCGGTGGTTCTCTGTCGCCGCCGCCGTCCCCGAGCTATAAATACCCGCACGGCCCACAGCCGCCGCCGCCTACGCCGGGCGCCCTCCGCCCAGTCCGCCGGCCGCGGGCCGGGCCGTGGGAGCGCAAGGGCAACGGCGGCGCCGCGCAGGTGACCGACGTGGCTCCAGCTGTGCGGCCCCCTCCGCAGCTGGAGGCATGGCCTCCCGCCGCCCCCGCCCTCCCCTCCCGCTCCCTCCCCTCCCGCCTGCGCCGCGGGCGCCACGGCGGAGCCTGCCCCGACCCGGCCGGCTTCCGCAGAGCTCGCCGATGCGCCCGGGGGATGCCCCAGGAACCAGGCGGGGCCGGGGGCGGCCGGCTTCAGCCTAGCGTGTCCGCAGCCGTCCCTTCTTTTGGGGAGGGGGGGAGTCGACAGACTCCTAATACCCACCATCCTGCAGGGAACCCATGAGGTTCCTAGGTGGAATGTCCTCAGAGAGCTGCAAACTTTCAAATGCAGCCTCTGGTCACAGAGCATCCTTTCTGCTTCAGTCTATAGGTAGTATGGAGGTGAGGAAATGGGGAGAGACAGAGCCTGGAAGGAGGATGAGAAGTCTTGTACTTTCCAGCCTGTCTGGTCTGACATGCTCATGCGAATATATTCACACATATACCCACACATTCATATACACTTAGAAAATAACATATAAACTACACATGTAAAAAGCACATATACACATACACAGTTTTTAACCTTTCTGCATCCTGAAGCTCTCAGGAGCCTATCATTCTGTAGTGCTTAAATGATCCATCTGTAGCTTGGGAGAGGAAGACACTCTGCACTTGGGCAATTCCTTTATTCTTGATGTAATCTTTTTTGCATTGTATATATGTGTGGCCTTTGTTTCCTTCCACACCCAACAGCGACTGATACCTCAATTTATCGGTTGCTTATAATGTATTAAAAGCTGCTATCCAGCATACTGATATTCCATGCTAATGGAGGTATTCACTAGTTTGTATGACAGATGGGAAAGGGGATAATTCTTATATGCCTACAATAGCAAACTTATAAGGAGAAAACTAGCCCTTCTGCTGTACTGGCATGGGTTGAGTAGCAAGAGAGCTGAGATGTTAGCAGATTTTACAATGGGTTAGAGAGAGCCATTGCTAAGTTATGCAGTGTAGATAATTGACAGGGATGATTGGGAATTCACGGCCATACTTCTCACAAGTTTGACATCTTTTCCTGCTTCTAAGAATGACCACATACATTTATTTTGTAGTCATAGTTTGTGAAACTATCTGATAGAACTCCTAGCTTAGTAACATGCTCTTTGGAGAGGCTTTCAAAAGTTTTCTCAGAGTTATTACCTATGCTAGCACTTGATACATTTAACTATGATACTTATTATAATTTGCAACATCTTTTTCTTCCCTATTAAACTAAAAACTCTTTGAGGGCAGAAACTAAATCTTTCTCACCATGGCAATCTCAACACCTTGAGTTATAGTAATTGCTCAATAAATAGTAGATTAATCTCAGAGATTAATAATCAAATTCTTCTGTGCTTTTATAATTATGATTAGAACTATTTTACAAAGAGTACTGTTTAACATGGATTCCATGTGCTACATTTCCCTTGTAATTCCATTTAAAACAAGGAGACTTCAATCAATTGAAACTAGAAAATATTAAAGGTTCATAAATAATGCAGCATAATATGGAGGTCTGGGCTTCAAACAGAAAGCACTACTCCTATCATTGAAAGGTAGTCTGTAAAACACGTTATTTCAAAGGCTAGTGGGGTAAAAATCATTGAGCAGCTTCTCCTCTGTCTACTTGAGAAACAGAAAGCTCTCCATCCAGTCCGTTATCAGTTGGATTATGTGGGTGTCTACTAGAATTAACACAGTTAATCAAAACCAAAATGTCTAGCTTCAGTTACATGGAGTTCGTTACCATTCCTTTAGATCCCTGTCTTCTTAATACAGTCTTGCTTCCTTTGATATTAATTTTAATAATAAGCTCAACCACTGCTCACTATTTGCTCTTATTTGAGAGCTCTCAGGGTTTAAGGAAGACAGTTCTCCAGAATTTCAATGCAAAATATTGAAATGGGCAAGATTTGCTTCAATATCGGTTTTCCTTTTATACCACTGACCAAGAAGCTTGTGCCCTTTGTTTCAAGAGCCACCCAGGATCTCCATTTTAGCCCTATCTAAAGATCAGACAGGGGAACAGGTTCTGTACTTTATCTTTGTCACAATATCATGTAGCGATAAAAGCTCAACTTGTTGAAGGCGTATTGTGTACCAGGCTCATTAAATGCATTAAAACATTTAATCTCTGCCACAGACCCATGAAATTGATTGTGTTAGTATCACTTCCATGTTTACCTTTGAGGAAAGAGACACACAGAGACTGAGGAGCTTAGGCAATATCTCAGACTAGCCAGAGTGATGGAGCTAGAATCAGAAGCCAGATAATGTGGCACTCCAGTCCACATGTTAACCCCTTAACTTATACTTTTTCTCAATGTACCAGGAAAGAGATGTGGGTTTTATACTTAGGAGACCTGGAATAGGGAACATTGGTATGAATTTTGGTTCCACCACTTAGGAGATACAGCCCTAAGCAAATCGCTTCTATAAAATTACAGTGAGAATCCCTAGATCTGCTTTTCTTCACCATTGAATTTGTGAGATGTTAGACTTAGGGTTCCAAAGAAGGTCATTCATCCTGTTTAAGGACAGATTCTACTCAGGTTTTGGCCACTGTTCTCCCTATCCTCCAGTTTCTTTCCATATCAGTCACTACCATGCAGACCTGTTAGGAGTTTTAAATGCCCTAATGTGTGTCAGGTGCCTACGGAGTATCAGGTACATAAGCGGTGCTCAATAAAGGCCATTCTTTCTTCCCATCAAAACTTACTGTTCTATAAAAACTGTCCTTGAGACAAAAATCTATTGATCCAGTACACAAGTGGTGATTACTCACTTAACCATTTCTCCAGTGTTGGCCAGCAGTGTTTAAAAATGGAAGAGATAGAAGCTGTAGGAAGAAACCAAGATCTCCAGAACTTCAGATCTCCCACTCGCTCCATCCATATTTTAAACCAAATAGCTCCATTTATTTTCTATAGAGGAATTCAGCAAATTGACCACAAGTTTTGAGTGTCGGGACAATCATAGAAATAGTTTAAGCGGGAAACCCTCAAATCACACTATGGAAACATATCTACTCCACCTCCACATAGTCAGCCCTGCAGATCGGCTTAAAATGTGTCTTGTTTACATATAATTTTATTGTAAAATCTGAGTACAAAAATTAGAAGTAGCTACATGAGGTGATATTTTTTATTCATCTCACATATCTCAGGAGGTTGAAATACATTGTATTTTTTTTAAAAAAAGACAAACTCAACATACATTTCGAAAACTGGTAAAAATTTGTATTATGACTAAAATGTGTCCTCTCCAAATGGTCCTTTTAAAGCAAAAGGAAACTATAGCTGGAAGTATCAATAATCTCTACCAAATCAATCAGCAAACACTTTTATTAGTAATTTGATGGACTAAAGCAAAACTATTTTTTACTTCCAATGCTCATTAAGATGATGCTAATTAATTATGCACTCTAAACATAAATGGCATTATTTCCTTATTGCCAAAGAGGCAAGAATAAAAATTTGAACATAATCCATAATTTTCTTCTGGTATTTAAAGGCCAGTGACTCTCCTGGCCAGGGTTTTCCTCAACAGTCCTAATTGCAAATGTCCAGTCTTATTGGGCCCAGTGGACACTGATATATTTGAGGTCACATGTCCTGAATTTTGCTTGGTAAAAGATGGCCATCACATACATGTCTACTGCTTGGAATACTAGAGCCTGTGGCCTGGAATTCTGGTTCTGCCACAATGTAGTAATGTAATATTAAGTAAATTACTTAACCTCACTGTATAGCACTAGTACGTGTCTCAGAGGTTGTACTGGAATTAAATAATGTGTGTTATATTCTTAACATTTGGTCTGGTACATATTAAGTTCTCCATAAATGCTCTTTTTATTATTATCACCAGTCATCTCATCCTTGGTCTGCTTATATTCTGTATGTACCAGAGTTTCTTTTACCAAAGTACTAATTCACCTAGCCTTCACTTCAGCCTACAAATGACTGGGCAAAGGGATTTTTCTGTACAATTTTTAAAGTGAGGGAGTCATGCAAATGGAGGGTGAGGTAGCATTCTTGAGAGCAGAGCTGTCATTTGCTTGATGGCAGCATCAGCCCTGACTCACATGGACCTATCCTGAAGAGTCTGCATAAGTGCAACTGTTCTGTCAGAGTCATTCCTCTTGTGATGACAGAGAGGGGCAATTTTTTCACTGCCCACTCCCTTCAGTTTCTTTCACTGCCTTTTCTTGCCTTCTCCTCTGCCCCACACCCACTCTTGCATATACAGGGGACCTACGAACTGACCGTGTCTCACTTCCAGGGAGCAGTGTTTAATAGAGGTTGGTGATGACTTCATCCCCCGGATGGTTTTAAATGGCAGATTTGTCTCTGGTCAGTTTTGACCTGAGCTTCTCTTTCTTCTTATCTGGTTTCTTCTAAAACAAATAGTCTTCCTTTTTCTGTTTCCAACAGACCCACTTGCACAAGGTTTGATAGACCTAGCACAAGGCGGGGTGGGAGAGGATAGATTAGGGAGAAACAAAAATAAACTGGCTTTCAAGAGACTTGATTTCATATAAAGTACCAAATACACCAGCCAATCAATAAATACATCCAAAGCAACTAGTCCAGCAAAGCACCACAAAATGCTGAGGTTTCAAAGATAAATACAGCGTGTCTGTTTCCTCAGGAAACTCAGATATAAATGAGCAGACAAGAGACAGCTTATAATAACCATAAATAATAATACAATTGACATACGATTGGGGCCAAATGCATTTTACTGACCATAAGGGCTATAGATGTTTGAAATGGAGAAATAAAATTGTCCTTACGAATTTCTACAGGAGACAAAATGGAAGAAGTAGCTTGAGGCAAACATTGAATGATAAGGAGAATTTAGATAAACAGAAAAAAAAATAAAAAAGAAATTTCAGCAAAAGAGGCACAGCACAGAAACAGAGCTCATTACCCAGAAGGTTCTCAACAAACAGGACTGAACCAGGCACTAAAACAAGGATGAGATTAAGAAAGAAAGTGGGGAGAGGTGATAAAGAAAAGGAGCCAGGAGGAGCAGGAATGCTGTAGTCCATTCACAAGCGTGGATAGTAGGAGATAGTGAATAGTCATTTTGGGGAGTAGAGAAAACCAAGTTGTTGAGAATCGACTTCTCAGTTCCAACTATTTTAGCAGTAAGGGGTTGGGGGCAAGGAAACAGGATAGAAAGGGTAACAAGAAAAGTAAGAGAAATACTTTGTACCATAAATTTAAATAATAAGAAATTAAAATGATTTACTTCTTGTATTTGGAGACAATGGTCATACTTTCATGTAATCATGAAATGAAAAACAGTAAGCCTCACCTTCGACCCGCAGACTGGAAGGACGGTTTTGCCCACCTCCCTCAAGGGTTAGGGGCTCAGTCCTCCCCACCCCGCCTCCACATCCCCGTTAACCTGAATAAGGAGCTTGGAATGCCTTTTTTCAGTATCAGAGTCCCTTCCTTCATCACAGTTGCTCTGTCAGGATGGTCCACTCCTCTGAGTTTTAGTATGTCATTAAGAAAATGAATCTCACATAGAGCTTTATCTTCTCATAGTGAGCACTTATATGTGTTGGGCATTATAATAATGAAATTCAAAATGTTGTAGACTAACTTATGTATGGCACAACCTTCATATGCTCCTATCTATTGTGCTGGCTGGGAAATAATTTCATCTCAAGATTCTTAACTAACTACATCTACAAAGACCTTATTTCCAACCAAGATCACATTCTGAGGTCCTGGTGGCTATGAATTTTGGGGGGCACTGTGCAACCTACTGTAGTCATAAGTAATGTCATAATTAATGTCCCAAGTCATAAGTAATGTCCCATCTTAATGTCATAATTTGACTTATAGTACTGGGTTATTTTTCCACTATAGGTTAAAAATGCATGTGAGAAATTATTTACTTAATGATAAATGTTTTTTTTGTAAATATCTCATAAAATAATGTTATCAAAATCTCTCTCATTATGACTCCAGCACTGTACACTGCTGAGATTTTGTTTTGCTTCTATTTGCAGGGATCTATTAAACCTCGGAATGCTGAAGTGTTATGTTATTTAAGCTTCCATTCCAAAATGTAAAACTGTCATTTTATTATTTTTATTTATGCCTACAGCACCTGGTCTTCCTATGTGGTCTCCCATCCAAGTACTAACCAGACCTGACCCTGCTTAGCTTCTGAGATCAGACATCAGGCTTGTTCAGGGTGGCACAGCCATAGACCAAGGGTTATGGCTCCACTGGGGCATGAAACAAGGACCTTCTACATGTAAAGCATACGCGCTAACCACTACACTGTAGAATCACATCCAAAAACTGTCATTTTTAGGAAATTCTTTTTTTTGTCAGATACTTCCAGGTTCTGGCAATAAGGAGGTGAAAAAGACCAAGTTCATGCTCTCATGTAGCTTGTTCTAGTGAGTGTACAGATGGTAAACACAAAATGCATAATGATATAATAATTTCAGATGGTGAAACATGCTAGTAAGAAAAGTAGGTAGAATCAGAGCATTGAGAAAGGGTGATCAGTGCAGTCTTCTCTTGAGACATTTATGCAGAATAATTAAGCTAGCTGCTTCCTGCCACAACTTTATGTCTATTTCCTCCATCATATTTTTACTAGAGGAACTAAACAATCCGCATACTACATGAAACATAATCTTCCTATAATATAATCTCAGTTAATATAATCACAGTTCTTTACGTCAAAGGTGTGTTCTGGTCATTGCATTACCAAACACAGATTGATTCCCCCTGGTGTATCCATTCACAATCAACTGCAATCCAGGCACCATTCTAGGTGCATACAGACACAGAAAATACACAACAAAAGTCCCAGTATCCTGTAAACTGCTGTAGAATGGGGCTTACATTCCAATATTAGACATGAAAATGGAAAACCAAGGTGTAATCCTCAGCTCTAAATTTTACTTCTCCCTTACCCTTAGCAAATCATTTCATGGTTCTAGACCTCAGTTTCTGAGTCTGTAATGTTAGGAAATTGGACTAGACAATCTTTGAGTGACCTTCTGACTTTAGCAATTTTTTTGTTTTAGGATGGATAGCAACCTGATTTTCCATGGCTAAGGAGCCACAATTATCCCTGGAATCATGAGTAGAAAACAATAGCTTGGACCTTGGGGTCTGTAGTTTGGTGGGTGGTATCATTATAGGGAAAGATGACATTACCTATATTGAAGCAGAGACCCCAGGTTGGAAATATGGGAAGTGGATCTAACCTCATGGGTACTGACCTGCCAAACACTAGACAGGGAATTCAGTGGCTTCAAGAAAAGATTGAATGAATATATGTGGAACACTTAGAATAGTGCCTGGCATAGAGAAAACCTTAATAAATAAAATGGTGGCTATTATTGGCTTGTTTTACAAGAACTGGATTACATTTAGAAAGTCAAGGTAGAATAATTGAACAGCCAGGGCAAAGCTTGGGTAGGAAAGCAGCCACTTGGTGGTCATGCTGGTGTCTACCACATACTGCCTAAATGTTAATCTCTACCACCAAAGGTGCAAATGCAGAATTTCTGATTTGAGCAACTAAGTCCACATATTCAGTGAAACAAAGAATATAAGTCTTTATGCGGACTTGGAATAAAAATATAGACATGAGCAACTTAATGATGGGCATGTGTTCTGAGATGTGTTATTAGGCAATTTCGCCATTGGGTAAATATCATAGAGTGCATTTACACTATCTAAGATGGCCTACCCTACTACACCTAGGCTTTATGGTATAACTTATTGTTCCTAGGCTACAAGCCTGCACAGGATGTTACCGTACAAAACAACATGAGATTAAGACACATGGTGAACACGAGATATATGAGGCTGCTGCTGTTACAACATACTGTTTTATAGCAAACTTTTTTTATAAGTAGAAAGAGTACACTCTAAAATGATGATTGAAAGTATACTGTAGTAAATACATAAACCATATAGTAATATAGACATTTATTATCAAGTATTATGTACTGTACATAATTGTACATGCTATCCTTTTATATATCTGATAGTGCAGTAGGTTCATTTACACTGGGTATCTCCACAAACATGTAAGTAATGCATGGCACTAAGACATTACAACAACTATGACACCACAAGGTGATAGGAATTTCTCAGCTCCATTATAAACTTATGGGGCTGCCATAACATGTGAAACTGTTACCAGAAAGTGGGGATCCTTTTCTGGTGTGTTATCCAGGTTCTTGATGTCTCAAACAAAGAATTGAGCAAGACATCAAAATACAGTAGAGAAAAAAAGCTTTATTAGAAGAGAAAGTACACTTCCAGACATGGAAGCAGGCCTGAGCAAGAGAAGTGTGGCTCAAAAGGCCTGGTAACAAAGCTTTTGGGGTTTTTATCCCTATTGGCTATGGGTGGTTACTTTTCTTAGAGGGGTGGGATTCCTTGATTCACAACTAAGATTGACAGGACTCAGTGATTCATCATTTGCTTTCTGCACACGTTTGTTCCCAGAATTCAGTCTGTTACAATGATATTAATGAACTTCTGGGCATATGTATCATATTATAATGATGATATAATGAGGCTCAGGTGAGCTGAAGACCCTCGTGGTCTTCATTGCGCAGATGAGAGTGACTGGCTTAAACTGGTACCTAATTCTCTGCTTACTTATTCTTTGTGGAAGTTACTTTTAACCTAAAAATGCCTTCTGGCTTGCTTAATTGTGGGCAGAATAGGGTAGACCCCTACTAGGATAGGATAACTTCAATGTCTTTGCAGGCAGACCCCAAATCCCCAAATTTCCTGCCTAACTCTTCTCTAAGAGCCATGAATCCCCTTATCATTAGTATGGATGTTGAGGGCAAGGAGTCTCTTCTGTATCTGCCTCCTGCTGAGAAGGGCCTTTGTTCCTGCTTATTGGGGTTTCATGGAGCTCTTTCCCTTTCTGCCTTAGTTAAGGTGGGGTCTTGGGTTTCCTGCTGAAGTGCCACCTTAATCCCTAGACAAAGAAAAGAAGATACAAACTTGTTATTGAAATCATATATCTATTAATTTCTATTATTGATTTGCCTATTAAGCGAGTAAAGGGAAACAAACTTGGTTAATATATTCCTTAAAGAGTAAAAAAAAAAGACCTTTGGCCTTAAGTCTCCTCCCCTCTCAGACTCTAAAGGCCCTGTCTGGCCTAACACTGTTTCCGCTAACAATTGGGCAAATGGGCAATAACCCTTATCAATGGCCAGAGGATCTGAGTCACCAGTTTCTGGGCAATTATCGGGATATGAGGGAGGCAGAGAGCCTTTTTTCCCAAAGAAAGGAACAAGGTTTACTTAACTAGGTTTACTAAAAAGATTAAAAACTCTGCAAGATATGTCCCTTATCATTTCCTGCTAAAAGATTAAGAATTTTGCAAGTAATGTTCAGTATCAGGACCTCTCATTAACTGAAATATCAACATGGATATGCAATGCATGGCTGTAATAAATTGGAGTTTAGACAATAATTTTGAGAAACCTAGGTAAGGATGGTGAATATTCCAGCAGGCAATTGTACACACTGCTCTATAACTTAGGCAAGAAACTAGGGCTGACACAACAGATGTGCCAGCCATCAGCTGGCACTGATGAGTCAGTGTTTCTAAAATGTGGTCTCCAGACCATCTGTGTTACAGTAAACTATGGTGGGTGTTAAGAGCAAATTCCAGAACCCACCTACTGCATCAGAATCTCTTGCAGTGGAGTTTAGTAATCTCTATTTTAATAAGCTCCTGAATGATTCTTACACATATTTAAGTTGGAGAAGTACAGGCAGAGGAAATTATTGACGTTATGGCTCTATTGATAAAGTTGCATGAGGAGAATGTAAGAGAAAAGGCAGTCATGGAAGCCTTTTGATGTGGCCCTGAAGCAGCTAGAATTTAGTCACTTCATACCACCTATTAAGTGAAAAGGACTCAACCTTGACTTCACATTAGGGTAATCTGATACTTAGGATCCATCCCAGACCAATGAAATTTGTTATCTCTTAGAGGGAATGTGGTAGGTCCTTTCACTCCACAGTTCCAAATAGTTGCCCTACACCAAAGCTTGCAAACTGGTATAACAATTTGGCCAGTGAATTATTTTCTTTGACCCTCACACTAATTTAAAACTTTATCTTAATTGCAAATATTTGAAAACCAATACACCTCACATTAGAAAAAGAAAAGAAAAAAAAACTGAATGTGTATCTTCTTCTGAAAGCCTGGAGAACTGGCCTTGCTGGGCCTGCATTCCTGAATGGCAAAATAGCTGCCCCAACAGGGCCTTCCACAGTCGTTTAAATTACCCGCCTGGTCACCTGACCTCTGAAGGCATTTGCACACTGTGAGGGGGCTTTAGCAGCTCAGCTTCAACATCGCCTGCCTTGTATTCCAGTCCTCATCTCAGCCTCTTGTCACAGATTCTGATGTCCCTTTAAGCATGACACATAGTTTGGACAAACAGCTTGAAAGAGGCCCCGGTTTTATCTTCAGGTTTAATCTTCTGATTTCTAGAGTTCATGTCCTGGAGCCGTAGTTGCCTGAGTGTCAGGTCACAAGGAGAAAACTGGTGCAGCTGGTGCCGCTGCCCTGAAAGCAGCGCTCACCTCAGGCCAAGATGAAGTCCGAAATGATACTGATACTTCTGCATTCTACTGACAGGGCTAGGCTCACTGCTACAAATCAGCTGGATACCTGGGCTCCCCAAAATGACTCCTGGCAAGCCCCTCACCTTGGTGAAACCACTTTTCTTTGGGAGGGAGCCACCTGCCATATTTGACCAGACAGCTTCCTTAGGTTTGTGAAGGGTCGAATTTGGTTAGCAGAATTTGAGAAGTGTGGCTCTCCCTGTAATAATGAACTTCCTTAGGTCTTTTTGTTTGTTTACTTCCACAAACACTAACTTTACTTCCACAAACACTACCCTTACTTTCACAAACATTAGCTAATAAACTCATCATTATTTTTTTAAATATCAATGCTAAACATTTGCATGTAATTTTTGGTGTTTTTGTGCCCTGAAAATGTATATATTAATGTAACTAACTTGTCCCTTAAAACTACTAAGCTGACACGAAATGTTTCTTATCTGCAATAACAGGAAAAAACTTGAAAATTAGCATTTGAACCGATGTGGAAAGCACTTCAATTAATTCACTATCAGCATACAAAATTAAAAATAAAACTCACAATTTTGTTTAAGATAGTTTTCAGCCTTACTCAAAAGAATGAGGTTATCTTTTTCTTAATCATCTCATCTTTCACCTTGAGTAAAAGTGTAGCATGATTAAAAAAAGGTAGATTTTTTGGAGATAGATGGGCCTGGATTCTTAACCTACTTTGCTATACACATTCTATCTAAAACAGATATCTTTGTCTAAACTATTTGACTAATAACATATAAGTTATGGACCACAGTGAGGATTAAATGAAATAGTGGAATAAAACATCTGATACATCCTGACATACCTATTATCATCTTGATAGATCTTTATTCATTCCAGTGGATAATAGGTCTAGTGGAAGGCCTCATACTTTTACAACAAAATTCCTATATAAATACTTCACCAAAATCTTAATGAAATAACATTATCACACCCTCTGGGTCCATGACTTTTATTCAGTCTCTCTTAACCATGTTACATAAGTTCAATTTGTACAATAGTTGTAATGTTGTTATAGTTACTATTAAATAGAACTCTGCAGAGAAAAAGATTTTTGAATTTCAACAGATTGCCATTTACGTCAAGCAATATTTCATCCTTTTAGAAAACATTGACTGTCTACTGTAGGAACAACTAAGATAACATTATCCCTGCTTATCTTAAAAGAAAAAGACAGGTAAACATATCATCATTGTACCACAATATAGAAACTAAGAAATAAACATCCCATGAGAATACAGAGTACTGAACCTCTAGCTTTACCTAGAGTTATGGAAGGATTCACAGAAGATGTAATAGGTGATATTACAAGATCATTATGAAAATAATTTTACTATCACAAATGAAGCTTGTTTTCATGGCATTTTACTTGTATAATACTTCACAAAAAAAAAGGCTCTTTAGATCTTTGAGGATTTAATAAATACTAATCTATAGCCACTTATAAAATTATTAAAATTAATTTTGTCATGAATTGTTACAATGTACCATAACTGAGAAAGCATTAATCATAAATTTACTTAAATCTGAAAAATTCACTCTAGAAATGGGCAAAATAAGAAAATACTGTAAAAATTTTTTTCTTGGGAGGGCCAAATCTCCTGCCCTTCTCCACTAATGAAACACAATGCTTTAATAATTTAATAGCCTTGCAAATAATACATTTGAAGTGTAACGAAAGGAGAATTAAAATGAGACTCAGAAAAGGTGGGTTTTTAGTCAGCTCTGTCACTGCCAATCTGTGTCTCCTTGGATGAGTTTATTAATCTGTGGGCCTTTGGGGTCTCCATGCATTTTTGTAAACTTTAGGAGATCCTGCATTTAAGGGACTTCTCTGTGGCCACCCAACTTTCACACCATGTACTTGTGTGTATTTTTACTGACACACAAAATTTCTACATGTGAAAAATAAAGGTTTTGAATACACAATTTTCTATTTAATCCCTAAAATTCTGTAGTTCTAAATAATTTATATCTAGTGATAGTGAATGCAAATTTTATTCATTTTCTGTCTCTACTCATAGAAAGGAGAGTTTGGAGAAGATTTAACTCATTTATTTGCCTCTGTATGTTTGAGACTAATTTATCTTATAGTTTTGAGTGAGCAGTATGCTCTTCCTCCTGCCATCTTTTGATTGCAAGGAAAATAAAGTGGGCAGGATACATAACAATGCATATCTGCAGAGTCAAGAAAGCTTGCCACTTATTTTTTACAGCAATGCATTGATTCCACTTGGAAAATATGCCTTTACTTGCATGCTCCTAAGAAGTAGAGAGCTGGAATATCTGAAAAATATGTAGTGGATAATCAGGTTTCCTTTCTCTCTTTCTACCAAACTTATTCAAATCCTTTATCTGGGAAATATAAAATAAAGTACAATAAAATTCTTTCTAGAATTCAGCATCAGCCTATAGTTACATGCCATAATAAAGCCTATTTCAATTTAACCACCCAGTCATGACTATGATAATAGAGAAAATCAATGTTGTTGGGTCAGACATCCCTCCTGAAATGTCATAAGACATGCAATACTATTCTGAGAAGCAAGATAGGGAAGTTCATCTTACAGTGGAGTCTGACACCAATCAAACCATCAATCAAGCTTTAGAAACAAAAAATAAGAAGTACCTGCAATAAATAGAAAGAATTGGAAACAGTTGGAGAGCCATATTATTTTTTCCCTTTAATAAAGCTAAGCATCAAGAAATCAAATAACTGTTTGACATAAACTGTGTCTACACACTCCATAGAAAGTGAATTATTAGGTCAATAATTGAACAATTGTTTCAACAAGCCTTCCTCCTCCACACATATTCAGTGACTTAATTAGTAGCTGGGAACTAATGTTGACTCTTCCCCTTTAATTCAGTCTTTGGCTTCATGTTAACCCAGTGTTGTCAGTTTTACCCAACACAGAGAGTTATGAAAACCCAATCAGTTTTGCTAGAGTGATATAATGCTGAGAGGTATTTCAAGTTGAAAGGACACATTCCATGGAAGGAAATGGAAAGTCATGGAAAGAAAAAAAAAGAGAGGTATTATAAGGTCTATGGTTCCTTTAATATATTATAGACATACATATTTCTTTAATATCTATGTCTCACTCCATTAAAAAAAATACAAAAATCTGAACTAAGGTCAAAGGGGAATAGTAAAATGTTAAGATCAAGAGAACAGATACAAAATTAAAAAGGAAAGATGGCTAAGAGGGTGGTGATGTAAGTGCAAAGTGATTAAAAGTTAGAAAAGAATCTTTTGTCTAAAAGTTCATTTTATTTTCCAGTAAATGGGAGGAGGAACAGTCAGCACTTACTATTATGTGCTTTCTATTCACCATGGGAAATCTGACTCACTCAAACACTTAGAACTCATCACACATAAATAAGTAGAAGTGAGAATCTATCTGAAAGTTTTAAAGTGTGTGTCAAAAAAAAAGAAATCAGTGTCCTTTTTTTTCAATAACACTATAAAGGTACATTTAAGATTCTACAAATTCATCAGAGATGCATCTTTGAAAAATGAAACCTTCTTTCCCGTATTTTCAGCTGCTAAGTAAGTGCTAGCATATACCTGTTCTATAACTAAGTATACATTTTCAAGTAAGCTAAGCCAAAAAGGAACACAAAGTCTCCTTGCTTCTATATGTTTTTTAAAATAGCATCATTACTCATGAGATAAACTGAGAAATGTCTCTAAATATAGTTCATGAAACTAACCTCTCCGAAGAATAAAGCTCTTATGCTTGTATTAATATAGCTGATACAAGTAAATTTTATGTTAGTGAGAAATAAAGAAATAATTCAAAGTCTAAGCCTGAGCTTTGAAAAAAAAAATGTGTTTTTATTTATTCTGCATTGATCCTAAGTAGAATCAATATAAATGTCCCTTCAAAAATCTTATAGGACAATTGTGTTCATACATTAATGTAATTTATAGTCTGAAAAAATAAAAGTTGATTTTAACTCAAAACATGTAGTTTCTTCTCAGTCAACTCTAAAATATTTAAATAGTTTCTATTGTCTCCAGGAGTACTTGAAGAGTTTCTTAGTGGCTGTCTAAATATATAAAAATCTTAAGCTGATTCCAGTCACCTAAGGCCATAAATTTAAATTTTGCTCTTGTTAAGTCAGGACTCCAAACAGACATAAACAAATGTATATATTTTTTTAAATCATACAACAAAAAGAGTATCTTCTACATCATCCTCATTTTCCCCCAAGTGGAATATTTATTAAATCAGTGTGTTTTAAAAACACACTTACTAACAGGAATATATTTCCCCAACCAGCTCACTATTCTTTCAGGTAAGGACAATGTCTAAGATGGAGATCCATAAAGATTACTTTTCTGAGAGTAAATTAACAGGTACATTTTCTACATAAATTGCTTTTTATAATTATTTAAAACTATGTGAATTTTTATTCAATTCCATCATTTACTATTATTTTGAAAAGGGCATATTAAAACCAATATTTATATTTATTTAAAAGTCTACTTTTTAAAGACCTGTTATCTACTCAGATACTACAAGAATCCAGTGTGCTCCTGGATGGCTGAAACAGACGGGGCGGCTAGGATATTTCTGGTTTTTTTTACAGCAACTAGTTCCCAAATAATTTCATTTTATTCTAAACTCTTCATGGTCTTCAGGTTGTATAAATTTTAATTACACTATTTTGCATTAAATTAATATATATCAGATGTCAAAGAAAATAATGCCAGCATCACATAATAGTTTGGTTCTTAGTTTATTTTCAATAACTTAAACAATTAATATATCACTTTAACGACCCTGTAGTTCATGATAGATGTCATTTTTTAAAAGGTACTAATTATAGTGCAGTTAATTACAGAAGCCTAAGGCATTTGGAGGATTCTCTTTGAATCATATAACCAAAGTGGAACACTGGCATATGATGGTGAAGTTTTTTCTTTCTTTGCAACTAGTTTCTAAATTCCAAGTTTACCCAAAACCCTGTTCTCCCGGCTACTCTTTTATCTCAACGATCTCCAGATTTTAGTGTCATGGGTAGGAGGTGAATATAAATAAAAATGAGAGAACTGTGGAGTGGAAAGGAGTGGAGTGACATCCAGTATAATGGAGCAGAATGCTACGCCTCACAATCCAAACAAGCATATTGTCTGTCTCTTCCTTTCTCCCAAAGGTAACAGCCTCAAATGACTATTCAAATGCCATCTGAAGTGGTAGCCCCAAGTTTTGAGTTTAGATTTCTGTATAATTTGTACACAAAGTAAGTATTTTGAAAAAATT
This sequence comes from Cynopterus sphinx, assembly GCA_030015415.1. NCBI lineage: Eukaryota > Metazoa > Chordata > Mammalia > Chiroptera > Pteropodidae > Cynopterus > Cynopterus sphinx. The sequence continues at coordinate 133,580,925 of CM057380.1, forward strand.
CTCATAACACAAAAACATCCTACCCTGGTAGAAGGACTACTCAATTTGATGTACAAGAATATGCAAATGAGCAGATGTTTCATTTAGGCATTCCAAAATATGACACACTAAAATTTAAAGCCATAAATATTTGAAAAGTATAACACAAATTGAGATGGCAAACAAAATAAACAGAGAACTTTATTCCCAATTTCTTTTGAGCTCCCCTACTGCCCTTGTGCATAACCAGCTATCTGGTCTCCTGATTTATCATTGTCCCCTCTGTTCTAATAATGCCGCTGATGGCTGACGATGTCACTTTGCTTGTGTGCAAGTGTGGCAAACGGACAGCTGCATAGTCAGCAGTTCTCTCCACCTAGCGAATGCAGGAAGGCAGCTTTGGTTTACAGCTCTTGTAGCAATTTTCACAGCCTGTTACAGTTTATGACATTGGGCTCTTTGCCTCATATGTTACCTGATACTTTGACTCCAAACAACTGACCTACTTTTCACTGCATGATCTGCTATTGCTGTTCCCTGGCATTTTATGGCCAGGCTGTCTCATTTTATGATATACTTCTGTGAATCCTTATCAAACCTCTGCCATGTCTTCAGCAATTCCCTCTGCTTGGGTATTCTACTGTCAGAACCGAGACAACTGGTGCAGTGAGAAGCAGGGAAAGATTTCCCTGACTCCCTGAACATCTCTCACAACCTGTCATAAGACTTAAAATTATTAATTGTTAAGGTGCTGGCAATTTTTATTAAAGTTAAAGTGTTGAAGGTCCTTATAAATGATATGTGGAAAGGGTAGTCAATAATAGCATAACAGTCACTATTTAACATCCACTATGAGCTAGCCATGGTATATAATTGTCCTTAAAATCCAAAAACTCCTTCAAGGAGTTATTATTGCTCCCATTTACAGATGAGAAAACCAATACATCCAGAAGGACTAAGTAAATTTTTCCAGGATAATATCTAGCAAGTTACAGGGCAAAATTCAAACCCAGACTGTGTGACCCCCAAGTCCAAGGTTGCCACACTGTATGTTGATAATACAGCCAACTGGGCTTGGTCAGTCATTCACACCTAGCACAGGAACTTGGGAGCTCGATAAATGATTGATGAATCCGTGAATGAGCACCTTGCTGTGAATTACTTTAACTGATTGACTTCCAGTTCCTAGCAAGTATTCTGAACAAGTGAGACCCTGGACAAGTTAGGTGCAATAGGAGAAAGTAAAGGTGCAGTCCAGCACAAAGGGCTCAGCACCAGCAGGACTGGATAAGACACCACCCAGGGAAAAATCACAAAATTACTGTAATATTAGGATGGCAGTGAGGAAAATAGAAACAAGCCAGCAAAGATAAAGAAGAACCAAAAATAATACTGGGCTCACATTTTGGCTTAAAGATGATTCTGCTGCTATAGTCCTTGCTCTTTTCCTTTTGCCATCTCATGTTCAACATTGTGCAACTGGGTAGTCAGGGTAGTGAGATTCGGACTTGGAGCTTTTACCATTGGGAAATAGAGCCTCCCATATGCACAGACTTTAAAATCTTAAAAAGTGCAATTTACCTCACTTCTAGTGGTATTTTTCTCAAGATCACTGCCCATTACCTCAAATATATTTCTATTCTAAACCTGAGCTGTAGAACAGAAGGATCTGTGTCCTCTTAAAAATGTATTTCAGCTTCATTATAAATGTCTAGGTATAGAATATACTTATTTAAGAATGCTCTGGGAGATCTCTCCCCTCTGTTCCACTTCACTGTTAATGAGCTAGAATAGTCACGTGGTAAAAAACAAACAAACAAACAAAAAACAGGGCACTGACAATGATTGTAGGAGGAAGGAAGAGAGGAAGAAATAAAGAAACAAAGAGACAGAGAGAGGTAGAATGAAAAAACAATCTTTAAAAACAAACAGAATAAAAGTGAAAGTGTATTGGAGGTTATCATGTCTGGAGCCAGGAAAATCGCACTGTGGTTTACCTGAACTTATGTTGTTGTTTTGTGAAAGATCATTCAGGAAGAAGTAATGGTCAGTGACTAAGGGCCTTAAAGTGAGCTTCTTTAAGAGGAAGAATAATGAACCCTGATAAGAGAAATGGATGGATAAAACCCATGGGACTGGCCACAGCAAAGAGCTAGAGTATGAAGAAATAAGCTGCGATTTTACTTCAGAGAAAGAGGGAAAAAAAGAGTTCAGGATGTGAGAGATAAGAAGAAAAACCAGTTGAGAAAGCCTGAATAAAACACAGCACCCAGCATTGTTAGAAGTCTGGTAAGAGTATTACTGTGAGGGTTAATGGGATGGACCCACTGAGCTAGGGAGTCAGGAGGCTCCGAGAACAGTTCTCTAGTGAGGCCAAATGGAAATGGACCTGGGAACCAGAGAAGCAGATTTCTTTCTCCTTAATGAGAAAATCCAGCATTGCCCCAGGATCAAAGTCAATTGGTTTGGTAAGAGTGATCAGAATTGCTAAGTGCGAAGGCTAGTGATAAACTGGAAGGTAGAAATGAGAAGTACATGGAAAAGTCTGATTAACTTGTGAAACCTTGACAACCCAATAATTGAATAGCACAAATGTAAGAATTTGCCATTTCTCTCATTGGTATATATCCTTTTCTTTCCTTTTACTGTAGTTAACCCAAGGCGCACATTACTTGTATTTAAATGTGCTGCACTGCAGTAAGTAAAGAGAAGGACAAGGTGGTACAAGTCCTCATGCTCCTGAGGATTCCTTAGACCCATCCCACTCAATTCTTCAACAAGCTTGATTCTCCATTGACAACATTATTGACATGAAACACCAGAGAGAAATTGCTCCCAAGAGTTTTCTCTTTCAGAAACTATCTCTGAGAACTCATTTAAGAGAGAACAGATAAAATAATGTCCAGTTGGAGGCTATAGGTCACAAAGAATGAGGTACAGGCCAGGACTGTAAAATCACATCATAAATTCAGAGAGGGAGTATTGATATCTGTTCACAGTACTATTTGGCGAAAGTAGTCAACAAGTAGACTTCTAAATATACATAGATATTATATATTTTTAAGGTGGTAAAGACTTTTTGAATTCCTAGATAACACTGGGTTGTGTTAATATTTAGGAAAATGTTAAAATTCAAAACATATGTCTTAAAATATTTCAATTACTATAGAAGTCTCATTAAAGTTTATTTTTTTAAAGAATAGAGAAATATTTAAATATTTTGGAAGACCTATAGTTTTTAATTTCTGATATAAATGCATATTTATCTGTTTTGTACAAAGAAATATTTTTAGGTGTAGGCTGATTTGATTCTTGTATTTAGCAAAGTTATAAAATAAAAATTGCCACTATTTTGTTACATGCAGGAAATACAAAAAATCAACTAGCTGTAATTTTATGTATATAAAACTATGTATCCCTTGCTGTATAAATTATCACTAATTGCTCTCCAAAATCCAGAAATCAAACAGATTTGGATAATATATCTCTCATTTTACAAATCTGCTATCTAATTCTCTACAAACTAAAGAACTGTATAGTGAGGAATATTTACACATAACACTTTTGGTAAAGCAAAATATCTCACTGATGAAATATATTTGGCTGCTAATAACAGAGATTGGAAATAATAGTGGCTTCAATAGGATGGAAGTTATTTTTCTCAAATATAAAGGAAGTGTGGAGATTGGTGTGCCAGGTCTGATATGGGAGAACCACAGTCAAAGGGGCCCAGGTTCCTTTCTGTCTTTCTTTCCACTTACCTGATTTGTGGCTTTTATCATCAAAGTTGTCTCAGATCCAAGATAGCAACTGAAAACTCCAATCCTTGAATCTTCATTTTAGTAGAAAACAGGAGGAAGCGGGAAATAAAAAAGAATCCTCATCAGATACTCAGTCTTGTTTTATGGAGCCTTTTAAGAAGACTCACCCAACAACTTTTCCATCTTGTTGGCCAGCACTTAATCACATGGCCACACCTAGATGCAAGGGAGGTCGAAATGCAAACATTTGTCTGGGCACCTTGCCACATCAAATAAAATTTGAGTTTTCTTGTTGAGGAATAAGAATATTGTTTTTGTACCTTTCAGTTTTACCACAAGCTATTATTAAAGCATTAAAATACACATTAACCAACTACAATTATTTTAGTGAGTTTTGAACAGTACCTTTTGTGGGATTTATTGTACTATTGTTCCCATTATTAATATATCAAATGCTAGAGTTAACTCTCTACTGATACATCCCTAAATAAAGGTCATCATATTAATCTAGCCTACCCCTAAAAAAAACAGAATAGATACTCTGAAGGTTTGGTAGAAAGTCTTTATTATGGAGCAGTACTTAATAAAAGTTTAATCCAATTTGGATCCCAACTTGAGACTAGTTTTCAGGCATCTTTAAAGGGCAGTTAAGAATAGAGGTGAATGGGGTTTTAATGCTCCCTAAATCTCAATCAACTCCAATCCATCCCCAATTATTTGATATAAATGGTCTTATCTCCTTCTCTCCCTTTCTCTCTCACACATACACACATGTGCACACACAAAACCCCTGCTATGTAGGCTCGGTTTCACAGTCCTCGTTGCACTGATTTTGAATCAGATTGCAGATTCCAGCCCTAAATTTCACTAACATGGAAACACTGGAGTTGCCTCTATTGTGACTAAAATAATACTTAAAGGACATACAAGGTTGTCCCCTATTGTGGACTCAGAGAGGATTTTCTGTGCATTCTAATTAAACATTAGAGGAATGTTTTTAGCTATTAATTCACATCTCGAGAAAAGACAGAGAAATGGGGAAAGAGAGAGAGAGCACTATATTTTCAAAGTGGTTTGCGAATAGTCCCATTAGTCAGTTTAACCATCCTACCCACATGAAAGACATTAGAGATTATGAGAATGAGTTTCATGATGCTGTTGCTAAGGCACTTCTCTAAAGCAGGGTGAAAATTCTGCTATAAATAATACATCAAAAAGCTGTTTGCTTTGTGCTTTCCTGCACGTTAATTCTAATATGCATCCTTATCATTATCAACGACTCTTTTGAACCAGTGTTCCCTGTTACTTTCATTAGAAAGTATGTATCACTCATTAAGATTACTTCAGCCCAGATTTCACTCAGGGGAGAGTAATAAAGAGAGATTATTTGCTTGAACTGATCTTTAATCTGAACTCATTGTTCTGTGTCTTCCGTGACTCATTCAAGAACCACAGAGCCTGACAGGAATGAAAGAATCTTCTGTAATATATTCTACTGTATGAAACACTTTAGCAATTTTGCCAGGTGTTTATTACAGATGGTTGGGAGTTACATTTACCTGCATATAAAAAGTTATCTAAAGCTTGACCCTAATTTTTTATGAGTTATTTGATGATCTATAACTCTAAGGAAATGTTAAAGAAGACAGCAGTTAACAGTCATATTTTAAGAAAACAACTAGCATTGTGAAAGAGGCAAGGAGTCTTCCCTAGAATGGCAGCTGGACTGATGCCTTGATTTTGGACTTATATCTAGAACTGTGAGAGAATAAATTTGTTTTTTTAAGCTACCCACTTTATGCTATTTGTTACAGCAGCCATAGAAAACTGATAAAACATTTGAGAATATATAATTTGATTTTGCTATTAAGAAGGAAGACACTAGTCACATTCAAGAAAATAGTTTTGATAGAGTGGTGTAGAGAAAACCATATGCAAAGGTTATAAGGTAGAGTTTTCCAAACTTCCTCCGCTTATGGAGTCTTTTATATCTCAGTAACTTTTTTCATTATGTTCCTAGGTCAAAAGAAATACTAAACAGTTCAATTTATTAAGTAGTCAGCGCCAAACAACCTAATCAGCATTTATGTACTAGCAACATAGTAGCTGTTTGAAAAAGTAATACATATAAATTCAAGGAAAAATAATATTTGACTTTATTTTAAAATAATCACAATTATATACTAATGGGATTCGTGAGCCTGTTACACACTGCATGACTTCTTAAACTTTGGAATTAGATTGACACCAGCCACTGTCATTTCCTGTTCTACATTGAGTTTTTGTCCCATAGTTGCTTTTATCACAGCAACCACTGAATACCCAGTTTTGCAAAGATATAACTTTATGGAAAAGAATGTAGTGATCTAGTGTTGAAACTCTAAACTGTTTCTACCTCAAGCTAATATTTTGTGTGATGTTAAAAAGACATCAAGTATCTGTTTACAATATCTCCTAGGCAATTCAGTTGTTCACTATGTCTGGGGCACCTTTCACACAGTTTGGGAACTATGGATTTAAGGAGTGAAAGGTGAGAAAATATATAGACAGAAAGTATAGATGATATTTATAAGTAGAAACTTATGGAAGAAAAGCTAGAGGGTATTCAGAAGATTAGAAAGATAATCTAAAGATAAGGAGAAAAGCAATAAAAAATAAGACATATGCTGGACTACATTAAAATTATAAACTTCTGTGCACCAAAGAACACCATCAACAGAATGGAAAAAAATCTATAGAATTGGAGAAATATTTGCAAATCATATATCTGATAGGGGGCCAACATTCAGAATATATAAAGATTCCTACAACTCAACATCAAAAAATAAAAATCAAACAACTCAATTTAAAAATGGGCAAAGGACTTGAATAGATATTTCTCCAAAGAAGACATACAATGGCCCAAAATATATGAAAAGATGCTCAACATCACTAATCATTAGGGAAATGTAAATTAAAACCACAGTGAGCTACCACCTCACACCCATTAGGATGGCTACTATAAACACAAACCAAAAAGTAAACCAGAGAATAACAAGTATTGATGAGGAAGAAGAAAAACTGAAACCTTCTTGCACTGTTGGTAGAAATGAAAAATGGTATGGCCACTATAAAAAGTGAGTATGGTCTTTCCTCAAAAACATTAAAAAGAAAATTACCATACAGCCTAGCAATTCCACTTCTGAATATATGCCCCAAAGAATTGAAAGTAGGAACTTGAACAGATTATTTGTATACCCACGTTCATAGCTGTATTATTTATAATAACCAGAAGGTGAAAGTGAAGGTGTCCATCAATAAATGAACAGATAAACAAAATGTGGTATATACATACAATGTGGTATATAAGAAGAAAGGAAATTCTGACATGTTACAACATGGGTGAACTTTGAGGAAATTATGCTAGATGAAACAAACCAGTCACAAAGACAAATAGTGTATGATTTCCCTTATACGGGGTAGTGAGAGTAGTCAGAGTCACAGAGCCAGTCAGTAGAATGTTGTTTGCCAGGGGATTTGGGTCAGGTGTAAGTAAGTGTAAGCTATAAACAGATATGGCGTTCTAATTTTGCAAGATGAAAAAGTTTTGGTGTTTAGTTGCACAACATGAATGTATTTAACACAACTGAATTATACACTTAAAAATAATTAAAATAATGCCTTTTAAGCTGTGTGTATTTTATCCCTTTTTAAAAAATATTAAGGGGACAAATCACATGATTTGTATCAAACTTAAGATGTAAGAAAGAGAATAAAAGGGCAAGATTTTACTATAATTTGTTTTCTTAAATAAATATATATGCATCACTAGCACTCCACATATTCAATAAATCTTTATCCCCAAGTTAATACAATGCCAAACTTTAACTTGGTCTGAAATTAACATTGCACATAGGAAATTAGTGAGATTTGTGTATTGTCGATATTAACCATAAATATTTTCATAAAACATCCTATGAAAGCATCAATAATTCATTTTTTATGTATACACAGAATATAGTAAAATAAAGGAAATTATTTAAATCTATGTAGAAATGTTGATGGGCAGTAAAAAAAAAAAATAATAATTTTGACCATGCTCTTTATAGCTCAGCAAATATTTTCCCCTTCTCAGATTCCCTCTTTTGCTCAGAGGAACTTTTGCCATTTCAAAAACAATGCGCCCAAGGTCCATGCAGCTTTTAAAAGTCCAACTATTGTGCTGGAAGAAAATAAGCACTTTACAGAGGATGCCCAGGTGAGCCCACCCAAACAAACTGAACTTTCTCCTTTTGTTAAGGCTGAGCATGCAGTGGTCCTTTTTAAGCACAAATATGGGAGTTATCTTTTTTCTCATCAGTACTTTTGAGCAATGCCAACTTCCTTAAGCAATTTTCCCAAGACAGCAGACGTGAATCAGTCAAAAAGTTGCAGATGAACTCTACAATTTTCTCTGCTCAACAATGCAATCAAAACTAGTAAATCAAGGTGAACTGTTGTGTCAGAATTTGTTTAGAATGAAACTCCTCTCTAGATTTCTTAAATTCAAACAAGTTATAAAACTCACATTAAATTTTGCTCCTTTTGGAATATGAGGATGTTTGAAAAACAGAGCTTAGATAACAAGGAACAGATCATAGCAACCATGTTTGTTGTGATCCTTGTAAAGAAAACCACGGCCTACCTGCTAATTAACTAATTAAAAATACATTTGAAAAATAATTTTAACTTGCCCTTATTTTATTGGCTTGAACAAAATATTTATTGATAAGCAGATTGTAACTTTGTATATTTGTCAGTTCAAGGCTCTCAAAACAAAAATTCTACTTTCTACCTAGGAAAACATAATCTAGGAGCAGAAGTAGTAAAAAAAAAAAAAAACACTACTAAAATTACTTATAAAAAGGAAACTACATGTTCATAACAGGGAACGATGTGTCCAAAAATAAAAATTTTAAACAATAATCTTCTGTTGCCTTGAAAAAATAAGTAAATCACGAATAATTACTTAAACAATAAACGGGCCAATCTAAAGCAGAGCATTATTACAGTTTGCAATGGTAGAACTGACCACAGAGGAGTGTTGAAGGCAGCTATTCTTGCTCTGAGTGTCTCTTTTTGGAATGAAGAGAAAGGAAAACTTGGTCTCTAAATGAGCCCGACTGAAAAAAGAAAAGTTAACAGCCAGAGAGTAATTGAAAAGCCTGAGAAATTTTTGATGGGAGACTGCCTATGGGATACGTTTTTTAAAATAAGGCGGGAAGTGACCTTTTACATTACTTGTATAGATCACAGGAAGGGTAAACCAAGGAGTACATTGTGTACATCTTTTTAAAGCTGAAAATGTACGTTCAGTAAAATGGTCCTTTCCGTTGTTGAGCATCTTTTTGGCTGAACCCGTGGACGGCGGTGTCTGCAGAGTCGCTGGCAGCAACGCCATCCTGCTGGCTCTCAGTAGTTTCACCGAGGTGGAGCGGGAGAAGCGGCGACAGAAGCCGAGGGCAGGGACCCGGAGCAGATAACTGAGCTGAGGACTGGGGACCCCGGACATGCACCGAAAAAGGCCAACTACCGCGCGGTGGCGAAGGCGGCCCCGGCGCGCCAGGACGCCGTAGGCCGCGCGGGGCGGGGCGGGGCGGGGCGACGGCTGGTCGCAGGCTGATGACGCGCCGGGGCCGCCGGGGGAGCCGCCACTTCCTGGAGCCGCCGGCCGGGGCCGCTCGCCGCTGCGCTCAGCTTCGGAGCCGGGAGCCCGCGGCCGCCGCCATGTCCCACCAGACCGGCATCCAAGGTAACGGCGCGCGGCGCGGCCCTCGGCAACGGGGATCCCGGGAGGCGCCGGGCGGGCCGGGCGGGCTGCGGACAGGGCAGGGGCAGCGTCGGGCCCGGAGCGCGGGCAGTCGGTGTCGCGGGGCGGCCGGGCCTCCGCGCCCCTCTCCGCGCCTTCGTGTCCCGGGCGCTCCCGGCCTGTGTCCCTCCCGGCGCCGGCGGCCGCCACGTTGCAGACGGACCCGAAATTCGCAGGAGCGAAGGAACTTTGTTTCTCAGGCGTCCCGGGTGAAGGGGGCGTGCCGTCCAGCGCCCCCCACATTAGCCCAACTTTCCCATTTGTTATCAGGCAGGAAAGACCTGAAAAGGTAGGTATACGGACTCTGGGGTATCTTGTGCTGTCGAGAGACGGGAGGATTTTCCTTTTCGTGGTCCAGAGGAGATCGTTGTGGGATATTGATTATAAAAAGAAAGGCGATGGAATGTTTTTCTTTTTTTTCCAGTATAAGGGTGCTTCGCAAACTCTTCCGCATTTTCTTCCAAAATGGGAACATAAACCGTGTCCTGAGAAATCCTGAGCATGGGGTGTTTTGATCATAGGTACCCCTCCAGGGAACCGAAAAGTCGGATCTTCGTGGCTGCTTTTAATCGTCCCGCGCAGACGGTTGAATGTGCAGTTATATCTCACGTCCATCATTTCCTTGTTTGAAAATGGGCAGTCTAGAAGCGCTCACCTCAGCACAAATAATATATCCCGAGGTTACTTGCGATTACCTAAGGAGTTCTCATATAAACGCAAGCTCTTCCTGTTTATAGGTAGCGAATCTTTCCCCCAGATGAACACTTCACTGTGTTTTGCACTTTAATGGCCTTTGACATTACTTCACACTGCCCCTGCACACACACAGCAGAATAGTCTCAAATCTCAAAGTGTCATTTTATTTGTCCCCGTTAGTTTTCACATTTAATATGTAATTATCGCTACCACTACTTAAATAGTGGTTCTTGCTGTCAGTGTGTATCCCAAGCACAAAATTGGGACGAAATTGAAGCTTTCATAAGAACACAGGGATTAGGTTCTTAAATATGTATTCGTTCAGTGAGCTTGCTTCAGCTTTTTGAGAAATAAAAGCTAGAAAAATGTCACCAGAGATATAAGCTTGTATATGTTTTATTGACTTTTTTTTTAATCAGGATAGGATATCTGATATTTACTGTTGTTTTAATACGAAAATGTAGAAAATGGATTGATGGTGTTTTTATCATAAGCCTGAAATTGGATTGGAAGAGAAGGAAAGCAGGTTTTCATCATTTTCAAACAAGCAATAATGGTGTTTTTCAAAATTGTAATTTGTTAATTATTGGGTTTGAGTAATTTTGATTCACTCCCCGTGTTTTTTCTGCTGTGAAATTAGAATTAGTATATATTTTTAAGTATACTTAATGTTTCTTAGCTGTGTACAGTGACCACTATGTATTACCTTTAAGTTTTATAGTTTAAATTACTGATAAGAGATGTTACATACTCAAGATATTTTTCTTTGTATTATAATCATGTCCTCATTTAAGTAGCATGAGAAAGTATTAATACATAAGTATAAAAAATAGGTTTATGTTTCTTTATCTTTTCCACAGCAAGTGAAGATGTTAAAGATATCTTTGCCAGAGCAAGAAATGGAAAATACAGACTTTTGAAAATATCTATTGAAAATGGTTAGTTTTAAAATATTGCTTGTCCTTGGATTATTGGATGTTATATTTTTAAACTTTTAAGTTGTTGTCAATGATTTGAACTCTTAATATGAAGCAAGTTCAAAGCTTGCCTTTATGTTACTTGGATCCTGTACATTTTGGACCTGTCCCATGGGTCTCTGCTTAGCTTCTCAATTCTACAGCTGACTATGGGGAAAGAGAAAGTTGTTTTTTGGTGTGACATCTTCTTTTAACTTTTGTCCCAATATCTGCACCACAGTTCATTTCTAATGTCAGTGCTTGCATCTCTGGAATGGAAATCAGTAAACAGGTGGTTATCAAAAAAAGTTATTTTTGAATTGTTATTCAGTAAAGTTACTTTTGAAGTAGAAACAAAGGATTTCAAACTCCCATTTTCTCTACATGATTTCAGTTTGTACTGTAGAAATGACTCCTCTTTCTTCTTTTGGGAAAAAGCTATTAAGAATGTAACAGTATAAATTTTCCCTTTGAAACTAATTCTGTAAGCAGGAGAAAATTGGTTGAGTGGGAGAATTTTTTAATTCCATTAGATTTGAATTTGAACAATTAGTAAAGTAAATAATCACAAATGAACATGTTAAAATATTCCATTGGCCTAATTTCTTAAATACCTTGAAATTTTTTTGCTTTGGAAAAATAACTTGTTTTCATAAACCAGAAGTAAATACAATTTACTTTCCATTTTATATATATATTAGAAATAGCAGATTAGTTTGAAAAATATGCGCTTGTTTTACGTATATTACCACACTCGACAGGAATAAAAATAAACTGTAAAGCAGCATGTTTTAGAAATATTGAGCTAAAATTTTAAATGCCATCACTTCCTAACTAAATAAAATGGAAAAGTTTTAACTAGCATCTCTACATAAGGAAAATTACACTATTTCCTAAATCTTTATTTTCTGACTTTGTTTTGAGAAAACTTTTTAAAAATCAGGATAAATAATATAACAAATTCTTCCATATCCTCTTAATACTTGCTTTTAAATAGTAATAGAATTTTATCATCTGACTGTGCCACATGTTATATGTCCATTCTCTTGATAACATTTAGGCTATTTTCAGTTTCTGCTATTATATAGCATTGCAGTGAACACCTTTGTCTATGTGTGAGATTCTCTATGCAGAATACATTCACAGTTTTACTTGATTCTGCCAAATTGTGCCTCAAAGTGGCTATACCGATTTATACTTAAAATTTTTTTTTTAATTTGTAGCATTATGACCAAATAGGAGCTAAACCTGATTTCATTTAATATTTTAGTGTACAGTTCAAGTTAATTTCAGAAATTATCCTTTGGTAGTACACTTATTTAAATATATTCTATTGATAACTTATGAGCATTTTAGAAAATAAAATATAATCACCTGTTCAACTATGCAACTCAACTATTTATGGTTATTTTTATCTGTTCTTTTGTTTATTATATCAACCATGCTAGTCATAAAATTTTTGTAGCTGTTTTTTAATACTACTTTATATCATAATTATTTTTTGTGTTACAATTTTTTTTCTTTCAACTGTTTGATTTAAATAATTGTAATTAGGAAATAGCTATTAATATATTCTTCATTACTCTACCATTTGGTATTTTATACCACTCATATATCTTTTAAAAATTGTTCTTCATAGAGAAACTTGTGATTGGATCATGTAGTCAGCCTTCAGATTCCTGGGATAAGGATTATGATTCCTTTGTTTTACCCCTGTTGGAGGACAAACAACCATGCTATATATTATTCAGGTTAGATTCTCAGAATGCCCAGGGGTATGAATGGATATTCATTGCATGGTCTCCAGATCATTCTCATGTAAGTAGTTTTTTTCTAAGTTATTTAACATTCAATGCCAGAAAATTTTCTTCTGAAATATTCCTAGGCAGAGAGAAAGTTAAAAACAACTATCATTTACCACAGAAGGGAATGATCATGGAGAAGATCCTTGGCTGGGTAATGTGGAATTAGGAATAATGTGCTTGGATTCTAAAGGCTTGCCCATGAAATCAGTAGAATTATTATTGATTTGAAATTTTAAAATCTGCAGCAATTACGACTATGGACCTCTAAAGCATAAAGCTAACTACTTTGATCTGAGAGTGATAATTATATTAATCCTGAGAACTAATTGAACTATATTAAATAGTCTAGGTGCCATTCAAGTGATACATATGTCTTTTTTTAAAAAAATATAGTTAATAGATTGACTAAATAGAACAAAAGACAAAATTAATATGTGAATATTGCCCAGTATTTAAAGAGTAATTATTTTGTTTCTTGTAAAGAAATAATAATAATAACTTGTAAAGTTATCTAGATATCAGTCTCAAAAGTCATTTTTTCCTAATTTCATGAATCTTATCTGATAAGAATACTATATTTGACCTCTTAGGATTATGGAATTATTTCTATTGATTGGCAGTTATCTTTAGTAGATTTCTCTAGATGCTACTGAGTCTTTAATAGTAGTATATATTTTAGTTCTTTTCATTTGTGTGTTCATACAGTGATATATGTCATGGGTATGCCTTGAATATTTGATTTTTTAACAGTGATATCTAATGTAGATTTGGTTTTAGTCAAGATTATTTCAATGTTTTTTTCCTCATTTTAAAAAAGTGTTTTAAGTAGTTTTTTATTCTTGAATTCATTTTATACTTTGAAAAAATGAGTAATTTTTTAATATTTAGATTTTTTCCACTTTTTGAAAAATATGACTTATAAATTGAAGTAAATGGAAACCTAAATAGCAATTGATAGTTTAGATACTGGTGTTATGATGGTTATTTTTAAATATGTGCATTAGCATTATTAGAGTCAGTGGATTTTAGCTTTATTACAGTTTCTTTTTAATGTGTATGAAGACTTTAGTACATCCTGAAAGTGCTTTTTTTTAATAATGATAGTTTGTATCTATAAACTTTTAACAATTTACTAGGTTCGTCAAAAAATGTTGTATGCAGCAACAAGAGCAACTGTGAAAAAGGAATTTGGAGGTGGCCACATTAAAGATGAATTATTTGGAACAATAAAGGTATAAAACTTATACATTTATAATTATACGTGATTGAAGAACTAGGTAATGGGTAGTTGATACATATTTAGATTGATAAATCTATAACATTAGAATAAGAAAATATTGTTATGTTTCATATATGCTAGTTAACTGAAACATTGTATTTTATCCTTTTAAAAATATGTTAGAATTGCCTTTGTAAGACTTCAAATCTGGATATTCTTTAGAGATAACTAGTTCAACCCCTCATTTAGTTCAGCCTTTTCATTATAATGATGGGAAAATAGGCTCAGAAAAATGCGAGATTACTTGAAAGAGAAATTGATTTTTAGATATATTATACATTTATACCCATATTGTGGAAGCAGTAACTATATTATTTAAACCAGAACATTGAGGCAGGTAAATTGATTTTATAATTAATTGACTAATTAATATATTTAAATTATGCATTTAAGAATTACTGTTTTAAGATTTATGTGTATTGAATATAGGTATATGTGAAAATATGTGTATACATATACACACAAATTAAGGAAATTGAAATATATATTTTAAAGGGGATTTTTGTTTAGTACTTTTATTCTGATTCAGAAAGTAATATAATCTGATAGGTAGAGCACTATATTAGATGGGAATACTTCGATTCCTCACTATTAATTGTGAGATGACCTCGTTTCTCAATTCTGTCCTTAGGCTTCCAAACCACAATATTTTGATGAAAAGTTGACATTTTTGGAATATTTTTTTTTTAAATAAGAATGATAATCATTTTCTATAAATAATTATAGAGAAATTATAAAAAAAGTAAGAATTCAGAGTCTGAATATGTTGGTTTTTAAATAATTATAGGGCAGGCTTCCCCAGAAGGTTAAGTGTAATTGTCCTTTAGACTTGAAGCATGACCAGATTTAGCTGACACCATCACTACCTCCACATTCATACAAAAGACTTGGTAATTATAAAATTTAGGAAATAAAGAGTAAATACTCCTCTTAAAATTTTTTGAAACTTATAGAAGAGGTTAGAATAAGAATAGTAAAATTTCTGACACCATTTTTGGTCAATTAAAATACCTCCATTTCTGTTAAATTAACAATTTTGTTTTTTCTAAGGGACCTCACTGAGGTTTCACTTCTAGAGAATAATAGTGCATTTCTCTACTTACAGGAAGATGTATCATTACATGGATATAAAAAATATTTGCTGTCACAATCTTCTCCTGCTCCATTGACTGCAGCTGAGGAAGAATTACGACAGATTAAAATTAATGAGGTAAATTATCATTTTGAAACGATTACAAGATTTTAAATGTTTGAAAATACCACACTTTTAAATAATAGATATAGGGATAACTAAAGAATCAATACATTTATTCTGTTTAGAGACAAAACTGTGCTCAAGGTCTTTTCAGGAAAAGAAAGTTAAAAGTGATTATTAAACTTCATGTCAATTTTATAGCTTTCCTCTGGCTTTATAATTTGTGTGACAGAAGAGTAACTGTACTTTGTATATAAATAAATGGGAAAGTGTTACCCATTTTAGTGCAAAGAGTATTATATCTAGTGAGGTTGTCTGAAGCAGGTTTGTTTTATTATTTTAAAAAATCTGATACCTAGAGAGAATAAAATACAAATGCTATCAGATGTTTAGGATTTTTAAAAGTTCTGTAAATTTCTGTGAAAACTACTTGGATGGGTATGAGCATATAGGAAATGATTGAATGCTTGTTTAGCAAATTAAAGTCAATAAATTTTATTCATATTATAGTTTATCATTTTTTATTGTATTTATTGCAGCCTCTCTAATTACAAGTTAGAAAAGCTGCTGTATTTGTACTGGGATTTACAGAAAAGAACAAGTGGCAGAAACCACTAATCACTAGTCTGAGTAACAGGAATCAGTCTGGAAAATGATTGAATATTATTGAATATTAACCTGATAGCAAGGATCTATCTTTATATAATTTTAGCTCAAATTATTTGAGTAAGGATTTTTATGTGATTTTTTTTTTTACAAGTTTGATAGTTTGTTTTATTCCTTGCAATCAGAACCCAGAGGATCGTATTGGGGTATGCATTTGCATATGTTCTATGATGTTTTCATTATCCAATATCATTTATGCTGTAGAACCTCCATTTTTTTTTACAGTAAAATTTCTTTTTGATTTTCTGTTGCAACACTGAAAATAAGACCCTATACTAGCTATCATTTATTGAATATAAAAGTCTTAAACATATGCATTGAAAGCTTTCTTAAAGTAATCTCTTCTTCCAATACATGTAATGCCCATGTTCTTAGTAATGAAAGCTCTAAGTCTGGAACTTCTGCAGTTGTATAATTTGTTGAGCTGTGTTGTGTCTTCGTATACTGTTTGTACTCCTTTCAATTCAGTGCATGGTGTTTGTGTTACATTTTATGTTTAACAGAACAAAGTTAAGTTCTGTATATATTGTATCTATATCACACTCTTCATAAATTTTATCAAGTATAATTTTATAATTAAAACTATAATCTGAAAACACTTCAAAGAACTTATGTAGCTCACTGCAATTGCACCAACATAAACAAAAAAAAATCCCTAAAGCCCCACTAACACTCAAACATTCACTCCCAACATTTTCATAAAGATGTGTCATGCACTCTGCATGTTGACCCAGTGCTAGCAGAACATTAACAAATGTGAAAAATTGTTTGCTTTTTAAGTTCATAGTGTTTTAAGTGTTCATTTTAATTACATTAAAATGGGCAAAGATGGAATGACACTTTGTAAAGGAGATTGGGTTTTGTTATCTTTGCCATATGACACTACTAAATGATAAAACTTCATCAGTATATTAAATCTGTCATACTTAGGTACAAACTGACGTGGGTGTGGACACTAAGCATCAAACACTACAAGGAGTAGCGTTTCCTATTTCTCGAGAAGCTTTTCAGGCTTTGGAAAAATTGAATAACAGACAGCTCAACTATGTGCAATTGGTAAGAGACATAATGATTATTATAAAATGGCTAATGATTATTATAAAATGGCTACTTTTTTGATAACTTGTGGCTTATAGAAGATCTATTTTTAATAGATTTTCAACTTTTTAAATTTGCTTTTTGAGTATTTTTTATTCTTATTTTTAAACTACAATGTATGTTTATTGTGAAAAAGTCAAACCTGTGTTTCCTGTCTCCTAGTATTTTAAATTCAAAAATTTTTTATCTGTTTTAATGAGTATACTTTGTTTCTTATTAACAGGAAATAGACATAAAGAATGAAATTATAATTTTGGCCAATACAACAAATACAGAACTAAAGGATTTGCCAAAGAGGATTCCCAAGGATTCAGCACGTTACCATTTCTTTCTGTATAAACATTCACATGAAGGAGACTATTTGGAGTCCATAGGTATATGACACGGTTTTAAGATGTAATTTCCAGTTTGCTTATTGATATTTCAGCACTATATTCTTATTTTTGCCTAAAAGGTTTAGTTGTAGTTTATGAGGTTTAGAATTTGCTGTAATTGAAATGCTGCTAATTGTGTTTATTATTATTTTTTTAACTTATAGTTTTTATTTATTCAATGCCTGGATACACATGCAGTATAAGAGAACGGATGCTATATTCTAGCTGCAAGAGCCCTCTACTAGAAATTGTAGAAAGACAACTACAAATGGATGTCATTAGAAAGGTAGTTTTCTCCCTATTTATCTGAATTATCTAATTTATATTAATGTATCAATGTAATACTTACCTACTTATTTAAAACTTTTCAGTTTTTGCTAGATTTTTATTGTCTTTTCCATGTAATTCATGATGTATTGTGATTTATAAAGGAAAGTGTTTTTTTTTTTTTTTTTTTTTTCCTTATAAATCCTTAGGCTCTCCTCCACTCTGCCCGGGAATGACCTATCATGACCTCAGTTTCTCTATAGATCTGTACTCTAATATGTAGTCATAAGCTACATGTGGCTATTTAAATTTAAATATAAATTAGAATTTAAAATTGTTTCTTAATTACACTAGCCACATTTCAAGTGTTCATTAGCCACATGTGGCTAGTGGCTACTATATTTGACAGTATAGGATTTAGAGAATATTTCCATGTTATAGAAAGTTCTGTTGCACAGTGCTGCTAGAACTACACATTTGTGATTATCTCAAGACTTGTTATTCATAAGAAATTATAGTCTCCATTTATCACTGAATTATGGGATGGTTGAAAATATTTCTGGTTGTTGGGAAAGGAGGAAATGCACATGAACATTTGCAATTTGGAAGCTAAGCTACCAGTTTTCTTAAATTTAGTTAACTTTAATGTAGGTGAGACATGGGTAAATATATGATTTATTCCTGAGCCCTTCAACTCTTAAAACACAGGTCTCTACAGATTTTCAGTGTTTTAGGTATAGAACCCTTCACACTTTTTAAAAGTTTTTAAGAATCACTTCCTATAGGAGGGTCTGGCTGACTTTTTCTACAAGAGAACCACTGAGTAAATATTTTAGGCTTTGCCAGGCCAAATATTATTTCTGTCATGTGCTTTCCTTGTTTTTTTTTATTTTGTCTTATTTTTACAATGCTTTAAAAATATAAACCACACTCAACTTGGACTAGATTTGGCCTGCAGGCCAAAGTTTGCCAACCCTATTTCAGAAGGATATTAAGTGGCTCAGGTAATGAGGGCGCCATGGGTAGTGTTTCTTAAATATAGTGTATCAAAGCAGAAAAACTAGAGAATATAGTGGTGGCACCTACTTTTAAACATGTTAGAAAAGAGGCAACCAAAAAGAAATTATTATAGCTGATTGTATGTATATTCAAGCAATTCATTTAGCCCCCCTTCAGCCCTCAAAAAGATGAAAGTAAAACTGTTTACATATGGTCTTTGATTGTCTCTTGCTGGAATGGGTATTATGTATTTATTTGTGAGCATTTATACTTGAAAATTGCTTTTATTAGGTTTTGAGTGTTATACTTTTTCATATTGCATTACACTTTATTACTTTCACCTCTTACAGATCGAGATAGATAATGGGGATGAGTTGACTGCAGACTTCCTTTATGAAGAAGTACACCCCAAGCAGCATGCACATAAGCAGAGTTTTGCAAAACCAAAAGGTCCTGCTGGAAAAAGAGGAATTCGAAGACTAATTAGGGGTCCAGCTGAAACTGAAGCCACTACTGATTAATATATTACCATACTAGTTTTTTAAAAGTCCAGCTTTTAGTACAGGAGAACTGAAATCATTCCATGTTGATATATAGTATGGAAAAAATTGTACTTTTTGAAAAATAGCACTTTTCACTTCGGTGTGTTTTTAAAATTAATATTATAGAAGTCTCATGATTTCAATTTTTGAGTTAAAGCTAGAAAAGGATTCAACATAGTGATGTTTAATTTTGTCACTTTTCATAGAGTGATGATTGCACACTTTCACATAATTCTTAAAGTTTTATACAATCCGGCCAATTCCAAGAAGTCTATGTCTAAAAGTAAAATATACTTCTTATTACTCTTTAGTGAGCCATCACATTTTTTTCTTTAAGGGAGAGAGGAAGACCTTGAAATAATCATATGACTTAATATGTTAAGGACCAGGTTAGATTATTTTCTAAGCTGAAATTTAGTGTGCCTAAGAAGTGGTGGAAAGTTGCTTACACTGAGGAGCACTGCTAACTCTCAGATTGTGGGATCTTATCTACAACTTTTAGAGACAGTGCTTTATGGCAGCAATCTTCCATTTGACTTTTTGGTTTTTTTAAATGGCATTAAAATTTCAGAGGATCAGCTCATTTTGAAACTGTAGGGTACAAGATACTTTCTGTACTGCATAATTTCTGATGACATTGAAAGACACATTTAAACAGCTTTAGTCAATTCTCTTCCTAGTGTTTTAAAAAATTCCTATTTCAAAAGTTATTCCATTATAGGTAGTGAGGCCACATATTTATGTTCAGTTGTATATTAGTATTCAAAAGCAAACAAAACTAAAGTCAGTGTTGAAAATTTTAAACATTGGCTTCTCTACAAAACCACATATTTCTAGGCAAACTGTGTTCTTTATCACTTTTGAACAAATAGATTTAACAAAATTGTTTTAAAGTCTTAGTACTTAATCTGTCTAACACATAAACACTTAAGAATCTTGTTTCAATTTATATCTTACTTCAAAACACATTCAACTTGCTTTCTAAAGCTTTGCATTTTCAGCTATAACCGAGAGATTTTGAGCCTCACTCTTCTTTGATACTTGAAATAAGAGAGAGCTAGAACAGTTCATTGTTTAATCTGTTAAACCTGCTGCAAGAGCCAGAACTGGGAGGTGTTTTCTAAATGAACTTTGGGGATCTTGGATTTAGAATTTTTTGATCTAAACTTTATGCTACATAAAAAATCAGAAATGCACATTTCATAGTATAAAATATGAAACATTCATTTTTACACATTAAGGTAATATATGCACCTTTCAGAAATTCAGTGTGTGTTTAAGCAGAGCATATTTGAATAATTATGGGTTGACAGATTTTTTTTTTTTTTTAGAATTAAGAGTATTTGTGTGGGGTTTTGTTTGTTTACAAATAATCAGACTATAATATTTAAACATGCAAAATAACAGTGATGTTGCACTTGTTTACTAAAGATATACTTTAAGTTGGTGCACAAGTAGACATGCATACATGCAAATTACTGCATTGAGAATCCAGGAGTTGTGTTGCAGACCATAGCTGAAGCTGTTTGTTATTTTTAGTCAGGAAGAATGTTAACCTGTCATGAAGGTCTAAAATAATTTTATAGTGAATGTTTTTCTGTACTATCTATGTGCAATTATACTCTAAATTTGACTACACTACATGAAAGTGGACATTCCAGAATATAGATGTGATTATAGTCTTTAATTATAATTAAACCAATGATTGTTGAAAATCAGTGATGCATTTGTTATAGAGTATAACTCATCGTTTACAATATGTTTTAGGTGGCATAATAATAGAAGGTGAATAAAGTATTCTCAAATTTATATAGCAGTGAAGAATTATATGCCTTCTGTGGACATTTTATAAGTGCATTTTATATTGCAATAAAATTTTTTTCTCTTTAAATTGTACTAAGTTGGCTTTCTAATATATTCTTTAAATATTTGGGTAATTTTGCATAATGCAGTACCTGGTGATAGGTTTGAAATCCAGTTTACCTATTAATTTGTTAATTAACTTTTCTAAACCAAAAAGGAATTTAAATAGTTTGACACCTAAGCAAGTGTCAGTAGAGTGCTTAATATAGATTAGAGCTTTCCTGCTGCTGCAACAATAATGAAAGTGCCATAAGTTACACATTTCCTACTGTGACAGAAGCACGCCATTATAATAAGGTCACCAAAATACTTGACACTAAGCTCTTAAGAGACTAGCTACTCACTCATTCATCCCAACAAATATTGAATGCACTCTGGTTTGCGATTCAGTATAAAATTGATCTTTTTTTTTAGAACTTTTACAAAAATGGATGTCTTTGGTAGCAGTTTTACAAAAGAGAATTGTCCTTAAAAAGGCTGAAATTAAAATTATTGAAAAGTTCTCTAAGCCATTTCTACTCAACTAAAATATTGAGGCACATATTGTTTGGTTTTATTTTATTTTTTACACATTTTCTTTGCATATACTGTACAGTGATACATTATAAAAAGTACTGATTTGGGAGCTTTATATTCAGAGATTTGATATACTAGGTCAGTCAGGAATCATAGTTCCACAAAGAATTCATGTGTAATCATGATGGTATAGTTTTCCTTTAATTATAAAAACAGGGTTTTTTCTCTCATAATCAACAAACTTCATGAGTATTACTGTGTACTGGTGTGCAGTGGTTATGACTATTGGTGACATACAGAATAAAATCTAGTTCTTACTGTTGCTCACCTTGTGCATGGCTCTCTCCCTTGATCAGTCTGTTCCAGCTCAGCTGTACCTCTGAAGGACCAAATACATTGCTGCATGAGGAACTGCTTGTTCCCACACTGGATCACTATTTCAATACTTACATTTTTCTCATTCAAAGCAGGTCTCTGCTCAAATGTCATTTTAGGTCTTTCCTGACCTAATCTGATTGGACTCCCTGTCCCTCTCTTACCTTAATCCCGCTTTGTTTTGCCACATAGCATTTAGGAATTGTATACCTATGCACATGTTGTTTATCCCCACCACTAAAAGACAAGCTCAATAGGGAAGAAGGGACTTGGTTTTTTTCACTTCTGCATCTTCGGCACCTAGAACAGTGTGTAGGACATATTGGATGCTTTATTTGTTGAATGAATAAAAGAATGAAAGATTTTACTTTTCCTCTAACGGTGGAGAAAGGAGTACCTTCCAGCAGTGGTAGGTGCAGCAGAGAAGCTTTGGCCTCTGTCATTGTATTTCTGGCCAAGACAAACATTAGCACTGACATCCTCTTGCCCTCTGAAGACCATGGTGTCTACCACATAAGACTTCATTCATTTGGAGATCTTCATTCATTTGACTCTGCTCTGGAAAGACCAAGAAGACCAGCCTCTACTCAACTGCCAGTGCTGATCCACCACCATCTGCACTTGCTGGGATTCAGCCAGGCTGTAGTTTCTTATAGAACTCTGGTTATTTAATGGGAAGAGGCAAGCCATAAATAGAGTTAGATTAATTGCTTATTTTCCTGTTACCAAGCTGGGTAAGACAATGTGAGTCATATCTTTATGTGTGCATGTATGTGTGATGCTGCCACTTATGGCTAAATTAATTTAATGTATTGCTATCATGTTATTGCATAACAAACTACTCCAAGATATAGTGGTTTAAAACAATGGCAATCATTTTTCACAAATCTACACTTGGTTGGTCTAGGATGACCTCATCTGAAATGACTTGTCTATCTTCTGCATGGTCTCTCAGCAGCAGCATGTTAACCTGAACTTTTTTTCTTGGCAGTAACAGCATTCCTAGAAAGAGGGAGAGAATAGTGCACAAAGGCTCTGGAGGCCCAGGCTTGAAATAGAAACATCACTTTCGCTGTTTTCTATTGATCAAAGCAAGTTACAAGGCCATTCTGGACCTAAAGTTTGGGAAATAGACTTTAGCTCAATGAGAATTACAAAACCATATGGTAAAGGTATGGACGTAGAGAAGAGTGGAAAATTGAAATCTAACACAATGGACATGAGGAAGAAGATTCTTAACCATTTGGGCATCAATTTCCTGAATAAGGAAAAGAAGATGACCTACCTTTAGAGTTATTTAATGAGATTGTGCTCTTAACCCACTTCTTGTTTAGAAAAAAAAAAGTCAGCTTGCTGCCAGCATTAATTTTACATAAACACGCTCTTTGAGGCTTAAGCAAAACTGGTTTTCAATGTGAAAATAAAATATAAAAACTGTTCTTGAGGTTATTTCTAAACAGAATTTGTATCCAATCTTAATGTAACAGACTCAGATTCATCAAATGAATCTTTGGCTAACCACGGAGAATGATGTTAACGTCATGCACAGGAATGCTAGGATTTGACATTTTTAGTGAATGAGAATTACTATATTTTGTAAATGGAAAAACCACTACTAAATATAATGCTATAAGTAGAATAAAGGCATTTGTTTCCAAAGACTATCATATTGATATAATAAAGTGATTTGAAAATAATAATACAAATTAGATATTTTGTGGCAACATTTGGGGGTAAGGTTAGGACTGTAATCCCTGAGTTATCTTGGGGTAAACACTGCATCTGTAAGCGTGCACCAGGAGTATTCTCAGGGCAAATGGAAAATGGCTTAAACAATGCTTGGCACGACACTTAGCTCTCAACAAATGACAGAAAAGATATTAGGATTAATATAATGTCATTGATAAAGTGTAGTAGTAAAAGTTATAGACTGATATTAGATCCCAAATTAAAATCCCAGCTCTGCAATTTATTAGCTGAATAATCTTGGGAAGTTACTTCACCTCAATTTCCTCATCTATAAAATACAATAATAATATCAAATTCAGGTTATGAGAATTAAATAAGAATATAGGAAAAGCACTTTGAACAGTGCTCATAGTTTAATAAAAATAGTGCAATATGTAACTTTTAAACCATTACAAGTTTAAAATTAACATTCATAACATTATTATTATTAATTATTATTGGGATGCAACAGGAACACAGAGAAGAGGCACCTATTTCTACCTAAGGAATCAGAAAATGCTCATGGAATGGATACTTGCACTGAATTGTAAAGAACGGATATGAATTTGCCAGGTGGACAAGGCAGGTAAAAGTATTCCAATCAGAAGAATAAAAAGGATGGATAGCAGGCACAGA
Organism: Cynopterus sphinx; assembly: GCA_030015415.1. NCBI lineage: Eukaryota > Metazoa > Chordata > Mammalia > Chiroptera > Pteropodidae > Cynopterus > Cynopterus sphinx. Next base: position 133,605,487 of record CM057380.1, read on the forward strand.
TACACAGATAGCCATGTCATTTTTAGGCAATTCCAAGAAGTGCAGTTTAGGAGAAAAGTGTATTTCAGGCTGGTTGGCAGAAGATGAATCTAGAAAAATCTAGTTATTGGTGTATGGATAATGTTTGAAACTCCATAATTAGACAAGATAGCTATGTCTAGAGAGAAGAGTATCCAGGATATAATCATCAGTATTAATAGAGTAGGAGGGGGCAGAGAAGCACTCAAAAGAAACCAAGGAACAATCAGTAAAGCAGGAAGAAAACTGAGAAAAATCTTTAAGAAAGAGGGAATGGAATTCTATACAGTTTGAAAATGAAATCAAGTGACTTCTACTTTCAGACCACATAATTCAGATCAAACCTTCCCCTGAAGAAAACAAGAGGAAAATGCTGCTTGAAGTGCAAATAAATTAGTAAAGAACTACAGGACCAAGAATTGGGAGAAGACAGAAATCCAGAGATGAACCCAACATCTTGGGGCTACTATTTCCCTGAGGCCATTTGTCAGTTTTGGATGAAGCTATGAACAGACATGTATATGTGTTTAGGTACCTGTTTTTAAATATTTTGAATATACTCATGGAATTGCTGTGTAATATTTTAATTCAATGTTTAACTTTTTGAGCATCTACCAAACCATTTTCCTTAGTGGCAGCACCATTTATGTTCTCATCAGCAATGTACAAGGGTTCCAATTTCTCCACATCTTCACCAATACCTGTTATTTTCCATTTTTTATTTATTATTATAGCATCCTAGTAGGCATAAAATGATATATTATTGTGGTTTTGATTTGCATTTTTTAATAACCAACATTGAGAATCTTTTCATGTGCTATTTATATATCTTCTTTGAAGAAATTTCTATTCAGATCTTTTATTTTTAAAATGTTATTTGTGTTTTTATTATTGAGTTGTAAGAATGCTTTATACATTCAAGATAGTAGGTTCTTATCACATATATGATCTTCAAATATTCATTCCATGGATTGTCTTTTCACTTTCTTGATAATATACTTTGACACACAAATTTTTTAATTTTAATGAAGTCCAATTTGTCCTTTCTTTTTTTCTGCTTTGTTTTTGTTATCATATCTAAAAAATATTGCTTAATCCAAGCTAATAAATATTTACAACTATGTTTTCTTCTAAGATTTTTATAATTTAGATCTTACCTTTAGGTATTCCATCCATTCTGAGTTAATTTTTAAACATGATGTTAAGTAGGGGTCCAACTTCATTCTCTTGTGTGTAGATATCCAGTCATCCCAGCACCATTTATTGAAAAGAACTATTCTTTACCCCATTGAATGGTCTTGGAAAATCAACTGACATATATGTGAGAGTTTATTTCTGGACTCTGAGTTCTATATTATTGATCTATATGTCTATCCTTTATGTCTGCAGCAGAATGTCTTGATTACTGTAGTTTTGTAATTGGGAAGTGTTCCTTTTAAAATATAATTTTAGCTATCTGTGGCTATTCTATAAGATGTTAAACGTGATTTTTTTGGTAGATGTCCTTTATCAGATTAAAGTTACCTTCTATTCTTAATTTGTGAATGATTTCATCATGAAAGTGTTGAATTTTGTCAAATGCTTTCTCTGCATCTATTGATATGATCATGTGCATTTTGACTTTTATTCTATTAAAATGGCATATAATAGTCACTGATTTTGTATGTTGAGCCAACTTTGCATTTCTAGAATAACTTCTACTTGGTTCTGGTATGTAATCCCTTTTATATGTAGCTGGTTTTAGTTTGCTACATTTTGAAGGAGAATTTTTGTGTCTACACTGTGCTCAACTTTGCTGCATAAGTTCTGTTGTTTTTCATTCAATTCAAAGTATTTTATAATCTGCCTCATAATTTCTTTACTCATTCCCTTTTTAGGAGTGCAGTTAAATTTACACATATTAGTAAATTCCCATCACAGGAATGACATATTAGCACCAATTTTGGAGTTGTACAGCTGCTGCTTCCATATTAACTTTTCTGAGACTAGAATTTGAATGATTAAAAAGCCATTTTTATATGTGTCCATTCTTGTAGTAGAATAATGCAGACTTCAAAGGAGTATGAAGAGAGTTTGGTCAAAGGGTATAAACTTTCAGTTGTAAGATGAGCAAGTTCTAGGGATCTAATTAATATACAGCATGGTGACTATAGTTAATAACACTGTATTAAATACTTGAAAACTGCTAAGAGAGTAGATCTTAAGTGTTTTCACCACACACACACAAAAAAAAAAAAGAAAGAAAAAAAGAGAAAGAAAAAAAAAGGTAACTATGTGAGTTGATGGAGTTGATAATTAGCTTGATTATGATAATTATTTCACAATGTAGATGTACATTGAGCTATCAGGTTGAACAACTTAAGTATATAAAATTTTTGTTTGTCAAGTACACCACAATAAAGCTAGAAAAAATAAAATATATACTTTATTTTGAAAGTAAATAAGAGGACTACAAATGGCTGAAATCTATGGCCCTTTAATATGGCTACAGAACAAAAAGTCAACAGAGCAATAAATGCTTTAGAATGTCTTACATTTTTCTTAATTATATGTTAGAAAAGTAAAGCAAAACATTGACCAATTGTTCCTTTGTTTCTCATAGAACATATCGAAAGAAATTTCGACTTTAAAAAACTTAGTTGGCTAACTAGCAAACCAATGGGTCAGAAATACGGGAATAAAAACAGTTATTCTTTCTGGAAATGAGGTGGGTGGGTGGGTGGGTGGGAGGTTCTTAACCATGTTGTTGTTACTCATTGGTTGGCACAATCGGTTGTCAGAGACAATGTTAAAGTTCACATCAAAGCTTGCAAAACCTCTGTCAAAAGTTTTTTCGAAAATCCATTCCATTTTTTTGTTTCTATAAAAGATTAGGGGAAGCGCATTCCATATGACATTAAGAAAATGATGTCACTAGAGGCTTTTAATTTCTGCCTTGAAGGAAACAGTGAAAAGAGCCTGTGCATTATTCTCCTCATGTTTTGTGACAACCCTGTTTAAGTGCCAGCTGAGGACACCCCCTCTGTTGTTCATTCCCATAGTTAAGTGAGTCACACAAGTTCAGGGATCCACAATGCATCTGACATCATCAGGCAAAGAGAAGAAACTGTGGTTAACACCTACTTTGGAATCTTGGATTTACAATATTATTGCCTTCAAAAGAGGTAAGGTACAATAATATCCAGAGAGGGAAGGTAGGCCTAATTTTGGTAAATCTGATATTGATTTGAATGTTACATTTGATAGAATTAAACATTTACCAAATTATACTGTAACACTTTCAAAATCAATGAAAAGTTTTACTCATTTTAAAAATGTTAATATAGGTTGGCTACAGTCCTTAATCAGGGCTATATATATATATATGCTATTTTACATATATTTCAAGACATGGTTAATTATATTTTAAAATAACAATTATTTTCAGTGTTACAAACCATAGTGTGCCTCAAATTATGTGGGTTCCCATTGAGATTAATATGACTAAGTCATTTGATTTTCCTTTTTATTTTATAAAAGTGATTAGAAAGATGTGCTATCTTTATTTCCCAGAAAAGTATTTAGGAAGGCCTAAACAATACAACAAAGAGGATGATCATCTTCTACTATAGCTCACTGTATATACTTTTCTTCTGAGTGTGTTAATGAAAGAACTAAAGACATAAAAGTTATTGAGTGAATGAATACTTGCAGACACTTGGTAGTCCTTCTATACACATTAGTTTTTCTATCAACCAGTTTTCATGCTTAAGGAAATTAACTCTTCTGCTCACCCAAATCTGTAAAATAAATTTTCAAATAATATAAACCAATTGAGAATTTTAAACTTGGGAGAAATAGCTAAAAATCATTTAAAAAATCAGTTCACCACTACTCTCCAGAGGTTTCTTTCTCTGTTGTAAAAGAAACAAATGAGTAGGGACTGAGAAAAATTGAGAAATCCAGTAAAAATCAGTACAGTACAAAATACAACCCTTGGGTATACACACTGTATAAACCCCTTGAAGTGTGGGTAGATTTGTTAACATGATGAGATATCTCCACAGGAGAATCATCATGGGAATATTTGTATTCATTTTCTATTGCTCATAATAACTTACCACAAACTTAGTGGCTTACAGAAACTCATTCATTATCTTCCAGCTTTGTATGTCAGAAGTCCAGGCACAGCTCAGCTAGGTTTGCTATTGAGGGTCTCATAAGGCTGAAATTTAGGTGTCAGCTGGGGCTATGGTATCATCTGAAGTTTGGAGTACTCTTCTGAGCTAGTTCAGGTTGTTGGAAGAATTCAGTTTCTTGTGATTATACATCTAAGGTCCCAGTTATTTTTGCTGGCTGACAGCTGGAAGGTAGCTCTCATCTCCCAGAGGCCACCTGTAGGTCTTAACCAATGTGGTCTTCTTAAAACACTGTAGCTTACTTCTTTAAGGCCCACAGGAGAATCTCTCAGACTTCTTACAAGAGCTCACCTAATTAGGTCAGGCCCACTCAGCAGTCTCCCTGTTGATACTCAAAGTCAGCTGATTAGGAACCTTAACTGCCATCTACAAAAGTCCTTCAACTTTGCCATATAACATAATCTAATAATAGCCATATCAACGTGGGAAAATCATTTGGGCATACTTGGTTTCTGGTTAATAATTGCTTTAAATAGCAAGCACACTGTGAACATGACACTATAAACAAATACTGTAATAGGATTTTATAATCATCTATATAAACTTTACATTTTATATCACTTTATAAGTTACAAAGTACTTGTAAATATTCTGCATCATTTGATTTTCATGACTACCTGTCAGAGAGGCACAGTAGGTATTATAGTCCAATGTCATAGGTGAAAGAAACCAAGGCTCAAAGCAGCTAAGAGATTGCCCAAAGCTTTATAGCAAAGTTGTAATAATGTTGGGCTTCAGCCCAGGGTCTTTTCATCCTTATAGTCTAATCCCCTTTTTTGCTAATCCTGTAGTTTTCCAACTGTCTCAGGGATTACTGCAAGAAGTGAGGTGACACTAAGAAGGTAGGGCTAAGCATCGATATTGCAGCTCTATTTTTGTTTGTTCTATATGTTGGGGGGTTCTATGTAAGCTTTAATAACCATGGCACTGCACCATGATGCTTTGTTAAAAGTAAAGAGAAACATTTACCAAAAAATTTAGTTGAAAAAATGGTTTAGATATAGAAAAAAGCCAAGAGCCTATTCTACTAAAGTTTTAAGAAGCTGTCATTTCTTCCAGCAGCTGGTAGACCTTTTATAAAAAAAAGATATAAAAAAAAAGAACCACATTAAATAGTTGGTTTGAAATAGACATGTAGGAGAAAAGGAGAAACCCCACCTCATTCACTTTTTAAATAAGTGTAAAAAAAATTAATACCTTCTTAATATCTGGTCTCTTATTTTTCTTTTCATGCAGGCATTGACTGGCAATAGAGTACATAGTTTCAACAGAAGTAAAATCAATGTCATTCATCTTCTCATCAATGTAATCTTCAATTGTCTTTTCTTCATCTTCTATTTCTTCTTTAATATCTAGCTTTAAAACAAATGTTAAAGCTTTAAGTTTAAATAAAAATGAAAGAAATCAGAACATACATTTCAATTATTTAATCTACTTTGTAATAACATGTACTCTGATTTTACTGCCTACTTTTATAGTAAACATTTTTGTTTGTTTGCCTGGTTTGGTTTTTTTAGGCAAGGGAACCACCTTACAGATTGCAAAGACCTTGTCAACTTACAATCGTTTATTTTTTTATTTTTTATACCTACAGCACCTGTTCTTCCTAGGTGGTCTCCCATCCAAGTACTAACTAGGTCTGACCCTGCTTAGCTTCCAAGATCAGATGGGATCAGGCTTGTTCAGGGTGGCATGGCTGTCTGTCTTCTTTTATAAACTTAAGAATTGAAGACATACAGGAGAAACCCTATTCATTCATTCATTCATTCATTCATTCATATATACCTCCTAGATACTTTCAGACATTTGCCTTCTAATTTCTGTATCTACATTACTGAGCTAGTTGCACTCATATTCCCACTAGCGGCATTTACTAGACTGTCAGCACAAGGTGCTCTGCTTCTTGATGAGCTCCTGTTAATGCAATTCCAACTTCTGAAACCAGGCTTCCCTTCCTTATGATACTCAAATTGTTGAATCAAAGAGAAAGAGGAAGGAGGAAAAATGAGGCAGAGCCATGATGAAAAAATATGAATAGGGAGAGGCATAGGACTAGGATGGCGTAGTGAGTTGAGCAGCGGCCTCAAAAATATGTTCAATTATAAATATAAATATATAAATATAAATAAATATAAATACAAATATAAATGTAGATATAGATAAATATAAATGGAGATATATAGATATATATCTCCAAATCCTAATTCCCAGAACCCATAAATGTGACTTGGAGAAAAAGTTCTTTGAGAATGTAATTAAGTTCAGCATTTTGAGATGAGATCATCTTGGATTACCTAGGTGGGCCCTAAATCAATAACAAGTGTCTATATAAGAGATAAAAATAGAAGAAAACAGACACAGAGGAGAAGACAATGTGACTACAGAGGAAGAATACAGAGTGATATGGCAACAGGTCAAGGAATGCCAGCTGCCACCAGAAGCTGGATGAGACAAAGAAAGAGTCTCCCCTGGAATCTCCAGGAGGAATGTGGCCCTGACAAAATCTTGATTTCAGATTTCTGGCTTTTGGAACTATAAGGGAGTAAATTTCTATCATTTTACATCTGTTTGTGATTTTTTTTTAATAATACAGGTGGAAAGACTGTTTATGTGAGTTAATTGTAAACTCTCCAGAAACTCTTCCAAAAGATGCATTTTGAAAGTGTTTGGGTAATGGCAGAATCTAGTGATATAAAAGTTCTTTAAAGGAACATTCTCTTTTAGTTATACTTGCATTAGAATCTTATTATTTTATATCATACCACATTCAAACATTAAGAACAAGTGAAAGTATAATCTTCCCTAAAGTTTTATGGTCTTCACTATTTTGATACACACACACACACACACACACACACACACACACACAGACTACGATGGATCCTATGCTCTTCTGCATTTCATTCTTATTCAAACCAAAGTTTTGAAACCTATATAATATTCTGAATGAGAAAAAAGTCTCAGGTAAAAGAATGGAAAATTTAGACTTTTAGACAGGCCTTGATTAAAAAGCATTAAGTTACAAGGTAGTAAAGCACTGAGCTGGTTTTCTCCCTCCTTCTCTCCCTCCCTCCCTTCCTTCCTTCATCCTCCTCCCTCCCTCCCTTCCTGTCCTATATTTTTAATCTACACATTTTCTCTGTATAATTCAATCCATACCCAAAACTTTATCTATGCCTGTACACTAATGTTTCAAAAACTGTATCTCCAGCCCAGGTCTCTTTTCAGGCCACCAAAGAGACAGAAAATTTAATTTCTTTGCTTGGAAAGCTTTATAATGTAGTTTTATAAGGCACATCTTCAGTCATACTATAATAGATAGTGTATTCATGGGTTTTCTTAAGAATATGGTACTAAGCCCTTGAGTGAATATACCTTTTGATTTTCTTTTTTCTTAAAAAATTTTTTAAATAAGAGTCTATTTGAGACAAAGTGATGATATATGCTGTGGAGCAAGATTTCACATGCTCCAGAGAATAACAGTTTTGTAGCTTCTTTTATGTATTTGAAATTAAGGGGGGAACATAAGGAAGATTACGTGGAAGAGGGAAAAAACAAAGCAGGGACTAGATTACTGGAGATTTAACAAAATTATAAGCTCTATTGAAGGTGGTCAGGCTTATTTCAAAGGTGTGTTAACCTAGATATACAGAAACAGGGCTTCCTTAAGGCAAAAAAAAAACTAAAAAAAAAAACCCAAAAAAACAAAAAAAACCCTTTCGATAAAGAAGTTATATGCCTGGGTGTGACTACTGACCATGACTTGCCCAGCAAGGAATTTATTATCAGATCATCCTGTGAAGTTACTTTCCATAGAACCCTTTTTTCATCCACAATTCCTTCTTTTGATCATAAATCAATCCGAAGGGTGGGCTAATGACCACCTTTGGTCAGATAGGGTTGTCTCACCACACTAGGAAGGCTCATTCCTATGAAGTCTCAGTATCAATGTCATCATCTTGTTGACCATTGGAGACTGGCAATCTGAGTTGAGGATGATTTCCCAAAAAGGGAAGGGTAATATACATTTTGACTTTCTAATCCCCATTCTAGGAAAATAATCTGATATATTGTTTGAATTTGTCACACTTGTTTGTCCCATTCGAACACATAAATTAGAATAGAGACAGTGTAGCTATTTAACTAATTTTAAGAAAAACTTATACATGATACCAGGTATTTCTGTAAATCTTTAATTTTATAAATAGACTTTCCAAATTTTTAAAATTTATTATGTAGGAAAAAAAGGGGCATGGCATAATTTTTTTACAGCTTTAGCATTCAGTTAGTCTATTTATGTAATTATCAAATGAATCCATAATATAACACAAAGGTGACATTTTCTACAATAACTTTGTAAATAAAATACTCTGTAATAGAAATGAAAAGAGAATTTTTATAGCAATTACATTTTGAATAGTAACCATGTTATTTTTCCTCCTTGAGCTGAAAAGGTGGTTAGTAACCTCCCTGAAAGTAACAAAATAAAAATATACTAAAGATGACCACAGAAATCATATAATTCTATTCTGATTCTACCCACAAAGAAATTAGAACATTGAATATATATATATGACTTTTCCAAGCTTCACAAATACTTCTTAAAAGAGCTGAAATTAGAAATATTTGATGCTCTTTCCATATGCTGCTATGTAATTGCCAATAGAAAGTCTGACACTTCTAGTTGCCAGATTTACCCATATAAATTTAGATTATAAGTGCAAAGAGAAAAAGACTGGAAAAAATGAATCTTTCAATTACCAATAACTGAGGTTCACGGTGTTCATCCACAGCTGGAAGCCCAGTTATTATTTCTAGTAAAACCTATGAAGACAAAAGACAAACCCATTAATGTAACACTCGAAGCAACATATAGAACCTAGAAAGACTATAATCTTGATTATGAAATCTGAATAATCATTTCCATGCACTGCATATATATTTTAGGCATGAAAGCAGATAGAACGAACACAAGCTGTGGTCATCTCTTGCCACCCTCTTTCTTCATATCTACCTTGGATCCCACCCATCCCCACAAACCGTTCTTTTCTATTGGCAACTTACTAAACAATCACCTCCACTTACGTGTTCTGGACACTCCTTTCCCTGCCTTGCAGGAAATTCTTCACAAGAATATTTTTTTCTGGCTCTTAGGATAATATTATTTTCTAAACCTTAAGCATATGCTACAACACTGTGCCTTAACTTCACAGTGCTATTAAGTTAAATTTCCATATATAAAACACATAAGAAAAAAATAAGATGAAGAAGTACCCAATTTCTCCAATCACTCTTAGTCATTTCTTACTCCCTCTTAAAAGTTACCAGGAAGAGAACGGTAGATCAGAAAGTGCCAAAGCACATTTCCTTTAAAAATATTTCATTTATAAAATGTCACTAAAGTGCATACTGTATGACATATTTATTTTATGCATTAATTTAAGTTTCATACTAATTCATGAGAATAGTGTGGTGAAAAAATTATTTGTTATAGTAATTTCAATTTAAAAGTTTTACAAATTTGGAGAAATTTTTATAAATCTCTCATTTAACTTTCTCTCTCTCTCTCTCTCTCTCCTTCTCTCTCTCTCTCTTTCTTATTATGGTGACGTTGGTTAACATAATCCAGTATGTTTCAAGTGCACAATTCAATAGTAAGTCATATCTATGTTGTATTGTATGTTTATTGTGCATAGTTAGATCTACATCTCTGTATAAGAGAGCTATGCAAGACAGGTATGTTAAAAATATTCTACTTCAACTTCACAATAACTTTCAGAATTATTGTTACCAATTATATATATGAAACTTACCACGCCAAAGCTGTAGATGTCAGATTTGGGCGTTATTTCTCCTCGCAAAGCTTCAGGTGCCATATAAGCTGTTGTTCCCACAATTCTGCTGGTCATGACTGTCTGGGAAAACTTCTCAGAAGCCCGTGCAAGTCCAAAGTCAGATATTTTGGCTGTAAAGTCTTCATCCAGCAAGATATTTGCACTGAAAAAAGAAATGTAATGTTTGAAGAATAAAATGTTTTTCTTTTCAAGCATATCAAATGGTTCCTTAGGTGCATGAATGTACATATGTGTGTATTTACAGAGTATACTATTTATAATATAGTTCATAAAAGCTTGAAATTTTTGTAAATAAATCTAGATTTAAATAGATTTAAATAAATCAGATTAAAGCTCAAGAGAAATAATTGTCTTCCTTCTCTTTTTGTTTCTTGAGAAAAATAAAAATGAAGCAATACTATTCACATTAGTGAGAGATATTTTCATTATTTCACAATTAATGTATTACAGGGTAATATTTCTTAAAGTCTCCTAAAGCACCAGTCGATAGCTTTCCTAACATTTCTAAATTCATTTAAAAACAAATTCCAACCCAAGTATCTCAATTATTCATTTCTTTATTTTTTTTTGTATTACCTGAAAACCTTTTGAAGAGGAAAGAAGACAGCTAAAAGATCTTTCTTCATTCATTATGTGCATTCAGTCATACATTCATATTTTCATTCCACAAAACTTACTGAGGACTCCCTATGTATTATATTGTTTAGACTCAGTGCTGAGCATGGGGGGACTCTTCGAATCTTGTCTGTGACAAAGGTACATGAATAATTTAAAAAACCCAGTAAATACTCAGTAATAGTGATATTAGGTACAGAATGTAGAGAGGACAACCATTTTTCAAGGAAAAATGTACTTAGTCTTGAAGGATTATTAGAAGTTGGTGGTTAAATGTGAGAAAGACATTTCAGGTAAATGGAGCAACATGTATGTAATGATGAAAACATAAGTATATACAACCAATTTTACAAAACTGGTATTAATGGAGCCTGGAGAGAATTTGAACTGTATCCTGTGAGCAACATCTGAAGTTTTCATAGTAGAGAACTGAGATTATCAGGCTTGATTTTTAGGACCATGTAACTTGGCAATGTAGTAGTGAATAAATGAGAATTAGTACAAATTGGTTAAAGGCTGATCAAGAGAGTCTATAATAGAGTAAATGAGAGACAGCGAGGGTCTAAATAAAGCAGAGCACTGTAGAGAAAAAGGACATCTGTAATCTTGGAGTGCTTTAGGTTAAGACACGTATGTGAATAGTGATTAGAAAGAATAAGACGAACAAATTATTCTTTAAGGATGGTTTTCTAAAAGCTTTTTAACAGTAGTATTTACCTTTTAATATCTCTATGAATTTGATGGTTTTCATGTAAAAAACTGATGCCATTAGCTGCACCCTGAGCAATCCTGCATCTCATGTGCCAAGGAAGTGGTGGAGTATCATCCTTATGAAGTAAAAAACAAACCAATTAAAAAAAAGGAGGATAAAAATATCTATAGAAATATATACTGAAAAAAATTTCTAAGCAATTACTAAAATATTATATCATTAATAGGACTCTGATTTTTTAAAAGTTGTTAAAAATTAATTAAAATATAATCAAATTAGGATTGGCATTTCTCATTTGACAAAAAAAAATATGAGTCTAGCCTCGACTGATAATTTTATCTCTTAGATTATCATCTAATAGAATGGCAATCCCAGTTTTTCACATATCAACTATATACTTTTCATAGAGCAGGAAAAATATTAAGATTAATGTGGTTTAAATGATCCTGTCACAAAGTGAATATTAGTATCCAATACAGAAATAGGAAGCCAAAAATCTGATGAACAAACATCTTACCAAGCAAGACAGTCTGTCTAGCAATGAACCATTAGGCATGTAAACATATACCAAGCAGAGATCATCTCCATCACTTGAGAAACCAAGAAGTTCTACTAAGTTTTCATGTTGGCACCTGTGACAAATAATTTTCCACTCAAAGTTATTATGATACATACATATTTTCAGCTGTAGATTAAAAGTTATTTAGTTCAAGGCTTTAACAGAAAAAAAGCAAGAAAATAAAATGCTACAAATCATTATAACATGGTATGTGTTTATATATGTTAATTATAGCCTTTTATAATTTTCTGCAAACAGTTCCCCTTTTAGTCAATACTGATCAACATTAGAAGCAAAATCTCTTTCTATTTTAGAGTAAAAGTACAAAAATTAAGAACATAGCAACTTGTGATAGTATGGTTAAGGACTAGGCTGATGTTTATTTTTGTTTAGCACAATTTTCAGTGATAGCACAAACAAGATTTCAAAAAATTGAAACTTGTAGATTAACCCTTTCAAGAATTCTGTAACACATCCAAAGCACTGATTTACAGATATGTAATCTTTAATCACATTTAACTTACATTTTTGATATTTAATTATCTTTAATCTGATTATTTCTAACTTAAATTGAGTTTCTTTATATACTTGAGAGTAATAAAATTAAAGAGAGCTGAAGTATAACAAAATTGAAGGCCCCTGTGGTAAAGTAGAAAGAAAACTGGGCTCAGAGTTCAAAATCCTACATTTAAAGTCCAGCTCTGCCACCTCCTGGATATGTGACCTATAGCAAATTAACAATTTACTGAGCCTCAGCAACCTTACTTGCTAAATGTGGAATACACCTATAATGTAACATGGGTGCTGTGAGAATTAAAAGAGCAAATATATGAGAACCTAGAAATATACTTAGAACATGATAAGTATTCCATCCAGGTGCTTAATCATTTTGTTCATTCAGAATGATCTATATTTCTGGCTTCTCATTTTGATTTAAATCACAGTTTATCCTCAAAAACATTTTTACAAAGTGTAAATTCAAATAAGTGCTCCATTTTCCATCAAATTGGCACATTTAAAAAATGAGTACATAATATTTGCTGAGTTTAAACCATACACAAGGCACTGTGATTTACCTGCCTTGTTTTATTTAATCCTCACAATAATGAAATGAAGTAAGAACTATTATTATCCCATTTTATGGATGAGAAAACTAATGAATAGAACTAAGAAACATGGCCAAGGTCATTCTGCTAGTAAGGTCTAAAGATTGATACTTATTAAAAACAGTAATAATATACAATGGTGGTGAGGTAGCAGTGAAGTTTGAAGTTGTAATAGATTGCTGGTAAGGAGTATTGTCATAACTTATCTATAAGGGCATTTGGACATACTTGGAAAGTCTTTAAAAAGTTCATGCATTCTGAACTAGTAATTCTTCTAGGACTTTATCCTGGTGAAATAAGCAGAATTGCATTCACATATTTATTTAAATATTAAATTACTTTTAATGACATGGTAAAATGCTACACACACATCATGAAGCAAGTATATCAAATATTAGCAATGGTTATTCCTGAGTGATATATTTAAGAAATAATTTTTATTATTTAAGAATATTTTTCTGTTTTTCTCAGACTATCTACTTTCAACAAAATACTTTTAGGACAGGAGAGTGGGGATGGGGGTGAAAAGAATAAATTGTGAAAAAACTTTAATTTTTTTTAGCAGTGTGCTTTATTTTTACTGTGAATGAATTAATTCCAGTCTACTATTTATTTCTTGAGGTTAAGCAACTAGAATTGGTGATTCATAGGAATGGGTCCAATGAGTGTAAATTGATAGATTCCACTAGTATTCAGATCATAAGCTCAAACTTTGGAATCAGACAGACTGGATTTAAAATCCAGCCCTAATATTAATTGGCTGTGTGGCCTTGGGAAAGTTTTTTATTGTTTCTAAATCTCACTGGGGAAAAAAAGTGTGTGTCCTGTTCTAACAACCGTGAGGCTTAAATGAGACAATGTACCTAAAATACATTGCACAGTGTCTGGCACAAGTGTCAGTCACTATAATCATTAGAATGAATTTCTGATTTGTTTCTTCTACTCTTCCTGATGATGCCCAACACTTGTTAGGCACACTGGGTCAATGTCTTCTAAGCATTCGTAACTCTTGCCTGGTTTATGGGTGTTAACATATATAAAAACCTATTATTCTATACTTTTAAAAATTCTGCATCTCAACAATTTATCTTTGATGAATTCTGTGAGCAGGAAACATGACAATGGAAAACAGGTAAAATTCCATGTAACTTTGCTGATTTAAAATAACTGCTATTTAATCTACCGGCATAGGGAATATGTAGTCATAGACTTGCAGAGTCAAAGTTCTTTCAATTCCTTTAAACTAAACCCTTTATTTTAATTTTATATATTTGAAAATATCACTAGTGCATGGCATACTCTGGGTAAGAAACCAGGTTTCTTACTCCATGTCTCACTCTTTTCTACTATACCACACTGCCAAGTTACTTACTTTGCCATTACTTTTATTTCTTGATCAAACTGTTGTTTTAGTTCATCAGTGCTAATGTCGACCATCTAAAAAATAAAAAGATATGCAATATAATACAATACAATAGTCCGAAGGATTCTAAAACTAGAAGGGGACTAAGGAGATCAACTAGCTGACATTTCTTTCCTTAAAACAAACAGTAAGGCGTTATCTCCCCCTTTTACAGAACTGAAAACTGAAAATATTGGTGACTTGCTCAAGGTTCTATGGTTGGTTAGTGGAAGGAAAAGTCCTTATATTGGGAACAAAATGAAATAATGAGACCTCGTCAACATTTTGAAAAAATTATGTGTAGCAGAAAACGTAAGCTAATTTGAAGGCAAACAAAACCAAACCTGTCAAAGTATGTGCGGCATATGTAACAAAGTGTGACTATCTTTACCTATAAATATGTATTATATTGTTATGTTTAGAACATAACAACAGATTTTGACTATAATGAATCAATAAGTAAAAGGTGAACACCCTACTAGAAATGGGAACAAAAGAACTAGATAAATGTTCAGTCTTTTTTTCTTAATGTATATTTTGTTTTATTTTTATGAGAAAAGTAGCATAAGAAAGTTAATGTTATAAAATTTTCTTAGTATCTTACCATTTTAATCTTGATTATTCATGATGTACCATGTAAAGCAGGGCTTCATAACTTTATTTTATGAATCTCCCATAATTATTTATGTGATTATATGTATGTGTGCATAACTATATTTTTGTAGGGATAGAGCTCATATCTTCCAACAGATTTTTAAATGTTTCAGATTATCAGCTCAGAATAATGTTTACTTAAAGAAAATATACACTGAAATGATAATATACTTCCTAAAGATTAATTTAAAACTTATTTTATAGCACACTCTTCCTTTAAATATTTTTATTCCTAAAAATATAACTTACTGCTGCAAGCTTCTTCACTGCTACAGTTCTGTTGTTTACATAGCCTTTATATACAATTCCAAATCCTCCCTCTCCCATTTTGTTACCACCGATAGAAATGGGTCGTTCATCAAAGTTATTTGTGACATTCTTCAATTCATAAAATGAAAAACTGTGAAAACCTATAATATCAATAAAGGGAAAAAGTGTTTCAATGAAAAAGAAATTGGTTTTAATAATTTCAGTATTTTTTTCAATTTAAGTGTTTTATATTTAAATATTTACTACTTTGAATTAGACACTTTGGGAGAGAGCAAAATAATTTTTTGAATTAAAATTTTAATCATATCTTGTATCCCATTTGGTGGCTCTCCACCCAAAACTTTAGTCACTTATTTTCTTTATAAAATAATCCTTTCATGTTATATAAATATTTACTCATTGCCTCTATTCAGGTGGAAAAAAAACACAAAAGAGCTATTGCCAATGTACACAAATGAAAGGAGAAAATTGTTTAATAGCAGTGATAATCTTAATGGCAAACAGCTAGTAGAAGGCCCTGCAAATGTTACTTACGTGTGTCACTAACTCCTAAACTTTCTGAACTCGAGGAGTCAGGTGGAATATAGTTTTGTTCAAGATTCTGCATAGGTATTACAAATGTCTTCTCCTTGCCATAGAGAGGCACTTCTTTTTGCTGAACTGTTACAGGTTCTTTAGAAGGCAGTGTATTAACAGTTTTGGGAACAGCATCTGCCAAATGAAATAAGATACAAGTTGCCCTTCCATAAGAAAAAGTGTTTGTGAAAACTTTAAACTAGGAACTCAGTTTGTTTAATTTCACTCTAGTTTCCACATTAGCTTTTACATTCTCACGGCAGACATAAGAAGCTACCTAGTAAGAATTTGGTTTTGATATAGGGTAGAGAAGGCAAGGCAGTGTTTTCAAAAAGTGGCATGAGCCACTTGCAGCAGAAGCACTGAAGTACTTGTTTAAAAACACAGACCTTCAGCCCAATTCTAAAATTCTGATAACAATATCTATAATAGAGCCAGGAGCTACCTGTTTAACAAGAATACCAGGTGATTTTTATGCACGCTGAAGGGTGAGAAACACTGGTGTAAATGGCATCAAAGGGAAAAATTAAGGTCATGAGGAAAGCAACTAGACATTAATCCACGAAAATATAGTACAAGGAAATCATGATCACAGAGT
This sequence comes from Cynopterus sphinx, assembly GCA_030015415.1. Classification (NCBI taxonomy): domain Eukaryota; kingdom Metazoa; phylum Chordata; class Mammalia; order Chiroptera; family Pteropodidae; genus Cynopterus; species Cynopterus sphinx. The sequence continues at coordinate 133,622,030 of CM057380.1, forward strand.
CCCATTGGGATGGAAATTGAGGGTTAAAAAAAAAAAAAAAGAAAGAAAGACCTCAAAAAATAAAGAAAGAAAGAAAAAACCCAAGCCCAAACCCTAAACTGATTTCTATCCTTCTAAACTGCCTATTGGCACAAAACTACCTTACTTTCATGGTGGGACAGATTCAGTCATGAAGCTTCCATCTCCTTAGCAGGAAATTTGCAGTGTCCTATGTCTGGGATACTTGTTAAAGAGTTGGGGAGAGTTGAAAGAATGAAAAGGAGTCTCAAATGTCAGGTTCATCCACTATGAGAAAAAAGTAAAGAAGAAGAAATGTTCCTAATTATGCCACTTGTCTTTCCACCCTAATTGCTGGTGGAAAGCAATTTACCTGGTAGCAAAAGACTTGCAGGGGCAAAAAACTCATTTTGGACCAAAAGATCCACAAGATCACCAACTGTGCAATTTGTAGTGCCCCAGTCAAACAGTAATTCGCAAGTGGGACTTTTTCCAGTTTGAAGTAATGCTTCAAATCTCCTTAAAAGCAAGTAACAAAGAAACAAAATTAGTATATAGAGTTCACGTGAAAATAGGAATTATGTCCCCCATCTCCATTTTGCAAAGTCAACAGCCCATAGATACAGAACCAATAAGCTGTACCTAAATTGAGATCCAAATTCAGATTTCAATTGAAATAAGTGTGTACTCTCAAACTACTAAGCTATATTGTTTCCCTACATGACATATTAAGTCCGCTAGCCATATGATTTTTAGAACTTGGTGAATTATTCTTTTGATCTTAACTGTATTTCAATTAAATACAGAAAACACAGATCAGTCTTTTATTCTCATTTTTTAAAAAATTAGTTTTCAAAAGTAACATTTAAAAACAAACTATATTTTTGTTTTTCCTCCAAATTTATTTGAAAAATTTCAAACCTACAGAACAGTTGAAAAATAATACCATGAACAATTATTCACCCTTCATGTAGATTCTCCAATTGACAAGTTGATAATATTTTGCCATATTTGAGCTCTCATCTTCTCCTTCTCCATCTCTATTCTTGTGCTGTGTGCTTTAGAGTGTAGGCCAGATGCCCTAGAGAATGTCTCACCATCTAGAACTGTCTGACTGCTTCCTTGTGATTAAATTCAGGTAAAAAAAATTTGGTAATAACACTATAGAGGTGGCAATGTGTTCTTACCACTGTATCACATCTGGAGACACATAATGGCAGTTTGTACCATTATTGGTGACACAAAGTATGATTACTTGGTAAAAAAGGTATACTTCAGATTTCTTCTCTTTTAATAGAGAAGTTGCTCTATTTCCCCTTCTTAATTCCTAAGTAACCTATGGATAATACTTTCAAATCTTGTGCATACCTTGTTCATCACTAACATTTCACTTTGTGGTTTTAGCATTTACCAATGAGCTGTGTGTAAATCAATTACTCACTGGTGGTTTTAAATTGGTAGCTTTGTAATTCAATCATTCTTTCAATAATTATTTGCTGCCATTATTCTGCAAAGAGCTTTTTCTCTCCACCACTACTACCTCAACTGTCCACTACAAGTTTTTAAGTAACATCAATAAAATATCTCTAAAAATAGGCTAACTTTAAATCCAAACTTCTACGTAATTTAAGATGTTTATCCTTCATATAAGGAAACATTTCCTAGAGGGAAGCTATGAGTTTTTTTTAGGTGCTTTATTAGGTTAATGCTGAAAATCACAAGTTATATTTTTTTCTTGTTGCTTTTGAAGATAGATTTTGACATAGACTTGAGCTGAAATAACTGACAAAAATAAAATCTGTACTGATGTTTTATGCTAAATCGAGCAGAGATGAACAGAAATATCAGAAATTATCTTAAAAAAAAAAAACAGACTAGAAACTATCTAAAGGTAGTATTGAAAAATCCTGGTTAACAACTAGGAATTCTGTCCAGAGATGTATACATTTACAAACAACTATAAAATGTCAATTTGAATTCCCAAAACACAATGTTAGAGTGAATTAGAGATTTACATACTTAGAATTTTATGTTCCAGAATTTTACTAGTGATTCCTATAATATGCTTATGTTACTTCAATCTGGAAATGACAAGTGTGAGGCAGAATGAACTGTACTTGGCTTGCAAAACAGAGAACTAGAATAAAAGTGAGAATCTTGATTCTAACCCAAAAACTTATTTGCAAGATCACAATATTAGGCTAGCTGAATGAAGCAAAAATTGCAAAAAAAAAAAAAAATAAATAAATAAAATCTAAAAAAACCCACCACAACAGAAAGTGGTTATTATATTTCCTCCCCTAGAGAGGTTTTTTGAACTGCAACATTAGACAGCATTTATACCTACTAATCATTCTAGTAAGAATTTTAAAAAAATTTTGAATATTACCTTATGTGAAACTGATTGTATCTATCATCACCAGATGGTTTTTTAATAGCTACTGCTAACTTCTTCCATCCTTCTTGAGGATCAATAAAATCTGACAGCTTCCTAATTAGTCCAACATTGAGGCAGCGCACATATGTTGATGGTGTTATAGATTTGTTCATCTTCTATTCCTATAACATGAAAAGTTCTCATTAAAATTTTACAGTAGTTTTAAGAATGGTGTCTGTAAGCTTATATATTGGTCTTTGTTATAATATACGAAACATTGGCAACTGATTACACTATATGGGAACTCTCCCAAGCCAACTACAGTTGACACTTGAACAACATGAGTTTGAATAGTGCAGGTCCACTTATACATGGATTTTTTTTTCAATAAATACTGTAAATATATTTTCCCTTCCTTATGATTTCTTAATAACATTTTTTCTCTATCTTACTTTATTGTGGAAATAAAGTACATAATGTATATAACATATAAAATATGTATTAATTGATTGTTAATGTTATCAGTAAGGCTTCTGGTCAACAGTAGTTTATCAGCAGTTAAGTTTTGGGGGAGTCAAAAATTATTCTAGGATTTGCAACTGCACAGGGGTTGGAGCCCATAAAACCCTTGTGGTTTTCAAGGGTCAACTGTAGTTGATACCCCAAGAAAAAAATTGTGCTTTATTCATTTATCCTCCTGGCTTGCTTTCTTTCTTTCTCCACCTATAATATCAGTAAAAAAATTAAGTTTTTTTTCTTTTTGGACACTGACATTTTCTGAGTGAAATTTACACAAAGGAGCAAAAAGTTTACTTTGTAAAAATATTTTTGTGAACACATTTAGGAATCAAATCTATTAATAAAAGAGACTTGATTTTCAATTTAAAATATTTTCCTTAATCAGTATTTACTGTTAAACATTTATGCAATACTCTTTGGTAGAAGGAAAACAAAATATATTCTGCAATAATTTGTGTAGCATTAAAAGATATGGTTTATCCATCACCTTTCACATAACATGCTCTTCCTTGACCCCTTCACATTTCTTTAGTGCATCGGACCTGCTTGATCACAATTAATTCCCTACTAAGCCAAACCCTGTGGTTTACCACTTTAATTACTGTGTAGACAGAACTTTATTTCCTCAGTCCTCTTTTTCTTCTGCTTCTCCACCCTGGAGAGCTGCAGCCAGGGATAAATCTCATAATTTTACTTGTGTACCAAAGCTACTAAATACATCTGTAGAGAACTAGATAACTGAGCTGAGTGTGGTGAATACAAATTTATGGGAACCCCCTTTCCATCAGGCAGACAACACTGCTCTTAACCCTTTTACTTGTCTTCACTTATTGTCCTTTTGACTGTTTCACACCTTTACCTCTCCATGTGGTTTTATCTCTGTGTACCTCATTCTCAGCATTTTCCAAGAAATCTAGCTATGAAGAGAATAAGCTTAGGAAGAGAGAGAGAGAGAAGTGGAAGGAGGGAGGGAAAGGAGGAGGGAAGAAGGAGGGAAAGAAGGAGGGAGAGAGAGAGAGAGAGTACAGCAGTTATCAAACTTGGTCACTTAGTTTCAGTACCCTTTACACCCTTAAAAATTATTGTGGACTCCAAGATATATATATATTTTTTTATGTTGGTGATAACCACCATTATTTACAATTTTAGAAACTGACACTGAGAAATTAAAAATAATAAAAGTAAAAAGTGTACTACACGTTCACACATTTTAATAAAAAAATAAAAATATTTCCCCTTACTAAATAGAAGAGTGATGCTGTTTTACAGTTTTACAAATCTCTTTAATGTTTAACTTAATAGAAGACAGCTGGATTCTCATATCTGCTTCTACATTCAATCTGCTGCAATATATTGTTTTGATAGACGTATATGAAGAAATTCTGGCTTCATACAGACATATAATTGGAAAAAAAAGAAGTATTTTAGTCATCTTTTCACAAATTAGTAGATATTTTTTTGATGCCATACTAAAATTTGTTAAGTGATAGTTTCCAAAAAGTGTGTTACAATGTGGAATCTGAAACCACACAATAACTTTGTTAAGTTAAAACCCATTGCATTTTGAATGAATTTTTACAATATGTAATTTTGACCTTATGAACCTCCTCACAAAGACTCAAGGACCCCAAACACACCCTGAATTGCTGATTTAAGGTTTAAGACTTAAGCTTGTTTGTAGATACAAAAGGAATATATATAGTGAATAGAGTATAGGGGAAGGGTCTCACATTGAATAGAAGGAAAACTCTTCCTTTGAATCTAGAAAGAGGAAGAAGTTTGGATATAGATATATTTTAAGAGAGAGGAAGAATTCCCAGACAATGCATTTTCTTTGTGAAGCAGGAGGTAAGGTTGCCTAGGGCTAGGTAAAAAATTGCTCAAGCATCTTGAGGGCCACCTGGCAAATGCCTACTGTTCCTTGAAGCTCAACACAAAAGGCACTATTGACTTTCTCTGAATGCTATCTCTTTTGCTTCAAATTGTCACCTGTCATTCTTCTATTATAACAATTATCATATTTTATTATTTATGTATCTGCCCTCTCTCCTAGATGGCGTATTCTCACGGTTAGGGAAACAACCAAATTTAGCTTCAGCAGACACTCAAAATATTTGTGTTGAATGAAAGACTAATTTTTTTTTAAGTTAAGAAATCATATCTGCCCACAGATTTTGCAGTTATTCCAGTCACATTATTTTAAAAAATTCATTCAGATTTCTCTCCACTGTAAGAAGTACAACGTGACTGAGAAAGCTAGTTAAGGTAGAATTACTTAGTAATCCAAAAGCTAGAATTAAATAAAAAGAAAATTGAAAACAAAAAGTATACCTTAAAACTAGGGATAATTTGGTAGCTTTCCTGCACCCAGATTTCTAGCAGAGGCGATGGCACAGAAATATTAGGAAAAGAAAGGCTTTCTAACAACTCCACACATATATGCCTGGAAGTTCTCAGCTCAAAATTTAAAAATTTTCTTTAAACATTCATTCATATATCACCCCCAACACATATTTGTAAGAATAAGCACCAAAATTTAAATGTGGTTATCTCCTGATGTAATTTTTATGGTAGTTTTTTCATGTGCTTTTCTGTATTTTCAATAATGGAAATAAATTATTTGTGCAGGAAGTTTTTAAAAGTATCATCTCTCTCAAAATGTTCAAGATTTTACTTTAGGGCACTTAAGATTAATAGAGGTGGAACAGGATATATTGCTTACAAATAATAAATAAACATTTCCATAACTATTTTCTCATACCATTAATTCTCATGGTAAAGAAAAACCATTCACATTTTCAAACAAGACAATCCAGACAAGAATAGAAGGTAAGGTGATAATTGAGAAATAAACTAAAACCAGTGTCAGCTTGTGGAAGGCAATGCCTTCCTACTCATATGCATGTTCTCAAAGAACTGTGCCCAAAGTATGATTCAAAAATTTCTTGTCAAATGAATTAATAAAATTTTAAGATTGTGTTTCATTAGCGCTCTGATCAGAAGAATAGGGTGTAGATGGGTGGAGGGACACTGGACTTTGAGGTTGCATGGGCCTGGGTTCTAATATTGCTTTTTCACAAACCAAGTGTGAGTGAGATCAGTAACTCAGTTTCTCTGGATCTTGGTTTCTTAATCTGAAAAACAGAGATGGTAACACTTAAGAGTTGCTATCAGATTTAAAATCAACAAATGTGAAGTGCCTTGTTCTATCAACAGCAGGTGATCAAAAAATATAGTGATGATTATTTTATTGCAGAAGCTATTCTTATATCATATAAAAAAGAAATGTGCAGAGTTGTATATAAGCTCCATTTTCAGAATAGTGGTAAGGGGACTACTGAGAGAGTAGAAATGAGACATCTGAAAATATAGCTAAGCTTTTCAGATGGTGGTAGCCTTATTTTTTATCAAGCATAGTATGTTTAATATGTTTATAATCTTCCTAAAATGTTTATTCTACTCCATGCTTTCTTAAGCAAAATATGCCAGATAATCATTAATCTTTATTTTTGGACAACTCAACATCATCATTATGAAACAAAGCTGGTGATATCTTCCAGATCCATTAAATTATATAGGTCTGCCATTCTCAAACTGGGATTTATGGTGGTATGCCACAAATTAAGCATAACACATCATTCTCAAACAATGATTCAACTCGATGGTAAGTAATTTAAAACACTTTGGATATGTTTTAAAAATTAAAATATTATTCATTAATCAAATATTGATTAATATTTACTGAGTATCTACTTTGTGCTAGATATTGATCCAGGTCCCTGGAGTCAAAGCATTAGGAAAATAAGAAAAAATTAACTGAACTCATGGCACTCATAATCTAACAGAGGAAGACATGCAATAAGCAGATAAACTCAATGGTATGTTTGATAGTGGCAAATTAAGTGAACAAAAAAGAGAAGGGGCTTTAATTTTAAATGGGATAGAGTTGGCCTCAATAAGAAGTTGCCATTTAATTAATTAAAAGTCTGACTCAATGAAAAAGACAGCCACTGGGATATTGTAGGAATATATTCCAAGGGTCTGAATTTGGCCATTGAGAAAAAACAAGGAGAAAGTGAGACTGGAGAGAAGGGAGCAGGAAAGTAGCAGATAGACGGAAGAGGTAACAGGGACAGGTCTCTTGGGGCCTTATAGCTTATATATATTGACTTTGTTTACCCTCTGAGTGAAGTGAGAAGACAGTGGAGATTTTGACAAGAGAGTCATGCTCTATATAGATGTTCTAAGACATTAAGGTTGCTGCTGAGAATAAAGGATACTGGAGCAAGGGCATAGAAACAGGAAGAGACCAGTTAGTAGAGGACACCAATAATCCAGGTGAGAGGTGCTGGCAGCATGGATTACAGTAGTAGCAAAGAAGGTGCGAAGTCCTAGGATGCTGAACATTTTCTGAGGCAGGGCAAATACAATCCTATGTGCTGCTGTGAAGAGCGAGAAGACGGCACCAAGGTTTGTGGCCTAAACAAGTTTCCTGACCTGTACTGAGATGAAAAGACTGCGGAAGGAGCAATTTTGGCCTGGAAGATCATGAGCTCCAGCTTGGACAGGTGGAAAGCAAACATCAAGCGAATGTTTAGCACGCAAACAGGAGAATAAAATAAACCTGAACTTTCTGACAGATCTCTTCAAGAACTACCCGCAAAAGGGAAAAGACAGATTTTTAATATTCTCGCTCCTAGGGCTCCTTGGGCAGAAGCATTTATGAGGCACGAACAGAGCTATCTGTTCCACCCATTCTAAATGGCTCAAATGCTTCCTGCCTTTCCCCATGTCTGCTTTTCGTCCCTTTGTTTTCTCTCTTGCTGCAGAGCTGTCATGGACACTTTCCCTACCTGATAATGTGCTTATCTAATCCTTACAGCCCCTCTCGGACCTCTAGCTTCCGGGAAGCTTGGGACCCGGAGAAAAAGCTAGAATCCTGTGGGGGCTCCGAATGCTTTCCAAACGACGAGCTTCTCTGCTGGGTGCTGCTGGCCTAACTTCCTGGTTCTCGGCAGAGGAGATTCCGTTTTGTACACTGGCACTCGGACGGCTCACACCGCAGGGCGCGGAGAAACTTGGGGCGAGGTCCGACTGAGCCACGGAATGGCTGGGCGTCGCCTCTCCACGCCCCCGGTCCCTCTTCAGGTTGACTAACTTTGAGGTCCCCTGGGACTCAACCAAGTCTGTATCCTGGGGCGAGCTCTGCCCTCGCAACCTATTTGGTCCCCGTCTCACTCTGAGGATGATCAGCGGTGAATGTCCTTCCGAAACGGTCCCTCAACACCCCCGGGGCTGATGGACGGAGGCGGGGGCTGCGGACTTCGGACCACCTGCCGTGAAGGAGGCGCGCCCCGGCGCAATCCCTTACCTGCCCAAGCGCGGGGCACGAGGTGCCGACGCGACCCCGCGGGGCTGTCTCAGCGGATGAGGAATCAGGGCACTAGGAACGGCCAGGGAGGGGCGGGGCCGAACGTGCCCATCACGCCAGGCCCCGCCCCACCCTCCCCGGCCCCGCCCCCCGCTCCTCGACGTCCCCGGCCCCGCCCTCCCGCTCCTCGGCGCCCCTGCAGGCCGCTCCAGCACCCAGGAGGATCGTCTCGCGTCAGACGCTTCTTTAAGTGGGCAGCTGCCCCTTTAAAGACGCCTCTGTCGGAGGCGAAATATTTTCGGTCTTCCGGACTTGCGCAGCACGGTGCGCGGGGGGAACGCCTGCACCCGGAGGTGAGGTACGCCGGGGCCGCTTCCCGCGCGCTGTGGGGCTTGTGTCTGGGCCGAGGAAGGCTTGGCGTGGCGGCTCTGGCCCTTTGCCCCCCCCCCCGCAGGAGGAGGGCGATGCGGGCTCGAATCGCGCCCAGGGACAGGCGCGAGCGAGGGTCCTCTTGGACACGCCAGAGGGCCACGCACCGGAGACTTCAGGTGTGCAGGTTGATGACAGGAGTAGGGAGTAGGAGTTCGGCGGGGCTTTGGCGATGAGTGAACTAAGAGCATGAGGGGAAAAGACGCTACCTTCCTCCATTCCTAACATCTGCCTGGTATCTGTTCTCAACCAGCAGTTCCCCAAATTTGAGTCCAACTACCTTCCCCCTCGCTCCCCCTCATCCTCAGCCACAGATCAGCTTCTGCTTAACGCCACGTGGGCCTCTTGGCTCTTTTCCAGCTGGGTTCCACTCGTTCGCTAAGATGCTTGGTTGTCATTCCCACGTGGTTACATCCTCCCCCAGTCGTTCTATCTACTCAGCTGGCTTAGGCCGTCTTCATGTCTTCTTCCTCTTACTGGGGAAAGAGTTTGTTCTCTACAAGGCTAAATCCTACAACTGTGCTCTTGGTTACATTGCTTTCCAACTCCTGTGACTTCATCAGATTCGTTCTGCTCGGAGCCATCAGTCATCTCACTAAAACATTTCTTTGGATTGTGTCCTCTCCGACCCAAACACCTCTAGTGGCCATCCATTGGCCACTCAATCGATTCTAAGTCCATCGCAGTGCATTTTCAGTGTCTTACATAGGTTGGCACTAAATTTGGCTGTATTTTCTGGGACTACTAGAAAACATTTTCTCCTACAGCTCTGCATCTGGGCTGTTCAAGCTTTCTCTAACATACCGCATATTTTTAAATATTACTTATGATATGGCTCATATCATTTCTGTCACTTGAACAGTTTTAAGAACCTAGATGGTCCTTCTTGATTATGCCTCTACTAATTATCATAGGCAAAAGTGATCTAAACTCTTACAGATCTTATTTTCTACTGATTTCATTTATTCAACAGTCAGTGTTGATCATGTGCCTACTGTGTGCTTGACAATGTTTTAAATGTGAGCTAATCAGAGAATAAGGCAAACAGGTTCTTTCATGGAGCTAACAGAGGGAGATACGCAATGATTAATGAAGAAAGTTATTAGAAATACAATGCAGAAAAATAAGGTTTTGCGAAAGAGAGTGACTTGCTGGTTCCTTTAGATTATGGTCAGGGGAGACTTCTCTGAGGATGTGATATTTGGGAAGGACCAATTTAATCAGCAAGACCAATTAGCGCAAAGGAACTGAAGAAGGCTAGTGTAGCTGGAGTATAGTAGGTATTGGGGAAAGGATACAAAATAAAATCTGAGAATAGACAAAGTCCAGAATCTTAGAACTGTTTGGAAGCCAGGGTAATTTGAGTTTTTATCATAAATGTGATTTGAGGGTTTTAAACGAGGTTGTGATATGGTTTAATTTACCTTTTAAATCATCATTCTAGACATTACATGGAGAATGGTTTGTAGTGGGTTAGAAGCAGAGATTAGAGGCCTTTATAATGTATAAGAATTTCTGGAATGGAAGTACTAAAGTGGAGGTGATGAAAGGACAGCAGGAGTAATCAGAGAGCCAGATGCTTAAAGTTGATGCAATTTTTGGTGATAATTTAAATCAAGGCTATGACCAAGATGAAATGGAAGTGGGTTGAGGCCAAGATTGAGGAACTGAGACATCGCAGTGTTAAATGAAGGATCGCTATAGGTGGTTATGGAAGTCTTGCTGGTTAAGAAGACAGTGAGGCAGGTGTTTAAGTCATCAATGAATAAAGTCATCTGGGGACCAGAGAGAGGATGAGAGCAGATGGCAGAGCCTGATGGCATGAACTTCAAAAGAACTGGGATTTGGGGAGGTAGAGGAGGAAGAAAGGGTTTAGAAGAATCAATGGCAGACATAGAAAATATTTACAACTTCCAGGTCCAAAGTTAGGTGGGTGTAAATGGAAAAGATAGCTTTTACATGAGATGACTACAAGGAAACAGCTTGGGGAAATAGCCAGGTTTCAATTAAGGCAGGAAACTGAGGAGATTGTATAGGGAATTAAGGATTGAAGGAAAATAAATATTATAACTTTCCTAGGAAATTAGTGTGTAGAGAATTTGCTGTGATTTCTACATGGCATAGTGTGATAGAAAAGGGGGGTTTGCTAAATGGGTTCAGACTAGTAGAATATATTGTAGACATGGATGAAAGTCCAAATAATGATAAATTACCTGGAGAGTATGACTGCCACAAGAAGCTGAGTAGTATGGGTCCCTGGGCATTTTAGCTTTCCTGAAGCTCCATCTGGTCTGCTAGCCATGGGTTATCTGAAGACTGAATGAAGGCCTCCTTAGAGAACTCTTCTCTTATCTATTGCTTCAAGAAGATCTGTTAACTCATTTCCCAATTGCCCCAGGAATACTCACCAGGAGCGCGTGTGGCTGCAGCATTTATCCCAAGATAACTCACAGACTACAGTCCTAACCTTACCCCCAGAGTTTGCTGTGAAATATCTCGCTTATTATTTTCTCATCGCTCTAGTATATCGATAGTCTTTGTAAACAAATGACATCATTCTGTTTATAAAATTCAGGAGTTCCATCGCTGAAAATGTCAAATCCTAGAAAATGTAGCATTCTTATGTGTGATGTTAAATTATTAGTGTATTTTAAGAAGATTCAGGATTGAAAGGGAGAAAGAGAATTAAATTCTGCAAACATTTCTTTTTTGTTATCCACAACTTTTCTTTCTAGTAACTGAGTAACTGCCTTTCTGTTTCTTTTGTAGGCATTGTTATTAAAGAATGGAAGAAGATACAGATTTTAGAATCAGATTTAGTTCTTTGTGTTTCATTACTGATCATGTTGGATTTCATGGCACTATAAAAAGTTCACCAAGTGACTTTGTTGTTATTGAGATAGATGAACGAGGACAATTAGTTAATAAAGCCACTGAAGAACCTATTTGCAAAATTAGTAAAGTACTACCTGAACCAAGTAATTTTACCAAAAAAACAAAAATAGATCTTCAAAATTTACCTTTTGAAGAGGGAAGCAACAGAGAAGCCAGTACTTTGGTTGGGTGCTCCAATGACGACCAAAATCCTCAGTGTGGTTCAGGAAAGGATACATTCAACAATGGAACTTCCGAATGTGAAGAAGAAAAGGTTGATGTATTAGGCTCTTTGTTAGATGAAAGGACTAATGAATTACTGACTCAGTTTGCCTGTGATATAAAAGAGAAATTGAATTCCAAAACTGAGCTAGTTGGACCATCTCCTGAATTCTCACTAGGCAGAATCCTTGACAAAAACCAGAGGGCTATTTTGCATAGTGCTATTAGGCAGAAGTTTCCTTTCTTAATAACTGTAGGAAAAAACAGTGAAATTGTTGTAAAACCAAATATTGAGTATAAGGAACTCTGTCTTTTGGTATCTGAGGAAGAAGCATTTGACTTTTTTAAATATTTGGATGCAAAGAAAGAAAATTCAAAATTTACCTTTAAACCTGATACAGACAAAGACCACAGAAAAGCTGTTCACCATTTTGTCAATAAAAAGTTCGGAAATCTTGTGGAAACCAAATCTTTTCCTGAAACTACTTACAATGCTGGTAATCCAAATATAGTAATAACAGTAAGATTTCGAGCAAAAGCACACAAGCACAGGAAAAGGTCTCTTCTTGAATACCAGGAAAGAAAAGTTATATACACAGGTAATTTAACAAATCATTACTGTTTTCTTTAATAAACTTAGTTAAAATTGTGAATCAGTGAAAGCTGAATAATGCAAATGAATTGAATAGATTTGTCCAGAGGGATATTAGAAAATGTATATGGGTATGTTTTTCAATGGAAGGTAAAGTCTTTCCACAAATTACATTAATTATAGAAAATAACCTTATTGATAAAAGTATGGTTAACGCAGATATTTATAGTTAACATAGTCACAAATATATAATTGAAGCAGTTATTTTTAAATAAGTTTTATTGGAGGTAAATCATGATATATTTTGAAAGATAATTAAAATTAAATAATTGGAGACAAGTAGAATATATTTGCTGTACTTGGGAAAGCGATTACTTTGTAATCTAAAACAATTGCACCTCACTTCCCAAGGCAGGGAATCTGAAAACTTGCAGGAGGCTCCTTCCTTTGGCTCTGTCAAACTTTAAGAGAAGAGGTTCTCCAACTTGAGTAGCATTATCATTACAAAAATGGCTTATTAAAACATTTCTGAACCCTATTCTCAGATTTTCCGATTTAGAAGATTTGAGGGAAAGCTTTTACAAATTCCTAAGAGAGACTTTTCTGCTGGTCTGGGGACTGACCACATTTTGAGATTCAGTGTTTCAGGGGATATATATTTAGGAGACATAGTTTCTAGTATAGGATGGAACTGACGAAATCTCACTCTGCAAGTCTGGCTGAATAGGTTTAATTGGCTTATATCCTGCTTGATGGATGTGATATATTTTAGTTGGGCATATTTTATAAATTTATACAGCAAAACATTTAAGATACAAGTAGTAACCCAAATTTGCATAGATATGTGTGGGATAGATGCAGGATATGTAGGGACCCTATGGTATAAACGAAAAGAGTTTGGACCTTGGAGCTGTGTGGGTTTAATTTTACATTTTAGTTCATAAAAAGATTTATTAACTTTTTAATATCTTTAATTCTTAGTTTCTAAAAATATAAAAATAAAAAAATTGGAAGTTACTTAATTCATAACTTTGGGTTGCACTTTAAAAATGGGGTAGTAGTAAAGTGTAATATATAATCTAAGGATTAAATAAAATAATTAATGAAAGAGTTTAGTATGTAATAGTTATTCAGATATTGGTGTCTTTTTTCCTGGAAATTTCTGTCTGGTTGTGTGACTTGCCTTTTCCACGAAAAACTGCTAGTATAGGATTTTACACATATGGCATGCAATAAATGTTAACAGATCTATTTGGAAAGAAAAACAAAACTAACTTAATGTGTGGGGGAAGAATTGCTGATAAGTGATTTAAGCATCTATAGATTTACTACTACTTGAAATTCTAACAGTATTAATTTGAGTTAATCATAAATAGTGGAACTTTTTATATATTAGTTTACATTAGCTTTTCAAAAACTATGAATAATTGGAAGGATATGTTAAAAGGAGGAACTGATGGTTCACCAGAGATAATACAAAGATCCTGCTATACCTGTAAGTCTAAGAACACAGAAAAAGACATAAACTCTGCCTGTCCCAAATTTGTGTAGGCCAACTTTTTGTAACAACAAAAATAGCTCATATTAAAAAGAATTTTATAATAAGTAGACATATATACAAAATAGAATACTTAAAAAAACTTTTATTGTAAAATATATATAAAATTTACCATTTTAATCACTTTTAAGTGTACAGTTCAGTGACATTAAGTACATTCACATTGTTGTACAGCCATCACCACCGTCCATCCTCAGAACTTCTTCACCTTCCCAAACTAAAACTCTATTCCCATTAAACAATAGCTCACCATTCACCACTCCCTCAGGAATTGGCAACTACTATTCTGCTTTCTGTCTCTGTGAATTTGACTACTCTATAGAAGTGGAATCTTATATAAGTGGAGTTGTACACTATTTGTCCTTTCATGATTGTCTTATTTCACTTAGCTTAAGGTCTTCAAGGTTCATCATGTTATACATGTGTTAGAATTTCCTTTCATTTTAAGATTGAATAGTATTACATTTCATGTATATACCTCATTTTGTTTATTCATTCATCTGTCAATGGACATGGGTTGCTTCTGTCTTTTGGCTATTGTGAATAATGCTTCTATGAAAATGGCTGTAAAAATGTGTTCAGGTCCCTGTTTGCAGTTCTTTTGGATGTATACCTAGGAGTGGAATTGATGAATCATGTGGTTTTATGTTTAATTTTTTGAGGCAGTTTCATACTGTTTCCTAGAATATGTTTTTGAAGAAGGAATTTTATGAAAGATTTAAGCATCCAATGAAAATTTCATTTTAGATATTGCATTTCTCAACTCTAGAAGTTTCATTTGTTTCTTAGGTCTTCAATTTCTTATTATGTTCTTGTTTTCTGAAGTATTATCTTTGAGCTTATTTCTAATAGGTCTTTAAAAAAATTTGCTAATTGCATCTCTGTCATTTCTGGGTATGTTTATATCGACTGACTTTTATTTGGGGTATGAGTTATATTTTTCTGCTTCTCTGCAGGTCTAGTAATATTTTTATTTTTAGGTCAAACATTGTGTTACCTTGTAGAGTGTCCGAATTTTGTTATCTTCTTTTAAAAAGTGTTTGTTGAACTTTGCTTTAGCAGACAGGAAGTAATTTACAGATATATTTGAGGCTTAAATTTGAGTTTTATTAAGGGAGGTCTAGAGTAAGCTTTACTCTGGTTCTTTCACATAGCTCTACTACAATTACAGTATGATCCTTCTGTGATTTCCTTCTGTGAATGCCCTTGTTATTTAATTAGATCTCCTTTTTCTGGCTGGGCTCCAGCCTCATGTAATCTTTTGCAGGTTACAGATGGCTAGCCTGGTGGAACGTGTTAGCCAGCATCAACATGGCCCTCAATGATCCTTAACTATTGGTATTTATGTCCTTATGTAGTTCCAACCCACATTGATTCTGGGCCAGACTATTTGACCAATAGAATGACAGAAATGACAATGAGTAACTTCTGAGGCTAAGTAATTAAAGGCATTTCATATTACTCACTCTGACAGAGGCAAACTACCATACCTTGAAAATACTCAAGAATTCCTGTGGAGAGAAACTGAGGCCTCTCATTAATGGTACTAACTTAACACCGACGTGAGTGAAGCTTCTTGGAAGTAGATCCTCCAGCTTCAGCTGATGTTCCACATCAACTTCACAGTAGACCCTAAGCCAGAACTCCTGAATTCCTGATCCACAGAAACTGCAGGATAATGTGTTAATCTGCTCAGGCTGCCATAACAAAATGCTGTAGACTGGGTGACTGAAATGACAGAAATTTATTTTCTCACAGTTCTGGAGACTGAATGTCCAAGATCAAAATGCCAGCAGGGTTGATGTCTGGTAAGGGCTATCCCTTTAGACTGCAGACAGCCACTGTCTTGTTGTGTGCTCACATGATCTCTTCTTTGCATACATATGGAATGGGAGATCAAGAGCGAGCTCTCTGGTGTCTTCTTATAAGGACACTAATCCTATTGAATGAGGGCCCCACTCTTATGACCTCATTTAACCTTAATTCATAGAGGTCTTATTCCAAATACAGCTACACTGGGGTTAGCACTTTTTCATATGAATTTGGGGGGCATACAGACATTTAGTCCCTAAAAGTTAGTAAATGATTATTTTTATTTTATGACACTAGGATTTAGGGTGATTTCTTATGCAACATTAGATAATTAATAGCAATTTTGTTATCAGAAATGGGTTGCTGCTATAACAAACTTAAAACCTGTGGTAGCAATGCCTTCAGGACCTGTTGGCAGGAAGAAATTTGAAGATACCTAAGGGAAGCTGTCAATGAGAGTTTAAAGGAAAGTAAGGAAAATATTATTAAAACCTGGAAGAAAGGGATCCTTGTTATATAATGGCAGGAAATTTAGCAACACTGTTGCCTGCAGTAAAATACAAAGTAGAAAATGTATCTAAAGAAGGGGTGCCCTAACTAGAGAGATTTGCAGGCAAAGTGTGGAGGGTGCCACCTCGTTTCTTTTTTACTGCTTACAATAAAATTCTAAAGGAAAAACTGTTGGATATAAAGGAGCCAGAAGTGCTGGGTTCAAAAATAATTAAATAAAAGAAATAAATCCCCACCTCTCCAGATGGTACATGATGTTAAAATTAAAAAATAGTTTTTAGGAAAAGAGTAAATCATGGCAGGTCAGGACAATGTGTTCTAACAAGGAAACCTAGAGTGTGATTGGAAAATTATTTGCTAAAATTGCTTAAAGATGGATAGCAGTGTCTCAGGGAATGGTGCAGACACAAGGCCCACTGGGAACTTTAAGGGTATGACTCATGGATCCCTTGTTTTAAACAGTAATTTTTCTGGGAATTTAGGGACATCTTCCCTCAGCAACTTCAGAAGAAGCCCTAAATAGAAAAGATCTTATCTTGACAAAATATGACTGTATCTTTGTCTAATAGAGTGAAACCCAAAGAAGACCCACACAGTTTTTGAAAGGATCAAAGGCAGTATGAAATAAAGAGAGGCCTTTGTATTCCTAAATATTTAAAGTCAGAAATTAGACTGAGAAAACTACTCAGCTGTGAAAGGCTATCTTTTATTGAAAAGGAAGGTCCGCTAAGAGGGCAGAGCCCAGAGGTGTACCTTACAGCCACAGCAAATCATTCCTAGATACCAGAAGGACTGAATTCTAATAAAGAAATAACCAGCAAATAAATGCCTGCTTGGATTCAGAGTTGCTGCATAACAGTAACTTCTAAGTATTTCTAGTTTCCCCTCAATTTAAACAAAGTCTGTAGTGCTTGCCCTATCTATGTGTATTTCAACATGACAAAGTGTGTGTAAAGCAGATTTGTCTCTTCATGTCATAGTCCTTCATAGCCTTCATATTAAGATAAATTGTATTTGAGGATTCTAATATGATATGTACTCAAGGAGCCTTATCTACATCTGGACCTGATTCAGATGAAAAAATGCTAGAATTTGAGCTGTTGTCTTAATGGGATGAGTCTTTGAGGCCTTGTGAAGGAATGAGTGTATTTTGAGTGGAGGTGGGGCATAAATATTAGAGCCAGAAGGTGGACTGTGGTTCTCAACATCCAAGGAGGCTCTCAGATATTAACACAGAGTGGCCTGTGTGACCAATAGAATATGACAGAAGTGATGGTGTGTGACTGCTAAGGCTAGATCTTAAAAAATGTTGCACTTTTTGTTCATGTTTCTTGGATTGCTCATTCAGGGGTAAACTAGTTCCATACAGTAAGGTTACTCAAGCAGCCCTTTGGAGAGGAACTGAAGCCTCCCTTCAGTAGCTAGCACCAACTTGGCAGCCATGTAATAAGCCCCCTTGGAAATGGATCCTACAGGTCCTGTCAGGCTTTTGAATAACTAGCCCCAGTCACATCTAATTGTAATTTCATGAGAGATCCTGAGTTGGAACCACCAAACCAAGATGCTCTTGAATTCCTTACCAACAAAAACCGTGAGAGATATATGAACATCGTATGCCACTAAGGTTTAGGGTGATTTGTTACACAACATTAGATAAGTAGTACACAGTATTTAATCCTAGGTATGTGTAGATTACTCACCAGCAACAAACTCAAGGGATCACCTAGTTGGATTTCTGGAACTCTCTCTGCATAGTTTCTTATCTGGTACTCTGCCCCATGAGTTCCAGCCCACTTGGCCTTCCTGAACTTCATCTTCTACTTTCTTAATTTAGCAAGACCACTCCCATCTGCCTGGATTCTTTCTCCCTGTGCTATGGTCCAGAAAGCACCTCTAGACAGCAAACCAGGGTATTTTAGAACTCAGGTCATCTGTTTTCCTTTTCTTTTGGATCACAGTTCTGTGGTGCCTATTCTCTAGTGTCTAAAAACAGGTGTTTCATAGGTTTTTTTCCCTCCAGTTTTCTGTTTGTTTATAGTGGGAGGTGAAGTCTGGTACCAATTATTCCAACATGGATAGAAGTGGAAGTCTCTAAAATTAAAATTTTAATTAAGCATAGTTGATTTACTTTTTAAATACTTTAGTTGTTCCAAATAATTAAGAATATGTGATGAAACTTATAAGTTTAGTGACCTTTAAATTTTCCTATATGTTTCCACGTTGTTTACTAATATAATGAGATTTCAATGTAAAAAGACAGATTTAAATCAATTAGACATTTTTAATTGGAATTATTTAAGTTCCATTCTTTTAAACACTCCAAGTACATAAAACAGATTCATTAACACAAATACTAAAATCATGGACTTGATTCTCTTAAATACTCCTATTCTAAATTCTAAATCTTCATGGATAAAAAGTGGCTTATCAGCAACAAAGTGATAAAATCTCAAGCAATTTGGAGGTTCCTTCTTATTACATAGCTGAGCTTACCTAATGACCATTGAGTGACATGCCCAGATTGTCAGGGTCAGATTTGACTCATTAAACTCTACTTATCAAATGCATGAACTATAAAACTTTAGGGCCTGGTCTCCTAGCCTTCTTCCTTTATATAGTACAGTTTCCTGGTCCTCTTTACAAAGTTTGCAATGCCTAGCCAGGCTGCTGTAACACTTGATTGAATTTTGCATTTCTTTTAAGCAATTTTAATGAATTCTGTCTAGTTTCATATATTTGGTTTACTTGAAGCACTACTATATTTTTTCACATTATTTCTAATTGGTTCTCAAACTTTTTGATTTCCTGAGGAGTACATCTCTTATGAATTATTGTGGACCTCCAACCAGCTTTTGTTTACACGGTTATCTCTTGATATCTGACTTATTATCAATTAAAGTAGAAAATTTAAAAATATGAATTTATTTAAGATAAATCTATTACTCTTAACATAACATTTTTAACGAAAAATGATGATGTTCTTTAAAAGTTAGGATTGCATTGTTTTACAGTTCTACATATGTTTCTAACATCTGACTTAAAAGAAGTCAGCTGGATTCTGTTTTCTGTTCCTGCATTCAATCTGTTGTAATCTTTTATTTTGATTGAAACAAATAAACAAAATTCAGCCTTATACATGTATGTAGATGGAAAAGGGAGAACATTGTAGATGAGCTAAGATGACAAGTCAGAGAAATCTTACAGACATTAAAATATTTGAAATTTTGATCTTTCTATTGCTTTGACTATTTGCCATACTTCTGTTCATTCTTCAAGCCCCCCACCCATCCCCCCAGCAGCAGCACTTCCATTCTCAGATTCTTTTCAGGCTCCCAAGACTGAATGCTCCCAAAGAAGGACTCATTTTTGTTTTATTGGCCATTATATTATAGCCTAGCACATCTTCCAAAATCATTTTATTTAACTCTATAATTCTTTTATGGTAGTAGCTGACATATTTTGAGGTTATGATCTCTCTATTTTAAACATGGGGTTTTAATTTTATTTCATTTGAGACAACTGTTATAAACAGCTGCCTTAGAATCAGAGGTTTATATTCAAATCCATTTGGCTAAGATACTCCCAAAGTGTAAAGAACAAATTGTGATTTAGCACACAGAAGTAACGTGTATGATTTCTCCTCTACTTCTTTTATCAGTTCTTTAAGAATAACAGGAGTCATAGCACATTTAATTTGTCACTACTTAATAGAAAATGAGAAGAATTCTAGGAAGCTATTGTGATAGTACAAAAAATAATGACCCTAGTGGTAAAAAAAATTTAAGAAATAGTGGACAATGCTTCAATATTCTACAGAAATTATAATTTTACACTTAAAATTTCTTAAACATGTAGGTAAAAATATAAATCTATAGTAAAAATTGAACATTAAAAGTATACTACATTGCATTACATATTTTTTAAACTTTTGCATAAATGACATACATTATACATATTTTTTAAGATTGCTATTTTCATGTTTTTAGAGATTATTTATGTAGAGCTATAAGAAACATACTGTTCTTTCCTAATCTTTTAAATACTATGTGATATTCCAAATTATGAATATTACAAGCTTTGTTTAGCTATTTCATATATTCACAAAAAGATATATACATTTACATCTTCCTACTTGCTGGGTCATGTTTATGTTTAATGTTCATTTTTCTAAGAGCACTCTTCAAAGAGATCCTTGTAGCTGCTGATGACAATTACAAGAATCAAACAAAATATAAATTATTCTGCAAAAAATTGAATTTCCTTTTCACAATTTGAAGGGAGAGCAGTACTTTGAAGTATCTTACATGTAAATATGGTGAACTGAGGATTGCAGTATTTTGTTACTGCCAATGCTGGCAGTTTATATATAGGTTAACATATCCTGGGTTTTTTTTTTGGTGGCCGTTGTTATGGGCCTTGTTCCTCCTCCCCACCCTCACTCTTATTCTCTTATCTAATAGCCATTTTAAACATCTACCACAAAGCAAGCACTTTTATATTGGCTCTCAGCCTATGGAGTGGACAACATTAAAAGATAAATTGTAATACTTGGTGTTAAGTGTCATCAAACAGATAATGACAACTTGTGGAGATAAGCAAGATTAAGTAATGAACTCTTTGTGGAGTTCATTTATTTATTCATCAATTCAGCAAATATTTGAAAGCTTATTATGTGTTAGACCAAGGATATAACAGTCAATAAAACAAATACAATCCCTGCTTTAGGAGCATTCAGCCTTGGGAACCTGGAATTTGTGGGAGAATTGCTGCTGCTGTTGGATTGTGAAAATTGAATAGAAGTATGACAAGTAAACGATATTTTAGACAGAGGTACTCAAATGTGCAAAAGTACAAAGCTGTGGAAGGATTATAAAAAATTCTCCGTGTCAAGGTTATAGGAATGGAAGTGGCACATGTGGAGACCAAAAAAGGAGATGGGGGCCAAATATGAATGCCAAATGAAGGAATTTTGATTTTTTTATGTAAAGCTTTAATAAACCAATTAGCATTTAAAAAATAACAGCTGAAATCGATGACACTGATTCTGTATTTTGATTCTAATTTAAATTAATCATTTGATTCATTATATTAATGTTAGTCTGCTTAGACTATAGTTGTATGGTAGCTGCTTTTTTTATAATCTAGGATTATTTTTGTTTCAGCATTTACTCTACGAAAAGAAAATGTGGAAATGTTTGAAGCAGTTGGTATTTTAGCTATCAAACTTGGTGTGATTCCTTCGGATTTTAGTTATGCAGGCCTTAAAGACAAAAAAGCCGTCACCTATCAAGCAATGGTGGTTAGAAAAGTGACTCCAGAAAGGTAATACGACATTACTTTATAAGAGAGAATTATTCTTATTGTATCAAATAAATAAATGTAAGATTAAAAACTCAGAATAATACTGAGAGCATATTAACCTCTCTCTCAATATTTACTGGTCACAGGCTTTCCAAGCATCATATCTGTATATAATTATCTTCTAAATAGTTCCGTCTAAAATTTACATTGAGGACATGGTTCCACATTGTAGCAGTTAGCATGTCTTCTTTACACACAATAGGTCCTGGGTTTGCTATCCTGAACAAGCCTGACCCCATCTGATATTGGAAGCTAAGTAGGGTTAGGGTTGGTTAGTAGTTGGATGAGAGACCACCTAGGAAGACCAGGTGCTATAGGTGTAAATAATAATAATAATAAAAAGTAAAATAAAATAAAATTTACAGTGAAAATATAGTTTTAGGATAGAAACTTTGAAAAGTGGTTGATATTTTTTTTTTGCTATTTAATTTTATTTTTTATTTATTTTTTAATTGCCGCGGGTCTACCTTCTCCTTTCCCCCTCCCCTCTGACAGCTGATTTTAAATGATCTAAATTGTCTCTAAACATCCTGTTCTATATTCAAATGTAAGTTCACATTTAGGATGGTGTCTTACAAATCTTTTTTTCTAATTACTATAATACTTGTATAATTTTATTGTTGTTTTTTTTTTGAGTTTAAAATAAATCTTTGTTAAATAGAATGTAAAACACTCAATTTTAGCCCCTCCTGCTTAATCAAATATTAAAAATATTTTTGTAATGAAAAAAGAAATGAATGTTAATTGTAAATTTAGAAAGTAAAGGAAGAATGAACTGTATAAAAAAGGAAAAGTCACTGATAATTCCACTACTCAGAAAGAACTACAATAACAGTTTGATACATTTCCTTCTAGCCTTTTTTCAGAGACTATACTACATACATACATACATTGTATATAGATATTTTTTATGCATGTGAAAATCATATTGTATATGTAATTTATATTTTACTTATAAAAATATTGTTTTATTAAAACTTGTGTCATGAAATATTTCAAAATTATGTTTATTACATAGGCTAATTTAACATTCCCCAATTTAGATATAGGAATTAGTTCCAATATTTCACTTTAAATAAGTCTGTGATTAATATTATTGCACTTAAAATCTGTGCCTTGTAGATATTTTTCAAAATATGTTATTGGACAAAAATTCAGCCTAATTTGATGTAATCTTGATACATTCATCTTTAGTCATAAGATGTTTCAGTATCCACTATTTGCATGTAGATGCCTCTAAGATCTTATACAAGGGACAAAAAAATGTACATGATTTTGTCTTTGTGGTCAAGAAGTGCAGTATAGGTAAGAGAGGAGGATGTTAGATGTTAAACGATATTTAGTTGTTGAAAGCTAGTTTTTAATTAACAAAGACAAGAAATATTAGTTCTAGGAGGAGGGAGTACTTTGATTTAGCTTATAGGTATGAGATTTTAATTACCCTTCAAGTAACAGTAATTTTATCAGATACAGAAACTCTGAAGATATATTTAGAGGAGTAGTAAATTAAACAGTCTGCCTAATAAAACAGATAGTTACTATAAGGACTACAGAAAATACAAATGAGAAGAAAAATTATATCAGTTCTTAAAGGATCTTAAAAGTTATGCCAAGATAATTGGAATCTGTTCCTTAGATGTTGGGGAAGAAATGAAAGTTTAAGTAAGGGATTGTTCAGAGTGTAATTTTAGGAAAATCCTCTGGTGCTAGTAGTTCTTGATAACGTTGGGAGAAGAGAGACTGAGGAGGAAAAGGAACAAAGTCAATAAGAGTAGGAAGAACAGGAGAACAATTGATTTCTATCATTTGAACTAATGAATCAAAAGGCCTACACTTGAAAAATTATATGTTCCTGGTCTGAAAATAACTGGTTAATATAATTTTATAATAATGCATTTTTAGTGCATACTTGCTGAAAAAACACTGACTTCGGAATAGTCCAAAAAAAAGTTTTTTCATTATTCTGCTATAAGTGGTTACCTGGCAATTGTCATTTAAAACTTATAATAATTTTTGAAATTTAAAATTTAACTGAGTCTATATGATTTATCATTTTTAGGTTGAAAAATATTGAAAAAGAAATTGAAAAGAAAAGAATGAGTGTGTTTAATATTCGGTCTGTAGACAATTCCCTTAGACTCGGTCAGCTCAAAGGAAATCACTTTGATATTGTCATCAGAAATTTAAAAACCCAAATAAATGATTCAGCAAACCTGAGAGAGAGAATTTTGGAGGCAATAGAAAATGTTAAGGTAAGAATACTCAATTTTAAAATAGAGCATTACAGGAAAATCTTTATAGTCCTTCTCTTTACATTGAGGCAAGAAGGAAAACTTTTTCCTTGGTACCTTTTGTTTTCATATGCATGTATAATTATTTTTGAAAATGATAACATGGCTGTTTGGCTTATTTTCTGTTTTCTTAGTATATTTTTATATAGGAAAAAAAAACAACTTTGATGTAATTAAAAAATAAAATGTATAGATTTCCCCAGAGATGGAGGTAATAAAACTGTCTCTATAAGAAGAATGATTTTTAGCATTTGCCATATAGTGTATTATGTTAGGGAAAGGGATTAATATTTTTGAAAACTTTGTTCAGTAATTTTTTTAGAAATCTGGTAATTTGGCAAATTATTTTTTAGTTAAATACAATCTTTGTTCTTTTCAATTGAATTTTCAATTTTGTTTCAATGTATACAAATGATAAATTGTATTCATTTTATGTCTTATAGCAAAAAATTACTTAATGTATATTTTTAAATGACATTTGTCAGGCATCTAAATATGCATATACAACTATAGCTTTCAGTTCATTACCTAGGCAATGGGTCAGCAAACTTTTTTCATAAAGAGCCAAATAACAAATATTTTTGGCTTTGTAGCCATTTGGTCTCTGTGGCAACTACTCTGTTACCATTGTGTTGATCCAGATCTGACTTGTTGGCAGTAATTTGCCAACCTCCTATCTATACAAGTAATTCTCAGCCTGGGGGCTTTACAAAGTCTCAGCAGTCAATTTCTACTCCCGGACAAATTAAATAAGAACATTTGAGGATGACGTTTAGGCATTAGTATTTTTTAAAAACTCCCTAAGAGATTCTATTCTGTAGCTAATAAGAGAAACACTGATCTAAGTTTCTGACCACAAAGACCTTTTTTACACAATGTTATACCTCTCTACCAGGAAGACAAAAAACTTGTTTTTAATCAATCTCATGCCTTATAGTCAGGAAAATATCTTCAAATTAAGGATTTTTAACCTAGCACATTCATCTGTATATAAGAGTTCTCTGATTATGTAGTCTTTATATGGTTGTTTTTCTCTTTTTCTCTAGACCTATATAAATTTTTCCCCGTGAAATGCTGTCTCTTACAGAAAAAATGGGGTACAATATTGTGATTTGTAGAAATATATATTTGGTTATTCACATGACCACAATATCTTTCTCATATATATTTAGTTTTGATCCACAGTTCCTGGCTCATAGCTTCCAAACCCCTTGCAACTTCCTAAATCTGAAGAGTGATAGAGTTGTCTTTTGTTATGCTAATGAAGTGACTTTTGGCACTCTCTCACAGTTGGGGGCTGTTTGTAAATGGAGCCAACCAAATGATTAGAAAATAGTAGTTTACAGTACTACCCTTGACCTCTTGGAGAGAGGGGCTGGAGGTAGAATCAATTGCCAATGACTGGTGATTTAACCAATCATGCCTATATAATGAAGCCTCCATAGAAACCCTAAAGGACAGGGTTTGGAGAGCTTCCAGGTTGGTGAACTCCTGGATATGCAGAGTTCTGGAAGCTGGAAGCCTGAGATCAGGTTGCCAGCATGGTTTTCTTATTGTGTTCTCATGGTGGAAGGAGAGTGAACTAGCTCCATGGCCTTTTCTTATAAGGGCACTAATCCTATTCATGAGGACTCCACCCTCATGACCTTATTACCTCCCCAAATTCCCATCTTTACATACCCCATTGGAGGAGGCTAGGATTTTAACATATAAATTGGAGAAATGGGACACAGGCATGTGTCCATAGCCGTATACTTTTAATTAATTGATTTTTTTTTTCTATTCATAGAATAAAGGCTTTGTAAATTACTATGGACCACAGAGATTTGGGATAGGAAGGAGAGTTCACACAGATCAAATTGGATTGGCTTTGCTGAAGGGTGAAATGGTATGGATTTTTTAATAAAATATGACCTTTTCTGTTTTCTCAGTTGTACTTACCACATAAGCCAGCTTCCTT
This sequence comes from Cynopterus sphinx, assembly GCA_030015415.1. Lineage (NCBI taxonomy): Eukaryota > Metazoa > Chordata > Mammalia > Chiroptera > Pteropodidae > Cynopterus > Cynopterus sphinx. Next base: position 133,647,903 of record CM057380.1, read on the forward strand.
GTTTTCTTAACTTAGCATGTAAATGCATGTGTACACACATACATGTATTATAACTACATCACTGAACATTTATTGAGCAGCTATTAATACCAATAAATGTTTCTTGGTATTACATTATAAGAAAGCAAACTGTGATGTCCCTGTGTTTAATACTTGTTTGAGACTTAACAGAGAACTGACCAACACTCACTAAATCTTTAGTGAACTGAATAGAGGATTTAGAGGAAACATACCCTACAGTTCCAGAAATCTGGTATCAGATTATATAAAAGATAGGAATTAACCCAAACCCAAAAGCAGACACTAAAAGGGGAACAACACATTGAAAAATATCTTACTAGCTTCAAATGAAATTATAAATGAATGTCACAAATAAGCTACATTTGCCCAATTATTAAAATTAAACATTTTTGAGATGTATAGTTTATGTATATAATTAGATATTATTTACATACACATTTTTTTGCACTGGATGATGTGCATGTAATAGTGAAAAACTACAAAACTATAAAAATTATATATACTTGAACAAATGAAATTATTTATATGACAGTGTCATACTCTGTCATATAATTGTGTTATAATTGTTCTCTTGAGTGGAAGAGAAAAGAACTGTAAAAGCACTTGTGAGAAGCGTTGTGCTTGTGAACATAATCTTACACCCATGTGTGAGATAATGGTTGAGAGCTGATAATGTAGACCACATCTGCAAATTTGTAGTCAGTATTCCTACTCTAAGACACATACTTAGAAATAAATCAGGGTTGGAGACAGTGATAAATACAAGAATTAGTAGATACTATTTTTTTTCTACAGGAACATTTTTTCATCTATTTAGGTTTTAAAAGGAAATTTTAAAGTTGGCAATTTTTAAAAACAATTTTGGCAATTATTTTTTAAGACCAAAGAATTCTGAGACTTGAGAGCATGAATGAATTTAGTGGCTTGCCATTCATTTATGCTTGTTTCCTCCCCTATTTTTGTTATGTATGTTGGTCAAGTTTGAGTTTGATGTTATTACTTCACACTTGTATTTATACATTGATGATGGAGATAAAGAATGACAGAACTATAAAAGTAATGGGGAAGCACTTTTTCCAGTCCATAATATTTTAAACCTATGTATAAGCTTGCTTTGTATAGAAGTGTATTTCAAATTTTAACAATGTTTGATTTTGAAAGCTTAAAGATAAAATTACAGCATAAAATAATATTTGTTTAATGTGCATTCTTTTAAGATTAATGTTTTCTTAAAAAGTAAGTAATTCGTCATTTTTATTTAACATGTTTGCTTCCTTGATTTAAAGGTGAAGGCTGTAACGTTATTTCTTACACCAGAAGATTTGGATGATCCTGTAAATAGAGCAAAGAAATATTTTCTTCGAACTGGTATTTAAAAGTTCCATTACTCTATACATAGCCATGCAGATACATAACAAATGTTGATGTCAACAGGAGGATATGTATTACAACATAAATATGATAAATAGATTATAGTATATTTTACATGTAATCATTTATTACATACATGTTCTAGGTACCATTTTTGGCCAGATCTTAAAGACTTTCACCTAACTCTTGCTTGAGGGTTCATAGGGGTGAGGAGAGACAGGTTGTCTTAGTTTTTTCCAGCCTAAATCCTCTGAGATAGGAGTTCCCAGTTCTAAACTGGTACTGATGGAATTATGATTTACTCCAACTAGAGGAGATGGAAGAATAAACTAACGAATAGTACATTTGTTATATCTGATGCTGTGTGTGTGTGTGTGTGTGTGTGTGTGTGTGTGTGTGTGTGTGTTTTGGTCTCATTGCCATTCAGCCCTGACTGCTGATTTGGAAAACTTTAGCTCAATGTGATAACAAATTTGTAGAATGCTTAATGGGAAGCACTAAAGAAAAGTGGTTATGAATGTGAGTTCTAGAGTTGATCTACATGGGTGTAGCTCTCAGCTTTAGTACTTCCTAACTGTATAGTCTTGTGTAAGTGATTTAGCTCATTGTTTTAGTTTCTTTGCCTGTAAATTCAAACTAATAATGGTACCTAAAAAACTCTTAGGAGATTTAAATAATAGATGTAATGCTCTTAAAATAGTGACTGATGCATACTAAATACTGTATAAATATTACTTGTGTTTAATAATAACAGCAACCATAAAAACAGCATTTTAGAGTCATTTAAATATATGATCTACATATATATGCATACTGAATTTCACTTACATTGAAATAAAGAATATTAGTTTTCAAAAATCACAATTGTTTAAATTATGCACACATACATGTAATTGTTCATAGAAGATAGATATTTTTATGCCATATCACAACCTGTAAATAGTGTGGAAATTTCAAATAGTTATGTAAGTAATACTAAAGAAAATTCAAAGTGATATTTGTTTGTATATATTGTAGAGTCCCAAGAAGATAATTTCCTCAATGGCAATAATTCTTAAATTTTAGTGTGCATGAGAAACCTGGTACAGTTATTAAAATGCTGATTCCTAGGCTTGCCTGAATTAGCACCTTTATAGTATAGTCCAGTAATCTAATTTTAAAGAACATATCACTAGCAAGACCTAATAGTATGCTTGAAGGATCCATATATCAACTCTTATTCAAAAAGTTATGTATAAATATTCATAATAGCTCTTTAAAAATCTCTAGGTTCAGAGGTTTATAAACCCTCTGAATGACTGCAAATTAGTTTGTCTACATTTTGAAGTAGGAATTACTAATGTGCTTTTTGCCATTATTTTTTAAAGCATGAAAAATGAAAATGGACCATATAATTAATTATCTTTATTGAAAAAAACAAGTTCTTTAAGGGTAGCTAGGTTCATAATTGGTGCTGAGCATCATCTTCATATTTAGGTGTAAAAGCACAGTTCATTGTCTCTCATATTTGGAGATCATACCATGGATCTTTATAACTGGCCTTTAAATAAAAGTAGTTGGCTAACTGATTTTCTCTATATTTCAGAGGATCCTAAAGGTACACTGTCATTGATGCCTGACTTCAAAGTTCGAGAAAGAGCATTGTTGGAGTCATTGCATCGCTTTGGCATGACAGAAGAGGGTTGTGTCCAGTCATGGTTCTCATTTCCCCATTCTATGCGTATTTTCTACATTCATGCATATAGCAGCAAAATTTGGAATGAGGCAGTATCTTATAGACTTACAACCTATGGACCAAGAGTGGTAGAGGGTGATTTGGTCTGTTTGGATGAAGATGGTAATGATGAGCATTTCTCAAATAGTAAAGTAAGTATTATTCATCAAAGTTTTCCAAGAATAGGTACCACAGCAGTAACACTAATTTTCAGAGGCCCTTATGTGAGAAACAATTTAAAACTAAACATGCATTTTTTTTTTTTTATTCTTGCTTCTACTATGCTCTCGGCCAAGGCATATATACATTCGATAAATGGAAAAATAAAATAGTCAGTGGTATGAGTGAAAGGTACAAAGATTGTAAACCTTTCTTTAAAGAATACATTCTTTAAAAAATTACACAAATAACATACAAAATACTTTCCTTAAAAATAAAAATCAAAGCCTTACAGATGAAGCTGTCATCCCTGCCACAACTCTTATAATTCCCTCCCCTGCCTCCAGAAAATCAACCTCTGTTTTTTGGGGCATGTTCCTTTCTAGATCTTTTTCTGTGCTTACATATAAATATTCACAGAAGGGTGGATTTTTATTCTGTTGACACTAAGAAAATAAAAGGTAGGACTTAGAGGCTTAAAGCTTAAAATATGAATAAAGTAAAATTTTTATAATAATGGTACATGGGACATGTATGCATTCCTTTTATATAAGCACGATTTCACAACTTACTTTTTTCCTCTTAACAATATCTTAGAGACAATTATATTCATTTCAAATAATGGAAACCCACCTCAAACTAACTTAAGGAAAAGCAGACTGGAATTTATTGGCCCTCATAACTGAAAGTTCATGACTGAGTCAGGTCCAGCTGTGTCCAGGGGCAGCATCCTAAGTCATCCATCTCAGTCTGGCTTATTCCTTTGGTGGCAAGATGGTAATAAGCAATTCTAGGCTTATTTATCACAGCTTTTTCAGATAAGAAGGCTTTTCTTTTCTAACGGTTTCAATAGAAGCCATGATATTGAGTCTCAGTGACTAGGAATGGGTTGGCTTGGGTCACATGTCCCCAAACCAATCATTGTGGACTGGAGTATGCTAGTGGTTAAGCCTGTGTTTCAAGGGCTCCTTTCTGGAACCATTTCACCCAAACCACATTTGAGAACTGAGAGGGGAGCTCCTTGGAAAATACTGCTACCTAAAAAAGAGCTGGTACGGGCTGGCTGAACAAGCCAGGACAACAGACATTTGCCTTACCATTTCATTAAACAGATGGTTTGTAAATATTTAGATAAGAAAGTAATTAATTACTAGGAGCACAAATTACTAAGAATGGTCATTTAACTGAGACACAGACTGTGAAATTGTGTAAAAAGAAAACTAGCCACGTCTTAGGTCTTCTTTTACCTCATGTGAATGGAAGAAGAGATATATCAATGGACTCCTTTTAATAAATAATGAAAAAAATCATAAATTTTTAAACATCTTCCAGAAAACATGTTCATTTAGTGGTTACCTGGGTAATACATTATTTGGTAAATCAGCCATTTCTAATTCAGATTTTCAGGGGTTAAAGGTTACTTTGACAAGACATAGCAATAATCTTTGAAAATACATGAGTCTTATAAGACTTCTTTGTTCAAAGTAACATTTGCAAGGTAAGTTTTGTGATCAGGATTGTATCTGCTTTTCTTTATGGAGCTCTAGAAGAAAAAATATTTTCTCCTTCAGTTCTTAAAGAGTTTCCTTTGAGTAGCAGCAAAAAAAAATGTCTTTATATAATATAAAACCAGTCATTTATACTTTATTAGCACTGAGAAAAGGAAAGACAGGATTTAGAGGCTTAAAACTTAAATATGAAAAGGAAAAAGACAGAGTAAGAATTCTAATAAATGGTATATAAGGTATGTAACTATAGGAAACTAATCTGATTTTCTTTTTTTGATAGGATTTTTAGGCCAACAGGTATCTTTATTTCAAGTCACTTTGTAGATTCTCTTGTAATTTTTTTTGTGAGCAAGATAGACAAATGTATGAGTTAGACAATTAAATAGTTAGGAGAATTTATATTTTGGAGCAGCCATACAGCAAAAGCATGTTTGATAATTAATTAATATTACTGGAGGGAGTTCTTTACAGACAAAACACAGTCTTCTGTACTTGACCATGTTTATTCGGTATTCTCATAAATTACATAAATTATGGTATCATAGGTATGCTTATGAATTTGTGAAAGACAAAAACTGGAATTGATGATTCAAGAGACATTATAGTCCTATGTATTTTGGTCAGATCACACCTTAACTTTTATATCTATTTCTGCGTGTAGCAGTTAAAACAAGTTATTTACCTATAAAAAACCAGAAGTTAAAAACAAGAAAAGAAGGGACATTATTGATTAAAGTAGGGAGAATCTAAGGGAGAGCAAGCTGATTTAGAGGCAATCTAGATACTGTATTATATGAAGAATGCTTTGGGAAGATGGGAATGCTGTCAATCTTTGTGGAATTATGACAGCTGTCTTTATACATGACCTTTCATGTGCAAGAGAAACCAGAATTATTTTCTGATGTTCTTACAGAAACATTTTTCAGACTTAACTTATCACTCACTTTTTTTTTGTTTCCCTCCTACATGTGATACCTATTGATATTCTGTGAAACAGGTTTTAGAAATACCACTTCTCATAGAGTATTCTCATAGAGTATGATATTTGTTGGGGACAGCAGTAGGGGGTGGTTTCACAGAGCAGATGTTTGCTTCAACATAATAAAGAACAACTTTGTAATTTAGAAAAAGATTGTTGGTGACTGAGGTGCAAGTGTCACCTTAGAGAGTTAAACTGCCCACCATAATCCATGTGTTTCAATTTCAGTTATCAGTGGTTAAGGCAGGAAGAATCATTCTAATTTTAGATAGGCTACTCCTCCAAAAACAAATTATGAAAAGATCTTGTTTGGGTATATGTATATTCAGAAGAGTCAAATTATACGTTAAAGAATTTGGGAAAATTGAGAGAATTTGGAACGTTTGGGAGTCATTCATATTTTTATCATGTTTTTTAAAAAATAGGTTCATCTAGTAACTGAAGAAGAGGAATTGGCTAATACATTTGCAATACATCAGGTAAATTTGCTTCAAAATTTGTATCACTGAGATCTAAATAGACATTTGTCTCCAAGAGACAAAATGTAACCAGTCTCCCTTACCCCTTTTTTTTTTTTACCTCTTTTTAATTTTAAGTATTTACATACACACACACAATAAAATTCACTCTTTAGTTTATATTGCAGGTTTTTATAAGTGTGTAAAGTCATATGACCACCACAAAAATCACAGTAAAGAACAGTTTCATCTCTCCTCAGAATTTCTCTTTGTTGCTTGGTAGTCAACCCAGCCTCTTGCAATGACCCATCTAATTTCTATCCCTATGGTTTTGTCATGAAAGAATGGCATATAAGTGGAATCATAATATATGGCCTTTGGGGTCTGGCTTCTTTTAATTAACATTATTAATTTGAAATTTATTCATGTGTGTATTTGAGTTTTTTACTTTGTTCCTTTTTTGGCTACTTTCAGTACTGTTCAAAAAGATGTCTAGAAGTAATCAGCAAAGAAGGAAAACCCCACAAAAGGCAGTGTTTACTGATATTCAGCTGAGAAAATAGACATTTTGCTGCCTCTTGTTTGCTTTCAAGTTTTTAAATAAGAAGAATATAAAATTATCAACCAAACTACCAGTTATGCGATTGAGCAGTAGGGGTTATTCCCTGTGTTACAGAAAGAATATGCGTTTAGGATTGTATGACTGCATAGAGGTTTGATTAATAAATATACTTAAACTTCTTGTTCCATCTCTTCTCTATTAGCAGTAATGTATCTAATAATATATGATTTGAGTTGGTTACTTTAGTTATTATGAGTCCTTTCTGATTTTAGTTAGCTCTTTGCCTGGAAGCATTAAAAATAATCAAAGTAATATAATATTCAATGATATATTTTAGGCTGATTGTATGTTTATATCCTGAGGCTGTTTTTACAGATTCAGGTTTCAGTCATAAAAATAAGTTGAAAATATGATCATATACTTTTTTGAAGGCTTTTTCATGTATCTTTTATTCCCCTTCCCTTCACAGGTGGTTCTTCCAGTACTTGGATGTAATATTCATTACCCAGAAAACAAAGTAGGGTTGTGGTATCAGGAAGTACTTAGCAGAGATGGACTGCAGACATGTAGGTTTAAAGTACCTACTCTGAAACTGAATGTTCCAGGATGCTATAGAAAGATTTTGAAACAACCCCATAATCTCTCATACCAACTAATAGAAGAGAATGATATTGATGTCAAAGCACAGGGTTCCCACACCAACGAAGCACCTTTATCTCTTTTGATCTCTTTTGATCTTGATGCTTCGTGTTATGCCACAGTTTGTCTGAGAGAAATAATGAAGCATGACTTTTAAAACTGGTACCCTTTATATAATTGTATATAGGTCACTCTTTAAAAGGAATTAAAATTTCTTGAGCATCTGCCATGTGTCAGGAGATCTATAATTGTTACCTCCCTTAATTATACAATAGCCTGATGAAGTGGGAATTTGATACTAACATTCCAGAAGACATGTAGCTAGTATGTGGCAGGGTCTGAATTGAAGACTCCAAAACCTGAGTTTTTTCTATTATCTAATGTCTCAATAACCTTTATTCTGTGCTATAAAAGCTACACTCTTTCTGGACTATTAGGAGCATATAATACTATAAACATTTAAGAAAAATGTTTTTGGAATAATGTTTATATCCTGTAGCTCCTTGCTTAGAATGTAGATGAAACTAGGTTGTAATGAAAGCATGTTTGTTGTAGAGATAGATGAAGCATCATTGTTATTCTTTCCTATTTTTGAAATTATTGATCAAAACAATATATCAGAGAAATGTAATCCCTCTATTTATGAGAACTACCCCAGGGTAGTTTACCCTTGTGAGATAAATAATCTTGGATGAAGATTGAAATAAAATTTTTTATACAGTTTATCTTATATGTTGACCTTCTTAACTTTTTGTTATTTTCTATTATCCAAAACACAGATTTTTGAGTCAGACAGATCTGGGCGCATACTCCAACTCTAACACTTACTAATGACTTTGAGTATGTTATTGATTCTTTTTGAGGCTCACTTAAAGTATTAAGACTGTGCCAATCACATAAACATCAAATAATAGGATTATCTCCACCTTTTGTGTTGCTAGAGGAAGAAAACATTTTGCCCATTTGGAAATTTAAATATTTGTTGATTTAACTATTCCTCATCATAAATCATTGTTAACCATTTTGTATTAGTTAAATTTGGGAGGAAATAGGATATACTGATTGGGAGGATCTGTGCATTCTTTCATCACTGGTAGTATTATGTAATGATGAAATTTAAAAAGCAGTATAGAGCATTATATATCAGTTACGTGGCAGTTTTATATACTTGAAGTCAGTCAAACCATTGGGTGTATTAGCATAAGAAAATAAAATTCAAAAGAAAAGAAGCTATATTCAATGCAAAATTTACTTATTGCAGCATTTTTATATATAATGAAATTAGAAATAGTTTGAAAGTTCAGCATTAGATTAGAAAGTAAGTAAAATGAGATGTTATCGACTTGATAGCCAAACATGTTAATTATTAAAAATGATGATGATAAGGTTTTAGGTATTTGAGAAAATGTTGCCCCTGAAAAACAGAACATATTACAAAAGCAGTGTATACACTAAATGCAGCTTTTTCAAATGAGGGCACTTTAACAGAGATTAAAAGCATAAATAATGGGAACAAACTCCCCCATTTTGAACCTTGGCTTTGCCACTTATATCAGTGTGACCTTTGACAAATTAAATAACTTGTGTGCTTATTTAAACATAAATTTAAATAACTTATGTGCTTCAGTTTCAACATCTATAAAATGGGGATGCTAATATTCTTTAGGATTATTGTGGTGATTTGCTGAGTTAATATATATAAAGCACCTTAGAGAAGTGCCTGGCACTTTGTTAAATGAATTTGTTATTGTTAAATGAATGTCCACATATGCAAGTTTGGAGGGGAACAGAAAATAAAAATGCCATTCTGTTAAGATGATAGAGTATTTGGATTTTTTAAAAAGTACTAACAAGTTTCTTCTGCGTCATTACACATTTTAATGACACAAAAAGTGAAGATTGCAGTACCATGGATTTTTAAAATTCCTTAATGTCTTAAAGTTTATTGAAAATAAAATGATGCTATATTAAGTAATAAAACATTTTAGAAAAATTATTTTATTTCATTTTATATAATAAATTATGTTCAGAAAAGGAATTATATAAATTATTAAATCTTAATTTTCTTTTAAATGCTTAGTAGCAATTAGAAAATGTGAAAGCATTAAAATGTGCCATCATCATTGATATTATTTTATTTGCCTGTAGATGGCACTATAATTTTAGGTATCTTATTTATTTATTTATTTATTTATTTATTTATTTATTTATTTATTTATTCCTTTGGACACCTGTAAAGAAAGGATCACTAAATTTATTTCAGACCACCTATAAAATGTATTCAGATACTGTACACATGGAGAATTATTTTGTAGACCAATAATATTTTTCATGTTCATTTTTTTTTTTTTTTTTTTTTTTAGTTTAAGGACTTTAATATACTCTGGACCAAATGATGCTTAGGTTTTGCTTAGGGTTTTGCTGTTTTTCTGGGGCATTCCAGGCGTTCAGAAGGATACTCTTTGGGTGAGTTTTAATTTTAAGGTTGTATTTGAAACTGAGCAATAGTGCCTCAGGATTACAAAGGTAAAACAAATGGAGGTCTTTTTATTAAGATAAAACCACTTGGATTTTTGTGAGTTATAATACGCTGAAAGTCATGTAACTTTTGATCCAAATAACATTTATTGTGTGTCTGTTGTACCAGGCATTTCCACTTTTCTCATTTTAATTCATGTACCAACCTTGTAGGTAGGTAGTGTTTTTCCTGTTTTTACAGATGAGAAATTTACTGACCTATTCAAGGTCAAACAAGATAGTACATGGTTGAGTTGATTATGCTTTTTAGATCAGTCCTGTTCATCAACCTAATATTTGCCTCTGAAAAAAAGTTTTTTTAGTTAATAACTTTCATTTCTACCAGCTTGCTATTACTTGCCATTGATTAATAGGTATATTGGAGCATGTCCTGGGAGAAAGAAAATTCCTTTTGAGGTTCTGAGACCAAAATAAAAGTAAAGGAGATGCTTTAGGAGATTCTCAAATCATTTTGGGGTATTTTCCAGAATATTTTGAGACTTGTATCACAGTCATGGGCAAAATCATTACAGGTAATTTGAGGTTATTTCAGATTGTACCTGGCACAATATTAAATATTATTGAAAAGTACATTAAGAGAATTACTCCTGTTTCAAGTCTCATTCCTTTGATCAACCATTCTGTTCAAGACAGCTGATTAATACTAGTTTTCACATATCATTAACACTTACTGATTTACCTTTTGAACAGAAACTGTAGATCTCAGGCTCAGGAATACCAGCAGGCAACAATATCTAACCAAAATTAATAAGATTTCTTTTATTGAATTTATTTTTCCAGTTATCTTTTTTATTTATGGCAAATAATCCTGGTTTTCAACTTATGTGGTGTTTCTTTTAAAATATACATTTAATTTTAAAAAGAATGAATCAATTTAAAGGTATTAAGGAAATACTAGTGTAGATAAGAAGATAGAAGTTTGGGAAATACTGGCATAGCTACACGTACCTGAACTCAGGAGCTCTACCACTGACTGCATTAGTGTGCAGTTTTAGTAACCCACTGAATTTCTCTGTTTTGGTGAGCTCAGGTTTGAAGTAATGTCAGTAATCATTTTTCAGTCCAAGACAGTATTGCATCAAATAAAATCATGAGAAATATACAAATTCAAGATAGGATGAACATAGATACTGATGATCACATGCCATACCTTAAAATTTCACTGAAAAGGACTTTATTTCAGAAAATCTTATGAAACACTAAAAACAGTGTCTTGCACCTAGTAAATTCTCAATGAATGTCAGCTAGTGTTATTATGGTTAACATATGTTTTTGTGCTTTCTGATGAAAAGTTTTACAATTGAATAGTTAATAACTTTCCCTTGAAATCTGATCTTATCGTCTTAACATAAAACAATAATTCAGCATACTTTTAAATTTGTTTATTTTTGGTAAGTGGAAATAACTATTTTCTGAATCTGGGTCTTAAGCAGTTCATTCAAATTAAGATCTTTAAGAAACATCTGGGTCAGTATTCCTCAGTATTTTCCACTTGGAAACTACTAGAAAGAGCCCACAAAGAAAGTGAAGCACTGTCCAACAATGCAGAGTTTTCTTGAGTTAATGTAAGGATACTAAAGAGGTTGGAGGAAGATATGGGGAATAAGGAAAATAGGACTTTTCATTTTTTTCTCTATTGACTTCTGAAATGTTTGGATTTTAAATAAAAAATTCATTTGTGAACTAATTTTGTAATTAAAAACCTTGAAGAATACTTAAGGTGCAGAGAGGGTAAGGTAAAGCAATTGATGATTACAATTGTATTTTTTTTTTTCAGAATAGTTCTGGTTGCTCATATTAACTTATTGTCAGAGAGAAACTTATGCATTGTACTTTTAATAGCACTCATGGCAGTTAATATAGTTTCATGCCTGTGTTATGGATTTTGCTTTCAGATGCAGAAATATTCTGTCTTAGAGGCAGCTTGATGTCTTACGGTACTGTTTTAATCAGTTTTTTCTAAGTCCTTCTGCTTTACATATTTTTGATGGGCCACAAAGCAATGTTGAATATATGACATAATAATCAATAAATATTTGAGTTGTCCCTAAGTTAAAGGTACTCTATAAAATGCTATTGGGAAAAATAAAAATAAATCAGGTTATATCCCTGCCTTTGAGGGATTACAGCGTTATATCCTTTAAGCTATTATTTTATTTGAAAAGCAATCTGCAAAAGAGTATGCAGACTAAATGGAAAGAGAAAAACAAGCAGTCTTTCCATTTCTTTATGTCTCACTATATGACCAATAATGTTACTTGACCTCTCAGCACCTCATTCTGAATCCTTAAATGATACTTGTATTAGCATTTCTAAGCATTTGAGATCTCCTCTTAAAATATGCTAAAAGTATGCTTTGAACTATTCAGTCTAAATGCTCCTTTCTAGAAGGCTAGTAGTTTAAAAGAATGGGAAATAGTGTTAATGGAGTTAATCTTGTGTAATTTCAGTGTGGGTTGTCAGGAATACCCTTAAGTAAAGAAAATGACTCTAATCTTCTTAAGCAAATCATTCTTAGCAACTGTGAGGCAGGAGCTAATTTACTCTGACTATGTACATAAACCTTGTCTTAGTAAAGAAAAATTTTAGTCATGGAAAGAAATCAGGATACCCATGAAATTATTTAAATGTAAACATATTGGGAAATATCACAAAATATAATTTATTAAATTGTCTTTACTGTTACCAGTTTCCTTAATAAATATCTATTACCAATGTAGAAATAAAATCCCTCTTACAGGAGGAAATTTAATCATGGGGTCAAAACGAGCTATTGGGTTGTTTTTAAAGGGTAAAGAGATCAAAGAGCTGGTCACTCCTTAACGGAGGGTATTTGAGCAGCAGGGTGGGTTGAGGAGTGGAGAGGGTTAGGGACTCAATTCTTTATGCTTTTATTCCAAGTCACTCTTTTCCAATAAGCCTTTCTGGCATTTTCTGAGACTGGTTAAATCAAGATTCTGAAATTTTCACAATTGGTTTTTAATCTTTGCTGATTGTTGTTTCTACTCCCACCCTGGTCATAAAGGACAGTGTGTTTTTCTAAAAAGGGAACAGGAAAACTCTTTCTATAAATAATCTTTGTAATTTTTATAATAAAATGTATTTTATTTTGCATATGATTTTGAAAAGATACTTAGGTTGTATTTTTCCATTAAATATCTTAAAGGAAATTTAATCAATTTTTATCATATGTAAACAATAACAATGTGCTTTTCACATTTATAAACCAGTAGAAAATGTGGGAAGCAGTTATTCTGAATTCAAAGAACATTCACCCAAGTCATGTAAAGAGAAAACATTAATTATTAATTCATAGTGAAGTATATGAGATTGTATATTTTATGTACATATCCACTCTTATTTTGATTATTGTGATAATTTTCTAACTGGCTGCCTCTATTCTTCACTCTAACCAGTTCTTCTTGTATACTAATGTCAATTACCCTCCTAAAAGTAGAAATATGGTTTTTGCGATTGTGTTTAGGCCATATAACATTTCAGTGTCTACAGAATAAAAGTCCAAATCTCTAAACATAGTACATGTAACCTGCACAGTATGGCTTCAAATTATGTTTGAAGTGTCATCTGCCACTTTCTTCATAAAACATACCTTTGTTTTAGCTCTGGTTGCTCTTTCTCAAATATAGCAAGTTTTTACATGTTATGCACCTAAACCTCCCATTCCCGTTGGCAGAAAGTCTTCTATGTTTAGGTTAAAAGTCTTGTCTGTAAAATCTGTGTTCTCATAAGACTTTGTATGTGTCTCTATCTCATTGCTCACACCACATTCTAGGTATTTGATTGATTATCTGGCTCATGTACTAACTGCAAGGGCATTCATCTTTATACCGCAGGCACCCATCCAATGTAATAAATAGGCTTAAAAATGCTGGATGAATACCAGAATCATATCCTAGTAAATTAAATTTTATAAAATGAAAATCTTTAAAAACATCTTAAAAGCAGCTGGAGAAAGATTATTCTCAAGGCATGACTAGAATAGAATTATAGCTAATTCTCCAGAGCAATGATGGAATATATTAAAATAACAGAAAGTTTGCACCTAAATAATAACTGATTAGAGGAAATTAAAACAAAACAGACAGACAAACAAAACCCCAAAACACTTCAGGTAGAAGGTAAAGGATCTCAAAAGCCGAAGGTGAAGGAATGAAATGATGAACAGGAACAGTGGTAAAGATGTAATTAAATATAAAACAATTATAAAATAATAGTGTCTATAATATCTTCTGGGTTAAAAAAGTACGATAAATTAAAATACAGAGCCTGGAAGGGAACTAAAAAGAATTAATGATCTAAGGTTGTTGTATTATCTATAAAAATGGGTAAATATATTGATTAACTTTAATCTTTGATAAGTTAGAATTGTGTAGTATAATATCTATAATAATCATTAAAAGAATAAAACCAGTTAAAACATCCAAACTAGGTGCTGGATAATATCTCTAACAATGTGATAGGTGCTGGATGATATCTCTAACAATGTGCATGTCCTATATAAATTAGAGGTTCATGATTAGTTTAATATATTAATACAAATTTTATTAAATGTAAGAATTATTTCTATTATCATGAGAAAGTTTTAACACTGAAATTTTCAAGAAAAATAGGAAAAGTTAGCATCTTCAAACATAATTTCAAGTGTAAACTGATTATAAAAAAAAGAGTTCAATTTTTCCTACAAAATTTTATGTCATTAAATAGCATTTACTAATTTCCAGACACTGACACAAACGCTGTACTTATTATTCTTTTAATCATAAGTTTTGATCAGGAAGTGTGGATAGCTGTTTCACACACAAATCCATTATTAAAATATTATGATCAGAGAAGCAAGCTCAAATTTCTCATTAAAATTTTGTAATTATTTTGAAACTTCATATGAGTTCAATATTTAATATCTTCCTGAGTAATTATATTTTATTTTCCTTAACATATCATATAAAGACAATCTATATTTTTTTTCCAGTAACTCATACCCCAACTACTTCAGTGTGATATAAATATTTTCTACATGTGAGGGAAAAGGTTGGAGAGCACTACATTATATAAAGCCAGATAGAGGTCGGGGGGAAGAGTATGAAGGAAAAATCCTTTGTTGTTATTAATCATTTTGCATTTTAAGGCTTTACTGAAAAATAAAAAGTATTAGAAAATATTCTGTATATTTAAATATTACTACCTATATTTATTTCCTTCTGTGTTTCTCATTTGCTTTTCTTTCTTTCTGCTCCATACCCCTGTGCTCTCAGTCTGCATTTGACAATTGACTTGATCAGTTCCATAGCCACAAAAAAGTCATAAATGGTTGGCTTCATAAGATACTTCTGTGACCTTTGTACTGATGGTTACTTAGTGTTCCCAAAAGAAAACTCACTGGGAGCCAACCTTCAACTTCAATGCCTACTCTAATTTCACAGTGAAATATAGCCCTGTACTCATAACCCCCTCCTAGCTCATCTAACTCTACTAAATATCCTTCATGTCTTAAGGCTCTAAGAAAAGCTGGGAGCTATCCTACAGTATTCTTTGCCTATTACTGCATTATTAGAATGCTTATTTTATAATGCAGCTACTTTCTAGATGATTAATCAAAGTATTTTGATAATCAGCTGAATTGCCCCAGTAATTGCTGTGGATTAGAATTTCTCTTGATAGAAGCTATTGGGAAATATTCCACATGTGTTTATTAGACAAATTAGAGAACTTAACGTTTTAAGTCCTTTGTTACTGTTTTTATAATTAGATTTAATGACATGCAAGAGTCATTAAATTAAACAATAAGTATTCTAAGAAATGAATTAAAACTTATATTTCTGCTAAAAGCACCGTAGGGTGACTTTTAATAGGAATGTGGTTGTGCAAGTAGCTTTTCCACCCGTCTTCTGGAAATCACACAAAAGCAATAAGAAAAACAAAAATTTTTTTGAAATTTGCAAACAATATAAACAAACTTAAAGGACATGTGAGAACTACCAAGAGCAACTGAGACGTGAAAAATTTTGCATAATAGGAAGTGGAAAAAAGGTAGGAAGCAAGTTCAATAACAACATATCTCCAAAGCAGCAAAAAAATGCTTTTTTCTGAGGATGAGGGGCCTACCCTAAAGGGAAGGTTATATCTTGTTTGGAAGGGTCTGAGAAATTTAGTAAGCAAGGCTGGTGGCAAAAAACCTGCTGAATCTGGTTGGGGGCTAAACAAAGCATTGCAAACAATGATGTGTTATATTTGTGGAAAGCAGAAAGAAAATCTTTGAGTTATAAATCATGAACGGTTATCCTGCCCTTTCCATTCTAACAAAGAACCTCCTGCAAATAACTAGGCCAGGAAAATGCAACTCATTCAATAATGAGTAATAAAGGAAATTGATATAGTCTCAACACAAAGATGTTCTAAGATAAATATGAGAGAATCCAAATGTATTGATTATAGAAATGTGGCCCTAAAGAAGGTAAAAATTGTGATGTAGACTTTTATTATTTTATTTTTTTGTTAAAGCAATCACTTCTATGAAGAAAGACTACAAATTAGAAATAGAAGAAGAAAGAAAAAAATATGGAAATTAAAAGACAAAAAGAGGAGAGGAAACCAGAGGTAGATTTTAAGAAGTGTAGAAGACAAAAGCAAAACCATCAGAATAATGAAGATTAAATTGAAACAAGCACAAAAAAACAATAGACAATGAGACAAAAACAATAAGGGATAAAAAATAAGGAGAACAAAAATGAATTCACTCAACTATTTGAAAATTTATACACACACAGAAAATAATAAAATGTTAATAATGGTTACGATGTAAAAGGATACCAAAGATCTTCATGTTTATGGTAACAAAATCTGGGGCAAAATAAAATTATACTTATCTGTATGGAATTCTAAAAGAGTCTTGGATGCAAGGAAGACTTGATAGACTGAGTTCTAGAGTGAAATGAATTCTTCATAGCCAAGCAGAGAGCCTCATTAACTCTCATATCTAAGTGTAGGTGAATTCAATCTGATTACAGTTGTGGGCCGGTCACAGTGCAACTCAAACCCAAGAAAGAATCAGAATAAACAGCCAGCCTTTTCTTCCAACAAATAATGAAGGCATTTGTGCAGTTTGAGAAATAAAACATTATTGATCCTTTATACTTAATGTTGGAAATGAAATTAAAAAAAAAATAAGACATTCAATGAAGCAAGAAAATTTGATCCGTAATGAACGAAAGCTTAATGGTGAAATATTGAACAGTTTCTCCTAAGATAAAAAAAAAAAAAAAAAAAAAAAAAAGACAACGATGTCTGCACTTACCATTTCTATTTTACTAGAGGCCCTAGCCAGTGCAATAAAGCAAGGAAAAGAATTAAATGCATAAATGAAGTTGGAAAAAATTTTTGATTTTTATCTTTGGAAGACAACATGATGGTGTACATAAAAAATACAAAGGAATCTACAAAGAGAAAAAACAAACATCTGATACATGACTTTAGCTAGTATACACACTACAAGGTCAATGTACAAAAGTCAATTTTATTTCTATACAATAGAAATGAAGAACAATGAAAATGTAAAACAATGCTATTTACAATAGCATCAAAACATGAAATATTTAGAAATATATTTAACAAAGGCTTACATGTCCTCTGTCAGCGTCCTCAAACTTTTTTGCACTAGGGACCAGTGCTCCTATGAGAATCTAATTCCTGATGATCTGAGGTGGAGCAGCTGCAAATATTGTTGAAGCTTTGCTTGCTCACCGCACTGCTCACTTGCTGTGCAGCCTGGTTTCTAACAGGCCACGGACAGGTACCAGTCTATAGCCTGGGGATTGAGGACCCCTGATCTATGTCATTTCTGAAAAAAAAAATCCCTAAGAAAATGGAAAACAATATGATGACCATTGGATGACAATATTGTTAAGATGTCAGTTCACCCCAAATTAGTATGTAAATTCAATTAAAACACATCTAGATGTTTGTGTGAAAATAATACAAATGATTTGGAAAACTGGGCAGTTTCTCATAAATTTAAACATACCTTACTATGATTTAGCAATTCAATTTCTAACTATCAAAGATCAATGAAAACATATGTCCAAAAAAAATGTACAAAAATGTTCACAGTAATTTTACATGTAATAGTGACTGGAAAAAAACCCAAATGTCTATAAAAGGAAAACAGGTAAAGAAATGGTGATGTATTTATACAATGGAATAAAATTTTAAGATACATGCAACAACATGTATGAGTACCAAAAACACAGTATTGCATGAGAGAAGCCAGAAACAAAAGAACATGTGCTGTGATTCCATTTATATGAAGTTCAAAGCAGGCAAAATAAACTATGGTAATAAAAATCAGAACAGAGGTCGCCTCAGTGTGTGTGTGTGTGTGTGTGTGTGTGTGTGTGTGTGTGTGTGTGTGTGTGTGTGTGTTGGGGGTGGGTGGTGGCAATGAAGGGCAGAAGGAAGGGGGGTTGGATCCCAGGGCCTGAGGGAGCTTTGCTGTGTGAAGGAAATATTGTCTAATTTGTTTGGGATGGAGTAAATGGATTTATAAGTTTGTCAAAACTTGTTAGTGACTGTGTACACTTAAGATCTGTACATTTTACTGTGTGTAGATTACACTTGAATAAAATATTATAAAATGGGTGTGGCAGCCATGGAGTTATTGTACTCAGATATTTCTTCAAGAGTGACTCTGCCATGAGGTGTGCAGTTAGCCGATAGCCTCAAGCTGTAGCACCTTCAGAATGTGCTGCAGCATTTGGGGTGACACATTCTCTCCTGCAACTTCAGTCAATGACTTAGCATCACATGGATGTTGGAGCCTGGCCATTTCTGCCATTTTTGTCCTAGAGCCTCCCCTTTAGGACTGGCCACCATGGTTTTCAGAGCTGCACTAGTCTGACACTCTTCCTACCCAACTGTCCTTGCTTTTGCCTCTCTTTTCTCAAGTTTCAGACTAGTACCACAGTCTGAAGCCTTTTCTGCTTACTTCTGCTCCCTCTTGTCTTTGTCTTTCACAGGCATTACCCTTACTAATCTCTTATATGTCTAACTCCATCTTAGCTTTTGACACAAACTGTCAATAAAAAAAAATCTGCAATGAAATTTATAGCATATCACTACATTTATATTGGCTTAATTCCAGAAAATTTTTTTTTTTCCAGAAAGAAATCACACTTTACACCTTTATGCTGAATGCAACAGGCTCATCTAAAATATATTTAATGGCTAAATATAAACTTGTGAACAAAGACAAATGCAATCAAAAAGCAGACGTCATGATCTTAACACCAGATTAAGAGAAATTCAAACCAAAACACCTTAGGAAGAGGAAATATTCATTTTGGCAGCATAAAGAGATGTCAAATATAGGTGCCTTTAAAGGCAATTGACAAAGATGGAGAGGGAAAATTTCCCCTGAAAACAAATATTTGAACATGTGAATCATTCTGTAAATTTAATTTAGTAAACCTATGTGGATGAGCCAAAAATATTAATTTATTTAGAATAGTCCTGGATCCAACTTTCCTCAAAAAGTGATTTTCTTTAATGACCAAAATATATGTTCTGTCTGAGAAACTTTATAACATCTGGTTTAAATAGTTACACATAATAATCAAAGTATTTCAAACCCATTGCCTAGCATTTATCTCAGTTGAATGTTTATTAATTTAGTTCCATGATTATTTGATTAATGTCTCACCATATGATGGGATAGGTGAGGGCAGGATCATTATTTGCTGGTTGATTGGTTGGTTCACTTGTTTTTATCACTGTTGTATCCTTCACATTTTAAATAGTGTCTGGTCAAAGTAGATACTCAAGAATTCTTATGAACGAGTAAAGAATAGAGCACAATAATATTGATATAATTTCTCAAGGACCACAGCTACACTTAATCCCTCTAGATGGAAGTCTTTTGGGAGGCAGAGAGATGCATTGCTCATGCATCAATTCATCCATTTATTTAACAAATGTTTACATGGCAGGCACTATGCCAAGCATGGAATAACAAGTGATAACAGGACTAGATATACTCCTTGCTCTTGAGCTCACAGCCTGGTGGGTAACTGCTTAGGAACTTATCAATTCTATTTGTAATATTTAATGTACAACTATAATTATGCATTTATAATAGCACTGTATTAGAGACCTCTCATAATTCTTTTTCTAATTTGACCCCACGACACAAATATCATCTCCATTTTTATAGATAAACGGATATTAAAAAGTTATGTTTTGTATAGATTAGTTCTTTCATTTAAGAAATATTGTGTGCCTATTATGTATCAGGAACTTTTCTAGGAGCTTGAAAAAGCAATGAGCAACACAGAAAAGGCCTTCTGATAGGAGGTGGCAAACAATAAATAAGTAAAAAAATATCAATTTTAACATTAGTGTTACAGAAAAAAACAGTTCAAGTGATGTAATCGCGGTGACTAGAGAGGTAATTTAGGGAAAGATTAAGGAGGTTAAAACTGAATCTGAAAATTCAGGAGTTAGATTAATCATCATTTGAAGAGTCATGGGAAAGCCTTCAAAAGGAGTGCCAAGTCCAAGGCAATGAGCAGGACATAAGGCTGGCATATTCAAAGGAAAAAAAGAAGGCTGGCATTAGCTAGGGCAATGGGTTACATCGTATACGTTTCAGAACAGTATGAGCCAGATCATATAGGTCCTTTCAGGTCAGGGATTCTATTCTTCATTCTTTAGAAGCAAATGGAAAATTCATACAACTTAGCATGGGTACTACTCACTGATGGGGATTCCTTGGCATTAAGTATAAAATAAGAAAATTATGCTTAAACTTGATTTCAAAGAAAACATGGACTCAATAGAGAAGTTGAAAGTGATTATCTTACAATCAGCTGGGGGAGTTTCCCTTAGACCATTGAATCACTTTGGAAACACTAAAAGTGGTCTCTCCTTCAGAGTGTGTGTGGTAGGGAAGTGGGGAGGTAATGTCTGGGAAACACTGAAGGTATATCATTCCTAAGGCCAGTTTTGAGAAGGCTCCTTGCTATTGGGAAAAGGGTATAGACAGAGCTTTTGTGTTTGTAGTATTTAAAAAAAAACAACTCTCCAGATCTTTAGTTTTCGAAAGAAACAGTGTGGCATAAAGCAGTAATGGTAGAACTAGCTCTCTTTCTGCTTCAGTACAGAAGACAGAATGAATCGCCTTTCTAAGGGGTAAACCAGAGATTTCAGAGCATTCAAGGGAAAGGAGGGGCCCAAAGGAAGATACTGGACTTTCTACAAAAAAGGCAGATTTGGTCTTAATTAATTGGAATAATAAAAAGTGACCTCATCTGTACCTCAAGTTTATGCAGCAATTTGTAAATGTTCTATGTGCCACTGGTCTCAATATTTTGTCTTGTCTATGGGATGAAAACATTTGTGGCATACAAAGCTACGTGAATTATTTGAAATTCAGTATCATTCAGGGTCACAAAACCAAGTTGACTCAAGTCTGTGCTGTTTTCCCGTAGTATTTTTTTTTTTGTCTATCCTGTTTATTTTTAATGCTTTTATCATTATTTGGCATACCATTTTCATTGGGTTTTGGTTTCTGGTTTATATATTCTATATTCGGTCATTTTCACTGTTGCTGTAAATGAGTTGTATTAATAGCTTACGCTCTTATGTGCGCTGAATAAAATTGCATTTGCAGCTGTTATTGTTTCCTGGGCCACTGCCTATGGCTGTCCAGTGCTGCTTCAGTTGAGAATCTTCCATAAAGACTTTCTGTTGTAGCTATATTTGATATTTGATCTTCTGTTTGTTTGTTTGGCTTCCCAGACTCTAATCCTTTTTTTCCAACAGTACACAGATTTGCCTTTTTCAAATGAACTCTCGTTTGTTGTATGCAGTATTGACATTATGGAAATCCAAGTGCTTGGTGTACTCTTACAAAAGAAACCAAAGAAGTTACTTGGCTCTTCCTGCTAGATGCTTTCTCTAACCTTCCTCAGTATTGACAAGAGTAAGGTAAGAGATTTAAATGTGGCTAATCAATTGCTCACTTGGGATGCTGACTCTTCAGTGAAGTAATGCAAAGAAAGAAGAGGCTGTTTTTTATATCTCAGCTGTCATGGTCACATAAGATTCAGAAGACCTTCTAGGATTGTCTGTTTCTACTTTTTTCAACATTGTTTTTCAGCTCTCCATTAGAGCGTATGAACTTCTTATATATCATTATATTTTCATTTGATTTAAGTTATCTTGGTTAGGTTTCTGTTGCTTGTTATTAAAGAATCCTAAATAATATGTAAGTCACATCAGGGTCTTCCCTAACTTTTTCCATTTCCACAAATAAATCCTGTAGGGAAGTAAGTCCTACTAGAAAATGAGATAGCTAAGCCAAAAGTGAATGTTATTCGTAGTTTAATAGTATTATTTCTGCTAGATATGGTTCACATTTTCATAAAAAATGTTTTAATGTTAGAAATGTCTTGGTAATAATATTGTAGGGTTTTATGCAAAAGTTGACCAGGGACCATCCTAAACAATATTTCTTATACTTCTAACACAGCAGACATAGTGTTGACAATTGACACTTTTGGCAGGAGCCAAAAGAGCAAAGAGGAGGGATGCAGAGAGATGAAGAGAACAGGAATTTGTTTTAGCTATATGCTTCCTAAAAGGAACTTAAAACTTTTGTAAACTTAAATTTAACTTGAGCACAGCTTCCCCTTCTGTTTTATATTTTATATTTGTGTGTTCACTTTGAGTGTCAACTTAGTGTTTTCAAAATACCCAAAATAAGTAGAGATGATACAATACAGTTTTTGTATTTTGTAAGACCATGTTGTGGTAAGGTTAACAGTTTTTTAAATAGTATAAAATATTTTTAAAATTAAATTTTTTTCCTAACTTCTGTCAAGGCCAATGGAAACAAGCATTTTTGAAACTGAATTTAACCTTATTAAACCTTAAGTCTGAAATGAATATTAAAATCAGGGAGTAAAATTCAAAATAAAGTTATTCCTAATAGTATTACTTTGTCTAAAGATAAAATACTTTCTTTGAAATGATTATTGTTGTGTTTATTTTGGCTTACCTTTTCTTTTACTGATTTTTGCTCCCTGGATAATGTGTCCCATAGTCATTTCAAATCATCCCTCAAATAGTAAATGATAAATTGTTTTAAGAGTTATAGTCTATATGTTGGAATTGAATCATTTTCAATTTTGCAATTATTTCCTCTGTTTCAATGAAATGAGAGCAGCATTTTAAATTTCTATTACACTTTAATTTTGTTTTCTCTAACATAAATGGACTAAGTAATGTGAATATTTATCCTTTATATTTTTAATCTCATTATTTTGCTGATTTGATTAGCTAGGTCTAATCATTCTTGTAAATATAACTCAACTCTTTTCTCATCCAGTAGGTCTGAATGTTCTAACTTAAACCTTCCCATCTCTCAAACTCATCTAACACAGGATCATGCGTTCCTTTGTGATACTGTTTTGTGTGTGTGTGTGTGTGTGTGTGTGTGTGTGTATGTTATTATTCAGTTTTCCACTATTTCCCCCTTAACTAGACTGTGAATTTCCTGAAATCAGGCATTGAAGTTGTATAGCTAAGTATTTTAGAGTCACAGGACTCTTTAGCAGGATTCCCTTGGATGAATCCCTGCTCTGTCACTATGTCTCTGTGGGCATATGACCCAACTTCTCTAAGTAGTTTCTTCTGCCTAAAAATACTCTAAAATAAATGTCTACTCCTATGTTTAAAATAATGGTATCATTTACATAGCACATTAGCACAATGTTTTGGTTTTAATTCTGATAATGTCCTATTAAGTGTGTTATTATCATCATTTTATAAATGAAGACCTTTTTGCTCAAAGAAGCCAAGAGCTTACACGAGTTGATATTGTAAGAGGTGGAGGAGCTTTAGGCCATTCAACCATACCGCAGTACTTTGCATACAAATGGTACTAAACTAGGTGATTGGTGAGTTGTCTCTTGCTTGAAATCTTTTCCTATTTGGCTTTTACTTGAAGACAACTGATTTTTAAATTTCTTTGAGTTTCTCCTTGTTTATGTCTCAGAATTTTAAGAACAGGAGTGGGTCAGATATGTATCAGTTACCATTTCACTATTCGAACTCCGAAAATAACTTGAAATTTCCTGCTTGACTTGCAAAGTCAGTCTCTTTATTTTGTACTTTCCGACATCATCCTCTTGATCACCTTTCTGTGACTGCATAGCTGAATTACTCTTTCATGTTCACTGCTCCATCACTCACTTCCTTTCTTCCCCTGAAGCCATTACATCTGTCCTTTCTTACAAAATATGTTTCTTGTTGGTTCAATCTGTTTTTAATTCAAGTCTTCAGTCATCCTTCATTGCCTGGAGTACTTACAGCTTGTCCAAAAGCCCATTTGTAATTTTATCCCTTTACTTTAGATTTCTTTTTTTCTTTCTCTTTTCCTTTTAGGAATCTTATTCTATTAATCCCCTTTTAGAATTATCTCTTTATCTATTGCTTGTTCAATCTTCAGT
This sequence comes from Cynopterus sphinx, assembly GCA_030015415.1. Taxonomy (NCBI): domain Eukaryota; kingdom Metazoa; phylum Chordata; class Mammalia; order Chiroptera; family Pteropodidae; genus Cynopterus; species Cynopterus sphinx. The sequence goes on from CM057380.1 coordinate 133,672,374, forward strand.
ATTTTTTTCTATGCTCATTATAATAGAATGAGTTGAAATTTACCTGTTAATAATCACACCTATATCATTATAATTCACGCTATAATTTAATTATACCATGTGGATTGAATAAAAATACTTAGCTCTGCCTCTTTCTGTAAGTCAGAATAAAATATCTAGGATTTTATTTTGTTTTAAAGATGATGAAATTTCAGGATAAGGTAAAATTTAGGTAAGATAAAAATTTCTATGAAAACTCAAGTAGACTAAAATTCTACATCAAGATAAATAAGCAGATTTTAGTATAAATGTATGGCTCTGTGTCTGTAAAAGACCTTAGTCTCTCTCTCTCTGTGTTGATGTAGGGCATTCACAATATTGCCTATTTGCATCCTGATGCTTTTTTCTCATAGCAGCACTCAAGTGGCTATTATAATCCTTGTGACCCAACCTTGAGTTGAAGAATTTTTTTTTTTTTCTCAAGGTTTGGCTATCAGACCTCAAGGCTAAAAAGCAAAACTCCCTATTTTCACATTTTAAGCCAAGTGTATTATTTCAGAGTCCCAATAATAACATAGATTATGCTTATCCTTTGGAAGACACAATACTAGTCAGAAATGCTGAATTCCAGCAAAGTAAGAATGTCAAACCAGAGCCTCCACTAAATTGGCCTACCTCTTGATTTTAAAGGATACAAATTTGACAACTGTTATAGTCTTGTATTTAATAAAACTCTGTCATGCTCATAAATTAGCTCAAAAAAGTCTAATATATCTGGGACTTGGCTCCTTATATCAAGAATTGCCTTATTATTTATTTACTCACTTCTTTTCAGTCAAGGGTATCTAAAACTTCAGGCCAGTCTCTTGCTATGAGACAAATTCCAGTCCTGAGTTAAACATATGGAGAACCCAAGGCTTACAGACTCCTCAGCTCAGTAATAAACCCCATTTTTACTGTCGATTACCTATGTGTATTGCTCAGAGACTTCTAATGGAAACCTGAGCCCTTCCTGGTATGCTCATTCTCCTGAGTTTCTGATCTTGTGTTGCCCAGAATCTCTGATCTTTGTCTAAATCTTCTAGCATGGCTTCAAGTCCTCCTAGATTCCATATCTATCTGATTTGTAATCAGAGTCTAAGGTATATGCCAACTCTGGCCTGCCTCTGTTAATTTTCTTACCTTGGGTCTTTGCTTGGCTAGATCTTCTTTGGTCTCTGCCATAACATTTACTCTCTTAGAGCCAGATTCCTAGTTCTGTCCCTGTAGCCTCTATCCTTTTCGTTTTAATCTCAACCTGGTTAAATACCCCAGTTAGTCATTCTACAACTTGCACATTATATGTAATGGAAATAACATTGTCTTTCTCAATGTACTGTCATTGTAATTTAATCAAACATAACACCCAGCACTAAATTAAAAAAATAATTAATTCTCACATATCAATGCACATGTTAAATGAATTAATACATTAAATTTTCTACAACTGTGAAATAGTAACATAACCCTTGAAATTTTCATTCAATAAATGAATCAAAATGTTTTAAAAACCCTCACTATACTATTAACTCAGGCTTTAAGCAGATCTTGCTAAAGCTGACTTATTTTAGTTATAAATTAAAAAGGGCACATGATGATAATTTCCAGTATAATACTGAAGCAACTGCTTTTCTTTAAACATAAAAATGCAGTGCCCTTGCAGGGACTTATTTATATATGTGTGAATAAATAAGCATGGGAAATGATACAAAACAAGGTTCATAAGTAACAATACTATTTAATTTTTATGACAAACTTTGGGACTCAGTTGTTTTATTTATGTATATATGGTTTCTTTCCTTAAAAATTATGACAGGTATGAATTATTGGCTAATTGATAACAACACGATTTTAAAAACTCATACTTGACTGGAATTCATGTGCAGAATTTAACTTCCAAGAACAGGTCCAAGAAAGTTTTTCCATTGAATATGTTTGTTTGCTGCTGCTTCTGTATCTAGCAGTAGTAAATTCGGGTAGGCATTACTCAATACCATGTACAAATATTGAATCATCACCATTATAAACTTTGTAAATAGTATACAACAATGTTTATCTATACTGAGACTTTTCATAGGACGCATATGCTAGACAGGGATCTTAGTATTTGGCACTAATGTCCAAGGAAGTTAGCTAGTGCAACATTATGTATCAGATATGATAATGTTCAGCTGCCAGTAACAGAAATCCAAAGTAACAGTGGTTTAAATAAGAGAGCAATTTATTTACTTCTCACATAAAATTTCAAAATGGGCAGTGCAATGCTGTAGGGGAGATCTGTCCCACAAAGTCCTTGGGAAACAGATTCCTCCTATCTTATTCTGCGATTGTTAGGTTTTCTTTCCCAACATCTGCTATGGTTCAGATTGGCAGCTCCACCCACATTCTAAAAGGCAGGAAGGAAATAATGGACCAAGAAAGATGCAAAAGGTGTGGGCTAGTTACTTTTAAAGAAAGGTTTTGCTTACATGTTATAAGTTAGAATTCAGCCATATGCCATATTGAGCTACAAGAGAGACTAGGAAATGTGGCTCATATTCTGAGCATAAATGAGTCCAAATAAAATGCCAGAAGTTCTTTAATTCTGGAAGAAGGAGAGAAGGACTGTTGAGAGGCAATAAGGATTGTCTGCTACAGTATGAGAGTTACTTTAGGTCAAGGGTGCTCTGAAAAAAAGATTGAAATATTGAATTACTTTGATGAGTCATTAGAGAATAGTGTAAGGTAGCCAATGCAAATTTTTAATTTAAAATAATAATGTATTTACATATTATAACCAACTATGTGTATCTTGTCAACTTTACAATTAAAATATAAAACATAGAATAAAACATAGAAAAATAATAGTAAAAGTAAAACATTAGAAGTTGTCTACTTACCAAACCAGGTCTAGTATAAAGAGCATGAATTACTCAAAATTATCTGAAATTAAAATAAAGCTCCTTAGTAAAGTAGCATTTCAGTAATTTTATATTTTCTACAATATTGCTTTGACAGCACTTGATCAAAATGAATCAGATGAACTAGAAGTCCTGGTGAGCATCACTTAATAGAAGGTTCGGGCTAGTTGGGCTAGCATCAGAGAATTAGAAAGATGTAAACATGCAGAACAAATCTTTGCAATAAATATTAAATGTAATGATATTAGATTTTACATTTCTTTGATATTTTCATATTGTGAATGAATTTTAAAATGAGAAATAATCTCACAGAAACTTATATCTCATGTAAGTTTAAAGAGTATATTAATCAAGAACGTTTCAACTTTTGTTGTCTCTTACTTTATTTTTGAACCTGTATTCACAAGATATGAAAAATGTGCTGCACTCCCTTTTGTATCCCCCAGAAGCACTCTGCTCAATTTAGGCTTTACTTTGCAAAGAGAAACTCTGAGTTTTCTTAAATTTAATTTTAGGGTTTTTTTTAGTGCTGTTATACTTGAAAAGATTGAATTCTCTGACGTTACTTTAAAACGCATGTCATTTGTTAAATAGTTATGTTTTTTTTTTATTAATCTGAACATTTTTCTCATCTATCCTGCTATTAAAATGTAGACAAAATAAAACTTTAAAGACAGTTTGAGCCATCTACTGCCCACTCCCTTTCTTTCTTTGCCTTTGGAAGCAGCCATGTTTTAGAACAAGGTGGAGATGAAAATACAGAGTGCTTTCTTGGTCTCTTCCTTGACTATAGCCAGGAATTTATTATCTTGATAACGTGCTTTGTAGCACAAATGTTATCTGTTGGCCATTAAGATTTTGTGCAATAAATTAGGCTTCTCCCAAAATTATTCCTTTTTCTTTTCAATTCGAAGTTTAAATGACTTTGGTTTACCATAGTGACAAAATGCAGGTATCCAAGAGGGATGATGTACTGATAAAGCCTGGAGAATGCATTCCTTTAACTTTTAGTGGAGAAAAGTTTCAAAAAAAAAAATTATAAATACAAAGGATATTTAGAAGAACGGGTTTTTGGGGGCCTGAGGTTTATTTGATATGGGAGGGAGGGAGTTCTTGTTTAAGAATCAGAATAGAAAGTATCTTTATAAGCTTAAAACAAAAGATGATCTGACCACATGATAAGGTCCTACCTGGAATCTTGGAGGTGGCTTGTGTAAATGAGAGGCCCTGAAGTGTCTTCTATTTCATGGTAAGTTTGCCTCTGGTTGGTCCACAGTGTTGTTTCAGATGCCCTTTGTAGGTTTTTTTTTTTTGCTGCTGATTTGTGTTACACTTCACCTGGTCCCCCATTTTGACTTAATGGATTTTCTTGGGCTAAATATTGCATGTGTCATATCACAGAATAGAAGATGGGTAATGTGATCCAGGCTTTGGACTATTCCTGCAGAGCCTGTTTCAGTTCATGTGTTGGAACCTAGAAATTGCCTTTTTTGTTTTTGCTCTAATAAGGAATCATAAGGTCGTTTTCTGGAAACGGAAAGATTAATGAACTTTCTTCTTATAAAGAACCATGTTAAATTGTGTCTATTCATCTTATATATAGTAATCATCCAGTGTAAGCAAATTTCAAATAGAAATCCAAATGCTATAAAATCTAATGACTATAACCCACATTATAGCTTTATGAACTCCTCATAAACTAGCTTAGGAAATACAAAGTTGGGTGTGTTTATATGTGTGAATTGATATAATAATTTTGTCAGTTTAGCAAGCAAGCATTTTTACTTAAAAAACAGAATTTCTTGGCACCTTATCTTTATAAGTTATTAATATACCCAGTTTAATTATAAAGTAATAATTTTCATATGAATTTTATAATCAGCTCGCCCCCTTATTTAACAGAGCCAGCTGGGATTTTCCTAAGAATTGCATTAAATTTGTAAATCAGTTTGGGGAGTACTGTATCTTAACAAAATTATGTCTTCTAATCCATGAACAAAGGATATATATATATTTTAATGTCTTTAATTTTTCTCTAATGTTTTACAGTTTTCAGTACACGAGTCTTATACTCCCTTTGTTAAATTTATTTTTAAGTATTTTGTTATTTTTACACTATTGTAATTGGATTGGTTTCTGTTTTCCTAGTTTGTAAGTTTTGAGTTATTTGATGAGTAATTTTGATATGTTTTGTTGATGTTATAGTCTCTTACATTATATTTTAACTGTTAAAATTCTATGGAAAAAAGATGACATCATAACTTCAAACAAGGCAATTTTATGTGAAAAGACAACTAGACCATTTTGGCATTACTCTCTTTTGTATCCCCCAGAAGCTTGCATGCTAAACTCATACTCTTACCCAATATTTCCCAAATCTCATTATCTTTCTTTCTACCTTCATGACTCTTACCATATCTTCATGCTATTTAATACATTTTTAAAAATATAACCACTTTTTAAATTAAAAATTATCTAGAAAAAATTTTATATTAAAAATTTAGGGAGCAAATGCTTAAGTCACTTATAATATGCATTACTATAAATATATAATTATTAAAATGTTCTTTCATGTACCATCCAAAATTATTTTTAGGTAATCATAATTTTTCTACTCTTTGGGATTCTCTGATATAATCAGCATAATTTACTGACGAAATAGAAATTTCCCTAAAATTTATTTTATGATTTATTCCTTGGTGAGATGAAACAGAGATTTAGAATCGTTATCAAAATACAAGGCAAAACACAGGAGTAATTTTTCTAGCTCTTGATTTTGCTTTGCTTGGGCATAGCTAAAGGACATATATTAAGTTAGTGATACTCTTATGAATAAAATCTCTCATTCATTGCTCCATGGATTGTATCATGCTGCTATCTGATAAATATGAATAATTTCCTCCTAGACGGTAAAGACTGTGTCTATTTAACTTGCCTCATACAGCATGGAGCATAACGTTATGTTTGTTTTGGCACTAAATAAGTGCAAGTTGATGATATAATGCATTTGTTAATCACCAATCATCCTGAAAAATAATGATGTACCCAGAACTGATGGGTCCACCCCAGAGTTTTCTTACTGAGGGTTGAACATTACTGAGAGGCTTCCACTTAGAAGTAAACACAGTGAAAATTGTTCAGCTTTTCAACAAAAAGAGGGAGGTTTTGTCTTTGATAATTAAATTTCTTTTCAAAGTGAAGAATTACCTGAATGCTTATTTTTATTTGGAGATAATGATATCTCTTTAAATAACAATTTAAAGCATTTCATCTAGAAAAGAAAACATTTCATCTCTGGATTTTAAAACAACTTTTCAATAGAAACCAGGCCACAGGGTCGGAGGCATGAAGAATTAGTAAGGGTTAAGAGGTAGAGAAACAGAGACTCTTGGCTTATATCTTAATGCTAGGCTGTTACAACATTTAGAGAAACACCCAAACTTGCTTCATTCCAAACCCCCTATCTACCTGCATGCCACTCCTGTTTTAAATTCTCAGTTCAGCTTCTGTGGGGCTAGGAACAATCTTCAAGAAGGGAAGGCCCTTTCATACAGTTATTGCCATGGTCTAGCAATGCAAGTGCTAAAACAGTATTTTAACTAGGAACTGCTAGAGAGACATGACTTATATGTAATTTGATTTTGAACATAAAATTTCATAGATGTAACACTTTAGTAAAAAGGACATGGAATTTCCTAGATGCAGCCAAAGAAGGGTGGGGGGGCGTATATTATTTAATAAACACATGAAACTATTTAAGGAGCTTTATAATCTAATATTGGTTGTGAATTAAATTGTAGTCTGGCACCATATTGCTCTCAGCCTGAGAGATATGCCTGAAATGAATTTTAGTGTAGATTTTTAATTTACTTTTTAAAATTAATTTTAAAAGAAACAACGAAAGCCTTTTACTAAGAACAAACAGTTAATTGTACTGTGTCATGACCTGTATCTTTCCTGCCTATAAAATGATGTTTCTATAGTTCTTTTGATTTCATTGTAAACTTGATTGAAGAGTTGTTAACTTGATTAAAAAAGATGATAAGGCATCTATTTGACTGGTAATCTAAATAGAAATTCCTACTCAAAGGTGACAGGAAACTCCTTGATCAGATGCCCAGAATAAAGGTAATGTAATTATTTGTCTTCCTGTTGAAAATGCCGTTTGTAATTCAAGAGGTTTGGATGCTTGAATGAAAAGTTTACGATTAATGAAACAGTTGATATTCCAAAATCCTTAAATTAAACATCTGTAAGGCTATAAATTTGGTTTATTTATTCTTTTAAAGACAGAGAAGTTTGGTTGTGATATCAAAATGCAAAGATGGGAGAATGAATAATTTTACAAGAATAAAACTAAAACTAGATCTACATTTTCTTTCCTAGATTTTTCTTTTAAAATAGCAAATACTTCAAATAAGAGAGACAAAGCAGAGAGATTTGTATCTTTAAATAATAGAAAGGGAAGTGAATGGCTAAAAAGCCTCTTTGGACTTGGAAGACTCAATCCCTTGCCAATACACATAGACTCTTGATTTGATATACTCAGGATTGTTGGATTAAGTAATTTCCCTTTCACATTTTGTATCTCCTTGGTATAGGGTACAACATATCTGTCCTTCCTGCATATTTGTAACTTTCCTTCTTTGCCTCTCTCTTTCCCTTTTTCCTGATTACCTGGGTTTGTAGTCCTCGTTAAAGTCATAGCTTTTACGTCAGGCTCCTTGTTTGCAGATTCAAACTAAGATAAGCGCCCTCTCACACACATTTGCCATAGAAATACATATATAGATTGGGATTTCACTTTTTATGTTCTATGACCATAAAGCTTTAAGGAAAAAAGTGTTTGAATTAAGTCATAAATATGATCGCATATTATAAATACAGAAAGGATAAAAATGTGAACACATTATGCATTTTGATAAATGAGTGGTAAATATAAAAATAAACTTTTATTGGTAATACATCTGTTACTGAGATGGAAATAGGGCTATTTTCTCTAATTAGTTTATGTATCCATAGATGATTATTCATGCCGGAGTATTTCCTGAGGCAGTATACCATAGTAAGGTTCAGGATAGATGAGAATTATGCCTTTCCTTGTCAGGAAAATGGCAATCATAAAAGCGGATGTGGGAAAGGAAAACTTGCCTCTTTTTCAAAGGCACTTTCTCAGGCAGAGAGTCTTGGGACATTTTAAAATCTTTTAGAAAATGGATTACTTTAAGAGTATCTATGAAGATTGAAGTGAGGTAGCCACAACCCGAGGAATGGCAACAGTCATCAGAATAGGTGCTATATACCTGGGAATAAGCATAAAGTCACAGGTGCTTAAGTGGCTATTAGCCTAACCTAAGCTTTAGGTTCTCTATTAGAGGCTAAGGACTATCTTTGATATAGAAGCCACTAGGTCAATTGTGTGTGAACCAAGTTAATTTAAAGGCAATGGTCATTTGCTTTAGTGAAATCTGCCCTTTTTAGGGAAGTATATAATCTTTAAACCAATTTTCTATAGTTAATACCTTAATCGACAATTTTAGTTCTGAAGTAAAACTGTCTAAATGCTCAAATTTCTTGACAATTTCTCAGAGTAAACCTTTATATTCTCTTTGTCCTGATATTTACCATTGTCCCTTTCCTATCTTTTCTTTTTTAATTTGAAAAATTAAAAAAGGAAGGAATTCATAATTACCCAGGTCCCATGACCCAGAATTAATAGCTGTTAACATTTTGGCTTTTCTGGTTTTTATCTTTTTCTCTATGTGTAATTCTTTTAAAATATTACATTAAGTAACATACAGTATTAGGTTCCTGTGGTTGTTATAACAAATCGCTACAAACTGGGTGATTTAAAACAATGGAAATTTATTCTCTCATAGTTCTGAAGACCCTAAGTCTGAAATCAGTTTCACTGGGCTGAAAAAGAAGTATTGGCAGGGCTGTACTGCACTCCCTTCTGAAGCTCTCGGGGAGAATCCGTTTCTTGCTTCTACCTGTTTCTGGTGGCTGCTGCCATTCCTTGGTGTGATTGAATCGCTCCAATCTTTAGAGTTAGCATCTTCCAATCTCTTCCTGTTTTGTCTTCACATTGCCTTCTCCTTTCTTTGTCTGTGTCAAATCTCCCTCTACTCTCTGTTATTAGCATACGTGTGATTGCATTTAGAATTAATTCATAATCCAAGACAATCTCATCTCAAAATCCTTAATTTAATCACATCTGCACAGTCTTTGTTTTATAAGGGAATGTTTATAGGTTCTGAGGCCAGATTCTAATATCTTTTTGGGAAGCATGGTTATTTTTAGCTTATCACAAATATAAATATATAATCTATTTAGGATGTTACAGATTTGACCTCTGCTCCAAATTCTGGCCCACTCTACATTCTCTAGAGGTCACCTGCATGTTTGTTCTTCTTCTGTGTGTATATGTGCTTGTGTGTGTGTATCGCTAAATACATAATTTAGTACTTTTAAGAAAATTTTATATTTTTTTATCCATGTAAAATATATGACATTGTATATGTGCGTACATGTGCGCCTGTAAGCCCCCCCAAATGTTTATAAGCTATATTAGTTATTTTGCAATTATCTTTTTTATTTTACTCAAAATGTTTTTTAGGGGATAAAGTTACATTGATATACTTAAATATGCTTTATTTTTTTGAATTAAAGTATTTCATCTTAAATATGTACCACATTTTATCTATTCTCCTATTTATGAATGTTTAAAGAATTTCTATTTCTTTGGTGTTATAAACAATGTCCTGGTACAGGCATCCTTCTGTATAGTTTGTGCTATGGAAAGAGTGCATGAAAGAGCTTCCTCCATAACCTAACATATACTTTATTTCTCAGATATTATATTTTTTGTTCAGATTGTTAATCTCTCTAGATTTTATTTGTGTATATTATGTGAAGTAAAGTTATAATTTTATTTTTTCATTTGGTTAGACATTTTTTTAAAAATTAAGTTTATTGGGGTAACATCGGCTAATATAATTATATAATTTTTAGTGTACATTATAATTTGACATCTGTATATTCTATTGTGTGTTTACCACCTAAAGTCCAGTTTCCTTCAGCTACTATATATTTAATCCCCTTTACCCACTTCACCCTCTCTCTACTCCCCGATATTTGGTTCTCTTTACCTCATCTACCTCTATCCCCACCCGCTCTGGTAACCACTAGTCTATAGTCCATGTCCATTAGTCTCTGTTTGTCCTGTTCATTTGTTGCTTTTAGGTTTATATCCCACATATAAGTAATATGTGGTTTTCAACTTTTTCTGTCTAGCGTTTTTTGCTTAGCATGATAATCTCAAGGTCCATCCATGTTGTCATAAATGGCAGTATTTAATTTCTTTTATGGCTGAGTAATATTCCATTGTATATATGTCCCACAGTTTCTTTAGCCAATCATCTATTGTAAGACACTTCGGTTGATTCCATATCCTGGCCACTGTGAATAATGCTGCTGTGAACATCGATGTGTAAATATCTTTTCGGATATGGTTTTTCAAGTTTTGGGGGTAAATACCCATAGAGGGATTGCTGGATCATATGGTAGATCAATTCTTAGTTTTTTGAGGAAACTCCATACTGTTTCTTTAGTGGCTGTACCAATTCACAGTCCCACCAGCAGAGTGTGAGGGTTCCTTTTTGTTAGACAATTTTCAAACATTATTCATTGAACTTTCCTTACTTTCCCCATTTGCCTTGTCATGTAGCAGGTTAGTAGTTTGCATGCCTAAGGCTGTTTATTATTGTGACTATTCTGTGCTTAAAATATTTTTTATTAAGTCATTCTATTTGCCTTTCTCCATAACACTTTTCTTTATTTAAATTGTTTATTTGTTCATGATCTCTTTTCTATCACTATAGTATAAACTCTATTAATTTTCCACTTTTATATCCCCAGCACCTTGAATAATATCTGGCACTTAGTAGATGCTTAATGAAAACTTATTGAATTTACAAATTTTTAAATTGGCCAGCTTATACAATCATTTTAAGTGATATTTTCTCTGATATATTATTACCTGTCTGTGTGTGTGTGTGTGTGTGTGTGTGTGTGTGTGTGTGTGTCACTAGATACATAATTTAGTTAAAATATCTAGACTTTAATTAGAGCTGAAAACTGTTTCATAATGTTGGGATACAGTCCCCTGTGGGACTCTCATGTTTCTACATATCTTGTGAGCAGTGATAATGAATGCCTTTGTTTCATACTATATTTTAAAGGATGTTTTTATACCACAGGTGGCCCATGAGTCAGTTCAGCTTGCCATCTGTTTTTGTAAATAAAGCTTTATTGGAACTTGCCATGCCCATTTATTTATATATTATCGATTTCGACTTTCATACAATAGCAATGTAGAGTAACTGCAACAGAGATCATGTGGCCCACAAAGACATACATATTTACTATCTGTCCCTTCACAGAAAAATTTGCTGACCCCTGGTATAGCAAATGTTCTTGGAAGATTGAAATAGTATCTCCCTCCAGAGCAAAGGGCAAGTTTGTTTAATTGTCCATTATAATAAAGATATCATTCTTTGGCACAAGTTTAGGTAGTCTCACTGCCCGTTATGAAAGATTCAAGTTCCCTAAACTCAGAATTCTACTCCTGTAATGCAATCTACTACATGTACAGATATCACTGGCTCTCTGTACATTACCCTATAGGAATTAGGACTCAGGAAAATAGCACACTCAGGCTCTTGCGATTGCTATGACCTTTGTCCCTTACTCCAGAGACTCATGTCTTCTGCAAGCATCCAGGAAACTGTGGCCGGTTAATTTGTTAGTTTGAAAGCAGGGTAAAAACCTCTGATATTTTATAGCTCTTGATTATATGTCTACAGAACTTTTATTTTCAAATTTTAAAATTAGTGTAGCTAACAGTTGCAAAAAATGCTATATTAGCCCTCAAATGTAATTTCAAAGCAAATTTAGAGAGGGCACCAAATTGCACAAAATAAATCATACACTACCAACTTCTTGCTCCAACAATTCTATATTCTTATACTTAAAAAATATTTTATGAAATATTATATAAAAACTTTAAGAAAACTTGGAAAAATAGAGAAATAAGTTACCTATACTATCATCACTGTGACATAACAACTATTAAAATATTTTTAGAAATTTCTGCATCTGACCCACTCTACCACATTTTCTTGACAATTTTTAATATCAGTACAAAAGGTACCTCAAATATGCTAGCTTTTCTTTAACATATAGTGGAACTATAATTTGTGATTTTTCTTTTCTTTTTGGTTTTAGATATATTTTTATTCTGTACCTCATAAAAGGACAAAAAATTTACTAGCTCCTAACAGACTTTTCATCTAGCCACATTTGCATTGTCCTATACTTTATATCCTTTTAAAATAGTTAAAATGATGCCTCATAGTCAAAGCAATGTTGTAAGTGTGTTATTCCATGTACAGTTTTTTTTTCAGTGTGTTTTCAGAAAGATAATGGGTCACAGATGATGACATCCTCATGAACTATTTTCTTATAAAAAGAGTTCATGACCCTTTAAGATAAGCGATTTTATTATGGAAATAAAGAATAATGAAGCAGATCATATTTCAAAAGTAAATTTTCATCTATTTTGACATTTGAATGAGAAAACATTTTTCTGATAAAAGATATTATTTAAAACAGAAGCCAACCATTTTAAATATAGCATGATTACAGATGTTTAAATTAATGTGAAGAATGTGTTCCAAAGAAGAGAGATGTTTGAAAGAGATAGTTATCTTTATCTTTTAGCAACATCAAAAATGGTTATTTTTTTAGGTTTGCTTAGGACTATGTGACCTTGAACTAGCTAGCTCTTGAATGTTCTTATTATCAAAGAAATTATTCAGATTAATTATCAGTCAGGAAAAGATTCTTGGAAGATTTAAAATAAAATGTGTAATTATATTTTGTTAATACGTGTTTCTTTATTGGTCAACCTGTGACCATCAGTCTTAACTACATGTCAAAATTAATCATGGGCTACTATTATGACTCCTTAGAAATTTGGTCATTATTTGTGATTTTACCTTTCCACTTCATGACTTTCCAATCCTTTCTTTATTGTTAACCTCCTCTTTTGTAATAGCTTTTCTGGAGATCAGTGTTTTCCATTCCACTTCTTCCATATTTCCTACAGCTATGCCAAAGGTTGCAGTTATATCACTAAGCTTTAATTTCTTTGCTGCCTGCCTGGCATATGGACAATATATTTCTGCTCCGGGACTGTCTGAAAATCAACCATCTTATCTTCACACAAGCCAAATTCAGCTTCAGTGAAGACAGCTTGGCTACATGCCAACGTCTTGGTTTTAGTTATTCTTGCCTGGTTATTATAAAGAATGTATCAAATGTAGTTCATTAGGAAAATATTATCAGTTGTAAAGAGCTAAAGCTGTAGTAAATTTTAAGTGTGGCAACAAAGAATCTGATTGCTTACTGATTAAAACTACAAGATGTCAATGTGACTGGCAAGTTAGAGTCAGATAATGGAATTGATGGGGTTTATGATGGGACTATTAAAGAACGAAAACATTTTTGTTTTTATGATGCTTTTCAGGTTTATATAAAAACAATCTGATCCACACACAATAATTTTATAAGTTAGATATTTTTATAAACTTCATTTACAATTGATGGGCCTATGGCTTAGCAAAATTAATGACTTGCCCTTGGAAATACATCTAGTGGGTTGCAGAGATGGTCTCGAACTCTGGCACTTACTATTTCCATGACAGCATGCCTACCTTAGGAGTTAGCAGAGAAAATATAAGCTATAAGAGGAGAAAAAAGGAGGAGAAGATACTCAGGTTTCATATAATTCTCCAATTTTTTTTTTTTTAATTTGGCCAGAAAATATCTTTCACTATTCCAAATTACTGCTAAAACATATTTATTTGGGGTGGGAAATGAAGGATGTTTTCATGTTTTTCTATTTCCATTAGAATGGATTAATTTATTACCGTTGTTACTTCAATTTAGCCATTTTGGAAGAACTAGAATTTTTGGGTGGTTGAAAACTGAGAAAGTACATTTTAATAGGAAATGGATTTACAGATTTGCTTTGAAGAGGATTGTGGTGTTGCGACTGGGAAGATGGGGAGAGAGGAGTATGGGAGTTGAAAGGTTATGAAAAAGAACCCTAGACAAATTTAGCCAATTCTCTTCTGTGCTAAGGGCTAGAAGAGAAACCTGGGATGGAAGTAAGCAAAGACTAGGATTAACAAAATAATACTGATTTAATTTTCTTTCTTGCCTCATTCATTTTATCCTGGTTCTCCTAGATTTTCAGACAGATGTCAAAAGATAGGGTTTCATGGTGGAATACTTCTGTTCCTGTCAGGTGAGAGAACAATCTTTTGCAGCTAAGATTGATAGGGGTGAACTGAGGTGGGTGGGGAGGCAGAGGCAGTAGCTGCCTCTTGTGCTTTGTTCTATTGTTAATGGGAAACAGACAGTCCAAACACCTCTTGTAAGTGCTCTAATCTACCTCAACCAGTCATGGTGGGCACTATTATGGCATCCTTTATTCTGTCTTTATACTATGAGGACGCAGACCTTTTCAAAGAAGGCACCAGTATTTTTACAACATGCTTCATTCTAGGAAGATTTATTTGAATTGAAATTAGTGACCTCCTTCTTAGGATCGGGTTACATGCCAATGCACATATTTACCTTTCACAGACCCATTCTTTACAGTGACTCAAAGGGCAGCTGGGCATTTTACACAGGGAGAGATAATTATAAGAATGGCCTCAAGTTTGGTGAAGAAATTTTGCCTACACTGAAATATAATGGAGTTACAGATTCTGTTTCAATTTATAACTAAATGTTCTTTAAGACATGAACATTTACTTCAAAAACTAGCTATACCTTTCTGCACAAGTTTCTTCTTGTTCATTGAGTTCTTTCCTACTTAGAAAATTTCTATTCCTTAATAATTTATATTCCACTGATGAGTGGATTATATAAGAACTAGAGATAGAATCAAACTAAAGAACTAATACAATTTTTTTGCTAGTGTCTTTAAAATATTTTTAGAAAGATTTGTAAATTTAAAATCAATATTCTAAATTTAGGTGTTTGATAGTCTCTGGTTTTGTGATGGAGTAGATCATTAATCAGTAAACTATAAATTATGAGATGAGTCAGTGATTGCCCGTGTGAGATTGCAATCTGCAGACAAGAAACTGAAATGATTTGTTTGGGTAAATTTAACATATATTTTGCTATTTTGTAAATTTCCACAGCTTGATTATAAGTACTACCTTCAGGGAATTCACCAGAAACCTATATATTAAGTTTATAAATGGTTATTTGCAGATAACATTTGCCTCTTAATCTGAGGACACATTTGGACTTTAAAGTATACCAGCATTCTACTAATTCAAGACAAGTGTTTGACAAATGCAAAAACTGCTCCTTAACTTTTCTCCAAAGGGCAAGTTAATTTAAATACTTCTCTGGTACTTAGAAAAGTTATCATTTTCTAGCATCTTAGTCAGGACTCTAGAGGTCCATAATCTGTACTTTCTCTTTAATTATTTGCTTGTATATTTATGTGTAGTTTAATTCAGGCCAAAGTGACTACTAGGGAAAGGCTTTGGGCTATCAGGTGGGAATTATAATTGTGTTCTTCAGAAGTAGAAAGGGCCATTTGTGAAGGGCTTTTAGGAAGAATCTATCCCACTCTGTGTTTTGCATGAAGTTAAAGCCCTAGTGATTATCTTGTTTGCCTTGAAAGATTTGAGAGTAATACATATCATAATAGCCTTGTCACTTATTTTCTAATCTCTGAAAATTCTGATATATCTTGCAAGCAAAAAAGATGGTCCTAAATTTTCAAAAGATGAGCAAGACAGAGGTTAAACTTTTACACACAATTTTTCTTTCGAATATTGTTATTTAAGAAGAGTAATACAACTCATTATGATGCACTTAAAATCATTTAAAATGTTTCAATTCAATAGAAAGTGGAGTTGGACACAATTTTAATAATTTATTTTTGGGCAAATTCATTAAATTTGAATTTTGAATGTACTAGCATTTATTAACTTTTTAGACTATTTAAATTTTTGGTAAAGAGCCAATTCACAGTAAAATAGTAGGTAATATTCAACCAAATCAAAAAATAAAGTTTCTTTAAATCTTTAGCATAGCAATTATGGATACGCAAATTATTTTGCTAAATAAAAATAATGCATATGTTAAAATGTTGAAAAGAGCATTTATTTAGAGATGTATTTAGGCCGGTCTGTCTCATACATATAAGCAGTAAGTTTGCAGTCCTTTAAATTATTTTGAAAGTATGTTTTGAAACTATACTTCTATACAGTTTGGACCACTTAAATTCATGAAGGAAAGAGATGAACTAATAAGAGAAAGAAGTCTCAAAAAGGCAGAGACATGGTTAGAAAGCCAGAAGAAATTATTGTCAAGGTTGTCAGGGTAGAAAGGTTTTGAGAAGCAGTGCATGTGAACAGTGTTAATGCAGCAGAAATGTCCAGTAAAACAGACTAAAAAGATTACATTGCGTTTGGCAATTTGGAGTTCATTGGTGAACTTTCTGAAAGTAGTTTTAAGTGGAATGGTACAGTTGGAAATCAGATTGCTGAGTCTGAAAGACATAATGGATGTGAAAAATTAGAAACAGAGATCAGGTTAATTTTTCAAGTCTGAGTGGTTAAGGAAGGCAGTAGAGTAGCACAGGAAATTACAGGGTGAAAGGGGAGTTTTGAGAAAGAAAGGCAATTGAGTGTGTGTTTGTACAAAGCAGGGGAAAGCCCAGGGTCAGGAGAGAAGGTAAAAAGAAGGGAGAAGAGAGGTGATCAACAAATAGTTATTGAATTCATGAATTTCTTTATCCTGTTAGTACAAATGGAGTTACACCAAAAAGCTCCTTCTTCTTTGAACTCCACTTAAGGTTCAAAATTAGGACAAGGTAAAAATAATTTCTATAAGTTACAAAATTGTATTTGTGTCTAAAGTTTATTGATGATTGCATACTCCCCCAGCTAGTTTAAAAATGCACTTTCATAATTCTTTTTTCTTATCAAATTTCATCTAGTTGGGAAGGATTTCCTATTTTGGGGGGAAGAATTCAGTAAGATTAATATTCTTTCTTAAATGTTTAGTAAAATTCATCAATAGCCACCTATGACTAGACTTTTTCTTCATAGGAGAATTTTTTATTATTATTCAATTTATTTAATAAATATAGGAATATATATTTATAAATATAAATAAATAGAAAATATATTTATAAATATGATTATTCAAAGTTTCTATTTCTTCTCTGTCAGTATTGATAAGTTATGTTTTTCTAGAAAGGTGTCTATTTCAATTAAAATTTTAAATTAATTGGCGAAAAATTTTTAATAATTTTTACTATCTTTAAATATTGGTAGGGACTGAAATCATTTCTGATATTGGTAATTGTAATTTTTTCTCTTTCTTTGGTCACTATTTTCAGAGAGGTATACTTTAGTATTTTTAAAGAATAAACTTTTGGCTTTGTTTTATTTTTCTGTAATAGATTTGTTTTATATTTCTTTGATTTCTATCCTTATCTTTGTTATTTCTTGTCTTCTATTTTCTTTGGATTTAATTTGTTATTCTTTTTCTAGCTTCGTAAAATGGATATTTAGATAATATATTTTATAATAATGTGTTATTCTTTCCTAATGTAACATTTAAAGACATAAATTTTTTTTTAAAATTTCTTGCATCTCGCAGATTTTGAAATATCATGTGTTCATTATGATTCAGCTCAAAATATTTTGTGATTTGTGTATTTATTATTTAATCATTAGTTATTTAGAAGTATATTCCTAAATTTCAAAATATTTGAGCTTTTTAAAATGATATTTTTGCTATTAATTTCTAGCTTAATCTTACTGTAGTAATAGAACTTCTCTCTATTAATTCAGTCATTAAATTTGTTGAGATTTGCTTTGTTAGTTAGCATATTATCATTTCTGGTAAATGTTTTAGGTACACTTGATACATATTCTGAAGTTTGGAGTGCAGTGTTCTACATGTATCAATTAGGTCAATTTTGATAATTGTGTTACTCAAATTGTCTGTGTCCTCATTGTGTATATGAATGTGTCCTTGTTCTGTCAATTGCTGACAGAAGTATGTTAAAATCTTCCATTATGGTTACAAATTTGTTTCTCTTTTTAGTTTTTATCAAATTTTGCTTCAGATACTTCGAGGCTACATTACCACATGCGTACAAATTTGAATTTTACATCTTTCTGGTAAATTTCTACCATAATAAAATGTCTCTATTTCTAACTGTTTCTACTTTAAAGTTTATTCTGTTTGATATGGCTATGTAAGTATAACTATGTAAGCATATTGTTTTCTTATAGTTAATACTTGCATGGTATATCCTTATCTACTTAGAAAATTTTTTGGACCTCTATGTCTTGATGTGTCTGTTATAAGCATATAATTGTTATTTAATCCATTCTAATAAGCTTTGAGTTTCAATTGCAGTATTTAGTTATTTTATATTAACATAATTATTGGTATATTTAGCTTAAATTTATTATTTATTTATTTTCTTGTCTTTTATTTTTCCTTTTCTCTCCTTTTCTTCTTTCTTTAGAGTTAATCAGATAATTTTTATCCTTTAATTTTTAAAAATTTTAGTGTTAAGAAACAAAAAGATGAGAAATTAAACTTTATACTTTATTTTCATGAAATCACTTTTTCTTGTCCTTATATTTTAAAATAGATAATGTAAAAATAAAGATGTCTATTTTTCTCAGTATTTCTGAGAAGTTATTTTGGACAGTTTGTCACAAGATTGTTAGTGCCTTCCAGCGAAATCAGTAAAGTTCTATTGCTCCTTTAAATACTTTGGAGGTGAACACATAATTATTGTATATCTTGGTTGTTATTTTCTCTATTAAATAGTCAATATAAGGACAATAGAACAAATGGATAAATCTTTCTTTTGTTCCAATGCTTTTTTCTATTATACTCTAGGCAAATTTGTAAAAATATTTCAGCCTATTGAAGCAGGGCAACTAAATATCACTGAATATTAGAATTTTGATTCATTCTGTCAATGTGTTTGTACCATAGAAGATAATTATGAGATAAACCAAAACCTTATATTTATATTGTTTGTGATTCTATGAAATTTCCAGTTCTTATCTGATCATCTAATTTAGTTGAAGCAAATTGAATTTGGATTGTAATTCAAGCCTTTGCTCACCTAATTTGGGTTTAGCTCTGATTTTCTCACCTGTTGGTTAAATTCATAAAATGTTTGCATGAGGCTGTTTCTGTGAAGTAGCTTCAGTGTGTTTTAGCTTCCCTGGAACCAGAAACTCTGCATGCTGAGGAAATTTTTATTCTATTGATAGTGGGGAAAAGCAATGATACAAATATTTTCCTTCCTTTAATATTTCTTCATCCTATCCCCAAATGAGTCTAAATAGCATAAGTGACTAAAGCCTTCTAAATATATGAGATATGTTAAGAACAATAAACCAGTCAGGATTTAACAAAATATTTTTAAAAATCTCAAGTATCATGATACTTACTGAATAGACATTTATCTAGCACCACGTGCCAGACCTTGTGCTAAACATTTCCAAATATTCACTCATTTTGAGCCTCCTAATACTCCTAGGAGGGAGAGAATACTATTATTAACCATATTTTACACAGGAAAAATTTAGGCCTTGAGAGGTTGAGAAACATGGCCAAGGTCACAATACCTCTACTCTTGTGATGGAGCCGGGATTCAAACTCTCCAATTTGAGACTTAACTGCCTAGTTATTCTTCATCTCAGCAAATGATAATGAATTTATTATATTATTGTTAACTAAAAAATTATGGCCTTGAGAATCTGTATTTTAAGTGAGTTCTTTGCTTTATAATTTGTGTATAGCATTAATCTGTCTCCCTCATTAGATGGTAAGAAATATAAAGGCAGAAACATCTAATCTATCTCTGAATCCTTTAAGTTTCTTAGCAAACCAAACCGTAAGTGTTTAACTATTTATACTCTAAATGGAATCTTATTTGTAGATGAATAGATCCTCATTATAAACCTCATATTGCCCTGAATTAGGCATTTAATTTCTTAGGTTGCCTAACTGCCCAGCAATTAGATTCAGTGTAGGAACATCTCCAGGAGGTGCCACTCCCATAGCACACGTGGCAAATGGCACATCCTAAATGGCTCAGTGTCAATCTCCCTCTCACCTGGCAACCATCAGCTTATTCCCTACATCTATGAATCTGTTTCTGTTTTGTTTGTTTATTTCATTTATTAGATTCTACATATAAGTGAGATTATATGGTATTTGTCTTCTCTGACTTTTTTCATTTAGAATAATACCTTCCAGGCCCATCCATGTTGTTACAAATGGTAAGATTTCACTCTTTTTTATGGCTGAGTAATATTCCATTGTGTATATGTACCAAAATTTCTATATCCAGTTGTCTATTGGTAGGCACTTAGGTTGATTCCATATCTTGACTATTATAAATAATGCTGCAATGAGCATAGGGGTGCAATATATTTTTTGAATTAGTATTTTGTATTTCTTCATATAAATACCCAGAAGTGGAATTGCTGGGTCATAAGATAGTTCTATTTTTAATTTTTTGAGGAATCTCCATTCTGTTTTCCATACTGGCTGCACCAATTTGCAATCTCACCAACAGTGCATGAGAGTTCCCTTTTTTCTACATCCTCTCCAACACTTGTTTTTTGATTTATTGATGACAACCTTTCTGACAGGTGTGAGGTGATTACCTCCAAGGAGTTTTGTAAAGAAAGACTAAATGAATTAAAGTAAGAAAAGTATTTAGAATAGTGCCTAGCTCTTAGTATGTATACAACAAATGTTAACTATATTTAAAATTATTATATATAATAATTATATTACATAATGTTTAATATGTTACATTAATAATTACTTAATCTCCCTGGGCCCTCATTTTCTCATTTATAAATGGAGATGAGGAAGCAGAGATGAGGTAGGCGAGGTAGTATCGAGTCAAGGGATGAGGAGGTAGGGATGGAGGAGGAGGAATAGAGATCAGTGGTTATCAAGCTTTTGAATTTCATGACCAGTGAAATGTATATCTATGCACATGCACATATTTGTTGTATGGCGAGTCCCAAGATCATCCTTAGATTTGGTGATTCACTAAAAAGACTCACAGAACTCAGAAAAGCTCCTATCTCCATGGTTATGGTTTATTACACAAAAGGGTACAGATTAAAATCAGTAATGGCAAACGGCACGTAGGATAGAGACTAGGAGAGACAAGTCTCAAGCTTTTAGTTGTCCTTTCCCAGTGGAGTCACACAGACAGCTGGCAGTGCTTAATGCTCCCAGGAACATGTGACAACAAGTGTGGCTAACTAGGAAGCACGTTAGATCCCTGGTGTCCAGGGTTAGTATTGGGGGTCAGTTATTTTGTCATGGAGTGCTAATGTGACTGACCTTAGTTACTCAGTCTTCAGTCTCTCTCAGAGATCAAACTGATACAGCGTGGCTGAGGGTCCCAAACAAACAAAAACAAACATTTACCAGAAATCACATTATTAAGCAGAAAATATCTGTCAATACCCAGGGCCCAAGTATTTGTAGTCACTTTGATTAGGCAGGATATTCCCAAGGCTTAGGACTGGTCCTGAGGACCTTTGGAATGCATGGGGTTTGAACAAACCAGGCCAGAGTTAACCCTTATTGTACATACATATACACATATTCATATACATAGGTAAATATATGTTTATAGTTAATATTTTGGTGAGGTTGGGTACAGAGGAAAATTATTGCATTATAAACTTTTAAATTTTGCCAATAAAGTTATTAAATTAACAACTATATTTAACTACAATCACTATTTAATAAAACAGTTTATTTTATCAGCAGAAAAGGAAGAAGGACTCAACTGCTGAATAAGAATGTCAAAAAAAGATATTTATATACTTGCACACACAGTAAATAATATTAAAATGCATAAATTTGTAACAAAGCTTATTTATGACATTTCTATATTTAATTATTTAAAAAAATAACTGTCACTTTAGGAATCTATACTTCATTTATTACATACCACAAAGTAGAGTTTATTCATTCAAACTTTTCCCTATACTATGTCATTTTTTCACAATTAAAACCAGAAAATTTTATTTTACAGGGCAATGTTGACCAAAAATAGAATGAAGATCAATTTTGTTTATTTATTTTTGGAATATTCTGGGAAAACTGAGAAAGTTTTAGCAATGATTGCCCCATGTCTTTAGCTACAGTTGAACAAACCAGTTGGGGCGACTGGCCAGTGAGGGCTGAGGGAACAGGCTCAGGGATTCTCCTCACACTGAAGACCATGGACTTGAGGGAAGGGGCTGGCACCAACTTCTTCAAAAGGAGCAGTTTAGAATTTATATGAGAAGAACGTTTTGTACCAGAATAATAATACCAGACCATGGAAAGTTTTTGGAAACCACTGGGCTAGGTGAGCTTCTTGAGTTCTGCTGCAAATTACCTGATTTGAGGGAAGACAAATTTTAAAGAATTTAAACATTTCTTTTAAGGAGTTTGTGATATAGCTTACAGAAATAGAACTAATTGGAATGATAGAATACAAAGAAATCACATGCCAAATAAACGGAATAACTAAATAGAGATCAGAACTTTTTAGAATGGTTGGGAAGCCCTCCATTCTGTTAGATGGGAAGCCTTGGGTAAGGTGTGAAATTTGATTTGAGCTACAAAGAATTAGTAGGATTTGAAAAATTAGAAGGAGAAAAAGTCTTTCTAGGTGGCAGTAAGAACATGAGCTGAAGCACAGAGAAGTAGACTAATCATAAATTGTTCCAATGACAGTGGTGTCTTTACTAGTTTAAGTGGAATAGGTCTTACAGAAGAGTAAAAACAATATTGACTTCATAAGGAAGGACAAAATTAGAGAGATCTAGAAAGTTAGGCAGCAGAGTTAGACTATGAATTGTGGTGAATGAGATGTACAGATTTTAGAGGAGGAGAGTAGTTTTACTTAATTTCTTTAGCCGGTGTATATTGAGTGTATCAGACACGGTTCACAATGCCTACAAGGAGTGAATGTGTCAAATGTAATCAGTGCTGCTAAATGCTTAACAACAGGCTCCTTTTGGGAAACCAAGCCCCAATTTATAGTATTACTGATTTCTGTGGTATTAATTTCCCCACCATGGCCTATTTCAAGATATCAACACGACATCACTGAATTCAGAGTTGAGAAGAGATTTGCAGTCTTCTCTTACCAGTTGGTGTGAGCCAGCTCCACTGCACCGCTGGATTATCCCAGCTCTCATAGATCTTAAAAGTGATACCTTTGCAAGTCATCTAGCAATATTACTGAGGGTCACTTGGAAGAGGGAGGAAATAGCAGCCCAACAAACTGCCTGTCTGCTATATGCTGGTATAAAGCAATATGCAGAAGTGGTAGCAGTGGAAATGAAACAAAAGTGTGCATAATGGAATCATTTTAAAGGAAGAAATGGTGGAATTTGGAAACAGCTGCGAGTGATGAAGGTAAAGTCAAAAATTGACTTTAGAGCATTAAATTCAGTAGACTAGGAGAATTCAGCAGACTAGGAGAATTCAGTAGATTAGCATTGATTCAGTAGACTAGTGGACTAGAAATAGAACAGATAGATATATGCCATCTTAACCCTCCACTCCTGTGCCCTTTCACCCTAGCAGCTGAGACTTCCTTTTTGTCTGGGGGTGGGGGGCGGGGAGGAGCCAGGAGAGCTTAATCCTGTCTCAAACTCTGGGACTAATTTTGACCTGTGCAAAGGAAGTTCTTAAAAATATTATGAGGGACAGTTGTGTGATTAAATGAACTGAACCGAATCCTGGGTTCAGGAACCGAAGGTTTAGTTACAAATTCTGGCTCTACTACCTGTTTATAATATGATCTTGTACAGTTTGCTTTCAACTATCCCTTTTAGTTTCCTCATCTGAAAAATTAAGATCATTATGATTAGCATTTCACTTATAAATATATATCTCATTTAATCCTCAAAACAATACTATACAGAAAACACATCAGGTATTATTTATGCCTCATATTACTCATGATGAAAATGCAAGTCAAAGGACTTTGGTGACTTGCCCAAGGAATCATAGCTAATGAAATAAACAATAACCCAAGTGTTTTGACTGCAGATATTAATGACAGTTATATTTTTCTGAATTATAATTTTCCCAACTCTGTGACAGGAATTTTATATGTGCTAAATACTTGATTTAGGTTACCTCAATAAATCTCCCTCAATAAAGCTCCCAGTGTGAGCTACTCTCTCTATTTTAAGAAGCCGAAGTTTAGAACTTAAGTAAATTGCTATTAGATAGTGAAGTGTTTTCTTCATGACACACTAACTCTCTTTTAAGGGATGGTATTTCAGATGTTATAATAAAAGTAAAAGTACTTGATAAACTTAACCTTTCTGTAGATTTCATTTTGTTATTTTTTTGTTAGTTATCTCTTAAGTTAAATAGGTAATCCTTTAATCTCATTTAAAATTAGTCGTTCACAAATATTACAAATACGTAAATAGTGCAAGTAGAGCTCAGTCTGCTAACCATATTTTAATAAGGCCATAGCTTTACTGCTCTAAACCAAAGTATAAGATTATATTGTTTATAACATATTTTAATCAAATTATTTTAATTAGAAGAATGAATGTGCAATATGTATTAATGTTAATATTAAATTGGTAATGCAGTCATAGTTTTAAGGATAAATTTTTTTTCATTTCAAAATGTATATTGTAGCTAGAATTTTGCATTTTATAAAAAATTATTGATGAATTTCTAGTTGCTATAAAGGTGACCATCATTTAAGAAATTTGGAAAATTGTTTCCAAAAATCAAGAAATAAATTTAAATGACACAATTAGTAGAGAGATTCAATTTCTTTCAAAGAAAATATTTCTATGCAGTGCCTGAGGTAAATGGCATCTGACCAAAGGCCATTTAAACTGCCAGGATGAAAGAACAAACCTAAACTATTTCAGGAAATTATATTTAAGTTGCTTAATTATTAGTTTCTCCTATAACTCCAACTAAACCTAAATCCAAGCAGTATGTACAGTTTAAGTTTATACAATTATGTCTATTTGTAAAATTACCAGTGGCTAGAAATAAACATACGGGCTAGGCAAATTTATTCCTTTTTTTGAGATATGGGGCTATATGACATAATGCCAAATTTGTAACATATTCTTTGTAAATTCAACATATGTACAGTTATACCAATGCCTTTACTTAGAAATATTTGTTTTTATTGGGCCTTGAAATAATTTTGTCAGATCTGGGGTAGAACTCAGGAGGTTGTCTATAGATCACACTTTCATATTGTAGAATTCCATTGATAGGACTCATTATTCAGCACCCACTTGCATTTGATTTTGGCATAGAATTAACATATTTGTTGAGCATCTACATATGCCAGGCTCTTTTACAAGTGTTGGCATAAATAAGATAATGTTCCTATTCCCAAGTAGTTCTCACTGTAATGGGAAAAACTAATAAGTAAATCAGCACTTGCAGAAGAACACAACATACTGGTCCATCTGCTAAGAATTCCACTTGTTCTCCTTCATTCAGTTAATCATAGTCATCCTTACCAAATTCCCTTCCCTGATCTCCCTGCCTAGCTCAAATATTCGTATTTTAAATTTCAAATACCTACATTTCTCATTGAACTATATTTCTCTTTTGTGGTGATTATTGTAATTTTTTCCTTTTTGTGATGCTTATTTGTCTTCTACACTAGACTGCTTCTTAGTACAGAACTTGTCTGTATGTACTTACCTCTATATTCCAAATACCTAGCATTAGTAGTTATTGATTGATTAAATGAATGCATGAGTGGGATAAATTCTGTGAGAGGAGTAAACCAGAAGTACCAAGGAAAGATATCAGAACCAGTCTTAAGAAGGTCAGAGAAGGTTCATCAGAGAAAGTGCTATTAAACCTCATTCTGTGAACAAAGGTGAGACATGTGAATATATGTGGGTCAAGAGTGATCTGATAAATGGTTAGGTCTAAGGGACAGAGGTTCAAATATTTGGTTGTCATGAACATATAGATAGTAACTAAGACCATGGGAGTAAAGAATATTGCTTAAGGAGAGTACATAGTGTGATAGGTAAAAAAGTAAAAACAAAAACAAAAATGCCATGGAAAAACTTCTGAAATGATAAGAAATATCACATCTCAAGTTAATGGATTTCTTTTTTAATTTTTATATATCCTTTTCTAAGAGAAAACTTTCAGCACAGCCGATTTTTAATGAGCAGCAGTCTTTACATTCTTATTTAATATGAAAATGTGTTTAAAAATCTGATCAACAGATTTACATATCAAAAGGTGGAGTCCATTCCTGGGGAGCCAAAAAAGATTTATAATAATGGCTTATGCAAGTTTTGCCTTTTTTGGATCCAGGCATAAAAGTTTATGAGTGAGATTGTTCACAGGAAAAATGTCCTCCAGGAATTTTCCCTTCTAACTTCCTCTCCCTGTCCCTAGGCCAGGTGACCATTAACAGTGATATCCTGACTTCTAAGCATGGACTGCATTATAGCTAAAATAGCATAAGGGAAAGAGTTTTTATTTCAATTTCTAATCCAGTGGAAACTAAGGGAAGGAGTCACCAGTGCATGTGAACTTCCTCCTCCCTGTCCCCTTGTCCTGAGGCTCCCTAAGTTGTTATTGGTCAACCTCACAACTCACTGCCTTCCACTACTTCGGGGAGAATGAGAATGAAGGTCAGAACGGAAATGGGGTGAGAAAAAAACTATGGTTGGGGGAGGGTACTGGAATCTACACCAAAGACTCCAAGTAAGCAAGCAAAACAGGCCTCTCTGGACTGAAAATCAGGAAACTAGTGTGTTCCTTCTGTTAAACACTGCTCTACAACCCCCCTAACAAGTGAACTGTTCAGTACTAGCAACATATTACATATGAAAACGCTTTTGTGTGAATTGACACTCTGTTGAGCATGTGATTTGGTACTGGACATGTTTTTCAGTTTTCTTTTTTTTTTTTGAAGACAAAGTTTCTCCTTATAGGAGCTTACAGTCTAGTTGTGGAGACTGTCCATTTGTAACCAAAGTATTCTTTATGCTAGATATTGCACACAAACCACTCTGAGCTGAATCTAACCCTGTAGATTTGCTTGGTATGGCCTTCATAGTGTTTTAATAAAACCTTAAATTCATTGCCTTCATTTAAAAACAGAGTTCTCCCATGAAAATTTCTGCTAATTCTAGGTGAAAACACTTGCCATGACAAAAATAAGCAGCTGCCCTTTTTAGAAGAGGCAAGTGCCCATCTAAAGTGCCCATCACTGGGGTGCATCTCTGAGCTTCCGAATTTCTAACACCAACTCTGCTCCTCATATACCAATAAATACCATTCTCCAGCCTGTCCTCAATCTGCAGCATTTAAGCCCTTTTAAGCAGGAAGTCCAAAGGTCTAGTCTGTCTCTCCAAGGCTTCAGCGCTTCTTCAGTATAGTTCCAGGGTCCCCTTATAATAGTTTCCTGGGGGCCTCCTTGCAGATCAGTTCTTCCCAGGTAAATTAACTTGTTCCACACTTGAGTGGGGCAGCTTAAAAAAAAAAAAAAAAACACCTCTCAAAACTAAGGGAGATAATTTAAGGGATTCTCCACAGAATAAGAAAGATCTATTTCTTTCAGTTTATTTACCCTTCGACTAGAATAATGGGGCCCATGGGCCCCATGCTTTTATTACTGGGGGAGGTCCCTCAAATCCGTCTTCACAAAACAAAGTTACCAATGTGTTCTTTGGGTAAGCATACTAATAGGATTTCTTGCTACATGTGTGAAAAGTATATTAAAATACAATGAGGAAAATGTTACAAAGATATGAGCCTAATAGTCAACAAACTTTAATAGACTCAATGATGCAATTAATATTAAAACAGTGAATATTTTCTCCAATAATCATATTTAAACATTAAAACTTATAAAATCTTGCCTGAAAATGATACAGCATTGGAAATTCTCATATAATTTAAAGTAATTATACTCTGGGCATTTGCATAGCCCAGTTTTACATGGCTAGCAGGACACATTCTTTTTTCTCCATCAGAAGGTACCGACATGAAGGAGTACACATCCTTTACATTCTTGTTTCATAATATAGAATTGTACAACAATAGAATTAAAAGAGTCTTTAAAGATCATCTAGTACAGCCAAAGTATTTCATTTTTGCATGTTAAATCCTTGACAGATGTCTTTAGATCTAGGTGTATTCAACTAGTTTTCATTATGTTGCTAGGCTTTGATCTAGAAGATTCCTTATCTGTGGTCTACATAAAATGAATTAAAAATCATCCCCTTTCATCTTCCTAAGGCAATATGTGTGAATCATTTGCTTAGCTCTGGTTCTTTTTAGATGATGTGTTATTCCTTTCTTTGGTTCCTGGTAAGGATTCTTTTTTTTTTTTTTCTTTTTCTTCCTTGATGAACCAGTTCCTTTATCTGTTTCTACAAAAGAGCCTGGCAGATGTCACTTCACATTTGTCAAGCCTAAACCACATAATCTTTTTAGCATGGAATATTTTACTGTATCTTCCTGGGGCTTTCTCTTTACCATCTTTAATTAAGCCCCCAAATTACTAAGTAATTGAACTATATGATTAAGAAGCATTGGCAAACTTTGCGAAGAGACCATAAACTCTACATCTCATTTCTATACACAGGGGCCACTCAATGAATGATTTGGGGTAGTTCACCCAGCTATCTGAAAACTACATAGTTTCAAAATTTAGAGTAGCCATATTTAAAATTTAACCACAAATTTTTTAAGATTTAGACTTTTAAGTCACTATCTTAATTTTAGAGGACAGTATAAATATGACTATAAGACAGTTTATTTTTCATTTCTGTACATTAGTACTAATAGTACTATAAGACTTCCTTTATCATAGTTACATTAAAGGAGAGAAGTTGAAAACCTTCTTGGACATAGTTGCCTTTGGACATAGTTTCATCCTTCTGTTATTCAATATTTAATCTAATCCTTATTACAACCAGTTTAAAATATATAGTTAATATTTCACTATAATAATTTGGAAGAATATGTAATTTGTTCATATATTCACAAGCAATTAAAATATATATTTCCTTGAAAGCCAGAATAATTTGAAAGAATGCTATCATTTAGACTTTAAAATTAATTCTGCTTAAAAAATTATATTAATCTATTTAAATGTCATGACTTCTTAAAAAAAAGCTTAAAAGTTAAGTTCTTCATCAAATAAATAGTGCATTGGTTGCGACTTTGAAATAACAAATTGATAATCTATTTTTCTCTTTAATCGCTGTGAATGTAATACATTTTCATTCTGTGACTAAGCATTTCTGTGTATAAAATATTAAAGGAAACAAAGATTTTACTTCTGAAGTTATTTTAAACTTGATTTCATAGGAATGACACATGTGTACAGTCTGTATTTACGTGCTAACAACCTAAAATTAACCAATACAAATCTGAAATGGATACCATTAAAAAAGGTATAAAAACTGAATTCTTAGAAAATTCTATTTGGCTCTCTGTGTCTTGGCTGAGACTGTTGTTACTTCTTTTATAATTAAATCATGGCCATTCCATATCAAGCCTTAGCTGAAAGTAAAATTTCCTGATGAAGTTATTAATTACTAAATTTAAGAATTTAAAAGGAAATGCTGATAACCCATAATCATTAATTTAACCCATACTAATAGTTCTGGTATAATCAAAAGGTAGTTTAATCCAACAATTCTATAAAATTTGCTTGGTTTAATTTCAAGAGAACAAGAGAATGTTTATAGTGTGGTTCATTTAATTAGAAAGGCTTTCTTTGTTTATAGTGCAATTTAAATATCTCTCCCAGAAATATATATTGTTACCAATGTATAAGATGTCAGAATGTAAGGCAAAGTTTGTTAAAACCCTCAGAGTCAGAAAATTTAAGATGTCTGCAAGTATTTTGACAACTGTGATTTGCTGAATGAAGACTTCCATATGACTTCTTTTCTATAGTGGTACAGACATTACTACATAAGCCTTTTCTGAAGTTTATGAAATTTTCTATAAACGGATTATTCTGAGCCTTTTTGTAAGGGCCCACTGTAAAACAGTCTAGACAAATGCTATTAATTTAGACCAAGTTATTTATTTATTATTCCCATTATATTATCCAAATAGTTTTAATGAGCTAATTACATTTAACATGTTTGAGAGAATATAAACATCTTTATGTGTAGGAAATACAAAATTATTTGAGATTTAGTTCTGTATGTATTAATTTATTCCCTGTGCTTTTCCAATCTTCCAGGACTTTTCTAATTAATGGGCTAAATCAGCATGTCCATATATGTCTGTATAATTCAACTCTCACATTCCTTCTAAACAGTCAGCATTAAGAAGCAGCACAAAACAGAAATATTTGTGAGTGCATAGGGTCCAACCAATAGCAGAGTGAGCATTCAGACTGGTATAGTTCCAAGTAGAAGTGGTCTGTATGGTACCTGGGTTAAGACTAGTCCCCTGAAACCAGTCCTGAAAGTTCGTTCTACATTGTCCTAACGAACTATGGGTTTAGGATCACCACTTATTCAAGGGAGGTGAGAATTTACCTGGAGTGTTGTGGATGGTCAGTGTCCATTAGAATGAATTTCCTAGACTTGGCCTAACCACTGCTCTGAATCTGAACCCTGAAAGCAAGGAGATTTCTAATGAGCCTTAAGAAGGCTACTGAAATAATTGAATTTTCAAACTGAACATTCTCTGAGCAGTCTTTGATATTCTTTCCAGGTTGAATAGTCATGTTAACCCACATTTGACATTAGCCATTTTATAAACTCTTCATAACCATATATGTATAATTATACATACACATACATACTTAGGACATATATTTTTATATTAATTAATAGGCTATATATGTAAATAGAAGAATATTTGTTTAGGAACAAAATAACTCTGGATAAAAATGTCAGGCTAGTCTAAAGATTAAGTAATTTTTTATCATTGTAAAAATACATATATCATTTTTATTGTATATGCTTGGTTGAGAGAGAGAACAAGAAGGAAGGAGAAAAGGAAAGAGAAAAGATGACAAAGAGAACATGTGCAGACTACATATATGTAGAATCAAACACTGTTATAACTTGAAAGGACATTTGTGATCTTCTAATCCAACCTCTTCATTTTATATGAGAGGCAAAGTAGTTTGTGATCTGATTATTTTTTATTCTATTTGATTCATCAATTTGGGAAAATTTCAGTGACTATGAGAGTAGAAATGGTAAAAGAAGAATGAACAAAGCAAATTAAGGAGGCTGATGTAATTTTTACCTCTGAGTGACTCTTGTAATTCAGTTATAAGTGTATATATATATCTATATTAACATTGCCTGCATTTAATATACTTATCTCATCTCCCTCTTTGGATGGCAAGCCTTTTTAGAGCAGAGGTCAAGGCTTTTCTGTGAACCTACTCGATGCAGTGCTACATCATTCCCAGCCAAATGATCATTGGGGAATGAGGGAGAAATGAAGATCTTTATAAAAACAGAAACTCACAGTCTACCTTTCGTGAATTGTACTCAAAGCACATTTCTACTTTTAACTTTCTGTGAATTTCCTTCCAACTATTCTTTCACTTACATCCTTCTCTTTTTTTCTTTCATATTTTCTGTCAAAACTCTGCTTGTTTTTCAATGTGCAATGCAAATATCAATTCTTCTGCAACTTCTGTCCAAATACTCTTAGTAGATTTTAATTTTTCCTTTGTCTATATTCTCAATTTCTTCCTTGTTTTGTATCATTCATATGTTGTCTCGTCTACTAAGTCACAGAGCCGCCTCTGGAACTAATGGGTAATTCAGAGGCAGGGCTCTGGGGAGGCGGCGTAGGTGCAATTCAGTTTTCTTGTTGCTACTTTAACCAGAGACACTCAATTTTTGTGTTGTATATCAGGAAGAACCAATACAATTTCATTGATATAATTGTTCAACTGTTAAAAACCAAAGTTTAAAGATTACTACAGACATTTTAAATTACTAAATGGAATATTTTATTAATTTCTATATTGTGGCAAGCTTGGAATGAAGTTTTCCAGTGAATGAATAAATCAGGAAGTAGACAATGAGATAAGTTAAAAGAACTGTATTACATTTTAGCTTTTAAAACAATGAATACACACAGTATTACTACTTGAATACCAGTCTTTCTGAAGCATTAAAGTGGGAAAGTGACAGATTCTCAAATATTGGTGGCAGAGAAATGGCAGGGGAGAAGAGAAGGAATCAGGGCCCCTGCAATTGATTTATGAAGACGGGTGGTGAGA
This sequence comes from Cynopterus sphinx, assembly GCA_030015415.1. Taxonomy (NCBI): domain Eukaryota; kingdom Metazoa; phylum Chordata; class Mammalia; order Chiroptera; family Pteropodidae; genus Cynopterus; species Cynopterus sphinx. The sequence goes on from CM057380.1 coordinate 133,704,723, forward strand.
TTTTACAGAGTGGAAACTAACAGATGGTTCACACTTTTTTTCCTTTCTACAACTACTCCTCCCTAAGCTACTTCTGGAATATACATTCTGTACTGGCACAAAGGTCAAAACCTCTTTGGAAGATCTGCTGGAGTCACATGTTACTAGCACTTGGGCCCCTAACATGAGGGAGCATCCATAGTCTCCATATTCATAGTTGTGGGTATTGTGGATGATGAGTTTTTTATTCTTCATATAAAGCTGTCTTACCAGACATGATTTATCAGAGGCTTAGAGAGTCACAGGTGTGCTTTTTAAGCTTCTAGTCTAGACAGAAAGTATGAAAACATTAGTCAACCTCCTCCAAATTCATTTAAATGAATCATGAGTTGATTTCCTCCAAATCTATTTAACAAACCACAGTCACTAATATTTTTATTGTTTAGGAACCAGGAATGGTTGAACAAACCATTCCTTTAAAAATTAAGTATCTTTAAAAAAAAAACTTATTTATACTTCACCCTGCTTAACCATTTCACTACAATAAAATGGAGCTTGTAAAATATCTACTTCTCCTTAAAGTCCCTGAATTAATTTAATTTTAAAATCTAAAACAGATTTCTAAACATACAGTACTATTGAACTGAGAACTTGAGTTTGAAAGGACTTTAGCAATTTAACCATCTTTCAATGCAAGAATCATATATAGTAATGAAATTCTCACATTTTGGCACTTTTCTTAGACAGCTCTATATTCTAGAAAGCCAGCTACCTCACAAGACAGTCAGTTTGTTACTCAGTGCTACTTGTCAACATTTTTTTTTTTTTATCAAGGCACAATCTGCCTATAGGAATGAAACTGCCATAGAGAACAATTCTTGTTCTGTATGTGAAGATATGCGTTATGCCCCCTCTTAACACCTTTCTCTTTTACATTTATACATACATACTTTAAAACCATTTTTTGCATAACATCGATTCCTGGATCCTCTCAAACCTAATTGTATTTACCTAGAACATTTCCCTATTTGTCCTGCCTAAATTTATGATAAAAGCTTTTTACTACTATTTTTTAATAAACTCAGATAGTTCAAAGAATCTAAGTACTTCAACTTTAAGACATATACAAATTAAAATAACATAAACAAAAATTATCAAACAATAATTACTAAATTATTAAAAATAAGTATTAGAATACTTTTCTGATACTCTGCACCATACTTTTATAAACAAAAAATTAACCTGTGAATTCTTTATGTGATACAGAATAATGAAGTATTTTCAACTTTGTCTAAATAAATCTGCTATTGTCATTCACACAAACCTGCTAATATTTTACTGTGAATCTTTGCACATGTTCTTTCCTCTGCTTCTCTTCTCACCTCCTCAAAACAGCTTCACAATTAAGCTTCTTTTTCCTTTGACTGAGAAAGTCCTTGAATTGAAATTTCCCTCTTTCATCTAATTCATCAGGCCTAAAGAAGAAAACAGCAATCTCCTAGCCACCATTAATAAAAAACTTCTCTCTTTTTGAGGTTCATATAATTTTCTTTCATTATTGTCTTCCTATTGTCAGCAACATTATCTATGGATTTCTAGGACCATCTGTTTCCTTCAAGAGTCATTTAAGTATTTAGATCACAATGTACTTCTCTATTATCTATCTATCTATCATCTATCTATCTATCTATCTATCTATCTATCTATCTATCTATCTATCTATATGTATCTATCTATCATCTATCTATCCATCCATCCATCCATCCATTCATCTATGTATCTATCTATATGTATTTATCATCTATCATATATTATCATCATGTATCTAATGTCTATATATCATCTACCTAATCTTTTTTTTACATTGGAATCTCATCAACTCCAGTGATTTACATGTCCACTTTATTTTTCCTATCCAGCTATATATAGCCTGAATATTCTTGTTTGGACTGAGCTAGAATTTGCCTCTCCTCTAAATTCTCAATGATTAGTCCTAACTTCTATGGCTTCTCCAAATTTTTACAAAGGTCTGTTGCATTCCTATTTTTATTTCTAAATTTTGAACCCTAAAATTAACATTTCTGACCACAAATGCCTTATATTTCAAATTCTGGGACCTACTAAACCTGCTTTTAGTATTCATTGATTCATGAATCCTGTGACTTTCCTTAATTCTCTCATTTCATCATCTTTTTAATTCTCTTTTCGGCCTGCTTCTGATGGACAGCTACTTCAACAAGAAATTTACAACTTCTCTAAAATCCCTTGCCTGTTAGATAGTCAGATCCTAACTTTTCCTTTTTGCAGTTTCCACTCTCCAGACTTCAATCATTGCTAGTCAAATATGACTGACGTGTTCCAAGTATCTGTGCTGTTTAACTTCAATTATGTTATTCTTGCATTTAATTAGTATGGATTGAGAAGATACTATGTGGGCCAGCAACTTTGCTAAGTGCTAGCTATTGAAAGAAGAATTAAATTTAGTTCTAGCCTTTGAGAAGGTCATAATCTAGTAAGGAAAATAGCCATAAACAAATAATGTTCTATCAATTTAATGTGGTAGAATGTAGATAGGCTCAATATTCAATTATGGTATTAAGAAAAGAACAAAAATTAATTCTGTCTGGAGATTATAGGAATTCTTCAGAGAATAAAAGTATAATTTTTTTTTAATGTCTTGAGTAATGAGATATAGTTTCTTCTGTGCTGGTAATGGGTGAGAAGAAGAGACAGGGCATGCCAAACAGGTTGAACATTGTGAACAAGAATGTGAAGTTGTGGAAATGCAGAGCCCATTACAAACATAGGTGAAGAGATAATAAGAAGGGAAGAGATGATAAGAAGGAATAGCAGAAAGACAGAATTGAACAATTTTGGGAAGGTTTTTGTGCTTAGAAGTTTAAAATTTATTTTGGAAGCCAGGCTGAGTTCTGTGAGCAATAGTGTCCCATCAGCTATCATTTGTGAAAAATGTCTTTGTAATCATATAAGTTGAGGAAACTCTATAATACCTTAACCCTTCTTATATTCACAATTTACATTCACATATTAAGAGTTCTGAGATTCCTATGTGAACAAGCTATTTAATTTTGTTTACCCCTATGTCTTCCAACTCGAGCAGACGTGATTTCTTCTTTCTCATAATTCCTCTTTCCTACTTAAATGGTGTTCATTTGTATAGGGTAAACTCTTGGCATCTAAGGATATTGAAGGAGTCTTAAAAGTCCATGGCTTGTCATATTTGCTGAGGTATCATTTTAACTTGTGGGTGCTTCAGGGCTGGTGTATGAGCATGAGTCATAGAGCATTCTAGACAAACATGCAGAGCCTGCCTACTTCAGTGCAACAGTGCTACTCTCCTCTCCATCATACTTTATTTCATTTACTTGTCAAAACAACCCTGTGCTACTTGTGTTATTATATCAATTTTAGCTGTAAGTCCACTGATGAAATTATATGCTGGTATTTATATATGGGGATTACAACATCTTTGGACATATGTGACATAATTTCAAAATATACTATCCTTATTTTGCCTCTTATGCTGATTACATGCTTCTTGTAGCCAAGGACTATATTTGATGAGACTATTCTTTTACCATTCTCAGTACTTGGGATAATTTGTTGAACTCTATAATAGTTTCTCAATCCGTGTCTGAGAAATGAATGAATTATAAGGTTTGCAAATTGAGAGAAAAGAGGTCATATAGGGCACATTGATTGATTATCTTCACTAGGAGGAAATATCTAATAAGAAAGTTATATATGGTAAAAAAAAAATTAGTAGAGCCAGAGGAATGCAAAATGAGGCACTGGTAACATAGATGTGAATTTAAATTTAATGAAATATTTTCAAGATCCAGTGGAAGTTTTATATGAAAAGTATAAGAAGAGTACATTGGTAGTGGTATTTTGACTTACTAAATTGGAAAATTATTAAAGTAAAGGCATTTAATGATGAAAAGATTGCCAACTCCAGGCCCAGGACAAGGTGCCCAGAGTCCAAGTGAGGGGTTTAAGTAAAGATTTAATGGGAATGGCAAATTTAAAAAGAACAAATAAGCCTGTGTGAAAAACAATTGCTGAACTGCAAGGTGTATGAGTTTGCTAGGGCTTTTGTAACAAAGTACAGTTGACTAAGTAGCTTAAACAACAGAAATTTATTGTGCCATGGTTCTGGGGACTAGAAATCTAAAATCTAGGTGTTGACAGAGTTGGTTTCTTCTCAGGGCTCTGAGGAAAGGTTCTGTTCAGGACCTCTCTCCTTGGTTGTATATGATCATCTTTTCCTTACATCTCTTCATGTCATCTTCTCTCTACCTATATTTCCGTGTCCAAATTTCTCCTTTTTTATGGGGACACCAGTCTTATTGGGTTAGGGCTCATCTGAATGACCTCATTTTTAACTTGATTACCTTTATAATGACTCAGTCTTCAAATAGGGTGACATTCTGAGTACTGGAGATTGGAAGTTCAATATATAAAATTTTGGAGGACACAATTCAACCATAACATAATATCAGTGACACCCTTGAATAAGAAAGCACAAATTGACAGATCAATTTATTTAACACTTATTTATTGAATTCCAATTATATACCAGACATCGAATTAAGTACAGATATATCTTTAAGGGTCTTATAGTCTCTTGGGTGAGATGAATAAATAACTAATTATAACACAATGTGTTCAGAGTTATAATTGTAATTATAATTTACAAAGTATTAGGTAAGATGAAAAGGGAGAGGGAGGTAAAATGAATGAGGAAAGGTATCTAAGATTACTTTTAGTCTTTGATAATGTGCAACAGCTTGAAAGATAAAATTGGAAATCAAATTCTAGCAGAGGGAACAATATGAGTTATTTTGAGTACTGTCAAGTTGTTTAGTATGAAGTGCATGTTTGAAGTAAAAAATGAAAATCTTGAAAGCTAAGAAGGGAGCCAACCAGAAAGTCTGCAAGCAAGAATCATCAAATCATTTTTAAGTAGAGAAATGACATATAAGGATTTCCATGAGAACTGTTTTAAGGGTAGTTTGGAAAAGAATAAAGAGAAGCCAAGGAGATCTAAGTATAAAAAAAAAAAAAATACATTGTACTAGTCAGATGAGAGACCAGGAAGGCCTTAATGAAAACTGTAGCAGATGGAGAATAAGGTACGGAAAAGAGAGAAGTTAATAGGTGGAGCTGATAAGATTTAGTGAGCAAAGTGTGGAATTACATAGTTATATAAAATGACTCCTAGATTTTTTAATTGATTGACAGGGTGAATATGTTGGTATTAAAAAATAGGGCATACAAGAATCAAGATTTGAAAGATAATTAATGCAGTCCTTAACATGTTGAGTTGAGATGTAACTACTTTTTTGTTTTAGATGCTGCTCAGTTATCTTCTTTTCTCTTTATGTTCTCTCTGTCTCTCCATCTCTCTCTCTCTCTCTCATTCTCTTTCTCTCTTTCAAAATTTATGGATACTTATCTTCCTCATGGTTCAAAATAGCTGTTTTAACCCTTGAGTCCACCTGACCTTCCAGCTTCATAGCTCAGCACCAACTTGCATTTTCTTCCATATCTATTATTTTTAGTTTTCTAAGATAAATCTGATTGGCTTCACTGTATGTTTTCTGTGTAAGGTCTTTCATACCAAGTCGTGATATGGAATTCTAGTGGTATTAATGCTGTGTTACCTTAGAATTAATTATTGGCCCCTCCTAGCCATCTATAGGGTGGAGAGGTGGAAACATAGTGTCCATAGTTCACTCAGTGAAATCTGTGAGCAACAGAAGATTTTTCCAGGGAGTATAACTAGACTGGGTATTACAAAGCACCATTTTTTTAAAGCAGAAGTTTAATTTCTGCTTCAATTTATCCATTTTACTCTATGAACAATGTTATTTTTATTTAAGAAATTTTACTAATACTCATATTAACAAACTCTGAATTTGATATTGCATTTTTAGGCTTGGTGTTTTTGGTGTATAAATTCTAATACATATCAATTTTATATGCTGAGCACATTGATTTAAAATGATCACATTTATAAAATCTCTGTGTAATACATAAATGTGTAAGATTTTGTTACTGCAAAATAGTAATGTAATGTTGTGGACAGTAACATAGCAATTCAAACAGCCTAGGATGTATTTATAGTTGGCATCAAATATTGGATCTCTTTCTGCCTGACTTAACTCTGGGATTAACATTTAAACCTGATCTCCTTGTCCTTGAGTTTATCTACCGCTTTTCAAGAAAACAAATAATTTCTGTCTAAAGTTTATAATTTACATGCAGTAAATTTACTAAATTGCTTCCAGATCTGCCTTCTTTTTTTTTATAAAAGAAGCAGACTAGGATAAAATATTTGTTCTCTAAGAAGAATCTGTATTTGTCTAAGTGTACATTTTTTAAACTATATAGGTTCAATGCATGTTTATTACTATATTTTCTATACTCTAAAATAGTCTTCAACACATAGTAGATATTCAAAAAATATTTGTTGAATAAAGACCAAGTAAAAATTTTATAAATTACTTTTTTTTATATGTGACACAATCTGATATAATCTAGTGTGGTCTTTAATACAATTTAAAAAATGTATTTTTATGTAATTAAAAATGTAATACAATTTATTAACTTGATTATATGACCCATAAGTAATCATAACCCACTGTTTGAGAAACAATAATTTAAACAATAAGGATAGAAGTTCTGGATCCAGCATGGTTATATAAGCAGACTATAGCCCATATTTCCCAATAATTACAACTAAAATATCTGGGGGTGTTTGTGGGGGAACACTCCCTGAAGACTCTGAAAAATAAACAAAATAGGAGGAAGAAAATCAAAAGTAAGTTCACAGAATGTATTTTTCTTTATTTTTTATTTTATAGTTTGTCCCAAGAATGGGCCCTAGTCACAGAGCATCATATTCTTAGTGGATGCATGAGTGGCTAAAACTCATTAGAAAGCTTATTTACAATCAGAGAAACCAGCAAAGGGGCAACTGGGGTCTAGAGAGTAAGGAGAGATTCTCAGAGCAGAGAGAACCAGAAAAGAGGATCCCTTAATTCTGTGTATAAACCTACAGATACTTCTGGCTCATGTTTTATTGTGCACAGGCTCAAACAAGCAGAGAAAGTATTTTTAAAACTGAACCAAGGTTTGAACCACCACCTACAAAAGGCAAGACATAATTTGTGGTCTGGACCTAACCATGTTGATTGCCTGCTAAATAAAAATCAACATGCTCCAGAGGATTAATTCATGAGCTAAAGTCTAGACAACACTCACAATGTTTAATATATAATCCAAAATTATTCAACATGAAAACAAAAAAGTGGGCAATTATCCATGTGAAATAATCAACAGATGTTAATGTATTGGAATTATTAGAGAAAAATTTTAATACAGCTATTATAAATATGTTTAATGAAGAAAGAAAAACATACTTGAAATAAATCTAAATATAATATTTGGCAGCAGAAAAATAGAAATTATAAAAAACTAAATGAAAGGTTAGAACTTAAAAATATAGAATCTCTAAAATAAGAAACTTACTGGGTGGGCTCCATGACAGATTGTAAATGACTGAGGAACTTAACAATAGACAAATAAATATTATCTAATTTAAAGAACAGAAAGAAAAATAGTTAAAGAAAATCATGTGTGGCAATATCAAAGGGTTAAACATACATGCAATTGGAATTCCAGCAGGAGAGAAAAATGAGGATGAGGCAGTAAAAACTTTTAAAGACATAATGGCTGAAAATTTTCCAAATTTGGAAAAAGATAAATATGTAGATGTTTGATAAGCTCAGAAAATTCCTAAATAAGATAAAATCAAAGAAAGTCAAATTGAACAAATCATACTCAAACTCTATGAAATCAAAGATTTAAAAAAAAATCTCATATGTAGAAAGACAAAAATGACACATTTTATACAGGAAAAAAATGATTTGAGTTATGCCAAGTTTCAATTAAAATATGAGGTCAGAAGACAGTGAAATATCTTTAAAATGCTGAAAGAACTGTCATTCTAAACTTCTGTATCCAGGGACAATATTCTTCAAAACTACTGGTAAAACAGGAGACTTCTAGTTTCTGAACTGGCATGTAAGGGGCTTAGAATTGCCACTCAGCCTAACGACAAGTAAAAACTGAACAAATTTAAAAATCATAATTCCTAGATTCATCAGAGAAGTGAGGACACAGGGCAAATTGATGCCCCCATAAATTGTAAAGATAAACAGATAATCTCAATTTACTGAAGCATAAACCCATGAAGAGAAAACTCCTCAGGAGTCAGTTTCAGGATAGGAAAAAAACTGTAATTGATGACTTGCTACAGATTCAGTGTGAACAAATATGATAATTAAAAAGTCCATGAGAACCCAGTCATAAGATAGCCCCCATGCTTTTGCGAGTTTTATTTCAAGGAGCTCTGTCAGAGTAAGTACTGGAGAAAAATCTAGTACTTCCGTCAGTGGGAGAAGAAAGTAAACCATTCTGAAGTACATCAGAATTCTCCGTTCCTCTCAACAAAGCCTTTTCTCAAGGAAATTATTTTACTAGACCCCAACCTACATGGATTTTATCAGAATCTAACCTAGTTGGAGGAAGGGAGATACACAAGTCCAGTCAGCTCTAACCTTTTTATTTGAAAGAAGAAAAATACCCAATTTCAGCTTATTCTAGCCTTCAAAGTGAGGAAAAGGAAAATCCCAACTCCTGACCTAACTATCCTGTCTCATTTAAGGGCAGGGCATAGGAGTTGAGAAGCACTGGTGAAGTTCAGAGTCCAGGGGCAGAGACTCACCAAATGACTGAGACCTAATCATAGGACTATAGAATTCTTCCCCTTCTACTACACCTTACCATCATATTACAAAAGACCTATTTACTAGAATTGCTTTCATTCAGTCCATAACCCACATTTAACAACAAAAAAATTAAAGGCATTTTAAAGGGCAAAAACACAGTTGAATGGACTAAATAAGAGTTAGAACCAGAACCAGATATAGTAGAAATGCTGTAATTGTCAGACCAGGAATTTTTACTTTTTTAATTTTTATTTATTTATTTTTTTACCTTTAACAAAACTTTATATTTTGAGATACTTTTAGATGTACAGAAGAATTGCAAAAATAGTGCAGAGAGTTCTTATGTATCTGATACCCAGCTTCTTTATATATAAACATCTTATGTAATGGTAGAAGTATTTGTGAAATTAAAATATTAATCTCTTTTATTCTATAACTAAAGTCCACAGTTTATTCAGACCTCCTTAGTTTGTACCTAATGTCTTTTTATTTCTTTTTTTTTCCAGGAAAAGCATTTTCATTTTATTTAAAAATTATTTATAATTCCTTAAGCCTTCATAAATGCTTTATTTTAAAATAAAAAACTTTTTTTGAAATAACATTTTATTTTTTTATTTTTCCCTCTTCCCTCTCTCCCTTCCCATGCCATGAGTCTCTGTTTGTTTGTCCTGTTCATTTGTTGCTTTTAGGTTTATATTCCATGTATAAGTGGTATCATGTGATTTTCAACCTTTTCTGTCTGGCTTATTTCACTTAGTATGATTATTTTAAGGTCCATCCATGTTGTCACAAAAGACAGTATTTTATCTCTTATGACTGAGTAATATTCCATTGTATATATGTCCAATAGCTTCTTTAGCCAGTCATCTATCATAGGACACTTTGGTTGCTTCTATGTCCTGGCCACTAGACCAGAAGTTTTTAAGAGTATGATTAATATGTTAAAGGCTTTAATGGAAAAAGTAAATAATACAGAAGAACAGATGGAAAATGTAAAATAGAATGTCTAAGAAAAATTATGCTTGAGATGAAGAGCACTGAAAAATGCCTTTGATGGCTTCATTAGTACACTGGACACAGCTGAGGAAAAAATGCATGAGCTTCAGAATATGATGTTAAAAACTTCCAAAACTGAAAGACAAAGACAAAAAAGACTGAAGAAAATAGAACAGGATATCTGAGAACTGTAGACAACCATAAAAAATATATATAGCATGTATAATGGGAATACCAGGGGAACAAGAAAACAACAGAAGCAATATTGAAGCAATAACAACTGAGAGTTTCCCTCAAATTAATGCAAAAATCCAAACCACACATCCAAGAACTCAAAGAGCATCAAGTAGGGTAAGTGCTGAAACAAACAAGCAACCCAATACATAAGTATATTGTATTCCAATTCTAGAAAATCAAAGATGAAGAAAAAAATCCTGACACTATTCAGAGGTGTAAAAATACCTTATCTATACAGGAATGAAAGTAAGACTAACATCTAACATTCAAGTTTTCCTCAAAAGTCATACAAGCAAGAGGAGAATGGAGAGAAATATTTGAAGTATTAAGGGAAAAACCTGCCAACCTAGAATTTTGTATCCTGAAAGACTATCTTTCAAAAGTAAAGAAGAAAAACTTTCTCAGACAAACAAAAATTGAGGAAATTTGTTACAGACAGACTTGTCTTGCAAGAAATGTTAAAAGAAATTTTTTAGAGAGAAGGAAAATAATATAGATCAGAAACTCAGTTTTCCATAAAGAAAAGAAGAACATCAAAGAAGCAATAAGTAAAGATAAAATATAAATTTTTATTTTTATTATTCTGAATTGGTCTAATAGATAATATGTTCAAAACAATAATAGCAGTAAATAATGTTTTCTTATATGTGTACTATGTATTATGTGTATGTATGTATGCATGTGTGTGTATATATATATACACATATATATATGTATATATACATATATATGTGTATATATATATACACACACATACAAATAAAATGAATGGCAGCAATGATATAAGGGACAAGAGGAGGGATTAGGATTATTTTGTTTTTGTAAGGTATGTGTACTACCTTTGAAATGGTATATAGTATTATTTGGAAGCAGACTTGGATTAGTTATAAATGTATATTGAAAACTCTAGGGTAATCACTAAAGAAAGTTAAAAAAATGAATAATTGATATGCTAAGAAAGGAGAAAAATGGAATCATATAGAATGCTTAATTAAAACAAAAATAAGGCAGAAAAAGTGTGAATGACAAAAATAGGAACAAAGCAAAAGAGCAACAAATAAAAAAGAGTAACAAATGTGTTAAGTATTAATCCAACTATATCGTAATCACTTTAAACATCAATTGTCTGAAGACACCAATTAAAACACAGATATAGTCAGAATGGATAAAAGAAAACACAAACCAGCTATATGTTGTCTCTAAAAAAACATCTTTTTAAATATAAAGATACATATAGATTAAAGTAAAGGTTGGAAGAGATTTACTGTGCCAACATTAACTATAGGAAAGCAGGTGTAGCTATGTTAATTTCCGAGAGATTAGATATCAAAACAAGGAAAGTTATCAGGGATAAAAAAGGGATTGGCATAGTGATTAAGGGGTCAATTCTCCAAGAAGGCGTAACAGTCCTTAATGTGTATGTACCTAACAACAGAGCATCAAAATATGCGAGGCATAAGCTGATAGAGCTGCAAGGAGAAATAGATGAATCCATTGTTATTAGTGGAGACTTTAACACCTCTTTATCAAAAATGGACAGATCCAGCAGGCAGAAAGTCAGTAAGGATGTGATTGAACTCTACACCACCAACGATCACATCAATTACTGATTGTTATTGGCATCTGAAGACTACCTCATCTAACGATGGCAGAATATATATCCTTCTCAAGCTCACATGGAACATTTGTCAAGACAGATCACATTCTGGGTCATAAAACACACCTCAACAAATTTAAAAGAATAGAAATCATGCAATGTTTGCTCTCAGACCTCAATAAAGTTAACATAGGAAGTCACTAACAGAAAGTTAGCAGAAAACCCCCAAAATACTTGGAAATTAAATAACATATTTTTAAAAAACACATGGGTCAAAAAAGAACTCTCAAGGGAAACTAAAAAATATTTTGAACTAAATGAAAGTGAAAACAACCAATCAAAATTAATGAGATGTAGTGGTTAGAAGGAAACATATAGAATGGAATGCAGATATTAGAAAAGGAAGAAAGATCTAAAATCAGTAATCTAAATTACCACCTTAGGAAACTAGAAAAAGAAGACTAAATTAAATCCAAAGCATGTAGAAGAGAAAAAATAAGAATTTGGGTAAAAATCAATGAAATTAAAAACAAAATCAATAGAGAAAATCAATAAAACCAAAAGCTGATTCTTTAAAAAGATGAATAAAATTTATAAGCCTCTTGCCAGGCTTTACATGTTGTACAATTCCAACTATATGACACTTTAGAAAATGAAAAGCTATGGAGACATTTTGAAAAAGGCAAAATTATGAAAACTATAATAAGAGCCTAATGGAAGATGAAAAGATTCTCAAAGTAACTAGTAACAAGGGAAATACAAATTAATCCACAATGTGATACCATAACCCACATGTTTGAACATCTAAGATGCTAAAAAACTGTTCTTAGTAAGTACTGGTGAGATGCGGCTCAGCTGAAATCTCACATACTGCTGCAGGGAACCTAAATGCTAAAGCCAGTTTGGCACTTTTCTTAAATTAACATACCCATATGATATGAATTGATCTTTTGTTTCCTAAGAATATGCTCACTAAAAAAGTATGTATGCATATAAAGACTTTTGCATAACTATTCATAGCAGGTTTATTTGCAAAAGCCCTAAACTCGAAACAACCCAAACACTCATCAAAAAGAATAAATAATCAACAAATTGTTGGATAGTCAGACAATGGATACTACTCAGCAATTAAAAGGAACTGTTATTTATACACACATTGGTGAATCACAGAATCATGCTGAGTGAAAAAAGCTGGAAAAAACGGAGTATATACTCTAAAATTTCACATATATAAAATCCTAGAAAATGCAAACTACTCTGTAGGGACAAAGAGATCAGTGATTGCCTGAGGACAGGGAGAAGGGAGGAATAGATTACAAAGATTACAAAGGGGCACATGGAAACTTTTGGAAGTGATAGGAATGTTTTTCTTGATTGTTTTTAAGGGTTTCAAAGGTGTATACATATATCAAAACTGATCACATTGTAAACTTTTAATATGTGAAGTGTATATACCTCACTTATACCTTATAGTTATCAAATAAAACAATATGGATAGACATTCCCTGTAGTTCTACACTAAACAAAAGCAAACCTGTTTTCTCCCTTAGAAAATTTTAATTCGACTTTCCTTCCCTAAAAATATATCTGTACACATATATGTATTAATACATATGTATATATATTTTTCACTACATATATATATATATATATATATATATATATATATTTAGTGTTTACTTTGCATATTAAATTGTAAGCCTCCTGGGAGGTAAGAACTATAACATTTGTATCTCTATCTTCCACTGGCCTTGTGCAATGATAGTAATAGGCTCTTAAAGCCTTTTTATGAAAATATCTTTCATTAGACTTTTAAAAAGTTGGGGCAGATTCTGCCACTTTTTAAATTTAAGCTCTGCTGAAAATTGTTTAAAAGAATGAAAATGCATAAAACATATTAAAATGAAGAAAGAATGAGGAATTACTCAGAAGCGTATCAATAGAACAAAATATATCTCTGCTAAGATAACCAACAGTATACTCAGGACTTGAACTTATAAAAGCCTTTCAACTGAAACACACACACACACACACACACACACACACACACACACACACACACACACACACACCTTTTATCTTTGCAATAAACGAAAAAGAGAATCATAAATTGGAGACCCCTTACACTGTATTTAAAAGCAACCTACAATTAACTTTAGAACAAGTTACTTTATCCAGACTAACTGAAGGGTAAAAGCTTTGAAAAAAACCCAGCTGTTCCAGTCAGTACTTCCATGTATTTAAGTAATGGGACATGCTTAGAGATGCTCTATTTTCTGCCCTACACCAAGAAAACCTGTGTCACGCTGCTATGTGAAACCCTACCCCTGGCACATTTGCCAAGTTTCAATCTCAGCTGGGTTTCTCCTAGTCACTTTGTCTCCTAAATTTTTGTTATTCTTTGCCTGATGGTCCCCAAATTCAAACTCCTGAAGAAACACTAGAACAGAACGATTTCCTCCTGATATTGACTCTGGAGAAAATTTCCCTGTTGTTTTAATTCCTCTGGGTGGCAGTGGAGAGGCTGAAGCTACTGGATTCGCCTCAAAACAGGATATTTGCATACAGTATAATGGTACACAGCACATCAGACACTTCAGATTCCAAAGTGTTGTTATAATTTTTGTATAATACATCACTAAATTTAGTCTTAGTGTAGAACATTCCAGTCCTCCACAAACATTTATAAGCACCATTTATTTCTGCTTATTAACAGCGATCTTCCTGGCACATACATAATACTATGTATCCTAGCCAAATAAAACACTGTCAGATGAAATTAGTTAAATTTAATGCATATTTCATGCAAGGTTGCAAACGAATTAAATATGCACCTTCTATAAATAAGATCATTTGATGTTAGCATGTGAGACTTCAGGCATTTTGACTTTTTGTCTCAATAATTCAATTAAATGTAGATGTGTTAATGTATTGCACATTTTGATTTCCATTAGATCTAGTGATATGATACACAGAGGCTATTCTGCAGCTGTGGAAAGGATTAGCAATAGTGTTGCCCTGCCAACAGTTACCACTAATGAAAGGGCATGAAATACTGCAGTTCATTGCTCTGTGTGAACGCAACCATGTTATACTGAGCTGCCTTGTAAAGAACTGTGATCTTTGAACTTTAGGAGCTGTTCAGGCTCTGCAAAAATGAAAGAGCAGTTAAGTAGAAAAGTTTTAAAATCAGTATTGCAAAATGATTTTTTAAAAATAATCAAACTGAAAGAAAAAAAAAAAAGGGAGGGAGACTGACACTCTTCCCGTTCAATTCTCATTCTCCTGACTCTAAGAATAAGATTACAAAATTAAAAACTTAATTTTTCTATCAAACGGTAAGCATCTCATTTGGAGTTATTAACAGAGCTCTTACTGATACTGTCTATTTTCTCAGCTCCCCTCATTCACTCAGAAATATGAGAAAAGGCAAGTGATATGCTCAGCACTTGTGGATTTGCTGCCAAGCAGCTTCTGTGAAAATAGAACAGAGAGCTCTTCGCTCTCTAGTGAGGGCTCTTAGAAGTCCACATCATCTTCCAAATTATATCCTTTATATTCTATGGGGTCTCAAGCTCAGTACTGAAATTCAGCCTTGTTATTAGTGGAGACTCCAATCTGCCAGTGGGAAAATACTGCCTCACTTAGAACATTCTTAGGTGTTAGCTGGAGAATTACTGTTTAAAAATTAATTACTTGCTAGAAATTACTGTTTCGCTATTGTCATAGGAACATAGGCTACTAACTATGGAAACATAATATTCTAACAAGCTTTCTGCTTCTGTACCCCGGCTTGTACACATGACCAGTGGGTTGACAGGTAATGAATAGAAGAAGAATAGACCTTTGTGTTCAGACAGAATGAAGAATGGGATTTTGGGCTTAAAAACCCTTGTACCTCTGCATTACGGGGCTGCTTAATTTGGGGTCTGCGTCCCCCTGGCAGACCCAGCTGGCTGAATAAAGAGTGTGGTTCCTATAACTCATTGAGAGTTCTGGTGGTCCGTGTGTCTTTCGGGGGCTGGCGGCCACAACACTTAGACCACACCCATGGCAGGAATTTGTCAGTTAAATTGATCTCATTTGTTCATAAAGAAATAGCTGTGTTTATTCAATCAAGCAGTTTGAAATTATTTCATTTCACCCTTCACCCCACCCTCCTTCATATTCCTCTTTTTCCTATTTATTTATTTCATTTAACCCCACTGTTATTTTTCTCTCTAGAATCATTTTCATGATGAACCATAAAAACATAGGATGTTAGAGTTGGAGTTTTACAGATAATCTAATCCACCATTCTCACTCAGTTGCAGAAATGAGTATCCGAGACATGAAGTTACTCACTTGTTATTGTATGCGATATAGTGGCAGAGCCCAGGACTACCTCTTCGGTCCCCAATTTTTAGTTTCATGCTTTTTCTGTCACACCCTATTTGCTCTCAAGACATGTAACTTCTTTTTTTGTTATTTGAGCTAGTTCTTTACAACAAGCAACCTTATGTGGTATGATTGAAGGGCATTAGTAATGCTACTGGAAGTAACATTTCTTCATTGCTGGCCAGTATGCAGGGA
The DNA here is from genome assembly GCA_030015415.1 of Cynopterus sphinx. Taxonomy (NCBI): domain Eukaryota; kingdom Metazoa; phylum Chordata; class Mammalia; order Chiroptera; family Pteropodidae; genus Cynopterus; species Cynopterus sphinx. The sequence continues at coordinate 133,720,923 of CM057380.1, forward strand.
ATTTCCACCACTGGACCATCAAAAGAGATCTACTGTTACTTATGAATGGACACTGGGTCCAACACAAAGATTTGCCCTATTAAAACTCCTACAATGATTTTGGCAAACGGATATTCTATCCCTTTATCCCAACTCTTTGACATTCCTCAATCCTGACTCATCTCAGAGGATACAAGGAAATTTGTATTCACATTTTTTAGGATACTGGTTGCCAATCCTGAAGAATACACAAGGGAATCTCTTTTACATCCTAAGTATGTAGGTGGCACAATGGTTCCAACAAAGAGATATTTATGGGATACTGTATGAATGGTTTGCAAGTAAGGAAAGGAAAGGAAAGGAAAGAAGGAAGGAAGGAAGGAAGGAAGGAAGGAAGGAAGGAAGGAAGGAAGGAAGGAAGGAAGGAAGGGGGAGGGAGGAAAAAGGGAGAAAAGAAATAGAGAAAAGAAGGATGGAAAAAGTCATAGGAAAGGATAACTATATAAGGAGGAGAAAAGAATGAGAAACCAAGTCACTGAAAGTATAAATATCATAAATTGTTATAGACTTGAATTTGTCTTATCTATATATAGCCAAGATGACAAATTCTATGGGCAGATAGAGTCATATAGAATTTGTATAGACTAATAAAGGAACTCAGGACTGAAACAAAATTTCATTAGACTATTAAATGAAACTCTCCTGAGTTCATAATGGTGAAGGGACTGGAATAAGGGTTTTTCTAAAATAAGAATAACCATATAGTGTGAACAGAGAACTCATGTGCTTTAACCATTGCTAGAAGATGCCCTTATTGGTACATAAGTGTCTTTTATCATAAATAGGTTTATGATTTTTCACTGTTCCAACTCCTGAGGACAGTTTGAGTGGCATGGATAGATTTTTTTAGAGAAATGTTTATGTAGGATGAGCTCCATTTGGCATGGCTTTGTCAATGCAAATATTTGTTTTACTTTTTCCCTCCTAACCTATATTGGGATAGTCTGCTCATTTTCTTCTGAGACTATCATTTTGCAAATACTTTATGATTGATCAATCTACCTTCAGTTTGATTATTTCTTGCTTCCTGTAATTTAGCATTGTGCTTCTTAAACTTGAAAATGTGGTAGAATCATCTCAGGTATTGTTAAATACAGACTAGTGCAGTATGTCTGAAATAGAGGCCTTGATTCTGGATTCCTAAAAAGCTCCCAGTTATGTCAGTACAGCTGGTTCACATATATTGTCCTTATTCATTTTTAAATATTAATTTGCATGTTTTATAGGAATGGATCCCTAAAAACATTATCACTTAATTTCCATATTGTGGAAGAGAAATTTTAGATCTAAGTAAGTAGTGATAGTATCTTTAACCCTGACTTTGAGGTCTTTTCTGAGGACCTTGTTACTGTTGAAAATGGTGGAATTTTTCCACAGTTACATTGTAACAGGCTCTTTGGCTGAGGTCAATTTATTCCTCCTGATTTATTGCACTGCCCAGAGCTCCTGGATGAGGCAGCAAGCAGCTTTTCTGCTATAAACTGATGTGATTAGCATTCTGGGGACCAAGACATCCATGTTTTAGGGAAGGTATAATTTGGCCTATTAATAAAAGTTTTTTATACTTAATATGAAAGCTATATAAAGGGAAGATCTTCATTCACTGCTACCTAGAATTCTAGGAAAACGGGTAGATTTAACATTATTTTCCAAATCTCCTATGAGAATAAATATGTCAATGAAGTAGACATCCTCCATCATGCAGTTTTTCATTATTTTACAATTCTGCCCAATTTTGCATAGTACTATTTGAGGCACCTTACAGACAAGATATTTGGAAGATGTAGAACTTGCTCACCAAATCAACGAGGAGAAAAACGACTTCAGGGATTTCTTGACTTTATGATCTAAAACATAGAACTGATTTTTATTAAAAAAATAAAAATTACTCTATACTGACATTATGCATGCTTTCATCCTAACAAAGCAGTACTTGACTGTTAATGCATATTCTTATGGTTTCAGTGGTGAATATTCCTTCTGGCAGCAAATAACATCTCAAATTTAGGGAAATTATTAATTTGTCTTTATATCATCTATATAAAATAAAAAGTTACCAATAGTTTTATCATTTAATGAAAGAAAAAAATCGAAGCATAGATGTTCATAATCTAGGGGAAACTAAATAAAGAAACCCGGGATTCAAAGTCTTCTTGTTTGTAACTTTGACTTATCCTTCTGGACACAGTAAATGTTACCCACTTTCTGATCTATCATGGTGTCCCAAGAAGGAATAATTGAATGATCCTCTCTTCATTTCTTTTTCACTTAAATTTCTTTTAATTTTTATTATTAATATTTTATTATTAATATTCTCCCTTACCCAGATTAAAATTATATTTTAAGAGGGATTTCGCCTAAATTGGGCAACTAATTTATAAAGAACAATATGTGAAGTATATTTAATATGTTTCATATAAGCATATTATATTTAACATAAGCTTATATTATATAAACATAGTTATATAAGCCTACATATAAGCATCTTTTTATTTTTGCTATTTGTACCAGAGAGTAATTTAATTGCAAGAAACATTACTCAAATATGAAGCATTAGAGGGCAAAGTGCATTCTGCATTGTACATTAATTCGTACATCTGTACCAAAACCAAAGTCTGGTTCCTCACAGATATTCTTAATAGTATCGCCAGCGTTTGTAATTATCTGAAATTATGTGCTCTGCTTGTTGGTTAATATTTGTTTCCTATCATGAATATGAATATTCCTGAAAGTAGGGACTTCTGATGGTCTTGTCCCCAGCTATATCCCCAGGGTCTATATTTCTAGCACCTGACACAGACAAGCTACTTAGTAAATACCAATGGAATAGATAAATAAATAAATGAATAAATGCAATGAATGGATAAAAGAATGAGTGCTATGTCTCAGGATTTCAGCATCTGGAACCTGGAAGATACCTAGATCTTCTTTCTAACCATTTCATTTTACAATTGAAAAAATGGAGTCTGAAGGAGGTATAGGTCCCTGTTATCCAAAAGCAGAGCGTTTGTGTAACCTTGTGTAAGCCTAAATGGGGTTAAAGTGAAGAAGCAGTTAGCAAAATAATCCCCACCCCCAGAAAAAAAATAACCTACCAAATCACATCATTAACGTATACAGTAAAAGCAGGAGTTATATAATAAATACATCCTATGCTTTGTACACCCACCAATCCACTCAAGTAATAGACTGTCCCTTTTATCCAGTACTGGATGCCATCTAAGAGAACATTTTGCTATCAGAAGAATCAGTAGTAACTTTGGCAGCTTTCAAGATTCTTTCTCTTTGTGTGTAAATAGCGTGAATGGTGAATGCAGGCAAGTTCAACTCACGCACAATGTCTTTATTTTGTTATCTGCAATTGAAATTCTCAATTACATCCAGTTTTATGCTAAGGATAACACCCTTAGGCTTTTGTGATACCGTAGGACATATCTTGCTAATGGATGCACAAAATAAATTGAGATAAAGCACAAATACTCATCAAGTCCAAAGCTATGGTGGCTTGATGTTGAGATGCTTAATGTGTAGTTCCAGAAGAAGCTTGGCGGTGTCACTGTCACTGCTGGGGGTGGGCTATCTCTGTCATGGTTCACTGCAAAACAAATGCTGAAAGCTATTTTTGCTTTTTATCTTTCATCAAAATGAAAGTCTTCTTCAGATTTTTTTTGGTTAGCAAGAACAGGTACATACGTAGGTCTTTTGCAAAAATGAAAGGGCAAAAAAAGTACTTTTGAAAAGCGGGAGATACCTGTGATATAGTTTTGCAGCAAGCCTACTTGGGATAGTAAAGGTTCAGTGGGGACTAAGATACTGTCCTTTACTTTTTGATCCAGTGCGTTTTCAGATAGAATTCAACTAGATTATGAACAGTAGTGATTTTTGATTTACAGATGGTAGAAATTCCTTCTCACATACTTCATTGGTGTAACTAGACAACCTAATTAGAGTACATTGTGGAATTAGAAAGGACTGTGCAGCAATATAAGTATATAAAGAAATAATGAATAAAAATACAAATTTGACTGTACAGCCTAATAACTATGCAAAGCATATCTCTGTCAATTAATAGGAGCCAGTGGACATAAATGGTTGTAAGTTGAAGTATATTTGATTTTTTTCTATAAAATTAAAATTAATAAAAAATCATTCTTATTTTAATTCTTAGAAGTTCTGATATTGAAATTTCAAAAATTTATGATCTTTTCTACCTTCTCTTCCTCCTTAATTTGGTGACATTTTGAAAATCAATCTACTTCAGGTTTATATTTCTTCTATGAACATTCTTCTTTTTAGAGAATGCTAGCTTCTAGAGTTGTTTTAAATATTGCTTGGAATGATTTGTTATTTATTCAAAGCCTTTGCACCACAAATAAACCTCCACATACATGTCTGCTCCTACTGTCTTCTAAAAAGTCAGTCCTCAGCCTCTTTGATATTCTGAGCCTGTTATTTTCATACTTTCTATGCAGATGTCACTCCTCCCCACGCCAACCAACAAATACATTGTTCTCATATATTTTTAAATATTTATTTACATATTTTATAGGAATGCATCATTAAAAACATTATTTTTACAGAAAATTTATAGACATTAATGATGGATAAGATGGAAGCAAAAACTTCTGAATCTTTCAGGTTTAAATCTTTCCACAGAGGAATGACAGAGAGAGAATCTTAAATTGGAAGCAAGATTTGATTCTGAGCTTACTTCTAGACTTACATTTGTTAAATTTCTTTACTTTGAAATTTTGTACAGTTTATTAGCAGGCCTTTTAAATATATTCCAAATTGATTGAAAACCTAGTGTAATATTGTGGCACCCAGGTTCAAGAAGAATACATAGGAAAATATAAATTCTATACCATTTTATTTGATTTTTACTTTTTGCTAAATCAATATTTTGAAAATAAATCCCTAAAGGGTCCTATGCTGACAGGACAAAGTCCAAATTCTTCCAAATGTTTTCCTAAATTTACCTGTTGTGTTTCTTTCCTCTGCTCTTATGCTCCCCCCTAGAGGTATCATTCGCCTTAATCCAGTATGTCTCATGGTCTTTGCACTCTCTGTCACTGTTCATGAGATTTTCTCTGCTTAAAATCTTCTTCTACTATTTCTGCCTGAATTACTCCTATTTATCTTTTAAAGCCCAATTGAAATATCACCTCCATGATACTACTATTTTCTAATTTCTCTCTGTTCCCAAAAAAATATTTATTACTTCCTTTCTTGCCACATAATACTTTGCATTTATCTCTGATCACATTATGTAGAGATTGAAAAAAAAATGTATGTCTACCCTGGTATTAGATTTAATAAATCTATTAGTATTATAAACTGAGACTTGTATCTGTTTCTGTAGGGTCTAGACTAATATCTGACACACAGTAGGATCTCAATAGTTATTCAGTGAGTATGAGCACAAGAGGGAGTTCATTAACTACATGAGTCAAATGATTTATTATTTATATTAATTTTCTAAATGAGAAAAGCATGGGTCTGAGATTCTCCATATGATTTAAATAACTATTTAGAAAAACAATAAAAACCTTTGAGAAATATAAAATGACAAGAAAAAATTAAAATTGTTCCAACTTTGCACATTTAAGCATAATAAACACATGTTATGATTTAGTAGCTTAAAATAGGTGAAAATTAGACAGTATACAAGCATCTGTTTTTATGAAACCTTTGAAAATTGTTAGAACTCATTGTCCTCAAAAGTTTTCTTATTGTCTTATAGTAAGAATAAAGGTCAAGATAGTTAATTTCAATTTACTTGACATCATATGGATGATTCAAGCATATCTGTTGGTAGATCCAAAATTGGAATGTGAATGAGATTTTGCCACAGTTAATTTATAGAGAATGCCTGTTTCATTTCACTGAACCTTCCCTCACTCAATACCTCTTCATCTTTCACTCCACTTCCCACTCCCTATTATACAGATAAATTTCTTTCTCTTTCACATATGTGCTCAATATGGAATCAGTAATTATTTTTCTCTGGTATATGTAACAGATGATGTATAAGAATGTGTATTCATATACACATGCTTGTATACATACATGTCTATAAATTAAATCTTATGAGTAACATGTAAAAACAACAGGTTTTATTTTTTGAGTAATATATGCTAAAGATTGTGTCAAGAGAATATTATATTAAATTTAATTTATTTCTTATAATACCCCTTCAAAAATGGTATTATCCCCATTTCATAAACTGAGGCTCAGAGAAGGTACATAACCTCCATAGGGAGGCACATTGTATAGGCAATAGCATATCTGGTTGAACTTTTGCATTTTTTAACTATCTGGATGCATAGCTGTTAGTTCGCTAGAGGAAGAGACTCTGATTAGGTGGTGGAGGCTGTAGGAATCACATGAGATGTTAGAGTTTCCATTTAGTTATAAATATCTGGTAATTTTTAGTAGCGCCATTCTACACGGAAGACAGAGAATATATCCTCCTTTCCACCAAGTCTGATTTTAAGCTGCTGAATGTCTAAAAACATCAATTTGGGGGGAGGTGTGTGTGTGTGTGTGTGTGTGTGTGTGTGTGAGAGAGAGAGAGAGAGAGAGAGAGAGAGAGAGAGAAGGAGGAGGAGGAGTAGGAGGAGGAGGAGGAGGAGGAGGAGGAAGAGGGGGCAGCAGAAATGAAGAGGAAGAATTATTTTCTTTTTGCCTAAAACATTATTGTTAGGTTGTCATGAGACTAGACTGCAGCAAACAAACACAGATTCGATTTCTTCATCTTACTATAGAAAGATCTAGCAAAGTAACAAGGCTACATATCGCACATCCCTACTTTGACTTCACTTTGGCATCCCACAAAGGGTATTTAAGACTAATTTCGCTGGCTTTAAGAAATGTACTGGATTGAGCACTGTTATTTCCTTGTCTGTGCCGTGGGGACCAAAGCACATTTGTCAGGTGCAGGAGGTGTTTTTCTCCCTGAAAGAATGCATGTTTCCATTATCACATTCCCATGAGGATCTGAGGAAGGGGAAAGCAGAGGAGATATGGAAGCTAAATATGGAGCTATGAGGAGCTAGGAATTTGAAATAATTCTCCTTTCTCTAGTGCTATGTGGGTTTGACCTAGGAACTGAAGAGGTGACATTGGCCTCTAGGGTTTCCTGTTAGTGGGTAGGAGTAAAAGGAGGCCTATTTGCCTCAGCAATTTCCAGTGCTATTTCATATTTCCACTACTCAAAGATATTAAATATTTTAGTGGAGACAGGTGCTTCTACCCTTGAGTGGGAAGAAATATGATATGAGCAGAGGAGGTCCTGAGTGAGGGGCAAACACAAATTTATAAAGCATGTAAGCATTACTTAGTATAATGGTTTTATACTGTCGACTCAGCCAATCCAAAACAATATTTCTAATAATTCCCCTTTCTGTATTATTTCAGGTTAGGATGGCTCAAGGAGAAATTTGTGCGTGTTTTGGAAGGCATAAGTGGAGCAGCAGCAACTGTGCTCTGAAGGCCATTGAAAGATGCCAGGAACTGGGAAAGCTTGTGTGCATTGTTGCTGATCTGTTCACCCAGTTTGTTAGTATGGGGTCAGTGGGCCTGTGGCTCCTCCAGCTCTCCCCGTGTCTTCCTTCAGTTTCTAAGAGTCCTGGGCCAGGTGGCCATGCAACTCCATGGAGGAAGGGACAAACCCCTCCTTCAGCCCACCATCTCAAGTCTGGAGATAGTGAAAGACAGATGTGGGGTCTCGTTTGTACTAGTGATTTTCAGTTTATCCTTTCAGGTACTAGTTTGTCCTCATACAGCTCCACTTCACATCTGGCCTGTCAGCACTGTTGGCCTACAAAGACTTCAGGCCTATCACCAGAGGCATAAAGAATGGCCTTCCAAAAATGTCTTCATCAGCACTCATAACTTTATAAGGCACAATCCCTATCAGTTATAGCATTTCTACTTCACTAGTCAAATCCTCACACTTTGGGAAACCTGAAGACTAGAGGGAGGCATCTGGGTGGCAAGTGTATTCAGGAAAAATGTTTGAGAATACTGTGACTGTCTGCAATTAGAAAGAATAATTAATAAAGTTAGGATCATAATTCTATTATTATTCCTTTTGAAGGGTAATCATTTATCATCTTAAATAGGACAATGAATGGTATGTGTCAATAATGTTCAATGATAAGCCAGGAACATGCTGTAAATTCAAGTGATATTACAGCATAATCATCAATTTCAAATCCAGATATGTAATTTAAATACTTACTAATCACTTTAGTTAAAAATTTTAGCTCCAACCTACAGATGATTAGTGTTTCATTCTACTTAATGTTTTAAACACATTTTTTCTGCGCCAAGAACTGTGTCAGATGCTAGAGACATAATTATAGGTAAAAAAGACATAGCTACTGACTCCATGATGTTCACGACCTGAATATTGACCCCTTAAAACCCTTTAAACTAGCCATTTTGGCCATTCATCACTGTGAGTGATAGCTAAAAGTGAGATGCAGAAAGTGCCATCTGTTGAGATCGTTTTTCCAGGCCTCTGCTCTGGCTCTTAACTCCCAGGATTTCAAATCCCTGGCTCCACACCCTTGGATTCCAAACCTGATCTGCTCCTCCCATCTGTTTGGGGACCTTTGATTCTCAGCTTATTGGATTTCAACGTTTTGTTGAGCCCTGCTTCTTCCTTGTCTCTGACATCTTCTGAAGCCTTTTTCAGTTCCGGCCTAAGGAATTTAAGGGCTAGGTCAGTCCCAGCCTCTCTCCTCACTGAAGAAGTGGAATTCAGATAAGTGAGGAGACAGAAATGAAATACAGAATTGTAATATAATGAAACAAGTGCTATACTGTTCATGTATGAAGTGCTACACATTCATAGATGGTGATGTAATCAGCTCCATAAAGTATGACCTCCATCAACTTCCTACCCTTATAGCTGTATATCTACATCTGCATGTTGTTATTCTTTCCTTCATCCTACAAATATTTATTATGAAACTACCATATGCCACCCACACTCATTGCTTATAGATATCTCTTCTGCTATTTTAGGCTACCACCCAGCTTTGGAGAAGAAATAAATAGCAGTGATTAAGCAACTAGAGTTAATCTGCCTAAGTTTAAATTTTGACTCACACTGCTATATGCTTTGTTTTCTTCATTCATAAAAGGAGGATAATCACAACACTTACTTTCTTAGTAGTGTTATGGCTAATGCCAAGAATGCATCGAAGCTTTACCCCAGTGCCTGGAATCACTAGGTAAATACTCAGTGTCAGTAACTATTATTCTCATTAACAATCCCATCTTTTCATCTCCTCTAAGAACAGTTTTTCATCTTACCATATTTTCAGTCTTTCTTTACTGGCTTCTTCCACCCCATATAGTACAAATATATAATCATGTCTCATATATTTATGAATGTCCTCAATTTTATATATTTCTCTAGCTTCTCCTTTCCTTTATTATCAGAATGCTCAGAAGTATTGACACTCACTATTTCCATTTTCCTTACATTCAATTCACTTTCTAGCCTTTTTATTATGCTGCTGCTTCTGACTAATAACCCTGTCAATTTCCAAGTTCAAAGATCATTTTGGTCTTTCTTTATTTGACTTACTAAAGCATTCTTGGAACTTTTTCTTTCTTCCTTTGGCTTTGGAACACTGCTCTTTCTGGTTCTTCTATCACATTTTCAACCATTTCTTCTCAGTTACTTTTGCAGATTCCTGCCACCTGTAAGTTCTTAACCTATCTTTTATCCTTTCCTTCCATTCTTTTCACATAGTTGTCTTAGCCCAGACCCTTATATCTTATCTGAATCATTGCAATAGTCTTCAAGTTGGCTATACTGCTTAGGTTTTGCCCCACTTCATATTTCCTCTATGGTAGTGATCTCTCCAAAGCATAAGTGTAATACATTGTGTATTTCCCAGGCCAAAGCAGAGTGGAGATAAAAATGAGCTCAATATCAATATCAAAATAGCATTTCTCTTCCATAAACTCATAACCTGGTCTAATAACAACAACAAAAAAAATCAGAAAAATTCCATTGAGGGGATTCCTACAATATACTCCTCAAAACTGTCAAAGGCATCAAAAATAAGAAAAAATTGGGGGAAATGTCATAGCTAAGAGGAGCCTAAGGAGACATGCCATTTAATTTCTGGATGAGATCCTAGAACAGAAAAAGGATATTAGGTAAATACTAAGGAAATCTGAATAAACTATGTACTTTAGTTAATATTAATTTCTCAAGTTTGTTTCATTAATTGTAACACATATACCATACTAATGCAAGATATTAAAAATAGGAGAAACTGCAGGTGGTGGGCATGTGGTCACTCTGTACTATGTGCTCAATTTTTCTGTAAACTTTAACTGTTCTAAAGAATAAAATTTACCAATAAAATGAGTATTCCTTTTTTTCTCTTTTACTGTTCTCCTTCCATTGAGAAACCTCTAGGCCCTTCAAATTCTTTTCCAAATATGAAAGCCTGGGGGGCTGGTGACATTTCACATGTGCTCTGAAGTAATCTTTTCCTCGTCTGCTCTTTTTCTTCTTTCTTGTGCTGGCTTCTAAAAAAAAAAGAGAGAGAGAATAATGCCTTCTGCTGAAAGACCTGGAGTCCTTGCCAGGGCAATAATGCCAATGCTGGTGTACAGTGTTTAAGGCGCCAATGTCCTTGCAAAGAAGCCAGTACCTTTCTTCCTGCCAAATCTACTGACTCTACTGCTGTTGGTTTGGTGATATTGTCTTGGGATCTGAGATTCTCGTGGGAATCTTGTGAAATAGTCCTTTTAGAGTCCTTGCTTATTACTGCAGTTCTTTCTTCTTGGGGCTCTTGGCATCAATCCATAGGGGATGAAGGGGCAGACACTGCATTGCTAAGCTTAAAACTGCTGCTCTTCTGTCACTGACTCCACTAGGCCTAGACCTCCTGCTTCTTATAGGCTGACTTATTTCGCACGATGTTTCTTGACTACTCATGCAAACAGAATCCTGAGGGCCTAGGCTACTAGCCCTCCAAACCTGTTTGACCATGTCTGAATCTGAAGGAGAAAAAAGCACAGGCTCCAGTTACATAAAGAAGATCATGCTGTTGTGTTGTTTAGAATTCTTGGGTGACTCTCTCTTTTCACTTACATGGCCTTACAAGGCACTCTTATGTTCTACTCTAGTACGACATTCCAGGCTCGGCCAGAGACAAACCCTCATTAATCTCTCTAGTATAGCCACATTAAATTATTTTAAGCACCTACATTTCATGAATTTTCCAGGCTTCTTACATCTCCATAGTTTACCCATAATGTCTAGGTTAGATTACCTACCCATTCCTGAGCACCACACCAAAAGATCATATCTTCACCACTGCAATACTTTATTATATTAATTATCTACTGATGTTTAACAAATTACCCCCAAGCCTATGGCTTAAAACAACAAACATTTATTTTATTACAGTGTCTGTGGGCCAGAAATCTGGGCATGGCTTATCTGGGTCCTCTGTCTCAGGGTCTCTTACAAGAATGTTGTACAAGGCTATAATCAAGGTATTGGTCAAGGCAGTGGTCTCATATGAAGATCCAACTGGGGGTAGGTCCACCTGAAAGTCACCAACATTGCTGTTGATGAGACTCTGTTCCATAGAGGCTAGACTGAGGGCCTCAGTGTCTTGATGGCTATCAACCACAGTCCTCCTTAAGTTCCTTGTTATGTGGACCTCATATGGTACCTCACAACATGGTAACTGGTAATATCAAAGCAAAGAAGAGAGAAATAGATATTGCATAAGAGGGAAATAGGAGGCATTGTGCACTCTAATCACAGAGAATTACTTTACTCGCATAACCTAAAAGAGATAAGATAGTCCACTTTTGCTGTATTCTTTTTGTTATAAGCAAGTAACTAGGCTCAGCCCACATTCAGATAGTGGGGATTACAGAAGGTCATGAACATCAGGAGGCTGGGATCACTGAGGTTTTCTGTGGTTGCTTGTGGAGGGCAAGAAAGCCCTGCCCATAATCAGTTCACTTGTCAAGAGTGATGATGTGACACATGCACCAACATGGTATGAAAATATTTATTGCATAATGAAACTTTCTAAATAAAGTAGGGCAAGCACAAAAAACATCTAATATGTCTTGACAAAAGAGAGAATCTTGTGGCCTTGGCTTTTATTGTGGTGAGGGATCTGGGCCTCAGTGAAGGTTCTCATGTAAATGGGGTTTGGATGGTTTGAACTTTCCCACCAGCACCAATGGATGGAGCCCCAAGTCTTTCTTATTCTCTTGCTCTTATTTGAGCAAAAAGGAAAGGGAAAGGTTAGGGCAAACAAAGCTTTCATAGGTCAAACATCAAAAAATGCAGCTGGAGTCAGAATCCTTATTGCAGGGGCTATTTTAGAGGCTGTCTACCATATCCACTGCAATTTAATTTCTTACTTATCTGTTTGTCTTTTACAAGCTAAAAAATATATTTTACTTATCTTTACATTCTCAGTACCTAGTGCAGTACCTGACACATTGTGGTGCTCAATAAATACTGGTTGAATGAATAACTGGAAAGGCTCTCCCTCTCTTCTTGCTATTATTTATTCCTTGTTGCCTCTCTATTGATTTTTCAAGATTCAGGTCAAGCATTATTTTTTCTCTGATGACTTTCATGATCTATTTCCTCTCCTCTCTGGTAGAACTGACCACACTCTTTCTTTGTGCTCAGCTGTACTGGGTACAGATTTTTGCCATAGAACTGACATAATTAAGTGGCACTTATTAGTTTACAAGATTGTATCCTTTAATAGTCTGAAAGCTCACCGAGGGTAAGAACTTGTCTTGTTATAAATATTTTACCCTTGTGTATTATATGATATACATAGATATTCAGTTAATACTGCACAAAGGAGTCAATCAATTCTACTATGGAGAAAAGAGTAAGAGAAAGCTAAGTATAAAAGGGGATATTTAATTTGGGTCTTGAAGAATAAGTAAAACTTGACAGGAAGAGGTACACAGATGAGGAAGCTTTAGAAGAGAATGTCCTAAACACAATAAGTAGCAGAAGCAAAGACAATGAGTTGCAAAAATATCATGGTGTATTCAAGCAAGACCTAGCTGTTTGGAGAAAAGCTGAAAAAAAAAAAGGCAGGTTCACATCTAGGTTGTGAAACTTTGTAGGCTATTGTAAGTAGGGTGGATCTTTGCTTTAAGATAACTGAAAGTAATTTAACATTAAAAAGAAAACTTGAGTGAGGTTGTTAATCTAAGTCTATTGTGGAAAAACAATCTGATGGCAGAGTAGGATGGATTTGAGTAGGGAGTGACCTGGAATCAACCAGGGATGGGAAATGAGTGGTTTCACTGGGACAACATGAATTCTATCTGGAAGGGATCAGAGTGTAGATAGAAGGTAAGTGCCAGCATTCTGAATGCTTTTGAGAGTAAACCAGAGCACTGAGATTTGGGAGGTGTGGGAAACATAAAATTCCAGTGAAAGGATTTGTGAGGATTTGAGGCAATGGAGATAAAGACAATGGAAGAATCAACCGGAGAAAGAAGATTAATTATATTGGTAATAATCAATTGGTATCCCTAATAAGGACTTTAGCCCACTATCAGTTTAGGACACATATTTTATTGTTAACACTAATGAAAGGAAAAAGCAAAACAAAACAAAACAAAAAACAAAACAAAACAAAACAAAACCTATAATGCCCAAAGCATTACAATGGATACAGAAGATAGTTTTTCCTCTCAGAGACTAGCTCCCTGAGATTATCTCCAAATACTACTTTTTTTATTCTAAAAGAAGTTATCACAAATTTCTTATAAGTTTCAAAACTATTTTCTAATATGGAATTTCAAAGCCTAAGCATTATGTTCACAGAAGAATGTGGCAGTTGTTACAGGCTAGACGATCCTCCTGCGTAATTCTGCAAAAGAGAAATAGACATGTTTCAAGGTCTTTGGTGTTTCTGGTTTTGAAGTTGAAGTCTGAAGGCCCTCTGGTTAGAATCCATACTCTTATACACAGTAGTGGTTACTCTTGGATAAGGAGGCAGAGAACAGGCCACAGAACAAAGAGGTGCCCATTAGCCCTATTTTAAAATTTCTATAACCCTTCTAAAGAGCAGCCTAAGAATTTTGTGTGGAATTTGTTTTCCAAAAACTTTTTGAATTTAGAGATGGCAATAATCTTGATTTCACCAAACATTTGAAGTGTGACCTCTCACATAACATCAGTTGTAATTTTACTATTGGATGACTAATAAAATTACAAAATAATAAAATGTTTTTTTGAATTCAATACGCCTTTTAAATTAACTTATAATTTACTAAAAGCAACAGTATCTGCACGCATTTGATGACATTAGTATTGCATGTGTTAGTGTGATTTATTCTGTTGTATGTTTGATTTATCTGACCTTTTTTAGTGACTTCATGGCCCTGACAGTTTTTTGACCCATAGGTTAGAAATGGATGTGGTTCAATTTCCTTGTTTTACAGATTATGGAACAGGGATTTGGAACAGGTTATTTACATGAATTGCTCAAGGTTACACAGAATTCTAAAGGCAGAGTAGACCTTAGAACTCTTGACCTTCAGACCAATTAACACAATTCCAAAATTGCCCAAAAGCATTAAATATATTAACACAGATGCAAATTATAAAGTGTATGCTAAATGGTGTGATGTATGAGTTCTGCTTTACAGAGGGTACCCTCAGACTTTGAATTTTCTGGCATATTTGACATATTGTGTTGGGCCCTATATTGCTATGAAAAGTTAAAAATTATTTTTATTATTTGAAACAAACAATGCACAGAGTTTAGAATCTATACATAATATCTATCTGCGTATCTATATATGCCCAAGCACTCAATACCATAGTTACATTTCTTTCATATTAGTTCTTCCACTTTGGGAATAGAAAAGATAGAATAAGGAAAATAAAAGCCAGAATGGTTTGGCATGCAAGAAGAGGAACTAGAAGGATCAGGAGGGTAGTCATTTGAGATGCTGAACCTGGGTGCAGATGGCTCTGTTCCACTGATCCAACTGAAAGAATGTATTTGAAGTGGCATAATAATTAGGCTCAAAACTTTACCCTCAGCGTGCCCTTCAAAGGAAAATCTTAGGTTGAACCTTGGGACAATTCATTTCTGATTTTAGAAACACTGTAGAATATAGGTGCAGATGAGAAATCTCAAGAGAACTGGTTTTCTCCTCTTGAGAGCTAATCCTGTGTATTTTCTTATTAGTCAAGGTAGGTGAAAACAACTTCCCTTTGAATTTCAAATCATTTATTAATTCTTTATGATTAAACTATATCTCAAAACCACAGAATAAAATTATAATTAGGCCTCATTTTCTGAACTTACATATTTTTTAAAAAAACATTATTATAAGATATAGTATCTGTAGACAGAAATTTAAAGTTACCATACATAGATTCAAAACACTGTGTATTGTTTCCTTCAAATAATAAAAAACAGGAAAATAATAATCATATTGCAGAATTAAAATGAAGATAGTTATTTCATTAAATATGTGAAATATTTTTCTTTTATTTTTTAAGGGGGATGGATTTAAACAAACATCCACTTGCTGACACGTAAGTAAGCACTTTAGAAGTGTGTAGGAGAGTGTAATGTTATGTTTTGGCATGGAGCCAGAATGTTTTATTTTCTTACCAACATTTTATTTCTCTTAACTCTAAAAGAAGTGACAGGTTATTTTGTCTGTAATGGTGGTTATTTTCGACTTCAAAAAGTTTTCTGTGATCTTAAAACCTTATAATTTGTTCACAGTTACAAGTTAATACAGGCACTGAGCAGCATCTGCATGTAATTTTAGCTAAGAGATGTAGTGGGAATTCTTAGTTCTTCCAAACTTATTTCATTAGACATGCATTGTCCAGAACCAGTCTGCTGCAATTGGGGTACCGAGTTAGCCAATCTGCTGTTGGAAATGTGGATGTTTATATGTCTTTTGGGGCTTTCATGGTGTTCCACATCAGTTCTGTTCTCTGTTATTTGGAGACCTTGGAAGGCAAAAGAAAGGAAGGAAACACTTGGACAAGAGCTTGTTATGTCAGGCTCTGTAGTAGTGTTTTCTCGTGTACTATACTACTTACGTCTGAAGAAAAACTCACATCTCCTTCGACACTATACCTTTTCAGTTATTCCTTTGCAGGGTGTTGCCATGAGAGCATCTATTTGAGTCTGCTCTTTCCAGACAGTAACTAGCCCCCTACAGCTTCTCTCCTCCTCTCCCTCCCTTCATTCAGGAATTTCCCTGCAGCATGACTGTGGCTTTCTAGAGATGTAGGACTTAGTACAAAGTAGTCTGAAGAGAGACAAAATAAAGATTGTGGGCAGGGCTTCTCACATCACACAGAGACTAGTCTTGCCTTTATATAAGAGATAAGTCCTGTGAATAGTCCTGTTAAAGTGAGGGGTAGAAATTTCCAAAAGAGGGGAAAAAAAGAGTTTTTCTGAAAACAAGAATTCATTTTTTGCTGGTCTCAGTTACAAAAAAAATAAATAAATAATAATAATAAAATAAAAAAATAAAAAAGGGAATGAATTAGGAAGCATCAAACTTTTTAATAAACTTAAAGTTGGAGAGGGTCTATTATTTATGTGAACCTAGAATAAATGTGGTCAATGACAATTTAAAGATTACAATTCAGAGAAAAGTGAAAGGAATTGCATGCATTTTCAAAACTATTTGCTTTATTACATCCAGTATTTTTATTTGCAATTGTGCCTATCTGTGAAAAAAAAATATTAAAGCAAGTCTTACCTGATCAATTAGATAAATTGATTAGGTAAACCTTGGATGAAGTAGCTTCTTTGTAGATGTCTAAAGGTGCATATTTATCACTTAAATACAAAACCAGGCACTCTGCCTGTTATTTTCCACATGAGGTTCTTGCCTACTGGCAATAGGGACAGAGAGTAGGGTGCTTTGTGGCACCAGAAGGCTGGCGTGAAAAATATATAACAATGCCTCTGTTATCTGTTTCCAATTCTTGCAGCATAGAGCTGGAATCCAGAAAATTTGCCGCCTAGAATAATTCAACTTTCAGATCTGTTGGTGGTTCATGACAATTGTGACTTACTTTTCTTTAGCATTTTATTTGCCTAGTTTTCATCCCTAATTTTTTTCCTCTGCCATAATTTTTTTCCCCACAATTTTAAGAATCACAGTAGTGATCTGCTTTAGAAATCATTAGCAAGAGTATCTAGTCAGAAACAAAACATACAAAGATACATGAGAAAAATAAAAACAACTTCTAAAATAACAAGTCTATCCGAAGTTTACAAAACTTTATGATTTTATAATGACTCTGTTACTCCACTCTGATGTTCTAGGAGAGTTTTAAAACTCACTTCTTAAGCAGAATCTCCTTTGCAGATAACACGATTGACATGCTCTAAATATTCATGGTGGGGCTCCAGAATGTTACAAAAAACAACGCAGCTTTTAGTGCATGTACTATGAAGCTAGACTCTTTATAGTGTCACATGTGGAGCTAGAGTGGAAATAAACAGTCTAAAACAGGCAACCCTGGTAAAAGGATCAGCTAATGATGATAAACATTCACATGTGTCTTCTCAGTATGTGTTCTATTATGTATGTTTGTGTATTCTTCTAATAAAAGAAAATCATTTTTGTTTAAACAGCATGAAAATGTTAGTAAAGAAAATGTAAACCAAAAAATATAATTACTACTTCCTAATGAAACTTTTCTTTCTCTGCCTCTCTCTGTATCTCTCTGAATCTGTCTGTCTCTGTCTCTGTCTCTCTGTCTCTCTTTCATTCTCTCTCTCTCTCTCACACACACTGGCTAAGCTTGTCTTTGCCTTCATTCTCCCCTCCTTCACACTGACTTTCTCCACATGACAGTGACCATTTCTGGGAAATGCAGATCCATGATAGCTTCATGACTTTGAGGAAAGACAGGGTTTCTTTCTGCTTGCTTCTGTTTATAAAATACTTCTATGGAATAATACTGATTCACCAAGATTGAGTCTTGTGCCAATGCTCACACAAATCCCTGTTGCTAAAACAATGACCCTTTGAATGGCAAGCCTGGTTCATGTGCCCATAACTGACAGCTTTACTAGTGTCAAACGTTAAAGCATGGGAAAATCAGTTCACCAAAAGTAGAGGTTACATTTATGAAAGGAAAGGGAAAAGGGAATATTCAGCAGAAAAAGATATCAATGTCTACTATATGAAAAATTAAGAATATAGTTAGAACATCCAGATATCATGTTTTGCAAGAACTGGTAATGAGATCTTCTACACATACAATGTGCTTATTATATATTCACTAGACATTTATTAAGTACCTGCAACTGTACCCCTCCACATGCAGTTTCTCCTGTGCTGAGATAAAGAGGTAAAAAGTAGGTAAAAGTCAAATCTAAACCCCTTTTTCTGGTGGAGTGGTTTACTAATGCTTCTTGTGACTTTTAGAGCAGTGACAAGAGGTTGTTTCCGTAATTTTGAATTAATTCTGTAATTTGTTAGAGGCCACCGATGCTGACACGTCACAACATCACAGTCACAGCTGCCCTGTTGATTTTATTTCCTTGGTGCCCGTGCATGCACTGACCCCACTTTGCTGCTTGGCTTCTCACCTCATTAATTTGGGCAGACTTGAGGTCTGCTATCTTCTCTTTGATATTATGCACATATTCTCATGTTTGCCAATACTTTCTCTTTTTTTCTATCACTTTGATAGTCAACTGAGGTAAAAAAAAATTGCCTTCTTCCCTCAAATGAAAAAATTCTTAACTGGCACTGAAATAACATCCTTTGCAATACCCTAGACCAGGGGTCCCCAATTCCTGGACCAGTTTCCATCTACCCATGGACTGTTAGGAACCAGGTCGCACAGCAGGAGGTAAGTGGCAGGCCAGTATGTGAAGCTTCATCTGTATTTGCAGCCGCTCCCCAGCGCTAGCATCACCACCTCAGCTCCACCTCAGATCATCAGGCATTAGATTCTCATAGGAGCACTGGTCCCTGGTGCCAAAAAGTTTGGTAACCCTTTATTAGGCTCAATTTTGTAAAGTTCTTCACCTGAGGCTTCTGAAACCAATTGTTGGTAGTAGCTTGTATTGCTTACTGTTGAGTTCTGTTTCTGTGACACTTCTGCCAGTGAGTGCCCCAGGACCAGGTCCTAGTACCTCCATTCAGGTTCCTCTCAAGACCTTACTCCTCACAGGTCAGAAGTTTTCCTTACCCTGGACTTATCTCAGTCTCTGCTCTTTCAAACAGACTCTGAGCTCACATGCAACTGAAATCTTCCGTTTTTTTTTCTTTTATTCCTTGATATGTTGAACATTTACAGCGGATGTAGATTTTGAGCTTTTGTCTTGCACTCTTTTGTTACATGACTAAGTATAATATGAAACAGAATGAAACAAGATCAAAAACAAAAGAATACAAAAGGTCAGGGGAGTATAGACAAAGGACTAACTGATTCCAACTGGGAGAATCAGGTAACAATTTTAAGAAGCCGTGATATTTGAGCTGAGCTTTGAAGGGTTGATTAGATTTTTGGTGTTATGGAACATTTCAGATTAAAAAGGCTGGTATAAGATAAAGAGATGTGACATCCATAGTAAGTTTGGGAAAATAAAAGTACACAGCCACGGAATTGAGGCTAAAATATGTTCTCAGAGATCTATTAAATGTTTTTCCCTTTGCAGTGGGTCTAAATATTAATCAAAACATTTATGTGTTGGAAAGTGAATACAGAGAAAGGATTATTGAATCTTATCCCTGAATACTGAAGAGTTCAGTTTAAATTGGGAAGGAGCAGGTATCATAAAAGAGCCTGAGCAAAGAAGTAATATTTTGTAAGAAAAATATTGAAAGCAACGTGATGTTAGATAAAGGACTGCTAGGTGAAGGATAAAGTAGCCAGCTAAGACAGTACTATGAGTTGAGAGTAAACCAGTTTTTTAACTCACCTGAATTCAGAGGATGTGGATTAGGAAACAATTTTGGAGGTCAGGAGGCAAGAAAGGGCTGCTCTTCTTTGACTGATAACTGCTGTTACTGGCTGCTGGTGCTTTCTGTAAGGCAAATGCTCAAATGCTGCTCTTCTTCTGATGGAGTCTCTTCTGTGGCTGCCTGAGACCCACCCCATAGGTCTGAGGACCTCGACATTGCACCATTCCCTGCTATGAGTGATAGTCTCTCCAGCTGCAGGACAACATTCAGCTTTTCGGGCTTCTCCCTGGAAGTAGGCCCCAAATAGTCTTTTTCTGCAGGATCCCCTTTTGCCATCAGGTAACACTCTTAGGCAGACAACTCTTTTGGGCTGGAATCTAGCTTCCTTTATTGATATTCACTTGGTCTAGCAGAACTCATGCGTTGTGTCCTGCCAAACCCTGGAAATACAAGCTAGCCTTTCTCACTACTGCCCTCTTTTCTCTACTCACCTGGCAGCCAAACACGACTGCAGCCACACATCACCTCCAGACTGCTCCATGTGGGAGTCACATACCTAACTCTCTGCCCTCTCAAACTCCACATATTTACTAGGTTTTCTGAAGGACTCACACTTCACACCTTTATTACCTCAGGATGAGCCCAGCAGTTTATGCGGATTAGGAAGAATCCCATTGGGGAAGGAGATGCCAGTTGACTTTCCTTAGGAATATGCCACCCCCACCAATCTATCCCAGAATTCCCCCTTGCCCTCTATCACTAAGGATTCATCCTACCAATTTCTCTAAAAGAACTTTCTAAGGACTCTCTAGCCTTATCTTTCAAAGACTGTTAGGGATGATGGCTTCTGGAACAGCTGGAAACCTCTTGGTACATCCGGTAGGGGTGTGCCCTTTAGATCATAGACATGACACTTTTTATTTATTGTCCTCAGATCTGGGGCCCCTCAGATGAAAATTTGAGAAAACCAGAATAGCTCTATTTAACATTTTTTTATATGAATAGAAAAGTCTCAGTAGAAGTGTGGGCTGTGGAGCCAGAGAGCTGAGATCTATTTCAGTCTGCCACTTCCTAGACATGTGACAGGAACTCTCGGTACTTCATTTTCCTCACCTGGAAAATGGAAACGCTATTTGTACCTATCTTCTGTGATACAATATTGTAAGCATTAATGGAGTTGATACATTTAAAAAGCTTAGGTATTGCTTGACCATACTAATATTTAGCACTATTACTTTTTCTATTTTTTGTATTCTCCCCAATTATTCTTATAATGGTCTTCGCTTCTTGCTTATCTTACATTATGATATTGAGGGAATAGTGAAGAATATTTTAGGACATAATTTCTCTCAAACATTTGAGTTAAAATAATATTCTCCACTTAAGTGATGAATTAAATTAGATCAATTTCATTTTGGTTAAAAGTGTTAAGATGTTAACATAAAGGTGAGTTTCATTCATTGAGACAACGAGTTGGAGTTGGATAAAGTTTCAAATACTAGGAATTAAAGTATTGAGATTTATGGTTTTTAAGAATAAATAAGAGATTGTTGGGCTGGGAATGAAGAAACCAGGGTTTAATTCACGGTTAGACCATTAACAGAGTGTGTGAATATAGACAACTCACTTTATTCCCTTGGCCTCAGTTTTTACATTCGACAAATTGAAGGGGTTTGACAAATGGATGGAAAGACATTATGGTGAAGATTGTGAATTCTGGTCACAGAGGGAACTGGGTCCATATGAATTCTGTCACTTGTTAGGTCTCTAATCACAAGCAAGTCATTTCATCTAAGTATCATTCCCTTATGTGCAAAAAGAGGATGTTAATAATAATATCTGTCTGTTCGGGTTGTTTTGAAGGCTAGAGAATTCATCTAAGTACTCAGCCCAGAACATGACACATATAAGCACCCCAGATTGTTATTTTAATAATAAATAAAAACTATTATCTTGGTTTTATGATTAAGCCCATTATCATCAATTAGGGCTAGAAATCTGTTTCTGCACTGATTTTATTTCTTGAGGTCAGCCCTCTGTCATTTGCCTACTGCCTCCTACTGCTCACCTGATGCATGAATTAAATATAATGATTTTCCTTTTAGTAAGTGTACTGGGTTTCTTTCAAATACATATTCTCATGAACAAGTAATGAATTGAAAGTACATTTAAGTCTTTCCACATTCAAATTGCCAGTAATTTACTTTTACATTATACTAATTTTTTTTATCCTGAACCCAAGATGTCAGTATTATATTTTCACAGCAGGTTGAAGAAATCCATCACCTAGCATTGATTTCGATACATATTTATGAAAATTTATTAAGTCTGCTCTGTGCTTGGCCCTGTTAGGTCCTTGAGATAGTGTCAGGAGGACATGATCTCTGCCCTCAGTGGACTTACAGTGGTATTATCCAGAAATATGAGAAATCATAGGTGCCCATTTGAAGCTTCAGTATTCACATATTTAAATTGATCTGAAAGTCTGGAAAAAGCCAAGTAATTTCCATTAAATGGTATAGTTTTGGGAATCTTTAGAAGGCCTTTTTCTTCCTTCAATACCTTTTCTACTAGGTAGCTAAGTCCCACTGAAGAAAATGGCCTAAACATGAGTCTGGTGCCACTGCAAACTCTTCTAGCCTCAGGTAACTTCTCAGTATTGCCTGGCCATCCTAAATGTTTTCCCTATTACTTCCCTCTGTGGCCTCATCAGAATGAAAAGACCTTTCAAACTCCCAACTTACCTGAAACCTCTTACCTCCTTCCCTGACCTTTCTGTTTACCTACATTATAGAGAAAACAGAAGTCTCAGAGTGGACTTCCCTCAAATTCCTGCCACTACTGTGACATGTTTATTTAAATTGTAACCCACCTTTTACCAGCTGGATATCTCCCCCCACCCAACCAATCTATCCACCACTTCCCAGGAGTCTATCCTTGCTCCCTTTTCTTCTCAGTCTTCAACTGCACACTCTCTACTGGCTCTATCTCATCAGCTTTAAAATATGCTCAAGACACTTTTGTCTTTAAAAAGTTTAGAAAACACAAGCCCTTTTCAATCATATCTCTCAGAGATCTTTCTCATCACAACAGAGTCACTTGAAAGAGTTGTCTGAGCTTCTGCAACTTCTCACTTCCTCTCCTCGCCCACTTTCATTCTACCAATGACATCACCAAGGTCAGCAGTAATTTCCTTTTTGTGAAATCCAATACATATTTATCACTTCTCATTTTATTTGATCTGTCCCCCCCTCATTACCTGACAATACCTGTCCTTCTGGAAATATTTTGACTCTTAAGTAATCTAATTTTGTCTCATATTTCAACATTCTCTCCTTATTTCTTAAGTTGATGCCTAGAAATGAACCATCCTAATAGCTCTTTTTTCCAATTCCAGCTGTGATTAATTATCCCATAAAGGTGCACATATCTCTACTCTTGCTCCTCTATTAGAGAAAAATGTGAGTTTGGAGAGAGAGAGAGAGAGAGAGAGAGAGAGAGATTTCCTCAAGATTCTGGGGTCAAGTTTTGAGAAAAGTGGCTGCTGGTGGGGATTTGTGGTTACATAGCACTTAAGGACAACTCTGCAAAAAGTAAAACCCTAAGTGTTATATTAAATCAAAAGAGAGACACAGTGAGAAGAGATTTAAATAAGTTCACATGTGGGGCTTTGTAATAATAATTGTAGATTCATGGCTGCCAGTTCTCACTGATTAGTCATAGATCAGTGGTTTCCATGGTAATTTTATACATAGCTCAGGCTCCCAATCCTGCTCCTCTTACCTTCACTATAGCTTACATTAAATTAATCAAAGCTCAAAGAAGAAAAACTAATCAATATTTCAACGCTGTAAACTCCGGTCCAATCCGGGAAAACCACTGTAAAAATGGATAGCTTATCTTATCATTTTTGACTTTGTGTTTAATCAAGGAAATGGGAATCTAAATAATTTCTAAGTTTCCAAGCCCATAAGGCACAAACTCAGTGTGAGTGTTAACATTTTCATTTCCTTCTGAAGAATGGAGAAAAGAAGATGATGTTAAGAGATGATAATATCTGGTCTACATTCAGCAGCATTTCTGTTTTGGATACCACAATCTTTGTCTGTTCTTAGCATCATCTCAAAAGGAAGAGAAAGTTAGAATAGTTCTTATTTGTATTTATATAAAACCATGTGAGTGAAAAAAGACTAATATAAAATTAATGGTTATAATTTTTGAAAAATGTGGTCATATGTATTGGAATGAGAAAACCTGGATGACTTTTTGCTTGGTGTCACATTCTCCTGAGTGCAGACATTTGTTTGGTGCTTTGCAAACACATGACTAGAGTCTTATTTTTAAACCACTCAGTCATCATCATGTTAGCCTGATATATTTTCAGGAACCTTCCCAGCTAGAACAGACTTGTATTATTAGCTCCTCCCATTTCTTCCAGAGTTTTGTAATTTAAGCTGGATGGGGAGAGATCACATCTTTCCTCTTCTGCACTTGGAATAATGCTGTTCTTCATTGGCTTGCTAAATGCTCCTTGCCTTATTTTCACCCCATTTGAGAGATGTTCTACCTTAGTTGGTATTCGATAATGTCACTGGCTCCTGTGTTCTCCAATCTGACTTTTTGCTATTTCTAAATATAGTATGTTGTTGCCTTAGTATAGAATTTTAAAAAATCTTAGCGGTAATTTTTTTGACCTTTTCTATTCCTAATAGGCTGCTAGAATTTTGTCTCATTAGCAAAATTAAATGCAGAATATATTATTTATTAAATCCTTTGTTTAGAAAGGAGCATTTTATTTTTATGAATCTTAGATCATAAATATTAAGAACTTGTTTTCAAGGATGTTTGACCAAAAGACCAATTTTTAGGAGCAAGACACATCAGTTCATTATACTTTGCGGAATTCCAATATAAGACCATTATGTGGTCTAAACAATTGTGCAATTATTTAGAAGTTAGTTTGTTTTAAAGCAGTTTACTCTTCCAATTATCTTAACATTACTCTGCAGAGAAAGTCAATTGATGTATTCAGTGTCAATTCACTGTGTCAGAAAAAATCTTCTATTAAATAATTCTACAATATTTGTACATCCAACGAATTATGGATCTTACTATGCAGTAGGGAATAAAGGGTCAAAATGTTACAAATAAGATGTAAAATGATGATTAAACCCTTCAGAATTCTACATTCTCTTGAGTAAACTTAGCACTACATAGTTTAAAAGAAAACCAATCAATTATTCACAAATCCCTCAAAATTAGGCGAAAGTTATTAGATTTTCTTTTTTCCCCTCCCTTCTTCCCTTTCTTTCTCCCTCTCTTTCTTCTATTCCTTCCTCCCTCCTTCTCTTGTCTTTCCTTCTCCCTCCCTTCCTTTCTTTTCTAACTCATGAGTTAAATACCATGTAACTAGTAATGCATTTTAGTTATTAAATATAAGTATGTTCTTTCCTTCCTTTTTAGTTTTTAAAAGAAAAAGTTGAATATCTGGTTAATTGACTGATAGTAGCCAGGGAAAATATTTTTGTCAGAATTTTTCTGATTTTTTGACTTGTGAGTTTCTAATTATGGGATTTGATTATTGAATTAAATTGTGCCTAGAAATAAATATTTAACCCCCAACACATTATTCTAATATTTAATTACCTAAAGTTCTTTTAAATTTTTTCCATATAGTTAAAAAAAGTGAGTTTTTTCTTTATAGTAACATATTTAAATTTCAAGAATGTTTATCATGGTATTATACACATACATACATAGAAAAATGATACATATAAATATAATATGAAAATACATAGGAGTGCAGATGTATGAACTTTCACAAATCAAACTCACCTTTACGATTAGAACCCAGCTCAAGAACCAGAATGTTATTATCACCCTAGAAGTCCACTCGTCTTTGTTCCAATCTCTATTTTCCCCATTCCAAGGGTTAGCCGCTATCTTGATTCTAATGACATTGAATAGTTTTGCTTGCTTTTGTATTCTTGCATATAGATTGCATCATATAGTATGTACTCTTTTGGGGGTGGGGGATGGTTTGAGTCTTTCTCAAAAGAATATTTTTGTGAGGTTCATTTATGTTGTTCACATGTACAGTTTTAGATTATACATATACATTCTCAATTTGTCTAGAATTCCACTGTGTGCATAAACCACAATTTGTTGATCTGTTTTATTGTTGATTGGCTTTTAGATAGTTTTTAGTTTGGGCTATTACAAAATAGTGCTGCTGTGAACATTCTTGTACATGTCTCTTTTTGAACTTATAGGTGTATTTCTTGTGAGGATGCACTCAGGAGTTATGTACTATGCATATGTTCAGCAGTTGCCAAAGCAATTATAACAATTTGCACCCCCACCAGCAATGTCTGAGAGCCCCGGTTGCACCATGGCTTTGTAACCACTTTATTCCATCTTTCAAATTGATCCATTCTGTGGGTGTCTGGTAGAATGGATAAATTTTAAATTGTATTGTTTTATATCTACAGTTCCTTGACGACTAATGATGTTGAGCACATTTTCCTATGTTTATTGGCTATTTTGATATTTTCTTTTATCAAATGTATTTTTCAGTCTTTTGACTATTTTTCTATTTATCTATCTTTATTGTCTTACATGAAAATGTTTTTTTCTAATATAGTCTAGATACGTTTTTTTTTGTGAGATAAATGTATTACAATTTTTCTATTTTTATTCTCAGTAGTTTCTTGAGCAGAAGTTTTTAACTTTAATTATATGTATCATTTCTACTCAAATATATTTGGAAACAAGTTCTTTGTAATATATATGAATTGTAAATAATTTCTTTTACATTCTTTACTTTTCTAATGGTATCTTCTGATTCATGGAAATTCTTAATTTTGCTACAATCAGTTTATCATTTTTGGTTGACACTTTGCATTCTTTTAAAGAAAGTTTTGACAATTCCATGGTCATAAATATGTTATCCTATGTTTTCTTTAAAAGATTTATTGCTTTATCTTTCACTTTTAGGTCTGCTATTTATCTGGAATTAATTTTTGAGTATGTTGTGAGGTATGGGTCACATTTTAATTTATTATTAAATTTTTATTTAAAATATCTATTAATAATACAATTAAATATGAATCATTAAATTACCATTTAATTATTATTACTAAAGGAATATATGCTCATTGGAGAGAAAAGTAGAGAATAAATATTACTTAAGATCTACTGTCCAAGAATACCATAACTGACACTGTGGTTTGTGTCTTTCTACACACTGCTTTTGTTATTAGCTACTAGTTTTATTACTTAGTGGTACTGTTGTAAAGGTTATTATTATTTTTATTCCTCTCAGTTATATAAACTGTGGATAAGATATCTAGTTTTATCTCTTGGGACTGCATCCTCATCGTCCATGACAAAAAAAAAAAACAACAAATATCTCTATGATAATATGAGTCTCTTCTTATTTTAAGATTCATATGTTATAAGCTAACTTCTCAAGTAAACTTTTAAGTTTTCTTTCTTCTATGGCAAATTGCCCCACAAAGTTCAATTAAATGCATTACCTTTAGTATAATTGGAGGGCCTGTAGAGTTGTTTTCTCTTTCATTTTCAATTGCATCTTTATTAATTCCTTTATTCTGCTTTTCTTTCATTTTCCCCAATTTTTGAATTATTTGCTAACTTAATTTTTCATTCATTTAAAAAAATGATTTAAAAATTTAATGTTATAAATTTTTTTCTCAAGTGCTATTGTATCTCTATCCCATGTATTCAGATGCATAGCTTTTTATTTTTACTAATTTTCTAAAATAATTTTTCAATATGTTTGCATTTTCTATTTGACCCAAGTTGTTTTAAACTTCCTCTGAAAGAACCTTTAACTTTTCTGCCTTTGTTATGTTTTAAATTTTGTTATACTGTGATCAGAAGGTATTGTCTAAGCTAATATTACTCTTTGGACTTCATAAATGTAACACGGAGACTTATACAAAAGGTATATTTTCAAGATACAACTATTTTATTAACTATATTATTCAGTTTTTTATATTCTCACTTATTATTTTGTTCTTTTCCTGTCATGAACTTATAGATGTGAATTTAAAACTCTCATTATAAATTTTTTCTTTCCTGTTTCTCTTTATAATATGCACAATTTCTGCTACAGAGGTGGTTGCTATGCTATGCAGTCATATATATATATATATATATATATATATATATATATATGCCATATATTCATATCTTTATTTTTCATTTTACTCTATAAAATTTGCATTCTGTTCTACTATTCTACATTTGTTTCAGTATTAGCTCCACGTAAAATTCTTCTAAGTTCACCATCACTCATCTTGCCATCATTTACTCATTTCTTGGTTGGCGGCATTTTGACCTCCAGAAAAATATTCTCTGAATTCTTGTATATAGCTTGAACTTGAAGGACAGCTTGGCTGGACACAATCCTTGGATCACATTTTTTTTTTCATTGAGTATATATGTTAAAGATGTCATTCCACTGTCTTCCTTTGTTGAATGTTGCTTTATCGAATTATAACTTTATATTTGTTTTGTTCATTTATTTGATTCTTTTTCTTTAGGGGTTATTCTAAATTATGTGTATGCTGATCTTGAATGTATATCTTTTCTATTTTTTCCCTAGTCTTCCCTTCTTTCATTCATTCCTTCCTTTTTTCTTCTTCCTCGATTTGCATTTCAAAGAAGTCACTTTCCCTATTTTTTTTTGCACTTCTTATTGTTTTATTCATATTTTTTATTCTTCCTTATGCTGTTTACAATTTTGTTTTTATTTTTTTAGGGTGCTTTTTCTCCTCTACTTCTTTCCTGAGTTCTGCTAGATCTTATTTTACTTCTTGTTTTCTTTATATACCTTACATTAGTTCTTATATTACTGATTTGACACCTTACTTCAAAAGTAATCTATCTATTAAATCTATCTCAAAATGTTTGGTAAAAATTTTTATCTGCTCTATGACAACTTTCTTCTTGTGTTTTTATTTTGTTGTTGTTTTGTTTTGTTTGTTTGTTTGTTTGTTTTACCTGTAGGTAAGTTTTGATGTTCTTTCCCACATTTGTTTCTTACAGTATATTTGCATTTTTGTGTGTAACTTAAAAAGAAATCCAAACTCATCCTTAAGTTAATCAGATTTTCCCAAATCAGTTTTTGTTGAGACTGAGAGGTGCAGAGTAGCCTCTAGCCACTCTCTCTGCTATCACAGAGACAGACACTGCCCATAGCTCTGGGTCCTCCTTGGTATTATTTGCACAGCCCACTTCCTCTGCTTCTCTGGAAAAATACAGTCCAGGAGGACTTCTGCTAACACAAATGCTCACATACTCAATCTCTGATGTTTCACACAAGGACTGTATCTTTCACAAAACAGGGTGAGCACTCACCTTCAGAAAAGGTATTTTTTTTTTCCTGTGTTGCTTGCTTTCTACTTCTGCTGAGCCTTCTTGTTCCTTTCTGAGTATTTCCTTTACTTCATTCTCAGGCCTTTAACTCACTTGTTTGTGGTAATGGTTACATGATCTGGGAGTTATCATTCTCTCTCTCTCTCTTTTTTTTTTTTTTAAGAAATTTCCAGGAGGAGGTGAACTATTCCAATATATATAGTAATATTAATCTTTTATGTTGATTTTCTTATCGTAAACAATATGAAATGTTTCAGTCTATAAAAATATCACACATGCATGTGAAGAAATTCCACAAAAATTGGGGAAGAACCACCCTAAAGGATTAGATGTAACAGTGTCCTTGGTTTTCACAGAGCTGGAAAGCCTTTTGATGCAGGAACATTGGGTAAAGTACAAAGAAGGGTCTTGCCCAGTAGCAGGGCATAATTATTCCTAGACTTAGCACTGCTTTACTTTCACTTAATAAATCTTAAAAATCTTAAGACCAGGAAGGATCTACCTGTTTCTAAGCAACCTAAATGTACCCCAGAGCAAAGATCAAGAAGATGTATAAGAATATGAAAATACCTAGCATCCAAAAAAGGTAAAATTCACAATGCATGACATCTCAAAAATTACAAGAGTTCAAAGAAGCAGAAAATACGACCAATATTAATGGGAAGCAATCAATTAATCAAAACTGATCAAGAACTAACTCATGTGTTAGAATGGACATTGACAGAATTGTTATAATGCATTCCATAAGTTTAAAAAGTTAAGTAGAAGGTGACATGTAAGATGCAAATAAGACTCAAACTAAAGTTCTAGAGATAAAATTACAATATGTGAGATGAGGGCTACACTGAGTAGGATTAATGCAAATTAGATATGGCAGAAGAAAAAATCGGTGCATTTGAAAAGACAGAGATAAAAATTATCCAAAATGAAACACAGAAAGGTAGAAAACAGTTTTAGAGAGTCGTGGGACATCATGCAGCCTCATAAATGCATAAGTGGAATTCTTGAAGGAGAGGGGAACAAAAATACATTAAAAAATAAGGGCCTCAATTTTTGCAAGTTTGATAAAAATAATAAACTCATAGTCCCCCCAAAAGAGAAATATGAAAGAACTTACTTTAAGGCCCTCCATGGATAACAATGGCACAGACTGATGAAGAGAAAATTTTAAAAACAGTCACAACAAAAGATACCCTATGTACAGAAGACAATGATGACAGATTTTTTTGTTAGAAAAAATTTGAGCAAGAAGAGAGTAGATCAAAACCTGTAAAGTACTAAAAGAAAAAAAAAAATACCTAGAATTCTAGACCAGGATAAAAAAGGTTTCAAAAATAAAGGTCAAATAAAGACCTTTTAAAACATCCAGAAGTTGAAAGAATGCATCATCAGCATACCTATATTTTAAGAAATGTTAAAGGAACTCTTGGAAGCAGAAGGAAATGATATCATTTGGAAATAACTGTAAATAAAATTAACAGTGCAATATGGAATTTATAACAATGCAAAAGTTAAATGTATGATGACAACAGCACAAAGTTTTGGAGAGAGGAAATGGAATTGGCACACTATCACTTGAAGGTAGACAGAGATTAGTTATAGATGTATACTATAAATCTTAGGGTAACCACCTAAATAATAAAAAGAAAGAGTTATAATTAACAAAGGAAATTAAATGGAATATTAAAACTCACTAAGTTAATTCAAAAGAAGGCAGAAAAAGGAAAAAACAAATAGAACAAATAGGACAAATAGAAAACAAATGGCAAGATGATAGACTTCAATGTAAACATATTATTATATTAAATATAAATGGTATAGATATTCTAATTAAAATACAGAGATGACAAGAATTGGTGACAATTTGCCTAATATTCCTTGGTTGTATAAATTTCAATATTAGTATTTATTTATCTAATGAATAATTTATTTCTATTCAATGAGTACAGAGCTTTTGATGCTGGGGATATCACCTCAAACAGGCTATCTATAATTCCTCCTCACATGGCCCTTACAATAATGTTGAATGCAGACAAGTAAATAAACAATTAGAACAGTGGAGTAAGTGCTTGAGCAGAGAAGTTTGAATCTTCTCTGCATACCTGGAAATAATACTATAAGAATTTTTAACACAATGACCACTATTTGTGCAATTTTAATCACGGTGATGGATAATTTCCCATACCTGCTATGATATATAAAGAGTTTCCACTGAACAACC
Organism: Cynopterus sphinx; assembly: GCA_030015415.1. NCBI lineage: Eukaryota > Metazoa > Chordata > Mammalia > Chiroptera > Pteropodidae > Cynopterus > Cynopterus sphinx. Next base: position 133,752,550 of record CM057380.1, read on the forward strand.
AGCCATTTTTAATTTAGAATAGAGCAGCATCTATGAGGTCTCTTGCCAAATCCACTTCTATGCATTTATTAATTTCCAATTTTCTCCTCCTATCGGATCAATGGATCTCAACTTAGGCCAATTTTGCTCCCAGGGGGCATCTGACAATATCTGGAAATGTTTTGGGTTGTGACAACAGGGTGGAGTGTTATTGGCATCAAGAGAGTAGAGATGCTGCTAAATATTCTACAATGCACAGGGCAGTCCCCCCAGAACAAAGACTCACCTACTCCCAAATCAATAGTGTCTTGTTTGAGAAACCCTGAACTTGGGTGACCAGTTAATCCCAATTTGCTCAGGACTTCCCAAGTTTTAGCACTGAAAGTCTAGCATCTCAGGAAACTCTCTAGTGTCAGGTAAGCAGTGAAGATTGATGATTGTATCTTCTACCTACTAATATTAGAAAAGCAGTCAGTATTCAACTAGTTGTTTCTTTTGGTATGAACATTCAGTCCCCTATTGTAATGTAATAAAAATTGTAATCAGCATGAATGAACTGAGAACATATTTCATCCAGTATTATGCCAAGTATATTATCTGTATTATTTCTTTTAATCATCTTAACAATTGTATGAGATTGGTATTATTACCTCCATTTTACAATAAAAAAAAATAGGCTTATAGAGTCTAGGTAAATTGTTGAATGTTGCAAGGCTGATTACGGTAGAATTAAGATTGCAAAATAAGGTCTATCTTGGATATAGTGAATATAGTGAGTATATAACTGCTTTGCAAGATTTAAAATATTTACACTGTGCCAACCTCATAGTGTAGATTGTATTTATAATGGTGATTGTTGGAATTACAAATTGAACAAAATTATATCTGACATAACTATGGCTTTCATTTTCTGAGTTGCTGGTTACAACAGTGACACATTAGATTTGATCTGGTATGAAGAATACGTCTTCCTGAAAAAATATGAAATTTAATACCAAAGAGATTTGAGTCTAACTTGATATGTGATCTGAGTGAATTACTTAATTTCTCCGAGTACTGTGTGGTGGTGGGTTGGGGGAGGATGTGCAAATTAAATGCACTGACTTTCCTAAAGTTCATGTATAGAGTCGAATCTGTCAAAGTGGTAGCTTTCATAAGTGTTAGCTATAGTTATCATTGTGAGGAAATTGCTTGATTTAAATGGCATGGATTAGCTTATTGATGACAATTTCACTAGTAAGGAAGGAGAGAGACAAATGATGTGAATATCCTAACATTTACAGTTAAATATAATGAAAAGACTTCGGAGTCAGAAAGGATTTTGAAAATTCAGCTTGGTTACTTAGATATTGTACGAAAATGTAACATTTATCTTCTATTAAATGAGGGAAATAGTGCTCTTGAATGAACATTGTAAAAATTCCAATGGCATACATAGAATACACATCCCATACATTTTCCCATTAAAAAAAAAGCATTTTTATTTTTAAAACAATGTTTATAAATAGAGCAGGTTGGAAATCAAATGCTTCTTTACAAATACTACTTTGAGTGACATTCACTGATAGAAATGAAATATCTATTTTGCTTGCAGCCAGAAGTCAGATAGAAAATTAAACAAGTGTAGTTTTTTTGTATAAATAAACTATTTGTATAAAGGAAGGTATGTCTCCTAATGTAAAGATGCATTCAGAGCCGCAGTGTAATTACAATGACTCTAAATTATAATGTACTGACGATAACCGCTAAATAGACAGTTGTGGGTAAAGTCTGCTTTTGTTTTGTTTAGAGTAACAGTATGCTTAACTTAGAAAAACATCACTAGAAATCTGTAATTTTGTACTGAATGAAATGACACTTGTGAGGAAGGTGTACAAAAGAAGAGGATTGATTGTAAAAGAATTACCATCACCGAGCAGGGTAATTTTCTTGAGCAAAGTAAGATTAAATTCTTCTTCCTTGAATAAGATTATTCCATGTTTGTGGTGAACGACAGATGGACCAAGTGTATAATATAAAAGAGATATGCCAAGAAGGTCAATTAAAAGCAAACAAATTTCATTGTTGAGAACTCCAAGGAGAAAGGATAGCTAGGAACTAAGTTGACAGTGTATTCCTTTGTGTTCGTGAAGATTTACCCATATATTCCTTTACTTTTTTCTTATTCTTTCTCTCTTTTGGTTGGATTTCAAGACAATCTGACTATGTCCCCTTTTGTTTTTGTACTGGTTATAGAGAGAAGCAATTATGGAACCTGCAAACCAAACAGGCAGGTTTGGGAAATGAGAAAGTAGTTCTGAAATGATCGCTTTCTGCTGTCACTGATATGCATCCAATAGACACCAGGTAACATAATTGGATTCTGAGCTACAACAATTGTTTAGGAAGATAGTTGTAGATATAGTTGTGACGACCATTAGGATATTGTAAACGAAGAGAATATTATCAGTTAAAAAAAGTAAAACTATTAGCAGAAAGTCTCAAAAATAATGATCCACAGGTGGGGGCAGTGTAAGTTTTGTGGGGCTTGACACTTATATAATTTCGGGAGCCCTTTATATACCCATTAAGTAGAAACAACGAATAAGTTACTGGGACTTTGGGGACAGGAATTCCTTTCTTCCGAAATTCCTTTAGACAATTTCCAGAAATGCTCACCCAGAACTGTTTGCTGATTGCAAATTCAGCTGACCCTCTGCACTCACATCACTCTAAACAACTCCTAGGACACACAAGGGCCCTTGGAAGTGAGGCCTGGCCACTCAGCTTCATTAGTAGCATCCTCTGCCTCCAAGAACTTCCCGCTGTAGCTTGTTTTATCTTGTTTGAGAAGCCTACAAGTAACCATGAAACAAATAACAGACACTTTCCATCTGATGCTTGTCATTTCATTGTAAGAACTGAAAACCTCACACACCTATCACCTATCTGGACCTCGGCCTCGCATCTTGGTATCAGTCCTGGGTTTTACAGGTACCGGGATGGTGTCCAGCTGGGCCTCGGGCTACCCACCACGTTGCACGCCCACAGCGGTAGTCAGCCGGGACCGCACTCCGCGTGAGGCTGGGGGCTGGGGGCCCGGCTGGCTGGGCGCCGGAGGGCGAGCCCGGGCTGCGCCTCCCGCCCATTGGCCGGGCCCTGCCCCTGGGGGCGGGCGCTCCCCGCGCGGGCCTGGCCCGGGCTGGCTATATGGGCACCGTTCCTGCTGGGTCGAGGGGTTGCCTCGCGCGGAGCTGGACCTGAGGCGGGTGCTGGCGAGAGCGGCGCGGGCGCAGGGAGCCGAGCGAGGCTGCGGGGAGCGAGCAGGGGGGCTGCGGGGCTGCAGTGCGATGAAGCAGCGGCTCAGGGGGCGGAGGCCGGCGTCGTGGCGAGACCCGCCGGCTCGGGGCCGGGGTGGCTGCTCCCGAGGCTGCTGAGACGCCGCGGCGGGCAGCGCGGAGAGCGGCGGGCGAGAGGGAGGAGAGGCGGCGGAGCTCGGGGGAGTCGGCTGGCTCAGTTCGGCCTCCCGGGCTGGGATCCCCGGGGTGGAAACATGCGGGTGGCTAAGTGGCTGACGGGGCTGCTGTACCAGCTCTCGCTCTTCATCGCCAGATCTTGGGAAGTTCAGTTCCACCCCAGACAAGGTAAGGTCACCGCGCGGCCCCATCGGCAGCGAGATGGGGGCTTGCGGCCCGAGTGGGACGGGAGGACGGGAGTGGGGCGAGAGGCTCAGCCGGTTGGGGGAGTCTGGCCCTGCAGGGGCTCTCGGATTAGTCAGCCCCCTGCATCCCGAGACGCTGCGCCTGCGTCCGGTGTCGAGGAATCGCGCGCGCGGGGGACCTGACTCCCTCGAGGGACCACGCGGCGGGGGCGCCTGGGGCAGGGTGGCGCGTGCGCCCGCAGGGCAGGGGTTGGCGGCGCCTGGGAAGCGTAGAGGGCTGGGGGAAGGAGGTGGGCTGCTCAGGGCCGTGAGTGCCAGGGTCTTTCCCTGGGGAGGGTGGAGCAAGTCGGGGGTGTGGGAAAGCAGAGCTTGCAAACCCACAGAGCGCACGTGTGTGTGGGCGCGCGCGCGCTCGCCAGGCTGTGTGCATCCGTCGCGTCCCCGGGTGCTTCGGGACCTGGGACCTCGCACCTTTGGGTGGACGTTTGGCTGGGGAAGTCTGGGGCTGGGGAGTTGGAAATCTGTGTGGGGGCCGGTGGGAGATGAGTGGCCATATCGCTGTGGTTGCAGAAGCGCTGGTGAGGACACTGGCCTCCTACGAAGTGGTGACCCCCGCGCGGGTCAATGAGTTCGGTGAAGTGTTCCCCCAGAGCCACCACTTCAGCCGGAGGAAGCGCAGCTCGGAGACTCTGGAGCCCACGCCGTTCAGGACCCATTACCGAATCAGCGCCTACGGGCAGCTCTTCCAGCTGAACCTGACTGCCGACGCGGCCTTCCTGGCCGCCGGCTACACCGAGGTGCACTTGGGGGCCCCGGCCCCCTGGGAGGAGGAAGGCAGTGCGGCGCCCCCGGACCTGCGCCACTGTTTCTACCGCGGCCAGGTCAATGCTCGGGAGGATCACACAGCTGTCTTCAGCCTTTGTGGAGGCCTGGTAAGCGCTCTTGGGTCCTTTGGCATTTTCTTGGAATACTGTCGAGAGCTGCTTTCAGGTAGAGTGCACTGGGCTTTTCCGACTTGGTGGTTGGTGACCCAAGATATGAGAGTGAGCCACAGGAGGGATTAACACCGAAATGAACCCAAGCTAGAGGCCACTCCTTCCTGCAGTGAGAGGGGTTGGGAAGAACAGCATGTCTATCTGCTGGGCAAAGTGGACTCTTCTGCATAAAGCAGAAGAGACTATTAAAGTGTCAGAAGCTGTGACGGTAAGTCAAGGAGTGGCTCTATGAAGTCTCTACTAGTAAAATGTCATTTCACCTAGACACACATATATGGCCATCTATTGAGGCAAAATCCCTTGCATTTACTTAAATTCGTTCCTAGAATTTAGGAAGGAAAGGAATAAGTATACATAAAAGCAAAAGGTTTAAAAAGAAAGAGCTGCTTTTTGACAGTATGGGGATAGCCATTAATCTGAAGTACAGAATAAGGAAGAGGTTACATCTGCTTGTTTAAAATTCATTGTTTCAAAATGTATCTACAAAGGCCTGGTGGCAGCAAATGGTCATTAGAGTGGCAAGAGTAAAAGATGGAGACTGTAAAAACCTCACTGTGGAGAGAGGAAATGAAATAAAATACTGTGTTCTATGTGTTTCATTTGTTTCTCTCCTTCTAAAACAGGTCCTAAATATTTTTGGCATTTACTTCAGTCTGATGAAACCTAGGACCTCTTTTCTAAATTCTACAATAACTTGTTGTTCTTTTACACATTTAAAATGATCAAATTGGCTTCCCTTTAAATACTAACAGTAATAAAAAAAATGTTACAGCTATTAGTGGTGTGATGACATACTTCTTTAATACTACATTTCATAAAATCTATTGGGAGGGATCTTAATACTATTATACTTTTCTGGTGGTGATAGGTATAAGTGATCCAGATAGCCACATCAACTCAAATGTGATATAAAAATTCCATTTTATTGGTAACAAAGTCACAGTGTCTGTGGTTTTACCTAAAATAATAATTGAAGGAAATCTTAAGTATCAGAGGTTAGTGAAAATAAAGACTTAACGCTTTTCCATCATGGAACCCCAGGTAGGTAACACTTGTTAAAACAGATATAAGCACACTTCATCATTAACTCCTCCAATACATGTTCACGAAGAAACTATAAGTAGGACTTCGGTTATAGGATGCTAGTGTTCTTCTCAAGCAGTTTAGCTTTTTTTTTTTTTATTGGAATGAATTTTAAGAAAATAGTTTCAGAACATTAACACTATCTTTTGATTTAACAGCTGATAAGTTCTCACCAGGCCAAATATACTTCCTCTTAGGTTTATTCATGTAAGATATCTTCCTGGGTGTGAGTATTGGTCATTACTAAATAAATTTGGAAAGTCTCTTTGGTTCTTGTCATGTTATCTTGAGCTATATTTACATGGAATGCCTTGAACAATTGTTCTTTTCTGCTGTGGGTAAATGTAAAATGCTTGAAGTATCAGAATGGCAGATACACTTTAATATTTACATGGCCACCTATCAAAGAGAAGAAAAATACTCTTCTATAACCTTTCAAAAATGTTTGTCTGAAATTCTATATTTACTACTACAAATTTGACATGGTTAGTACGTTTTCTTGATTTAGTATTTTACGGCAAGGAAGAAACATTCCAGATGGGAAGCATTATTAGGAGTGATGTTTCTGCTCATGATGATGCATGATGGTGGCATAGTTCAAATTATTCAGTATTCCCTTTTGAAATAAAAAAAAAAAAACAGTTGGAAATATTTAAGTCTAAACAGGAGTTCATCCTTTCCTGTCACTGTCAATTTGGATATGGTGGCTTAAGTTACCATACGTTATTAATCTGATTTATGAATACACTTTGATTTTAATACTCTTATTGATAGTTTAACATTTTGAAAACTTTTCATACCTGTGTGACTCAGTTTTATCTTTGTATTTCTAAGACTGTGCCAAGGACATCAGTCATAGCAGAGATAGAAAACTTGCAAGAATACAGCAAATAACTAGAGGTACAATGATCTAAAACTTTTTAGTAGTCTGATCATGACCAATTATAAGTTTAAATTACTAATCTTTGATCTTTCTCATTTTTGATATTAGCACTAAGACATATATACATATATACTTGATTGTATATTTTATTTCTACTCTAATTCTGCCATTAACTTTCTTTAGAATAATAGTTTCATCAAATAGTAAATTTCTGGTACATTTTGGAATCCATTTGTCATTATATCAGATTCCTTTTTATAAGTCTCAGATTAGACTTTAGATCCAGATAAAATTATGGTACCCACAACCTGGCCTAGCCAAGCCGCTTGCATATCGATCTTGATACAATGCCCTGGATGTCAATAATACTAACCTTCTGGCCCTGCTCTTGCTTGCTTCCTGATTTATCTGTGGGACTTTGTGTCTGTGATTGTGACGATCTAGCTTTGACTTCTGTCAGTCCACTCAACCCTAAGATTGATGTTTACTGAAGGATTCTTAGAGTTAGTCTTATAAACTTACAGAAGATATCGGTTTTTCTAGTTGCTCTGTTTTGCTTTCCATCATGAATGGATGTTATACTTAATGAAATGCTTTTTCTGAATATATTGAAATGAGTATTTTACTAATTTTCTCTGCTAATGTGTTATACATTGCTCATTGATGAAATTTGACCTCATACAGAATACATAATGTGTTCTGAGATCTTTGTATTATTTGGGAGGAAGATGAGAAAACCATATTGTCCTCCAATTCTAGTTTCTCATGTCCTTTGTGCCTTAGTCTCTTTGCATCTTTCTGTCACCATCAGCCAAATTTTGGGCCTGAGAGCTTGTGGCCTGCCGCCTTTGCTTAGTTGGAGCTCACTGACTCATCACCTCCTGGGCTCTCACTGGTGATGCATATCCCTATGAGTTCTGGCTGTAACACTTATTTGATTTCTTGTCTGGTTGATGCTTTTACTGGGTAGACCTCAGACATAAGGGCTGCTTTGCTCCTGCTGCAGCACCCTCCTATGCAGGCTGGTTTGGTGATGCTATAGATAATCTAGATTCCTCTAAGGGTTTGAAACTGTCCATAGCATTTGAAAGTCAAGGGAGACTTGGTTCCTCCCTTTACCAAATTCCACCACAGTTCTAAGTTTGGTGTGTCTGTGATGGGGACTCTCTTGGAGCTTCCGTTTTCTGATCTGACATAAAATGCTAAAGCTCCTCTCTTGTCAGTCCCCTTAAACTATCTGATGTACTTTCCATCTCTAGGATCTTAACCCCCAGTGGAAAAATTTGCACATATGCATCTTTCAAACTGTTCCCTTTGCCTCTATCACCCTTTTCTTCCTGGAATCCACTGAGTTCTCTTTTCAGATCTGATTTAATCAACCTGTTCCCCTTCCAACTTTCCACTTGAGATAGCATCTACCATTCCTTTCTCTGGTGGCTGCTGAGTAATGTGACTTTTAGAGGAAAAGAATGAAAACCAAATTATTTTCAAAATATGCCTTTACATACAACTACTTTAGAAAATTAACACTCCAACGTATATATAGATTTTTAGTTGCTAATATTACTTTAACATCAAACATGTGAACTAATGTCCTCTTTTAATTCCTATGTGATTAATTTTTTTCCAGTTTTAGAGGTCTTGGTATTTACATGTTTTTCATTAAATCACTGAACCATGACTAGTATTGTTTAGTTTTCTTAAGTACTTTAGGCCCAAGATCCAGAAGGGGCTAAAATTATGCGTATAATTTTTACTTTTCTAAAATCTATATTTTTCTTATGAGCATAAATAACACACAATTCAAACATTTCTGAATAGAAATTTGTATATTTCTAAAAAAATTTATAGTGGATATGAAAATGGAGCTGAATCATAAAATTACCTATAATGGCTAAAGAGACTGTTTTTAGTCCAATGATATCCACTGATACAGAATGCGTAATATTTAGGTCTTAATATCCCTATATTCAACTATAAGCTTAATTTTCATGGTCTTAGTCTCATAATGTTGATACACTCTTGCCAAAGTAGAGATTAGTAATAAATTGGAGTAGTTTTGGTGTATACTTGTCAGGATAGCATGTATTCATTCTCCACAACCACTGTTCTCTACTCACCGTCTATTACCTGGTGGGTTCCATTCTCTAAGTCCCTTAGGGACTAACCTGACCACCTAGACAGTTAACTTCACTATTTCTTGGTGGGATTTAAAGCAATGCAGTCTTTTTGGTTGAAAGAAACAGTTTCCAGATGTCATAAAACCAGATGCTGCATCTGGCATATATAGTATTCTCCTGGAGTAGCTAGCAGTGGCTGTGTGTAGTTTTTTGAAGTTTCTCATATGAAACATTCTACAGCATGTCATGCTCTCTGATGACTGATTATTGAGTTGCTCTAGTGACTTCTTGTTCAGACAGGAAATAATTGTATGGGAACTATCAGTATTGTCTTTACTGGTTTTTGTCTATTCTGGGAAAATTAACTATTTGCCCAGGACTAATATAGGCCCCAAGCATTACACATACCATTCTGTATTAATATTTTTTGTTGGAAAAATTCATAGTGACTTCTTTTAGTTATTCATATACTCAAACAACATAAGTGAATTTCTTATCCCTCTACTATTAACATTCTAGTGTTAGTGTAGGGTCTTCCAAGAAGCAGAAGGCCAGATTGGATTAAATGTGCAAGGATTTTATTTAGAAGAAGTGCCTGTGTTAGAAAAGAGAGCCATGAAGTCTGAAACAAAAGAGGATGAGAATATTGGGTTAGAAATATGCTAGGCTTCGGGGCAGTCTAAGGCTCAACAAAGCATGCCTTGAGCCACATTTGGTTGGGAGAAGAGTCTCATGCCTCTTAATGAGTTTACTCAGCATTTTTCCACACTCAGGTACTAACACTTGAGAGAGATGGCTTGAAACAGTATGATGGCTTTCAAAACCCAGCAGCTGAGGCCCTTGGACTATTATGTCTAGCATTCTCAGGGCCAACATAATCACTTAAGATAGTTGAGGAATACAAAAAGTGCTGTGTGAACTCTGAGGAAGGACCAATTAAGAGTGTTATGAGAATTGTGTTGGAAAGGACTTCTCGACTGGACTTTGAAGGATGAATAAATATGTGGGTATAAAAAGGGCTTGTTGTGGGTCTGTGTACCTGAAAAGTAGGGTGGATTGGAAGGCGATGCTGAAAGGTAACGTTGAAATCAGATTAAGGCCTGGAATGCATTAGGAAGAATGAGAGCTTGAACGGCAGATGATGGGTTCATTGTGGTGGGAGGGTGTCTTCCTTTTTGTAACATTGTGTGGGGTACAAGGGAGGCAGTGGATCACTGACAAGACCATTGTTTCAGTCCCTTATGAGTAAGAAAGAGAGTGTACTTGAAATATGGTTTAAGTGAAGAGTGGATGCCTATGGAAGGTACACTATTGTAGTCCAGTGGTTCTCATTTGGGGGCAATTTTGCCAGGGGACATTTGGCAATGTGGAGACAACTTGGCTGTCACAACTGTGCAGTGTGGAGGGGAAGCTACCAACACCTAATGGAGAGAGGCCAGGTATGTTGCTAACCATCCCACAATGCATAATACTATCTCCTACAACAAAGAATTATCAAAAGGATTGAAGTTGAGCGACCTTACAGGGAACCCGTTAGCATTTTGGATCATAAGAGGAGACTAAAATGGTTCTAGTGATTCTGACTTAAATGAGAAATCCTGTGGCACCTAATCAAGAAAGATAGTGACAAAGTACCAGGAGGCAAGAAAGATTATTTTAGAAACATTTGTTTCGTCCTGTCATAGGTTTATTTTAATCTTCATAATTGTTTGAATTTATATTTACTCTTTTTGTCTAGCATATCATTTCCCTTAAACTACCCATCCTTTTCAGATTCATTTTGAGCCTTCCTTTCTTTCTCCTGTTCTTTATACAGAGCTGACAAGGCCTTTTTTTGTTTCATCACTGTATGTTTTATGTATTGAATTTTAGTTACTTGTCCACACTTCTATCTCATTTGTAGATTTTAAGTGTAAGGATGCTAGTCATTCACTTTGGTACCCAATAGAGCATATAGAAATTCTCAATATATAAATGAATGAGCTAAAGCAGCTATTATTAATGTGCCAAATAATTGGGCTAGCTCTTCTTTACATCAGACATTCCATGCAGGAAAATTATATTAGCAATGTTAAGTACTTGGATATACTTAAAAGATTTGTATAGATTAAATATTTTTCAGATACCTAGGTTGTTCCACTTACTATTTTGTTCATATGAGCTTACGTTACACTCTTGTTGTTTGTGGCTTTATTCCTGTTTTGTTTATAACTACTGTTTTCTAAAAAATTATAGTTAATTAAGCTGTTCAATATTAATATTCAGAGGAAGAAACAGATTGTTCATTCTTTTTCAACAAATGCTTAGTATTTATGTACCAGCCACCTTTAGTGGCTGGTACATAATGTCATTATCTCAACAGCACTGAATTTATTAAAAATATTCATGAGCTACATAAATGATTTATTACCATAGTAATAGCATTGAGAAGGCATACTGGCTCTTGACTGCCTTTGTTCAAAGGTGGCACACACTTCTGTGTACATTCATTTGATGAAAACTAGTTGCCTGACTCTACCTTGATGCAAAAGGCTGGTAAATGAGGGACAGTGATGTGCCCAGGAAGAAGATATCAGGGTAGATACTGGTGATCATGAACAGTCTTTACTTCAGGCTGTCCTTCTGTTCACCAATTATCCCTTTGCTCTTCTCTCCTTACACCTACAGGAGACAATTTGACAGGGATGGGGTCTCTGGCTCAGGGACCAGGATCTTGGGGTAATACAGTCTCTTTCATAAAGTTCAGATGTGGTTCTTAGCAACTAATGAATTAATAAGTTATTTGTATCTGTCCTAGTCCATGATCAGCATGACTGCAACCCTAGTCTTAGCTCCTCTTCTTTCTGTAAGAAGCCATCTAGCAGTCACTGATTTATAGCGATTCTGGACTTCTGGGAAGGTGCTATGGAGACCAACTAAATGAGCAGGAGGAGAGTTTCTTGATTACCATCTTTGATTCATCTTTCTGGGAAGTCTGTCAGTCACCAAGGTCCCTGGTTTTGTTCTCTGGGAGGGTCTTGCCCATCCTCCATGGCCACATTTAAAATTCTAGGAAGGATGCTATAGAGTTGCTGGTGGTGGGGAAGAGAGGGCTTCAGGAATATTGGGGTAATTCTGAGACTCTATAGGTTACAAAGAAAGCAGTCAAAGATACTTTAGTCCAGGCTCATGGTTTCTTTGACAACAATCCCACAAAAACCGAATTGACATCTGATAGCAAATAAGGTTTTGATGATTGCTTCAAGTTTCCTGTGACAGTTTCCAAAGGCATTTATGTGACTAATCTGTGAATTAAGTCTGTAAATGCCAAGAATCACATATAAGGGAAAACAAAATATTGGATTCTCACCATATGGTAAAGCAAATAAAATTCTAGCCATATTAAAGACCTAGAAAAACATTACATTTATTGTAACCTTTAGGGAAAAGTACAGAGGGAGACAGTAATAAATGAAAAAATTTTTGTCTAAATAATAATTGAAGAGTACCACATGTCAAAATAACTGTAAATTAAAAGATAGACTAGGAAAATATATGCTATAAATATGACAGATGGTCTGGCAGGTGTATGGCATTGTGTCCCGATAAATATATTTTAATTATCTTTTCAAGTAATATTGACTTATTTGATAATATATCATGAACATGTTTCCATTATACACATGGAGAGAAGACTTGTCTTCAAAAACCTTACAATGAATTTTCTGCTTTAGACCTCGAGCCTATCATATTCTCAACATCGATTCATTCAATCTGTGCTTATGTATGACACAGTATTTCGTAGGCATGATTAGTGATGTTATAATGAAAAAACTGTCAGGGAGATAACTTCTGCATTGAACAAAGTGTATCAAAATAAAAAATGAATCTGAGTTAATCTTCATGACCTTTTTTTTAACATAAGAATCATACTCTTCCTAGGGCAAAAAAAGAGTGGCTGTAAATCTGTTTTTGGTGAATAATTTTTTTATCCTATTTCAAAATATATTCAATTTTAAAACAGGTATTGACATTATTTCAATACACATTACCTTTCTCAGGATATTAGGTAGAATTATATTTTGTTTTACAAGTTATGGAACTTGTAGGTCCAAGATATGAAGCAACTTGTCCAAGGTTCCATGAGTGAGAACACAAGACTCATACTTAGGTTCTCATTACAAATAACATCAAACTGATTCTCATTACATGACATGATTAAAAACTGAAAAGCTATATATTTTAGTTGTCTTGGTAGTAATTATCAGTGATCAACCTGTAAGTGAAAATCCAATTTAATTAATAAGAGTAATTTGTTACTAAAATAATTTCTCAGTATAGACTGGAATCACCTTGATCAACAGTACCTTAATTTTGAATGTTCTCCAGTTATCTAATGTAATAACTAAATGTTTTGGGAAGAGAATCCAATATTTTGTACTTATGATTACCCTTCAATGAAATCAGAGTATATAATTGGTTGTTGCTATAGTACATTTGTTTGCCATGTATTTGGAAAAAAATATATGGATGAATGCCACAATGCTGAAATAAGAACATTTTGGAAAAACAATTGTATAAAAATCTTCTAAATATATAAAAATTTTGGCCTATGAGAATAAATTGAAACCAGTTGTACAATCACTTACTGCTTTTCAAAACAGCTTGGCAAATAGAACATCATTGCTCCAAGTAATTGGGAAACTCAATTGCCCAAGTGAAAACTAGTTTTGTTACTTTGAATAGTCAGCAAAAGAAACTGTTTGGAATTTGATTGGCATTTCTCATGAATCAAATTGCAGTGCCCATCTGCAAATAGGGAGGTTGCTAAAAATATGTCATGATCTAATTATAATTCTATGAACCACCTGTTTTGTTAAGTCTTCCAATTTCTTACCAGGTTCTTTCCCAACTTAAAAAATTAAGTGCTTCCTTGAGAGCCTTTAGGCAAAGCTCTAAAATTTTTATTCTTTGAACAGAAAGTCCTCTCCAGTAGAGTGAATTACAGAAAAATTGGTAGAAGTAAAATACTTTTAACTCCTTCAATAAAAAATACAGGGACGTCAGTTCAAGGACTAATCATTTGCCATTTACTCTTGAGCTTAGTATTTTAAAACAAAAGTTTTGTTGAAGAAAAGGATTTTGGGTTTTAAAGGCAACATTCTTAGCAGGCTAGGGTGTCCTAGCTGATGGACTCTGGATAGAACTATTTACTTCTCACATGGAAATGCAAGTTGGAACCTGCAATTTTATTGGAAGATTGTGCTAGAAGTATCTCATAGATTGTGATTTAAAGGAGTACAACAAAAATTTCCAAGGTATAAATAGCTTCAATATTCTTGGAAAACTTGTGACATTATTCAAAGTAGTTTTATAGGTAGATGCATTTAGATAGGTAACAGGCTGCTTCATGTCAGTTTATGTCTTTTCCCAAGAGGCTATTACATTACCCATCTTCTGCATGCTTTTTAAGGAAGGCAGCAAAATAGTCATTGGCATGTAAAGTACAGCAAAAGGAATATAGTCAGTAATATTGTAATAACTAGGTATAGTGCCAGGCAGGTACTAGACTAATTGGGGGAATCACTTCGTAAATTATATAAATGTCTAACCACTGTGCTTTACACCCGAAACTAATATAAAATAATGACTATCAAGTCTAATTGAAAAATTAAAAAAAAAAGTAATTTTCTATGGGTTCATTCACTGGGATTTCAAAAAACGGGATCTTTGTGATTTATAAGTAAGGCTAAAATTATCTTTCTGGGAAGATAAAGCTGGGGTTTTGCTACATATTGGAAAGAAGTGCTTGTAGTTATAGTTAGAAGACAGGTACTGATAGAATGAAATTTGCTAGAGTGTGTATAGGACCCTAGAAAAGTAGACAATAATTTGATGAATTCTGAATATGTATATGGCTTTTAAGACTATAATTTTAGTATATGTAATAGAACTTAATTTTTAAGCATTTAAAAAATGTCTAATCTTAACATATCACATTGCCTAACCAAGAGTGTCAGAGCATTTTACTTTTCAACATTAAAATAAAATAATGTAACTATCTCAGACAAGTTCCCAAACTACCATAACTTAATGTTAGGGGAAAAAATAAAAGGATTACTAAATAGTATATGGGAAGAAAGCCAGGTGTTCTACCATATTTGTTCCAAAAAATGGTCATTTCTACAGATACATGTTGAGTGTCTGCTGTTTCAGGCAATGTTTTAGGTTTTGAAACTGTAAAAATAGGTTTTGTACCTTTTGAGGAGAAATTGATCTAGTAATAATTATAAGTAAAGAGAACTTTATGGTTACAATTGCCACAGTAATTTAAATGACTGATTATTCAGTGAAAACATGACCTAAAATGTGTTTATTATTTACAATAAATTTTAGAGCAATGATTTCAGAGTCATCCCTAAATTTAATATATTTATAATTAAATATATAATTAAATATATTTATAATTAAAAAATGGAAATGAAACCTTATTCACTGAAATGATTTTTCATAGTATCTACAATTTAGCAATATTCATATTCATTTGTGAATTGGTTCTTCACAGAAATTTGCTTTTCTAAGTGGAAAATTGCAAGGTTTTAAGTGTAGATAAGTGTATATCTATATTCTGAAGCACGATAAGTGCTTTTGTTTTTAAAAAGCTTATTGGGGTAACATTAGTTAATACAATTATATAATTTTCAGGGCTGAGGGGAACTGGACTTTGGGTGGTAAATGCACAATAGAATATACAGATGTCAGATTATAATGTACACCTGAAAACAGTGAGTGCTTTTTGATGTCAAGCATAATGAATGCCATTGGCCCCTGCCTGTCCAGCTTCTTCTTCTGCATATTCCCTTGCTGGCAAAGCTTCAGCCTCACTAACACTTGAACCTGCCAAGGTTTTCCTGTTATTGGGCTTTTCAGTCACTGCTTCTATTTAGAATGTTCTCCCTGAGTTCTCCATGGCTACACCTTCATTGTTCTAACTTCAGCCTAGCCTAGAGTGTCTCCCCACTCCACCCTCTACCATTGCCTCCTTGCCTTATTTTCTTCATTGCACATCAAATAAGATCTAATGGCAGATCTGATAACTATCTTAATATTGAGCATAAACAATATTTTGATATCTCAAACATCTTCATGTGATAACATCTACTTTCCATTGACAGTGTCACTGTGATTTGTTGCCTACATGCACAGCTAAAAGATATGCTTAATTTCAGATAAAGGTTAATGATAAGGATGTAACTTTTTCCACCCAAGTTTATGAATTCTTTTGATTAACACATCCCTGAATGCAAGAATCTCCATATTCTAGCTCCAGCCTGTGTTTCCAAATTTATGCCGTATATCTGCTCAACACAAGCTGAGTTTATAAAGAGTAGGAAATAACAGCTTTCATGGTTTAACCAATATTTATTGTGTACCGTGCCTGGTGTGTGCTAGGTACTATATTAAGCAAAGGAAATTCATGATGAGGTCTCCGTCTCTATGAAGCACCCTGTTTAACGAGGGAGAATAATTATAAATAGCAAATAAATATATAAATACAATAATAAATGCTCTGAAGAAATCAATATAAAGAAGTAATATATTTTCAGGAGTAGGCTTAGGGATGTGGTTACTTAGATAGATGGTCAAAAAAAAAAAAAAAAAACCTTTCTGAGTAGTAGCTATTTAAGCTGAGACTTGAAAAATGAGATGGAACCAGCCAGGACAGGGATGAGACAGGATATGAGGTGAAGTGTGGGAACTGGAATATTTTAGGCAGAGGAAACAGCATATATGAAATACCTGCAGTAAGAAGGATGCTGTACCTAGTCCTTCCTGAATCCATCTACTTTCTTCCACCTCCACCTGTACTATTTCTAATAAATCCTCAAGTTTCTTTAGTAACAACCATGTACATAGAAATAGTTTTTTTTACAAGTTGCACAAGTGGTAGTCAATTGTACATCCTGTTTTTCAGTTTTATATTTTGCTTCAGTGATTGTATCAGTGATCTTTCCATATCACTACATAGAATGAATATTTTTTTTTCTGTAATGAGATATTCCAGTGTATGGCTATACAATAGCTTATGAAAATAGACCATCAGTGGTCTTTTTAATTGCTTCCAATATTTTGCTATTAAAAACAATGCTATAGTTAATAAGTCTGTAAATGTTATTTCATGTATGTGCAAATGCACGGTACCTGTAGGATGAATTCTCAGTTGCTATGCCAAAGAGTAAATACATTAATAGTTGTAACAGATATTGTCAAGTAGCTTTGCATTGTGATTGTACAATTTACATTTCAACAGCAATGTGTGAAAGTGCTGGTTTTACAAGACACAGTTGAAGTATGCTATTATAAAACTTAGATTTTTCAAGTATCATATACAAAATGGTTTCTCAGTTTAGTATCAATTTCTGTTCTTCCTAAGTGAACATTTTTTATGGGTTTTGAGTAATGATTAAAAGGACCTGTCTTACTCCACAGTTATAAAAGAATTCTCTCATGTTATCTTCCAGTGCTGTTATGGTTTTATTTTAAAAGTTTAAATCATTGATGCATTGGAACTTATTCTGTGGGATATATCCAAATTATTTTTTCCAGATGTCTGTCCACTTGTTACAATGCTATTAATTAAATATTTGCTTTCATCGTTGACTTGAGATGCTGTCTACATGCAATAATACTAAGTCCTGTTTGATGGAGGATTTATTGCTTGCCTTTCTATTCATTTCATTGGTCTATTGGTCTCTATGTTAGCATTGGCATATTTAATGTGGCTTTATATATTTTAATATTTTCTAGTCCTAGTCCCACCTCATTGTTTTCCTATTATCTTGGCTCTTTTTATTTTTTTCTATAAACTTTAGAAGTAGTTCACATACTTAAAAAATCTTGATATTTTATTTAATTGCAATCTTATATTTATAGATTCAATGGGGGACTCCTATTTAAGAATAAGGCAAGTGATTCCATTTATTTGTTTTCTTTTGTAGTTCTCCAGTAATGCTTTATCATTTTATAGAGACCTTAAAATTTTTTTATTCCTGAGTATTTAATCTTTATTTTAAATGGGATTGTTTCATCTATAATATCTTTTATTTGTTTTATATATGTGCAAACTATTGAGGACTGTATACGTTACCTCACTGAATTTGCCTAGTGTTTTAGTAGTTTTTCAGTTAATTTTTATTTTTTATGGTATATATTCATATCATTTATAAAGGTGACAGTTTTAACTCTTCCTATTCAATTTTTTTATTATTCTCATCTCCTTTATCTAATTTTGTTTAGTACAGGTGATTCTGGGCATCTTTGTATTCCTACCCTGAGTGGGGATGCCTTGCATGTGTCTTTGTTATGTCTGATAGTGTCATTGGGCTGTGATGTAGTTTACCTTGTTAAGGAAGCATCCATCTATTTATATTTTATTGAAATTTAAAAAATCAAGATGTTTATTGAATTTTTCAAAAGCTATGTGATTTTTTTCTCTTTGTATAAGTGAGCATAATGAATCATATTAACAGATTCTAAGTATTGAAGTATACTTGTGTACTTCTGATAAACTCTATCTTGTCACATTCTTTTCATGTGTTGCTGAATTTTACTTGCTAATACAATTTAGGACTTTTTTCTTGATATTTCTATTAGTACTTGACCTATATATATATTTTTCATTTTGTTTTGGTGCTGTCTTTATCACGTTTTGTTGTAAGTTCACACAGCTTCATAAAACAATTTGAATGTTTTATTTAAAAAAAATTTTGGAACAGCCCTAACAACAATGGCATCATCTGCTCTTTCAAAGTTCGGTGGAATTTCTCTGTGAAATCATCGGGGCCAGGAGGTTTTATGATGTAACTGATATTGTTTTCTATTGTTTGGAAGAAAAAGGGTCTATTTAGATTTTTAACATTTCTGAAGTTATTCTGGGAAATTATATTTTCCCAGAAAATTCGCTTTCGTAAATTCACTGTTTTTCTGCTTTCCTCAGGCATTGATACCTTATAACCTTTCTTTCCTAATGTAACCTTTTCTAACTGTCCTACCATTAGTGTCACCACAATTTAAGTTTTGTTACTTCTCTTCTGGGTTATAACTTCTGCCATAACACAGAATGTTAACTAGGTTAAATCTTATACCTTAGAGTCTCACTCACAATCCAACATCTTGCAGGCTGAGAGGCATGCAGAGAAGAGTATAGGCAAAGCTCTATTTTTGTGGAGCTTATATTTTAGTGGATAGTAACAGGCAAGTAACAAATTAACATATAAATATATCTAGTAGTGATAAGTGCTATGAAGAAAAATGAAACTGCATGAAAGAGATAGAAACAGGAGGCTGGGCACCACTTTATAATATTGAGCAGGGACAGGAAACAAGTGTTAGAGTCATCAGGGAGAAGTGCTTGAGGCAGAAGGTTTAGTAAGTACAAAGGTCCTGAGGTGAAAATTTACTTGTTATGTTTGAGGAATAGCAAAGACACCAGGGGTGGAGCTCTAGAATGAGCCAAGGTACAGTGTGTGATTGGGGGGATGGATGATTGAAAAGGGTGGTCAGATCACACAGGACATTGTAGACCATTGTTAGAACTTTGGATTTTACTGAGTGACATGAAAAGTCATTTGTTTGTTTGGTTTTTTGAGAGTGACATTATCTAGACTTAAGAGAGAGCACTTTGACTTTCTCAGACTAAAGGGCTATTGATTTAGTCCAGGAAGGAGATAATGTTAAATTAGATCATGGGTACGGTTGTAAAATTTGAGAGAAGTGGTTGCATTTCAATTATAAATTAAAGATTGAGCTGTCAGGATTTGAAGATGGATTGAATGTGAGATGTTAAAGAGCCATTCTCAATTTCTAAGGATTTTTAGCCTGAGCAATCTGAATAATAACGTTGCCATTTACTGAAATAGAGAGCATTGAAGAAACAGCAGATTTGGACCAGAAATTAAGAGTTTGGCTGCTTTGGACATGTTAAGGGTGTGAATGCTACTAGTTATCTAAGTAGAGATATTGAATAGTAAGTTTGCTGTTGGGTTCTGATATTCAGAAGGCAGATCTTTGTGAAAACTCTTCAATAGTTCATCATTTCTTACAAATTTCTTAATTGTTAGCATCACATTTAAATCTTTTTTCTGACCCCAGCCTACTTTTTAAGCCTTGTCTCATACTATTACTTTACATAGATTGAGCCTAACAGGCTTTTTTAGTACTAGAATGTGCTAGACTTTTTGCTATTTTGATGCTGTTGCCTATTATGACTGGAATGCCTGTCATCTCAGCTCTACCCATGGGAATAGTATTCAGTGTTCAGGGCTTTATACCTGAAAGTGGAGAAAGAAAAGTGAACCATGGAAAGGAAACTCTATGCTCAGCTGATGATATTCAGTGAACAGACTCCTGGCTGTCTTTCTTCCATGCGCTCATTTTTGCCTATGGCACAGTGTGCTTTCTTTCAGTAATAAAAAAATTAATTTTTATTTTTTTAAATTCTCAGATGGGAACATTTAAAGCACATGATGGTGAATATTTCTTAGAACCTATAATGAAGGTGGATGGGCGTGAACATGAAGATGATCATAACAAGCCACATCTTATATACAGACAAGAATTAAAGAGGAACTATTTTCTGCATTCTCATAAGCTTTGTGACCTTTCAGGTAAACTATGAAGTAGAAGTATTTGAGTTAAATTATTCTATTTATATATTTCTATAAGTTAGAACTTTTATATTTTCTTTAAATATAGAAGTATATATTAAACATTTTCTTGACCCATTAGAAATCATTTAATGTTTGTATTCAATTTTGTTATAGTAGACTAATTTAAATCCAAAAAGGGATTTGGTATATGGGATTTGTATCAATTTTACTTCAGTCAGTCAGTCACACTGGAATGATTTAATTTTTCTCAGCAGAAGTTTAGATAATTAAAAAAACTAAACCTAAGCAACAATAACATGTTCAATTTTACATTCTTTCAACCTTGTACAAGGAAACATTATGTAGTTTTCTGTGACTTACACATTTTGACCTGGCTGGTGACCGGGTTTCATCTATATTGGTACAAGCAGCACCATTTCATTAATTTTCATTACAGTATAATTTTTTAGTATGTTACAGTTTGTGTGTCCTTATTCTTGTTGATGAACTTTTGGATTCTTTATAGTTTTTCACTATTAAAAACAACACTGCTATGAATATTCTTGTCCCCCTTTCCTGTGTTTGAGAATTTCTCCAGCATATACACATAGATACTAGATAAATCCACATTGTTTTGCAAAGTGGTTTTTATCATCTATACTTCAGCGTATATAAAGGGGGTATATTTTTATTTTTCCTCTAAAATTCAGGCTACTGAAGATTTATAATAGATTCCAATCTATGAATCATAGCTTTCTTTAAAGTATAAATCTGTTGCTGGTAAAATACTTGCTTATCTCATAGAAGTCGTATCAGGAGTTGTATCCATAGAGGTACACGAATCTTCACTGTATCATTGTATGTCCTTCTGTGAAGAATGGAGAAAAAGGCACCCAGTTATCATCAAAGTACAAAACATAGACAAAAGAGTGGGATTAGAAGGGATTTATTAGAGATCGTAGGTATCCATAAACTATAGTTCTAAGCACTGAGATGCCATCTGTTTTGGGATATAATGATATGTGGCCCTTTGAAGGTTTTCCCTGGGAGTGCACTTCTTAACCTTTGCTATTATAAGAGTGCCATTTTGGAGTGGTTCTCACTGTGTGTAAGGCCGTGTTTTAAATCTATTGACATAATAGATGCCTTTCTAATGCTTTTAATATGAGCATAAGGGTTTCATTTTTATGGCTTCAAAGAAAACACAAATGGGTACAGCTTCACAATAGAATTCTACAGAAGGCAGCTTATGCTTGTTCTGATCTATCATTCAGGAGCAGCTTGTTTAATGAATTGTTTAGCTTCTTCAGAAAACCACCATGTAGACACTCTGAATGCATAAATGTTTCACATAATGATATGCAGGGTTTGCATTCACAATCAGTGTTCATTATCAGAAAGAAAATGGTTCAAGAAAAGCCAGTCCCTTTTGTTTAAAAGAATTTTTATACTAAAGATTTATAAAAACTACAAATAAAAAGCAAATAAAAAGCTATGGGATTTAGTTTTCAATTACAATACAGTTTTCCACAACATTTATCTACTAAAATATTAAAAGTAGTATCATTCTTTTAAATTTATCTCCATTTTTTGGTACAATTGACATACATATTTTTAGTCACTAAAAAAACAATCAGTTAATGGCCTAAGTAATTAGCTGCTAATTATCATTTTCTGCTAATCATCATTTTGTTTGTAAAAAATGGAGAGTTTTGAATGTATTTAGTAAAATGTTGAAGGCTTCCCCCCCACACCCCAGTTTACATGTTCTGAAATACTTGCAGGATCTGACATAGTCTAAAGGTGAATCTTTGGTATAAGAGAATTCTTCAGATAGATGAGCCAAAAGATTTAGCACATGAACCAAAAGGATTAAGTGGAAAAGAGAAAGTCATTTCTATATTTTAAAAATATTTCTACTGATGATTTTAATTTATTTTGACCCTAAAATGTGGCAATTGACAGTGGCTTCAGCCTTGATGAATTGAATTATTTGCGAGGTCAGAGTTCACTATGTGCCTTGAGGCCATAAAAATTACATTTGGTAGCAAATTTAGCTGTTGTGGATGCCAGGCTCCTAGGTAGACATGAGACATGGCAGAATGCATACACATAAAAATCCTGCATAATGCACAAACAACTCACCCACACTGGGAGGAGGGATGTCCTGAAAAGATTGACAGGAATTTAAAAATCTCTGGATTCCATTGAGTATAGTTGTTATTGCATATCCTCTAAGAGCAGATCAGAACTGGTCTGTGTTCCTTAGGAGACCTGGTGGGCCTTGCTCTCTTTCTTCCATTGCCACTCTGTTCCTCTCATTGCAGTGTCATGGGGTAGGAGCATAGAACATTTGTGATCAGTGAAGCAGAGGACTTGATGTGAGTGAAAATGAAATGCCTTTTAATGCATTTTGGATGATGTTGGCCAGCTTTAAAATTTCAGTGCCTTTCCTAATTTTTAAAAAACGTATTCATTCTTCTAGTCTTTGAGTCCCTAATATGTGTAAATGATTGTATTGGGTAAGATTTGAGTTTTCCTTTACATCCAGGTTCTCAAAGCCCAGTGGGTGTACAAGAACACAAAAACAAATTTTACAAAACCAAGGAAAGACTGCCTCGATGTTAGGAGCAATATGGCATGCAGCTCAAGGGGCTAAGCAACAGACTGCCCTGGGTTTTACCTAGGAGGTGATATTTTAACCATTTAATCTTCTAATCTTCCTGAGGCCTTTTCTAAGAAGAAAGGAGTGGGGGCAAGGCTTGTGTTAAAAATGTACCCGGGTTTTGTTTTGATCAAGTATGGTTGAGCTGACATGGAGATAACTACCTTGGAAAGCAGAATTTATTACTTAGAGTTCCCAAGGGAAGGGGACATGCCATGCCACATAGGGCCACATGGGGCACCTTCTGGGTTGGTTGGGAGGCAGAAGGAGTAAGGGGAGAGCATGGGAAGAAGACTTTGTTACTACAGTGAGGGAAATTAAGTGGGAATGTCCGCTACTGGGAAAGAAGTAAAACACAAATATTGGGTTTGTGGTTGGAGGGTTTATAATAAGATTTTACTGTGCTCCTGAAAGTCAGACTGTGGGGAGAGATGTAAACAACTTTGGCTGTTAGGTTGGTGCTGTGATTACTGGATGCAAAATCATCAATTGGAAAATTTATAAAAGCTGGCTAAAACAGGTCTATATGTGAGAGGAAATAGTATTTGTATCTTCTAAGTCCTGATGTATGTGGGGGAAAAGTGTGGGAAGGCACACAGAGAAGATCTGAAAGGACTTTAAGGATTTTGTAGGCTATCCCATAGGTGTCCTGGAAGCAAGGTTTAAAGCAGAGACATATGATCTCTTACTGTTGTATTACTTAGCTGTCAACTTTATTTTTTGAAGATGGTTTTAGATTTGAATGAGAAGGGACTGAAGGCCAGGGAGACTGAATCAAAGGAAGCAGCTATCTTGTCAACAAGGGATTTAAATGTCAAACAAGTGCACATAAAGAAGTAAATTGAAGATAATTTCCTTAAAGCTTTTTCTTCAACTTTGAGATGATAGATTTTCATGTGTGTGTGTGTGTGAATTATCCAGTAGGATAATAGTTCTGTGAGTGCATGAGGCTGTATTTTTTAATAAAATTATATTTATATACAGTTCCCCTTTTTTTTAAGATGATGATTTAATCAGCATCTGTTTGGGGAAATCCAGATATCTTTTAGTGTCAGCTGAGGCCACAGTTCCCATAGGAAGCTAGGAGATGCGGAACAGAGTTCTGGCTCTGCTACTAAATGATTTTGATGTCTTAACCTCTATCTTAGCCTACAGTAAGTAGTGAATGGTTGCTGAATTTAATATTTCCTATATAAATGCAAAGTTTAGGGGTTTCAAGCTACAGGGACCAGGCAGTTGCCAGAAATGAGTGAAGTGAGGTGCCATTAGGATGTCGAGGTATCCCCAGGGCACTGGAATATATATGCTTCTTGCAAAGGGTACATTGGGAAGGTGGGATCAGTATGACCAGATCTTTTGCATTTTAAAGAAAAGTTGAAAATATGTGTGTGTGTGTGTGTGTGTGTGTGTGTGTGTGTGTGTGTGTGTGTGTGTATGGGGGGGGAAGGTAAAACATGAGAACTGAATTAGGCTCGTTAGTTACCAATTTGCAATCTCTTACTAAGTGATTTCTAAGGTCCCTGACACTTCAAACATTTTGTGAATTTGTGGACAGAGAATGAGGTACTATCAATTAATGCAGAGACAGAGGATTATGAGTATGACCACGACTGTGGCCAATATTTTTAACTAACAACTTGTTAATGGTGTTTTTAAGCTCAAGCTTCTAAATGCATATAGAAATGACTATTGAGATCTCACTCTTCTGCCCATCCTTTATTAAAACTACTCTCTCAAAGATCACCTTTGAACCACTTGCCAAAAGCAATAATATCTTTGTCTCACTATTACTTCATTTTTGGGGAACATTCCTCATTATTGATCAACTCTGCCTAATTGAATTTTCCTCCTCTTTTGGCTTTTCTGACATACTTTGCTGCTTTTCTTTTTCTTACCATTTCTCTTTCTGATCATTATTGCTTTCCTATCTTGTAATTAATTTTAAGTGTTTTTCTTGTCCATTGTTTTATGCCATTTTTATATAGTCTACATGATTTATTTTTCCACTTTTCTAATTTAACTAATTTAAATGATAATTTAAAAAATGTTTTTACTTCAGCTTATTTTAAGATTAAATCTCATCTACAGCTGTCTGATACTCATGTTTTCTTGGATGTCCCAGTGTCATCCTAGATTCAGTATGCCTAATTTGAAGCCGTTTTCTTTCCTCCACCTCTTTTTTCATTCATACTCCCCAAAAGAATCTTTTTATTTTGATTTCCAAATTCTGACTAAATCAAGCACCTGCTATAATGGAAACTTAAGTGTTACTTTTGGAAAAAGTTCTATTAACTAGAATAGACTGATTTAGATTTAAATAACAAATTTATCTCAGCTATTCAGGTCTTCCGTTTTGCTTTATTTGTTAATCTGTATTCTAAAGTGCATGAAAGTAGTTTATTTTCTTAAGTAGTTATTTTTCAGTTTTATTGTATTAGTAATGTTCTTAATGTGAATTTTCTCCCCCCCCCAAAAAAAATTCTAAACTGTGTAATTTGACCTGTTAAGGTTTTGAGATTGTAAATCATATGATATTTGAACTACCTCATATATATTATGGAGAGCTCTATAATTTTTAAAAATATATATTCTTATTAGTTTTAAGTATACAGTACCTTGGTTAGATATTTATGTAGTTTATAAAACAATCCTCCTAATTGCTCCTTCTCTCCTCTGGTTTTCCACTTAGCCGATATATTAATGCTAACTGCATTCCCTATGCCGTGCTCCCCATCACTGTGACCCTCTATCAACTACTAATTTGTACTTCTTTAACCCTTCACTCCATTCTCCCAGTCTCCCAACCCTCTATCCTTTCTGTTTATCAACAAATTGTCCTCTATATTTGTTAGTTTTTGATTAGTTTTTTGTTCCTTTGATTCCGCATATAAATAAAATCATATGGTATTTATCTTTGACTTATTTCACTCAGCATAATAATGTCTAGATCCATCTATATCATTTCAAATGGTAGAATTTCATTCTTTAAATGGCTGAGTAATATTTCATTGTGTATATGAATCATACTTCTTTATCCAGGCATTTCTTGATGGGCATTTAGGTTGCTTCCATATCTCGGCTATTATAAATTGTGCTTCCTTGAATATTGGGGTGCATAGATCTTTATGAGTTATTGTTTCAGTTTTCTTTGGATAAATATCCAGAAGTGCAGTTGCTGGGTCAAAAGGTATATCCATTTTTAATTTTTGAGAAGCTTCCAGACTGTTTTCCATAGTGGCTGTACCAATTCACAATCCCACCAACAATATAAGAGGGTTCCTTTTTCTCTTCATCCTGTCCAACACTTGTTCTTTGATTTATTGACCATAGCTATTCTGATAGATGTCAGGTGATATTGCATGGTGGTTTTAATTTGCATTTCTCTGATTAGTGACCTTGAGCATCTTTTTATATGTCTTTTAGCCACCTGTGTTTCCTCTTTGGAGAAGTATCTGTTCAGGTCTTTAGCCCATTTTTTAATTGACTTGATTTTTTTGTTGTTGAGTTGTATGAGTTCTTTATGTATTTTGGATATTAACCTCTTATCAGATGTATCATTGGTGAATATCTTCTCCCAATCAATTTTCTTTTTGTCTCATTAGTTTCATTTGCTGTACAAAAACTTTTTAGATTGATGTCCTGTTTGTTTATTTTTCCTTTTGTTTCCCTTGCCTGGGGAGATATAGTTAAAAAGAAATTACTGTTAGCAATAACAGAGTTTACTGCCTATGTTTTCTTCTAGAAGTTTTGTGGTTTTGGGTCTTATATTTAAGTCTTTAATCCATTTTGAGTCCATTCTTTTATGTGGTGTAAGAAGGTGGCCCAGTTTCTCCCTCTCTCTCTCTCTCTCTCCATATTTCTGTCCAATTTTTCCAACACCATTTATTGAAGAGACTGTCTTTATTGTGTATTCTTGCCTCTTTTGTTATATATGAAGTAAGTGTGTAGGCATGAATTTATTTCTGGGCTCCCTATTCTGTTTCATTGATCAAAGTATGTTTTTATGCCAGTACCATACTGTTATTACTGTATTATAGGTTGATATCAGGTAGTGTGACACCTCCAACTTTGTTTTTTTTCTCAGGATTGCTGTGGCTATTTGGGGTCTTTTATGTTCCTTATAAATTTTAGAATTATTTGTTCTAGCTCTTTGAAAAATGCCATTGGTATTTTGATAGGGGTTGCATTGAATCTATAGATTGCTTTGGATAATATGGCCATTTTAATGATGTTGATTCTTTCTACCCATGTGAAAAGCTCTATACTTTTGAAAGCATTCTTCATTGTCATATCTCGTTGATCCTTAGGTTAACTTTTTTTTTTTTTATTTCTCATGAGGTTGATGATTCCCACATTAGATATATTATGTGAAATGGGCAAATGAGCAAGGGAACCAAAATGCCCCCCAAAAGGGTGTGTTTATCCAATCAGGTGTATTTTCAGAATATATAACCTGACAAGTAACTTTAATGCCTTATATTATAGGTGCAGTAACCTTCCTTTCTTAAAAAGACTACCTGTTTACTCGTAAGAATTAAATTTTAAACAATCTTCTTTTCTTTACATTAAAAATGTGTATTTTATTAATCTGAGAATGTTTTTTTGGGAGTAGAAATGTTTCATTCAAGTTTTGAAGGCAAGTTTTTTTGTTGTTATTAGTTTGATTTCGCTGTGCTACCTTTGGAAAGGAATAGGAGAGAATTGTGAATCTTGAGGTATGAGAGAAACTACACCATGGTTATAATCTCTAATCAAAGAATAACCTATGTTGTATCATTAATATAGTGGTGTCAAACCACTTTAATGTTTGTTTGATTTGATTGCTTCCCAATGTTTGTAAAATTAGAGCTTCTCATTTGTTGCTAGGAATTCTAATATATTTTCTTTGCAGCCCATGTCAACTTTTTCTGGTTCAAATGTTCATCAAGTCTACTCTGGAGGAGAGATTGAAACTATTACCTCTTCTTTGAAATATACTGTGCATGTATTTTTGTTCTCCCTCCATTAAGAATTTTTTTTTCTTTGCTTTATATTGGTCCACTTCCTGTTTTGAAATTCTTATGTCGAGTTTGTAGTTTTTTTTTTTTGCAATTTGGTAAAGTTCCTATGAGTGTTTAGTAGACAACAATGTAAGCTTCCACTGTGATAACTGAATACATCGCCACTTCCTCCTATAACAGTACTAGCTCTTCAGAAATCACCTTGTATTTCCTTTGGCTTGTTTCATACTCTTAAGTCACTTATCCTTTAAGAAATTACTCCTTATAGTCTTTTCCTTCCATGGTGAGATGTCTCAACTTAAAAAAAAAATCCCTTTGCTCTAAATGAGTTTATTTAAATACTTAAGGTGCTCTTCACTTGTAGAGATGGAAATGTGAATGGAGTCATTAGTTTTAACTCTTTTACTATTTGTACCTCTTTACAGACTCTTGCTTTACGAAAATTTCTCTTCTGTTTTACAATTGGCATCTTACTTATTCTTCTATGGTTAATGTACGTGGTTATAATTTTATAAGATTAAGAGCGTGGACTTTGGAATCACTGGCCATAGATCATCTCACAGTTTAGGGGCAGTACTATTTATTCTGCACATCATTAACACTATCTTACATTGCTTTTAAATTTATGTGTCTCTGCTATCCCACTTATTAGTTTTAAGATTTTGTTTGTTAAAGTAAAAGGTTACATTTTATTTTATTTTTCACAGTCTTTACAACAACTAATACTATGTTGTAGATACAACTGCTCTGTAAACAGTTTAATTGATAGTGCCAAAATAACTCTTCGCCCATAAGCGGGTATGTAAGATGAAGTTCATTCAGAAGATGACTTTTGGCCTCATAGGAAGACCTGGTTTACTTGAGAAAATAACTCATAATCTGAGACCCAAAAGATGAGTAGGCGTTAGGAAAAGGGAGAGGGTGAGAAGTATTTCAGATGAAAGCAACAGCATGTGCAAATACCTGGAGATAAGACACTGCTTTAACCACCTCGGGAACTAAAAGTATTTAAGAAAAAGAGCAGGATACCAGGAGGTGGCAACATGTTGTAGTGCTAGAGAGGTAAGCAGGAGCAAGCTAATGAAGTTCTCTGGTAAGCCCTGTTAAATGATTTGGCCTTTAAAATTGACACCAATCCAGTGGGTGTTGGGAGTCATCTCCCTCAGTAGTTCAAAGTAAGGCCCTAGTATAGGGTCTGATTGCTATTTTGTTTGGCCTGAGCTAATTAAGGTTATTGGAGGCATAGCTGTAATCAGCCAGACCCACCATGCTCTTGAGGTCAGGTCCATGCAACTAGAACTATTTACAAAGAATGGTTGAGGATAGGTACTCAAAGAGAAACTGGGGACTATTGTAAGAAGTTAGATGAATGAATGTTGGGTGGAGAAAATGAGAATACCCATAAGCAAAGGGTGTAGTCAGTTGTGGTATTAATGTTAGAAAAACATTTGAGCACTGCAAAAGGAGATGCCACCTACTGAGAGCACTCTCCTTTGAGCACTGCAAAAGGAGATGCCACCTACTGAGAGAGAGAATGAAGGGTGTGTTTTTGACATTAATAAATTAACAGCTAAACTCTGTTGAGAGAGAAGTAGAATGGCTAGAGCACTTGAGACAATAGTACTTAAAATACAGGCTATGGTAAAAGAGAACCAATGTTATTCTTAGTGTAAAACTGTAGAATTTTTAAATAATTCATTTTCTCCCTGCTTTGGTATTCAATAATTTTGCATATATTCCATCAAATTGGTATTATCTAATGATTACCCCTCAATTTTTTTATTTTGAGGATGGGGAATGTACAAATAGGCCACAGTAATATTAGGTTGTGACTTTCTAAATTTGATTGTGCAATAAGAAAAATGAAAGAAATTTCTGAATACTCTTTAATATATCTATTACTAGCCCTGGAGGACTCAGTTTATAGCATTCAGCTGGAAAGAGAAAATTTATGGTATAGGGTCAATAAATCAAAAGCCTGTCTTTTCTGTTTCCCACCTCATGGTGGGCCAGGAGAAGAAAGGAAGAGTGCAGTGGTGCAAAACTTGTGTGCAGCTTATTCCTGCTTTACATTCTGGGGGTGGAGGTGGGCATTTAATAAGTGAAGAGAAAAGCTGACTGGTAAGAGGAGACTCTTGTTCTTATTCCATATTAATAACCCTGGAAAATGAGGCTTCAACCTTGCCCCAACATGGATTTGTTTATCCATTTGTTCATTCATTTATAAAATATTTAAGTACCTTCTTTACTGGAGCTACAAAGGTGCTGGGGCTTGCTTAACATGTCCCGCGACCAGCCTGTACAAGTATAGGTACAGTGAGGGAGGGAAAGAGGGTAGCAGGAAATGAAGTCAGTGGTAGTGGGAGGGTAGATCATGTAGTTATGGGTGAATCCAGGTGTGGGGCCTGAAGATTAAAAATAATTGGGGGGGGTAAGAAAAATAATAGAAAAATTATGAATACAAAATTTCTAGGGTTCCTTTAGAAATGGATTTTGTACGTGAGAGGACAAAGCTTTAAGCTACTTTTAGGTTCATGGTACATCTGCCTCAACTCATAAGACACAATAATGGGTGAGCATAACACTGCAAGCCACTGTAGGATTTTGAGCAGAGTAGACTGATCATGAAGTGACATACATGATCAGTCTACATTTTAGAGGGATACTCAAATGTTGGTGGGTAAAAGACTAGCACGATAATGGCAGAAACAGAGGGTTAGGAGGATTCTGCAATAATGTTGAATAATGAAGTGGTCTGAATTAGGGTGGTGGCCATGGAGCTAGTGAGACGTGGCCAGATACAGTGTACATTTTGATGGTCAAGTAGGTGGGTGGGGTGGAGATTAAGAGTTGAGAATAAGAGAGTTGTCACAGGTTATTCTAAGGTGTTCCCCCCTACCACCATCTGAGCAAATGGAAGGATTCTTTTGCCATTGTCATTTACTGAGATGGAGAAGTCTGTGGGAACCACTGGTTTAGGTAAGAGTATCAGGAGCTAGGTTTTGGATATTTTGAGTTTAAGGTCCCCAATTGACATCCAAAAAAAAAAGTAGGTGGTAGAATGAGTCAGAAGTTTGCTGGGGTGGATGTGGGGAGAGGGGAAGGTCTGGATTTGAGATAATTGAGAGTTAGCCTTATATCTTTAAATATCCTTTATATTCTGTCAGAAATTGTATAGGGAATGGATTAGATCTAGAAGAGAAAAAGTCCAAGAATTTAACTATGGAGCCTGCCAATGTTTAGCAGTTGAGGGCATGAGGAGAAAACAAGGAAGATTGAAAAGCAGAGGCCAGGAAGGTAGAGAACTAAGAAACATGTGCCCCAGACTAGTGAAGAAAGATTTTCAAAAAAGGTAGTAATAGTGAATTGGCGTAATGGTGTTGAGAACTCAAAGAACATGATTTGGAACTGGTTATTGAATTTAGCCAAGTAGGAATGATTGCAGGCCTCTAATATTCTAAGTGGAATAGGTTCAAGCATATTTGCATGCATAAGACTTAAACAACTAAAATTATTACAAAGAAGACTTAGATGAACTATTTTTAGGCCTTGTTGGGGACTAATCCTGTTGTGATAAGAACCTTCATTAAAAAAAGGTGCTATATTAAACTTTGGGATGTGACATTAAGTTAAATGAAATAACTTGTTTGAAATAAGAGTTCAGTCTATCAATAATTGTAAATTTTAATTTATTTTGTCAAAATCCCAAAATAGTGGACTTAATAAAACTGTCAAAAGCAATAGTAAATAGAATGTTATTTTCTAAAAGTTAATTGAAATAGTTTATAGGGATTAAAAATATTTAGCATATATAATATTTATTCAGAGACATATCCCTATATGTGGATCTGCTTTGGACATAATTTTTCTTCCACTCTTCTATTTGTTCATCATTGTGCCAATACTGTTTGAAAAATATTCCAGTGCTTTTATAAGTCCTGAAATGTGGTAGAAGAAGCCCTTGACTTTATTCTTCAAGATTATCTTGGCTATTCTTGACCCTTTGCATGGACACATAAATTTTAGAATTAGCTTGTTTCCACAAAAGGGAAAAAGTTATTATTGGATTTTTATTGGATCAATAGATTAGTTTGGTGAAGTGACATCTTTATAATGTGTCTTCTAACTTATCAATATGGTATATCTTCCATTTTTCCTTAATTTCTCACATAACATTTTATATTCTTTCTGGGTATTTGGTCAGTTTCTTATCATTAGTAGTATAATGTTTAAATTTTTGCTTTCTAATTATTTTACATAAAATGCAGGCAATATTTTTCATATTGAATTTAGATTCAGTAACTGCTCATATATCCTACTAGTTTATCTCTTAATACTTTGGGGTTTTGTACATGAACAATCATGTAGATAGTTATTTATTCCTTTCCAATAAATCCCCCCCACCTTTTTTTATTGCACTGGTTAGTATTTCTAAAACAATGTTGAATGAAAATGGCAGTAGTGAAAATTCTTGCTTTCAACTTTTTCTAATATATATAGTGTCTGCTGATTTTCCTTAGGTACCCTTTATATGATTAATAAATTTGCTATAAATTCCTAGCTCAAGAATTTTTTTTATTAAGAATTTTATGAAAACTTTTTTTTTCTGCATATGCCAGTGTGATCATGTGTTTTTCCCCTTTGTTCAGTTAATTTTCAAATGGCAAGGCCACCTTGTGTTATCACCAGACTGAATTTGAAAATATTTTTATTAGAATTTTTATATCTGTCTTTGTAAATTTTTTCTGATTATGTAGGAAAAGAGAAAGGAAGATGAGGGCCTGTAGGAAGGAAATGATTAAAATGATGGATCATAGTATATGAGCTGCATAAAGATGTCATCATCTCTGTTTTATACACTTAATATTCTTTTAGATTTACTTATCAGATAAAGAAGTGAAAATAACTCAGTAAATTTGTGGAGAGTAATACATGTAAGATTTTCTATCAAAGGAATTAGATCATTTATAAGCCATATAGCTTATTTTAGTTTTCTTTGGTTGTTTTACCAAACACAACTTAATTGCAAATGCTCAGTGAAGTAAATTTTAATCTTTGGCTCTCTACTGCTTAGCTATATGATGCTTTCTTCATGAAGAAGAAGGAAAGATTTTAATTATTTGTAATTAGAATCTGATTCAGTATTACAACATTCAAAAGGAGCCCCCTTTAAAGACATGGTGATATGAGACCGACCCCCTTTCAATGAATAGTACAAATGCCAGGGAAAACTGCACAAGGATCGTCCATGTTCTTGGCTGGTCCCAGCCTGTATTCCAAAGTTTGTGAACATCATTACTGTTGGAGCAAAAGTTGGGCCTGTTGCCAGATCAGGTGACAGATACACTATTTCATGTGGAGAACATCCAGATCTCTGGGCCTATCCCAAGAAGGCTGCTTTCTTGGGCTTTTTCTTCCTTGGAAGAAAGCCAGAAAACTGAAAGGAAAAAACTCCCTCAGTCTGACCTGTTAGTCTGCAGCCTGCAACTTCTTTTGCACATACACATGTACCTGGATGTTAGATAAACATGGTGTTAAGATTGACAAAAACATTCTTTTAAAAAGGGTATTTTATTTTGAGATGTAGCATAAAGTAAAATAACAAAATACCTGCCTGAAAATAAGAGTTCAATCTGTTAATCTAAGTTTGATTTTTCCCACTTTTGTCTAAAACTAAAAGTAGTGGGTTTAATAAAAACTGACAAAACAGTATGAATAAAAACTGATTCCATAATAAAGATATTAAGTGCTATTGAGATACATAGAATTTTTATTTTTATTTTTAACATTTAATGACTGCCTTTTAGACTTGTTTTTCAATGTTAAATTTACTTGGGAAAATACCTTATTTTTAAATTTTGAAATGCTTTTAAATAAATGTAAGTGGTAAGAGAACTGCTTCCCACGAAAATTCTATTTTCAGTCAAAAGCTGTTTTATTAACTACAGAGCCAGGAGAAGTCAATTATAATGGCCAGAGTAATATTAGAATAAAGAATGAGTTAAAGTGTAAGCTTACATTGTGTTTTAGATTTTTGAGTTATAATGATATTTTCCAATAATATTTAAGACAAATTATAGTTAATAACATAATAGGAAATGCTCATACTAATATTTCAATAAGTTACTTAGTAATGATGTGGGAAAGTACTTTTATACCAGTACTTGAATTGATAGAGCAAATAGGTTATAATACTTGAATTAATTTGGCATTTGGGGGGAAGTATTTGAGTGCCTAACACTTAAAATTACCTCAAGGCATTTTTGTAATGATTTCATATACATGGAGCAAATTGTCAGATGATGCGGTAACTTTTCTAGCTCAGGAACAATTCCTGTAAAAGTCTGAAGAACAGAGGGAGTTGTATGTTAACTGTTACATCATAGGAAATGAATTTTCATGAAGGCTAATCAGAAACTAGGAAGATAAAATAGATAAGGTAGAGTTCTATACTGTAGTCAATTTTAACAGCATTATGCTATATTCTAACTTCAGCTCCACTTTCAAAATTAACTCACTAGATCAGTGTTCAATGTGAAATCTGAATAACTGATTTTCTTTAAAGAATCAAATGTTAAATTTCTTCTATACTTTGAGATGCTAGGGTATAAATTTAACTCACAAGATTTCCAAACATATCTTTTTAGGAAGTAATAAAGAAATTCAGAGTAACATGTGTAACTGTCTGTCTAGATTCTTCTGACATTGTGTTACTTGGTTTGTCTTAGTCTCATTTTGCTTAGAATTTCTGATAAGGGATAGGATTTGAAGATATGGAAAAGCACTTTGCGAAATGCAAAGGGCTACACAGTTCCTCTTCTCTGCTCTTCAAGTGTAGAGGTTGGGATGCCAAAAGCTGGAAAAAGATGGCGCATATTCTTTCCCAGCAAAAAGAAATTTTTTTTTAAGCTTTTGAAAATATTGATGAATGTGTGCCAGTTTTCAACTCATGATCTAGCAGGAATCCTTGATTCAGCTTATAAGGAACATCTGTCTTACACATCGTTAGACCAAGCTGTATGGTCTTGACTTCTTGAGAATGTGGAAGAAGAAAGGGTATTTACTCTGTAATACTTGACCAGTGTACACTTTGACCTGTCAGCACACATAGAAGGGAACTAGAATTTTTGCTGGATGTAGGGTTAGTGAGAGTAATTTGGGGGTTTTCAGTGTCCTCTTTTTTTTCTTTTGGGGCCACTAAAGTGAAAAGACAGTACCAGATCTTTCTCAAGTCTATGTACCTTAGAATTAAATGCATTTATATCCAAATCTTAGCTCAGCTCTATATTTCTGTAATGCAAGGAAGATTAGATCCATTTTTTTTCATGAATATGACTAGCTAGTTCCTCTTTTGGTTTTGTAGGAGGCAGTATTTTCCATTATGATTCTGGTTACTAAATTCTTAACATTCTACATGTATTACCACATACGACCTTTAGAAGAGTCATGTGATGTGGAATTCAGATGTAATACTTGATATTAAGGAAATCTGAATTCATTTATTTGTTATGCCACTTATTCAGTTGGTGGCTGATGAAACTTCACGTAACCTGTGTCACATGTCTGTGTTTTAAAATGTGTGCTCTAATAGTAACTGATTCAGGGATGCAATGAGGGCTAATGATGTAATTCTTTTATGTTTAAAGCTTCAGCTGGCCACAGGCAAGTCCAAAATCCTCCGCACATTTATTAGTAGTAGATGGGGTTCTAATTAGTCATTGGTGAATGTCTTTGAAATAAAGCTATAAAGTCTTTTATAAGCTATGTGTCACAATTCTATGAGATATTAAAATTTCTAATATTGACAAATCATTCTCAGAAGTTGTTGTCATAGAATACTACTGTTTTAAAAACTTAATAGGCTCCAAATTGTATTTTATTATGTAATTATGGGCAGTTTACTTAACTTTCCTGTACCTCACTTCATATATAAAATGATGATGATAATAGCACCTATGAGGGCAGAACATATTACTCAACAGTGTTCTCAGTCTTTAGAGAGTATATAGCTTAATGGTGGTGGTGGTGGTGGTGGTGCTGGTGGTGGTGGTGGTGGTGGTGAGGAGTGTGTTTAGTTATAGGCTGGTGGGCAGTGGCTTGGACTTTGTCTTATGAGCAATGGAGGATCCATGGAAATTTCATGAATAGGATGAAATAAAAGGGATCTTCCTAAAAACAAGTGTTTGGGGACATAAAGGATGAGTGGGAGGGATAAGAGATTGAAAATGGTGGGACCACTTGGGAGATTGTGTCAAAATTTTGCATTTTAGTTTTCTAACAATGTTCTAAGGTGAGAAAGACCTGAATGAGTTAACAGGCAAGGACATTGTTGACAACAGGCACAATACAAAGCATATTTTGAAGGAGAAATGGCAAAACTTGATGGTCATATACAAAGAGCGAAGGAAAGATAGAGCCCAATGGTAGTGTGCAGTTTAGTGGGAGTTATAAATATCAGGAGGTAATTGCTTATATTAATAAAAATAGGGAAACTGGGAATAGAAGAAAGTAATGGGTACAGTTTGTATATTTTGAATATGAGGTGCTTGTTGGATATGCAAGAAGTATTGTTTTTTAATTATAGTACTTAACAATATATATATTTTTGACAAAGTAGAAGTTTTTGTTTGTTTTTTAATTTTCCCTTTCTATAAAGTAGATATGTTAACACTTGTTTCTTCCCACGATGGTGAGAAGTGAATGAAGGGATGCAGGAAACCTAATAGGTTGCCTACACCTAAAATAAGTAATCAGATATGTTAACTATTGTCATCAAATCATTAAGCCAAATCATTAAGCCAGAAGCTTAGAGCTAGTTAGATTTATATTGTATTCTGTTCTAATATCAAATTCTAGCTCAGTCCCCTGCCACTAATGGAGAATTGAGGCCAGGTTTCAGGGTACCATTCTGTGATAGAGTAAAGCTAGGAACCTCATTTTGTAGATTGTAATTCTACTCAAAGTTAGCACACAATCTTATTCTAGCTTAAAGAAATTTGCTCAAGCAGGCCAACCAGATTCTTGGTGAGGAAACTGGCTGGTAGCTGTTTCATGTTAATGGTGGAATACTAGACCTTTTCTCATTAAAGAGTCTATCTACAATGAGGTAAGGAGCTCATACCAGAATGTATATCAATATACTGCCCTCATTATCAAGAAAGTCTTGCTATAAAAAGATTGTGAGGTAAACTTAACAGTATACTGAATAAACCACTTTTGAACTGCATATGTAGAAGATGACAAATTCTCAAAACTGAGATAACTGGATGTCTTTTTTTTTTAAGTAAATTCAGATCCATTTAAAAATTATATTGAATCACATATATTAGAGCATTGGTCAGAGAAATTTTTTTCCCCTAGGTGTGGGAAATTTAAGTAGAATTATGTGTTTCTAATTATGTTACTGTTTAACAGTTTTATAGTAGTTTATATTTTCATGGATTAATAATCTCCTTGCATTCTAGAATGCATTATGCTATCTTAAGGGTGTAATGAGATATCATGCGGTGTAATGTCACTGATGTAATTTTAAATATTTTATGTTCCAGTGGGAAGATTATTGTTGCATGATGATCAAAATTTGATGGTTTGGTTTGGTCTAAATTAGTTTTGGGTTATAATACACTTGTTATTAATAAAGGACAGGACATCATTTTAGCATTTGACTTGATGGAACATAAATAGAAGGACAAACATTGCATAGAAATGATGTAATTGAATTGGTAAATGAGCTTTGAATAATGCCCATTTATTTAGGGTATTTGGAAAGGTCATGTTATCATGTGTTACATTTCTTAAGTATAAATGGCAGAAAAAGGTAATGAGATTAAATGTTTAGCATATAAAATAGTTATAGATGCTGTTTTTTTAAAAAACTGTAATTTTAAAAATTACAGTAATAAAGCAAACTAATTGTAATGATTTAAAGGGTGCTGAGATGTTAGAATTTGACAGTTTTACTTTCCACTTGTTCAGTTACACCTACCTAATACCAGCCAATGTTAAAAGTTTGAGGTGTATACTTCCACACTCTTTCGGCTAATTATATAAATTTTTACGAATATATGTTTGTATATTTTGTGAAAGTTTTTACAAAAATAGGATCATACTCTACATGTTATTTTACCACTTACATTTTGTTTTTTAATTTAAAAAACATCATGGACATCCTTCCATATCAAAACACAGACCTAATTTATTTTTTTTAACAGATGCATAGCATTCCATTATTCAATTTTTGTGTTGAGGATTGTTAGTTTTAAATGCTTTGAGTGTTTTGGATTTTTAGTTATAAAAGCCATTCATCTGAAAAGTCAACTCAAAAGAATGAAAAACTTTCTAATATGTAATGTATATTTTATTTTATTGTCTTACTGCTTTAGCAACAGTATTGGAACAATAACATTTGATAGTGATGAGAGCTGTCATATTGTTTTAACAGCAGTTAGTTTTGTATACTGCTATTTGCTAAGAATGTGTTTATAATTATTAACATAGTACATATAATTTATGTCATGAATATATAAACCAATATGAAATATTATAGGACCTCGACAAAAACCATATGTAGCCACATAATTCTGCTCTCAAATGACCTCCCATTTTCTCCACCTGCCTACCCTCACCTGAGGCAGCCATCATTCTAAATCCCCATGTTTGTCATCTCTTTGCTTTCTTCTTAGTTTATTGCATCTATATGCATTTGGAAAAGTAAATAATGTTATTTTAGCTTTTAAACTACATAAAATGTTATATTTAATTTCCATTACATTTTTTTACTTAGTGACAAGATTTGTACTGTCTTGTGTTGATGAAATATGAAATTAGGTTTCTTCTAAATTTAATTGTTTTAACATACTTTTGAAATATTCTAGTTTTCTGTAGAGATTAAATTCTTGAGCTCTTTATTGATAGCATGTATTTGTTTTTAAATATTGGTTCTCTTTTTTTTTCTTTAATCTTCATTATCAAACAGTATCTTTTAGTGATCAAATCACTGACTCTGGAGCCAGAACCCCAAGATTTGAATCGCAGATGTACTGCATATTAGTTAATATGTAGCTAGATTTTAATTAACCTAATTCTATAAAACTTTTGTTTTAATTATCATT
The DNA here is from genome assembly GCA_030015415.1 of Cynopterus sphinx. Taxonomy (NCBI): domain Eukaryota; kingdom Metazoa; phylum Chordata; class Mammalia; order Chiroptera; family Pteropodidae; genus Cynopterus; species Cynopterus sphinx. The sequence goes on from CM057380.1 coordinate 133,791,653, forward strand.
TTCTTGACTATCACTAATTTTTTGTCTGTTTCATACATCTATTCCTTTAAGTTTTATCTTTTGTGAGTATTCAAGCCTTACTGTGTCTTTTTTCTTATTGATTTGTAATGATTAATTGTATAATCTCTATATAAGCCCTTTGTTGTTTTTATATATATTGCAAATACCTTCTATTTCTTAACGGTGTCTTGTTGAACACAAGTTCTAAGTCTCAATTTAGTCAAATGAATAGTCTTTATGATTACTGTTTTTAATGTCCTAGGGAATCCTTTTCTTTCTTTTTAAACCAAGATCATGAAGATATTGTTGTAGTATCTTCTAAAAGTCTCATGAAACAACTTTGAAATTATTTTATTTTTTTTTCAACTCTTAGAGTATTTGAAAGAGTAATGCTCTTTAAGTGTTTAGTGGTATTTATTGGTAAAGCCCTCTGATGTTGGACTTTTTGGGAAGGGTTGATTAGGATTCAATTTTTAAAAGTTACATAGGTATTTAGGCTTTCTAATTCTTTTGGGGTCAGTTTTGATTTTTTTTTTTCAGAAATGTTCTAGAACTCATTTCTTCTAAAACTTGCATTAAATTGCGTAAAATCCTATTAATGTCTATAGGATCATGATGTTGGCTATTTTCCATATTTTTTATTAATTCCTTCAGAATTGAATTTTTAAATTTGAAATTTTTATATATTTTTGCTTGAGATGTTTTTCCCTCTACTACATTATCTCCTTCAATGTTTTCATTCCAGTTTGGAATTCGTATTTGCTTTATAATTTTAGCCTGCACAAAACCATGTCTATTGTAGCTTTCTGTCAGTCTGACTCCTTCAAGTCACAGTGCTTCCTTAATTAGATTTTGTTTGTTTTACTTACTATTGTTAGCCAGAGAGATGCTTGATTTCTTAGCACCCAGGTGGAACAGACTGGGAGATTTCTCAGAGAAATATTGACACACTTTGATAACTAATCATTTAACTTTCTGTTTCTATGAATTTGATTATTTTATACCTCATAAGTAAAATCATACAGGATTTGTCTTTTTGTGACAGGATTATTTTACTTAAAAGGTTGTTTTTATTAACAATTGTTTATTTTATTATGGTGACATTGGTTAATGAAATCTAGTAAGTCTAAGCTGTATAATTCAACAGTAAGGCTTATATATATTGCATTGTGTGTTCATCACCCATAGTTAGATTTCTTTCTGTCACCACATATTTGACCCCTTTTACCCCATCTACCTCCTTCCTCCCCTCTCTCCTCCTACCTTCTGGTCACCACTAGTCTTTTGTCCGTGTCCATGAGTCTTTGTTTGTCATATTTGTTGCTTTTAGGTTTATATCCCAAATATAAATGATAGCATGTGGATTTCAATTTCTGTCTGGCTGTTTCGCTTAGCATGATTATCTTGAGGTCCATCCATGTTGTCACAAATCACAGTATTTCACCTCTTCTTATGGCTGAGTAATACTCCATTGTGAATATGTACCACAGCTTCTTTAGCCAATCATCTATCATAGGACACTTGGGTTGCTTCCATGTCCTGGCCACTGTGAATAATGCTGCTATGAACATCGATGTGCAAATATCTTTTCAGATATGAGTTTTCAAGTCTTTGGGGTAAATGCCCAATATAGGGATTGCTGGATCATATGGTAGGTCAATTCTTAGTTTTTAAAGGAGCCTCCATACTGTTTTTAATAGTGGCTGTACCAATTTGCAGTTCCACCAGCAGTTATGAGGGTTCTTTTATTCTCTGCATCCTCTCCAACACTTGTTATTACTTGCCCTGTTGAGAGCAGCTATTCTAACAGGTTTGAGATGGTATCTCATTGTGGTTTTGATTTGCATTTCCTAATAGCTAGCGATGTTGAGCATCTTTTCATATGTTTATTGGCCATTTGTATGTCCTCTAGTGAGAAGTGTCTGTTTAGGTCCTCTGCCTATTTTTTGATTAGATCATTTGTTTTTTTGTTGTTGAGTCATATGAGTTCTTTGTATATTTTGGATATTAGGCCCTTATTGGAAGCATTACTTGCAAATATTTTTTCCCATTCGGATGCTTGTCTTTTTACCTTGTGGACAGTTTCTTTTGTTCTGCAGAAGCTTTTTAGTTTGATGTAGTCCTATTCATTTATTTTTGCTTTTACTTCCCTTGCCTTTGAGGTCAAAGTACCAAAAAGTAAAAGTACTTAGCAAGTTTTATACATGTTGTAGCATATTTCCTCCATTTTCCTCCATTTTCTCCAATGAATTTTAACAATAATTCATTGTATCTAACACATTTCATTTATCCTTTTATCCACCAGTGGCCATTGGGTTGCTTTCGCCTTTGACTATTGTGAATAATACTATAGAAAAAATATGTGTACAAGTATCTCTTCAAGACCCTGCTTTCAATTCTTTTGGATATAAATTCAAAAATACAGGATCTTCTTTTCTGATAGTGCCTGGATCACATGGTACCTCTAGCTATAATTCTTTGAAGGGTCCTTTCTTTTGTTTTTCAAAAGCAGTTGCATGATTTTATCTCACCAACAGTTTGCAAGGATTCTAATTTTTTCACATCTTTGCCAACACTTCTGTTTTTTTTGTTTGTTTTATTTTGTTTTAATTAGTCGCCATCCAAATGCATGTGAAATGATCTCATTGTATTTTTGATTTGGGTTTCTCTAATGATTTGTAATGTTAAGTATCTTCTCATTTATTGGCTATTTGTATATTATCTTTGGTGAAATGTCTATTCAGCTTTTGCCCATTTTTTTTTAATCGAGTTATTTTGTTTTTGTTGAATTGTTGGAATTTTTTTTAATGTTCTGGATATTAACCCCATACCAGAGATATGATTGCAAATATTTTCTTCCATTTAGTAGGTCGCCTTTTCACTATGATTGTTTCTTTTGCACAGACATTTTTTTAAATTTGATAGGGTCCTATTTTTTTTATATTTTATTGCCTGTGCTTTGGCTTTATATCAATAAATTATTGCCAAATCCAATGCCATGAAGCTTTTCCTCTGTTTGATTTTAGGAGTTTGAGTTTTAGGTCATTAATTAATTTTTAATTAATTTTTATAAATGCTGTAAGAGTCTACTTTCATTCTTTTGCATGTTAATATCCAGTTTTTCTAACACCATTTGTTGAAGAGACTGTTGTTTTTTTTCCCATTGAATTGTCTTGGTACATGGTGAATATCATTTAACTATATACATAGATTTATTTCTAGGCTCTGTGTTCTTTTCCATTGGTCTATATGCTATGAACATTCATAAATCATTTTATGGACATATGTTTTCCTTCTCTTAGGTATAAATCTAGAAGTAGAATTGTAGGGTCATGGAGAAGATACATGTCTAGCTTTACTTAGAAATTGCTAGATAGTTATCCAAAGTCATCGTAACAATACTAGGTATTTTCTTTTTTTTATTTTTTATTTTTTTTATTTTAGCCATTTAGGTCGATAGAGCCACTTTGTTCCTTGGTTAAATTGTTATTTGAAGCATTTAAAGTTACTTTAAACTTAACCTTAAACATGTGTGTATTATTTTCTCTTCCTACTAGGGCATAAGCTTTATGAGGTGCTCTTTGCTCCTCTATTTGTAAATGTTTCCTGACAAATAGTAGGTACTCAATAATATTTATTTTGTATAAAATGAACAAATAAAACATTAATATTGACCTTCTTAATGAAAGTCCTGTCATTTGTATATAGAAGATATATCTGGGTCTTCTTCAGAGTCCAATAATTGGTCATGGATATTTTAGTGGTTGAATCATCGCAAGAGAAAAAGATCATAGGACAGAGTTTGGGACTATGCACTCAATTTGCCAAATTTCGAGAATTTCCCACTGTGATAAACTTTAAAACCTAAGAGCATAGTAATATTAAAAGATAGGATGGTTGTAGGAATTAGAAAAAGTTCATCTGAAACAATGTTTAAGAACTTTAGTCTTTCTTGTAACCATAGGATTGCTGATTATTTAAAATAAAATGAATTATTTTTATAAAGAAATACAATCATATTTATGTTTAATTTTTATAGTATAATTCTTGATTATTTTCATATTGATTATTTGGTGTATGAACTATCCAAGACAGTATTTTTTCTTACCTAATTATTTTGTTTCATTTTTCTGTTCAAAATCATTTTACCAGGAAAATTAGAGAAAAATGAGAAAAGAAAGGGAAGAGTATAAGAACAATTTAAAGGAGAAGGAAAATAGGACAAGCACCCATGTTTCCTTTGAATTTTTTTTATTATCATGAATAAGAATTTATAAAAGGCTACAATAAATGAATAGGTATTAAAAGTGGTTGCTGTAATAATCTCCAATGTTCACTAATTTCAATGCTGTGTTTGTATCACAAACAAAATAATCAGGTATTTTATCTAATCAAGTAGTATAAAATTTATATCAACATTTGATTTTCTGAGTTTGAAAGGCTCTTGTTATATGGTTTGATTTTCTGTTATTCTTGGTGCTCTTCACATATAACAAAAATATGTTTTCTATATTTTATGACATTTCATCCTACAAAGTATGATTATTCTGTAGTAAGATGAAATGCCATTTGTAAATTAAGGACCCAATTTCTTACTGAGAAAAACATAGGACTCCATTTGTATTTTCTATAGAGTGGTTCATGTTTTTGAATAGTTGCAGCTGTTAAAAGAAGACAATGTAGTTTTGCTAGTGTAATCTATGAAGATATGAACATTTTATTACTATGAATAGTAATGCTCATGATAATGCTCAATAACACTGTTTTAAATATCTTTTGTCCTTTAATCATTTTACATTGAAAATAGATGTTGAAATACTACTTTTGACTATTTGGTGTCATATTTTCAGTCACAATTTAAAGACCCCACCTCATGTTCTTTTTTTGCCCCCAGAAAGTCAAATAAAGAAAACCACTTTACCCTTTCATAACTACAGCAACATGAATGAAGATATTAATATAAAGGAGGCAATTGTTCTAGGATACCCTTCAAAAAATGCATCACTGGAAAATGAAAGAAGTCAATTACATTCCAGGAAAAAACGTTTTTTATCATATCCAAGATACGTGGAAGTTATGGTTACAGCTGACGCCAAAATGGTTCATCATCATGGACAGAACTTGCAGCACTACGTACTGACTCTAATGTCAATTGTAAGTAAACTTAACAGGTCTTTTATATTTTCTAAAATGTTTGAGTAACATATTTTTCAGTTAATAATAAAAAAAAAATTTTCCTAAACTCTAAATGTGACTTTTATCTAGGTTTAAGGCAAAAATAATTCTTGAAATTTAGATTAGTTAGATATATAGCTATTATTCATTCTATTCTGTTACTTGGACAACTTTCTACAACATTAAAATCTCTGAAACCACTGTAGAATATGCTTGAATGATTTCACATGAATGGCTTCTGCCCCCTAGTGACGGGGGAGATCCTAGTAGCGTTGATCTTTTTGCCCCTTAAATCTGAATTTTTAAACCTCACTCTATTTTTACACAGAGGGAAGGGGATATTATTTTTACTGCTGATACAATGGTTGAATCATAAATTGAGACATATGATGTTTTAAGTTATAAATGTATTTATGGGTTTAAAAGGATAGTCTATTACTACTAGAGGTGCTTTAGCAAATTTATGATGTAAGATCACAGTAGCTCTGGAAGTTCCGTATTTGATGTTTATATTTCTGTTGAACAGTGATGGTGCCACTTTCCATAGGACAGAAATCCAGTGCCAGGAAGAGCACCACTTCTGTGTTAGCGGTAGCATTCTGTATCTGATCCGTTCACGCACACACACCCCACCTCACCCCACCCCCAATTGTCTGGAACATTCCTAGATTTAGGCCTGCTGCTACTAAAAGCCCTGACCTTGTTTTATGCTCAGAAGTATCCTGGTTTAGTTGATGAATAATTATATGAGTGGCTGTTTATATAGATTCAGGGCACTGAAACATATTTTATGGCCAGAAATACCTTCATTCATATACAGGGAATTCAGGCCCCGTTGGTTGAAAAGACTTGGCCAGGACACATGTGTAGGCGACTGGAAATGGCCCATTGCTAGAAATCCCCATGTTAATTCATTGTGACTTGAAGATCCTAAGACTCTGTTATTTCCTTACATATAACATTTTATCTTAAATTCATATAAGTGCTAAATATACGTGGTCTTTGTTGCCTAAACACAAAGTGGGCACTCAATAGTTATTGAAAGAAAATGAATGAATAGGTAATAAAAGTAACTTTTTTCATAATGCATGACATTGTAATAGACAAAAAAGGACTATCCACAATTGATTATCTGAAATTTGTATAATATAGATACTTGTTTACTTGCATTGAATTTTTAAAGTGACAACAGAGCTATATGTAGAAATGTATCCTGACACTTTATTTTTAATTCTGCATCTGAAGTAATTATCTAGACATAGTTATCTAGATGTGTAATTACCTACATTTGGGTGTGGCATGCTTATTATGAAAGGGATCTAATAAGAACATTGATATGGAGGATGTCAACTGATATGTAGGAAGTTATATCAATTATATGAAACACAGGGATAATCTTTGCAATTTTAAATGGTTAAAGAAAACGATATTCATTAAGAGAATTGGGGAGGGGGTAGTTACTGAAGGAAAGTATTAAGTTTTATAAATCCAACAGATTTTTAAGCATGTTAAATGATATAACTCTGGGATAAGTGCTTTTGAAATACTGACTAGAAAGAGTAAAGTAACATAAGAGTAATTTTACTTTTATTTTCTTATTTTTACATTAAAAATCAATATTATCAAAAAAATTAATGTTATACGACATACCTTAGGATAACTGAAGTCCATGGGAGTTTTAAAGCCAGAGTTCATTAGGGGCAGAGCAGACCTTTTGACTTCATGAGAAGTAAATCTGCTTCTGGGATGCTTGAAACAATACACCAATGTATGCACGTATCATTTTCTAGAGTTTTTAGTCCCACCAGAAGGAGATCCGACATCAATTGAAGACAAGATGTTTATAGATACAGTCAGCTAGTGTGTATTAAGCTTTCATCCACAGAGAAATAGACACTGCAGCAGGGTTGAGGGAAGAGGAGGGCATTCCAAATATAGATGGGGTAACAGAAAAAATTGAGGACAAGTATCTTGAGGTAGCTGGGTTTTGTGTGTGCTTTCTTTCCTCTTCAGAAATAGAATTTTAAATGAGTTCTAAATTACCTGGGTTTAGTGCATAATTCTTTCATTAAAAGAATGTTCAGCAGACTTTAGGGTTCTGTACAAATGTTATTTTTTAGTGAAAAAATGTGATCATAGCTATATTTGTAGATATAAACAAGTTAAAGGTGAAAGGAAACTTTGGAGAGTGACATTTTTCTTGTTTTCTTATGACTTTCAAAGTCTTATGTCTCTGTAAACCCCTCAGTCTTGGGAAAACAGGGACACTTGGTCACACTACATAGAGATTGTAGAACAACTTGTTTTTAACTCCATTTGTGAATTACATTTCCAAAATTGCTCTAAACAGATAAGAAGATGCTGTTCCTGCCTAAGTGTCTCCAGATGTTTGCTATTGAGGAAGGGGCCAGTTCAAGTTTTACATATTTTGCCCTCATTTTTAAGATGTTAACTGCATTTATTCAAACACACACTCAGAATATTGGTAATGTTCTTGGTCATAGTAATTTAGGAAAAAGACAAAAATGTGATTTAGATGTGGAAAAATTCAAAGTGATGAAAAATAATTTTTGTGTTGAGCTCCAGATATAGAGGAATTTGCTAAATGCTTTCAGCATTGACAAATGGATTATATACAGAGACGATTTACCTTTCCTTACCCATCCTGCATGTTATTCTGTCTTTAACTTTTTCTTTGCTTTTGACAATTTAACAAAATGTGCAGTGATATATAGAAATAATGTGTGTGATTCAATACACTTATTGGAATGCTGTATTCCTGGGAAAATAGCTTAGTGATTCCTATTCAGAGGATTTTTGAATTAACATTAAAATACTTGGGAAGAACAAAATTGTGGTATATAGTATATATAATGCAATAAGTGTGTTAAATAAGCAGAGATGTCCAATTATTTGTTATTTCAAAGCTTTTATCCTTAGAGAATTTAGGTTACATTATCACAATTAAAATAGCATTTACATATGCATTATTAAACTACCAAGATATGTATAAACTAAGGCAATTACATTCTTCAACAGATTTATTTTGATATTTAATGACTTGCTATTAAACCTTGAAAATATTTACTATGTCCAAGACTGCCACAATCCACTGTGCTTACAAGTTTTGACTTCGTAATATTGTTATAGATTTAATAGTGTAAGTTTGAACATCATGCTATACTCAGGAATTAGCCCTATTAAAACATAGTCACTGTTATTTAGAGGCATTTATCAACTAAAAACCTTCATGTGTATTACAGTGACTTAATATCGTTGCATTAAACTCTTTGAGTTGCTTTTACTGGTGTTATTCAAGATAGAGAAAAATTTGAACCCCACTGAAATAAAAACTAATGATTTCTTTCATGCTTTATGATCATTTATGTTACCTTTTCCTTTCTTCAGCTCAGTGTTCTGCTTCTTAATTCTTTGCACATATTTCCTTTTTGTACATATGTGGTTATGTCACCATTTTCTAACTTAAGTCTTTCTGACAAGAGTAGTAATCTTTGTAAACAAAATTTGTTTAACTTGTTAACATCATTTTTTTTATAGATAACTTTGAAGGTAAAGGTGGTCAAAAGGTATAAATTTTATTATAAATTATTCTGGAGGTATAAGTTACAGCATGGGACTATGGTTCACAATATTATATATTTGAAAGTTGCTAAGAGAGGTGATCTGTAAGAAAAAATTGTAACTATACGTAGTGATAGATGCTACCTTATTTTGGCCATCATTTTGCAGTACAGAGTAAAACATTATGTTACATACTTAAAACTAATACAATGTTACATGTCAGTTATCTTGATTTATAAAAATGACTAAAATGATAAAAAAGGCAGACTCTAAACATGTCATGTGAACATTTGCTGAAACTATATAGAAATTATTTCAAAATTATTGATCAGTTAATGGTGACAGTAATTTTTTTATGCTTTGCTTGATTAATTTTGCCTAGAATTTTCCTAAAAATATTTAAACAATGTAATTTACATCATTTCTTCACCTTTTGCTAAATAGCTTTGAAATAATGCTTATTATTTTGATACCTGTAAATAACTATGTACTCTATATACCAGGGAAATACATATTTCAAGAATAAAAGATTAAAACATTAAATTAGATTAGTAAAAATTCTAATACATAGCACATAAAATGTAATGATTACAGTAACATATTTATGACACATGGTTTTATAACCATATGGTCATTCATCCGCCTGGTTCACAATTCAGCTTAATTGAATAGTTATTCAATGATATCACCTTTAAACATTAAAATATAGTAAAAGGTACATGTATGAGGTATGAGCATGTAGTTATGAGAGTCAATACTTAAAGCAAAAGAAGTAGATGGTTAAATGGGCAAGATGACTTTAAAGAAAACAATTTTAATGTAAAAGCAAAATATCAGTTTTTTGGGGGGTGTGTGTATAAAGAATTATTTAAGTTGAACCATCTGTTTTAGTATCTTTTACCCCAAGAAAAATAAGTTTTTAAAGGTGGAGATAATGCTTTGTTCATCTCTGCAACACACACAGTGTTTGACAGACATTAGATATTTAATAAAAATTTCAATAAATAATGAAACTGATCCTTTGCTTTATATTGGGCATATTATGTTAACTAATTTGAAACACGTGAACTAAAACTAGCATTATACCTAACATATGCCTTTTATTCTGAAAAAGTTTTATAAGTAGTAATAACTACCATTGATCCCTATGACCCAGCCCTAGTTTAAATGCTTTCTGTGCACCATCTCATTTAATCCTTATAGCAGTTTGATAAGTAGATATTATCAAAGAGTGGCAGTTGGAATCTGAGCCTGGGTCTGTTTAAGTGAGGTAACTATGCTTTATAACATTACCCAGACTGCGTATGTAATTACTTGAATTACATTTTCCCTAACATTACATTTTAAGGAAATTGCGCTGTAGTGATATATTTAAAATTCCACTGTTAGAACACTAGGAATATGTTTCCAAATTCTACCTGGTAGGTTGGTTCTCAGAACAGGTGCAGCATCTTTGTCCTTCTGAAAGTAAAAATACTTTTGTGGTCATATATTTTATCACTAATGTTATAACAACTAGATTGCCATTTGTAGTCAACATATTTAGGGCAATGAGTAGAGAAATTAGCCATTCAGATACTTCATAAGGCTTGTTATTTTCTCTGGAGTACTGGGAATGCATGATCACCTGTGACATAGAAGTCTTCACAACTGTTTTATTTATAGGAGAAAAAAAAAAACCTGGAGCGTACTTTTGAGGTACAGTTTACCTTGTAATTTGAGTTAGAAAAGCACCTATTTTTAAACTCACAGAATCAAATATAACTCTGAAGTCACAAATATAGGTACACTTCTTTTCTACAGTAGACATACTTTTTAAAGTTGCATGGAAAATGAGTATCAATTCAGCTATAGATTCCCACGGCCCTCGTTTTTAAAGAAGCAATACTGCAGTGTTAACAGACATGCTTAAAATAACCAATCATCTGATTGGCCTAGTCTTAACTTACTTTCAACCCCATAGGGGCATCTACCACTTTTGCCATAAATGACACATTCAAAGCCAAAGACATGGCTTCAGGTAGAGATGACAAACCTGTATTTGTGGCTGCACAGCTAAAACAATAGGAAAAGTGCTAGAATGTATAAGTCCAAGCCAACCTTGCAGTGTTAGCATTTTCAGAGATGCTCTGGTTCTGGTAGTAGTCTGTGTGGCTGGCACTAGAAGCAGCCCGAGCAGTCATTACTCAATGTGTTCAAGCAGCTTTGGCTAATGGAGCGAGGGCCCCACCACTGGTATTTCTTGCAAATCAGTCTCCACAAGATCAGAGACCATGTCACTTCTAGCTAACAAAGCACAGAGTAGATGCTGAACACTTATTAAATGAGAGAAGTAGCATCTCCTGAAGCAATTGCTATCTTGGTTTGGGCCGTGGTCCAGGAGATGGTGATCCAGGTTTCAGAAGCAATTTTCATTGCTCAGGTGGTCCAAGTCCATAGAGTTATGTCTCTAAAGGAGTGCAAGGCAGAGGCCTTAGCCATGGAAAACATTTTTACTACATTGGGAACCTCTAATGGCTACAAGAAGAGGATATGAATTAGTGAAATGGGTGGCACAAACTGAGCTCATCCAGAGTGCCTCATAGATTTGAGTTCTCCAGTTGTGGAGAATTAAGGATAAGATTGTGACCCACGACCTCTCCTGTGGCTCTTTATATGATTCTGGATGAATCTGCTTCCATGGATCCAGTAGTGCTAGACATTAAAAATCATAAGCATACTCAGAATTGGAAATATGCAACCATGGCAGGGAAAATTAGGTAAAACAATCAGAAAATAATAAGTAAAACATTTTTTTATGGGGTACTGTGGGCGGCACATAAACCGTGGATTGTGACACAGAATTAAGTGAATTTCTTGCTGAATAATCCAGAACAGTATTTTCCAAGCTCTAACGTGTGTTCAAATCACTTGAAGATCTTGTTAAGATGCAGATTTTGAGTCTAGGTTGGGCCTGAGATTCTTTGTTTCTAATTAGCTCCAGGCAATATGGTGATACGGTAGCAAAGGTTAGGATACTGGTTCTCAAAGTTGGCTGCACATTGGAATGATTTTTAAAAATGAGGAATTTTAAAAGATATTGATGGCTGGGTCTCAACCCTAGAAATTCTGACTTAATTGGTAAGGGATGTGGCCTGAGTGTCGGGATTTGTGAAAAGCTCCCTAGGAAGATTCCAGTGTGTAGCTCAGTTGGAGGATTGATGCTCTTGGACTGGTTTCAATTTACTTTTGAGAAGAAATATTCACTTTAGGCATCTAATCCTACACTTCTTTCTTTGCAGGTTGCGGCAATCTACAAAGATTCAAGTATTGGAAATCTTATAAACATAGTAATTGTAAAATTAATTGTAATTCATAATGAACAGGTAAGAAACAGTTCTGAAATTGGTAATCTCAGTTGTGGTAGGCTCCTAGCATAGTTATATATACATCACAAAATTCTTATTAGAAATGAGGTGTTTTAAAAATCTATGTTTAAAAACTTAAAAGCAGTGAAATTAACTTTTTCTGTTGTGATGGAAATAAAATGGAATAACAGCAGAGGAAGTAACAAAAATTTAAGATTGAAAACATCCAAGTATACACTTTTATCATCTTACCTTTGAAGGATTTAAAAGATAGTAATTTTTAGAAGGTAGTTTTTTGATCCTAAATATTGGATAGCTATATTGAGAGGGTCTCATAGGTTTCTGTTTTGGTCACAGTGGACTCAAGTATTGCTTAAATATGTTTGAGATATGAGGGAGAGAGATTGCCACTTCATTTGCCTATGAAAATGCTGTTTGATAAATTGTGTGGGTGCTGACAAGCTTGGAAGGAAACAAGGCCATTAATATTTCGATGTAATATTGCATATTTTTGTGTGCAGGAAGGACCGGTCATTAGTTTTAATGCAGCTACCACATTACGCAACTTTTGTTTATGGCAACAAACACAGAATGTTCTTGATGATGCTCACCCTTCCCACCATGATACTGCTGTTCTCATCACTAGGTACAGTTTTATAAATATAACTTCTCTAATTGCAATTATTTATTGTTTCCTCCTGCATGATCAATTACTGGTACTTCCTGTAACCTTAATTCTTGATCAGTAATATACTGCAGTGTTCTATGAGAACTTGTATACAAAAGATAATGAAATGAAAGCATTCTTCTACTCTTTGAGACCAGAACACTAATTGATTCCTTAGGAAATTAGCAATGTTAGGTGTTAAGTAATTGTTTGACCTAAATAAAATAATTACTTTATTTATATTAGTGACAATAAGATAATTAGGAAAAAGATTCAGAAATTAACTTAGTTATGGAACAGAACAGATTTTGTTCATTCCCCATTTGATCACTTGGAAAGGACAGCTTTCAATTTCATTTGGTTGTCTAATAAAATGGTCCTGCCACTTAAAAGAATCTGTTCCTTGTTTGGATGCTCAGTGCATGTCTTAATTACTAGGCTGCTTTTCTAGGCTTTTCTTCAAACTTATCTAATTATATAAAAAACAGCTTCTGCTATTATAAAATGACTATTTACAAGCCACTATGTGTGCTAATTCACACCTGTGTTTCAGCAACACTGATAATACCAGACTATTTAGATTCTAAGTTTGTTGTTGTTGTTGCTGGTTGGTTAAACAAAGGAAATAAATCTCTCACTTGAGGGTCACACTTGGAGAAATCTAAGCTTTCTAGATCCTCAAAGTTAAAGCCTTTAGTCTGTATATAACTAGGTTATAACTATAACTATAAGTCTATAACTAGGTTATGTAGTCCTTGTGCTTTATCTCTTTGCAAAACTAAAGCAGAATTGACTTAATTTTATATACAGTATTCTGTCATCAGTCCATGGTTCTGCCCTGGACTATAGAGAGGCCAAGCAGCAAAAACTGGAGATAACAAATTAAAGATGAGAGGGAGAAAAGGGATGTGGAAGGAGATCATGAATTGAATGGTTAGGGACTAAGTAATGCAGAAGCAAAAAACACAAGCAACTTGATAACATCTGAGAACATCATTATTTTGCAGAACATAATTGCTGAGGCTTATAATGATGTTGACACTTCAAGAAAAGAGTGTATTGCATACACATAAATAAAGGTGGAGAAGTGAAAAATACACTTAGAAAGCTTTTCATTGAACTTGGTTAAGCTTCAACGATTGACAGCAATCACTTTTATAGCACCCATTGCTTATTGCTTGCTATGCACAAATAGTATATTACTCCACATTTAAGTTTACTGAGAGCTTACAGACTGGATTTTGGAAGTCAGTTTGTAGTAATGGTCACTTCATAGTTAAAGTTTCTTCTTTGGGCTTGTTACAAAAATATTTTCTGAAAATGCTTCAAAATCTTTTGTTTTAAGGGAAGACATTTGTGGAGCTAGAGAGAAATGTGACACACTAGGTAAGTTATTTTGTAAATTAAATATAGCCTATATATTTTTTACTGAATTATTAGAGCTAATGTTTAGATTTTCTTTTTTCTTTTACTTTTAATCATTTTGATCAGTTCTCTTAATAATTATAGTCATCGCTATTTGATTCAGCTTATAAATTTTAGAAAATAACTAATTTTTATGTGCTAATTTTTAGATATCAATTGCTGTGCAAAGCTTGATGTATTTTAAAGTGTTTTATTACATTTGGTTCATACCAAATAATAGTAACCTACATACAAATTTAAAGCAAAATAATAAAATTAAGTAATGAATCTACCACCAGATTTAAGAGCTAGAACTTTATCTATAGTCCACATCCTCTATTCTATTCCCTTTCATTTTCCCGAGAGGTAGTCAATACCATAAATTTTGTATGCACCATTTCCTTTCATCTTTTGAAAAACAGTTTTGTTACATATGTATGTGTTTCTAAAGAAGTTGTTTGGTTTTGCATTTTTTTTGAGCTTTTTGGTTAACGTATTTTCACTGTTGTATAATATCTTATCCACAGTTCACATATTTGGACTGAGAATAACTGTGTTCTATTAACTTCGTTGTAAGAGCTAGGGTATATTCTTACGATTAGACTCTGTCAATAAATGTGCTAATTTTAACCTTATAAGATTTACCAAATTATTTTCTAAAGTGTTTGTATCAATTTACATATTTATAGTGTATCAATATTACTTTTGATTATATCCGTATACACACAAAGTATCTTTAGGTTTCTCATTTTTGCCAATCTAAATCTTGTATATTTCATTGAAGTAATAATTTTAGTTCCATAATTACTAATAAATTTGAGCATCTTTTCATATATTTGCTGGCCATTTATAGTTCCTTTTCTGTGAAGAATGAAAGAAATGGAAGAAACATTACCTATTTTTCTGCCATGGTATTTCTCATTTTCTTACTGCTTTTTAGGTGTTCTTTATAACTTTCTAATGCCAAACCTTTTTGATTTACATGTATTAAAAATATATTTTTAAACATTTATTTCTGTCTTAAGCGTTTGTGTGTGTGTGTGTGTGTGTGTGTGTGTGAGAGAGAGAGAGAGAGAGAGAGAGAATATATAATGTAGACAAATTTATAATTTGTGTTAACAATTTTGTATCTTATTTAAGAAACCTTTCTGTAGTTCAAAACCTAAACATCCTGTTTTCATGTAAACATTTAAAAATTTGTCCTTTCACAAATCTCTACAAAGTTAGGGATAGTTTTATTTGATACTATATCAGATTGGGATCTAGTTTTGTTAGTTCCTTTTCTATTTGGATAACCAGTTTCTTAGACCATGCATTGAATAGTTCACCTCCTTTCTTTAGATCTGCAATGTCATGTAAAATTTCTGGTTTTTAGTGGTATCTGTAAATCATCCCACCATTCCATTATTCAATCTGTGCACATTATTTTAATTTTTATAGCCCTATAATAAATCATAATTGGTATGGTATATGATTACACCTTTTTTTCTGTAAGACTATTTTGGCTGTTTTTTGTTCTCTTCCATGAAAATTTTAGACTAGCATGTCAAGTCATTATAAAATAATAATTAGTGCATTTATGTAAGTCTTTTTAAATGTATGTATTTTCTTTTAAGCCTGTCATGCAAAATTTTGTTATACTTCCATCTTTTATTAATGTATATAGTGTGTGTTGATTGACAGAAAAGCAATAGATTATTTAGTTTATTGATTTTAAAATCCAGCCATCTGATTCACTACTTTAATTAATCTTCACAATTTATCTAGGTTTTTTTATGTGAACAGTTATATTATTTGTGAATTATGGCGATTATCCTTCTTTAATCCTTATAATCTTTTTTGTCTTATTGCATCATAAAAACCTCTTGTATGAATAGAAGTGATAATATTAGCCCTGTTTTTCTGCATTTTAAAGAAAATTCTTATAAAGTTTTACCATTAAGAATAATATTTGCCATATGTTCTTGGCAAATAAATTTACCCTAGATTTTCAAGCCTTTAAAAAATGATGTATGCTTTAATTTTTTAAAATTTTTGCACATGTTGAAATCATAATGTAATTATTATATCAATTTGGGAATTTCTTTTACAGATTTTTCTCATCCTGATCATGGTTTTCTTTTTCTTTCTTTTTTTTTTTAAACACACTGCTAGATTCCATTTAATGCATATATTTTCAGGAGTGAAATGACCTTTTATATTTGTTTAATTTTAATACCAAAGTTTTAGTCACTGTAAAGAATTGGTTGGAATATATTATTTCTTTGCCTGTTCTCTGAAAAATTTTATATAGTACTGGAATGATCTATATTTTGAAAGCTCGGAACCTAAACAACTATCTAGGTTTCAGAAATAAAATCTTTCTTTTTGGAAAGACTTTAGACTGTTAATTTCTCTAATGGTAATTAGGCTATGTTTTTTCAAATCTTGAATATATTTTAAAAGATTTTTTTCTAGATATTTGACTAGCAGTAAAATTTGTTAGCTTAAGTTATTTTCAGAGCTTTTGAAAAATTAAGTTCTGTGTAGCTATAGTTGTGCCTCATTTTATTTCTGATATTTATTTGCAACTCTTATTTTTAATAGCTCAATTTCACTGGAATATTATCTATTGCATTTGTCTTTCTAAAGGACTACTGGGTTTTATCTCTTGCCTTTACTTCATTAATTTCTGCTCTACCTTTTTTTTCCTGGTGTACTGCTGCTCTATTTGTAATATAAGTTGTTTGGTTAGCTGATTAACATCCAGGGTTTTTTCTTTGCTTACACCTGTGCCCAGTTTACAAAATTTTTAATAATTTTTTCTTACATCTTGAACCTTGCTTCTGAGATCATTTTTTCTCCCCTGGAATTATCCTTTAAAAGTTCCTTTAGTGAAGATATATATTAGGGAAAAATTTTCTATTTTATTTTTTATGGAAATGTCTTTATCCATATTTCAAGGTACCAATTCTAGATTGATAGTTATTTTCTGTCAGTATTTTGTAAATATTATTACATAGTCTGTTTTATATTCTTGGTAATCTGTCATTCTGGCTATTTGGTAAGAGCCTTTCTTTGTCTTGGATGTAATGTAGTTTCATTAAAATTGTGTCAATAGATTTCTTTCTGTTCTACTTGAGATATGTTGTGATTTCTATATTCATTGATCAATATCTTTAGCAACTCTGAAAACTTTCCATTTTTTTCCCCAAATTTTATTCTTTCTGCTTTCTCACGGGACTCTAATTATATTTATATTTGGTTTTCTCATTCTCATTTTCCATCCTTTAATTTTTTTCCTCTTTATGCTTCATCGTAGCAGCTCTAATGTGCATTTTTATTATTTCTCTCTTTGGATGCTTCTAATCTGATAATTTAACCATCCTTGAATTTTTCATTTAAAATATGTTTTTCAATTTAATAGATCTTAGTTCTTATTTAAAATCTACCCGTTTATTCTGTTATATTCTTTTCATATTTGCTCATATTTGTAATTGCATATCACGTTTACTTAAACATTTCACTTAGAGTAATTTTATATCCATTTCTGACAGTTCCCATATCTTAAACAGTTGAAGGCCAAATTATGTGGTTCCTCTCATTTTTTCTTATGTTGATATGTTTGTATGTTTGGTGAGCTCATATTTACTTAATGTTAATCCATTATATTAGGGGTAGAATGCTTAAAAAGTGTGTACTTTCCTTCACACTTTTTTTTTTTTTCTGTTTTTGCTGTAAACCAAAGGGTGTTACTAACAGGGTCCCTGACTTAATATTGAAAACTCAGGATCATACCCTCAACTTTGTAGCTTCCTTTAGCAAGCTCTTAGTCTCTGGATCATATTGCTTTTATCAGTATTTACTCTCAGAGTAGCTTCTATTCTTGCTATTTATTGCTTACCATTTAGGACTTAGCTCAGGGTGTGTGTGTGTGTGTGTACACATGCGTGCGTGTGTGTGCGTGTGCTTATGTGTATGAGAGTGGCAAGGAAAAAATATGTCAGATTTTAGAGCTTGGAACTAGACAGCTATTGTAAATCATGTGAGCTTAACATTCATTAAAAATAGCTTTTATTAATGATCTAGTTTCTTTTTGTTAGGAAGACCCTTTAGGAACCCAAATCTACAAATGTAGAAAGAGACACCTGCTCCTCTAATTTTTACAACAGACCTTTTCCCTTCTTTCTGCACACTATTCTCTGGTCTTTTTAAAGGTATCTTATGAGTCAATCATCTAACAATCCATAGAACATATTTATTACAATTTCTATGCACAGTTGTCACATCTTTATACTAAAGTTAAATATGACTATACCTGACATATCTTATTATTTTTAAATGATTTGATGCTAGACATTCTGGACTATTCACATAGAAGTGGGTGATCCCCTAGTCCCCATTCATTTTTTGTACTTTTCAGCCACCTCTATATGCATAAAATGTTTAGAATTGTAAAATATTAAAATGAAAGCATTCTTAATATTCTTTGTTGAGTCAAGGGTAATGATGATAGTGATAGTTGATATATCTGAAAGCTTTCTATATATTATAGACTATATTAAGCTCTTACATGATTTAACTCATTGAATCTTCACAACAAAACTATAAAGAACAACTATTATTATAATTTTATAAATGAGCATGAGTTTCCCAAGATGACATCACACAAGTATTCATACTTTATTTTCTCATCTAAAATATGTGGAAAAATGACTAAGTATAGTTATTAATGAAACACAAAATGTTGGTAATAATTACTAGGTTTCCTGCTACATCTTCTTTTGTAGGTATTGTTTCCCTAACCTGTGAGCATGTTTTGCAAAGTATGTTGAAAAATGGTTTTTATTCTTTACAATAGTGAGATTAGATGACATGTAGCTTCTTGCACTTCCAAATACAGAGAACACGTATCAAATTTGGGTCCCTGCAACTTTATTCTATCATTTTTAGAGAACCCAATACTAGCTCGAGTGAATGTAATCAAAAACTATCAACCAAATATCTGTGTCCCTGAAAATGAATATAGTGGAATTTGAGCCACTTGACAGATTAAAAATACTAATGAAGGTGTAGGGAATAGTGGATTTTGACAAAGAAATATAACATTGACTAAAACTGACTAAAACATTTCACATACAATATGAATTTTATTAAGTTAAGGAAAACAATAATTCTTTCACACGTTGGACACAGGACTGTTAAATAATTTTTTTTTTTTCCTGCTGGCTTTGGATCTTGATTCTAACTAAGAAAAAGATCTTTGAGGTGGAACTTTGCCCAAGCAAGGCCTTTTGGCTGTAGGGTCAGAAAGAGAGCAAATCGTTTTTTTTTTTTTGTTAAAAAAAATATTGGTGAATGAATTTGTTAGTTTGAATTTGTCCAGCATGTTTAGATTCCTCAGTTAAACTTCTGTTTCTTTTAAAGCACAACAAAAGCATTCTAATTGTTAGGATATTTACTTTAAATGCTACCAAAATGTTTGTTTTTAGCTTTATGAACAAAAGTGTATGTAGAAGTAGAGAGTGAACACACAGTAGATGATAACTAATCTACTTTATATTAAGACATTTCTAACTGTAAAAATTGCATGGTAAGAAATTGGTTATATATGAACAATTCTTCTCTATTATGAAATGAATCATAGGAGACCAGATAAATTTATAGGTAAATATTGAAGGATTGTAATAGCAAAAACCATGGTATTAGTTTAAAAGTAAATAAAATTTGGATGATGGAATAAGGGTTGTTGTAATGAACACTTATTTTGAATTTCTTATTCTAGATTACTTTTAAAAGACTTTGTCAACTGTAATTATTATTGTCTTTGGTGTCCAGCCAGTTCATACTGTCTTCATCTTTCGGCACATTATTCTTTAAGAGTGTCTAGATGTTTAAGATACATTTTGTGGCCTAAATTATCCTTCCTAAAACAAATATTCTCTTCTTCTGTTTTATAAAAATTGTTTGCTTACCTCATATTTTTGGATTATTTTTGTTAGTCAATCACCTTATAAATGTTCATGCATTATTAGCAACAACTCTACATTCATTTCTAAGTAGTAATGCCAATGGTAAATACTTTAAAATTTAGTTCTTACTCCATGATATCTCCCATTTTGATGAAATACAAATGTGAAATTTTTCAGGTTTAGCAGAATTAGGTACCCTGTGTGATCCTTTACGGAGCTGCTCTATTAGTGAAGAAAATGGACTTAGTGCAGCCTTCACCATAGCCCATGAACTTGGCCATGTGTAAGTACCTTCTGTCACCTCAGTACTGTGCCTTCTATTTGTTCTATTTAGAATGCCAAAAATTCCATCTTCAGTTAAATAATTAGCACCTTTGTGTCTTTACAAAATATTTTTAGTACAATTCTTATCCCTGAAATGTTAACTCTGGCTCTTTTGTGATCTATGTTAGGTCAGACAGGATGCACAAATCAACAGACTAAGCAAAGAACTAGAACTTGCGAATTCTTTTATTTCATTTACTGTACTGGATTACATGACAAGTACTTCTGGCCTCTATTCCTTGTTATCCTATACATGACCAGGTACTGTCCTCTACCATCTTATGGGAGGGTCTACAGGAGATCCTGGTTCTGAGCAACTTCCTCAATTATTTGTAATACCAACTCATTTCTTACTCTTATAGCTCAGGCCCCAGTAGAGAATGTAGCACTTGGGGATTTATTAATAATTAAGATTTTTAAAAAGTCTTTCTCCCAGATCCAAAGTTTTTCTGTAAAAATTTGGGGTTCTATCTGTTATTATTATTAAAAATTTTACTGGGGTTCCCTGCTCTAAGAATGGAGGCTGTGATGTCCAATGATATCCTTGGAGCTTCCATGGAAAGTCAGAAACCCCTCTACAAACTCGTCCTCTGAAAATGATTGAAAATGTACCCCAGAACTCCTAGGATTTCTAGGGTATCTGCTAATAAGGAATTGAGACTAAAGTTACCTCTCTCAGTTTGACTATATATTTTTTTCTGGTTATGCCTTGACATCATTAAATTATTCAGCTAGAACAATTCCAAATGGAGATCATTTTTATTAAACTAGTGTCTCTTCTGTTCCCTTTGAGGATGGTAACAGCTCATGGGCATCAGCAAGATGCACACTCAGATTTCTAAGTTGTCTCTTGAAGTGGGGAATAGGGTTAGGAGCATAACCGAAGGCATAGATGCATTGCAGTGACATCTAAAAAGTGGTAGTTGCTGGTTTTAGAAACTGTTCTTGCAGAGGGTACCATCTTAGACATTTATTTTCTTTCTGAGAAACTCTAGGTGTCTTTAGAATATAGGTAAGTTGTTTAATTAAATGATTGATTTAAGTGCACATTTTATCAGGCGAGGACTTGAATCAGGTGGTTTCAGTGTTCCTTCTAACTGCGAGTTTGTTTGGGTCCTCAAAAGAATGCATAAGATCTGTTGCTGACTAGCTAATTATTTTTAATATCATTGCTCTTGTGAGGATTTGGTTGCCTAAAACAGAAATGCTTCTATTACTTCAGTTCTATTGATCATCACTTATTGATTATAGACCAGAAACAGTACTTAGGTTTCTTATAAAATAGATGGATATTATAGAATGTTATAAAATTAGGAATTAAAAAGTCCTTTAGTAATAAAGAAGTCCTATAGTAATAATTAATGGTTTAGAATTTAGTGTGGTATCAGCTTTACCTGATATTTTCACAAATTTATGAGGATGTGCCTGTTCAAAACTGCAGGTATTTTTAAGTGAATGTTTGTCCACATTTTGCTGAAGTGATCCAGTCTATAGAATTTTGTGGTTTAGATTCAGATATCATATCAACAGACTGCTACTCATCAAAGTTATAATCTAGTATTTCTAAGAGATCATGTGCTTCTTAACACAAAGATAACCTAGTTTTATAATATTTTATAAAGAGATCAAGAGTTACAAATTCTGATGTAAACAATTTTATCTGCATTTAACATAACATAAATGTGAAATTTGTTACTAATGTTGTATACACATTTTAGTATTCTTAATTGTTTTTATTTTTAGATTTAATGTTCCACATGATGATAGTTTTAAATGTAAAGAAACTGGAATTAAACATCAATATCATGTGATGGCTCCAACTTTAAATTACCACACCAGTCCTTGGACCTGGTCAAAATGTAGTCAGAAATATATCACTGAATTCCTAGAGTAAGTCTTATTTATGTTACTTTAGTTAAATTATTGAAGGTTTATTAGGTCATAAAATTTGAAATTTGTATGTTTTTTAAATTGGTTCAATATTTTAGTTTTTCTTTGTTTAGATTTGAGCTTACTTTCACTATCGAAATGTAAATTTAAAAACATGGTAAAGTGTTATGTGTATTTTGGGGGTGGGCATGCAGTTCAGACCTACCTATCATTTTTTTTTTAATTTGGGTTCTCTATTATGAAACTTCTTTTGGAAGGAGACTTATGAGAATCACAGTTGCCTTGTGTATGTTTGAAAATTTTTAGAAGCTATTAGGTGATATTTTGAGAGGAGTTTAAGTGGCTCCAGTTTGAGGTGACTTTGAAGAACAGAGAGAAGCTAAAGTCCAACTGTGAATCTTACAAATAGCTCTCTAAAGTCACAAGGATGCAGAGTCTTTAGGTATAGATATATATATATTTTTCATTTTATTATTAGTTTCAAGTATACAGTACTCTAGTTAGACATTTATATACTTTATGAAACAGTCCCCCTAATTACTCTATTGCCCCTCTGGCTCTACACATAGCCTTTGGAGACTCTTCCTATCTCTGAAGAGAAGAGGCAGCTCTAGATTTTTCTTCTCTCAACTCTCCATCTCTCACTAGGTTTCTTGACTTCCAAACTTCTTTTATCCAAATGGTGTTTCTATCCTAGTTACTGAAACATGTCCAAAACTCAAGGCCAAACTATTTCCAGATAATCTTTTTTTTTTTTTGTATAAACACAAGACTGTTTCATTTTGTCTACATATTCTAATCACCCACTTCTGCAGTTTCTGGTTACCTCTCTTTATGAGACTGTGGGAATAAGTGAAACCATGCTTTGGGATATATATATATGTTCCAAAATTAAAATCAGTAGTGATCATTAATTCTTGTATGGGAGCTTGATTTCAAAGCACAACACACAGTTCCTGATTTATACATGATTGATTTCACATAGCTTTGTTCAATGACTAACTGAGGGATTAATTAATAATATCAGTGGGTGTGCTTCTTTTTGGAAGGAGAGTAGTAGTGTGATTCTCTCCAGTGGGAATTTTAAAAGTTCACTTGTTCATTTTTTTTTTTTTTGACAATTTGATATGTCCTTCTAGCCAGTAATTTTCCCAAAAGTGTTTCTTTTAATCATTGTATTGGGACAAATTGTTGGTTTTAACCCAGTTGGAATGGTTGAACGTTTTCACAAAGTTTTCTGTAGACTAGATATTTTATGACAATCTATGAGTAACAAATACACATTTCCCCTGCTATTTACCACTATTCTAAGTCCTTTAACTATGTTACATACTCTGATAGCAACTTGCAAGGTAGATATTACCATTCAATTTACAGAGGAGGGAATTTAGTCTCAGGGAAGTTGAATAATTTGTCCATATCCGTGCATCCTGGGAAGCGGTGGAACCAAATGAAAACTCCCAAAGCTGGCATTTTTGACTGTATCGTACTCCTTTTTTACAAAAACTCTTTGAGGCAGAGACAGCACAGTACTTTTTGAAGTACCTTTGTTTTGTTGTTGTTTAGAACTATAAATATACTTTCTCAACTAATTTGAAAAGTATTTTTTTTTTTACATTTTGATTATTTGGCTATAAAATATAAGGCATTATTTATAGCAAAGTAGACTAAAAGTGTAGTATGATCAACATATAAATGTATGCTTCATAAATTATATCCTGATGGATTTATTTGTCTTTCTTTTTTTTATTAATTTTTTATTTTGTTGATACTGGTTAACAAAATCTAGTAATCATTCTTTTTTGAAATTGTACTTTCAGGGCAGGTGTGGGCCTCAAGTGAGAACACACGTAAAAAGTCCTTTTTAAACTGAGGTTTTATTATTGACTTTGATATGAGCTGGGTTTTGAATTATGAAAAAAATACTGAATTCTCTTTGCAAGTACAGAACTACTGAAAATGTGATAAAGAATCCTATACTGAAATGCATCTATATGTATTCACAATATTTTATTTTCTGTCATCAACATAGTACTGGTCATGGGGAATGCCTTCTTGACAAACCAAATGGAAGAATGTTTGATCTGTCTTCACAACTTCCTGGATTAATGTATGACGTAAACAAGCAATGTGAGCTTATGTTTGGTCCTGGATCACAAGTGTGTCCTTATCTGGTAAAAATTTTGTCCTTTTTGTTTGAAAACTACCATAAAGTTAAAGGTAGACTCTATTTCAAATGCATTTATTCTCTTGAATAGAAGGTGAACTAAATGCATCTTAAAGTTTTAAGTCATAGAAAAATTTGTTGTGTTCCAATGAAGTTAAAAAAAGGGAAACTAAAATTTTTGAATACTTAATATATGCCAAATACTGTGTTAGGCACTTAAAATTATCTTTTTTAACTCTCACAAAATCCTATGAAGTATTACCTTTTAGAAAATAAAGATTTTCAAAAATTAAAAGCATTTAAATATTTATTTTCAAATGATATTATTTGGAGAATGGGGAGAAAATTCTGTGAGACCATTTTATATTTTGATAATAAGTTGTATTAAAGGCCCAGGAATATAATATATTACATTTTAATTTACATAGATTTGAATTCAAAGGAATGAGATTTGGGGCTTCTTGTTTAGTTCTAATTAAGCTATTTTAGATTGTTTCAAGGATTTTTCATAGGTTAGGAATAGTACTAGATTGTGAGGATTATCAAATCAGAAAGGCAACATTATTTGTTCCTTTAAATAAGGATAAGTCCCCAGTGAAAGATCTGCCACATAAAAGGTGCAATACAATAAATGCTGTTGATTGAAGGAATGAAAGTTACTTAACAGTGAGTGCAGGGACATATAAGGAGTACTCCAAATAGTGAATATTGTTCCTAAAATCTCAAATTTATAATCACAAATTTTAGTAAGCCTATAAACATCCAATATGAAAAGGGAAGTTTACTTTAATTTTTTGTTATAAAAGATACATTTCTCTCCTATCCAATTTAAACACAGAATGACCTTTAAATTTAGAAAAAGAAGTATCTTGGGTATAGCTTCTGTGTGCCTCCAGATTTTTGTTTGTTGTGAAAAATTAGAATCCTTTGTTCAAAAGTTGAAAGTCTGTATTTTATTCACAAAGTAGGAAACCAGTATATATTATACAGTATTTCTGTGCACATTATTCATACATTCCACCATTGGATCAAAAGAGGCTTTTGGAAACTCCTTGTGAATAACTTGTAACAACAAAAAATCCTTTCGGAAAATGTCTTGCAAAGACCGAAAAATGTCTCACATCATTTTGAATATTTCCATTCTAATTCATCTCTTCCATTGTTCAATGTTTGATGAAAATCTAAAAGTTTTTAGAAACTAAATGTTGCCATTTTATGTGTTCAGGAGAAAAATCAATGACCAGGACTTAGTAAAAATTTTTTGCTATTTCTAGCTCTGACTGAAACCAGGGACTATATAAGTTCAACTTATGAACTGGTGCATTATACTGAATTGTTCTGGTGGTTGCAACATTATCTTTACACTGCTTGCCTGCCTTTTGTTCCTCTGCAGAAACAATGCAGGCGCCTCTGGTGCACGAGTGCAGAAGGAGTTCATAAGGGCTGTCGCACCCAACACATGCCGCTTGCCGACGGAACAAACTGTGGTCCTGGGATGGTAGGTTTTCTCGAAGGGTGAGTCTTGTATCAAGAGATTATCCAAAGATGTGACTACCAATTGGTAGTGACAAAATAGTCATGGAGATGTAAAGTACCACGTAAGGAATATAGCATATAATATTGAAATAACTCTGGTGTCAGAGGGGCACTAGATTTATCGGAGTGATCACTTTGTGAGTTACATAGATGTCTAATCACTGTGTTGTACACCTGGAACTAATATAATATTGTATGCCAACTATAACTGAAAAATAAAAATACTATTAAATATATATAAAAAGATTATCCAAAGATATGATTAATCTGTATTTCAGCACTCTACATTATTCTCAGTCAACTTTTGTTCTGCTAGTTCTAGTAATATTGTTGCTGCATTTGTTGTACTATGTTGTCAAGTAAATTTCAATTTTGCTCTTTTCTCAAGATCTAGCAGATGAATATTAACATTTTATATAGTTATATAATTAAACAGTTATATAGTTATGAAAGTATATTATAGACTTGTTATTAAAAATGAGTAAAGATATAAAGGTCCTAATATTTCAGCAAATCCTCAAATTCAAGGATGTTATTATTGCATACATTTTCTCCCATAAAGTTCAGTTAAGTATAACTGAAAGTTTTAAGTGGCTTCTTTAGGTCTTTATTGGTTCTAAACTATTAAACTACATTATATCCCTAAAATAAACTGTCTACAATACTACATCTTACAATTTTAACATCAGTCATGAACTTGGGCAAATCTGCCAGCATGATGAGTGATAGGGCTCACTGTGATAATGAAACATGTATGTATAGGTGAAGTCAGATTGTACTTGGGGCCCCGGGGTAAAGTCAAGCTATCTGGGCCTTGGTGGTCAGTGTTGTCTGCACTGAATAAGTTTTAGGCTCTTAGCTTCCTCTGAGCTATCACAGTGCAAAAGGAACACTTGGTTGGCAATGGGTTGGCTAGTGCTGTCTGAGTTCACATTAGGCAAAAGTAAAAATTTCTAAAAATCAGGGTCAGTTCACTAGCTGAACTTGTGCCTTTACCACCTTTTGCTTCATCAAAATGTTTAGACCAGCTACTGCCCTTTAGCTTTTTCATCAAAAGCCATGTGTTTTCCATGAATATCACTCACATCACAAATGGATTATTAAAGTTTAGAACTTAAGCAGTTTTTGCAGTATCTGAAGTACTACTCATTGAAATGGTTTGGCATTCAAATTATTGTAGGATCAAAATACTACTGGCTTTCTTTAGATCATATGTTTAAGTTAGAACTGAATTTTAAAATTTGATCTTTAACATTTCTATTTTGAGGATAAGAATTATTAAAATATTTTTCTCACTTCTTATGACCCATACTGGTAATTGACTTTGTGTGTGAGGGGTGGGGAGAGCAGGAAGGACTGGCATTTGTGGGAATTACTGGTTATTTGAGGGTAAACAGAGAAAAACCTCTTTGAAATTTGAATGTTACTGTGCTACTGATATTAGAAGACTTGCTCCAAAATGCTTACCTGCTTCAAATCTAGGATTGGGCCTTAGTGCTTTAGTAAATTTTAAAATTATTATATGTCATGAACCTTCAAATTTGATTGCATGTGGCTGAACTAGTGACCAATACATTTATAAATATCAAGAGATACACTATTTATAACCAACTCACAGGGCATTTCAAATCCAGTTTGAGTGTAAACATAATTTTTAAAAATTGAGATATATGACTAAAATGCACAGATATTAATTATATGGTTTGCTAGGTCTTAAAAATTGTGAATGTAGGTATATCCAACATCCCAATCAAATTAGAACATTTCTATCACTCTAAAAAGTTCAGTTTTGCCTTTTTGTAGATATTTTTTCTCCTCTCCAGAGACAACTCCATTGTTTCTACCTCCATTGATTAGTCTGTTCTTGATTTAATGTAAATGGAACTATATAGTTTACCTTTTTTGGGGGGAGGGGTAGTGTGGCAAGGTTCTTTTGTTCAACATAATGATTTTGAATTTCATCCATATTATTGTGCGCATCAATACTTCATTTCTTTATGTTGCAGTATAATTTAACTGGATAAATATACTATAATTTGTTTAATCATTCTCCTGTTGATAGACATTCAGATTTCTAGTTTTTGGCTCTTATGGATAAAGCTACTATGAGCATCCTTGTACAGGTCGTCTTGTGTGCATATGTTTGCATTTCTCTTGGGTAAATACCTAGAACAGAATAACTGGGTCATAGAGTAGGTGTATATTTAATGTCATAAGAGAATACCAAACAATTTTCCAAAATATATGTACCATTTTAAACTCCCTCACAAGCGATGGATGAAAGTTGTAGTTGCCCTGCATTCTCTGCCAGTTTTTAATATTGCCAGTATTTTAACAAAACTTTAACCATTCTAATAGGTGTAAATTGAAATCTCATTGTGGCTTTAATTTAAATTTCCCTGATTATCTTCAGTCTTGAGCATGTTTTCATGTGCTTATTAGCCATTTGAACATTTCTCCAATGACATGGGGAAATGGTAGGCATAGATTTATTGGAATTAAGGTAAATGTGAAGAGACACTGAGACCTATTTTAAAACCTATGTAGGTAAAACCAGAATTGTTTGGGGTAACAAAGTGTGGATCATAATAAATATAAATTTCTTTTTTAAAATTAATTGAAGATAGTGAGCAGCTATGCATTAGCAATATCCAGTATTAAATGGACCTTTTATTCAAGGGAAATTTTAACCAAGTGTCCTGTAATTTTGCTTTAAATGGTCTCTTCTTTAGTCCATTTATCTAGTGACTATCTTACATGTGAGACTCTCCGTTAAATGCTTTTGCTAATAAATCCATTTCTATGAAGACATGGTGAACCCATCTGACAGTGAGTTAATTTAATTGCATGATGAATAGTATAACATGCTATCTTTTTTATGCTCTGATCTCTTAGGCACACATACACATACCCACATATAAGGAGAGCAAAAAAAGCAAACACAAGAGTGCATGCAGGGATTATTGAAATGTGTCTGGAAGATGCTCACAAAATTCACATGCACATAGTGCATTCTATTCTGAGATGATTTTGTTCATCATTGTATTGAATGGTTTGTTCTAATGGAAGGCACAAAGTGTTTTTCTTTTTTAATAAGCTTATAGGATTCATTAATTCAACAAAGATTTATTAAAGGCCTGCTATATGATCAACTTAGATCAAGTCAACAGATTTTGAGGGGGCAGGGCAGGAGTTCAATTTGGGGTTGCTAGTTTGAAATGTTTATTATACATTCAAGTGAAGATGAGGAAGCAGCTGTATATACAGTCTGGAGTTCAGGAGAAATCTGAACTGGGAGTGATTGTTGATAAAGAAGAATAAGGGGCCAAGATCTGAGCCTGTGGACAGTCTAATAAGTCAGAAATAATAAGAAGAAACAGCAAAAGGAACTGTAAAAAAAGTAATCATCAAATAAGAAAGTAAAGTAAGAGTGTGCGAAGGTCTGAAAACTAAAAGAAAAATAATGTATCAAGAATAATTAGCTATGTCACATACTGCTAGGTCAAGGAAGATAGACTGCGAACTGGCCATTGTTTATGGCACTGTGTAGAGCCACTGGAGTTCTACACATGAGCAGATTCATGGAGGTATAAAAGCTTGTCTGGGTGAGTTATGAAGTTATGACAGAATAGGCAGAGAGTTAGACAATGAGCATAGACAACCCTTTCAAGGAGAAATAGGACAGTAGCTCATGGAGACAGTGAGTTCTAAGAAACCTTTTGTTTTTAAAGTGGAAGAAACAAGAGTATTGGTATGTTAAAATATTTTAGTGTAGTACTTTTCAAATTGTCTCTAGTAAAGATCCAGTCTTTTAAAAATTTTTCTGATTTTTTTTTTGTACAATCATTTTGTAGAAATGATTGACTAGGAAAATGAAATGAAGACATTCAAAATGTAAGCCAGATTTTTGTATGGAAAACAAGATGGCAGTTCCTCAAAAATTTAAAAATAGAATTATCATATGACCCAACAACACCATTTCTGCGTGATTATCCAAAGGAATTACTAACAGAGTCTTGAAGAGATTTGCACGCTCATGTTCATACAGCATTACTTATAGTAACCAAGAGTGAAGCAACCCAATTGTCCATCAACAGATGAATAAATAAAATATGCTATATATGGACAATGAAATATGGTTCAGCCTTTTTTAAAGAAAATTCTGACAGATGCTACAATATATATCAACCTTGAGGATATTATACTAAATGAAATAAGCCAGTTTTAAGATGACAAAAACTATGATTTTGATTATATGAGATATCTAGAGTAATTACATTTTTAGAAACAAACAAAATAATGGTTGCCAGGGGCCAGGAGAAGAAAATGATGAGTTATTGTTCTTATTTCAAGAAGATGAAATGCTGTGGAGGGACGATGGTGAGGTTGCACGTGATGTGAATGTATGTAATGCCCATGAATTTGTATACTTAAAAATAGTTAAGATGATAAACTTTATGAATAAGAAATAATTAAAATTAAAAAATACAAGCTAATTTTTAAATTAACTTTAATAAACATAAAAATACTCTGTTAAAATCTTATAAAAGTTTCTAAATGCTTACTCTGAATTTCTGTACTCATCTTTCCACAGACTGACAGTGTCTAGTCTAGTCCATGGACGGGCATCAGTGCATGGACCACATTAATTTTTGTAGTGGGGGCTGGAACAAAGACGATGTAGGAGAGGAGCGAGAACTGCTGGGCTGTTGTTTTGAATATTGAGAAGGGAAGAGATGAGATTAAATGCATAGGTGGAAGGATTGACTTTGGCTAGGACTGTGGATTTTTCATGTAAACAAAAAGGAAGGCATTTATGTTTTCTTAATGAAAGTAAACTGATTATTGAGACTTTGGATGCGATGGAATAGAAATTTAGCTAAAAGAGTGATAACTTTGCGTAAAAGAACAAAAGCATGGATGGGTATATATTGTATTAATCTAATATTTGCTTTTAAAAAATATTTAGTAAGTTTTTTTCCATGTTTATGTCTTCTCTCCCATAAAAAAAAACTCTAAATCTTAAAGGCAAAGGAAAAATTTATGCTTTTTTCATTCTAAAATCATTTTATAGTTACTTGGTAGTTGCTCAGTAAATATTCATAACATGGTGTTACATGTAATCACTTATCTGAATTAACATTTTGCTTTAAGTTGTACATACATTTTGTTCATCTATTGATCTTCATGCTGTTATCATAATTACTGTGATGTTCTGATTAGATATACATGAATCATTTCTTTTTGTGTTATTTTTATAGCATTGCCACCATGGGCTCTGTGTAAACAAAGAAATGGAAACACGTCCTGTAGATGGTGAATGGGGACCATGGGGACCTTACAGTTCTTGTTCAAGAACATGTGGAGGTGGAATCAAAAGCACAACCAGGCTCTGTAATCGTCCTGAGTATGTCTTTTTTATGTCACTGTAAATTAAGATTATCTCAAGGCACCAGAAAATAAACATCACTTTCATTCACTTCTAAACTGGAGGTCAGTCTGTAAGTTTCCAAGGTTCAGAAAACTTCTGGAATACTTTAAGCCATGTTGCTTCATACCTTGTTCAATTCAGACTTTAAAAAAAAAAACTAAATAAAAATAATTTTCAGAATCTGAGTTGAGACAGGGCCATTTTTTTTTCTAATTTAGTGTAAATTTGAGAAACAGTTATAATAGTAACATAATGGCATTTTAAAAAATTAAATGTTTCTATTGAAAGGCCTCTTTCCTTTCAACTATGTTTTGGTTCTCCTGGACAAAATATGTAGTTTCATCACTACTTGTAATTTGACATGTCAGATTTTCTTTCTCTGCTTCTTATGATATAGGTGCATCAGTGTCTTTAGCTTGAATAAGTGCCAAAGCATATCCCCCCTCATCACTATTTAAAAGAACTTAGAGATTCCATAAAGATTTTTAAATAAAGTTTATGTTGTTATATATAAGTTGGTAAGCAATCTGGCACTTTTCACTCAGTCTATTAGCAAGATTTTTTAACGCAGAAATGGTATATATGAATAAAATCTGAGTTCGTTTAAATTTTTAAATAAATGATGCTAGAAGTCTTTATATTAAAAAATGCTGAGAATAGAGTTTTTATTTTTCAGTATAAGTGGAAATAGAGATGAATGACTGTAGATTGATACCATGAAGCTTTTTGAACTGAGTGATAAGTAGAATATATCTTCGGCTCATTTTCTCTTTTTTTCCCCCCCAGATAATGAATAAACCCTATTTTGAAGTTTTAAAACAAATTCCCATCATGAGTTAGTTCCTTGTTAGATAATCAAGTCATAAATAAGATATTATTTCTGCCCTTCAGACCACAGTGTCCACTACAATGGATATTTCTAGTTTATTAGCAGTAGAATTAAGGACCATGTTACATACTACTGTTATATACAAAGTGTGAGAGGGACATCAGTGGTTTTCCAGAACCTGGAAAAGAATGGAGCAGATTTAGAAGTAAATGGCAGATATAATATTGTACTGATGTGCTTTAAAATGTAATGAATTTGACTAGGCCAAGAAACGGAGGAAAGTACTGTGTGGGCCGCAGGATGAAATTTCGATCATGTAATACTGATTCATGTCCAAAAGGCAAGCAAGACTTCCGCGAGAAGCAGTGCTCTGATTTTGATGGTAAACATTTCAACATCAATGGTCTTTCCCCTAACGTTAGATGGCTTCCAAAGTATAGTGGGAGTAAGTAATTAGAATACTTTCTTTGGAAAACTTTTTTGAGACATAGGAACACACAGCTATATTACTGTACATCGAAATTTTGACTTTTTCTTACAGTTGCCATAAAAGATCGCTGTAAACTCTATTGTCGGGTTGCTGGAACCACCAGCTTCTACCAGTTGAAGGACAGGGTTGCCGATGGTACGCCTTGTGGAACCGAAACTAATGACATCTGTGTGCAAGGCCTGTGTCGGGTAAGTAAACTTACCATATTTAAGGTGACTTTCAGAATACTTCTGCTTCTATTACTTCAGCGTACATGCTTGTGAATTCCCGTATCGCAACCTTTGGTAACAATCACACTATCTATAAGAGTATTATTCATCAGGAGACTGTCTAGTAGATGGTCTAATGCCATCAAGAATGGCTCATGAAGCAATAAAATGTCTGCTGATTTTGCTTTGCTCGTGGTGCTCAAAATCAAGAGATGAGATCAACTTTCTAAAAAGATAAATATTAGGACACAAGGGTTGTAAAGTCCTTTTACTACTTCAGACATCACCTTCTGTTGTGACATGTTTTTCCTCCCTCTCAGTTAGAAGAGAAATCTTCCCTCTTTCCATTCCTGTCTCTTACTTCTTGGGTACATGCAACAAACATTTACTGAGTTACCTACTAGATGTCAGATAAATGGATGGAACAGAACACTGGCCTCCAAGGTGGTCACAGATTTGTGGGGAGATTGGCAGGTAAACAATTAGAATGCAGTGCTCTGGGGTCATCTGCAAGGTGGCACAGAGATGCTGAAGAAAATGTCTTATTTATGGGGAGGTGGGTAAGGATTTGGAGGATGCTCATGGAGGGTGTAAGGCTTGAGCTAAATATTGAGGATGAGTAAGTTTTAGAAAGCTGAGGAAATAAGGGACCATGGACCATAGTTGGAGGTAGGGCTAGCTGATGGCTGTTGTAAACACTTTTCTTATGTTCTTAAAGATTCTTGGAAGGGTTTGGAGTTGAGCAAGAGATATGATTTGATGTGCATGTTAGAATCTTAGAATATACTGAATTAGAAGATTGGAGATAGGTGGGCCATTTAGCAGGAGTCTAGATAAGAGCAGATATGACCCTGAATTAAAGCGTACACATTGCAGATGGCGATCTTAAAAATGTGTGATAAGTTTGAGAACTGGTGTACTGATTGCTGGCTAAAGAATGCAGGTATCATCTTATGAGCTCATTAGTTTGGTTAAGTGGAAAACAGGACTGAGTTTTCCCTATAAGCAAACATCTATTACCAGTTACCCAGATGATAAATGGTTTTGCACACATGAAATTTCGATCATGTAATACTGATTCATGTCCAAAAGGCATGGGTATTAATTTTGGAGATGTTCAAAGAAACTTAAAATAACTTACAAATTGGAAGTAGCTTAAGTACTGGAAAAAGAGGTACTCAGTGGCCTGAAAAATTTGCTTTAAAATCTAAATCAACAGCAGAAAGTCTTATATAATGAAAAAATGATGATTATCTGAACATACAGATACATGCTATCAGAAAATACCTGTTTGAAAGGATCATTTTGAAAATATTTCTCTTATGTATAAAAATTTGGGGGTTTTATGAAATTTTCTTTTCTGATCACTATATTTAGAGGAATAGTCCAAAGAACTAAAAGTTATTGAATGTATGCAGGGGACAACATCTGCACAGAGAAGAACTGCGCTTGTTCTCTCAAACTTGTGAAACAAACTCTTTCTTTACTTTCACCTTTATGTATTCGTTCTTTCCATAAACACTGTTTATTATATTGGGTATTAATTTTGGAGGAATAAACTTTCTTTCAAATGTATGCAGTTTATTTCCAGAGTTTTAATATAATGAGTTATTTAAAAATAGATCATGAATGACTTCTTTTTGGAGTTCAGGTTGTTTACATAATCATACTTTTTATCCCTTTTAAATCATATTTCTTTAAAGAGTGGCTTTTAAATGATGAATATAAAAATTACTGTCAGTGTTTGTTACAATGTAGATCCCGAGGTTTTACTTTTAAGGATTTTAATTCAGAAAACTTGGGAATCTGCCTTTTTAAAAGTCACCCCATGTGATTTGGATGTGGAGGTATGTGGATGACCTTTTGGAAAACCCTTTTATCAACCATGTGAACAGAGGTGTGAAAATACCGATGTAAACAAGATCAGTAGATATTAAAATCCTGTATTGACTCTCCTATTAACTGAAAGAATATTTGTGAAAAGAACTTTGTGAAGTACCATGTTCATTATTCGTCATTTTTGTAATATTGAGCATTGTATTTTGAAGCAAGCTGGCTGTGATCATGTGTTGAACTCCAAGGCCAGGAGAGACAAATGTGGAGTGTGTGGTGGGGATAACTCCTCATGCAGAACAATGGCAGGGGTCTTCAACAGTGCTCATTATGGTAAGCTCTGCATTTGTTTCTAGTTTTCCTTTTATTTGATCTAATAATGAGTATATAATGAAGATAAAATAGTAATGGTATGTTATTGTTTTGTCTGCTCTATAACCTTAGTTGGAAACTGGAAACGGCTGTTAAAACTTTCCTAAATATAAAAGATTAAATCTTATACCAGATGTATCCTTAAATTAATGAATTTACCTACTCAGGGCAAATCTTATTTATAAAAAATGTATTAGGTACATTTATTAGAGTAAATCTGCTGCTATTTGACAATGATGTGTGAATAGTCCCTCTGATTAAAGATGTATTTCTACTGCTGTTCTTAAAATCTCTGCTGTATGTATTTATAATTTCTTCAGGAAACTTGCTTTTAATTATCTTTCATCATTTGAACCACATTTTTTCATGTGACCTGGCTTATCTGTTGCATATCTTAGTGATGATATATTGAAAATGTTGATTGAAGGTAAAGGATGAAACCATTAACTTAAATGTGGATTTGGAATTATTATTACATTTGATTTTCTGCGAAGTAACTTGATTATACATAGAATTGGCATTTGGCCATGATTTCATTTTTCTTCAAAATTGTTAGGAGAATATATCAGATATTTTCCATTCTAAAATTTCATAGGAAACATTTTTTATTTTTATGGTAGTAAAAGCAGCCCTTTAGAACTTTCTTTGCAATATAAAAATGTATTTTTTACAGTTTTATTGTTCAGCTTTAAATTATGTTCACATGTGTTCAAACAGTTTACATTAGTATAAATTGCTTCAATTAAAGCAGTACAATTTAAAACAATATAATTTATATATATATTAAAAATATAGTACATTTCACACTCTGGTGATGCTTATGAATCTGACTTACTAGATGACTTGATATATTTTTTCAGTTTTTATGATTCATTATTTTGTGGGAGTCACATTTATTTGACCCCCTTTTATAACCAATGGCACACATTTGTCAAAGACTGGTTCTGTGTTCACCGAAAAAAAATTTTCTATATAAAACCACATACACCAAATTATCATATTTTTAACCTTGTCAAAATTGTGCTGTAAATTAGTCAGTTTGCAAATGGAAAAAGATGTTAAGGCATTTGCAGGGTCTGAATAGCATTTGTCACTTTACTGCCCCCTGGTGGTAGCCTTTATCTTGTCACTTTTGCCATGCCTAGGAATTGCTTTCCTGAAAAAAATAAGATAGCAAAGACAAATGATAGAGGTCATGGGAATATTTTATAGTAAAAATATAAATTAAACTTATTCTCATAGACTGGTAACTTTCCATCTTATCCATATAGTGTATACAGAATCAACAGACCATTTATCACCTATATTTAAATGCGATGCCTCAGGAATAATTAAAACTGCTCTAAAAACATGCAAGGTAATTTCATATTGGGTCACAAACTTAAGCTCTTTTAAACCTGTCTTAAGTTTATTCAATATTTATCACAGTTACTGTACAAGATAAAGTTCAACTCCTTTTATTCATGTATTAAATGGAAGGGAAAATCCTAAAAAAGAAAAAGGAAAAACTTAGAACAATGTCACTAGAGCAAATGAGAGTATTTAGACAACTATGTAATATGAGTGATTTTGGCATAGGGAAAATGTTTTTTCTTGTTTAATATATATTTAACATAGTGTTTCTTTATCTTTTGAGCAGTGAAAGCCAGTGTTGTAATACTAGCTTCATTCTTTTTTAAAAATTTATTTTTATTGTTTATTGGGGTGACTGGTTAATAAAATTAAATAGGTTTCAAATATACAATTCAATAATATGTCATTTGTAGATTGTACGTTCCATCACCATATATTTGTCCCCCTTTACCCTTTTCTACCCCACCGTTTCCCTCTCGTAACCACTAAACTGTTGTGTCTATGAGTTTTTGTTTTGTTTGTTGCTTTCAACTTTATATCTCACATAAGTGAAATTGCATAGATCTCAGCTTTTTCTGACATTTCTCTTAGCATAATAACCTCAAGATCCATCCATGTTGTCACAAATGGCATTATTTCATCTTTTTTTCTAATGGTTGAGTAATATACCATTGTATATATGTACCACATCTTCATCCAATCATCTATCAATGGACATTTGGGTTCCATGCTTGGCCACAATGAATAATGCTGTAGTGAACATACGGTTGCATATATCTTTACAGATCAATGTTTTCAAATTTGGGGTGTAAATACCTAGAAGAGGATTGCTGGGTGATACAGTAACTCTATTATCTTTTTGAGGATCTTCCATAGCAGTACCAATTTGCAATCCCACCAGCAGTGTATGAGGGTTACTTTTTCCCCCACAACTTTTCCAATACTTGTTATTTTTTGTCTTTTTGACAATAGCCATTCTTACAGGTGTGAGGTGCTATCTCATTGTGCTTTTGATTTGCATTTCCCTGATTGAATACTAGCTTCACTCTTATTCTAAGTTCAGAATTTTAGAAGTAAGAAAAATTAGAAAATGCACTCTAAGAATCCCAAACTCTCTGTTTTTAGACAACAACCACTTTTTGTGAATCTTTAGTAATTTGTACAAGGCATTGATTAAAAAAGAATAAGCATTAGTATTTCTTATCAAAGATAAAATGAAATTAAGTCTGACTATGCTGCTGAAATTTTTCAACCATTTAACAGTCATAGCCTCTGGGCCATCTGCTTTTTGTGAAAGTTAACATGTATAAAATTATATTGCAGGTTATAATGTTGTTGTAAAGATTCCCACAGGAGCAACGAACATTGATATTCTTCAGCACAGCTATTCTGGAAAACCAGAAGATGACAATTACCTTGGTAAACATTTCTAGTAAACAGCAACCAATATGTGGTTCGTGTGTGATTTCATGGAGGTCTGTGGTTGATGTAAATTCTTGGAAAGCGAGAAGAGCCCCTTGAACAAACGTGCAATTTCAGTTCCTATTGAGCTTGAGCTTGAGTCATCTGACTCCCTATGTGTGTTTTCTCCTTGAGCTGTACACTGTATCCTATTTAAAAAATATGAAACTAAATAAAATCAGAAAAGTAAATTCAAGTTTTTCCCACAAGAGTGTTTTAGAAAACCAAAGGCGATATACAGTTAAAGTTGCATGTATATTTAGAATAAAATCATCTTCTTTTTATCTAAAATAAATGATAGACCCTTTTGGAGTTAGGTGTTTTAAAGAATTTTCTTAAGTGTTTTTTTTTTTTTTTAACATTTAGCAAAAGAATTTAAATACAGTTTTTAAAAAGCTCTTATGTTAAATAAAAACAACTATGGTTTTATATTTTTAGATGTTAACGAATATAGTCAGTATGTTGTCTTCTAGCTATTTCTAGAGTGTATATTTCATTTGTTATTTATTTTTAGAAATTACTTTTAGGTGAAAAGAATTTCACTGAGACCCAAAAATGACAAGAATGCTTTACAAATCTTTTCTTTCTGTTTGGGAAATACTTTAATATTGACTGATCTGTAGTTAACCAATTTAGAATATGTAGTATAGAGCTGAAATTCAGAAAGTGCCTGCATCACATTAATGAAATCTCAAATATCTGCCCAAGTAATCAATGCTTTAACTGAGAATCTGGATCTATAATGAACAGCTCATCTCAGGAATGACATTAGGCCTTAGGGCAAACATAAAGGAAACAGTTACTTAATGGATGCAGGGTTTTTTGTGTTTGTTTTTGTTGTTGTTGATAAAAACATTTTGGAACTAGATGGAGGTGGTGGTTGTACAACATTGTGAATGTACTAAATGCCATTGAATTGTTCACTTTAAAATGGTTAATTTTATGTAAATTTCGCCTCTTTAAAAAATGCAAAATGTTTCTCAAAATCAAATGTAAATATTTTGATTATTCTTCTACATTTGTTTGTAATTATTTTGCTAAAAATATTACCTAGGTTCATATGCACAGGTGTATGCTAGCATTCTGTAGATGAGTAATTTGTCTCTTCATTTCCAAGAGTAAATATTTATATCTTTTTAGGGTTGGCCAATGGGTTCTGCCCTCATTTAAAAATTAAAAATGTTCACCAATAAAGCATCAATATACTTTGTAAGAGAACTGCTAATGGCAATATCAAAATCGAAATTGAAATGAATAAAAACATGAAACCATTAGAAGGGGTTTATAAAACATCTATATGTATTTGCTTTGGTAGCTAAAAGTGGTGAAATATATACAGTTTTTCTCAGTCAAGATCTGCCTATTTCCCTTGATTTTAATGTAACTGATATTCTCTTAAATAGTGCTTTCCAATTTTGCTAAAGTGTAGATTTACATAGGTGAATTTCCATTCTGTAGGATAAATGTAGAAATTTATTGGTTCTTCATTGAAATCAGTGCATCTATAAATATTATCTTGATAGACCATAGAAATATCAAATTTAGCAAAATGCCTTCAAACCAATATACTTACTAATGCTTTTTTGAGGGCTGTAATATTTATTATGAAGTTTAGATGTAGGCAGCTTATGCTTTGTGTGGGGTTTCCTAGAAGACCAAACCAAGTGTTTTCCTAATAGGTTGTATTGATCCACTGAAAAGCATAAGTAAAGCAAGCCAAAAAGGGTTTGATTAATATGGAGTTTTTATTAGTGCAAAAGTTAAAATACATATCCTCTTGAAAATTAAAAAAGCCTAGATCTTTACAGTTTACACACAGTGATAGAGTGCCTCTCCTGTGATGCTTATTAAGAGAATCATACAGTTATTGCATGCCTTTGAGAACATGCAAAAACTACAGTTTTAACGCTTTGTGCATTTTTTTCAAGATGAGCATATATGGAATGTTGCCACAGTTTGGCTGCTCTTTTTTATCTTGCCATCAATGCAGGATTGATTTAGTTGATCTTTCGGCTTGGTACATGACTTCTTACTGTTTTCCATTTTCTGTATGTTTCTCCTGAAGCTGCATGACTTGTGGAAGAAGCCCCCACCTCAAATAAGAAAGTACAGTACAGGGTGAATTTAGTTTAATAGCTTTGGCTAGTGTGCTGAAGTTGCCCTACTTTTGGGTTAGATACATTACAGAAAAATAAAGTTTATTTCCTCAATATTAATTTACATTTACATGCTTAATTCAGAAAATGATTGAAATTTGAAAAGTCAAAAAGTTTTCTATACTGTTGACTTGTTTTTACTGTTTCATGAGTACTGTTCTTTTACAGCTTTATCTGACACTCAAGGGAACTTTCTTTTGAATGGAAATTTTGTTGTAAGTATGTCAAAAAAAGAAATCAACATACAAGGAGCAATTTTTGAATATAGTGGTTCAAACAACTCAATTGAAAGAATTAACAGTACTGATCGGCTAGAAGAAGAACTTGTTTTGCAGGTAAATTCTCAGTAGTTGTTAATAAGACTTAGTTTTAATATATTAATGAACTGTGTGGTTCAGTGCCTTGCATTTATTATTAAAAGTAAAATAGCTTTTAAAAATATATCTTTTGTGGATTAATTGTATGCTCCTTTGTATTTTTATTGAGGTTTTGTGTGTGGGTAATTTATACAACCCCGATGTCCATTATTCCTTCAACATCCCTGTGGAAGAGAAGAGTGACCTATTTGCATGGGATCCCTATGGACCATGGCAAGACTGCACCAAAATGTGTCAAGGTACACACTGGTATTGAAACGAAAGTGACCAAAGTTAGTGCATGCTGGTACCATCTGGGTATACTCTTGAGTGTGTCTTCCACGGTCTGGTAGTGGAATTCTCCCCTCTGTCTGCATACACACATATACCACCCAGACACACAGAGCTTTTCTTAATTCACTTCTCAATTTTCTGCCCCCTCATTCATTCTGTTTCTCAGAATTGTATGTCTACTCATTTCAGCATTCTCTGTAACTGCTTCTTTCCTTTCCTTTCACACTCTTTTTCTCACAGTCACAGAAAGTTTCTCATCTACCCCCCTCCACGCATTTTTCCAGCCCTTTGTCACTTTGAGTGTTGGAGGAGCCAGCATTCTTTTATTCTCTTATTTTCTTTCCATGGCCACAAGGTATGAATCACTGAAAGTAGCACAGAGGGAATTGGGAAAGCAGGGGAATTTACAGTAGGCAAAGAAAGTGAAAAGAGTGGAGTCTTTGACACTCTGTAATTACAGATACTTAATTGCATAATACAATTTGTTCAAATCAGTAAACATTTCTTGAGAGACTATTTTGTTTTATATTAATAAGACTCCAATTCTATATTCAAGTTTTAAAGTCTAGAGGATGAAACAGCATCTGAGTAGATTATTTTATACAGTAAGTGCAGCACTGCATGCAGGTATGCACCGAGAGGACCACGGAAAAGATGGAGCAGTTTGTGAAAAGATTAAATCTGAAGGTTTAGGGAAGTTTGTATAGCATGGGAAAGTAGTGCCTGTGGGGACCAGAGAAAAGGTTGGGGGATTAGGGAATCAGTGGATCAAAGGAGAGGATGCTATTTAGAATAGTATGGAAATGAGCTAAGAGGAGGAGGGTAGCCAGAAGCAGTGTTCACAGATGATGGGAATGTGAGGGACAGTCTAACAAACTGTCCTCAAGATGCCAAAGGAATTCTGGTGTCCGATTCAGAAAAAGGCGCAGATGTGGGTGTTGATACAGTGGTGCCCAGAATGATTGTGTGGGAACCAGGCACTCCTGTTTGGACAGTGTCTCGGGAGGGAGACTAGTAGGTGACGTAAGTCCAACTGGGATGAATGCTGGGGGTAGGAACAGAGAGCTTTGGTAACACAGGAGGAGGAGGAATTCATTTTGATAAATTCTTGAAAGAAGAGAATGGAGGTTTGGGGAGCTGGGGCCACCTTTCGAGTATTGAATGGGTAAACTGGTCTATGGCAACCGATATGGGGAGGTAGGAAGAAATCCATGGAACAGGTGAATGAAGGAACATTCTAAAATGTGGGGAACACCCTAAGGAAAGTATAACAAAGTCCAAAATGGAAAGCTGGGCAAGACACAGTTCAGGTTTGGGAACCTGAACCAGGAAATGCTTCGTAAACAGTTGTGTGTGTGGGCAAAGAAACTATGAATTCTACTGCCACATTGTGAAATTTTGATTAATATTCTCTTTTTATGTGCGTAGCTGTTGGTTTCTCTAGAGTTAAATATTCTCAGTTTTATTACTTGTTTTTCTCTGTGTACTGAAAGTTATTAGTCTCCAAACTTTTGGTCAAGAACTGTCAATCTAGTCTTTCAGTTTATCAGTTTTATTTTTTCTTCACTTTTTCTTCATCTGTTGTGGCTGTGGTCATCTTTTCTCTTGCCCTAATTTGTGAGAATTTTTTTATGCCTGTCATGTGGCTGTCATCTTGTGCTTTCCTTTTATTATTATCCAGGAAAATCTTTTTACTTTCTTTTGTGTTGGATTCCCTATTTTCTAAATTTCATGAATTCCTTTTTTTTTTATTTCCCCCATTGGGGAAATGCAGTCTTTGAGATCTTTTATATCTGAAAATGACATTAGTCTAGTCTCAC
This sequence comes from Cynopterus sphinx, assembly GCA_030015415.1. Taxonomy (NCBI): domain Eukaryota; kingdom Metazoa; phylum Chordata; class Mammalia; order Chiroptera; family Pteropodidae; genus Cynopterus; species Cynopterus sphinx. The sequence continues at coordinate 133,834,300 of CM057380.1, forward strand.
TGATCGATATAAAATTCTAAGTTAGATTATTTTCCTGAATAATTTTGAAAGGCTTATTTTTCTCATTTTTCTGATTTCCTGTGCTCCTCCATGGTACTTTTTCCTGTGCTCGTCCGTGGTACTTTATTGTGGATGTTTCATGGATCATCTCTCTCACTGTAGTGGTGTGAAATGTCAAAGCAGAGCACCTCAATGCGGGTGTTTCTTTTATCTTTTTCCTGGATTATTATGGTGCCATTCCAATTTGGAATCATTCTTTGACTTGAGAAATTTTATCACATTATTTCTTTGATAATTTTCTTGCATTAAATTTTCTTTCTGAAATTCATATATAGATGTTGGACCTTTTAGACTGATCACTTTTTTTTTTCTAATTTCTTCTTCAGATTTTTATTGTCTTAATGTTTCTTCTCATAACGTCTTCTGTTTCATAGATGCAACATCTATATTGCTGAGAGTATTAATCACAGTCTGTAAGTCTTCTGCCCCTTGACAGACCTGTTTCATTTTAGTTCTATTTTGTTTTCATTATTTTGGTCTCTCTTGGTTAGTGGCTTTCCTAAAATGTCTGCTGATCCTCTGATGCTCTTTCAATATTAAAGACTAAAATGCCGAAAGTCCTATATGGGTCAGACAAGGCAAGTAGGGCCCTCATAATTGGGTCACTAAGTAGTCCATGTGTCATGAGGAGTGAAGCCCCAAATGTCATTGTCAGTTGATCTTTTTCCTTGGTCTGAAGAGTTTCCCAAGAGAGGAATCCTCCCATCCTTTGAAAGTCAGTGAGGAGACCAGAGAGCCATAAAAGTTGGTTTGGAGCCAGGAAGAAATGAAGAGTCCAGTGGGCCTGCATCTCATGATTCAGTGTGAAGACTTTTACTTAACCCTCCTATTTTCAGTGTAATGCTTCCCCAACTTCCCTCTGCTGTGTCAGCGCCATAAGTTCACTTTATCTAGAGCTATGCTACCCAGTATAGTAGCCACTGGCCACATATAGCTAGTTTATTAAAATGTGCTATTTGTGCAATACACATGGATTTTGAAGACTTAGTACAAAAAAGAGTGTGAAATAGATCATCAATAATTTTTATATTGATAAGTTGAAATGATCACATATCAGATACATAGTGTTAAATATAAATATTAATTTCACATACATCTTTTTTACTTTTGTTTGTGACTACTAGAAAAAATAAAATTACATACATGGCTCACATGTTATTTTTATTGGACAGTGCTGCTCTTGACTAGAAGAGTAGGAATTGAACCATTCTTTGTAAACACTTTTCAGTCAGTTCCCCATTTTTTCAGGCCTACTCCTCACATTCACCTCTTCAGAGGAACCTGGTGTTTTTCATTTCTGGGCTTTTCTTGGATTCTGTGTCATGAGTGGTTTGTTTTTTATTCTGTTTCCCTTTCCACAGGTTTAAGTTTCAGCTTCCTTGGCTTTGTTAAACAGTTGTTGCCATCTACTTTTTATATTCAGAATTTCCTTTTCTGCCTACTGTGTTTTTGTTTTTGTTCTTTTTGTTCTTTTAGGTTTATGCCTTTTCAAAATTCCTTATAGTTATTTCAGATGGTATTTAGGAAGGAGCAGAGAAACACTTATGTTCATACTCAGCTAACTGGAAGTAAACACTCAAACTCTAATAAAACAGAAATTCGATCATGTCACTGACTGCTTAAACTATTTCCTGTCTCCTCATTGCAGAGTGTAAAACTTAATCTACCCTAGACTTTTATAACCACTTCTCTTAGTTTGCTTTCACTGTGGTTATGCCACATATAAACACTTGCCAAATCTCAGTGGCTTTGAACAACAAAGATTTATTTCCCTGTCTTATTATGTTTTGGCTATTTAACTGGCTACGATTCTTCTTCAGTATGATATCTGTGTGCATGTCTTTAAAAAAATCAGTAGACTTTATTTTTTAGAGCAGTTTTAGGTTTATAGAAAAACTGAGCAGAAAGTACAGTACAGAATATTCTCAGATTCTCTTTCCTTCTCTCCCCACCTCCGTCTCCCTGCCCATTATTAACATCTTGTGTTAGCGTGGCACATTTTTTACAGTTAATGCATTATTATTAACTAAAGTCTCTGGTTTATATTAGGGTTCACTCTTCTCGTTGTACATTCTATGGGTTTTGACAAATGTGTAATGACATGTATCCACTATTACAGCATTACACAAAATACTTTCACTGCCCTAAAAATACCTCCTTCCATCCCTCCTTCCCCCAAACCTGTAACAACTGCTGATCTTTGTTTTCCATGACTTTTTCATTCATGATTCCAGGATAAAAGATCAGCCCACCTGAGAAGGGCTGTCTTAGAGACCAGAAGAAGGGAAAGAGCTGGCAGAAGCATATAGTGGCTTGTAGAGCTTCTGCCTGGAACTGACATAGGTCACAGCTCTTACAGTTGATTGGCACAAGCCTGATGTCATTGGGCAGGGAACTATATTCCTCCCACAGGAAGTTATAGTAATGTAGCAAGTGGAGATGTACAATTTTCCTATAGGGAATATGAAGCCAATAATGGGGAGAGCAATAACAGTGTATTGTATAGTATTAATGCTAACCCTGCTCACTCAGTTATCCCTTAAAAACTACGTCATCCAGCTATAAAGACTTATCTGCTCCATCCTTACCTGTCCCACCTTCCTTATGTCTCTTCAGTAAGCAAACTCCTCCACCTCTCAGGGTTCAGCTCACTTATATAATGTTATTCCTGACTAGATTAATATGCTAGTCTTTCCTGTGTGCTGCACCGGAATCTTTGGTTTCTTAGCTGAGTCCTTTAGGCTATTAGAATTAAATAATTAAGAAACATCTACTTATGTAAATTTTTCAAGGTCTTCATAGAAGAAAAATTACCTGCATACGTAAGAGTGATTATATGGTAATGTTCGATCAAAGATGTGACCATCTACCACTTCCACAGTTTGTGACTGAAAGGTGCAATACCGACTGTGAACTAAGGTAAAACAAATAATGTGTAATGTAACCAATGAATATTGGAACCAGATTAAATTCAATAAATGAGATAAGATGTAAAGCATCTCATGCAGTGCCTGGCACAAAATGGTAATTTACATGTCCTCTGTTCCTGCCATTGTAAAATTTCAGGCTCACTAATTCATAGCGAAACTCAGCAATTGGTTTGAATTTTTGTTTATAGTATTTGCTGACTGCCAGTGGACAGGCCTCAATATTTTGTGTAGCAAATGGAAACACATTTGTCTGTAAAATAAATAACAGGTGAACTCTATTCTGAAAACTCATGCTTTAAAGATGTGAAACAGTAAATCTTGTAGCATGATTCTGTAATTTCCATTGAATTCATGAACCCAAAGAACTTTTAAATTTGAGGATTAGAAAATCAATATATAGGGAAATCAATTTTATCAATATCTTGTCCATAAGATGTTCAGGAACATAAATCTAGATCATGGCTGGAAAGTTGGCACTTCTAAATTTGTCATTAGGTTTTCTTGTCATTGGTCTTAGAGTGAATCTAAGAACAGTCAATATTCAGGGATGGTGAGAACCTCCTCACTCAGCAAGGATGAGAATTGTTATATATTGATGATGTTTGAAATGATATATAATGAAAGCCTAGTGGTGAAACTGCCTGTATAACTTGCATCATTGCATTGTAGTGCATTGAAACACAGTGAAATCCTTGAGATGCTATTGGGAATGAAAATGAACTCCATAAATTCTGTGCTTTGTTATACTGGTGCACTCATTTTGTCTGATAGATTGCTGGATGATAATTGGAATAATTTGGCTATAACTAGCAAATTTTACTTGTGGAAAATATTTTCCTTAAAAACATCAGAAAATAGATTTCACAAATTAAGAAAATTGATATGCTTTACAAAAACCCAGTTTACAAATTTTCAAAGGCTTTATTTTTATTGATGTAGTCAGATCCCCAGATATTTCATAATCATGACTAAAGGGCAGCAGTTCCCAACCTTTTTGGCACCAGGGACTGGTGCTCCTATGAGAATCTAATGCTTGATGATCCGGGGTGGAGCTGAGGCGGTGATGCAAGCACTGGGGAGCGGCTGCAAATACAGATGAAGCTTCCTTGCTCACCTTCTGTTGTGTGGCCTGGTTCCTAACACGCCACAGACTGGTACCTGTCCGTGGCCCCACAGGGTTGGGAACCCCTGCAGAGCGATACTACCTGATTGAGTCAAATATATTCTGTTATAGACTTAAATCTTCCAGTAATATTTGAGCAGTGTTGATCTACACCAGATGTTTCCAAGGTTTTTGGTGAAGTTTGGGGTTCCTTGGATATACGTCCAAAGCTGCCACTAAATGTCAGGGTGAGACCAGTAGATATAGTGCTGGCTCTCTATCTCTAGCTTTTACCAGACTAGCTACATGTTTATATATTTAAAGAGCAAGTTAGATTTTATTTGGGAAAAAATTAATATTTCTAACCAAAAAAGAAATGTTTCTACTATCTGAATATTCAACACCTTGGGGCCTCCTTTTCTCGTCTATAAAATGAAGGTTTGAGCTATATGGTCTCTAAGAAATTTTTACTTATAATTCAATGCTATATCAACTATTTTCAGGTGGGTTGTTCATCAATTCAAACAGAATTTTAGAAATAGAATTCTATGCATGAGTTTCTCTGAATTCATTTTTTTAAATTACACAAATTGGCACACTTCCTAAGTATAATAACAACCTTTTATTCTAGGTGGCACATCATTGGCAAAAGTGAATGTTCATCCTATTGTGGTCAAGGATATAGGTCCTTGGATGTCCACTGCATGAAGTACTCCATCCATAAAGGACAGACTGTCCCAGTAGATGACCACTACTGTAGTGACCAACTTAAACCTCCTACCCGGGAACCCTGCCATGGTGACTGTGTCTTAACAAGGTGGCATTATTCAGAATGGTCCCAGGTACAAAAAGAAAAAAAAATGATGCTTAAGAAAAGTTACCCATTTTTTCTTAAACATTTGCTGCTCTAAAGTGTATTTTTGTTAGTTTTCCTTTTGTCACTTTTTTTTTTTCTTGAATTAGTGTTCCAGAAGTTGTGGAGGAGGGGAAAGGTCTCGAGAATCATATTGTATCAATAACTTTGGCCACCGCCTTGCTGATAGAGAATGCCAAGATCTTCCCCAAGTGACAACAGAGAATTGCAATGAATTTTCCTGTCCCAGTTGGGCTGCTAGTGAGTGGAGTGAGGTAACATTAAACACACAAGTCTCAGAACTCTTATGATATTGTGTAGAAAAGCTTTGCAATCTAAAGCTTTATGTAATTCAAAATTTTTTTTTATCATTTTGTAAATAACTTATCAAGGCAATAAAAATTAAATGGTTTCTTCTTAAACTATAGTATCTGGCTAACAATAACATTAACTGGTCTTTAGTCTATAACCTTTTTTTATAAGAAAGTCCCACTCTTCATCGTAGCCTGAGAATACATACTTAGTCTAAAGTTTTATACCTTTTTTTCCCAGGACAAATGGATGTTACACTGGGATTTGGGCAGTAAGGTTAGGATGGCTGATTTTTATGCAGTAAATATCTCTGGAGGAGTGAAAGGAAAATGTCCTAGGAATGGTCTTTCAATTATGGTTTAATATACAGATTGATCATTGTATCATTTTGTAAGGCATTTGTGCTGATCAATACTGAAAATAGATAATGGTCAATTGTATTCCTACAGTGTCTTGTTACATGCGGAAAAGGAACAAAGCAGCGGCAGGTGTGGTGCGAACTGAATGAAGATCATTTGAGTGATGGCTTCTGTAATCCGAATACCAAACCTGAATCTCTGAGACCATGTGAGCTTCATTCATGTGCTTCTTGGCAAGTAGGACCATGGGGTTCTGTGAGTATATGATAAGGGTTTTTCTGATTAATCCATCTTTACAGAACAGCACAAATGTGGTGTATTTCTTTTTCTTTTCTTTTTCGGTGAATGCAGCTCAATTTGGATTGATTTATTGAAAAAATACCACTGAAATAATAAATCCTTTTCTGCAAAATTTTTCGATGCTATTGGTTTTGCTGTGGTAAATTTCAGCTTTATTTTTGAATTTCTTTTGTTGACCAAAATGCTGCAGATTTTATGCTTTCATCAGCCTGTTTAAATTATATTTTTATGTACTGCATTTAAATATCTTTACTGTATTTTGTGCAGGCATCATTTAGCAGTTTTGCCAAGCAGGCAGGTAGGGATTTGTGGGATGTGCTTTGGTCAGGCTGGATGAGGGTGGGCAGCTTATTATCCTGAGGGAGGTTACCATAGTTGATGGGAAAACTTATCTCTTTAACTTTGTTGCATATTCTTTCTTAGTTATCTCTTTGAAATTTACTTAGTTTGTGTGTGTTACATGCCACTGAGTGGGCTCCAACTGCTGGCGATTCTGTGAAGGGGTGATGTCTGCAATGTCCTTTCCTCAACAGCTCTCTCAGCTCCTGTGGCCTCAGGCTTATGGCTTCTTCATGGAGTCAGTCCTTCTCATATTTGGTCTTTTGTTGCTGCTTTCTGTTTTCCCCAGAATTACTGTCTTTTCCAAAGAACCTGCCTTCTCATGATGTGCCTGAAGCAGGACAGCTTCAGTCTTGTCATTTTGCCTCCAGCAATGTTTGAGGTGTAATATGCTATAGGAATCATTTATTTGTCTCTCCTCCAACACCGTAGTTAAACCAATCAATTTACTTAGCGCACTAAATGACATAGATACACCAGGTAGATTTTGAAAAGTATTTCGTTCCAAATTATATTGGCTCTGCCTCCAAACTATCAGGACTCTGTTGACATCTTTACATGATAATGTTTTAAACATATGATCATAAATGTACATTTTAATGTCAATATTTTATTAGAACCTATATCAATTTGAATATAGAGAGAGTAAATTTGCTGATGTTAAGTCTGGAATCTGGTGTAAAGGACTAATAAAAATATCTGCTGAAAGTATATTATCTGTGTATTCATTAAGAAAATTAAGTGTATGTAAGTTTTGAGTAATGTGTTTGATACCTACTTATATTCTTCAGTGCACCGCCACCTGTGGACATGGGTATCAGATGCGTGCCGTTAAATGTGTCAATGAGCTGCTCAGTGCAGAGTTAGATGACAGAATGTGCCATGGAGCTGGTCGCCCTAGTGACAGGCAGGTAAAGAACATCTCTTCATGGATTTAAAAAAAAAAAAAAGATTTATGATACAGTGGGATTGTCGATGTGTTAAAATTATTTTCATAAGTATTTTTCCCACTTGTATGCCTTAAAAACGTGTGTGCATACATGTGTCAGGGAATTCTTGATTTTGTTAGCTTTATAGCTTCATTAATGATTTTTTAAGTTCTTTATCTGCCATTGAATTACTCATTTACATGTATTTCCACCCATTGGATTGCAGAAAGAGGATGATATCTATTATGAATATTGTGGACTTTTAAAGTGTGTCATACTGTTTTCAGGTAGTGTTTATTCATTCAGAATGTTCAGCTTAGTGGTATTTTTGAGGGACTATTGCTCTTTTCCTTTTAAACCATTAGATAGAATGATCCAAACTTTAGGATTCAGCATCATACATCTATTTCAGTCCTTAGCACTATTTTGTACTTTTGAAAACTAAAACCTTTACATTGTTTATTTGTAGTTTAGTATGCAGCTGTTCTTGAATAAGGTATGTGGAAGAAAAAATGAAGTATAAGATTTAATATATATTAGAGTGATTAATTGATGTTTAATGAGACCCATTTTTACTTTGAACAGGACTGTATAATGACACCTTGTCCTATTATCAGTAAAATTGGGGCCACTTCATTACCAGCTGTTCCCATGGGAAAGACGGCACAATGGCGACATGGTTCTTGGACCCCAGTAAGTGAATTCCCGTGAGAGATACAGTTTCTATTATTGGAGGCTTTTAAACATCAACAAAATGGCAGTTGCTATGGATTCGCCAAGTTAATATGTGCATTCACTCGGGTATTTTAGTGGTGTGGAAGCAATTAAGGTTTAGAATTAGGTAATTTAATGGCCAAATCCTGTTGTGCCTTTCAAGAACTCTGTGTCTCTGGGCCAGTAACTTAAGTTTTCTGCGTCTATTTTCTAATCTATAAAACTGGGATAATATTTGTCAGGTTGTTATGAGAAGCAGATGTGATATCAGGCTTTTCATCAGACTTTACTTAATCTACTGACATTTTCATGTTGTTTTTCTAAACCAAAAGTTTTGCTTTAGCTGATTGTGGTATATATTTTTAAGCTTTCCATATTCTCTTTATATTGAATTATAGGATCATATCTACTCTATTACTTAGGCCTTTCAAAGGTTTTTTAAATATCTTAAGATTCTCATATAAAATGCTTTTTCATACCTTTAATTTTGCAAATAATTAGTATCCCAAGACGTTGAGTGTTTTCTTGTAAATATTTGATGTATGAAATTTGTGATCTAAACTGAAATATTCACTATCCTGTCATTGACTCAGAAGTGATGCCAGGTGACATCATTTACAATTTTTTCAAGAAACTTTGATTTAGAAATGTGAGCAATAGCTATGTGTAAAGGTGCTATATAACACCTTGGTATAATTCATTTTTTTTTAAAGTGCTCTGCATCTTGTGGAAGAGGTAATCAAGCTCGCTATGTAAGCTGTCGTGATGCTCATGATGGAATAGCAGATGAATCATATTGTGCCCATTTACCTCGGCCCGCTGAAATAACTATCTGTTTTAGCCCTTGTGGGGAATGGCAAACAGGAAATTGGTCACCTGTAAGTATTTTTATGATAAAAAATGAAATGAAAAATTTAACTATAACATTAGATATTTAGTATAATATTGTAGTTTATTACATCATAAACATTATCTAAATTTGTGATCAGTGTTCAGCTTCCTGTGGCCATGGAAAAACAACTCGACAAGTTTTATGCATCAAGTACCATCAGCCAATAAATGAAAATTACTGTGACCCTGAAGTTCGCCCTTCCATAGAACAAGAATGTAATGTGGCAGCCTGCCCGCCCACGTACAGAAACTTTCCTATTTCCTCTGAGCTGCCAAACCATTTTCCAGGCAGGAATTTTCCATTAACTCACAAACCAGAAGATAATCAAAATCAGGGGGTTCATCTGTCAATTAGAGGAAATCAATGGAGAACAGGACCGTGGGGATCAGTAAGCTGTCTTTATTGAGTTATATTCTGTAATTTTGTGATATTATAGCCTTTTAACATACATAAATATGTATATATATATAACACCAAATGCTTTTAATGCTAGATTTATCTGAAGATCAATAATTTAAATCTTAAAAGAATTAAGCAATTTTTGATGCAGATTACAAATCCTTAGAGTTCTTATTGAATTATACATTGAATTATACATTTATTGATATGGTTACAGAAGAATGCACTTAAAAATAATCAGATTACAGTCCATTATAATAAAAGTGAAAATCTTTTAAGAGGCAAAATTACAAATATTTAAGGAAAAATCAAACTCAGAAATTACTATCATAGCAATGCAGTAAGCTGGTGTAAAATGATAAACTACAAAAACTACCATTGTACTTCATATTTTGCATAAGATTGACATAAAATAAGAAAAAACACCAATATAAAAGTTCAGTAACTTAACACCAATTTTTATTTTTATTCTTTTATCATGAGACATTAAAAATTTTTTTTTATCCAATGCTTAGGACAAAGGTGAATTTCCTATTGCAAGCTTTAAAACTTCACCTTCTCATTGACAAATTCTAATAAAGCCTCTAGTGAAACTCAAGTGTTCTGACAGATTTTCTGGATTCAAATTATGATTCATTACCATGACAGGGATTTTAATGCTTGAATTTGAGTCAAAATACTATTTTTTATTATTTCACCATGTAATTTTATGATGTGGAATCTGTAGTTTGTGTGTTTTATCCTTGTCAGTGCTCTAGCAGTTGTGCTGAAGGTGTTCAGCGCAGAGTTGTGGTCTGCCAGGATGAAAATGGACAAAGTGCCAGCTACTGTGATGCAGACTCCAAACCCCCAGAGTCACAGCACTGTGATTCAGGACCTTGTCCACGGTGGAACTACGGAAGTTGGGGAGAAGTAAGTTATAATATTTCTTAAACATGTGGCGATTATAACATCTCTAAAGACTGACATAATCTTACTTCACTGTACAATACAGAAAGATTTTTTTTTAATTGAGTGAGTAAAACCATGTTCTATTAACAGATAGTCTGTCGTGGTATATATCATTCATTCATGAAAGGAAATTTATACTCCAGATTTTTAACATTAATATGCTAGCCAATATGTCTGAAACTAACACCTTTCTTAAATTAGTATATTAATGTTTTAATTTCTTAGGAAATTAGATTGATATTAAGATAGAAAATTACATTGGTATAATTTTTATATTCTTTTACTGAACCATTCATTTGGTGAATATTTTGAACAATTAATTATTGAGCACTTTCTTCATGTGCTATCATTCTTCTAGGTACTTTGGATATGAAGATAACTTTTAAATGGTTATAACTAATAATAATTGCACCTATATTATGGGTGGGTGAGAAGGAATAAGAAAGACATTGGCTTTGGAGGGATAAAATAATGACCTAATTTAATTAGTCAACTATTTTTTTGCTTAATGATAGTTCATTTTTACTCTTCATAGAAACTTTAGAAAATAATTTTTTTTAACATCTTCAAGTAACAGTTTAAAAATATACTTTTGCTATTTTCTGAAATGAAAGGAACATTTTTACTTCTGAATTTAGACATGCTTATTGTGACAATTCAAATATGAAAAATTATGTAAAGATAAGAACTTTTAACATACTGATATATTTCATGCCAGACTTCTGTGTTGGTCCAGAAACAGGTTCATATTATACATGCTACTTTACTACGTGCTATTTTCATGTAATATATACTAAACATCTTTCAACGTTCTTAAATTTAGATGTGCTTTAATAGCTTTCATGGCTACATAGTAATCTATTGATAGGATACCATATCCTATTAATTAATTTTGGGCCTGGTAGTTAATATTTATTATTTAAGTAAATCAGTTTTGTTTCTGGCTTAACCTACCAGGCCCTTAGCTTACCAAGAGTTTATCTTATAGACCCTTGATATCTTATTGAAATAATTCTCAAAGTTATGTCTATTTTTTAAATTATGGAAGTAATACTTTGATTTATTTTCTTACCCAGGAAGAAATGTTGAGAATTGTGAAGAAATGATAAACTTTAAACTCTAGTGTTACTAATTATGTATTAAACATTGAGTAAAGCAATATATTCTTTTTAAAGCTACATAGTTTTGAATTTTCTTCTTATTTTTAGTGTACACAAACATGTGGAGGAGGAATAAAATCAAGATTTGTAATATGTCAATTTCCCAATGGCCAAATGTCACAGGAGCAAAACTGTGAAATCTTAAACAAGCCACCTAGTGTAGTACAATGTCATATGCATGCTTGCCCTGATGATGTATCATGGCATCGGGGACCATGGAAATCGGTACGATAATATTTTTATTTTTATCTTTTTGTTTTGTTTTATTATGTCCCTTTTACTTTAATTTTTTCTTTTTGTAAATTATGATGCACATACTGTATCTTCTCTGATTTTTTTTTTAAACAGACTATTGCCATCTTGGTTTGTGTTATTTGAGAGTATGGAAGAAGAATCCATTCAATTTAAAGTACTGTAATATATATATATATAATAGTTTTATACGTATTTATTTTTTATAAGTGAATTTCGAACCATAGCACTATTTAATGGAAATATTTTTCTCCAGTACATCTTTGGCTTGCCCTCCAATTAATCAGAAATGCTTTACTACATTTTGTATATAATGTTAACATTGTGCTTGAAATAATGGCAAATTACGGCTGTGTCTTGTTTGAATGTATAACTGTATGTGGCTTTCTTTTGTCTGTCAATGTCTAGTAATGTTCTTTAAAACTTTTTTTTATCATTGTTAAATGTAATATTTTTTTGAAAATGTGAAAACATTAAAGAAAAGATAGAGAAATTTACTTACATAAAGTAAATTGTTTACAGGTTATTACATACATCATGAAAAAGTATGACTTATATAGTAATTTATATGAATATTCATTTCTTCCACTGTGTGGAGTTACCATGTTTTGTGAATGTTTCAATTTTTTATATTTTTGGAGTCATAGACAAAATTCATAAATATTTGTAAACTGTTTATTTCTTTCCAGTGTTTTTCAAATCCAGGCTTTGAAGAGTAATTTATATATATGTGTGTATGTGTGTGTGTATAAAATGAGCATTTTGGTCACTTTTGATATTTTAAATCATGAATAACCAAGTATACTTCTTTCGAGTGAAAACTGATTTGAGTCTGTGATCTATTTATAATTAAATTTATAAAACTAAACAGTTCTTCATTGGAAAATAGTTATAACTCTAGTTTTACAATCAACCCTGACGCATGCACTTGTTGCTTTGTCTAAATCAAACCTTTAAATGATATGTAAACCCAACTTTCAGCTCATGCTATTTGAAAAGTAGGTCAAGTTCTAGTTCAAGTTAAAATTCACCTTTAAAGTCAGTGTGATTGACATAAAACAACAGGACATTTTAACTTATAAGAGGATCTTTAAGCTAGATTCCTGCATCAGAGAACCATCAATTTGTGTGAGTTAACAAAAGACAAATTTTTCATAGAAAGGATTCACATGTTAACTTAATATTTACTGACCATCTACTATATCCTAGGCACTGTGCTACAGAGATAATAAAGACATGTTTCTTACCCCTATGGAGTTTACATTCTAGTTGGAGAGATTTGAAATACTGTAGGAACTCACCACAAAAAGGTATCATTTTTTTTTTTTGTTAGCCATATGAGATTGGAAATTCACTTTTTCTTTATTGTAACTCTGTAACATTTTCTTTCATTTGATTGGTTTTAATTTACAAGCTTAGTTCTTAAGAAGGCCATGGATTACCTTCTTGGAATTTAACCACAATTATGAAAGCAGACTTTTAAACACTGATTAGAGATTGAGTTGCAATGGGATTTGTTTCTGAACACAAATGTTTTACTTTCCCTACTCATTCATGACTTTATTAGTTCACATTTACTTATGTCTCCTGCTTTGTGCGAGGTATCAGAGTATCTAAAATTAAGTGTTTTTGAGTCAGATTTTCTCTTTAAGGGATTAGCAAATTATGGCCAATGGATTAAATCTGGCCCACTACCAATTTTTGTAAATAAGTTTTATTGGAACACAGTCATGCACATTTTTTGTGCATTATCTATGGCTACTTGTGCACTATAAAGCAGAGTTGATTAGTTACAGTAGAAACTGTCTAGACCTCGAAGGCTGAAATATTTACTATTTGGCTCTTTCTGGGAAAAGTTTGCTGACTCTATTCTATTTAATAAACCTTATAATGCTTTTAAATTTAACATAAAATATGCTTACCATTAGAGAATATTAGAATTACAAATGTTCATTTAGGGTCAGTTTTAGATGTTTTAAATCATTTGTTTAATATTTTTAAAACATTTTAAGATTTATCAGCCACCTCTATATATTCACTATGGTATTCACACATTTTTTTTCAGCTTTGAAATATCATTGGCCTATAATAGTGTATAAGTTCAAGGTGTGCAGCATCACACAATGTTTATATATTATGTTGAACTGTATGTAATACTGTAATCTAATACACTTGTGTCATGCTAGTTTTGGTTATGTAAATGATGTCATAAGGGAAAAACCTGGACTATTCATTAAAGTCTTGTGCCTAGATGACTTTTTCAGCCTAACAAACAAATGAACAAGAAAACAGTAATAACCACAAATCACAGAATAGGAACACAGAAGTACACAGTTTATTGTTTACCAGATGTCTTTTCTAAAAGGAGTTTATTGAATAATTCAGTCTCTGCACTAGTGAAGAACTGTGATCTTTATTTTCTGATAAATTGAAGATGAATTTTAAAAATCACAAATGTTTGTCAGAATTTTTACAGACTTATTTATTTTCCTTTTATATGTGTAAAGAATATGTATACCATTAAAGTGCCTGGCTTTCTTTAATGATAAGAAGAACTTTATTCCTTAAATTAGTCTTTTATATTAAAAGGGTTTACAAGACCTGAAGTTTTGTTAAAACCAGATAAAACCTTTCACCTCTTTCAGTGTTGCTACATATTAATAACTCTTATTAATATATCAGGTTAATATTCTTTCATGGATAACTTTAATTTCAACAAGTTCGATTCACTAGGTTAGACAATTAAGAATACGTGTGGGTATAAAAAATATGTATATATATATACACATACATATATATATGAATGATATGAAATTCAAGGACACCTCTCATTTTAAAGCAAAGTTAAAATGTGAAGGGTTAAATCACTAAAATGTAAGAAGTTGTTAATATACATTTAAATGTTATTCATGTTGTGGGAAATCTTGTAATAATTTATGAGCATGATTAAAGACAAGAATAAATAAATCTTAACCTATGTCTTAATGTAATGACTGTATCTGTGAGTATCAATGTGAAATGATTGTATTTCTAACCCATGTTTATTAATGACATGTTGTGGCTTTGTGCTTTGCATAATTAATATGTATGTGTTGTATTTTTACTTCTTGGATCAATACCTAAAATGTTTTAAGTTACTGAGCAGATCTTGTAATGAATGCCTCCTTTCTTTTGGTGGTATATTTTTCTTAAGTAACAGCTGTTCATTTCTTTTATTAAACATTTAATTGTTGAATAGAATGTTTTCATAATTTTACTTAGTATATGTATAAACTGCTGTTTTTCAGATAATTCAGTTAGAAACTAACATTGGTATTAAAATATAATTTATTGTTTAGCTATCAGTTTTTAAATACTAGGTTTTATATTTCCTTTTATAAATTATAAACAATGAATAAAAATTTATGACACAAATTTATTTAGCAAGTTAAAAACAGATGCACTTATGACCAAGATAGTCTTTAAAAGGTAAGTAAAGATTTTTCTCTTTGCTTTGATATATAGTAAGGAATATTACTTGTAACATAAACTGTTCTAACAAATGTTCTTTAAATAAATTTATGTTAATCTATTTTTCCACTAAGTCTCATTTAAGTGATTCATTTTTCTACAATGTTTTTATTCCCTTTATAGAATGAAATCATATTTGGTAAGAAAATAATGTGTATTTCAGTGTGTTCTGGGATTGATGATGACTCAACAGAAGTAAAGAGTATTTTTTTCATTAAAGATTGTTTTTTTGCACAGAAATGAGAAAATTGTTTTTAAATAATGTGAGCTTGATACTTAAACGTTCTTGATTCTGGTGCTTTCCCCACTAAGTGTTTCTTTTTAAAAGAATGTCCTGCAGCATTTTGTAAAATATCCATACTATACTAAATCTCCAATATAATACAAAGGAATGCAACAAACCGAAGCACATCCAGGAGTAGCAGCACACACCCAGTAAATCTGCAGTTTGTTGATTTTAACAGCTTTGTATAACAAAAGAACATTGAGGGTCTGAAAAGGTGGGTTAGGCTGTTCCTCCCATGGTAGTTTCCACTCATGATGGAATGCACTCAGGGAAGAAACTTGTCAATGACTCCATTGCCCCTCTGGCTAGCAGCAGCCAGAACAAGGTAATGTGTGGGGAAATGGTTTCAAGAAACTGTCAATTCTTTGTAAAGTGGAGAGTTCTAACATTGTAGTACTTATTTTCTTAAATTTGGGGACATAAGCATAGTAGTAGGCTGGAAATCTATTTTATTCCAAGTTCATTACAGAAATCTTTAACTATGAATAAGTGTTTCCATTTGTTTATTACTGTGTCACCTTCATTGATGCTTCCCCAAATTATGAACATCTCCTTCATTGTGCTAGTCACTAGAGATAAACCAGGCACAATTCCGGCATGCAAGGAGTTTGCATGTTAGTGGTGAATGTACTAAATAAATGATGAGAATGCACAGTAGGATTCTTTTCTCATTTTAGTAACAACTGTGTGATTTGTAATATTGAATTCACTCAATATAGAAGCTTAATGGATCAGACCTATCCAAGAATTAATAATAAGGATTGTACTTGACAACACAATAATTGTGCCAGTAGATCTTCTAGAAAGCCTAAATTAGTAGGATATATTCCATTATAATCTGGCAAAAGATGAGTGGTGTTCTAAGTTCCTACCCTAGAAAAATAGTTTGGCCTTTGCATATTTGCAACATCTTTTTTTTTCACATGTGGATTTAATGCCTCACTAAAAGGGAAAATGTAGCTGGATTTATAGTTTGCCTTAATATGGTGCTTTGAAAATAATTTTGGAGACACTAATGGGCCTTACAGTTTTGAAATGTATGACTTAAAAATTTAAATAGATAACCTAATTAATGATGAGATCATGAATGAAGAGACTTTCTGTGTGTTATATTGAGTGAAGTTAGAATGTAGAGTTTAAAATAACTAAAAAAAGCATCCTGACATGTGCGGCAATGTCTGTCCATATTTTTCTTTATCTTTGTATATTAAAGAAAATGAAAATGCCCATGTTTTCATGGTAATTCTAGTTTCCCAGGAATAATGGTTTGGAATGTTTAAGAATCTCTGGAAAAATAGATTTAGATGTTTTGAACATATTCTCAGTGTTCTACAATATCAATGTGCTGTATGATGAGACCATTTATATAAGACATTTTTATTATAACTGCATCAACTTTTAGTAGTTTTTAAAAAGCATATATCAGTTTCTATTTTATTACAAGTCAGACATTAATATCAAGATTATTGCCTAACAATTTCTAGACAATCGATTTTTATTTTTTGATAAATACCTTAGTAAAAGTTATTTTTTGAAATATACCTTAGTAAAAAGTTTTGAACATGTACTCTTACATATTTTATTATATATTTATACATTGCAAACAAACTATATGTATATTTTGTGATTTATAGATCATATACAAACATGCATTTAAATTAAATATTTTTATGTATACTTTTTTCTGACTGAACTATTATAGTTATCTCATGTTTATAAAAATGGTGGAATGTTTTATTTGTTTTGAATATCTTGGTTTAACACTGTTATAGCAGTTCAAATATCTGGTTGTTTCAATATATGATATCAATAGCTTTCATAGCTGAAAAAAATACCTTGCAAAAATACATACCTTCATATAGCAAAGTTTATCAAGGAGTATTCCTTCTATATACTAGTAATTGACTTTAAATACAATATACCAATTTTTCAAAACTTACTAAAATTTGTCTCACAAATTTTTATATTCCATGATGTCATTGAGTTCTTAAAAAGTACGGGAAGGAGTTATATTTTTATATTTTAACAAGTGGCATCAAAACTCAATGAACTTTAAAACTTTGGAAGATTGGAAGCCATTTAAACAGATTAGAAAATTTTGCTTCAAAGTTTATAAATATACATTTCTAAGAGTTTTTATAGTTGACATGTTATTTATGGTAACAAAATTACATAACTCTAGAAATTAGGTGTTCCCAAAAGCAGTTGCTTTCTCATCCACTCTTAAATGTCTCATTTACATTAAAGGATAGATGATGGGTCTGTTTTTTTAATTATCTATTTGGCATCACATTTTTATCACTATCATAGGAAACAATCATCAAATGTTAAATCTTTTTGTAGTATAGAAATTAGAAATGTCATAATAATTATGATATCAGTAAATTCTATTAGTTGGGTTTCAAAGAAAGTAAAAAGCTTGGGCATGGAGTCAAGTTAACTTGAGAGCACTAGGATTACAAACTGTAGGTTGAGGGACCATTTGATGGTACATAACCTGATTATCAATTAGTCTTAGTCTCATATAATAGAATATAATCTTGATTTCACCAGGAGAAATGTAAACTTTTATTGACCAAAAGAGTTTGAAGATATGTTATTCTTAAGCCTGCTGAAATGTTAAGTATTGAGTCATTCCTAGATCTTGTAGTTGAGTGAATTGTGCTGTTAAATGTATAGGTTTGACTTAGCTGCTATTAATTTAACTGAGTGACCTTTGAAATTACTTAATATTTCTAAGAGTTTTCTTAGAATAAAAATAGCTACCTAAAGAAGATGATATTTTAGGGTTAAATAAAACAATGGGTAAAGTGGTTGGTATAGAGCCTGCAACATTAAGGCTCAGTATGTTTTGCTTGTCATCACTTGTCCAGTAATAAACACATATTCCCTTTTCTCAAGGAGCTGAAAATCCAAGCATAGTAGATAAAACTAATAGCACAAAACAATCTGAAACAAGATCCACTGAAACAAGTGCTACTCTAGTGTGAGAGAAATCAGTTTGGACTGGAGTTTGTTTTTTTTTCTTTAAACTTTTATGAAAATATGGCATCCAGCAAAATTTCAAAAATAAAGGTTCAATGAATTTTCCTAGGTGAACATATATGTGTAGCCAGTACCCAAATCTAGAACATCGGTACCCCCAGAAGTTCCACCATGGATCCCTTTAAAGTCATCCTAAAAGTTAACTCCTCTTCTGACATAAAATATTATAGATAAGTTGTCTGCCTTTGAACTTTATCTAGATGGAACTTAGAAAATTTGTGAGTCACAGTATGAGGTGTGCAAGGTTCATTCATGTGTGTAATTGTAGTTTCTCATTGCAACCTAGTATTAATTTTATGAATATAGAGTCGTATGACTCGAATGAATATAATTTGTATGAATATTTTCCAGGTAAGAATTTGGGATTGTTTTTTATTTAAAACTTAAAAATAATGCTATTCTGAACATTTCTAACATGTCTTTTGGTGAACATGTGTGCAGATCTATTGGATATGTACACAGGAGTTGAATCGCAGGATGTTAGTATATACATATGTTCAGATATAGTAAATTAAATCAGACAGATATTTAAAGTGGTTGTATGAGAATTTCAATTGTCCCGTGTCCTTGTCAACACTTGATATTATCACTTTCAACTCTTACTGAATTGAGTGGATATGTAGTGGTACTTCTTTATGGTTTTAAACTGTATTTTGTGATGCTCAATTAAATTGAGTACATTTTCATATATTTATTCTTATGAGAATTTATCTTTTGTGAAGTACCTATTTGCCCATTTTTCTGTTGAAGTTTATGCTCTATTTTATTGATTTGTAGACATTAATTTTTTTATTCTGAGTATAAGTTCCTTGTTTGGTACATGTACAGAATATCGCTGTTACATTTTAGTCTTTTGCTACCATCCAGTCTCAGCCATAGCTACTGAGAGAGAGCAACGGTATAGGAGTTTCCACTTCTTCTCATTAAGTAGATAAATGAGAGATTCAGAGAGAATTTAAGTGGACAAATATGGCGAGAACAGCATGGCTAATGGCTTGTGTCTGTCATGGAGATTTATTTTTAAATGATTCAGAATAACTTTTGTGTAGAGGAAACTTGCTATTTTGCTAGTTTGACTCAATTGAGAGAAGAAAGATTAGCCAATCTCTGCCCAATTCTTATTATCATCATGAATTTCTATTAAGTTTATTCATTTAGTAGATATTTACATAGCAGTTATTGCATGTTAGAGATATTTACAAAGCCTTAGATGTGAAGGATAAATATATGAGTAGATCAGGACATAGAGTTTATATTACAACTGGTAAAACATTAAACAAAAATACATTTAAACAAATTACTATCAAATTACATCTGAGGCAATATTTCTATTAATAGGATATTTATTAATAGTAAGAAACCCTATAAATAAGCTAGTTCCAAAATATAACTAACAACATAACTGAAAATACTGTAGCAAGAAGCCATATTTCTGGGTAAGAGAACTTGGATGCAATAATTAAAATTGTCAAAAAAAAAAGGCTTGCCCACAGTAGAACCACTTCTATTTGTAGTATCTTGGAGCAGTATAAATGTATATTAAGGAAAGTTTTCTTCTATTATAGATTTTACCCATAAACTCAAATATCATATTCAGTAGGTAGAACCAGAAAGTATTTTGTGTGATTAATGATTAATCATTCTGTTTGGGATGGCATTCGGTATAGTGTGCAAATTATGCTGTGTAAATAATAATGTATAACTCTGTGAGAATTCTTTTTAGGAGACTGAAAGAATAAAAGGAAACTTATACTGCCACACTAACAAAAAATTGACTGTTTCACCATCAGAGAGAGTTCACATCCTTCCAATTAAAGGAGATTTCACTGTTTATTTGTGGGTCTTAGGAGAGTTTTCACATCTAAGAATAGGGAAAATAATCATGCATGGCTCTTTGTTCACTCCTGGACGTTTTTTCAGAGGAAACAAGCTGAAAAGCAGTAGCTCATATGGGATCCTGTCTCCAAGTCAGCATTTCTCTGCTAAACTTGGCAAGATCTCAATCGTGGAGGAAACCAGGAGGAGGCCCTTCTTATCTCTACAGGATATCCCCATAGAATCAGAAAAACAACAGATAGCTTGAAGAAAGATCTATTACATGAAGCTTTCCTTTCTGTTTTATTTTTGTAGAATTGAAGATCATTCAACTCTACCTCATTCAGATAAAACAGATTGCATATTTAAAAAAATCTATGGATGTATTTGCTCATACATTTTTTTGATGTAGCATTTATTCATATGTTTCTTCAGTATATATTTAAAGATGTGGTTTCTGCCCTTATTAAGTTTAGAATTCTCAGTTTGCACCAACTATAGTGTGTGGGCATCTTTTGGTAGAAAGTAGCTATTTTATTGATACATAATTTATATATAAAATTCATCCTAATATCCAATTTTCTGTTGTGCTAAGTTATTCCATTTATTTGGATATGCTAAAATAGGCCTTTTGTGATTATGGTCTCGATTGAGGAGAACTTTAGAGATTTTTTTGTGTTTTATGGAATTAAATATTATCTCCAAGTTTTTCTGTCACTCTCAAAATATAAGGATTTTTTATAGTTATCTTTTAAGTCAGAACATGGACAAACCTATTGAGAATAAAACTCGCTTTCTTATTGGGAAAATGTTTCCTTTAAATTTTTTTATTTTTGGAAAAACTAGAGAACTTTTTAAAAGGGAAATTAGTTGGAAATATTTTAGTTTGTAGTTAAAATAGACAGATTCTTTTTGGAAATCTATTTCATCAGAAACTAAAATTTAAAAGCCTGGGAATAGCCTTAGGATTTTATTCAGATACCTGATGTCACAATAAAAGAGGCAATATAAAACTATGAGTTATTTGATAAGTTTTAAGAACTAAAGGCATTTTACCAAATTATGTTCCATAATTTACTCTGAAATTCTCATTTTCTCATTTGAATAAACAATATTTTGTATAAACACAGAAATATATAGAGTTAAATTACTGTGATTCTTGAAATATTTAAAAAATACTGTTTTCTCTCTTTTTTGTATTATGATTTTTAAATCGAAAGAGAGACTTCCAATTTCTTATTGTTATATCCAATGCATCAATTATTTCAACAAGTTTCTTAGCTGAAGTACACAGTTTCCATGTCTGATGAACCTTTCTAAAGTTGACCATACTGTAACACAATATAGCCACTTCTTTTTAGGAAAACTATATGATTATTACTTATTTTGAGCTGAAATGAAAATATATATGTATATGAAACCTGTAATGCTCAATCTACACCTTAAAGTAAGAATACATCAAATTCACAGGGCAAATATTTGAAGACAGTTATTTTTCTGTTTTCTTGGTTAAGCAGGTAGCATCCAGAGTTTCGTTCATTTAGCAAAAATGGTCTAACTCTAAAGAACATAGCTGTAAAGAATATTTTCACCTTATTATGAACACTACACTCAATGTAATCAACATTACATCAAATTTCAGTTTTTGCTAGTCACCCAGTTTTCTTATACTGAGCTTTTATCAGTGTAAACCTGTATATATAGTGTATATTATTAAATCATATTTTGTCATTAGCAGCAGTTAATAGTTTTAAGACAAGTGTAGAAACGTTTATTTTTTCCCCCTGATAGGCTGGCTTCATATATTTTAAAATTCTCATGTCTGACTTTTTAATAAATCCTCCTGGCTTTGTCACTCCTCTTAGCTATCTCCTGTAGTACTCTTTCCTACCCCAGAAGTAATTTTTAATTTTATTTACCTCCATATTTTCAAATAATAGGTTGATTCTGTTTCTTAATGCATTGAAAAGTTGTCTCTTGAATTCCTTTTACAGAAGCTGAGAATTGAACTCTTATGTAGACCATTAATCCCACAATCCTATTTTCTGAATAAATTTTAATTAAGTCAGTAGTCAGATATCCTATGTCACTGTGGAGCCAAGTAGAGTACTTTCAAGCACTGCTTTCTTTTTTACAACTCTGGTTTTACTGGAGTTAATAATTGCCTTATTTTAAAATGTGCTTAGGTTTTTTTTTTTTTTTCTCAATGTTCTTATCACTATTTTTTTCTCTCTAGTGTTTGAACAGATATGTAAAATCTCTGTGAATGGTTTTTCTAAATGCTCAGATAGTTCCTCTTTCCTAGACTCCTCCCTGAGGTCCCCAAGTCACTCACTACAGTCCCTATTTTCCTCCTCTAATCTGGCCTGGAAGAATTTAATCCTGGAAGAAGTGGTTTAATTTTTCCTGTGAAGTCTTTTCACTCATCTTTGATTTTGATAACTTTTTCTTGCACCACATATATTTGCTCTCTCATACTCAAATACTCTTCTTTATATCTTCCTAAAA
Source organism: Cynopterus sphinx (assembly GCA_030015415.1). Taxonomy (NCBI): domain Eukaryota; kingdom Metazoa; phylum Chordata; class Mammalia; order Chiroptera; family Pteropodidae; genus Cynopterus; species Cynopterus sphinx. The sequence goes on from CM057380.1 coordinate 133,857,016, forward strand.
AGAAAAAAAGGGTATATTTTTCCATCTTTTCGTAATCTGAAAATGTCTTCAGTCCACCCTCATAGTTAATAATTTTGCTGGTTATAGAATTCTAGCTTGAAAATAATTTGCCTCAGAACTTTTTAAGGCATTACCTTATCCTCTAGCATTCTCAGCTATTATGAGGTCTGGTAGTCTGGTGATCTGATTCATTCCTGGTCTTTTCTGTGTGCCCTGTCTCCATGCCACTGAAGCTTTCCATGTTTTCTTTTAATCTCTCTCACTCTGATATTTATGATGAAGTAACTTAGTGCTTTAAAATTTAGTTTGTTAATCCTGTAGGTCCTTCTATTAAAGAGATGTTCTGATAAAATTGGTTGTATTATTTATTTATAGGCAACTATTTTATTTTTTGAACTCTTTCTAGTTGAATATTGGGATTCCTAAATTGATTTTCTAATTCCCTTTTTTTATTCTCCTATTTTTTATTTCTGTCATTCAGTTTCACTCCATGAGAAAGTTTGTCAATATCAAAACTAGTGAATGATTTTGGTTATATTTTTATCAAAAGCTTTTTCTTGCATTCTGATTGTTTCGGGGTTATAGAGTTATATTGTTTTATCCATACAACATCTACTCTCATATTAATTACATTTTCTTTGAGGGGAAATTCTCTTGATTGTCTTTCAGACCTTTTCTTTAGGGTGGGAGTTGAATAATTTTCTGCTTTTCCTATGGAAGTTTTTCTTCAAAAGTTGATGATTCTTTGCAGCTCGTTCTTATTTAACAGTAAGGCACTAGAAAGTTAATTGGAAACTCTGCTTTGGATAAAGTTTGGTGACAGATGATTTTCCCTGTAACTCAGTATTTTAAAGTCTTTTTCTCTTGGAGATCCAGCTTCTCAGAGAATGACCCTCTAATAGCCTTGCTGTGAGGAAGAGTAGGCAGAGACTACTGGTCAAGAGTTTATGTGCAAAATGCGTTATTCTTCCCAGAGCACCTCCAATTTGAGCTCAAGTGGTTGAATTTTTCCAGAGAATAGGCCCTTAATCTGCTAAAGAGAAGAGGCAGTGTGGCCGCACTAACTACCTGCATCCGGATGCTGAGCCTCTCAGGGGTTCTGCAGACAAAAGTTTGTCTTGCTTCACATTCATCTTCTCCAGTCTTTTTATCCTCTGCACCTTCTGAAGTTATGAAAAATCTATTTCATTTACTTTGACTTTGTGGGTTGAAAAAAATTTGAGTAGGAGAGGCAATGAATACATATAGTCACTCTACCATTTTTAACTGAAACTAGTTAATTTTTTGTAACTAGATGTCTATTTGCCTTCTATTTCACTTTCTGTACCTTATCTCCACTCTGAAAATAAAGTATGTCTGATGTGTTTTTCAGCGTCTAGGCAGAGATTTTTGTGGAGTGGAGGGGAGAAGATAGGGTCTTAAACGAAATTCCACTGAGATTATTACCCTCCCTATATCACCACCGAATGAATTCTCACTGTATGAACGTTGAGCAATCCCTGCATTTCATTCCAGTTTTTAATAGAGAAAGCCGTGCCACAGATTTGTATTTTCACTATATTTCCTCAGGATTTGAGAAAGAAAAAAAAGGGGAATGGAGGTTTAATATGCACATAGCATATGGAGTCAAGCATAGTTTTAGGTTCATTCATACATTATCTCCTTTAATCTCACACCCACCCTGAGATGTAGGTGTTGTCATTGCCACCCTTTGATGAGAAAACAGAGGAGCAGCAAGATTAAAACATCTAGCCCAAGGTTGCTCAGCTAACAACTGAGATTCAGATGTAAATCTCTGATTTCAATTTTCATGTCCCTTTTATTCTATTCTCCACTAGTAAAAACTGAAACCTCACTTTATATTTTAACAAATAATTCATTTTAATCTGACTGAGATAAGTTTAATATTAGCTTAACTTCACTGAAATATTAATCCCTAAAACATTCTTCTGCAAAACTTTTATTGAATATGATTAATACAAATATGTGCAATGAGCATTCTTTTGATTTCAACTGACTTTTCCCTTATCAAAGCATTCATCGAGCTCACTTTTTCTTTTTCATCTGAGTGTTCTCTGTGCATATTCCTTTTCAGACCTTTATAACCCTACTTGAAAGCAAACTTCTTGACTTTGTTTCTGCTAACTCCCACAGCTAGCACAAAGCAATTGTAGAAACTAGAAATGATAAATCTGGCTATTCTGCTAGCACATGATTTTAAGAATTTTGTAAATGTTGCCATAGTAGTGCCTTAAAAGTCAAAAAAATTTTAAGAAGGTATGCTTCAGTTATTTTCCTGAACTCTTTATTTTTATAGTCTACTATACACACTGAATAGTTTTCTGTTTTCTTCCATTCAGGAAGGCAAGATGCTCATGATTCTGGTTGTAGGCTCCCAGGGGATCAGATAGGAATGGGTTTTCTGTCATGGCATGTGCCATACAGTCTTAAAAAAGTAACATCCTATTTGTTGTGATTTGTATTAACGACATCAAGAAAAAGTAAATTCACAAGTGGCCCCAAAAGAATTGTTAAAATTAGACAAGATTTATATTATATTGACAATAATATTTTTTCTGTTACATATATTTGTAAAGATTTGTGTTATTCAGTTAATCCATAACAACTCCAAACAGGAACTTTGTAGATGAGTTCCACTTGCTAAACAGATTTTAGAGAGGAGTTTGAAATGTCCATTACCCCTTTGTAATAAAAACTATACTATTAGAAAAGTAAAAGAATAAATCACGAGCTTTAAACTAATGGCAGTTTTGCCTGAGTATTTCTTGCTACAGCTAGTACTTAACATTTGAAATTGGAATTACATTTATTATTACTTCTAGCATAATCAACCTGAGTTCAATAATGTTGGCAGTTTTGTTATGATTGTTTATCAAATCTTACTATTAAGCTGTTAGTGTACAGCTGAAACTTATTGGATTTCATTAACCAATGTCACCATAAAAAAATTTATAAATAAATAAATAAATAAATAAATAAATAAATAAATACATAATAAATAAATAAATAAAATAGTAAAATATTACCTTTGAGGAAAACTAATCCAATTATCAACTAGTTATCAGATATTGGGTGATTTTATTCTGATTTTCTAATATGTGTAGAAAATAATATTGTATGGTAAGTGAAAATTTCTGTATAAAGTACATGAGTTATTGCAACTTTGCTTCAGGTTTCATATTTGAAAGTGAAAGTAATTACAAAACTTTACCTAAGTCATAATTTAGAAAATATTAACAATAATCTCATAGAAAATTACATTTACATATCACTTCCAAGTGAATTAGCCAAATGATTACACATGAGATAATCATTTTGCATTGATTAGCTTAAAATTATAAATCTATTATGTACATATTATAAATCCAAATATATACATATGTACACTTAAAATTTTAGAACATAAAATAGAAATTAAAATCTTATAACTATTACAAAGATAGGAATATAATGAAATTTTACTTTCATTTTATCATTAAGCATATATTTCTTTGTCCTTTAAGTTAGAAATCAACATTTTTACAAATGAATCTTACTTAAAAATTTTAAATGTAATCAGATACAATGACATAGAATGAAATATTTCTAAAACCAAATACTGTCTTGGTTTTTTAAAGCTATGTAGTCAAAGGATGTCTGTAACAGGTTAAAAAAGAAATTTTCAAAGTCCATTAAACTTTAAAACTCTAAATATAATCTTACAGGAAATACTATGAATGGGGTCCCTGGTGATAGATTTAGTATCTTACTTGTTACTGCACATGTGCGTTGAATTAAAGGAACAGTAGCAGTAGTTATTTTACAGAGCTGATACTTTTAATATGCATGTTTTGTCATTTGTTGTTGTTTAAATAGTGATTACTATAGTCTGGCTACCTTTAACTGCTTTCTTTACTTCTCTAGTAATGGCAAATCTCAATATAGTGTTCCACCTTTGTAGGGAATAAGCTTACTTACAAAATAGTTGTGCAAAACATATCTAAGATTTTACTACAATGAGGCTTTTCTCTTAGATATATAGGTATCATTGACTTCCTGAAGATTTCAAAAAAGATGCCATTCCTGAGGTTTAGATATAGCCTCTTTATTTTATTCACACATACACACACACACACACACACACACACACACACACACACACACATCTCTAAGGTTTTCATTTTCCAGAACTGAAGATAAAAATAAGCTTTATTTCCCTATATTGTTTAGCAATTTAAGATTCCAGAATTAATCAACAAATCTCTCACAAATTCACTTTTCTGTTGTTCCTTTATATGTAAACAAAGCCATAGCTTACACCCCAAATATCAGAAGTAATCTTATTATATTATAACCTTTAGAAACAAGAATAGACTCATTCCAAAGTTAAATATATTAGAGGGGACAAATTAATTTTAACTCTCCACGTTGGAATTGAAAGTGCCAGTCACCCTACATAGCTCTGAAGACTCTATTAAATTTTTAGGGCTTGTAAATTCTACATTTGTTTTAAATGTTGTGTTTTCCTTATAGGCATTTGTCTTCACCCAATTTATAGGAGTGATCTATTCAGGTTATTTATATTTAATGTGCCACTTCTAAAGTGGGTTGCATCCTATATCTACTGTTCCATTGTAGTCATGAAAAACATCTGATATGTCAACTAAGGATAATAGAGGTGATTTTTAAGAAAAGTTATTTGGATAAGAATGATGTAAATGAATTATACCATGTTAATAAAACCTCATGGGAATAGGATGGTGTCAGGAATATAAAAGAGAGAAAAAGCAAAAGACTGCTTGGGTACCAGGAAAAAGAACTGCCTTATTTGGGTATTCCTAACAAATGAACTATTTTGTGGAATCTTTACACCTCAGAATGTGTTGTGGTTTGAAAGAGAGAGGTACCATTTCACTCTATATTTGCTCTAAGATTGCCTCATTTTAACTAATACATAATTTTTTATATAACATGGTCTTTTTTTACTTATATTCCCATATGGAATTAATCAGACATGATAAAAATAATATACTTATTTCTTTTCAGATCATGGGAAAAGATAGCCCTACTTTAAGCAAGGCATAATTTATTTTGTAATTCTTTGATTTGTATTTTTGTCTGTCTTTCCTAGAGGAACTTGAGTTTATTAAGCAACATATTTAATGAATATAAAGTGTTTTAATAAATTTTATGGTTTACTAAAAACAAATAAGAATTGCTTACACCAAGGATTAACATCAATTAATCAGCCGATATTTATTGTACTTGCCACTTTGTGGGTGAACAAAAGGTTCTTGCCCTCCAGAAGCCTGGGTAGATAAAACATGTGACAAAAGTAGAAAATAATGAAGTGCTAAAAAGCAGGGTGAGACTCAGAAGAGTTTAGAATAATGAAAGAATTATATGTACTTACTTGAGTAATAGGGTTGATTTAGAGCTTTAAGGATAAGTAGGATTCAGAAAGCACTAGGGGAAGTGACTGGTCAAGGTAAAAAATAATATGAATAAGGCACTGTTGTTGAGCGAATGTAACTTAAAGAGAAGTGATTGTATTACACCTTATTAGAACAAAGATTGTATGTTGAAAAGTAACAATGTAAGGTTGGAAAGGTATTTTGACTAAAATTCGATGGATCAAGAAAGCAAGGAAGAGTATAATTTTTGGTTTACTATAAAAGACAATAGAGTCATTCTCAGTTCTTGAGAAAAAAAGCAATATGTTTAAAATTATGATTAAAAATCTTGATTACAGATTAGAATAATGAAGAACAGGATCAAAGATGACCTCAAGTTATAGAGTATGCAGTTTTGAGGAGAATAGTCTCAGTGTACCACAATGTTCAAGTTTAGAGTCCAGTCATTGATATTGCTTATAAAGAAAATATATTGATAAATTCTAAAGTGGAATCTTTAATGTCTCCTCTTTTATTACATAATTTTGTAAATGAATTGCTTATTCTTATGTGAAATGTCAAGAATGTACTGCATATTTACTGAATAATTCTTGGATCCTTGACACAGTTAAAAGAACTGACACTTTTACAAAACAGACACATGGGCAATGTCTGGATAAGGCATATCAGACTATATGAGACCATCCATCAAAAAATTTATTTCTTCAAGACTGAGTTTAAATATCACCTTGTCCTTTAGTACTTACCAAATATAATAGAAATGACTAGGTTTTATGAATTTCTTAATTTCATTATAGTTGTAAATTGTATCATTTTAATGGTCTTTAAAGTCTTACAGTGTTTTTTTTTCCTGATCTTTATTGGATTTAATATTAAAATCTACTCTGCCATTCATTGATAGATAGTATCTATCAATGAATTTAAGTTATAAGCAGTTTGAGGAAAAATCAAGGGCAACAGCAAGAGATGTTTTTTAATTAATCTGCCACTCTTGGTATATGGTAGAAAATAGTATTCATAGAATGACAAATATTTCCCTGTCTTTCACAAGTACTACCATGTTGATATCATGAATATTCACACTGATTAGTACTTTTTAGGTAGGCTAACAAAGTAACAGAGTAATGAATGTTCTCTTCAAATGGTCACAATTTAAAAGTTAGATAAAATAATATACACCTTAGGAGAAAAACTTTCTTCTGTGTGTGAACATGTATGTATACTCCCTGATAATATATACTTGATATCTGATAATATATTTAGGGCATTATACTCTTTGAAAAATAAACAATAAAGTAAAGAAACAGGGATGTGACCAAGATAAGTGGCAAGGAAGAGTAGAACTTATTGGTAGATCTGTAAAAGAAAGTCAATAGCAGGAAAGAATGTATACTTAACACAGTTTTAAAAGACCTATAGAGATTTTCACAGAATTAGATGTGTTCTAAGTGGCATGTAAAGGATGTATGCTTAATGGGAAGAGAAGAGAATATCTCAGATATGATAAGTCTTAATAGTTGACACCAGTTTAAATTGTCTATACACATGGGATTTAGTACTGCAGATATAAGAATAACAATTTATTTCCAAATTATTTTTTTTAATTTAAAATAGTTCAAGCTTCTAATAATCTGTATAGTCTTAAGTCTTTGAACTCACATAAAATGAACACGTTATCTCATGTTCTCAGAACTCAGTATATATTTCTAAGTGACACCATATGTGAACGGCTGTCTCAGACATATGAAAGGACTTGTCTACAATTCATGTCTTCTTTGCTTAACTTTTTCCTGGTACATGTATTATGCTGACAATTGTCAACATTCTTTCTGAGATTATGTGAAGGAAAACAATAGAAGAGAAAGCTTGTATTTACTGAGGATGTACCACGCAGAATAGAAATGGACTAGATATTTCATATTTCTCATGTTAATCTTCATAATAAACTTGTAATATTTGTTATTACCCCATTTTATAAATGAAGAAACAAAGGCTTGGACAAGCAATGAAATGTCCCTGAAGTTATCCAACACATAAATGGCAGAGCTGATAGTCAATGCCATAGCCCAAGCTCTTTAAACTATATTAAACTGGCCTCATTCATAAAATGACAACTGGCTGAAAATGTATTCAAATCATTGTTTTACCTATCTTTACAGAGATTTTAGTTACTCTGTGTTTTACTAAATATATTGGAAGATTGATGGTAGAGAGATACAACTTCCAGATTGATGCAAAAAACAAACAAAACATGAACTGAATTGCACTTTAAAAAGTACATTTTCTGCTTTCTCAATCACAGTTTCCTGAGCTGAGAGAGCACTGCATTTTTTAAAAACATCCAAAACATACTTTGCAATATGAAAAATACATAGGGTTAAAAATAGGTGGTAAGTATACAAACCCGAAAGCAACTTTTGTTGGATTACATGTGATAACAGGAATTAACTGCAGATAGTTTTAATCTTAAAAAATCTAATAGCATTTATATGCTATAAAAGTACTTGGTATATTGTAGGCAATTTTTTAATAGAATAAATGCATACCTTATGATATTAATCCAAGGCAGATTGGCAATTTTTAAATTCTCTCTAATTAGAAATATCAAAGTATATCTTATTGAAAATAGCAAAGCAATTATATTTTGATTACTTCATTTTATGCTTATAAATAAATTTAAAATTAAGATACAATAAATCAAGTGAATCCATATTTGTTTTCTAGTGTTCAGCTTCTTGTGGTAAAGGTTTAAAGTACCGTGAGGTGCTTTGTATTGACCAAGTCCAAGGGAAGTTAGAAGAAAAATATTGCAGTCATCTACAGAAACCTCGAACTCATAAAGCTTGTAGATCTGTCAGATGTCCTTCATGGAAAGCCAACAGATGGAAGGAGGTATGTGATGCATTTTATATTTTATATAAATATATATACATTTGCATTTAAAAGAATATCTTCATTCTGTTTACTTTCAATAACTTTAAAAATTTTACACCATTAAAGTGTGCTTTATTCTTTTAAACCATTTTTGTACTAATCTCTGAATTAATACTGTACAGTGTTAACATATTTGCTGTGTATAGTTAAATTAGTCATTTGATTTTTTGTTGCTGTAAACTTTACAAGAAATCTGTTGCTAAATACTGGGGACAGGGGACAGGCTACCAATAATCATAGTATTGTTTCAGGTAGCCTAACAGTAAAATATATATGATGATGTATTTTGTAACTGCCTCATTTTCCACATCAAAGTCTTGAATTTGAGCTAAGTTTGCATTTTAGAAAAGGGACTGGTAAGTTCTGCAAAGAATTTTAATTGGAGACTGAAATTTAGAGGTGTCAGAACTAGGCGCCCAGGCTTGGCTAAGACTAGAACGCACCTGCGTTTGGAAAAACTCAGCTAAAATGAAGCTGATTCATAGATGAGATCCAGGCTGAGGACTCAGTTTATAAAAGAAGGGTGATTGATAACTGCCCTGGCATACTCAGGGAAGTAAGCTCAGTCTAAACTCGGGAAGGCACGCCTTTCAATGTAGTTGTCAGGCAAAGACCAGCTTGGCAAGTCCTGGAGGCAAGCATGAATGAAGTCAGGTACATTCAGTAGAATAACTTCCCCGGGCCTGATTTCAGCAGGCTTGGGCTTTCAGCACAGCTGTCTGGCTGCTCTCAGCAGCACCTCGGGTGCTTATCTGTTGCTAGTGGGGCCCAGTCTTGCAAAGGGAAAAATAAACCTATCTTCTCCCGATGGAACTTTCTTGTCTCTGTCTGATGTTGCATCTATGTCTATTAGGAAAACAGATTCAGACCAGAACTAGAAAAAGTGGGCTGCTAAGTCATCGCTATTCACTCAGAGTTCAGAGCTTTGGTGCAAGGCACTGGCTTTTGAGTGCCAGTATGTCAATGTTATTGAATAAAAAGCTCCCAAATTGAGTGAGCATCTCAGGTTTCTTTCTAGAAGAGGCAGCCTCTGTCGAGTGTTAGGGTGCTGAGAAGTGTGGTTAACATTTGACTGAAAAATAGGGGCAAAAACATCTCTGTGTTTTATTCCACTACCCCCTCCCCCAGACACACACACACACACACACACACACACACACACACACACACACACACACACACACATTCTTGAGCATTTGCTTCTACTTTTAGTTTTGGGAAAGTAAAAAACATTTTTCATGGTTTAGCCGAGGCCACAATTTAAAAGATCTCTTAATGACCTGTTTATTTAGTGAGTGCCACTACAACCAAGTTGTTCGAGAAAGAAATAACATCGTATCATCCTGCTTCCTTCCTCCTTGTCACTCAATGGATTCTCTCAATTCTCCTATCAATGTAACTTGAATCTCCATTGCAACCACCTGAGTCTAATTCATTATCAGCTGTTCCCAGGTGTATGATGGCCTCCTTATATATATTTTTGAAATTATTTATTTGCATATAGTGTGGACTATAGGAAAACTTGGATATGACTGTATCACTTAATATATTGTATGACTTACCATTGTCTTTAGGTAGTAAGTCTAAAACCTAACCCGTGCTGATTTCTTCAGCATTATCCAATGCCACCAAATTTTAGAAGCAATGGGTAGCTTGTTCACTAAGCGTCTAGCCAGGTATCTAGCTTAATGCGTTTTGTGAATACATGATTTAGTTGCAAAAAAGACTTGCCATCTCTTAGTTTATTAGTTATATTTATCACATTATGGTAAAGTGAGGGTTTGCCTTATTTTATTTGGGCCACGATGTGGCAGAATAATGGCAAATTAACTTTCTCCCAGAAGGTGGAACACTGTAAAGGCACTGAACCCAGCATGTGGCAGATACCTCCTAATTCTGATATCAGGCAGGAGCTGCTGGGGGATGGGAGTTTAAGTGGGAGAGATTTTGCTTCTTGGCCACCAGCATTCTTGTTGATCCCCAGGATTCTTTCACTGCTCTGCAGCTGCTGCAGCTGCTGCAGCTGCTGTGGTTGGTATTCATGAGGGACAGACACTTTCTGACTCTTGACCTCCAGCCCCACAACAGTGAATCAATCATCAGTGCTAACAAATTGACCTTGGCTTACCCCCAAGTATGAAATTATATAAGATTCACTAAAGGAACCATATTTCAGGGGTTTCTAAGATACAGATATGAATATTCAAAGACTGAAAAAGTACAGATGCTTTTGAACAAAGTCTACTTTCTTCTCTTTGAATCGGTTTTACTTGTCATAGAAATTAGCTTCATATGCCCACACAGTCCCCAAATCTCTGCCAGAAACAAATGACCATTTGTGAAGTTGTTGGCTTTTGATTTATTCTATAAAAAGTACCCACATGAAGTTAACAATTGCAGGCTGTCCTTGCACTACACATAATAATATATTCAACAAAAGTGTAATTTCAGAGGTAGTTACGAGATAATCACTGGTTGCTACTTTGTTCTCACTGCATAAATTGTAACATTGCTTTAACATAATCATGCAATGTAAAATAACTTTATTACTATTTTACATTACACCTCATATAGAAAGACTCATTTGCCAAATCATGTCATAGAGGTGCTCAAATGAGTTTTGAAGTAGCACTCTTCATTTGGTATTTGATGTCATTTTTTTTCCCATTGAAGAATTTAGTAATGCATTTCAATGACTGCTGCTAAGCAGAAACAAACACTGTTAAACAGGGCCATTCGTCCTAGTCCAGGTATACCTTTAGAGGCAAATTAAGTACTAGAAATCATTTAAGAAGGAAAAAAGCATCCTTTTTTTCCAGAATCAAAAAGGGTTTTTCCATTTTATTTTACCCATTTGGAAATACCAAAGTCACTTATAAATTCAAGTTTTTATGGCTAACAGAGTGCTAGATTCTCCATTGTCTCATGCCTCATCTACTTAGTTCCGTGAGCATCCAAATGTAGTCTTCATGTAAAAAAAAAAAAACAACAACAGAATTCTCACTTCCACTTGATCATGGCAAACCTGTTGGACATGGACATCTTAGACACCTCAAGAATGTCACTGAGTACCTGAAGAATACCCTACTGAATCTAGAACCACATGACGTCAGCCATTTGTCTGGTTTCCTTTCTCTGGGATCCATTATTTTCTTTCTCGTATTTTAAGATAAGAGCTGTAACCAAAAGAGATATAAATTCTAGACTCTCACAAATCTGGTCCCCCTTTCCCAAGGCACCTAGCTTTTTAAGTGAAACTATTTGCTAAATGCTAGCATGTTTAAGTGATTTTATATTTCTGTAATTCCATGTTTTCTGTATTTCCAAAATATATAAACACATAAATCTATATTTCTATATTTCCAAAATTTTCTGATGTGTACATACATATTTATCCCTTATAACCTAAAAAGAAAGTAAATCTTAATTAGGACCCAACAGCCCCTGACCAAAAACCCAGGTTAGGTGATATTTCTACCAGTGAAGGTAAGCAGAAGCCCAAAGACAAAGGAGGATGTATTTTTGCTCTATGGCTGCTGGGTAGACTATGCTTCTCAGTATTTTCTAGCTATTGCCAGAAATTCTAGTTTTGCATTTCTATGTTGCCTGTTAACTCTCTTTATCATCTTTCTTGATGTTTAAGATGTTTTTTTTTCTTTTGAGTGGGCTGAGATGACTAAAATTTTTGCTTTGAGACATATGTCAAAAACTTTTCAAGAGATGTACCAGTAACACTGAGAGAAGTGAAAAAAATAGGAACAGGAAGGCAGTAGCAAGGGACAGTTACTTTCTGATCCTGTGTGACAGACTTTTGTATTCCTCATAACAGTATATACATTCATTCTGCAGATGAGGAAGCTACCACTTAGAGGTTAAATTATAGCTTGTGCAAGTCACAAACCAGGAAGTGGTGGGGGCAGGCATTAACACACAGGCCTATTTGAGTTCTCCCTACTATAGTTACCATCATAATTATTTCATTATTATCACTGTACATTAGTTCATCCTTTCTTTCCTTAGCAACCTAATGCTTCTCTTACAAGGGTGCCTAAAGTCAACTGCAGACTGTCATTGCACTATGAATTACATAGTAATTCATTCAGCACAGATATAAAAATTACATTTGTGCTGAATTCATTGCAGGTTTATTTATATTTTTAAAAAGGCTGTTGCATAAATATAAGATATATAGGTATAGGCGTTTCAGGTCATTGGAAAATAACTGAGGGATTAGTTGATTACATTTTAATTATGATGTAGTTGCTTAAATCAGTAGCAATGTATTAAGCTACATGAATAGATAAATAGTGTTCAAATCTTTGGCACTGATAGATCCTGGTTAGATCCTTGGAGGAGTGCCTATTGTGGGACCCACACTTTAACAAAAATCTTGACAAATTACCAGATCCCCAGAGAAGTACAAGCAAATGGTGACAACTATTCTGGACTTCTTCTCTGTATTGTTTCAAGTTGGAAAAGCCCTGATTATTTGAGGTGTAATCTCAAAGAAATTTATTGTCTGGAAACTGGAAGGTGACTGGTTTTAAGTTTGATTCAGCAGCTCCACGGAATAAAGGAAATGGATTGGCATTTCTGTGATTCTGCTGGTGAGCTACTAATGGTCATAAAATAGCTGCCACAGTTCCAGGCCTCACCTTCATGCTTTCTCACATAAAAGGAAATATTTGTTCTTTGTTGATAAGAAGGACAGATTCTGGATAGGGAATTAAAGATCAAAGAAAAATATTTCAGCTCAACATAAGTATTCGCTACCATTAATGTTATCCAAAAATGGAATAACTGCTTTCAGTACATAGTGAACACACCCAGACTGAGGCCATAAAGGTATGAGTGGGATAAGGGTCATTCACTCACTATTACTGTAAAAGGTATTTCAGAATGGAAGAGAAATTGGAATTAGATATCTACAGTCTTTTCTAACTCAAAACTCTCCACTACGAACATTGCTGCTACATTATTGATTCATTTGAAATAAACCATGGTTATAAATAATGGACTATAATAACATCAATATCTTAATTCATTAGTAAGACATTATAAATAACACATCAAGAGAGAAGTCATCAAATTTGCACTTTAAATAATTGTTAATTAGCAGGGTGAGTCAGCTTTGATGAACCTATCTTTGCAATGCATATTCTAACATTTATCTATGCTCTACAATAGCTAAATTGACTATAGTTACTGTGGATTGGCTAGAATTCGTCTCCACTTTTAGTGTCAAGTCTTTGAAGTGCCAGTCTTTGCACTTTGCAGTGGTATAGTATATTTAAGTATAAATAGGATGTTTGGCTGATTTTCCTGACTGAATTAAATTATGCAGTGTTGCTGCATTCCAGTGAGTATGATTATAGCCTCACATTGCCTTCATATTAGTTACCTGGATTTATAAAAGTAAAGATTAATTAACATGTAGTTGTATAAAGATATTCAATAAGGGTGTGTATTTGGGGGTTAAAGGTGTACCTTAGAAAGTACTTTTAGTAAGTCACTTGACTTAAGAGTAGGTGATCGTATCTTCACAGCTTTCATGACCATAGAAAGAATGTGCTGGGCAAAGGTAATAAGTTCTGCTTTGGAAATATTGAATTTGAGGTAATCATGTAGGAAATGCATGAAAATTCTAGTAAGTGCATGAAAAATTCTTGTAAATATATGAAAACATCAATGTATGACCAAGGCTATAGAGAACAGACTTAGGAATCATTGGTGCATAGAAGAAACTGCTCACAGAGAGCTCAGAGGGTGTAAAGAGAACCAAACAACTCTGAAATATACTGACGTTTAAAGGCTGAACAGAAAAAATAGTTAAGAACTTTGAGAAAGTCCAAGCTCAGAAGAGGAGAGCACTGGAAGCAAAGGACTTTCAATTACAAAAGCCAGAATGGCTCTAGAGAAAGTGGTTAGTGGAGCTGAATGTGACTGTGAGATTAAGAAAACATTTGAAAAGCTTTTACTGAATTTGGCTGTTAGGGTTATTGATGACATAAGGCTAAGAAATACTTAATTCTCTGTTCAAACCTAAATACACATCAGTTTTTTGTACTTTTATCTCTGAAAAATGAAAAAACAAAAATTTGTTTTCTTCCAAGCAGTTGTTCATTTTGTTTATTTTAGGGAAGGGATCTACAATAGTAGTTACCCATGGTCTCGGTGGGTTTTTCTAAATGCATGCTATGTTCAAAGGAGCAATAATCTGGTGTGGTTTATTGAATTATAGAAAATTATATTGTCTGACAGAACTTCTTGCTAAGCTGTGTTTTGTGAATTATTTCTTCCAGAAATTTATTTTTTCAGGGTTAAAGGCAGAAAGTTGTTCAAATTTCTGAATTTATCCCTGGAAAATGTTTGCAGGAGCTTTATTTTGTAGGCTAAACATTTTCACAACAGGTTCAGATAAGCTAAACTACATACAGATATTTTAGTCTGTTTAATATTGTTCCCTGCATAAAGCACACATCATGTTGTTACTGTCTAAGTTATTGTGTATGTGTGAAGACATTCAATGAGTTGGCACAATTCAACTGATTAAGCATAAAACAAAAGTCAATATGAGCTATGAAGATATGCATAATGTTCTTCATAGGTTTAAAAAACAAAAAAAAAAATATCTTTCAAGTCAGTTGTTGCTTATACACACAAAATAGAAAACTAAATTTTAAAGTGCCTTTAGAGTAAAAATGCTGCAAAGGTCTGAGGATTTCAAATCAACCAGGTGAACAAAAACACAATCTTGGGAATTATTGTTTCCTTGAGAGAGATTAGATGTACAGTGTAAAGATTTAAGTGATATTTAAAAACAAAGTAGAATAATCTTATGTGGTAAGTTTTATAGATATTTAATATATTTAAATCAGAAGAGTATTAGCAAGGATGAAATATCTGGTATAAGATGCCATAAAACCTGCCATTAGCTTCCATAAGGCTTGAATAGGTATTGCAAAATAACATCTATCTGTAAATTTGTATAGATGCTTCACACCAGATAATCTTGAAATTATTTATAGTATATTTTCTATCTAATGCATGCTATCATACCAAGCTATGTTTAAAAGAAACAAAATATATCAAAGACTGTTTTGCTATTTTTATGTAGTTTGATATTTGGTAGATCATTATTTAAATCATTTGGGCTTTGTTTTTGTAGTGCTCTGTGACTTGTGGCTCTGGTATTCAGCAAAGGGATGTGTACTGTAGACTGAGAGGTGTTGGTCGGGTGACTGAAGAATTGTGTGATTGGTCCACCCGGCCTTACTTTCAGAGGCAATGCTGGCGTCAGGACTGCACACAGTACCAATGGGTGGCAGGAGAGTGGCTGGATGTGAGTATTGGCAGGTAAACTTTCAAAGGCACTGCATAAAGGCCTGTGTTACTCATTTCATCATTGCATTTCTAGTGTTCAGCATCATGTAAGAAAAAAGAGACACATCGGCAAGTGAAGTGCATGGATGCACAAAACATTCAAGTGAATGAAAGTTTCTGTGATCCTTCAACCAGACCTCTTTCAATCAAGAAGTGCAGGAACCCTCCATGCAAGTACATTGTGGTGACAGGAGACTCATCTCAGGTAAGGACACAATAGGAAGTTGATAATTTTTGCTACTGAAAACAACAACTGAGCCTAAAATTTGACACAGTTGAAACCAGGTCTAAATTTGAATAAGGGGCAGATAATGTATGCATGTCAATCTAAGGAAAAACCTTAGATGGTGCAAATAGATTAATAACAACATGTAAAACTCGAATGCAGTTTTGAAATGTTAATTGGTGCCAACTGTGAGACCACCTACCAGGAGCAGTTTGGCAAACTGGCCGTGCAGAATGGTTTGCTTTTAAAAACAACTTTATTGAGATATAATTGACAAATAATAAGCTGCACATATTTAAAGTGTACAGTTTGATAAGTTTTGATGTACGGATATACCCATAAAGCTGTTACCATATTCAAAATAAAGAGCAATTTCTCCCAGGTCTCTCCCAATTTTTCTCCTCTCCTTTCCTCACCCCTCAGGTAACCTAATCTATTTTTTATTTTAGTGATATGTCACTATAGTAGTTTGCATTTTCTTGAGTTTTATATCAATGGAATCATACGGTATGTACTATTTTTTGACTGATGTCTCATAAGTATTTTGAGATTTAGTTATGTTGTAGTATTATCAATAACTTTAAGTCCACTAATCTTCTGTGATGTCTGATTTGCCGTTTTCCTCATCAAGGCTATTTTTCATCTCAGGTGGTATAATCATCTTTGAACATTTGATTTCAGCTTTTTAAAAACACCTTTCATGTCTCTACTTAACTTTTTAAACAGAGTAATTAGTAACTTTTTAATGTCCTTCTTTGCTAATTCTAACATCTATATGTGTGCATTTACAACTTAGGGAATTTTCAAAAGCTTATGTAACCATTGCCATGGTCTAATACTAAGACATTTTATCACCCCCCAAAAAAACTTTATATCCATTAGCAGTCATTCCTCATCTCCTCCTTTCCCAAACCCCAAACAAACTCATGTCTAATTTCTGACTCTATGGACGTACTTATTCTGGACATTTCATATAATTGGAATCATATAATTTTTGGTCTCTTATACCTTTTTTTTTTTTTTCACTTAGGTGCTACAGATAGTCAGTCTAGCCAAATTTGGACCCTTTCATCTATTGGTACAAGTTTGGGAAAGTTACCTAATGTTTCTGAACTTTTATTTATTTACCTGAAAATGAGGCTAATAAATAGGGCTGTTGTGGGAATAATATTGCATAGTGTATGTATATATTTGTATATATGTCCTTAGTGAATATTATGCCCTAGTCAAGTTTAAGAACATCTTCTTCTTGTTATAATTCTTCCAGTGTGCAGGTAACTGTGGACTTAATTACCGACAAAGGATTACATATTGCATTGAGATCCAGTCTACTGAGAAATATAAACTCCATCAGCTTTGGCCTGTGGACTATGAAGAATGCCCTGTGCTGCCTTCCCCTCAGGTTTACAAGTGCAATTTGGGGAGTTGTTTGCATGTTGCCACTTGGAGAGTTGGAAAATGGAGCAAGGTCAGTATATAATTATGAATTTAAAACCGTCCGAATGAGACTATCTAGGTGTGGAATGCCTACTAATCTGCATATCTAACTAGATCTCAGAATTGTTTCAATCCCCTATTGTCTAAAAACTGCTTTATCAGTTATTTGTATAAATATCTTTTTTCTGTGCTTGCTGTAACCTTCTTATAAGCAGGAACTATTATACTTATTTCTATTCCTCAAAGAGCCTTGCATAGTGGCTTGCATTTTAAGTAGATATTTATTGATGAAGCGAAGGAGTAAATAAATCTAATATATGAGAAAAAAGTTATTTGCACTATATTCCATTTCCAGTTTAATTGATAGAAAGCAAGTAAATATTGCTTTGCAAACAGCGTATAACAGTGAGAAAAGCACAGTAGTCTCATAACCAACATTAATTAATTTTTATCAGGAATTTATAATTTGCTGTTGATATAACCATACAAAATAAATGAAAGGCAGTCAATAACTGAGAAATAGTAGATTCAGGCTAATACCTAAGGATCACTCCCACCTGTGATGGTCCAGCCTCTAGAGTATATTTGTATCTGCAGTAGTTCTAGCCACTATTGATTATCAGTTTCTTCCAAAAGAACCTAGTCTGAGAGGAGGAGATATGCATTTACTGGCCTTATTATCCATTAAATACTTTAACTTCAAATTTTATTCTGTTAACAGTGCTCAGTGACATGTGGAGTTGGGATAATGGAGAGGAGAGTGGAATGCATGGCTGAAAACGATTGGTCCAGTGACTTATGTTTGAAGCGTTTAAAGCCAGATGCTCAAAAGAAATGTTATGTCAGTGATTGTAAGTAATATAGACTTCAAAAATCTACCCAGTACCTGAGCATCCCTAAGAAGTTTAATTAAATTTAAAAATAAATATTTGTAGTAGCCATATGTTCCACAAATTGAAGTGTCTCTTTTTGCAGTGTATAATAATATTTGTATGATTGAGTTAAATTCATGCTGTGTTTGTAATTTCTTCATTGTTGATAAGTTGTATTTGCTTGTCCTTGAAGGTAAAACATTTACCAGCTGCAAAGAAATCCAAGAGAAAAACATTACCAAGGATGGTGACTATTACCTTAATATTAAGGGAAGAATGATAAAGGTATTATGAGAACAGTTTCTATTTGATTTTAACCATCGGCTTTGGAAAATGCATTTTTAAATGTTTGCATTTTTCTTTTAGATCTACTGTTCAGGGATGCACTTAGAGAACCCCCAGGAATATATATCATTGGTCAAAGGTGAAGAAGACAACTTTTCTGAAGTGTATGGTTTTAGGTATGAGATGTGTTTTGGCTTACCAGTACATTTTTATGGTTCTTCAAGAAAATCAGAAGTTCTGGCATTCTGAGTGACATCTGAACAGCTTGCAAGTGGGACAAGTAATTTAGAAGCAGGTTGACATATGAGCACCTAATTTAGATTTTGTCCAGGCCTGTTCAATAATAAAGACTTGAAGGTTACTACATACTCACAGAGAGAAAGAAAGATACCATGGATGGGCAGCAGGACTCCAGAGAAGGGGAGAATTTAAGGTCTACATGTATTTTCATAGAAATCATAGTAATTCCAATAACAAAAGCTAGAACTAAAGATTAATTATTCTTTCATAAACTGGCCTTGAATTTTCCATTGATAATTTTAGTTTAAACTCAGTGATTTTTACTTTTTTTCTCATTTAACTGTGGACACTGCCATCCTAAAGAGTGTATCTTTTAACTTCCTACTTCCAAAGTTTACTGTTTATGGGCCAACAGCTGTATCTGACAATAAAAATATTCCAACATTGTTACAGACTACAAAATCCATATGAATGTCCTTTCAATGGAAGTAGGAGGCAAGACTGTGAATGTAAAAATGATTACCTGGCTGCTGGACACACTGCTTTCAGCAAAATAAGAATTGATCTCACTTCTATGCAAATTAAAAGTAAGTGATGAATCTCTGTTTAGAAAATTAAAAGCCTCTAATGAAACTGTAACAATATGCTGGTATATGTAATAGGGTATAGCAAAGGGTCTAGCTTAGTGCAGTAGTAACTTAAGTTGCAAGATATGTCCTTCCTCTTTAGTGACATGGACCATGGGGACCCTTAATAAAAAATGTAGTGGTAATGACAGTGATAAGCTTTTGCCATAAATTGTAGCTCAGTTGATCTTTTTAACTAGTTAAGGCAGAATTGCATCACACTGTTGCAAGTGATGAAATTAAGATGTGCTTATAAAAGTGTCTTGTTACAGTTTGTGAGTGGCATTGTGGAGAGAGAAAGTCCCACCCACAGACCCCAGACTATGAACCTGCCTCCTATGTAGGAAGCAATTTATAATACAGTTGAGTCAAAGCATACTTATAAAACCTAATATGCACTGAGCAGCTTGTCATCCTGGAAGTTACATATCTGCACGGAAAGGTAAAGTTTATTTCAGAACCCCAGTTGACCCACCAGTGCTTAATGCATTGTATATGTGGCGGGGACGGTTTGGAAGAAGAGTCAGTCTGGAAAGGCATTTACTAACATGGATAAGGGAGAGGAAGAATGGCAAGGAATGGCAACACTAGCATTCCCCACCCCTGTTTCCATGGCTTTTTATTCTTTCTTACAATGTTTGCTTTGTAGTTTATTATTAACTACTATCAAGTTAGTATATACAAACTACAGCCGGTTCCCACATTCAACCTCAAGGACACCACCGTGTTTTCAGCTATCTCTTCTCAAGTATGCTTTTCCCATCCTCATCCCTAGAGCAAGAAGTCTCAGAATTGGTCAGGCGCTTGCGCCCTCCCTGCAATGTGTCCTTGTGTGCAAGTCCACACCTGCTTCTGATGACCTTGTTGCTCCAAGCACCAGGCATCCTGCCAGGACTGCAGGCTTCTCTTACAACAGTCTAAGCCATAAAAAGAAAAATAGTTTGTTGAGACAGTGAATGCATAAATACATAATCTCTAAATCAGTCATATGATAATAAAGTATTATTGTTAATAATAATGGCTACCATTTACTGAGTACCCATCATTACTGTAGCAGGCAAGCATTATACTATTGTGGTTATGATTGTGAATTCCAGAGTTAGACTGGGTTTAAATTCTCTGCATCCATTTACCACTTATGTGACTGTGGACCTATCTCTTTAAACCTAAATTACCTCACTACCTCATGTGCTACCACTTTGGTCCACGTCCAAATCATTTTTTCACCATTTTATTATGCCTACTGACTAGTATTCCTATTTACTCTAATAGCATTCAAGTTCCATTTTACCTTTCTACCTTTTTCTGACCTAGATTCTCTTTTCCACAGAGAGGCCAGGGTGCTCTCATGATAATCATTCCATGTTTTATACATCATCTCATTTCATCTTTTTAATAACCTTGAACTCTGCTCATAACTCTCCAAACATTTCCCATATAACTCTTAGTAAAATCAAGAATCCTGTCAGTGGTCAATGAAACTCAACATGGCCTCCCATCTCCATGACCTCTCCCTCATTACACCTTCCCTCCACACTCTCTGCTGTGCACACACTGTTCCAGACACACTTGTCCCTTTGCCATTCCTTGACTACATCAAGCATACCCCCACCTTAAGGCTTTTGCACTTTCTGTTCTATTTGCCTGGAACTATTGTCCCACAGTTATGAGTAGGGGTTACCCTTTAATTTCTTTTGGATCTCTGCTTAAATTCACTTTCTCAATGAGTCCATCCTAGACTATTCTCCACTCTTAAAGTTCCTTACTCCCATCCTTTTCCTGCTTTATTTCTTTTCTATAGCAATTATCACTCCTCATATAATATTTATTTCTCTCTGGTAACACTCAGGTTCCATCATCCCCTGTTTCGTCCACTGTTCTGTTCTTAACAGTATGTAGAATAATGCTCAATACACAATAGGTTCTAAATAAGCATTTATTGAATAAAAGTCTTCAACTTTCCTTAAGAAGCTGTCTTGAGTAAATCCTGAAGCTAAATTTGAATTAATCAAAGTGGGGAAATGGAGTTTCAGGAGCTGGGGACAGTATGAACCAAAAGCATGAAAATGTGAAGCGTTTTTGTTTCATCAAAGAATAAGAAGTTCAATTCTGTCGAAGCAATAATCGAATGGAGAGTGGGTGAAGGCAGCTTGTTAGAGAAGTTCTCAGGAAACAGGTCATGAAGTACAATGTATATTAAACTACACAATTGAACTTTATCTTATAAGTTATGGGAACTATTAACAGCAAAAATATAGATAGGAGAGGAAACAGACTCAGCTGGAGGGAAAACAAATCATATCTGTGAAGATAATTAGGAAGCTAATGTAATAATTCAGATAGAAAGTGATGAAGGCCTAAATTAAGGACATGGTTCAGAACATAGAGCCTTTGAGAAATACAGCCACAGGATTTTCTGCCAGAAGGAATATAAAGACTAGTGACATGAGATATTTAGATAGATTTCTAAAGTAGACAGGTGTATGATGTTATAGTACAGTGAAATGAGAAATACAGCAAGGGAAGTAAGTTTGGAAAAAAAGATAATGCATTTAGCTTTGGATATGTTAAGTTACAGCTATCTGTGGGTCATTCAGGAAATGATGGAAGAGATGCTAGCAAAAGATGATTTGAAAATTGTTTGCTCTGCCCCAGCCTAACCCATGAGTGCTATGCATGAGCAGTGGTTTGTGAATAACATCCAGCCCTTAACAACCTGGAAAAAGTCTCATGTACAGTATTTGCCAACTTCCATGATGTATATACTCCCACCATGGCCAATTTTAATCTACCAACGCGAGGTACACAGAGTTGGGAAGAGAGACTCACACAATAAGTTTTCATGATTTGGTACAAGCTCACTCTGGCACACCATGAAAGGCCTTTTTGTTTTTGGAACTGCCCTTGGAGAGATGATAACTTTCTAGAAAAACTACCTTTAGGGATTGCCTCTAGGGGACTGCATTGTCATGGTAACAAGCGGTGATCTTGAAGTCCTTTTGAAAGGTGAGATGATTTGAAAAACATTAGTGGAGGTGAGCACCACTAACTGAATGACCATGGGTTGAGATATTAGGTGATTCAGGAATAAATAAGTGATTTGACAATCTGATTTTAGGGTTCTTTCCACCTGTTTTTGATCCAAATGACTCTATTTTCAATACTTCTTATAGACTCCCCAGCATTATTGCCAATCCGGAAATTTTGTTAACATTAGCAAAAGTAAGATTGACAAGAATAAAATAATATAATGCAATAATGAAGAAAATAGTATATTTTTTAACTGCGAGTTTTAGAATTGTTTAAATGAATGTATATCTATGTGAGTGTGTGTGTGCATGTGTGTGTGTGGTGTGTGTATTCTATAAGCACTCATATGTTACTTTATCATAATTTACCTTTAATGTTTTCTATAATTTTCTCCTTTAATTTTCTTTATCTATAGATATTCACTATGATATAAAATATAATAAAGCACTTATTTGGTTTTTAAAACGTGACTTAGTTACAGATGTGCGTGCTATTATTAGGGCAATTTATAAGATGAACATTTTTGTGTTAAAAAATTATTGAGAGCCTGATTGATCTATGTTATTATATACTATAATTATGTAGCATTTCTGCTTTAAAAAATTTGATTTATGTAAACATATTTAAGAATATAATATGAAGACTGATTTTCAATGACGATTAGAAAACATAAAACTTCTCAATGCTAAAGAGTTTTATTTATTATCTTCTAGCTACAGACCTTCTTTTTGCTAAGACAATATTTGGAAAAGCAGTTCCATTTGCCACAGCTGGAGATTGCTATAGTGCTGCCAGATGCCCACAGGTATTTCATACTTCTTTGATTGTTTTACTCTTATTATGAAAATGTCGAAACTGTTTTTCTTCATTTTTTTTTGGCCAGAATACTACAAGAAACATAAGTAAATAGAAAATGCCAACTTTCTATATGAACTTTATTTCAAAGTTTACAAATAAACTTTGGATGAAACGTATTTTTGGCAATATTGGGTTTGTTTGAAAGGTGTAGTAGGAATTTTAATCTGTTCAGAGATCCTATTTGTCCTTCCATGATGCTATACTATTTTAAGTCTTTCCACTTGGTCTATGAAAACGAATGGATAAAAATTATAAGAAATAGATCACAAGCATGTGACTTTCTACACTGCTGCTAACATCAGTTATATTAATGAGCTGGATCTGTAATTTTTTCTGGAATAACTTTATTACCTGTGAAATAGTACATTTCCATGTCTTTATTCTTGTTTTAGTCCTTTATTTCCAGAGTTCTCTTCACATACCCTTTACATTATCTGTGATTTACAGAAAAAAAGTGTGCTTCCTAGAATAAATGTATCCCATTTAAAAAAAAAAAGGATTTTCTAAGTACATGTGAACAACATTTTTATGATTAGTTGGAGAGATGTAAATTAGATGAAGATAGCATTGCTATGTAGATTCTTAAATAACTGAAAAATTATGCACAAGACGTAGTAATTATATTATTGATATCATTTGGAAGAAAAGTAGCTAAATGGTTTGCCATAGCCTTCTGTTTTCAGAATTTCCCATTCATAGTTTTCATCATATGACCCAGAAGGCACTTATATTAGAAAGAAGGGGACTTTCTAAATTAGAAGAGGAGACTTAAAGAAAATGAAAAGATTCTAGAACTATGAGCTAAAAAAAATAATGAAAATTTATTGGAACAAATATATAAATCTTAGATCCATAAATATAGATAGAACCCAGCCAAGTAATATGAAAGAGACTTAGATGTTTTGTTTAAGCACCATGAGTTCATTCTGACTCATATAGAACATGATGTAATTTTTAAACCTAAATAATCACAAGGTACCAAACACAAAATAAGCCTAAAGGTTTATTTGTACTTGACACTGGAATATTACATTTATTTTTAAATTTCTGTCAGGAAAAATGAAATTTTAATTTATCTGGGAGTAGGAGGTGATATCCAGCACAATAAAAGGAGAGTTTAAATCACGTCACATACAGGAAAATGAAGAAGGTGGCTAGAAAAGGAAGAGGAGGTTATGATAACTATCTTTAAATAATTAAAGAGCACCTTGAAAGAAAGTGACATCAGGAGGCATAAAAAGACAGCAGATTCCATCTCACAATAAAGAAGGTTTTTGACATGGAGGGTTGTCCAGTGAAGAGACCTCCTGCCAAAACTTAGACCCAAATAAACTACTAAACTTTGCCTATATTTTTATAAATTGATATTGTATCCTATGGCCTTGCTGAACTCATTTATCAGTTGTAATAGTTTTTTATTGGATTCCTTAGGATTTTCTAGATGTGATGTTATCTACAAATGATGATAGTTTTATTTCTTCCTTTGCAATCCAGATGCCTTTTATGTCTTTGTCTTGCTTCATTGCCCTAGCTAAAAATTCCAGTATGGTGTGGAATAGAAGTGGTAAGAGTGGACATCTTTGTCTTGTTTCTAATTTTAGCATTTAGTCCATCATTAAATTTGTTAGCTGAGTGTTTTGTTGATGTCTTTGATCAGGTAGAGGAAATGCCTTTTTATTTATAATTTAAGTGGTTTTTATCAAAGAGTATTTGATTTGGTCAAATGCTACTTCTGTATCTATTAAGATGATCCTGTGGTTCTTGTCCATTCCTGTAATAATATGGTGTATCATACTGATTGTTTTTTATATTTTGAAGCAACTTTGCATTCCTGGCAAAATGTCTCATGGTCACAGGGTACAATTCTTTTCATGTGATGCTATATTTAGTTTGTTTTGTTGAGAATTTTTCATCTATATTCATAAGAGATATTGGTCTACCATTTTCTTTTCCTGTGATGATCTTTTCTACTTTTGGTATCAGAGAAATACTGGCCTCATAGAATGAATTGGAAAGTGTTTCTTCCTCTCCTACTTTTTTTGAAGAGATTGTGAAGAATAAATTCTTCTTTAAATGTTTGGTAGGGTCATAGCAAATCCATCTAAGCCTGGGGTTTTCTTTTAATATGGTGACATTGATTTTAAAAAAACCAATAAGTTTCAAGTATACAATTCAACAAATCATATATATATTGCATTGTAGCTTTCTTTTTGTCACCACATATTTGATCCCTTTACTCCATCTACTTCCCCACTCCCTGCTGGTAACCACTAGTCATATTGTCCATGTCCATGAGTCTGTTTTTCATGTTTGTTTGTTGCTTTTTGATTTATATTCCCACATATGAGTGATATCATGTGGTTTTCAGCTTCTTCTGTCTGGCTTATTTCACTTAGCATGATTATCTCAAGATCCATTCATGTTGTAGCAAATGGCAGTATTTCATCTCTTTTTATAGTCGAATAATATTCCATTGTACATATGCACCACATCTTCTTTATCCAGTCATCTATTGTAGGGCACTTTGGTTGCTTCCATGTCCTGGCCACTGTGCATAATGCTGCTATGAACACTGGTGTGCATATATCTTTTTGGATAAATATTTTCAAGTCTTTGGGGTAAATACCTAGTAGAAGGATTGTTGGATCATATGGTAGATCAATTCTTAATTTTCTGAGAAACCCCCATACTGTTTTCCATAGTAGTTGTACCAATTTGCAGTCCCACCAGCAGTGTATGAGGGTCCTTTTTTCTCCACATCCTCTCCAACACTTGTTGTTACTTGTCCTATTGACAACAGCCATTCTAACAGGTATTAGATGGTATCTCATCGGGTTTTGATTTGCATCTCTCTAATAGCTAGTGAAGTTGAGGATCTTTCTATATGTTTGTTGGCCATATGTATGTCTTCTTAGGAGAAGTATCTGTCAGGTCTTCTGGCCATTTTTTAATTGAATTGTTTGTATTTTTCTTATTGAGTTGTCTGAGTTCTTTATATATTTTGGTTATTAGGCCCTTATGGGAGGCATTCCTTACAAATATATTTTCTCATTCAGATGTTTGTCTCTACCTTGTTGACAGTTCTTTTGCTGCACCCTAACTTCTTAGTTTGATATAATACCATTCGTTTGTTTTTTGAGCCTAGGGTTTTCTTTGTAAAAGTTATTTTAATTAGTAATTCAATTTCTTTATTTACTGTAGATCTATACAGACTTTCTAGTTCTCCTTGAGTCCCTTTTGGTAGTTCGTCTTTTTAGGAATTTTTCCATTTCATAAAATATAATTATTTCTATTTCATTTATGATCTTTAATATTCTTATAATAATGAATCATGTTCTCTCATTCCTTAGCAATTTGAGCCTCCTCTTTTTTCTTGGTTTGTCAGTGTTGTTCTTTTTAAAAAATCAACTTTTGGTTTCATTGAATTTATTTTCTATTCTTTATTTTTATTTTCTCTTTATCATCTCCATGCTATCATTTCTTTCCTTCTGGTGCTGTAGATTTAATTTCCTCCTCTTTTATCAGTGTCTTTAGATGAAAGGTTAGGTTGTCAATAATGAGATCATTTTTCTCTTTTAATATAAGCATTTACAGCTACATATTTTCCTTGAAGCACTTCTTTTGCTGCATCCCTGAAGTTCTGATATGTTCTGCATTTATTTTCATTCATCTTATGTTTTTTTTGACCCATTGGTCATTTGAGAGTGTGATGTTTAATTCACATTTTGTGAATTTCCCCTATTTCCTTCTGTTATTGATTTTTACTTACATTCCACAGTGGTTAGAGCACATTTTGTATTTTTTAATCCTTTTAGATCTATTGAGGCTTGTTTTATGGCATAGCATATGGCTATCCTGGACAATGTTCAGTATGTGCTTGGAAAGAATGCGTATTCTGTTGTTGGGTGAAGTCTGTCAGGGCTAGTTGTTTTAAAGCATTGTTTAACTCTTCTATTTCCTTGTTGATCTTCTTCCTAGTTGTTATATATACTGAAACTTTGCAATTGTCTGTTTCTCACTTTGACCTTATAGTTTCATTTACACTGTATTTGATTCATTTACTTTGGGATTTTGTTGAACATGATTACATGTTTACAATTGTCATCATTTCCTGATGTTTTCTCTTTTATCATTATTAAATTGAAAATTTATCTTATATTAGAATAGCCACTCACCTTGCTTATAGAACATGGTTTATACGTTTTCATCTCATTTACTTTTAAAACATTTATATCTTTGGATAGGACTTGTTTATATTTTTGTCTCCTATGGTAAGAACTTTATTGGCTCTCTGCCTTTTGACTGCATTGTTTAATGTCATTATTGATATGTCTGGATTTATATTTGCCATTTTACTTTTTGTTTTCTATATGTCTTTTGTTTTTGTTCCTCTATTTCTTCTTAACCATTTTCTATTTTATTCAGTGAATGTTTTCTAGTGCAACATTTTAATTTCCTTAATAATTTTTATTTTCTGAATTGCTTTGTTAATGGTTGCTCGAGGGCTTACAATACACATCTGAACTCACCAGAATCGACTTCAGATTTATCCTACTTAATTTCAGTGAAATATAAAAACATTAGTCCTATACATGTTCTATTTACTCTTCTCTTTTTTTGGTGTTAAATTTGTTAAACATGTACTAATTACATATGTAACAAACCCACAATACACTTTTATAATATTACTTTATAATTTTATGTCTTTTAGTCAATGTGAGAGAAGAAATGAGAGAAATTATATATCCATAGTTTTTAATTTTTCAAATATGCTTTTTATTTTTACAATTTATTTATTATTGTGACATTGGTTAACGAAATCCAATGTTTCAGGTGTACAATTCAACAGAAAGGCATATATATATATTGCATTGTGTTCACTGCCCATAATTAGAATTCTTTGTCAACACATATTGGATCCTTTTACCATACCTTCTTCCGCTTTTCCCCTCCTTCTTTCTCCTCTACAATAGACCACTAGCCTATTGTTCATGTCCATAAGTCTCTGTCCTGGTCGTTTGTTGCTTTTAGGTTTATATCCCACTATAAGTGATATCATGTGGTTTTTAACTTTTTCTGTCTGATTTTACTTAACATGATTATTTCAAGTTCTATCCATGTTGTCTCAAACCATAGATTTTTATGTAGCTTTTTATTTATCATTTCTGGTTCTCTTCATTTTTTCTGTGTACTTGGTATCAGTTGGTGTCATTTTCTTACTCTAAACAGCTTTGTTTCTACCTGCTTTCTTTATTTGTTCCATTATGATCAAATATATTACATTTCTATATATTACAAGTCAGTGATGTATGTATGTATGTATGTGTGTGTGTGTGTATACTTACATGCATATATATTGGTTTATATAATTGCTTTTTAAATCAGTTAAGAGAAGAAAAGAAATATGCAATTATAGCATCTCTTATACTTTTACCAGTACTCTTTAGTTGTTTTGTGTTGGTTTGTATTAATGTGTCAGTTACTTGATTACAGTCTGAAAAACTTCCTTTAGTATGTCTTTTAAGATAGGCCTGCTCGTAACAAATCTTCTGTTTTGTTTATCTGGGAATGTCTTTATTTTGCCTTCTTTCCTGAGAGATTGATTTTCTTGTTACAAAATTCTTGATTTATAGTTCTCACTTTTTAGTACTTTATGTCGTCCTACTGTCCTCTTGCTTCTAGATAAACAATAGAAGTTAGCTATTTATCTTATTGAGATCCCCCTGTATGTAATCACTTTTCTCTTGAGGCTTTAAGATTTTCTTTCTTTCTACATCTTTACTGTGACATATTTGGATGTCAATCTCTTTGTGTTTACCCATTTTGGAGTCTTGAGCTTCTTGAATGTGTAGATTAATACATTCACAAAATTCAGAAAGTTTTCAGCCATTTTTTCTTAAAATATATTCTTTCCTCTTTTCTCCCTCCTCTCAGTACTCCCATTATGCATACATTGATGTACTTAATAGTGTCCCTTTGTTTCTCTGTTAATTTTTCTTTATTCTTTTTTTCTCTGTGTTCAGAGTGTATCATCACTATTGATATCTTTTCATATTTGCTGATTTTTTTGCTAACTCCAATCTACTGTTTGAGTCCCTCTAGTGAATTTTTTATTTTGGTTATGGTACTTTTTAACACCAGAATTGTCTTTTGACTTCTTGTAAATATAATTTATATCTCTTCACTGATATTCTTTATTGGATGAGACATTATCAAACCTTCTTTTACTTTTTTCTTTATACTTTTGAACATATTTTTAATAGCTGTTTTGAAGTCTTTTTTTTTTTTTTTTTTTTGCTCAGTCTGGCATCCAGAACTTCTCACAGGTAGTTTCTGTTGCCTTTTACTCCCTGTATATGAGTCATCCTTTCCAGTTTTTTATTTTTTACATGTCTTATAATTTTTGGTTGAAAACTGGATATTTTAGATAATGTATTTTAGCAACTATGGATACCAAATCTCCCTTCTCCTCTAGAACTTGTTGTTTGCTTGCTTACTTGTTTAGGTCCTTGGATGGATTATTTCATGGACATCTATTCCCCTTGTAGTGTGCAGTTTTTGATGTCACTTCTCAGTGGGTACAGGCTTAGACATGTACACAGTCACCATGATTCTCCTGAATGACATTTTATTTAGTTGGGCTTTCTGGTTTTCTCTTTCCCTGACTCCCTGTTAAGTTTCAAGCTGGTCTGCCTTTACTGATATTGTACTTAGTTCTCCAACTCCACTATTTGCTAGATGATTGCTCTATTCTTTCAATAACATCCTCTAGGCATAAATTACCCCATAGTCTGATCCAATTAAATTCAGGCCACTTGACCAGGGCAATTGTATAGGTCAGTCTTTAAGGTCAGGTCAGACCTCAATAGCCACCCTCTTAACTGTTCCTTTCCCTGTGGCTCTCTGTAAACTTCAATTGGATCTATGATTTTACTTGTTGCTCTCATCATACTACCACCAGCCTCTTAATTGCACACCAGATTTTGAAAAATCTTTTTTTCAAAAGCATCTTTAGGCTTGAATTTCCTCCTGCTCTATCCCTTAGGAAAAGCTATGGTATTTTCTGTTCTTACAACTTGATTCTTCAAGGAAGAACCTTTGTACCAATTATGTAGTTTTAGGGGTAGGGCCCACTTCTCAGAGTAATACCTCCACTCTATAAGCAGCATACTAGGTCATGGCACTAGCTCCTGACCTTCTTGGCTTGCCCTTCTCATCATGGAACCTCTGCCTTCCCAGTGAATTTGAGTGGGGATGACTCAGGCCTGCCATGCCTGGGGTAGATTTTCTGTTCTATGAGTAAGGACTGAATGGCAGAAGGGAGTTTCGGACTCAACTTCTGGCACGAATGTGGATGAGATGAGAAATGCTGGTAGATTGCTTCTCCCAGAGAGAAAACTTAGCTTTAACAGGGATCTGTGGGAAATAAAATCTTGTGTTCTTAGATGTACCTATCATGAGTATAACTATCATCTTCCTGAGGTAGAGGGAAGGATAGAATAGATCATGGTTCAAATGTCACAGATGCTCACTGTCCTTACCTAGAGTTCATAGTTTTCCTTGAATAAATTTCTCTATTTGTTGTATAGCCTTAAGATCATTTCTAGAGACTTTAAATAATTTATGTATCTTCTAATTTTTACAAATTATGTTTGCTTTGCTGGAGGGAAAATTTACAGGGTTCCTCAAACTGAATTCTAGTGGTGCCTCCTTCTTGGCTATATTTTTAAAGGTAGATAACTTTGCAGAGTAATATTCAGTCTTTGAGGTGGCTTAGCTCTAGTCACATCAATTTTTGCCACCCTCCACCTTTAGTCATATTGGTCTACCAAATGATTAGTCTATCTTCCATATAGTGACTCTATAACTATATCTTCTATTCAGTTTCCTTCCCAGGACTGTCCTTCCCTTCTGAATTCTTATACTGCCTCTAAGAACATCTGTTTTAAAACTTTTAGCATCTAAACAATTTTTCCCTCACATGTGTTTTTTCTTTTTTAATAACACTTTTACTTTGACCCTCTTAAATGGAGATTATTCATTCTTCAGTGACCAACCCTTGTCAAGACTAGGTCAACTTTGTCCAACAACCCATCCTTCTAATTTATATATTCTGGTCATTTACTTGATGTGATTAAAGAGAAGTAAATTGAGAATGCCACCAAGACGCCATTACTTTGGAAAGGTCACTAAGTTCTGAGCATCTGATCCTTTTCATTATATGCTGAATTGAGTAAGTTCTGGTCAATGAGATATCAACAGTATTCACAGAAGACTGACATGCCAGTAAATCATATACCTGTCAAGTGGAATCAAAACTACTTTTTATCTCATTAGTGAACTTTCCTTATAGGAAATATCTTAAAGTAAATTATTATAAACATAAATTTCTCAATGAACATGGAATCTAAGAGGTGTTAACACCATCAAGTTTTTAAACATGACAAGCTATTTCCATTAATTTCTAACTCTCTTTCTTCAACTTTATGTAACATCATCTTCCCTGTTACAATACCTTAAGAAAGTTTTGTAGTTGTAAACTGCATACTCCCAGTTTATAATTGGAGAAACAGACTCTCCATGTAAGCCTGTCCAAGTTCTTCGAGAAAGTCAGAGGCAGAACCAGTATAGTAGGAAAATGCTCCTCTCTGTTCATCCTTCACATAGTTCTCTAGGCATTTGTGGAATACAAAGCTCTATTTCCAAAATTAGATGTTATCGGGCATAGGTATATGCTGCCAAAAGGAGCTATGCTTATCTTTATTCAGTCTATAGTCAACTGCCTGAGGTTACTGTTACTAAAAATACACACTACCCTGTATTCTTGGATTTTCTGTCGAATATATAAACCAGATTCTGTTTTAAGTTACACAACATTTGCATGAATACTCTCCAGATGTTTGATGTCACAGAAAAAACTTTTTCTGTTGTTTGGGATTCATCAAAGCCACATCCTCTGTGTTTGCATATGACAGGGCACCCTGGGACATGAACACTAGAAAGAGAATGGACACATATGGCATTCTTTAGGG
This sequence comes from Cynopterus sphinx, assembly GCA_030015415.1. Classification (NCBI taxonomy): domain Eukaryota; kingdom Metazoa; phylum Chordata; class Mammalia; order Chiroptera; family Pteropodidae; genus Cynopterus; species Cynopterus sphinx. The sequence goes on from CM057380.1 coordinate 133,889,353, forward strand.
AAAATAAACTTTGCCACATTGCAATATGAGATGAAGTTGAGTGTGATATGACTTTAGAATACATATATCAAAAGTGAAATAAAGTGTTTGGTACTTTTTACAGAGCCACAAATTTTAAAGTGTATCTCTTTTGCTATTTTGTAATTAATATTGATTATATAATAGCAAGAGAAATAACCACATTTAGCCAATGCCAGTGGATCATGGCCAACATTCAGGATATTCAGAGCCAGTTGTTAAGCATTTTGAACATCTATTCTTTATTATCAGAATGTAGAGTTTTATGCACACACACACACACACACACACACACACACACACACACATTCTATCTATATCCATAAGATCTTCCCTTTTGATGTATTGTTTAGATCACCTCTTTGATTTTTGCTCACTTGCTCTGTCTAGTTACTAAAAGTGATTTAGTGATTTAAAAATTTCCTCTTAGGGTGTTTCTATGTCATCTTGTATCTCCTGTAGTTTTTGCTTCATAAAAGTTGTGTTATTTGATGCATAATATTCATGTATTATGTCTTCATTGTATATTATGGTTTTGAGCACTCTTGTCATATTTTCCTGAGATTTGAATTCTTTGTTCTTTATCTGGATTGCTATTCTTATTCTTTTTTTAAGGCCATTTGCCTGGTATATGTTTTGCATGTCCTTTTAATTTTAGCCTTTATGAATCACTTTAAGTGTGTCTCTAATATATAGCATGTAGTTAGGTTTTGTTTGAAGCCAATTAGAAAATATTTTTCCCTAAAAAGACACCTATTCACATTTAAAAAAATTTTAACATACAGAAAAATGAGCTTTTTTGGTATACAGTTTTAACATGTGGACAGAGGTATGTTACCATCACCATAATTGGAATATAGAACAGTGCCCTCATGCTCCCTGCATGGATTTGATTTCTCACTCAAACCTAACTCCTGGTAAACACTGCTGCTCTCTTTCGCTATACTTTCGCCTTTTCTGCAATATCATACAAATGAAATTGCACATTATGTCACCTTTTGGGATTGGCTTCCTTCACTGAATGCAATACCTTTGAGACCCATCTGTGTTGTTGCATGTATCAAAATTTGTTCCTTTTTATTACTGAGAATTATTCCATCATATTGATGTTATAAACTTGTCCTACAGTTTGCCCATTCATTTGTTGGAAGAAAATGAGTTGTTTGCTGTTTTTGGAGATTATGAATAGAGCTTGTATGCACATGTGTGTACAGGTTTTTGTGTTCACATACATTTTTATTTTTCTAGGATAAATATAAGTAGATTGCAGGGTCATGTGGTATGAGTGTGTTTAACTTTATAAGAAACTGTAAAACTGTTTTATAGAGTAGCTATGCCATTTTGTATTTCTACCAGCAAAGATTAAAGTTCTAATTGCTTTGTTTCTTTATCACCACTTAGTATTGCCAAGTTTGTCTGTTTCCACATCTGCAGTGGTATCTCATTGTAGTTTTAATGTGTATTACACTAATGTTAAGCATCTTTCATTTGCCATATCCTCCTTGGTGAAGTGTGTTTTCACATTTTTTGCCCATTTTAAAAATTGGGGCATTTCCTTACTGTTTAGTGGTGAGATATTTTTGTAATTCTGGATGCAAGTCATTTGTCGAATATGGTATTTGCAAATATTTTCTCCTGGTCTGAATGTTTTATCTCTCTTAAGTGTCTTTCACAGAGCAAAAGTTCTAAATTTTAATGTTAAATTTATTATATTTTTATGGGTTGTATAGTTAATGTCATATTTAAGAGTCTTTAACTCAAAGTTACAAAGATTTTCTCCTGTGTTTTCTTCAAAAACTTTTGGTTTTGTTTTATATCTAGACCTATGCTTTATTTTGTATTTTGTATGAAGTTTTAGGGTTATTGCAGAGAGACATAGAAGTCCTAACATCATTTATTGAAAAGTATATTTTCTCTACTGAATTGCCTTTCCACCTTTGTCAAAAACGAATTGGACTTATATATTAGATATATTTATGAACTCTATTCTGTTATATTAATCTACATGTCTCTCTCCTCACCAACACAACACTGTTTTTGATATAATACCTTTATATTGAGAGTTAAAATAAAATAGTATGGTTATTTAAATTTTATTTTTTTTTCCAATCTGTATAACTACTTTATCTTTTCACATAAATTTTAAAATCAGTTTTCTACATTAGATATATAGATCTAGAACCTGTTCATAATAAAATATGTGTAATGTATTTTACAGTTATAAAACATAATGATGTAATGAGTACAAATGCCAACCAGTCCATTAAAGAACTAGAATATTAAAAGTAGCATCTACCTCCATTTCTTTTTTATGTTATATCCAGAACTACTGTTTTTTTTTATTTAATGCAGCTAATTACTCAAGGACAGATACTCCACTTTCTTGAATTCCTGGGTCTTCTGAATCACCTTACCTTCTACTTGTGAATTGACTATTAGAATTTTACTTTAATTTTTAAATTTTAATCTTTTTCAATTACAGTTGATATACAACATAGTGATCAGATGTTTATGTCTTACAATGTGATCACCTGTTAAGTCTAGTACCCATGTGACACCATACCTAGTTATTACATTGTTACTATTTTTCCTGTGCTGTACCTTACATCCCCATGACTATTTTTATAATTGGCAATTTGGACTTCTTAGTCCTTTCATCTATCCCTCCAACTCCCCTCCCATTTGGCAACCATCAATTTGTTCTATGAGTTCATTTATTTTTTAAATTCCACACATAACTAAAGTCTAATGGTGTTTGTCTGATTTATTCCACTTAGAATACTCTCTAGGTCCATCCATGTTTTCACAAATGGCAAGATTTCTTTTACTGTGGTTGAGTAATATTCCATTGTATACATGTACCTCATCTTTATCCTATTTATTTATGGATGCTTAGGTTGCTTTCATATTTTGGCTATTGTAAATAATGCTGCTGTGAACACAGAGGTGTATATAGCTTTTTGAATTTCTTAAGATAAATATCCAGAAGTGAAATTTCTGGGTCACTGGGTAGTTCTACCATAGTGTTTTTCATAGTGGCTGTGCCAATTTCCAGTCCATGCACAGGGGTTCTCTTTTATCCACATCCTATTCATCACTTGTTGATTTACTGATGATAGTCATTCTGACAGGTATGTGGTGATATCTCATTGTGGATTTAATTTATATTTCCCCGATGACTAGTGATGTAGAGCATCTTTTCATATGTCAGTTGTCCCTCTGTATGTCTTTTTTGGAGAAATGTCTATTCAGGTACTCTGCCTATTTTTTAATTGGATTGTTTTTTGGTGTTAAGTTGAATGAGTTCCTTATATATTTTGGGTAGTAACCCCTTTTTGGATATATTATTGGCAAATATCTTTTTCCATTCAGTAGATTGTCTTTTGTCATGTTGGTTTCCTTCACTGTGCAAAAACTTCAGTTTAATGTAGTGCCATTTATTTTTTCTTTTGTTTCTCTTGCCCAAAGAGACATATGCAAAAAGATATTGCTAAGAGAGATGTCAGAGAGTTTACTGCCTATCTTCTCTCCTAGAAGTTTTATGGTTTCAGGTCTTGCATTTGAATTTATTCTTATATACGGTGTAAGAAAGTAATTCAGGTTTATTTTTTTGCATATATTTGTCAAGTTTTTCCACCACCATCTATTGAAGAGACTGTCTTTATCCCACTGTGTATTCTTGCTTTCTTTGTCATAGGTTTATTAAACATAGAGGCATAGGTTTAATCGGTGTGTCTGTTTTTATGTTGGTACCATGCTGTCTTGATTATGATAGCCTTATAGTTTCATATTATGCCTCCAACTTTGTTCTTTCTCAAGATTGCTTTGGTTATTCAGGGTCTTTTGTGGTTCCATATAAATTTTAGGATTATTCTAGCTCTGTGAACAATGTCATTGGTATTTTGATAGATATTGCACTGAATCTATAGATTGCATTATACAGTATAGACATTTTAGCAATGTTAAGAATTTTACTTTTTATGCTGGCCCCTTCTAACAAATGTCAAGGGAGAAGGGAAGGAAGTAAACTTCATATTAGTTTTAAAAACCTTTTTTTAATAGTAGCTCCTGTGTTGAACCAACTTTTCAAATTAAAGATTAGGCTTAAGGAAGTGTACACTTTAATTTTAAATAAAACAGTGGAATAGAAATACATTTATTCAATCATCTATTACTTCTGAAGTCCCATGGAAATGTACCAGTACTCATCTTATGGTACTTATAATGCTCTACATTGCATTACATTTATTTCTGCACATATACTATTTCACTTATCAGATTTATTTTCTCCCAGTTTTATTTATAATTGCCATATGACATCACATTAGTTCATGCATATATTGTAAAATAATTACCACAATAACTTAACATCACTTCACATTAATAAAAACTTTCAAATATACAATATTGTTAACTATAATCACCATACTGAACATTACATCCCCAGAATTTATTTATCTTATGCCTGAAAGTTTGTAACTATTAACTACCCTTACTCATTTCTCCCACCCCTGGGAACCACCAATCTGTATTTATCAGATTTATAGTGAGACCTGTCTCTGTACTCCCACAGAACTTGATACCATGTCAATATCATCCCAAATTTTAGATGAATTGCTTTACTATTTCTTTGAGCAGGGAGGTAAAGAATAAATAGTAGAGTAGAATATTAGGTTGTAAAAACACATGGCCCGAGCAGGGCACTCAATAGTGGCTGGTCATAGAAAACCCTATATCCCTTTTTAAGAAATCCTACTTGGTGAGAAGCCCATTTATCCAGTGCAAAACCTGTATCTGATTGGGTAAGTATCAAATAGTGGAATGTATCTTAGGAATTCGTTGTTCTCATCCAAGTATTACCAATATAAAATACTAATGTGTCTAGTGTTAGTGTCACTTATCATGGAGTATGAAAGGTTTAGATGTGTATTTGTATATATTTACTTTTACAATGCTGCGTTTAATTCATCCTTTCAGAAACACCAGGTACCTAAGCCCTCAGTGTTGGAAAACATACAGATCATATTCTAAATTTCATAACCAAATGATATGTAATAATTTTCTCTGGAGTTAGTCTAAAATTATTTCTGTTATGGAGGAAATTCTCAATATATTATCATTATATTAAAATGTATTTGAATCTATTTTGGTTTTAAATACAATAGAATGCTCAGAAAACTAAATTAATATAGAATTGGGGAAATAGTAATAATTTGTCATAAATATATTTGAAATTCATTTAGCCTTAGCTTTCATGATAAGGTAATATTTTCATTCACATAATATAATCCCCAATGTTTTAGCACAGTCTTTCTCAAAATTTATGAGTCTTGGGATATTATGATCTAAGAATGCCTTAATATCACTGAGTCTATATGTATATTGAACAGTGTCAGTAGGTTTAATTAACATGAAGTGCTACTTTTCAAAATATAATTCTATATTGCAAGATTATGTAAGTATGACACAAATTTTGCCCATGCTAGTCATGTGTTTTCTCAAAAGTTTAAATTTTAAGTCTGAAATATCGATTTAAAAATGGTTCTGTCTTGAAAAGAATTAGCTCATCAAGTCACTAGGGGGCTCACACACCATTTATGTAAATTATGTGGCAACACAGGTCCACATACACTTCCGGTTACTTATAGGATGTAATAGCTGAGATAATACCACATTCAGTAGTTGTGTGTGGTGAGTTAAGAAGTAATATTCTTAACACAAAAGGGAAGAGCACAGTAACAGAAGATTCTAGAAAGTTCATTAAACAATTGTAACTTATCAGGGAAGTTCGTAACGAAAGGTCAAGTTTTGGAGTCCTAGGGTTGGACAGAATTACTTTTTCACAAATAACATTATGTGGTATTAATTCAGTTGTCTCTTCTGTGAGAAGTGTATTCAATTTTTAAAACATCTTAGCTGGTTCATTTTCTTTAAGGTTGTATCACTATTCTTTCATTTTACATGGAAGACTCTTAAAAAGTAATTTGTCCTTTTTATATAATTCACATTCAGGTGTATTCAGCAAAGAGCATTCTTAAATATTTTATAAGCTTCATATCATTTTGTTTACAATCCAGGGACAGTTCAGCATTAATTTGGCAGGAACTGGGTTGAAGATATCCAGCACAGCAAGGTGGCTAGCTCAGGGGAGTTATGCCTCTGTCATCATACACAGATCACAAGTAAGTTCTGCCAAAAAGCTGTTTGAAATACTTCTGTACTGTGAACTAGCATTAAAGTCCTCTAATTTAGAGTTTTATGAGTCATTGCATGTAATGTTGTATAACATTTATGGAATTAGGTTCATTTTATTATGTGCATATATAGGTTTCATACAAATACAAATTTTTATATCTGAACATGAAATATCAAATGCCAGGGCATACAGATTTTATCTAGTTCATGTTTGGAATGAAATTCAGGTATTGAAGAAAGAGGTTGTGCTTTTAACTATACTTTAAAGTGATGGGTAAATTTGGGGTTTATTTACCTCATTGCTTTAATTATTGGGGTGATGTTAGAGCCCTTCGTTATTTAACAAAATATACTTTACCATCGCTTAAGAATTAGGACAAATTTTTATGATTGTACATACTTTTTCTTCCACCTTCATCTAAATAACAATATTTGACTTTTACCACTAGCACATGTATTTGCTAAAGTAGAATCCATTTAATTTTGCTGCTGGTCTGGTGTACTAGCACATATACTTTATGTGATGGCTCCTATTACTTAGAGCCATGCTATCTAAGAAAACTTGGTAACTTTAGTAAATCAGGATCTGTATAATAAATGTTCTTACGTGTATGGCATATAAATCATCTCCATCAACCGCCCCTGCTCATCTTGATGTTTTATTTCTTTTGATAAAAGTGATGTCTGTAACTCCTGTTTATACAAACATTTGGAAATGAAATTCAATTTTATGGTATAGACTTTAAAACATTCTATTTCTGAAAACTGAAATTGTGTTTTACGGAATAAAGAATTTTTATTTGTTTTATATGTAAGCAGTAAGTTTTTTAAAACAAATGAGTATTCTTAAACACTTATTTGGCATATTTAGGTCTAAGGATAGAGATACATTAATTACTTTCTAAAGTATATTTCTGAATGTAGAGAGCTCAATGAAATATTCTTACCTTATTTTTCCAGCTTTTAGATATCTTGGTTAAATGTAAAGATCGAACTCTGGCAGCAGATATAAATGTCTAGTAAAATCATTCCTTTTGCTTCTATTTAAGTTATGTTTTAAAGATTATTTGAGATTTTCTACCTCAATCAAAAATGTTACACGTGGAAGTCTTTCCTGAAATCTGATGCCTAGTGTGGAATTGATACTTGTGAAACCCAAATATACTTATGGAAATGCAAACATATTCATTTGCCAGTAAATTTAATCAAGGTTAGTTTTTTGCAATCTGGGAATAGGAATGTACATTAATGAGAATTTTTATTGTCATTCCTTCTGTTTACTCAGATTCTTGAAAGTTAAAAAAGCTTCTGAAAGAAAAGGCAACTTTTACAAGCCCCTGATCTCAAAACATTCTTCATCCCAAAATGTTCCAGGAACTCTCTCAACCCTTCCTCCTAGCATTAAAAAAAACCCCAAACATTGAAAGCTTACTCTTACAGAAACCATAGGACTTCAAACTATTTTTGCCTCATCCTATCAAACTGTTTTCAGGACATTTGATCCTAAAGATGGAAGGCAGTCCAATAGAATATCTTGTTCTGACTACCAACTCTGCTTTTCTTCAAAGAAAAACACTCCTATTTTAATTTTTCTTTTCTAATTAGTGCTTTCAGTCCATTTTTTCCCTTCTATACTTTTCTTCAGGCTATGTTTATAATGCTTCCATGTGATGTTTGAAGTTAATGGGCATAGAAGGTATACAGGTAAAGTTATATATTCTATGAGAATCTTATATAAAATCATGTAAATAATGGGCTGAAAATTGGGAGAGGTTTTTTAATAAACTCACCTTGATGAAAAATATGTGCATTGAGATGAATTGTTAAGTTATAGTGTGGTTTATAATCTAATATTAATCTCAAGTTATCTAATGCCTGTGACTACCAATTTCAAACAATCCTAAAATGGTATGATCTTTAACCTCAAATGTAATTGTTATATAGGAAAACTTGGCTAATGATTTCAGCCACATGAATCAAAGCATTTGCTTTTTCTGCCTTGTGCACACAGGTACCAGCTTGTATCAGATTCTCCCTATATTTCTGCTTCTTCATGTTTTCAGGATGGAACCAAAGTCTACGGCAGATGTGGAGGATTCTGTGGGAAGTGTGTTCCTCACCTGGCTACTGGTCTTCCAATTCAAGTAATATGAACATCCAGAAGTGGGAACTATGTCCCAAAGAAGCAGTATTCTATGGGAACCTGAAAATAACTGGTGCTCATTTCTTTATTCTTCCTTTCCTGAGATTTCCATATCCAAAATGTCTGTACCTTTTTTTAAAGAGTGTTCATCAGGGAGTAAAATCTCTGCTTAATTTTTTTTCAATGCCTTCAAAATAAACTCAGCAGATATGACTCTAATCAGGATTTTTTTTTAAAGGACATAATGTTGTAGCTCACAATGTGGACTGGACTACAATTATATCTATAAACACATGTAAATTTCTACTCATTATCCTATTGTACAATGAGATGTTTATTCTACTTGCTAAACTGGGGCAAGTAAACAGAAAAATGAGCTTATTTAAAACTACCATAAAATTATTTAATGTCAGGCAAGTGGTAAACCAATCGTCACATCAAAAAAGTACATAGCCATTATACTTTCTACTGATACAGTCTAGATACCTTGTTTCATATTTCCTTGAATTGGTTCTTCAAATTTTTTAAATTCTAAAAGTATGGTATAATTTTATATTAAAATGTGTGCTTAGGTTAAATATGAAATAAGAACTTTTGTGGGTATAATACATCAGATATAGAATTTGACTTAAAACACCTACCTCTAATTGTACTTAGAAGAGCAATGTTTCTATGTTTATAATCTATGTCTTTCTTTACAACTCTTATGTATATATGTCTGCTCTTAAAAAGCTATTTTCTCAGTTATGTACTATATTATCAGAAGTGAGAATTATTGAAATTTTAAAGATTTGATAAAATTATACTTACATATACAAACTTCCTATTAGAGATAATTCAAATTATTTTATATCCATAGACCCTCAAAGCTAGAACATAAAAACAGTAAAATTATTCATGGACAAATTCTCAGGTGAATAGTTGTATGTTATACTGTGGTTTTAAATTAATATTTTCTTTTATGGAAACCTACTCTGTAGACCAAAAGCTGAATCTACTAATAGATATTTTGCCAGTAAAAGTATTAATTTTACCCACAAAGTTTTTTCCCAATTATTAGGAATATATCATACCACATATGGTACTAAAGCAATTTTGTACCAATGCAGTTAAACATTTAGGGATCTCTGTATCAGAAATGAAGTATTTTGCACTATGTGCCTTAAATCAGTTACAAACATTAAAATGAAATGTATATCATTTTAGAAAATGTTTTCATTCATAATTAAAATCTTTAAATTTATAAACTTTTAAATAAACACTTGTGATATATTAACACATTGTTTTCACTTTCCTTACTTGAAATTCACCAATAAGTGTATAATTTTAAAATTACTTCAGAAATTCTAAATTTTTTTAATCCAAATTATTGCAGTTGGGATGGAAATAGCTCCTGTGTGGTATATACCCTTCTTAGGGCAAAGGGAATATGGGCAAAAGGCTGACAAAAACTTGCAACACCTTTCAAAGCTTCTTTTTATACCAGGGGCACACCTGTCAACTCATATTCATTTGGCCAAGTCACATGACCAAATCTTAGTCAATGGGGCAGGGAAATATACTGTATATGTTTTATATATATTATTTACCCTAAGGATGCCAATATGTATATATCCTTAACCTATCACAATCTACCTCTATTGTTAAACTCCCATTTTCATGTAAATTTGTTAAATCTTAAAATATAAAATTATCCTTTATATATGTGTATATATATATATACATATATACACACACTTATTATTTCCTGTTCTCTCCTATAGATCAGTTTCTATTATCATTTCCCTCCAGCTTGAAGAGCTTTCTCTATTAGTCACAAATTTGTTTATCAGAATGTCCTTAATTCACCTTCATATTTTCAGACTTTATAAATGTTGACATAATTTAAAACTTAGTACAAATTAACATTTTGCCACATTTGCTACATCATTTTTTTTATATGTATAGGTACCTATACAGATTATTTACTCTTAATAACGTGAGTAGGTTATCTTATGACCTTTTACTCCACAATACTTTATATATATTTAATAAAAAGATTCTTATATAACCATGGTACAGTTATGAAATTCAGAAATCTCACCACTAAATTGCTAAACAAACACTATTTTGGATATGCTAGTGGTAGGAATAATGATGGGGGTAAGTACCATACTTCATTGCTTCTCGTAATCCTATACCTAAAATAAAATTTCATTCTACATTTTAAATGCTTGAATTTCAAATATTAGCTTATTGTGACCTCCATAAATATTTCTTGGACCATTCTGTTTGATATTCAACTCCTCATGTATTCTATTTCTTATGACACATTGTTTTCTACTATCTGATTAGGATTTTTACAGCTCATCTTACCTGCTCCTTCAAGATGGTTAGGTGAGTAAAAATTAGCACATGCTTAGCTTCTGTTTTAAGCTAGATAGTAAGAAACTTTACATCCTTATGCAATTTCATCTTTACCTTATGAAAACATCACCATTTTAATGATCATTTTATATAATGGCAGAAACTTTCCAGTATAGCCCAGATGTGTCCCAACACGATACTTTTCTTTTTACTCAATAGTATTCTTCGCTTAATCACTATATTTTATTGTGTCCTTCACAGGAAATATCGGTGTTAGCGATACAGTATAGATATAATATTTTATCATGAGTAAATTACTTAGAAATTCACTTCCATGTGAACATATATGAAAAAAACTATATGAACTATAATTTAGTTATTTGGTGGGATTTATGTTTTAAAAAAAGTTAGAGCCATCTCTAAACAATGTTCAGGAAGATGCAGGCATTCCTAGAGAGTTCAATCATGAACCACTATAGAATTTTTGAGGCCTGACTAGAAGTAAACAGTAGCCACCACGCATACTTTTTCAATAAGTTATGTAGGTCTGCTTAAATTTGTATGTTTTAAGTTATATTTTAAGAGTTAATACAAAGAAACAATGATATAAATAGAAAACAACTTTGCAGTGATGACTCATTCACAATTGAGTACAGTTTTGATAAATACAAAGCTGCTTTATGCTGCCATGACAAAATGTTATTTTTCATATCACTCATTAAGATAGCTATATTTAATAGCAAAGATATATCCTATCAGTCAACATTCTAATTTTTAATCATTATTTTCAAACAGAAGAGTCACTGTTTTTTTTCTAACAATTTAGTTCATGTTTTTTAGTTGCCAAGTATCTAATTTTGTTTTAAAAATTAACAAAATGCATAATTGAATATTTACCTTTAAAGATAGCATGGTTATTTTTGTTACAATTTACTTACTGCATATTTTTCTGTAGCAACTCATCTTTCTTTGAAACATGAAAAATTATTTACAACAGTGGCATCTGCTGGCCACTCTTAACTATTCCTCAGTAGGATAAAAAAAAACTAATTTTCCTCTGCAATTTACTGAAGAGCTGGAGGAGCAACTGCTTGTAAAGCCATCTGTCTTCGAGGTATACTTAATCCACTTTAACATGAATACCTTTACCCATATCTATCTCTGTCATACAAACATACATGTGTTCTTTACTTCAATCTGAGAACATTCTTAACAATGTAAAACCTTCCTTGGTCTCCAGGAGCAAATAAGAAGTCTTTAATGCAATATATACATATACATATATACATATATATATTGGACAGTATGCTATAAACAGGAAACTTGGATTGGGAGCAAGTGCTTGGGAACACCCAGGTTTCCAGATCAGGTTCTAATGTTAACAAATAGCGTAACATTAAACTTTGTTTCCTCAGCTATAAAAAAAAGATTTGAAATAAATAATTTCTAAGGTACTTTTCAGCTCTAAAAGTTTATATGTATAATTTGCATCTAGTGCATTCTTTTGCAGTTACTATTTATAATATAAATAGAGCTATTTTATACTTAATGTGAGTAATAAACAGTTCTTAGAGAAGGTAGATTGCCACTCTACTCTTTTACTTCTATTCTACGGAAACTTCAATTTACTAAATAAAGCAAAGATGTCCTTAAAATAGACTGCTATAGATATAAATGGATACATGTGAACCTCATGGTAACCACAAACCAAAAAAATACCAAAAAATGAGAGAAAGAACCCAAACAAAAGAAAATCAGCAAATCAAAAGGAAAGATCTCAAGGAAGAAACAAAGAAAACTAAGTTAACAACAACAAAAAAACCCCAGAAAAATTAGCAAAATGGCAATAAATACATACCTATCAATCATTTTAGATGTAAATGAACTAAATGCTCCAATCAAAAGAGAGTGACTGAATGGATTTTTTAAAAAAGACCCATTTATATGTTGCCTATAAGAGATTCATTCACTTTATCAAAAGACGTGCAGAAACTTAAAGTGAAGGGATGCAAAAAGAGTCCATGCAAAAAAAAGAAAGTTGGGATAGCAATACCTTATATCAGATAAAATAGACTAAAACAAAGATCATAAAAAGAGACAAAGGGCATTGCATAATGATTAAAGGGTAAATACAAGCATATAATAATCACATATTTATGTACCTAAGAGCACCTAAATATAGAAAGCAAATATTAATGGACATAGAGATATTAACAGCAAGAATAGGGGACTTTAATACCTCTCTTACATCATTGGACAAATTATTCAGATAAGAAATTAATAAGAAAATAATTGCCTTAAATTTCACATTAGACCACATTCACCTAATAGACATTTAAAGAACATTTCACTAAAACACTGTAGATTTCAAACTTTTTTTTTCAAAAGCCTGTGGAACATTCTCCAAATTTTATTACCTATTAGGCTACAAAACAAGTCTCAATAAATTCAAGAAGACGGAAATATCAAGTATTTTTTCTGACCACAATGTTATAAAATTAGAAATCAACCAGAAGAAAGCTGGAAAAAACACAAACATGTGGAGACTAAACAACATACTATAAACAACCAACGGATTAAAGAGGAAATGAAATTGGAAATCCAAAAATACCTTGAGACAAACAAAAATACAATTCCCCAAATTGTATGGGATGCAGCAAAAGCAGTTTTACGAGGGAAGCTCATAGCTATACAGGCCTACCTCAAGAAAAGGGCCAAACAAACAACTTTACACCTAAACTAGAAAAACAAAAAACAAAAACAAAGTACAAAGAAGGAAATAATAAAGATCAGAGTGGAAACAGACAAAAAATAGAAAAGAGCTGGTTCTTTGAAAGGTAAACAAAATCAACAAGCCTTTAGCCTGACTCAAGAAAAAAAAAAATAAAAAAGAACAAGCTCTAATAAAATCGGAAATGAAGCAGGAAAGGTTTCAAGCAACACCACAGGAATACAAGGAATTACTAAAGATTAGTATTAGTAATTATATGCTAACAAATTGGAAAACCTAGAAAATATGGATACATTTTTAGATACATACAACCTTCCAAAACTGAATATGGAAGAAACAATCTGAACAGAGTGATTATTAGCAACAAAACTGAAGCAATAATTAAACTTGCAATAAAGTCCAGGACCAGTTGGCTTCATAGGTATATTCTACCAAATATTTAAAAAATACCTATCCTTTTCAAACTATTCCAAAAAACTGAAGAGGAAGGAAGGGTCTCAAACTCTATGAGGCCAGTATTACCCTGACACCAAAATCAGATAAAGATACTACAATAAAAGAAAACTATGAACATAGATGTAAAAATTTTCAACAGAGCACTAGCAAACTGAATTTAACAAGATTATACAAGTGAGATTTATCCTAGGGATGCAAGGATGGTTAAATATCCACAAATCAATTAATGTGATATGCACATCAACAAAATCAAGAAAATCTTATGATCATTCAATAGATGCCCCCCAAAAAAGCATTTGACAGAATTCACATTGATAAAATCTCTCCACAAAGCAAGTATAGAGGGAACTTACCTCAATATAATAAAGGATATATGACCAACATAATACCAACTGGTGAAACACTTAAAGCTTTTTTTTCTAAGGTCAAGATAAAAATGCCCACTCTCATCACTACTATTCAGTATGTATAGAAAGTCACACAACAGAGCAGAAAAAGAAATGAAAGTCATTTAAATTGGAAATCAAGAAGTTAAACTGTCACTATGTGGACATGACATGACACTGTATATAGAAAACCCTAAAGATTCCACCAAAAATTATTTGAATGAATTCAGTAGAGTAGCATGATACAAAATATACAGAAACCCATTATATTTCTATATACTAATAATGAACAACCACAAAGATAAATTTAAAAAATAATCTCATTTACAATCACATCAAAAATAAAATACCTAGGAATAAATTTAACCAGGGAGGTGAAAAATGTATACTCTGAAAACTGTAAGACACTGAAGAAGAAAACTGAACAGAACCAATATGGAAAGACATATGCTCACAAGTTGAAAGAATTAATATTGTTAAAATGTCCATATTAGCCGAAGGAATCTACAGATTCAATGCAATCTCTATCAAAATACCAATGATATTCTTCTCAGAACTAGAAAAAGTAATCCTAAAATTTATATGGAACCACAAAAGATCATAAGTAGCCAAAGCAATCTTAAGAAGAACAAAGTTGGTGATATTATGCTCTTAGATTTCGTACAAAGCTGTAATAGTTCAAACAGCATGGCACTGTCACATAAGCAGACACATAGATCGATTAACAAAATAGCCCAGAAAGAAACCCTCACATATATGGTGAATTCATTTAAGATAAAGAAGGCAAGAATATAAAATGGAGAAGAGTCTCTTCAATAAGTGATGTTTGGAAAACTGAACAGAGGCATGTATAAAAATGAAATTAGATCACTCTCTTACACTATATACAAAAACAAATTAAAAATTAATTAAAAACTTAAATGTAAGACCTAAAACCATAAAACTCCTAAGAGAAAACATAAGAATTCTATTTTTTGGCATCAGTTTTAATATTTTGGGGGGTATCTCCCCCAGAGCATGGGAAACAAAAACAAAAATAAATAAGACTATGTCAAATTAAGCTTCTGCACAGCAAAAGAAACCATCAATAAAACAAAAATACAACCTACTGAATGGGAGAATATATTCATAAATGATGTATCTAATAAGAGATTAATATCCTAAATATATAGGAACTTGTACAACCAACATAAAAAAATCAACACTCTAATCAAAGAAGGAGCAGAGGACATGAATAGAAATTTCACCAAAGAGGACATACAGATAGGCAGTAGACATATGAAAAGATGCTCAATATCACTAATTATCAGGGAAATGCTAATTAAGCCATTTCCCATTTAAAGAAAAAAGTACAGTTCACTGCCAGTGTTAATTCTATATAAACACATTCTTTGAGGCTGAAGCAAATCTGACTGGTTTTCAATGTGAAAATAAAATATAAAAATTTTGAATTATTTCTAAACAAAAGTCTCTATTCCTAATGTAACAGAAATTCATACATAAATAGGATTCATCACACAAATGTTCAGCTATCTGAGAATGATGTTAACATCACACAAAGGAATGCTGTTTTCTAGGATTTGCCATTTTCAGCTATTGAGAATTACTTTATTTTGTAAATGGAAATACTACTACTAAAAACAATGCTATAAATAGAATGATGTCATTTGTTTCCAAAGACTATTGATATACTAGCGTGATACAAAAATGCTAATAAAAACGAGATATTTCATGGTAAACATTGGGGATAAGATTAGGACTATAATCTGCGAGTTTTCTCGGGGAAACGCTACAGCCATAAGCGCCACCAAGGAATCTTCTGGGGGCAAATGGTAGATGAGTTAAAAAACACAATGAGATATCACCTCACTCCTGTCACAATAGCTATTATCAATAAATTAACAAATAAGTGTTTGCAAGGATGTGGAGAAACAGGTAGCTTTGTGTACTGTTAGGATTGTAAATTAGTGAAGCCACAATGGAAAACTGTATGGAAGTGCCTTGAAATATTAAAAATTGAACTACCATGTGACCAGCAACTTCTGGATATTTATCCAAAGAAATCTAAAGTACTAACTTCAAAAGATTTATGCACCTTTATGTTCATAGCAGCTTTATTTACAATAGCCAAGGTATGGAGGCAACCTAAGTGTCCATCGATAGGTAAATGCATAAAGATGTGGTGTATGTATACAATGGAAAATTACTTAGCCATAACAAAGAATGAAATCTTGCCATTTGCAACAACATGAATACCTACAGGGTATTACGATAAATGAAACAAGTCAGACTGAGAAAGACAAATGTATGTTTTTTGTTACATGTGGAATCTAAAAAAATGAAAAGAAAAAACAGACTCATAGAAACAGATCTAACTGATGTTTACAAGAGGATAGGGGATGAGTGAAAAAGAAAGGGAATATAATCAATAATATTATAACTCTGTATGGTGACTGATGATTACTAGACTTAGCATGATGATCACATCGCAAAGTATATAAAGTTAAATTACTATACTAGTCACCTGAAACTAATATCGAATACCAACTAAACTAAAAAGTCATTCCCTACTAATCAGTCCAGACTTATCCTCAAAATAATCCTTAGTATAGTTCCCAGGGTAGTTGCTACCAATCTATCACATTTGTCCCATGAAGGAATACCATTTTGCTCTCTCTGAAAAAGGTATAGTTAGATAGGAAAACTCAGTTTTTCAGAGCCTAGCTTAGTGGCCTAATTAGGTAGGGAGAGATGAATTTCCCAAAGCTGTTCAGCAAGTATTTATTGAAACCAACTCTGGTCCAGACACTATGCTAAGAACAGTTGAGCAAGTACACACAATCCCTGCCATCACCACATATGTAGTTTGGTATGTAGTTTTTTTCATAACCTTCTGAAGTAGTAAGTAATGAAGATTTTTTTTTAGCTAAGATTGACACATGAAGCTTTGTTTCTTTGGGGTATAGGGAGATCAAATCCCAAACTTGTGATTTAGGGAGGAGTATGAGAAAAAGTAACTGACGAAGAAAGTTGCTTGAGATCTAGGGCAAAGACAGTTTACTTTAAACTCAGAATGCAGTACAGTCATTATTTATTTTGGTCTAAAGCCTCTAAACTAACCTTATAATGTTTCATGAATGCCCCAGATTATCAGGGTAACCGTGTTTCCTAGCGTAGAGACTGAAAATATCATATATTTGTTTTCTTGACCTTCCTTATGGCTGAGACAGGCATGCAGCCTTGGCTCTATTAATCAGAAGCACTATGTCTGATTTTAGTCAGAAGTTAGTGACTCCAAAAAGTAGAGGAAGTACAGAATCTAGACTAGTGACAGATGGTGATATTGGTGATAGCTACATCCAGGGTCCAGAAGCAGCAGAGGGATCTCTCGCGGCAGCATGCCGAATCAAAAGGACAAGCTGAGTCCAGTTCATTGCTATTATGTCAGCAAATCTTCAACATACCAACTATTGCAGTGATTTTAGCTTTTTTTCCCCTGTGTTTAACTAGATACAATTTAATATTTTGTTGTCTTCAACTTGAACAAGTTTCTGAAGCAAGGAAAAAAGCACAAAAAAATGGTTACTATGCAGGCCCTTCTCAACATCAATCTGTGTTCAGTGTTGCTAGAGGTAGTTCTCTAAAGCATGTAGAGATAGAGGTCTGTTACTAATTTAAATCTCATGCCAAATCACAATCCACTTGAAATAATTAAATTTATTTTCTTGGTCATTATAGTTTTCTTGAGTCTTAGATTTTTTCTTAAATAAAATTTTGGGGTAAAAACATGAATTTCATAAGTATGCAAAACGACTAACCTGGGTCTCTAGCAAGTTTTAATAGAGTTAAAAACATATGGAGTCTTGATTAAAAATAAAAACATAACATCTGATTATATATATTTTAGTGGGACATACCTTAGAACAATACTGTTCTAAGGATAGCTGTTGTTCAACTACATTAAAGGATGCATATCTAAAGCTTTAAAAAGATGTATTTGAAGTATAGTGACTGTAAAAAGTTAAAATAAGGGATTGAGAAGAAATATACTAGGCAGATGTTAACCAAAATAAAGCTTGGTGGCATTATTAAAAGTAGGCAAAATATCCTTTAAGCATACTTAAAGGATACAAACAAGAACAAATATTTATCAGGAAAGTATTGCAATGCTGAACCTTGACACCAAACCTCATAGCTTTAAAATATAAAGAGCAGTAATTGATAGGACTACAAGAAATATAAATATCTGTAATGGTGGCTGGGAATTTTATCATTTCCTCAGAAACCAACTGAGCAGTCATAAAAATTGTTAGTAAATTTGAACTGCACATTAGCAAATATAAACTATGTACTCAACAGTGAAAGACTATACCTTCTTTTGCAGTGTACAGTAAATGTTTATCAATATTTACTACATATTATACCACAAAGAAGTCAATAAATATTGAAAGATTGATATTTTTATAATCATGTTCTCATTTCAATTAGAAATCAATGATTTAAATAAGAGCAAAAGCCTGAAATCATTAAAATCCTCGAAGAGAGCATAGGCAGTAAACTCTAATATTGCTCTTAGCAGTATCTTTTTGGCTATGTCTCCTTGGGCAAGGGAAACAAAAAAAAATCAAATGGGACTATATAAAACTAAATGTTTTTGCACAGCAAAGAAAATCATGATTAAAATAAAAAAAAAAAACAGTCTACTAAATAGGAGAAGATATTTGTCAATGATACATCTGATAAAAAGTTACTACCCAAAATATATAAGGAACTTGTATAACTTAATACCAAAAAAACACAATCCAATTAAAAAATGAGCTGAGGACCTGAATATTTAGTCAAAAAGCACATACAGGTGGTCAATGGACATATGAAAAGGTGCTCAAAATCACTAATTAGGGAGGTGCAAATTTAAATCACAATGATATCACCTCACATCTGTCAGAACTATCATAAATAAATCAACTAACAAGTGTAGGTGAGGATGTGGAGAAAAGGGAACCCTTGAACACTGTTGGTGGGATTGTGAATTAGTGTAGCCATTATGGAAAATGATATGGATATTTCTCAAAAAAATTAAAAACAGAGCTGCCATATGATACAGTGATTCCATTTCTGAGTATTTATGTGAAGAAAACAAAATAACTTGAAAAGATATATGCGCTGATATATATTGCAGCATTACTAATAATAGCCAAGATATGGAAACAACCTAGGTGTCCTAGGTGTTCATCAATAGAATGGATAACGATGTGGTGTGTGTACACACACACACACACACACACACACACACACACACACAATGACATATTACTCAGCCATAAAAAAAAAAAATCTTGCCATCTGCCACAACATAGATGGGGCTATAGGTATTATGCTAAGTGAAATGTCATAGAAAGACAAATACCATATGATTTCACTTATATGTAGAATTTAGAAACCCAAAGAAATAGACATAACAAAAGAAACACATCCAGAGAGAACAAGCTGATGGTTGCTGGGGATGGGGGAGGTGGCTGTGGGATGAGAATAAAATAAATTTAAAAAGACAACTTGAGATTCACCAGTCTCTCTTTTCATATACTCTCAATGTTCCAGACAGTTTCTCATCAGCCTGTGTTCCAGAATGAGGATGACATTGAAACCCCAAGTGACCCAGAGAAAACATATAGCAAGAGTGTTATAGAGATGGCCCATAGAACATGGCATCCTAAGGGGCATATGAGGGAATGAGCCAGCAGAAAACATCAAAAAAGACAACACAGTCATCCCTTGCTGAGTTTTTGTACTTGAGTCAAATTACCCAGATAACTCAGATAAGGAAAATATCTACACATTTTATTGGTGTCAGATACAGAGTCTGAGCTGATATAATACCTGGAGACCTGATGTGTCATTGTAACTATTAGAGTGGGGTCCAGATTATAAATGTCATACTGGCCAAGTTCTGATATATAGGGGGTCTACTAGGTCCACCTATCTACCTGGTAATCATGTCCCCAGTTTCTGAATGTGTAACCAGAATTGAAATACATGTGGTTGGATCCTTGGGGCAATATATGTCATAGTGAGGAATATGGAAACCTTCTAAACATCCCCAACCCAGCCAAGAAGCATTATGACCTTCTGGCAGTGGTAGTGTGGAGGATAACAGTGATTAGAGCCACTCTTGTGGAACTGATGGGTCCAAGGGTGGTTTCCCTGTCTTATCTCCATTTAATTCATGTTTGTTCCATAAAGAAACAATAGATTTTAGAAGATGGTCATAGACTACAATATGCTCAAATAGTAGCTTTTAATACTGTCTTGATGCCAGAGCAGATCAATATGGCTCCAGATACATGGTCTGTAGCCAATGATTTGCCACATATTCTTTTCTACTCCACTGCGAAGGAATATCATAAACAGTTCACAATCACATGAATTGGGGAAAAAATTCACTTAAGTTTTGCTTTAGTGTTGTATTAACTCTCATCTCTTATAATGTACTTCAAAGAAATATGAACCATCTGGTCATCTCATTGATACATCTCTTGAAAATCATTGATCCATTACATAGATGATTATATGCAGATTGGGTCAGAAGAGCAAGAAGTGGCAAGTACGCAGGAGGTCTTGTTAAAACACATACACTCCAAAGGAGAAGAGATCACCCTGGACTTGGGGACCTGCTGTATTTGTTGTATAAATTTTAGAAATCCAATAACCATGGGTATGCTTGAATATCTATCTCATCCTGATAAAAATTGAAATTATTTTATACCTCCTACTACAAAGAAGAAAGCAAAATGCCTCTTGGGCTCTTTGGGTTCTGAAGGCAACACATTCAACAATTAAGAATGCTAATTTGGATTCTGGAAAAAATGACAGATGACAAAGGCTTTGCTCATCCCTCTTGCTACCAAATCAAAGGTGTGACAGAAACACAGAGAAAACAGCAAAGTCACCTTAGATCTAGATGAACAGAAGCACTACAACTAGGGAGAGCAATAATTAATGGTAGAAGGCAGGAGAGGGTGAAGACACGAGGCTGCCAGGTCCATAGGGGCTGAATGAGACAGAGGCTGTGGCAACTGCAGACACCTCTTAAAGGAGCTGTGTCCACGAGCTGATTTTCACCAGGATGGACCGGCTCACCCTCATCACCAGTGCTGGGTTGGCTGCTCAGGGGCACCAGGGACTTACAGGGGTACACTGAGTTGTTGAAATGAGGGTGAGAGGCAAGGATCTCTCCTGGACAGAAGTGCCAGCAGTATCCATTGTGCTTCTGTTGAGCCCTCGCCCCTCCTAGTGGGCTGACACAGCGCTGCCTTAGCTGAGAAGTCATCACAATGGATAACAGAGGTCGCTCCACCCAGAGGAGTCCCTGAAACTCTGCCTCCCCCAACTTGTGGCCCTACCCAAGTCACATCCAGTTGTGTCCTCGAGAGACTGGCGTTCCTTGCTGAGCAGTGCTAAGACTCACACTGGTGACAGCTGGCATCTGGTGTAGCCTCTTGAGACAACAATAGCACAGCATCTGTGGATTGCTTACTGAATCTTAACAGGTGGCCCTGTTAACAGGGGCACAGGCTGGGGCTAAACTTGGCCTGCAGCTGAACCCCCCTCAGTACTGTTTCACTGGGTCCTTACTACACAAAGCCATTCTAATAAGACCGGGAGACTTAGGAGCTTTGTTTAGTCCATAGAAAGACATAAAAGGCAGCCAAAATGGGAAGACAAAGAAGCAGAAACCATATGAGAGAACAGAATAGAGATCCAGGAATAATGGAGTCAAGCAATGTAATAAAGTGTCAAAAGTTAAATACAAAGAATCCTAAAAGCAGCAAGGGAAAAGCAGGTACTTATAAGGGAGTACCCATAAGACTGGCAGGTGATTTCTCAAAAGAAACTATGCAGTACAGAAGGAATTAACACAAAATATTCAATGTGAAAATCCAGGATCTACATCCAAAAATACTTTATTCAGCAAAGCTATCAGTTAGAGTCAAAGGACAGATCAAGAGCTTCCCAGACAAAAATAAGCTAAAGGAATTTATCACCACAAAGCCAGTATTATAGGAAATGTTGGAGGGACCTCTTTAAGAAAAAAAAAATGTATCAAAAAAATGAATGGTAATAACTACATTCCTATCAACAAATACCTCAAATAGAAAAGAATTAAGTGCTCCAACCAAAAGATAGAGTAGCTGAATGGATAATCAAACAAGAGCAAAGGAACTAAAAAGTACAAATGGATAGTTACAGAATAGGGAGGTATAAAGTACAGCATAAGGAAAATAGTTAATAATGTAATAAACATGTAAGGGGAAGAGAGGTATGGATTTAGTGGGGTGATCGCTTTGTGAGCTACATTGATCTCTAATCACTGTGCTGTACACCTGGAACAAATATATTATTGTATGCCAACTGTAGCTGAAAAAAACTCATGAGTTGTACAACAGAAAAAATAAATCAATTTTAAAAAGTGCTAAATTGGTCCTTACATTGGGTTATGAGACAGTCTGAACGCTCTGAATAGGGCCCAGAGCAGCAACAGACTGGGGTGCCACGCCACTTGGGCCATGCGATTTGACATTCCCTGTGGCGTTGAAGGTGTCACTTGTGGAAAAAGACATGATGAATTTGTGATAAGGCTTAGTGAAAGAATCAACATGCAAGGCCCTGAGATTCCGGAGTAAGGCTATGCCATCTGGAGAGAAGAATTATATTTTTTTAAAAAACAACTGATATGATATTCTACTGAAAACCATTATATTTCACCATTCAAAAGCAGTTTACTTAATTTCCTTTTTGGATAGTTTATTGTCAGTGTATTGAAAAACAACTGATTTTTATATGTTGACTTTTATATTCTGAATTTATTAGTTCAATTTTTTTTTTGTTTCTTTTTTTTGTTTGTTTGTTTTTTTGGGGTTTTTTTGTGGAGCCTTTAGGGTTTTTTACATATAAGCATCATCTGCAAATAAATAATTTTATTTCTTCCCTTCCTTCTAATTTGGATGCATTCTTTTTCTTGCCTAATTGCTCTGGCTAGGGCTTCCAGTACTATGTTAAACAGGAGTGGTGGAAATGGTATCCTTTTCTTGTTCGAGATCTTAAAGGAAAAGCTTTTATTTTTCACCATTGAGTATACTGTTATAGGCTTGCCATATATTGTCTTTATTGTGTTAAGATAAATTTCTTCTATACATAATTTGTGAGGAGTTTTTATCATGAAAGAATGTTAGTTTTGTCAAGTGATTTTTGTGCATCTATTCAGATGATCAATAGATCATTCTCATTCTATTATAGTATTACACTGATTTGTATGTGTTGAACCATTCTTGCATCTCAGGGATAAATCCCACTTAATCACATAGCCAACACACGGAAGCAACCTAAATGCTCATTGACAGCTGAATGGATAAAGAAAATGGAGAATATACATATAGTGGAATGTTATTAAGCCTTCAAAAAGAAGGAAATTCTTCCATGTGCAATAACATGCATGAACCTGGAAGACATTATGCTAAGTAAAATAAGCCAGACTCAGAAGGACAAATACTACATGATGCTACTTCTATTAAGAATCTAAAAGTGTCATACTCAAAGAAGCAGAGAAAAGAATGGTGACTACCAAGAGGTGAGGGGGAAATGAAGATATTGGTCAAAGGATATAAAGTCAGTTACATAAGATGAATAAATCCTAGAGAGCTACCATACAGCATAAAGCCTATGCTTAACAATACTGCATTGTATACTTTAAAATTCACTAAGAGGGCAGATCTTAAATATTACCACAAATAATAAAGAAAGCAGAAGGAAACTTTCAGACGTGATAAATATGTTTATGGATTAAACTGTGGTGGTTTCATGGATGTATACTTATCTCCTAACTCATTAAGTTGTATACATTAAATACGTACAACTTTTTGTATGTTGACCATATTTTAATTAAGTGGTTTAAAAATTAAACACTATTGTTTCATTTTCATTACAAACAGCGTAAAATAAGGAAATAAAAAGCACTGGTAAGTACGCTAAAGAAGGAATGATCTAAACCTTGTTCAAATTCTTCAGTGAGTCAGTGCCCCTTTGATACTACGAACCACAGTCAGTAGAGGATGCTGTTGCCTCTTTTATGAAGTGCTCTTTCAGAGAAAGCTTTCCAGGGCCCTGGCCCTCTAGTAAGGGCGATAAAGGAAAATGAAAGTGAGTTGCAGGGATGGGGATTGCCTGATGAAATGATTCACGCAATTTGACTTCTTCTGAGCAAAATGGCAAGGCCATGAAAAAGCAAGGGAAATTATAAGCAGATGGAGGCTTTGTTGCCAAAACTGTCCTAGGAGTAATACCCTAAGGTAATTTTAAAGACAAAGGAAACTATATATTTATTTGAGGTACTTGTACACTGCTATCTCCTTCAATATGTAATTTAGTCATCATAGGAGTCTACCATTCCCAGATTTCTGGAAGCCTTGATCTTAATTAAACAAAGTTGCTCTAACATAGAAAATAGATTTACTACTCCATTGCTCTTTGACTTTTTGGCAAGGTCAAATGTGTGTACTATGGTTTGCAGCATTTTCCCTCTTGGCTCATTTTGCAGATTTCTCTTATGCTTGGAGATGTGTCCTGGATATGTTTGAAAAAAATAATAGAAGTCATCAACACAGACATCTGAATATCTGGAAAACCCTTAAGGTGGCACAATTATGTGGTTGTAAAGAATGTGGGAATAGGAAAATACAGGCTAAGACAAAATACCAGTTCTATCCTTCTCTAGCTCCCTGTGTGAATTCTAACAAGTTGTTTCATATCTCTGAACCTCAGTTTCTTTATAAATTATTCTCCACAATGGCTTACATACAGCAAACCCTCAATATGTGTTAGCTACTATTTATAAATGGTTTCCCTTGTTTCGTTTGATTTTCACAAGAGTTATGAGGTGAGTGAACAAAGTATTTTTGTCCCCACTTTAGAGATAAAGAAAAAGGTTTGGAGAGCTTGAACTGCATGCTGACATTCCCACACCTAATAAATAAGAGAGGGATTCCAATTCAACTTTGTCTGAAGTCAAAAGCCACACTATTTTTTTGTAACCTACACCAGTGCTTCTGGTGTAATCATTAAGGAACATGAAGATCATCTGTGGATCCCAGTGAAATGCAGCTTCCAACTCAGTGAGACTACAGTAGGGCCTGCGGTTCTTCATTTCAAACCTGCTCTGAGGTGGCCAGCATGCCAGCATCAACTCTTGGGAGCTAATTAGAAATAAGAATCTTGACCCCAGATCCACTGAATCTGAAGTTGCATTTTAATAAGATCTTGGAAGATGAATTTGTTAAAGTGTAAAAAGTACCAATCTAGAACAGGAGATAGCAAACTTTTTTTGTAAATGACTGGACAGTAAACATGTTAGGTTTTACCATCTCTGGTGATTCCTTTGCTCATTCGAGGCTTACACACTCAGGTCTAATCCACTTTTCTCTTCCATGAAAGCAGAGTAGTATCTGATGAATTAAGGTCTCAGTAGGGATACGTGAGTTCTTTTTCCCTGGGCAAGCTCCACAAACATCAGGATTCTCAATTTTTGTCCGACACGATACCTTTTAGTATCTTGAAAAGCTCCTATGTCTGTGGCAACAAAAATTCCAGCTGAGTGGAAACGCCCAACTCCCTTTGAGTTTTATCCACCATTTTATGATTCCTCTTCTTAAATGCTTAAGTACTCCACAAATATATCAAAACAAGAAACTTAAAGGGCAGTGTTCACAGGAACAGTGTAGGACTCTTGTTAGAAAGCAGATGGGATCTACCATGAGAGATGCCTGGAAGTTCTGGGTAAAACTCAAGAAGTTTCCTTTGAAGCCTCATCCAGGTGATTCTGAAGCAGGGGGTTTAGGGATATCTTGAGAGACCCTGGCCTGAGCCAATTTAGCCAAAACTGCATTTGGTACTTCTGACAGAAGAACTAGAATGGAGTCTAAAAAAGAATTGACAGAGGAATTTAAAATGTCTTTTTTATTCTGACTAAATCAGATTTTCACAAGTTTACAAAAGTGTTGGATGTATCCACTAGAGGTCATGATTGAGTTTCTATTAAGGCCAAATTATTAGAGCAGTAGTTCTCAAATCTTCTGGTTTTAGAATCTCTTTAAACTCTTAAAAAATTAATAAAGACCACAAAGAGCATTTGTTTAGTCGAGTTATATCCATTGGCATTAATATATATATGCTATATACAGTATTAGAAATAAAAATTGAGAACTTTAATATTGTCAAATAACTAATAAACGATTACATGTTAATATACATCATATATTTCTACAAAAAATAACTTCTTCGAAACAAAAATATTGTTACTGAGTAGAAAGGCATTTGTTTTTATACTTTTCTTTAATGTCTAACTTAAGACACCTGGATTCTGCTTCTGCATTTAATTTCTTGTGATGTCAGACATGAAAAAACTCCACTGTAAACTTGACACAATGAGAGTGGCAACAGATATTAATATCTCAGTATTATGAAAATAGTTTTGATCTCATGGACTCCCTGGAAGTCTCATGGAGCAATCCTCCCTGGCTCCTCAATGCTCAGGGTTCCTTAAGACCACATTTTGAGAACCATTGCTTTGAACAATAAAGCCAGGGGAATAAAAGTTCAAACTCTTAGCATTCTCAGACTTTAAAAATTTGGCTCAACCATCTTTTCTAATACTTATCTTCCATTTCTCTACTATCTGAACTAGGTAGTTAGAATAGTTACTATTAATCTTGTTCATTTTCCTACATGAGTCTCTGCTCTTGTGTTTTTGTGTTTCTGTGCATTTTAGTTCCTCTCATTGGATCACCTTCTGTCAAATCTACTATATCCTTATCATATCAAATATGATTTTCGAATTTGAACTTTATTCAAATTGACTTTTCAGAAATATCTTTCTTGCTTTGCTCCCACTGCTCTTGGGTGAAATGATGTCCTTAAATATTAATTTTTATAATCGTCACTTCAGCATAAATTTTATTTCCCTTGGCCAAGTTGAAAGTTCTTTGAGAATGCCTTTGTATAGAATTACGCTTAGCACAGGTTTTTTCCTTCTGGATGTGACTGCCAGTCCTATTTTAATGAATAAATAAAAGAATGTATTCATTTTTTTTTTATGTAAAGACATTGCTACTTATTTTGAACAAGGTTTCCAAAAGAATCGTAATCATAATTTCTTTAAAATACTGGAATTTCAAAAATTGGAGAACAAATCATAACGTACGAAAGAGTTTACAACTCTTAGACTCAAAGCTAATAATTCATTATTTAAAATGTCACTTAATTCTCAAGATCACATTTATTGTCTGGCAAAAGGTGATGAGCTAACAAGTGAAACTAAATTCAGCTGTACCTTAGCAGAAATTTAGAAACATTTATAATAGAAATATTTTATATAAAAATGACTTTAGGTATTTCATAACCCACAAAAGCATTTGGAAATTAGTTCATATAGGCAAGCTATGTAGCTTATGATGGTTTTCTTTTTATTCAAATCATATAATCTACATGTTGACAGGCAATTTCATGTGTTTATGTATATTTCCCAGCCATGCCTAAGGAAGACATACACAGTCTGTTTTGTAGTACCATCTATTAGGCTGTCTGAAAAGTACCAGTTCTAAACACAGTTGAAACAATATCCCCTCATGAGCCAACAGAAAGAATGTATGACGTTCCCATCTTCCATAATGTTACTATCTCATTGTATCCTATTAAAAAATTTTCAATTGTAAACTTTTAAATTTGAATATTTTGTGAATAGAATATTTTAAATGTTTGAATCATTTCAGTTCTTTTCTTATGATAAACTGCAATAAAAGAACAGAATCTACACTAAATTGTTCATTCATTCTAGCTAAATTTCCTTTAAAATGTCCGTGTTGTAATTTTCTCTTAGAGCGGAGAAAATTTTGGGATTCAACAGATTAGGTTTTAAAGCTCAGCTCCAAAACTATGACAAGTTGGTATACATTTCTGTTTCCTCATTAGTTTAAAACAAGATATTAATATTTACCTTGCAAAATTTTGATCACTTATTCAAATGATAATAGTTAAAATAATGCATGTAAATGCCTCACAAATCATATTTAATCCATACAACAAACATATGCAATAACTACCATGATTTGCCCTTAGAAGAATGCTGATTTTTTAACTGTTTTCTATTTTATTTAAATATAACTTATATACAATAAAAATCCACAGATTACTTTAGTGTTCAGTTAAATGGGGTTTGACAAATGTATATACTCAGTAAGGTATATACTCCAATTAAGGTAAGCAATATATAGGAATCATGCCTTTAAGTAACTTGCTGAAAGCTACTTTGTTAATTTTGAGCTGGGGTTTGAAACCTAGGCAGTCTGGTTTCAGAGTCCATACTCTTGACTGTTGTTCACCCTTAGCTGCTTTTTTAAATTTAATTTTTATTTTTTAATTAATTAATTTTTTTAAAGGCTAGGCAACCCTTGGTTGCCTTATTTTTTAGTTTTTACACCTACAGCATCTGGTCTTCCTAGGTGGCCTCCCATCCAAGTACTAACCAGGCCCAATCCTGCTTAGCTTCCAAGATCAGACAGGATCAAGCTTGTTCAGATTGGCATGGCTATAGACTATCAGCTGCTTTTCAATTTAATCTTGGAGTTTAGAGATAGAAAACATATCTTTTAAAATTATGATATCACAATAAATATTTTTATTTACATGATTTATATTTATTAACTATAGGTTGCACAGCTTCTATCATCTATTAGTTTATACATTTTTAAACCACATTTACTGAACTGAGTAGTTTTTTTTCTTATGTAGACAACCCAAATAGTTTATATCAGATAATCCCATGATAGAAGACATACCTCCTTTTATATGTTATCATTTCAAGCTTGAGACCCTTTTGCTTGTTTTCTCTAAACCCACATAAGCCGATGATGGGCAATGATAAGTGCTTGTTGGGAACTCATGACTCACAGTTTTATAGAACATGATAGTTGATAATTTATAGGTGATAAAGAAAGAAGTTTAGCTGATACACAAACAAACGTTTCTCTGTGTCATTTATGAAGTTTCTCATTGATGTTCTTTTGTTCCAAATAGGGCTTAACAGATTTTACCCAGTTACATCATTTATTTTTACTTTAAAACTAAGGATCTTCACTTTGAACAATTTTATTTAGGGTGGGACTGTTTCTGGGAAGAATTTGTAGAAATATAAAGTATCCAACTACATGAGTAATAAGCATGATCTCATAAACTGAGAAGCTGAAGATAACAACATAATGGCACTTTGTATTTGGATCATGTTATTCTTCTAAGTTGCTGAAAACACTCTATGGACAAATACTGAATTTTTACATTTTAAAGTTGACTTGTAAATTAAGAGACAAACATATTGTACTGTTTAGAGCAATATTTTGTACTTGCTCCAAATAATGTCTCTCCATACAATGGCTTTGAAGGTGATCAAGTTAAAACAGACAAGACAGTTTACTTTGGTCCAAGCATTCAATACAGGTAATCTAAATACCTCCCTCCCCAATACTGCAGAAATAGAATAAAAACCAGAGTGGAGAAAAAGACAACAGGTTATCACTTTAGAAAACTTTCTCCAGACAATTCAACATCAGCTTATTTTTGATCACTTATGTGACTCACTTTTTTTGTTCATTTATAAGTGTTTCTTATTCTTTATTGTAAAAATGTGCTTAATAAGTGTATATTTTACCAGATATGACAAATAGTTTTCTGGCCTCAAATTTTTACATGTTTATTGGTAGAGATACACAAATCAATATAAGATCACATAGAAGTCAGTGAGCACCAAAAGACAAGTTAAAACTATATAATGGGAAGATTTAGAAGCAGACAAAATCACGAGATCTTGTTGGAGCATAAATGAAGATTTCATGGAAGAGGCAGCATTTAAATGGTGGCTTAAGTCATGGATAGGATTTCTACATGCAGAAGTTTAGAGGAAAAATGATTAAAAATTAATTTGTCAAGTAAAGGAAGGAGCACAAAGGGCAAATATTGGCAATTTGTAGAGTTTGTTAATGAAGCCCTAAATGGTCTGGTTTGAGTGAATAGGAATCATAAAACGAGAGATAGCTTGGGACGAAAAAAAGTGACATTAAACTGTAGCAAAGTCACAGAAAAATTCTAGCTTAAACTGATTAGTCTACAGATGAGTCCAGAGGGATGTGTAGGAGAGATACTAGTGCAACTGTAATCATCCTGGAATAACTCAACTATAGTGGTAGAACGTGGCCATGGAAAGGAAAAGACAGAACAAGATTCAGATGACCCTGCAGAAATAGATTCAATGGTACTTGGCAGCTGAATGGATGATGAAGAAAGGGAGGATTAATAGAAAACTGAGACTTCTACTCTGAGTCAGAGTAGGAGGTCACAGCAAATCAATGCTCCTACTGTAACCAGAAAAAAGCTGAATAATTTTTAAATCCTGTTTTAAAGGATCCGATAGCTGTATAAGGATTATTAGAACTAAAATTTCAAAGAGGAAGAGTCTTCCTTAAGTGAGCTTATGATCCCTAGTTGTTTTTGTTGTTGTTGTTATTTGTTTGTTTGTTTTTATTTCTGCTTGGAGATTTTGAGTGTGGCCCTAGGTAAATTTAGTGCTTACCCAAACAGAAAGCACATTTGTTGAATGTTGCTCTGTTTAGGAGGCCAGGAGCTATGCCTGTGGGCCTTAAAGGCAGATGAATGTATTGCAGTATTGTAGTACTCAGAAAACAAAGACCTGCTTCAAACCATTCACAGGCCTTCCCCTTAAGACACGTGACACATTTTGGAACTACTTTTGGGTATTGGGCTGCAAACTCTGAGGAGCAGAGCTGGATCTCCACAGATAGGGCTGAGGTTAGAGAGATCTGTTAATCTTCCATCATAGGGAAATTCTTAGGAAAACGGGATAATCAGAGGTAGGTTAATTGGGCAGAAGGAGAGGTTGAAATTCAAGCCCAATAAATTTTCTGCCAACCTAGCAGGGAGCTCTGGAGCAGGTATTGCTATCAGAATTGTCTTGTGTGGCGTTGAAACGGCCAGACATTTAAAACGTGCTCAATCTCCAGAGGCATACTGCACTAGAAAAAACAGAAAGACTTGGGGATGGACTGCTTCTCTGCAGTCGAGGCAGGGTCTGAAAGAGCTGACAGCATGAGTCTGTCTGCTGACAATATTCCTTACAGTAGATCAAGGCATTTCTTCAAGATCTGGAAAATATATCTATGTGTCCACCAGTAAATGAACTAAGTAGTTCATATATAAGAATGAGATTGTCAGACCAGATAAAGAGCCAAATGATAATTACAGGAAGCTTTTAAGAGACTTCTTAAATATACATACACAGAAAGTTTAAAAAGAAAATGGGAAAAAACTATACCATACAATCACAAACCAAGACATCTAATGTGACTATACTTACCAGAGAGAATGTATATTTTAAGGCATAAAACATTAGAGAGCAAGAACATTTCATAATGATATCTTACAACAGAAAGATATCTCAACCATAAATCTGTATACATACAATAACATGATTTCAAAATATGAATAGACAAATATGCAATCTTAGTGGGAGACTTTCACACACCTTTTTCAGTTAGATATGGAAGGTACAGAAGATTTAATTTACACTATAGAAGACAACATCCATCAGTAATATAATCAAGTACACATGATAAATTTAGCAAAATCAAATGGAAATGCTAGAAATAAAAAACACGAGACCAGAAAAGAAGGTGTTTGATTGGCACCCAGTGGCAGACTCAGCAAGCTAAGGAAAGCATCAGAAATAAATAGGTCATAAGACATTACCCAAACTGAAACACAAAGAGAAAAAAGGATTGAAAGAATAGACCAGAGCATTCAAAAGTGATGGGACAATATTAGTCTAATAAACATAGAATTGGTATGTCAGAAAGAAGAATTGAATATTGCAGTCCTTAAGCTATTCTTGGTCATAAAATGTTATTTTGTTTCTAATCAGATATTTTAATATTGTTTTTAGAAATTTTGCTCTGTACAAAAAAATGAGATTGGCTGATACTTTTCTTTCCCCTCTTTTTCTCTCTTTCTGTCTTTCTTCTATTTCTCTATCTCTCACTGTCTCTTTCTTCTTCTTTTGGTACTACATCAGGTTTTGGAATTTAAGAGTCTGGTTTGATAAAGTGAACTAAGAAGATTTACATTATTTTTTATGCCCTGGGAAAGATCCAGTTTATTCTGAAATTATCTGTACTTAGGAGAAAAATCAGCTGTGAAAACTTCTTGTATTTATGCTCTTTATGGTAGAATATCTTCAATAATGTTCATGTTTGCTTTTAATGCTTACATAATGAACTAACCCCATACTTAAAGTGTTTTATTTTCATAGGTCTACAGATCTGGGGCAAATTTGCTTATCTCAGTTGATTTTGCTTATTCATCTACACATTTGTTGTGGGTCACTGATGTCTGCTGGGCTCAGCTAGCACCTCTGTATCATGTCTCTCTCACACATCCTCTGAGAGGTGGCTAGTGAGGGTGTGTGTGTGTGTGCAGTTGTGTCAGAGGCAAAGAGGGGGAGCAGAAACTCCTGAAATCTCTGAAGGGCTAGGCTCAGACTGGCACACTCTCCCTTCACCCACCCATGTATTATTGGTTAAAGAAAGTCTCACGGCCAAGTTCAGAGGTAAAAAAAAATATGCAATGATCAGTGTGTGAATGTATGTAGTATGAGGAATCTACGTCACATTTTAAATCCCTTTTTTTGTAATCAACTTTGCTAGCATTCTACTCCTTGGGTGAATTTTTAGATTTTGCAAAGAAATCAGCAATTTCCTCTGGGTCTTAAAAATGACTACCAAAAGTTGTACATGTGATTCTTCTATAATTCATTTTTATTACCAACTGCATTGTCTTCTCATTTCTAAACTTGTATCGTTTTTCTTTCTATGTTTTTCCATTATTCCAGCTTCCTAGAACTTTTCTTATTGGCCTTTTAGATAATGTAATTTGGATATATCTATACTCGAATATTGTTTTCTGTTTATTTTTTCCAACTTTTGTTATTAATTTTGTTTATGTATTTTGGTTAATTTTGCTAGTCTTTTTTGAATTTTTACATCATAATCCTTTAAACTTGAAGGTATTCCAGCTTTAGCTATATCCCACAAATTTCGCTCTCTTTTCACTTTATATAGTTTTATAATTTTAGTTTTTAGCTTGTGATGTAAATTTCATTAGAACGATAATTTTTTATTTCTGGATAGTTTCATATAATTAAATTCCCCATTACCTTTTTATATTTTATTAATTTATGCATAAGAGTCTGTAAAATCTCTGCTTTTATGATTTCATTTAGGCTTCCTTTGTGGCAAAATAGTGATTTTTGCAACTGTATCAGTAAAATTTAAAAACAAAGTTGTCTAATGTTGAGAAGCAATATTTTCTCATGTTCACTTTCTCTACACACACACACACACACACACATTAAATCAAGTAAGTTGATTTTAAAAATACTTATTTGGTCTCACTTTCTTGTTTTCTATTAAATATATATGATCCTGAAAGAGTTATATAAGATCTGTCTCTATAAGTTTATTTTCTATCATGTTTTACATATATTTTTGGTATTTTTATTTTACATATTTGTCTGAATTTTGTGGGGCATATATATGCCTTATGACTTTTAGGAAGTACATGACATTATCCTATTTCATAATTTTAACTTTAAATTCTACCTTGTCTGTTATCAATATTGCCATTTCTGCTTCTATTTGCTAATACTTGTCAGTTTTTTATCCATTCCATTATTTTCATTATTTCATTATTACTTAGTTTTCAGTTCATCAAATATTATTGCTGGAGAGATGCCAACAGAAGAAGATGCAAAATGTCTTTAATGACAAGGATATGGAATGTGAATGACATCACTAACAAGGAGTGAAGATTCCACCAGACATGTGATCCTTTTGTAATTCTCATGATGGGCTTTCTTGCTTTCCATTACATGTGGCTATTCTGAAGACTGGCCCATTCATCAGAAGCAAGTGGCTGATATAAACAATTCCAGAAAATTTACTTACATATTCAGTAAAACAAATTTCCCCAAAACTTAGAGCTCTCCTCAGAAGACTCTGGCTTTGGTATATCTGAAGTCAGCTCTTTCTACTCATCATAAGACCAAAAATTCTACCGGCGTCAACTCAGCAGGCTTTATCTTTTCTTCTCTTTATTAGTTTTCTAAATATTTTTTATATCTCAGCAGCAGTATAGGGGGCATAATAAATTAAACAAAGTATTTGATCATCATTATTAATAGAATGATTTGTCTTCTCTGAACTGTCTCTATTTTTAGTAGAAATTGGGTACTGATCTCTTGACTCTCACCAGGAGGTATGACTTTTCTCTGGCATACTTTGTATTTTTTCTTTTTCAAGCATCCCGTAGACATGTAGCCTATCATAGGCTCAAATGATTCTAAGTAGCCTTTTTCAGCAATTCATAAGTCATATTGCTACTTTCAATTAAAGTTTCCTTTTTACTTTGCTTTAATATAAGAGTTTACTAATACATTTTCCCTCTTTCCATTAAACTTTGTATGTCATGCTAAACTAGACCTGTCAAACAATGTGTTCAAAGTAGTTTTTCCTCTAATTTTAAATTCTCCATTTTCCTTTTTCAGTGATCCTGGAGTTGGATCTAAGTGTGCTGTTTCCATTGAGTATGCTAATCTGTGTGAAAAGTAGGAAGGAAATCTCAACCTTCTCCAAGGGCACTCCAAATACTACACAAGCATAGAGTACATAATATCTCATAGAGTACCCTGTTCAGTGAACAAAGGAAATGAAATGGACATTACAGAAAACACAACTCTTCAGATTTTAACTAACACTTCTAATTATTTATGTCCATTATAATTAGTCATTTTTAAACTTTTATCTCAAGCAGTTTTAGTGTGCAGTAGTTTTTTTAAAGACTTTTGGACAACTGTAGATGTAATTATTAAGAATATTTTAATCATAAATATGCCTCAGTCCAGTCAAAACCAATTAAGAAGGAATGCTAGAAAGTACAATCCAATTGACATCAACAAACGTCAGCAATGTTTACCTCTTTGCCTAGAGTTCAAAGTGGGGCAATTTCTTTAGGCCACAATATTTTTACACTGTGTTCCACCAGAGGCAGCTCATAAAAGACACTAGCATATTTAGATTATGTACAGCTGTGGATGATACCACCCACAGGCTGAGGCTCTGACCAGGTGTGAGAAATTCCTGTTTGCCATTCCCAAAGGGGTTTGTAAAGGGCGGGTCCTGAACGCCCACCACCCTTTCTGACCTGCATGTTCTGCAGACTCTGGCTAGATTCCTGCCATGAAGGTCAGTTTCCCAGAAACACCCTTCTTTTTTTGAAGTTTGCAATCTAACACATTTTTCCACTCTTCTACAAAAACACTGAACCACTTCCCAGCATACTAAAACATTCTTGTTTGCAGCTGTGTGTCTCCTAAGATAAGACCTTAAGCACACTTTTACTTCCCCATGCTTCCTCATTGACCTGAAAGTATATTTAACATCTGCCTTCTCACCCAGTCGCATCTCACTAACTTATGGATCTTACTAGGCCAGCTAATGTTTTTAATTTCAACATACTATTATGGTTTTCCTTTTGAGTAGGTTATTTCAAGTATAATTTAATATTTGATTGAACCTTTCGAAATTGTTGCTCTTCAGGCATTTTTATATACAAAAATGAAAATTTCATATGGTTTAATACTTTCATTATACATTCCCATTCTCTTTATTTACCATGCATTTATATTTAACTACATAATCTAAGATACTTTAAGCGACTTATTTTAGTGTAGCAACTCTTATTTATTGTTTTATTTGAATTTTTGGAGTACTCTCTTCTTTAGAACATAAATGATGTACTAAAGCAGTACGGTGTTGTGTACTGTTTGAATACACAAACTTTGGTGCTAAAAACCAGGGTTCAAATTTCAGCTCTGCCAAAATTCAGGTGTCTTATATAATACAACCTTCTGAACTTTAGCATAATGAGAATAGAACTCACGACAGTTGGGTAAATGTCCATAAAGCACTTGAGCAGTGTCTGACAGTAATGCAGAACTATTTTATATCCATAAGAAAAGCAAATTATTTTTTTTAACCTAGAGATAGAAAATGTTTTAAACTTACTGATAGCTTATCTGTACCTTGTTGGACTTCTCTGGTTAGATGTCTAGACCTGTGAGGTTTTAGAAATTCCTGGATGATGGCCCCAGCAGGGACTTGCTTCTTCTGAAACTTTTGGGAAATCTAGAATATGTTTAAGAGATGTACTCCATTTGTTACTCATGCTCAAGGGAAAGTGACTTTTCTAATGAGGCCTAGGTAAGAATTCAAGATGTGATTAACATAAAGGAGTTGAAAATGCAAATAAGGTCCCTAAGAAATTCAGTGTTGTTTATGAGTGGAAATAAGACATACAAAATTTTAATTAAATAAAGATTTCCTTTAGTAGTTAAGTTGTAGAATGTAGGAAATTCCCTGTGACATGTTCCTGCTGTTTTATTAACGCTGATGTCTCACTGAGTGGGGTATTAGGATGGAATCCTAAGCAAATATTTACACTATTTCAAGAGGAGCTCTCTAAGTCAGTTGTGAGGGGAAATGGTGTCAAGGAAGGAAAGAAATTAAGCCTTTTGTAACCTATCTCTGCTGTAAATGTGTAGAAATTTGAGAATAAAAGGAGGATATAAGAACTGATCAATTAAGAAGTTATATTAAGGGTAGGCCATAGACTTGGTAGGTGGTACATTAAAAGAGAAATAAACTTAGAGAATAAGAGATAAGTAGCAGAGAAAAAAGTACATTTGGGAAGAAGTAAAAATTTAGAAAATATACAATGAGTAAATTAGTGAATCTACCAAATAAAGATATTAAAATCAGTTTCAAGAAAAAGCTTGAAAGAATTGGCTGTACCTATACAAAAGGAATAGAGGTAAAGGTACCATAGAAAAAGATTCTGTGGAATTTCCTCAATCTGCACTCAAAACTGTACAGTTTCTTTCCTATTTTTATTGAAAGCAATGACTAGGAGTTTATTCTTTCAATTTCACTATTTCATGTTATAGGTTAATGGTCATACTAATGAAGGAAAGAATATAGTATAATGGTAATATAAGAAATTCTTGGAATCTAGATGTTCAAGAATGACCAAAACTGAATAATTGAAAGAGTCTAGTCATGAATCTAGATCTAATAATTAAGGGAGTTGTCTCTAATGGTGTAAAGATTATTTCAAACAAGTCCTAGTTAATTTATCAATTCAATGATATCCTTGTAGTTTGGAAGATTTCTTTTTTTTTCTTTTTTTAAGGTAGGGAGTTCTGTTTCTTGCAATGATGGTGTAAGACCTCACCAGAAAAAAACATCTGCAGAAAATAATTATAAAACTTGGTAGTAACACATGAAACAATTACCTAAAATTATTGGGCAGTGAACGAAAGACAGATGTGATGGGTAGTTCATGCTCAATTGGGGTATGAAGACTATAAGAACTGCTCAGTTAAGAAGTTATACTAAGGTCTATGACCATGCTGCCCTGAACAAGCCTGATCCCATCTAATCTCTGAAACTAAGCAGGGTCGGGGCCTCATTAGTACTTGGATGGGAGACCACCTAGGAAGACCAGGTGCTATAGGTGTAAAAAAATTAAAAATAGGAATTGTAAACTGACAAAGTCCTTGCAATCTGTGAGGTCAACTAAAGGTTACCTCACCCAAATAAAAAAAAAAAACCGTTATATTAAGGGTAGTTGATGGGCTTGGTGGGCAGTCCCACCAAGGGAGGTTTCCAGAAAAATTCCCCTCTCTACAGCTTTTATCATTGTTTAAGTGCAGTCCCGGAGTTACACACAGAAGGGGTTCACATGGAAAGACCCAGGTCTTCTGGCCAGAGGAACTAGAAAATGTAACCACAGGACTTGACTCCCTGAAGAAAGCAGGTAAATCTCACAAAAGTAAAATCCAAAAAATGGGATCTCCAATTACTGTCTGCCCACATTTTGCCTGACCACTGAACCATGCATACACAAAACAGATGCAAAACAGTCCAGCTAAAGGCAAAAGAACTGAACTGAGTTTGGAGAGACTCCTCGATAAATTCAGAAGAGTTTGATGTTCAAGACCGTTTGAGAGAATTACTTGCTAAAACAAAAGAAACAATGTTCAGAGAAAACAATCTAGAATCTTAACTTAAAATTTATAATGTCTAGGATACAATTCAAGATTACCCAAAATATCAAAGAAAAAGGAACACATTCTCAAGAGAAAAGAAAATTCATCTAGTCTGAGCCTAATATTAACTACATGTTGCAACTATCAGGCCAGGAAGTTAAAGTGATATAATTATCTTCAATAAAGTTAAAAGAAAAAAAAAAAAGAAAAGAAGAACTCAAGACATATTTCCAATGGATGAAAGTTTCAGTGAGGAAATGGATATTCAGAAAAGAAAAGAAAACCATAAACAGAATGAAAAGTACACACTAGAACTGAAAAATAATCTTTATGAGATAAAGATGACCTAAACAAGTAGAGTGATATTTTCATGAACTGAAATACTTAATTTTATTAACCTGGCAATTTTCCCTAAATCAATACATAGATCCAGTGCAATCCTATTTAAAATCCTAATGGGCATTTTTGAAGATACTGATAAGCCAGTTTAAAAAATTACACAGAGCTCCTGCTTATTCCCAATATTAGCAGCTCCAATTACCTAACTGAATGAATAATATGGATTCCCTTCTGTTGTGTTTAAAGTGGTTGTCATCATACACCTAACAATATCAAATTAGGTCTATTATATTAAAATATCAACTCTGTAAAATACCTACTGTCAATTTTCATCTGATTATATATTTTCTCAGGAACAGAAAACCAAAATTCCACAGGGGTTTTGTTTCACAGTAAAGACATTCATGCACATTTATGGAAGAGTCAGTGAACTATACAGGTACTTTATTCTGACACATTGGCCAAAATGCTGTGCAATCTCTTACACTTAAGTTACTAATGTAGTCAAGACAACTGATTTGCAAGCCAATTAAAGAGAATAGAGTAACGAAAAATATTTGAAATGCAAGTTGGTGGTGTAAAATTTCTTCCTCTTCACTGTCTTTGTTGATATAAAGCAAATTATTTACAGTGTTGTCGCATATAGAGTTTTCTTTATCATCTGTTCACTTAGGAGTCATATTCTTATGGGGCCAACAGAACTTTTCTTTTTCATTGTTATGAGGGGCATAACCTATTAAATGAGTAAGGCTAAACATTATTAGTATATGGAGAGCATACATTCACTGTTGAGCTGTTTTAAGAAGGGGTGTTAGTGTGTCTATCATCTTTTACCTTAACCTCCACTGTTAAATACCATTTCTGTCAGAAGCAATAAAGTCTTCATCGCTGCTATAGCTTTTGGGACTCTTGTCTTGAATCCCTAATGAACCTGTAAAGAGTGCCTATTGTCTGGATGAATGCAGAGCAGGTGTGCAAGTGTTAGTCTCCTGGGCACTCTATCCTCCAGCTCAAAGTGCTCAATCTGTTCTTGTGTCGCTGGTGTAAACCCATAAAATTTGAGAATGAGGGTCCTACATGTTCATGAAAAATGATTTAGACCAAGCAATTATGTCTGGAATAGTGACAATAGCCTGACTCTCAAAATTGGTATGTTATCAGCTTTGAGGGCCTCACAAAGTTGATAGTCATTAATATTAAAGATAGGTTTATGTTGACAACTTCCTCCCCTTCAATAACAACAAACTAGTTAGGGCCTCAGTGAAAACAACCAAGTGACCCTGGAAATAAGAGCATTAAAGCAGATGACAGAAAGAGCTACTGTTTATTTCCAAGCAATAGTCAAAGAAAAACTCTGCCATGAATTTTCAGATATAAGTATCTTGTTTTGCTTAATTTCAGACCAACTACTGAAATAATAAGTTTTTTATTATAGAACTTTTTCTTACTCATATCACTCTTTTAATAAGAAATACAAGAATTCTAGAAATATGACTGACATAGTATTTGTCAAATATAATTCAATAATTACTTTTACTTAGAGGGAATTTATGTTTTACCAGATATACTAAGATTTGACTTCAAAATTTATATTTCTTGTTTGTAACAGAGAAGTTAAAATAAACTACATAAATTCCTGCCTCTGAAGAATTTTTACTGTGAGGCAAAATTAAGCTTGAATAGAAATGTTACATTGAGTACATTAGTACATCCGGGCAAAAAATAAAAGTCTGTTCTAGAAAACTGGAAAATAACCCCAATACATTCTTTTGTGATTTCACTTTTATGAAAGAATATTTGAGAGGAATAAAGAGTTTTTATGCTCAGGGTCATTTTACAATCATCAGTGATTGACTTAGGCCTGTTAAAGCCATAAAAATAATTTATTTAAAATATTTTGAGATATATTCAGAATCATGTGGAAGCCTAAAGAACTGGTTCCCAAAAGGAAAGAGGCTGCGTAGCTAGACAAGCCCAGGTAAACCATGTCACACCACTAGGCCAGTAGTAGCAAGGTTGTACTGCTGAGCTCTGGAAGCCTGGCTTACCTCACTGATGCTGAGTCCTGGATATCACCCCTGTAACTTAGTATAATCCTGTTGCTTCATTCTAACATTACTGCCTCCAAAAGAATTTGCTACTCTCTTTGCATAGAGGCCTGAGAAAATGAGTATGTAGCTCTTTTAAATTCTATAGTAGAAGACAATGAACTTTTATCTTCCCATAAAAAGCCAACAAATATCTACTTCAGTCCATCCTAGCACAATATTATCTTTTTTCGTTCAAAAATTTTTCAAATTACTCTTTCATAAATAAAACACACTATTACTCATACAAACCCAAGAACTCTCCTCTCTCTCAACAAATGTAGCATTTTAATTTCTTATTAGGGGATGCACTCAATTTCATGTTCAGAATTTGAGGGTGATATCTATTCTTACTCTAGTTTAATAAAGATACGAATTCAATATCATGCCAGTAGGGACAAAATTAAAGTTAAAAATTATCCCAATGTGGACCTTATGTATAATATTGACAGAGGTATATGTATGCATATACACATATGTACACCATATATTTATATATATGCACACATTTGAATATAAACTTATATGCACACACCTAGGCATGTACCTGAATAGATACATCTGAAAGTATATGTATGCATGTAAACACACACACACACACACACACACACAGAGAAGTGACTACAATTTTTATTTCCATGGTATGTCATGGGTCTTCACTGTATATTTGATTTCTCTTTTCTACTTTGTATTCCAGGTATCCTTAATTTTGATATATATTCCAGTTGTTTTGGGATCTAACCCTCTTATAGTGTCTTTCAACTTTTAATGATACACATGGCAGTAAAAAAAAGTATCCCAGAAATTACCTATTCCAACTAAAGTTCTCCTAGACCTCACTGAATACCAGCAACCTCATCTGTCCCTGATAGTAAATTTCAATTATCCCAACCAACATCATACATTTTCATTTTCCCAGTCAGTGGTTGAAAAATCCCCTAATGATAAGCTGGCAGTTTAATCTTCCTTTTCAACAGAACCACTGTGTGTTACTTGGTGAAAAATAAAACAAAGTCAACTTTCAGGCAAGATGGCAGAGTAGAAAAGGCTATGCTCACCTTCTCCCATGACCACACTGAAATTGCAAGTTAATTATAGAACTATATGTGAAGACTAGCTAAACTTAGTTCTATAACTAAGAATATAAAGCAGCCAAATGGGATTGGTAGGAGGGGTGAAGACATGGAACGAGCAGGTCCCAAACTCATGATGTGGAGATTAAGAATTGGGAGGCATATCTCGGCTACAGAGGTACTACTGAAGAACAAGGGTCCCAGGCCCACACTGAGCTCCCCAGTCAGAGGCACCAGTGTCAGGAAGAAGTGTGCTCATAGTATCTGGCTGTGAAAAGCAGTGGAGATTGTATTCAAGTGAGACAGAGTGCTGCTAGAGTCCCAAGTACTCCTCTAGAGGGGCCTATGCATGGACCTGCTCACTCTCAAACTCACTCTGGGCTCCAACATAAGAGCAACAGCTGAATAAGTGCCAGAGACATATGGGGAAGGACTAAATTGACTAACTTCAGGGAGAGAACTAGAGAGTCAGGGGCCAGGGGAACTCTTTCAGGG
Source organism: Cynopterus sphinx (assembly GCA_030015415.1). Lineage (NCBI taxonomy): Eukaryota > Metazoa > Chordata > Mammalia > Chiroptera > Pteropodidae > Cynopterus > Cynopterus sphinx. The sequence continues at coordinate 133,931,893 of CM057380.1, forward strand.
GATGGAAGTGCTGACAGGAGCCACTGTTCCTTTGTTGAGCATTTCTCCCACCCAGCTGGCAGGCTCAGGTGAGCACCGAATCTGCACTACTAACCCAGCTAACACAGTTCACTCTACCCTGGTGATCCTCTTAGACCCCACCTCACTCAACTCACCCACCAGGCCAGAACCTCTTCCAGCTTTTCCACATGAGCAGTGGACTGCCTTGGCTCACACTCTAGAATTTCTTAAAATTTCTCAAATGTCCACAAACCCCAAATAAGTAGCAGCCAGCCTCTGTGTACCCCGTACCTTTGCTGAGCAGCCCCTAGCCCAGAATAAGCAGCGACTGGTCTCAACTTGCATTGTAACATCTCTTATGTGGCCTCAAACTTGGCATAAGCTATAGCTAGTGCTGGCTTAGAATGTAACTTCAATTAAGTAGTTATGGGCCTGACAAAAATGGCAGCTGGCTAGCTCACTGTGGTTCTCACCAAAGAATCTCAAGCCTGGCACTAGTGGCAGCCAGCTTCAATTCACAGCATAGCCTCTCTCAAGTGCCTCCAAGCCTGGCATAAGAGGCAACCAATTGCAGATTCCTTTGAAGCTCCCACCAGGAGGCCTCAAGGTCAGGCACAATGGTGGCTAAAATTGGCCTATACTGGAGCCCTGTGAAGAGGCTGAAGAACAAACACACCTAATGGCCAGATCCTGACCACATCTAACACTCTCAAAGGGGGGACTCAGCTTGCACCAGAGCCCTGCTAAAGCAAATCTCGCTTCATGGGGTCAGCCCCCACACAACAGTTTGTTCATGTAGTCAGTCATGTCTTGTCCTCCCAGCCAGTCTACCTGAGGGTCATTCCCACTCACTGATATATCAACAGCAATTAAATATCAACTACAACAGGAGAACACAAATAACCCACACAGGGGCTATCTCTGGAGCATCTGGTTTAGGTGATCTGGGAGTCTGTGCCACTGGGCCTCATGGAACTCCTACTACATAAGCCCATTCTGCCAAATTTGGAAGATGAAGCTGATACACCTATACATAGACAAACAGAAGGAGTCTGCCAAAATGAGACAAAGATGTCTCAAATGAAAGAAAGGACAAAACTCTAGAGGAGAACTAAACAAAATGGAGACAATTTACTAACTATGAAGTTCAGAACACTGGTTTATTAGAATGCTCAATGAACTTAGGGAAAGAATAGATTCAATCAGTGAGAACCTCAACAAAGAGATACCATAAAAAAATAACCATGTAGAAATAAAGAATACATGGGCCATCAACAGTAGGTTAGATGAAGCAGAGATCAAATCAGCAATCTGAAAAACAAAGTAGTGGAAAACACCCAATTGGAACAACAAAATGAAAAAAAGAATTTAAAAAAAATGAGGATAGTTTAAGGGAACTCTGGGACAACATCATTTGTATCATTTGCATTATAGGAATACCAGAAGGATAAGAAAGCAAGGGATTAAAAACCTATTTGAAGAAATATTGAAGAAATAATGACTGATGTTTTCCCTAACCTGACAAAGGAAGCAGACACAGAAGTCCAGGAAGCATAGAGTTCCAAATAAAATGAATATAAAGAGGCCCACACCTCAAGACACATCATAATAAAAAATGTCAAAGGATAAAGACAAAGGTTAAAAGTGGCAAGAGAAAATCAGTTATGTACAAAGGAGGTCCCAGAAGACTGTCAGCTGATTTCTCAACAGAAAATTTGCAAGTCAGAAGGAAATGACATGAAATATACAAAGTGATGAAAAGTAAGTATTACAATCAAGATTGCTCTATCCTGAAATCCTATCATTTAGAATTGAAGGAGAGAGAAAAGGTTTCCCAGACAAGAAAAAGCTAAAGAAGTTTATCACCACTAAACTAGTTTTAAATGTTAAAGGGACTTCTTCAAATAGAAAACAAAAGATCAAAAACATGAATAAAAATGTAGAAAAGAAAAAAATCACTGACAAAGGCAAATATTTAGTAAAAGCAGTTGATCAACCAACTATAAAGTTAGTACAAAGGTAAAAAGACAAAAGTACAAAGATCATGTATCATTACAATAAATTAAGGGATTACATAAATACTAAGTAAAAAAATACCAAACATAAACAAGTAGGGTGACAGTGAATTTAGTAGGTGTTTGAATTTAAGTGATTATTAACAAACTAGACTGCTATAAACATAGCTTGGTTTATATGAAGCATATGGTAACCACAAACTAAAAATCTACCAGAGATATATAAGAAATAAATATAAAGAAATTCAAACACAGCACTATAGAAAGTCATCAACATGCAAGAGAATAAGAAACAAACAGAGAACTACAAAACAATCAGAAAACAATAGAATGGCAATAACTACATACTTATCAATAATTACTTTAAATGTAAATTGACTAAGTATGCCAATAGAATGACATAGCATGGCTGCATGTATAAAAAAATACGACCTATACATATGCTGTCTATAAGAGACTCACTACAGATCAAAAGACATAATTAAAGGGATAGAAAAAGATATTTCTTGCAAATGGAAATTAAAAATAAGCTGGATTAGCAATACTTAGACTAGACAAAATATTAAAACAATGGCTATAACAAGAGACAAGGAAGGGCATTTCATACTTATAAAGTGATCTATCCAACAAGAAGCTATGTCTTGTAAACATCTATGCACCCAACATAGGGTGATCTAAATATATAAAATATTGACAAAGAGAGATTTATAGTAATACAGTAGTAGTAGGAGATTTTAACACCCCACTGATATCAATGTTTGATCATCCTGACAGAAAATCAACAAGAAAACAGTGAACCTTAATTGATATTTTTAGGATATTTCACCCCAAAAAAAACAGAATATAAATTCTTTCAAGTGCACATGGAACATTTTCTAGTATAGACCACATGTTAGGCCACAAAACAAGGATTAGTACATATAAGAAGACTAAAATCATATCAAGTATCTTTCTAATCACAATGGTATGAAACTAGAAGTAAATTGCAAGAAGAAAACTGAAAAACACAGACATGTAGGGACAAAGTAACATGTTACTGAACAATGAATGAGCTAACAGTGAGATCAAGGAAGAAATCAAAAGATATCTCGAGGCCAGTAAAAATGAAAACACAATGACCCCAAAATCCATGGAATACTACCAAAGCAGTTCTAAGAGGGAAATTTATAGCAATACAGGCCTACCTCAAAGAAATGAAAATATCTTAGATATATAGGTGGAATGTAACATTACACCTAAAGGAACTAGAGAAAGAACAAAACCCAAAGTGAGTAGAAGAAAATACTAAAAATCAGAATAGAAATAAATGAGTCTAAAAAAGAAAAGCAATGAAAAATATCAATGTAACCAAGAATTGGTTCTTTAAAAAGATAAACAAAATTGATAAACCTTTAGCCAGACTCATCGAGAAAAAAAAGAGGACCCAAATAAATAAAACCAGAAATGAAAGAGAAGTGACAACTGGCACCACAAAAATAAAAAGGATTATAAGGAAATACTACAAACAATTATATGCCAATAAATTGGACAACCTAGAAAAAAATAGACAAATTTCTAGAAACATACAATCTTCCCAAGCTGAATTAGGAACAAGTTGAAAATCTTTAGACCAATAACACAAATGAAATTGAATAAAAAAACTCCCAACAAACAAAAGCCCTGGACCAGATGGCTTCACAGGTGAATTTTACCAAATATTCAAAGAATTAATACCTATCTTTCTCAAACTATGCCAAAAATTGAAGAAAGTTCTCCAACTCATTTTATGTGGCCAGCATTACCCTGATATAAAAAAAAAGTCACTACAATAATAGAAAATTATAGCCCAATATTTCTGATGAATATGAATATAGATGTAAAAGTCCTCAATAAAATATAAGAAAATTGAATTCAGTATTATAAGAAAAATCATATACCACAATCAAGTGGAATTTTTCCCAATATACAAGATTGGTTCAATGTCCTCAAATCAATTAACATGATATAGGACATAAACAAAATGAGGGATAAAAATAATATAATTTCAATAGATGCATAAAAAGCATTTGATGAAATCTAGTATCCATTTATGATAAAAACTCTCAGCAAAGTGAGAATAGGCAAAACATAACAGAAAATAATAAAGGCCATAAATGACACACCCACAACTAACATACTCAATGGTGAAAAGCTAAGATTTTTCATTAAGATCAGAAACAAGAGAAGGATGTTGCCTTTCATCATTTCTATTCAACATAGTATTGAAAGTACTAGCCACAGAAATTAGACAAGAAATAAAAGAACTGAAATAGAAGTAAAACTATCAATATTGGCGGATAACGCAATACCGTATCGAGAGAGCCCTAAATATTCCATCAAAAAACTATTAAAATGAATTTGGTAAAGTAGCAGAACACAAAATTATTATACAGAGATCAGTGGCATTTTTATACACCAATTATGAGCAAGCAGAAAGATATTTTAAGAAAACAATCCCATTTAAAACCTAACACCAAAAAAAAAAAATAATCCAATTAAAAAATGGGCAGAAGCACTTAATAATTTCTCCAAAGGGGACATACAGTTGGCCAGTAGACATATGAAAAGTGCTCAATATCCTTAATTATGGAAATTCAAATTAAACCCATAATGAGGTTTTACTTCAGATCTGTAAGAATGGCTATCATAAATAAATCAACAAATAGCAAGAGTTGATGAGGATATGGAGAAAAGAAAACCCTCATGCATTATTGGTAGGATGGTAAATTGGTACAACAACTTTGGAAAACAATATGAAGATTCCTCAAAAAATTAAAAATAGAAGTACCATAGGATGAAATTCCCCTTTGGGGCATTTATCTGAAGAAATTCAAAATGCTAACTCAAAACATCTCTATGTTCATTGCAGCATTACTAGTAGTAACCAAGGTGTGGAAGCAAACTAGATGTCCATCAAAAGGCAAATGGATAAGGAAGATGTGGTACATATATACAATGGAATATTACTCAGCCATAAGAATGAAATTTTGCCATTTGTAACAACACAGATGGACCTAGAAAGTATTTGCTAAGCGAAATAAGTTAGATAGCGGAAGACATATACCATATGATATCAGTTTATGTGTAATCTCAAAAATGATAAATGAACAAACAGAAACTCATAGATACATCATTGCCAGATGGAAATGGGGTTGGGGGGATGGGTGAAATAGGTGAAGGGATCAAGAAGTACAAATTGCCAGTTATAAAAACAGTCATGGGGTTATAAAATACAGCATAGGGAATGTAGTCAGATAACTAGGTATAGCGTCAAATGTGTATTATACCTATTGGGCTGATCACTTTGTTAAGTTATATAAATATCTAGTCACTATTTCATAGACATGAAACTAATATAGCATTGTATGTCAACTGTAATTGAAAATGTTTAAAGAACCAAGAATCTAAGGAATAAAAAAGAAATATATTGTGTGAGGGTTATTTAAGAAATTTCCAGTTTCTACATTTTTATTCTCAGACTCCTATATTATATCTATAGAAGAAAGAGTACCATTATATTGGTCACTGGTCAGAACATACACTCTTTCCTGCAGGACAGCATTCCAACTTCACAAGGCATGGTTCCCAGATGTTGGAATAAATGAATCTTTTACAAAGCACTCAACCATTCTGTAAGGCCAGCTGCTTATGGGAAATGGAGTCTTCACAACAACAGTGAATTTATGGTCATTGGCTCTAGCCCTTGAGTTTAATTGTAAAGTGAAGAGAATATATGTGGTATGGGATACGATAATGGCATATAAAGCCTTTATAACTCCACTGATAATAGTGCTGGAAGAAGTATGGTAGACAGAAAAGCTAATACATTTAGGATAATTACCTTCCAATGAAAACAAATTGAAATAGATACTTCCACCCATGAAGAAAGTATTCCATTCTAATCAACCAGTCACCAGGTAACTAACTAGTTGCTCTGAGATAATGCTAACTCATTTGCTGCTGTTTGCAAATGGAGAAATCAGTTATGGTAGTAGCTGAGTAAATCTTGGTAAAAATAAGTTCATTTTATTGAGTGCATGAAAATCACTTATCCTTGAGAATACAATGCTTTTCCCTCTGCTACTAAGACACAATAATAGATGTTTCTTTACATTTGTGGCATGTCTGTTACATGGTGGTATAAATATAATGCTTTATCTTTTACCCAAAAAGCTGTCACTTGTGAATGGGTCCACAACAAAACAAGTTTTTATGTAGTGCATAAATTTCTGTCACTTAGACTTCTGCTACTGCGCCATGAAGCTATTGGCAATGGTGAGAAATGAGGCTCCAGGATAGCTATAGAACTTGTCAACAAATGTGCGCTTTTTGATGGGAATTCACATGGAACACATTTTGAAACCATTCTTGGAGATTAATCTCTATATCTTTTTCTAAAAATTCATGAGTCAGTCTTAATATTTGTATGTATCTTTGCTTTAGACCATCATCTCTCTCTCCACTGAAAGAGAAAAACAGGTATTTCACTTGATTTTGTTTTACATTGGCCAAATATTTCTTCATTATCTACTGTGTTCACACTTCAGTGGGACTCTAATCCATCCATAGCCCATTTCCAGCTGGTGCCAGAATATTAGGAAAATATACTTGTAAAATAATCCCAAGATCACTTCTCTTAATCATCATGGAGAATGCCCTCAAAAAACCATAGGTGCTGTTGAATGAGGGCTTACAGGCGTAGGAAGGCAAGGGTACAAGCAATTGGTTCATGTAACTTGTTTCTACAGGACCAGTTCAGACCTAACCTCATTTTTTTTTCTACTTTTTATGAAGTATTGCTTTGAATGTCTGAATTTATGTTAATGTTGATTGTAAAGCATCCAGTACATATTAGTTACCTTGGATTGCATGGTAACTTAACGTTCAATATTTACCAAGTTAAAACTTTTCAAAAGTAAGTAGTTGCCAAAGAACTTTAGGCCATGTTTTGAGATACTAGGGCCCTACCAGTTCTTCTACTGATTCATGCCATATGTTTAACATGGCCATTTGATCTGTTAGAAATACTCTGAGAACCATTGAAATCAGTCAGATGGGTAACAGAACTGCATTCATTGCAGTCTGAACTAAATGGAGTACACTTCTTCCTATGGACCTAATCGAAACTGGCTTTCAGGCCAAAGGTAAAATTTCTGTATTTATACCTCTATGTAATACACCTTGCCTCCAAAATGCAAAGAAAACCACTAATTGATATGTCTCTCTCTCAGCAGCATAAGGAACAGTAGTGACTTAACTTTAAAGAGGACATCTTTTTCATATATGCTTCAGTGATATAGACTAGTGGCTGGCTAACTACACCTACAGGTTAATCTAGCTTGCCATCTTTTTTTCTTTAATAGCCTGTGACCACTGCTTGAAGGACTATCACTGTAAAACATGGTACCTATGTAATCTTTTGATCTCCAGTGAGTCTCTCATAGACAGCATACAGTTAGACCTTGTGTTTTTATCCATTCTGCCAATCTGTCTTCTGACTGGAGTATTTAATCCATTTGCATTTTAAGTAATTGGTGATATCAAGGGACTTCTGTCATTATGCTATTTGTTTTTATATATATACCTTATTGTTTTGTCCCTCGTTTCCTGCATTGTCTTTTGTGTTTAGTTTATTTATGATAAAATATTTAAATTCCTTTCTCATTTTCTTTTGTGTATAGTCTAAAGCTATTTTCTTAATGGTTACCACAAGGATTTCAATTAATATCCTAAAGTTATCACACTCTGAATTTATACCCGCTTAACTTCAATAATATATAAAAACTACTTTACAGTTCTATTCCCACTTTTGTTGATTGTCAATGCCACAAAATTGTGTGCTTAATTACATAAACTGACAAGTCTTTTAATTACCTTTTTTAACTTATAGTCACACCCTTGAGAAGCTTATAGTCTGATGGTACTGTCATTTTGAACTACCTAAATAAAATCTATACCTAAGAATTGCAAACTATCATTCTAAAGCGATGGTTTTTAACTGAGGACAATTTTGTATCCTAGGAAACATTTGGTAAAGCCTGGAGATATTTTTGGTTGTCACAGAATGAAGGTGCTACTAGCATCTAGTGGGGAGGAACCAGGGATGCTGCTGAACATCCTAAATATACAGAACAGCCCTTCCCCTCCCCGCCCTCCCCCATAACAAAGAATTATCCAGCTGAGAAAGTTTGACCTTAAGATTGCAATTGGTTGTTTTCACTCCCCTTGGTGGCTTGCACTCGAAAGTCTTATCAATATTTTACTGTTTGATTTTTAAGTATAAAAGTATGTCTGAGGAAGGCTGATTTCTCTGATTCTTAGCGGCAAAAATGGAAATAAAGACATTTTCCTAATTTATACTTTATGTAAGTCCTTCAGCAAACTTCTCTTTGGAGTGTATTTGGATAGGAGTTAAGTTAAATATATTCTATTCCACCCTAACAATGTGCTTTTACTTCAGGTGAGATGTACATATTTTGAACTCATAAGGGCAGATGACTAAATAATCTAAAAATTAGACTTGAAGCAAAATTTCCCTTAAAAAGCTAATAATATCCTCCTAACTTATTTCTTTTAAAGAAATAGAATTTTGCATTATTTATTTTCTTACAACCATTTGGAACACCTACCCCAGTGTTGTTTTACTTAAGTGAAAGAAAAGAATTATATACTTAATATCATTTCATCTTCTGTGTTTATTAACCCTTTAATTACCTTTGCACTTAGACTAATATCTCTTCTTTCTGATTTTCAAATTCATAATCTAATATTTTTGTGAATATACACAAATCAGATGTATAGGTCTATAAAACCAGTGAATTCAAGTTACACATTTCAAACTTGATTTTAAACCAGGTTTAAAGTGCTCATATTCTTCACAAGATCTTTTAGATCTTATAATAAAGTTATTATTTCAACCTAAAGAATTTAAGATTTTAATCAAATTCTCCTTAAAAGATTTATTTTCTCTAACAAATACGGTCTTTAAAAACACTATGCTCTTTGGGAAAGCTTCATGATGAAAATGTGATAATGGATTAATGGTTGCTCTAGGGGAAGGTATAATTCACCTTCTGAGAAGAGCAGCTGTTCCATGATAAATGTCCTGGGGGTTATGCTCCTGGTTTTTGATACCAGACAGAACATCTGATTGACATCTAACAAGAGGTGACCAGATCACGTTTTTGGTTTTTGCTATTTCTTACTATACCTTAGAATGTGGCTAGTTATATTAGACTGAAGAGCCTGATTATGCCCTTCACATAGCAGTGGTATTTCAGCTGGTATTAATTTTCTTGTCAAAGATACAGCTGTTGTAGGAATTTTGGAATTTTTAGTACCATCTGGTGTACTGAAGTAGTTGTTCTTTGAGCACTGGCATCAATCCATTTTCTAAGTGGGTAATACTAGTGCTTTGAAAAAGGGGCTGTCAAAACGGGAGATGAGAGAGTCATTAATTTGAACTATTTTCATCCTTTTATTGCATGACAAATACTGCACTACACCATTTAAAACAAACATTTTCTACGTGTACATGTTAACAATCCTTTAGAATAGTTGATCACTTACACTTAGCATTAATAGTTCATGTCTAGAAACTTAAATATCACAATGAAAAAGTTAAATTGAGATGGTAGCCACCGGTGAGGAGAGAAATATGTGGCAAGGTTGGGCTATACCTAGTTAAGGGAGGCAATAAATGGGTACCTAGTTAAATCAGTTTTCCCCTCCATCACTTCTTATCATCGAATATCTTATTTAGATGTTCACTGAACTCACATGCCCACCCAAAACAAGTAGTGAGTTAGTATAAAATAAAAACATGCAATTACTTATATTTTGCTTCGAAGAGTTGGAAGCTTTTTGCAATCGTTGTTTTCAGCACCTGAAAGTTCCCCAGATATCAAAAGATAGTAGAAATAAGATAGCCAGGCTCTGCCTAGGACACAAGTCTAGACAGGGTACTAAAACCTCAATGGGGCATAATACGTGTAATAATAAATTTTAAATGTATATACCAGAAATCCTTATACCAAGGAGTCTAAGTGATAGAAGGGGCTTTTCTGATAGGACAGTTTGGATGTAGGATGAGAAATGCTTCCAAGTGGCTTACTTTAATAACAGATTCCTATGAAAGTGATGAAGTATATTGGCTTTTGTTTACAGAGTGAGATGATCTGTGGATTCAAAGCTGAAATTATCAAGAAAACAGTCTGACTGATGGTTTACTTCTGTCCATTATCCATGCAACACTCATGCTCTTCTCCAAATAAATGGTGAAAACTTACTTAAAATATTTTTTTGAACAAGCACAATGTGATTATCTTCTCAGGACACACCCAGGTTTTATAATAACCTAACTCAGAGAGAAATTATATAAACTGCAAAGTTATAGTAAAAATCCTTAGAGGCTAATGGGTGCATGTAAGGCCTAAGGTGCTATAATATTTTAGAGAAAAGTAGACTTTTATTCAGTTGGTTGAATAGGATGAATTAAGGAAAATGCATTATAGGAGAATGGGCATTTTAGCTAAATCTCAAATAGAATTTCGATTATTGATTTTAGTAAGAGATGTCTAGGCAGAAGAAGATAAAAGCTAGGACTCAAACAAAAGAAAATTCAGGGTGTTTGTGAAACAGCTGGTAGTCTAGTGTTATTGAGCTATGAAGTCCTTGTAGAAGAATGGGAAATAAGATTATAAGGACAAATGTAAATCGGACAGGGAAGGGTTTAAATGGTGAGTTTGACTATTTATTGGGAAACTTCTAAAATTTTTGAATTTTAGAAGTATACAGCAACACAGCCACAGGTAGAAGATACTGGCAGGGAATGAGAAAATAGAGGTGGGTAACTTGTTAGGTGGCTACTACAATGATTTAAAGTTGCTGATGGTTAAAGAATTGGCGATGACTTGAATAAGAATAAATGAAAATGAAAATACAGAGACAAATATAAGCAATATTTTGGAGACAGAAGAAGTGAGACTTAGCAACAGAGCAGATGTTGGAATTCTAGTGAGATGAGGAAATCAAAGAATGGAAATTTTACAATGTTAGCTGGAATAAAACAATCAAAAAATGAAGCTGTCATGGAAAAAATACTGAGGTGATGATATGATGAGTAGAGTTTGGTACCTATTAAGGTGCTTCTAATATGATTTAGCATGATTCCCTTCTTTGTAGTACATCATGATAGAGGAGCATCTGTTGAAATAACTACCATTTATTGAGTTGCTATAATTCACCAGTTACAATGCAAGATGTTTGACAAATACATACCTCCTAAAACAACTCTGGAATGTATGTTCACCTATCCCCATGTTAAGATTATGAAAGTGAAATTTTGATAGGTTAAATTATTAATCTATTGATCAAGGTAATGTACCTAATGAGGATGAAATGTGAAATCTGAATCTGTCTGACTTGACTAAACTAAAGAATTAAAATGTGATGGAAAGAAGGTAGTCTTAGGAGACTAACAGAGGAGCAATTACCTCTATTGAGGGGATTTTATCTAAGCAAGAAAAGGAAATAAGAAAAATAACAGATTAAGCAATTCTGAAAGACAGATTTGTCCTACAGTTAAAATAGAATGTGACATAGTCTTCCAACTGATGGTCAATAAGTTGTTAGTTTTTCAATAACTGTAGGACATACCTGATCTTTGAAACATTAAATCCTGAAATAGGCATCTGAGAATTTCAGCTATATCATATCAAACTATATCTTATGAAACTAAACGAGGTTGGCTATTGTTTTCAGATTGATATTGTTTGTCACCAAAAGGAAGCTTTCTTTTACTTCTTGCTTAATAGATTTTTTCCTATTTTTTTTTAACAGAAACAGATGTTGGATTGGATTAAATAATTTTATTTCAGACTCTAGATAAGCATGTGTTTATTATTATTATTATTATTTTGCTTCTCTTATTCTATCAGCCCTTACAGTCAATTCATCATAGCTTCCCAGTTTTACTTCCCCTTAGATTACTTTCTAAAGTTGTCCATTTGATTCAGTTTCCAATGCTATCTTCTTTGCCGGTCTACTACTGGTCTTGAACACATTCCTGCTCTTTTACAAACTACTTTCTATACTGTAGCCCCTGTAATTATTTAAAAGTGTAAATCCCTATCTTGGCTTAAAACTAATATATTGTCACTGCATTTTAAATAAAGACCAAAATCTATAAAATGACCTAAATTAAAGCCCAGGCTCTGACGGTCTTTTCAGAATCAGGCAGATAGAATCCTTAGAGTCATGAGGTCTTTTGAGACTGTCTTTCCTATTCAGGATCAGGAAAGTTGAACATATTAGAGGGCTGCAAATATGACACAATTACTGTCCATTTCACTTGGATTTTTGACCCATTGTTTTATCTTTTCTTCTGAGGATTGATGCCAGTTTTGGTCTTTAACGTGTACATTCATGGACATTTTAACTAGAGGTCAAGGGAAAGTTAGGTTTGGGAGTTGGAGTCTGATTCTTCATATTAAACTAGAAGTCCTCATTTTTTCAGAGATCTGCTGTAGCAGGTTTAAGTCTTTGGTGATCATGTGTTAAGTAGCACTCAAAGAAAAATCATCAAGGTAATGGTTCCAGGGAAGTTAACTTCTCTCACCACATTTTTCTCTTGGGGGTTTATTTAAGTCAGATTCAGAATGCCAGGGAATCATATTTCAGAAATACACCAACATTAAGTCTGTGCTGAGCTAAGAACTATGTTTCTGTATACATCAAACTTGAGAGCTCAGTTATATAAACAACTGTTATTCAGGTTATTATATTTTATTATACAGCTTACATCTTCCTTGAACTGAAAACATGAAAGCATCTCATTTTATGTGGAAATATTTACAATCTGTACAACTGAAGACATTTACTTTGTGGCATGTTCAAACTATTTTCTGAGGTTTAAAATCACCAGAACATAAAGATAAACTATGTTAGAGAAACATAACTGAGAAACCAAAAGAAAGGTGGCAGGAGAATTGGGACTACAACAACTTAACCAAACTTTAAACTTTTTCTGGAGAGAAACATAATACTGTATTGAATTTGCCAGGAAGCGGCTAGCAAAATATTGAATTAATTAGTCACCACTGTCAAGAAATACACCACCCTTCTACTTTCTGGGTTGAACAGTTTTTCTTGCAAAACCCTTTCTGATAATGCACCATTTTCCAAACTGCTTTCTCCTCCTTCTAAATATGTTTTGTGCTCATTTATTCTTAATGGCTGTCAGCTAATCTATTAAACTAGACAATACAATTATTTTAGCTGGTTCTAATGGGTTAATGTTATTTCTTCTGTTAGGACTGAACCACCACAACTCAAAGGAGTTACTCTAATGGTGCTTATTGTAGAAACCAAGGCAGGTCAGAAGGGTGATTAGGGCCTTCAGTCTTCATCAGTGCTCCATATATTCAAACACATAAACAATTACAGAAGATTATGGAATGTCACCCAGATCTCTGTTAGAAACTTTGTCATATATTACGTGTATGCACAAGAGAGAGTGAATGTACTAGAGACTAGTGTTTCAGTGCTAGCTGAAATATTTCCCCACCCATGCCCAGGACAATTTACTACTACTGATATTGCATGATTTGGGGAAAACTATGATAATTTCCTCTCCTGCTGGCCCAATTATACGAATCCCATCTACCCTCCTTCCCCAAGTTGTGATTCTCAAATTCTAGAACAGAAGTTTCATTAAATGTCCCTTTGCAATGAAAATTTAAATCCAAATTTTAAATTTGTGAACATCTGGAAAAGACTACATGTTAGATTAACAGAGGAGTGAGAAAATTAGGCATCTAGAAAAAAAAATTTAGAACATATGGAATAAGTCTCTATTTTCCTCCCTAAAAGTTTTTCTCCTCAGGCTAAACTTTGAGCTTTGTCTTTAGGCCCTTGGAGTTGTCAGAAATCCTTAAAGAACAAAGGTTTCTGTGCTCTGTGTGTGTGTGTGTGTGTGTGTGTGTGTGTGTGCGCATGCACGTGCGCACAGGTAGGAAGAAGAGGGATGACATAGCCTACACATTTGAATTTCCACAATCCGTCGAATCACTTTGCCTCCTTAATGCCACAGAAATAAAAGACATCCTGAGACAGTTCACACAGAATATCTTTGTAATAATAGCCTCAGAAGCTTCAAACAGAGCCCAAGGACAGAAAAATAAATATAGGAGCATAAGTGCAGTTCGTTTCAAGCAGCACATCAGCTCAGCAGGGACAAGATAGGAAACAGACCTATAGCTCAAACATACCACTGAGTATCTAGACTATTTCCTAAAATGAACTTCTTGGATATCAATAGCATAGAAATACAAAGAACCATACTTTTTACTAATGTCAGGGTTTCTGGAATCTGCTTTGAAATGAATTTGAAAAAGCAATGCACTTGGTTAAGGAGAGTTACTTTAGGAAGCTTAATAACCATTATGGCTAATGAGACTGTGCTTTAAAATTCCATTTAGAGACAGAATGTTGAAAACGAATGTTTGTTTGTTTGTTTTAATGAATGACCCTTCCGTTTTTGTATTTTACATAGAAAACTCCTTCACTAGTAGGGAAAACAAACAGCAATAGTTTACTAACAACTTGATTACTATTCTTAACCAGATTAAACTGATGTTAACACATTGTTAGTTTAATTATGATAATGACAATCGCAATGTTCTTTTCCATATTAGGAAATTTAGAAAGTTGTTGGAAGGCATAAAGAGAATTTCAGAAGCTTTAATTTCACCACATAAAAATATTATTAGCAATTTGATGTATTTATTTCTAGAATGTTTCCTGTCGGTCTTCTAATTGTAGCCGTTACTTTTTCATTTGCAATTATCTTGATTTGAAAAACAAACTTTTATTTTAATGTTTGAGCCAATTGGGGGAATTTAGTCACTGGAAAGGTATTTGATCACATTTAAGATTTGTTAATTTTTAAATGTAATAATGTTACTGAAATTATGTTCCAGAGATAAGAAGTGAGTGTTAACAGTTCGGATGATATGATGCCTTGGACTCACTTTGAAAGAATTCAGAGTGGGATGAAGGATGTACGCTATGAGTTAACTATTGAAGTGATAGATACATGGAGGTTTACTATACTATTTTTCAGTGGTAAGTTTAAAACATTTTAAGTTAAAGGCTGTGAGGCTGTAACTTGTGGAAAATACATTATGTAAACATTCATAAATGAACTTCATTAATTTTATGACTTAAATTTTCAGTACTCATTTTTATGAATTTGACTTATTAAAAGTTGAAATAGATGTGTAATGTCAAACAATCGTGTTTGGTTAATTTTTTCTCTAAGTTTTTTTCTTCATGCTGAAATTAGGTTATTCATTCTATTAATGTCATTGTTCTTTCTTCATTTATGTGTTTATATTTTGACATGTCTCTCTAGTCTTAAGTTTTCAGTCTTGTGTTTTAACTTTCACATGTTTTTGTTTTTTTATAATCTTTGCTTGATACTTCTTGAGTATCTAGTGGTGGTGGTTGTTCTGGTGGTGGCTGTTGACCATTCTTTGACATTTTGATTTTAGAATATCTGCTTAAACAGCATACTTTTTAAAAATATAATTATATTTTTAACTGAGTAAAATTTATTACTGTTTTCTTTCCTACATTATATTTAAAATTGTAGTTCTCATCTTGAGTTTATTTTTTTTACTCATTAGTATGTATATATAGATAAACACAAACACATACACATATATAAACACATGGACAATTTTTATTTTCTTTCAAACTCTGTAGAATTTGAGAGTTATATTAACTGCTTTTAGTTCTACTAATAAAAAACCCAAGTACAGCAAAAATATTATTTAACCCATTTCTCTATTTGAAAGACAGGAATGAAAGATTTAGCTAAACTCTACCCTATGAGAAATTCAACATTTCTTTACTTCTTGTCCACATCCTGCCCATTATTATTTTTTGATGTAATATAGGGTTTGGTTTCACAATATTGTTATTAAATTGTTTCCACAAGAGAGCTCTTTACATTGTTTTGACTTGTAATTCATTTATGTAGATGGCATAACAACATACATGTCTAAATAACATGTTTTATTGATTTTAATGTTCATTTGTTAACTTTATATTGACATATATCTTTTATATAAAACAGTATGTATATTATAAATCATTATAAGACATGGAACTCCAATATCATTTTATACTGTTTATTTCTAAATCGATAGTACTAATAGAATTTATTTTTCTCAAACAATCCTTTGAGAAACTGTAAGAGGGGACACTTTTCTACTCATTCTATGAGGCCAGAAATACCCAGATAACAAAATCAAAGGAATTACAAAGAAAGCTATATACCAATACGTTTTGTGAACTTAAATGCAAAATTCTCAAAAGAATTTAACAAATAGAATCCAGAAGTGAGTTTATCAGACAATGTAACATTACTGAGGTTCATCTCAGTATACAAGGTAGCTGCCTCACTTGATAGCCAATCAATGCTATTTACCAAATTAACAAACTAAAGAAGGAAAAGCATGTTCTCAGTAGAAGCAAAAAAATCTATTTGGCAAAATTTAGCATTCATGATAAAAATTCTTAGTAAACTAGGAATACAAGGGAGCTTCCTCAACCTGAAAAAGGCCATCTAACATAAACATGCAGCATTATACTTAACAGATTCTTTCAATAATCAGGAACAAATCAAGAAAGTTGGCTCTCATCCACTTTATTCAGTATTGTACTGAAAGTTCTAGTTGTACATCTACCTTTACAATCTATCTTTATTCATAGGTGATGTAATAATCTACGTAAAAAAAACCCTAAGGAATTTACCAAAATAAAACTACTAGAAACAAAGAATTTAGGAAGCTCATAGGATGTAAGATCAATATAAAAACCTTTATTTTTTGGTACTAGCAAAAACTGGAAAGGAGAAGAGGAGGAAAGAGGAGGATGAGAAGGAAAAAGAAGGAGGTGAAGGAGAGAAATTTAGTATTATTCTGAATACTTCAAACTCAAATAGCTTTAAATTGTACTGCAATGGAGGCAGGACTAGGAGATAGAAATATA
This sequence comes from Cynopterus sphinx, assembly GCA_030015415.1. Taxonomy (NCBI): domain Eukaryota; kingdom Metazoa; phylum Chordata; class Mammalia; order Chiroptera; family Pteropodidae; genus Cynopterus; species Cynopterus sphinx. The sequence continues at coordinate 133,948,983 of CM057380.1, forward strand.
TTAATTATTTATTACTATTTAATAAATTTACCAACTTTATTGAATAGCTACTATGTATGCATGAGTATATAAGATAATAGAGATAGAATACTTAGTCAAAGCATTTACTTTCCTGTACCTCAAATTTTAGTTGAAAGACAGACCCACAAATAATTGTTTACCATAAGAAATTTTTTTTTTTTTTACCATAAGTATGAATGCCAAAATTATTTGGAAGTGCAGTGTAAGTATAGTGGACAAAGTTGATATATGACCTTATCCCATTCCCCATTTTACTAGGTAACTCAATAAATATTTAGCCATCTGTGGATCCAGTTCAAATACTCTTGACTGAGTCTGTGCCCTGTGCCTACTACTGTCCATGCATTACTTAGAGAGATATGCCCCATTAAGCTCTCTTTTGTAACTATTTAATTTTCTCTGAAATTAGTTGGAATTGTTATTGAACATATCACCCTTACCTCTCATTTAGTAGGACAGAATTAATAGGAGAGTATAATGGGAGTAAGATACAAGATAATTGTTTTACTCTTAGATGTGAACATCTCCATTTGCTTTGGCTTTTCATAGGCAGCAGTTACCACTGTGCAATATTCAATTTGTTTGATATTATTATTCAGTTCCCCATCTTGGGGAGAGTGTCATGGACACTGGCTGCCACTGTGCTGCCTCAGACTCCTTTCTCTGAGCCCTGAGGTTTTTGTTCTCTCCTTTGAACACTGTTCCCTGCCTCCCTGACTCTCTCTCTCTCCTTCTCCCTCCCTCCCTGCTCAGAGCATTTACTGTTGAGTTTTAAATTTTTTTCTCTGGAGAAAAGTACTTTTCTCTTTATAACTTTCATAGATTAATTACTTCCTCTTTTGTTATAAAATTTCTTGGAATGTCAAGTGTATTGAGAATCACAAGCTCTTTAATTTCCTTCTGTCTCAAAGAATTAAGATTCCTAGCAGACTTCAGACTTCTTCACTACTTGCTCTCTGCTTTGGGAAAATTTAAATCTTCTCAAGTAGTTGAGTGATGATTCGGCAATTCTCACAGAAGGTCCAATATTTTGAAAATCCATAGTTTAGGCATAAGATGTTTTTCATCTTCCTTACAAATGTGATATAGAAAGATACTTTTGAAACTCATTCCCTTTCTTCAAATAAAATTATAATGTCATGTAATTTTTTTTGTATTTCTGACTTTTGGTAACTAAACACACATTTATCTCCAATATGAATAGCTTCATACTTTTAGTTACAAATATAATCATAGTTCTTTTATTTTTAAAATTAATTTCTTTGGTCCTTACAAGCCATATTAGCAGGAAGTGGTACCTCTTAATTGTCTACAAGCTCTAGGGACTCCTGTAGAAGGCTTACTCCATTTTGTTTTTCACTTTAATGTGCTGTTTTATTCTCCCAAATACTCAGACAACGCTAACTCACTGCCATGAAGGATGACTCCGTTTGATTGGTAAACTGTGAAAGGGTGCCCCACACATAAACTCCCAAGGGTGCCACTTAAATGCTCTTTTAGTTCAAATTTCCAGCAGCTACCACCTCATAAACCTGGAATCATTATAGGCCCTTTCTTTCTGGCAACTGAGTGCATTCCATTGGGGCTACTCCTCACAGAGAGAACTAACTCTCCTTCAAAGAACACTGTCCTCAGCAATCCCAAAGTGATTTCCTATTCCCCTTTGCACCTTAATATGCTGGGAATTCTGAGAAACACACACACACACATACCACACATTTAATTGCTGGTGGGACAATATCTTTGATGGGATATCTCATTATCTGTAGATGGTATGATATATGTTTACATATATATGTGTAATACAATGTGTTTGAATATAATCTACATTGTACTGCTTTAAGCTCATTAATTGACTAAAAATATTCATTAAAAATAATTATATACCAGCTACTGCATACAAATATGCAGTATTTGTATTATAATAAGGTATAATCTAAGAAATTAAGGAATCAGAGAAAATATGATACTATATGTAAGTACTGTTTCAAGGTTATGCACATAATATAGTTATTTTAGACAACACTCAGGATAGAGTTTACAATGGAAGAGCAAGTTCAATTGAATTGTGTAGTTATTAGCAGATTCTAGTCCATAATTAGGACATGAATACATCATTTGATTTCCTTCTTTTGTCTTGGATTCCTCATATGCAAAGAGTTTTGTGTTTCTTATTTTCAAGTTTTATTTCTAATAGCACACATTAAATTTTAAGTATAGAGAAAAACATACAGTATAATGCCAATATATATATGTTATAAAGCTTGAATGAATGGACAAATTGCAAATGATGGTGAAGAAACCTGTATATTGTTTATAGAGGTTTTGATATAAGTATATTCAATTTAATTAAAACTTCTGGCACAAGTAATGTTATACTAAATAAGATCACTTATCAATATATGGGGTGACCTCCATTTAAAAATATAAAGTGTTGTGTGGGTTTGTAATAACAAGCGCTCAGCAGAAATCATCCTTTTTTATGTTATGTTCATACTTTATGTAACACACTCATAGTGGCAACCACAGCAGAAGCTCTAAATGGTGTCAACCCTGTCTACACACTGACATGCAAATTGTTCAACAAATTTTGGCTATCATTGGGCTATTCTAACACATGAAATTTTGATAAAAATTGGAAACTTTGATGTTTAGTAACAAATTATTGTTGCTTTTAAATGTTTTATTCTATTTTGAATTTTTATTATTTTCAATCAAAAAGGGAATAGAAAAATGACAGGTGAAACAACAGTTAGTTCATCAGGATTTTAATCTAGTTTTTGGTAACCAGAAGTTACTGCCTGTGGCTGTTAAATTGTTCTATGGAACTTCATCAGATACTGTCCAAGGCCAGAAATACGATGGAAGCTGTTTAGCCCTTCTGCTTGTGTGCAGTGGTGGGTGGGTGTGTCTGAAATCACTACACAAACAGGTCTTCACATAAAAAAAAAATGCTCAAATGACTACATGTTAATTTACCAGAACTTGATTATAATTTGAACAGAAAAAAATTTACCAACGTCAGTGATTGTATAATGTCATCTGGGTGGGGTAAGGAAGGAGTTTGGGAAGAGATTAGACTAATTTTAACCTCTACAATAATTAATCTAATGTTTTGAGTTCAATAACAATTTTCAAAATATGAGGAAAAAGATGCCTATTGTGGTACCACTTGGAAACCTTAATTGGATAGGTACCTATTTTGCAAGGAAAAGCCATGCTGGAAAAACAAGTGTTTTAGTCACAAGCACTGGTAAAACAATTAGATCAAAATGGGCATGTGTAGGCAGTCTTGAGGACATATGGATGCACCCAGTTAGAAGATAGTTTCTTTTTTATTCCTTTAAAAAGAAAAAAAAAACACTATAGCATCTGGTCTTCCTAGGTGGTTTCTCATCCAAGCACTAACCAGGCCCGACCCCCTTAGCTTCTGAGATCAGACGAGTTTGGGCACTTTCAGAGTGGCATGGCTTTAGACTAAAAGATAGTTTCTGACAAGGTGTCAAGGTGAGCAAGTATTGAGCATCATGTTTATAGGACTTGTAATAGAGGCTCCAGAAAAACACTGATGACAACATTTGCCCAAATTACTTTTAATTCTTTAAAATTTCTCCTTTCTTCTAAGAGGTAAATAAAAACACCTGGCATTTGGTTTTTAAAGTAACAGCTACCTTGTTAAACCTCAAGTGTAAGAGTGTGGGTTTTATGTCAGGTTATACCAGTTCAGCTTTGTCCCTTTTAAATGGGAATAATTCAAATAGTAAAGCTCAAAGTAAAACCAACTTCCTAAAGTACCAAGAACTATTACTCAGAACAACGAAAAAAAAAAAAACTGCAACATTTGGTACAAGCTATTTTGCCCATCATCTTGAACCACATTAGTTTTATTAGTATTAAAAATGAATACCTCGCCTGGCTACTAAATTGTGTCAGTTCTGCAGCTACTAGTAGTTTGGTTCCAAAAAGAGTCAGTGGCAGCTGCAAAAATAAGGAAACATCTTGTCTGTTGCCATGAGAGAAAGTTTAACTAAGAGCAAGCCAGCTTTATGCAGACTCCCTCGGGTTTATCATGTAAAAATCAAAGTCATATGTCTCTACATGAGTCACATTAGCTGAAAAAGTACCAGTCCGAGAAGCAGAGAAATATAACCACAAAGACCATGAAACTTTCTACATTTACTGTATACTTGAAACTAATTTAAATAAATTTAAAAAAATAAGACAAATGAGTGAGGCATTCTCACAGAGCTGTTTCTACTACAGGAGTCTGTCCCATTCTCACAACTGTTAATTGCCTTCTCACCCTTCATCAAAGGTTCTCCAATAAGAAATGGTTATGGAGCTTCTTCCAACAACTTTGAGCTCTCCTCCAGAGCACTGCTGTCTGCACTCCTTCAGCACCCACTGCTATTCATAACCCCTAAACTAGTGTTATTAGAATTGTTTTGAACTCAATCACAGCAACAAATCCATTTTCATCTATGGCCATGCTACCCTGAACAAGTCCAATTCCATCTGATCTCGGAAGCTAAGCAGGGCCGGGCCTGGTTAGTACTTGGATGGGAGACCATCTAGGAAGACCAGGTGGTGCTGTAGGCATAAAAAATAAGAATTGTAAACTGACAAGTTTCTTGCAATCTGTAATGTCAACCAAGGGTTGCTTTGCCAAAAAAAAAAAAAAAAATCCATTTTCATCTAGATCCAGTGCAAATACTTCATGAAAGACATTCACCTTACTACATAGGATGAACTGATAGTTTCTATTTTATTCTATTCTATTTAATTTTATGGTTTCTGCAGACCACCAAATTGACTTCATTACACACAAATATGTCATGACACACAGTTTAGAAAGCATTGTCAAAGTTCAGTCTTCTCATTTTCAACTGTGCTTCAAAGTTGCCAGGGGAATGTTTTCAATAGAAGTAGCTAAGGCTGAGAGTGGGGAATGGAAAGTGTGACTAAAGGAAGGTAGACAGGTTTCCCTGACCTTGGATAAGTCACTTCTGAGTCCCCCCAACACACACACCTGTCAAATAATGGAATCTTCCATACGGAGTTGTTGTATGCATGAAGTGACAATACCAGCAAAAACACTTTGTTTTAAGTATGAAACATGGTAAGAAGGCATTAAAGTTATTCTTAATGATCTTGTAACCATATTATTTCTAGAGTTGGGTTGCATTACTGATGTCTAACAGGGAATTCTCACATGTCCTAATCTGCCTTAAATTCTGTGCCTTTGTTAGAGCCAACAGTGAATGAGAACTCAGTCGCTTCATGAATGCCTTGCTTGGCTACTACATCGGAGGTACCTAAAGAAGAGGTATTAATGAGGTGACCAGGTTTTAACCTGTTCTTGGCCTCATACATATGTTGGTTTTCAAAGCAGGTGAGAGTCTGTTTTTTAAAAGGCTAATAAATCATCAAATCATGAGCCTAGTTGTTTTAATTTTAAAGAAATATAAATGAGAAATGTAAAGGAATGAGTTAATAAAAACCCCTAATATTAATTTTTCCCATTATCTTATACCAATTTTCTTGAAGAACTATAGTAAATGGCAATTGACATTGTTTAAGCAAATATATGGGCCTTTTCAGTGAATTATTTTAATTTAGCACAATAATATTCTAAATCCATAGGTCCTAAATCGAACCAAATAACAAGTGTTTATTGAAAAACTAAAATTAACCACAACGAATTAAGTAGTATGAGGATACTAAAACATTTGAAATGTAGTCCCTTCGCATAAAGTACTCAGTCTTCTTGACAGAAGCTGTTTTAAAAGACAATGTATTCGCTGAAACTTCAAGGTATAGTAAAGTCAACAAATCAGGAGACTATTGCAATTAAAAAAGATGGATTGTTACTCACAGTTCCCAAGCAGAGGGGACGTGCCACATGATGAAAAAGCACCCACAGGGAAGAAGCATCAGTAAGGAGGCAGGCTGAGGTGGATGACCAGAGCCCTTATCGTGGTTTACTCAGGGAGGAACAGGTAAGGCAGCTTACGTCGATTTAGGATTGACTAATTTGAATAACTTTGGCATATTTAAGACAAATAAGTTGTGCCTAATTGTCTGGTACCTCACCCAGGGGTGATCAGGGCAAGTGGGTAGTGACTGGAGGGTGAGAGTTGATAAAGAAGGTGGTTGGAGTGTGGGCTCCGGATTGGTTGGGTTGCGTTTGACAGGCACTCTTGCAGGTGAATTCTTTACCGTCTAAGCCTGGGAGGCTAAACCTGGGAGGGGCGGTTACTCCAGTCAGCAAGGCCCCAGATATCACAGGATCAGAAAACAGAAAATAAAGAAACATGGTTAATGTGTAAACAACTCCAAAACTTGGTCAGTATTTGCAATAGAGTTTACCACTGATAACAGCATTATATACCAAAAGAATTGAAGAATTTTGAGAAATGGTTCTCAATCTTGGCTAGATATTGAAATCACCTGATGAATTATAAAAGTACTAACCTCGAGTCCACATTCCAGATTTGACTTGATTTGTCTAGGGTGCAGCTAACCATCAGGATTTTTAAGATCTCCCCAGGTGATTGTAATGTGTAGTCAGGTTAAAAAACTGGTTTAGAGCAACAGTAAATAGGACATGTGGGGACAGACATATTGAGATATTGAATGCTCTAAAGCTGGACAGTTTATGTCTCATTTTTTTGCAAGTGAGAGGTGAGGAAAGAGGAGAGGAAAATAATAATAGAGTAAAAAATAATGGATCTAACACATATTGAGTATCTGCTACATGTTGGGTCCATTTTAGGTACTTCAAATATTATCTAATTTTCTTCCTAGAACCATAAGAGAAAAATATAGTAGAAATTCCTTAATTTTACTAAAAGGAAACTGAAACTCAGAAAGGGTAAATGATATGCCTATAATCCAAAGCTACTATATTAATAAATTACATATCTCATCTCTTGTAAATTAGAATCTCATTAGTTTTTGAAGAGAAAATACTATTTTCTCCCCAAGTAACCAATATTTTCCCTGTATGATAACCCAAACACAAATTTTTTTCTTTGTATCCCATTTCAAATACTTCTTTCTTTGACCAAATATCAATTTAGTAGTATTGCAGAGAAATTTGTGAACCCTCACATAGTTATAATCTTTTTCTGTCCAGCATCTCAATTTCTGTTTGGTTTTTCCCCACCTCCATCCTGTCTGTTTATGGCTACCCTGGGAATCACAGTGTAATCATAGAACTGGGGATTATCCAGCCTTGGTATTCTAATATTTTATCTATAATGATTGATCTAAGAGATGGTCACATGAACTAAGTCAGGTAAATCAGAGTGCTTCCACTGAGGTTCCAAAAGCAGATGCTGAAGAGAGAGTGAGTCTATTCCTTATGGATTGTAGGCTGTAAGCACAGAGACCTGAGCTTCCTTGAGAACTTGTCTAAGATACAAGAGAATGAGACCAACAGGAAGAGAGACAGAAAACACAAATAGATGTTTAGGTGGATCCAAGAGACGGATAAGCTATTATTGTTTGAGCTTCTGGATTTAATCAGGCTTAAATGCAAACATGGTCTTAACAATTGTATGAGCTAATAAATTTCCCTTTTACTTAAGATGTTTTGAATTGGTTTCTGTTACTTGCGAGTGTCACTTACACAATTACATGTCTCCAAAAAGTACATATTCTTTTGGGCACAGTCTGTTCAATTTAATGAAGGTATACTCAAGAAGAATTGGAACTATGGTGTACTTTTCTTCTTATATGGACAATACCTTGAAGTGTGTAGGCTCTCCAGACGAAAGTATAAAATAAGTCTGTACTGAAACTTTAAAACCAATAATGTATAATTTTGAAACGGTCCTTTAGAGAAGAAGATTGAGATACCACTGGCAAATCAGTCAATCACTCAAAAACAATTACTAATCATCTGCTGTGTGTCAAAAAATGTTAACTGTTAGAGAGGCTCCAACAAAGGGAACAAGGTCACTGCTCTCAAGAAGCTCAGTGAGTGTTAAGAAAATACAGACCCAAAATAATCAGTGCTATATGGTAATGAATATTTGGTGAATTGCCAAATGAGGAGTATGAAAATATTTTAGGGCTACGTATGTTTGAAGGAATGAGAAACAGCTATTGGATGAAGTTGGTTTGGAACAATATTTTTTATTTTATTTTATTATTTTATTTTATTATTGTATTGTATTATATTTATTTTATTTTATTATTGTATTGTATTGTATTTATTTTATTTTATTTTAATTTTTTTTAGAGGAAGTATAACCTGACCTGTTTCTTGGAATGAAAAAATTTAGAGGAGAGACAGTCATTGCCTACAAAGAGAAAATTCCACATAATATACTTGGTCCATACCAGGAATCCAATACCAGATGGAAAGAAGAATTTAGTGCAGCAGAAAAATGTTTTACTTCCACCCTCATATCATATTTCTTGATCTATATTCTTTAAAATGGAAAAAAAAGATTTATTTAAAAATATGTTACATACTAATCTATACAGTCGTGACTCTTGTCTGTCTCAATAGGGTTTTTAATCTATTTAGAAATTTTAGGAAAGTAAATAAGCCATAGTTGTGAGTAATATCTGTAGGACAGGGCACCTAACCAGAATAAAGCAAGTCAGAGTAGGGTTTTGGGAAAAACTTTACTAAAGGCCGAGTAGAAATTAGCAAAGATTCTGAAATAAGGAAAAAGTGTGACATGTATTTTGTGAATTGAAAGAAGGTCAGAAACCAGAAGGGGCAACAGATGAGAATAAACTGTGTAGAGAAAAAAAGGATAGTGTAGCTTTACTCTAAGAGCCTGGGCCTCTGGGGCTCCCTGAAACACTTTAGAATCTATGAAGTCAACTAATTTTTGTGATAATGCTAGCATATTATTTGCCTTTAAAAGCTCATTTTCTCACACATGTGCAGTGGAGTTTTCTACTGTACATTTAGAAGAGCTACATAAAAGGTGAACTAATATATTCCAAAAAGCAAATCATGATGTCATAAAAATCATGAATTGTTAAAAAAAAAAGTTCAAGGCACAAGATAGGCCAATGTAACAGACTACAAAAAATTTCATGAATATGGTTTCAGATTATATATGAAAAATAATCTTGAAGAAACTATCCTTTTATACTGTATCATATTTTGAATTTTGATATAGTATAAAGGATATTTGTAGTTATCTAAAATGGCTATCAAAATACTTCTCCCTTTTCTAACTCTGTATGTGTGTGAGACCACATTTTCTTCACATACTTCAACCAAAATAACACATTACAACAGATTGAAAACAGGAGCAGACAGTGATAATCTTGCTAACTTTTGTTCAGATCTTGAAAAGATATTTAAAAGGATAAAACAATTCCACTCTTACAACTAATTTTGGGGGAAAGGAATATAGTTATCCTGCATAAGAAAATGTTTATGTTATTTAAAAAATTAATATTTTAATATTTTTCAGTTTTAATTTCTATTATAGTTAATATAGGCAGATATGACCCACAGAAGCTCTTTAGTGTCCTTATAACTTTTAAGAGTATAAAGGGATTCTAAGACCCAAAGTTTGGGAATGATGGCCACAATAAGTGCTATAGAAATTATGTTTCATCTCTCTTTTGAGATCTCTTTTTTTCTTGGCCCTGTGTGGTCGATGAACACTCATAAAGCTCTCTCAATAAATGCCGAGTCACCTCCTCTTCCCTTCATTCACCATCTCCAACTGCTCATTGTTGTAAGCCTGAATGAGTAAATGGGTCTTGCTTTTACATCACTACCAGCTCGTTGGGTCTGAATCCTCATTCCCGATTGATAATGTGTCAGAGGTAATAGCTGCTATTATGACAATTTAAGAGAATCATGTAAGGATCAATAAGCAACAGAATCGAACTCACAAATATATCTACTTCTCTGCCGAGAGCTCTGTCCTGATAAAAAACTGAAACTGACTGGGTAGGCAGTGCTGTTTCCCTGTGATTTGGAGTGTTTTACATGATAAAAGTTGAAACTTTAAGAAGATAAAAACAATATTTTAAGGCAATAAAAGTTATGACTTGTTCTCCAACTCTGAACCAAATAACTTGTGGAAAAGATTATAATGAATAATTCCTTATCTTTAGGGGGCAAGATGTCTGATTTCTTTCTTTGCTTTGAAGCTTCTGACTATTTCTGGCTGTTTGCCCCCCACATTTTGATCTTTGGATAAGGATGCTGTTCCCTGGGCTTTTTTCCTTTTGAGGTCCACAAGGAATATCTGAAGGCTTTTACTGGAATTTTATATTTAATACTTGGCAGCTGAAAGATTTCAGAAAAAGTGAACATCCATTCAGATGCAAAGCTCTACAATCCTGTGAAAGAAGACTGTCTTGACAGAAAATGAAGTGGTGCTGGGGGCAGACAGTGATAACTGTGGTCAGGACACGGAGCTTGCTCTGCCTCTCAACTTCCTCCTGGCTGTGGTATCATGTTCTTCCAGGTGCCAGCATCTTCTCAGTAGGCTGATTCAAGAAAAGCATTAGATTGCACTTTGGAAAGGTTAAAGTCCTCTCCTTGGAACTGAGTAGAGATGACGCCATTCTTTTCAGTTATAAATGCTGGTAATTTTGATTCCATGCTATCAGTCAGAGAACATTCTTTTCAAATCAAATCTAGTTTTTGCCAAATTTTGATTAGAAAAAGTCTTTCTCATTCTTTTCAAATAGCATTATTTTTAAATGCTTGATTATTTCATATTGAATTAAAATCAAACAGCAGAAAAGTTTTTTTATGTTGTTCTTATTTGAATTTGCTTGTCAAATCTCTTTAAAAGAATATAAAAAAGTATATATAAGAATCTTCCAAAAATTCTCTTTCCCTGCTTGCTTCCTTTGACAAAAAATATGGCATGTTTATATCAATGTTATCCATTAATTTTATATTTTTAAATGCATTTTTAAAACCTTTCAAAATGTAGTTTTAAAAATGCACTGAGGATTTTAAAAATCAATCCTTAACAGCTGAAAAAAATTATGCACAATTGTATATAAAATACATGAGTGCCCTCTCTTGTCCACTTCAAAGTAAAACAGTTTTAGTAATAAAAGAATTTACTCTCTGCAGTGGCAGGAAACAAAGTGAGTTGCTTCTAACAACATAAATTATTTGTCTTCCTGCTTTAAAAATTTAATGTATAAATACATGACATTTCATTAAGAAGGGAGGAATTTATTGAGAGAAAATGAATTTTAAAGGGAACGCAACTTCTTTTATAAGATGGGAAAATGATAGCCTTCATTAACATAACACTAAGACTAGTTTAAAAATTTTTTTTAATCTGGAGGGTACATTGAACTCTAGTAAACCTGGCTTTTAAAATGAGTTTTGTTTTCATTTTGACTGAAACAATTGCACTGTAAACAAGTTCTAACTTCCCAGAAAGCTAAGTCTATAAACAATAAAATTCCAATTTTCACTTTTTAAAAAAATAACTGGAGGAAAAGCAACAAATTTACCTCTTGTTTGGAGCTCATAATTTCTCATATGGCTGCTCAGTAATGGAAATGCACAAAAGGACATACTAAGATGCCATTTGTTTTAAAGAGCGTTTACTTACCATTTCTCTAGCCCTATTATCTTCCTTAAGAGGTTACTGAACTGGGCAAAATGTACATAAGTCTTTGTGCTTGGTATAAAAGGCAAAATTGGAGTAGCGATTTCTGGTAGATCAGAAGAAATTCAGTGAACACATTGTCATTCATGCTACACTCAATGAGGATAATGAGGAACACTGCTGTGGTTTCAGTAATCTATGCCATTTCAGTTGTAGTTCCTTGAAAATTTTAAGTAGAAAAGCATTGGACCCTGCATAGTTGCCTTCTAGAATCTCAAAGGAGGTGGTTTTCACCATAAATCCTTCACAACCTATGAAAAATGTTTCCTGAAGACAAGAAACAAAATTATTATTTATTAGAGGGATTTTTCAAAAGAGTAGCACAGCTTTCTAAATCTAAGAATCTAGACGCCCCCCAGCTCCCATTTCCCACCTCGCCAGGATTTTACATTTTGACAAGTGTGCTGGTTGCCAAATGAAGTATTTTAGTACTACTGTCACTGCAAGCTTTGTAATGACTTCCACCAGTGATAGAAATACTGCTAAGGATCAGATGTTTCCACACTATGTATAGAGAATTCCTCAAAAGATGGCTATAGCTGTTTGCAGAGTCTAGGATCACAGGTGCAAAGATAATTTTATGTCCATTTCCTTCTAAGATATGCTGCTAGTGATGTTATCTGAATAATTTCAACATTCTATTTCGCTAGAGAATGTCTGCCAAGTATTCTAAGAATGAGATGACCAGTTAGTAGAAATGAACTTGATAGAGTGCCTTTCTTAGGAAAATCCACATAGTAAGTAGGGTTATCTTCATAACTACCCTGTAAAGCAGAATCTATTATCATCTCCATTTTCCCCAGTGGTTAAGTAACTTCATCAACAGCAAATGGTAAAATGACTAGATAGAGGTACAATTTGAACTTAGGTGTCCAGCTCCAGAATCTAGGCTACATCTTATTCTAGTCTTCTCACCATGCTCATCTATCCTTCAAGGCTCTGTTCATAAACTATGTCCTCTCTTTCTTCATTCTCTTAGCTGATCATAATCTCTCCCTTCCAAATTCTCGTAACACCATCTTTAGTCTTTCTCTAACACCAACTTGCTACTTGTGTTTTTATTATTTATGTATTTATGTATTCTTTCTCAAACTAAACTATAAGTTCATCAGGGCAGTATTCATATACAACTCATTTTTGTAGGAAAGGACACTTATGAACTTGGTGGTAGTTCATGAAACAGCATTTTAAAGTTATTAGACTTACAACCTTTCATCAATGTATTTATTCATTCTACTAATATTTATTAGTATCTAATGATATGGCAGACCTGTTTCTAGGGGTTACAGTGATAAACCAAACTCCAGACAAATTTTTATGATATAACTAAAGGATTAAATGTTATGAGATTTCTAATCACAAGTGTTCCATTAATGCATGATCTTATTATTAATGGTCAGTTATTAATAGAAAAATAGTTTGCTGATCTATTTATTTCATTATTGACGGAGTAACTCAGAGACTGTCTACAACATATGAGGAACTTTCTGGGGAGCATTTTAGCATAAAATGTAGAGGCATTATAGACAGAAAAAGGAAATAAATCATTTGTACAAGTGCATCGAACCAACAATGCAAAGAATAATATTCAGATAATATTGCAGAAAACTGGCAGAAAGCACACTGAGACATGGAATTCTTAAAAAAAAAAGAACCAAGATCCAGTTCTGTTTCATTCATCCAGTAGATCAAATATCCTTCTCCATGGGTTCAACTAGATGGGGAAAGGTGACACTTATTTAACATCATTACTTTCAGGTTAATTTTTTTTTTCCCTGAAGAACTTTCTTTAAGATGCTGTCCAGACAGTACCCTGTTTATCAGACAAAATTAAACCAAATAGCCTCAAGTTGTTTTGCTGATATATGAGGTTTGGAAATGACATTCTGTAGTCACGAGAAACTGCAGTTATATTGAGTTGATTGTGATTGTGTGTGGTACACCACATTGATTTCTTCCACTTGGTCCATCACAATGGATAACTTCTAGCAAATTTGCAAAACAAATAAAAAAATCTGACAGCTTATAAGGATGAGAAAGGATATTGGTTCATTTCCCTAAAGACTTTTAGAAGGGCCATATATTATACAAAAAAGAAATACAATGCAATTCAACACATCTCTGCCAGAAAAGGCAGCCAAAATTTTTATATTGTTCCGGGAAGAAAACGATCTTTCTGCAGTTTCCATTTACTCCTTCCTTACCAATCTCAGGACTTGACTTCACTCTTGTGGAGATGGAAATGGTTTCGCAACATTTTCAGGAAGTAAAGCTTTAAACTACAAAGAAATTTCATTGCAGGAATCTCAGCCTCCCTCCTTTTTCTCAGAGGAGACCCATTGCTGTCTGTAGCTCCTCTGCTCTCAGTCTTGGCTTTCTGGTTACCTACATCATCTGTTTCTCTGTCTGATCTGACCCTTCACCACAAAACTGTGGTATTCTTTGTAATAACATGTGGGCCAAAATGAGCTCACACTGATTAACATAGAGCATGTAATTCCATAGGAATTTTATTATAATTGAGCAATAATTCTTGTATACCTATTAAAAAAATTTATCTGGAAAGCAAATTATAGTATTTTCCCAAGGCTCTTAATAACATTTTCTATATTTAGAAATTCTCTATTCTGGTGTTCTAATTAGCTTAATAGTCTTAACAAGGATAAAACAAGTAGCACTTTCTAAAAGTTATTTTTATTCTAAATCTGGTTCTATTTTTTTATTTTTTACTACCAATGTATTCCTTCTGTGCCATCCAAGGGCATACAATATAATCAGGGTGAAATAAATAGAAAATTAAATTGAAAACCAACAATTTGCTAAATACATATTTCTTCATCATTTTGCCTTACCCCAAAGTTCTTTATATATTCATGTGTAGGTACAAGAAGCATTTAGTTTTCTTGTTCAATAGTTTACTGTGGATTGTTGTCTTTTCCTGGATAGTTTGCTGAAGGGGATGGCTATTCAGAGTAGGTCTCAGGGAAGAGAGGTAAAAAAAGATGAATATTTATTTGTCCCTAAATAAATAATAAAAAGTGCTTTACACATATTCCCTTACCCATGAATTGGTTAATATTGCCTCTTGTAAATGAACAAACTGAGTCTTCAAGAGGATAATGTACCCCAAAACACTGGTTTTAGTTTTTATCAATTTAAATGCTAAAATTCCAAATAGTGATTTATGAAATCGAAACTTTCTTTTCCATTCTACTCTTTCAAATCACCCTCCTCCCAAACATACACACGTACATGCACAAAAAGACACACAGGTGAGCACACACACACTTAGTAAATTGCATATCTTTAACACAAAGCTCAGAGAAGCCTTCTATCCTAAAATGGAAATACAATTAAGCATCCCAACTAGTAATTCTTAATAGTACAGTTTAGTTTTCAATGTGATTAATCTACTCTTCACTCCTAAATGACATTTCTTCACCCACTTAGGCTAGGTGTTATCCCTATTAATGCTCACAGTTCCAGCTAGCCATCGCTACCCGTCTCACACCACCAGTCTCTTAAAAGAGTTGTCATAGCCACATTTGACGATATCCCTAAAGATTCCAGTATGTAATAAGTCAATTAGAGCAGGCCTAGACTTGGGGAAATGACTTTGGTCACGCCCTGCTATACAGTCTGAGCACAGCTGCTGACAGAACAGGACGTTTGCTTTCTTTGTTCGTTGTTATTTTTTCCTGCAATCCAATGAACTTTCTTTCCTAATTAGTTTTCTGCTCAGCAGTTTATCAACTTTGTCTTTTTCAAACTAAATAGATCAAACAACTCTAGATTGTTGTCAAGAGACAAGAAAGTTAAATCATGTGGGGAGAGGGTAAAAATAGGTCTAATTGAATCTCCACTGCGCTTTGGGGAAAATTAAAATATGTTCCTTTTTCTTTCAATTGGCTGGCTGGCTTCATTCTTCCCTTCTAGCATGACAGTAAACTGCATTTTTTTTTTAAATCAACAGTGTGTCAGTGTTTGGATAAAGCAGGGCAATCCTAGGCTTTTCCTTTCCTGGATGAAGACAAGACAAACAGTATGTTTTGTCAGTATGAATTTTTCTTCAACAAGATAGTCCCCAGCTCAGTTCTACATAAACGTTATTAAATTCCACATTAAACAGCCTGTGTGTGTGGGTACTGAGCCCAGAAGTGCCTGACAGCTAATGAATAAACATATACTTTATTTCTAACAAGGTTTTTTAAAAAAAGTATAGTTACTGAATACTTTTGGCAAAAAAAAACACATTTATTTTGTTTAAAAAATACATATGCTAACATGGAAACACAAGTAAACCAGGCAGAGTGTCACTCCAATTGCTAAGTTTATAAATAAGTAAATCTCTCATGATTTTGCCTAAAGTATGTCAAAGGGTCTCAGCCCCATTCAGTTCAAGAGAAAATACTATTGTGACATTTCTAGCTCTAAGCCCACAGTCAGAATCCCGGTGTCACTTGACCATCTCAGGCACTCTGCAGAGCACTTATCTCTTTTCCAAAATTCAAGAATTTGTCAACACAAAGTTCAAAGCACCTTTTCCAAAGTACCGCCAATTTAACCCTAATTTGGAAAGAGAAATATGGTTTAAAAACTCTAATAAAGACAGTAGGTGTACCCAATATAGAGTTCGGAAATGTGTGTATGTATGTATGTAAGAATCCTTATTTTGCATTTGTGGGCTTCATTATTCTGCTATTTTATGAAACGTAGACATGCCTAGATGAAAGAGTTTGCCTTCTTTTGGCATCATGGTGAAATGAATTATTATTACTTTTTGTCTCATGATTATTAAATATATTATCCACATTTTCATAATTTATCTGAGACATCTGAGGTCACTGATAGCTATAGAAGCTACTTAACTCTAAATGTATAGCACAAAGTTCATACACTCAGAGTATATGGAACTAATGAAACTAGAAAAGCAAGTATGTGGATGGAACTAATGAAACTAGAAAAGCAAGTGTGATATAAATATGTATATACTATACATGAAATTTCAAAAACTAAGACCACTTTTAACTACACCACATTGCCTCCTGGTTTACCAAAGTAGGAGAAGCTGCTTTGGCAACTACTACTTTTACAGATGGTTGAAACTTGCATCACCCAGCAAAGACAATGAAGCATTTGAGAGCTGAATCCCTGTAATGACATGGACATGCTCAGAATGAAGTCCAAGGCAGTCATGGTTGATGACTATTCTGTGGATAACTTCCTGGGCTCATCTTTGCATCATCACCTTGGCACTGGGACTGTGGTTAACAACTGGTCAGCTTGGGACTATCAGCCTCTTGATGAACTCTGTGCCATAGAACAAAGCCATCATTCTAAGGAGTAGTTTAGTGTGTTATAATGAACTGAAAGTAGGCAGAAAGTAAAGGCAGGGAGATACAGGCACTCTGCTGGAAAGCAGGGTCATTAAAAATAATGAGCACTCTTTCACTTCCTTCTTTTTATTAACTTTCTGCAAAGGACAACCCGGCATTTTGTTTTTTAGCACAGTCTCCACTTTTATAATATCCGTTAGCAGATGGCTAAAAGTTTTCCACAACATGTTCTATAATACTTAGAACCTCCCTGGAAAACACTCAGGGCCTTTTCCTTTCCCCTTTTTTTTCTTTGTACATCTTAGAAGAATTGGTTTTTGGAATAAGTGCCGCTAAACTAAACAAAAATTTGCCATCCCTCCCCACCTCTAAAATATACAAAGGAAGTATTTTAGGGGAGAGATGAAAGCACAGAGCAAGGGCAAAGAAAGAGACTTTAAATGCTTATCCTAAAGTGCTATGTGTTCCAGAGTTCTCCCTTGAACTGCCCCTGCAGTACTAATTCATGTCTAGGAATCTGTAGGAATGGTTTTGATGCTTAATCATTGGCACCGTTTTGCTATTCAGAATTCCGATAGGAGAAGAGTAGGCTTAATGAACCGGATGATTGGTAAAAGGCCAGATTTTTAGTCTTGAAGAGCTTTCTCTAGAATGAATTATGAAACTAACTGCTCTGAGTTAGTACTTTGTTCCCTTGGAGAACTGCTGCCTCTGTGCCAAATAGCAGAACTGAACTCTGATCTTTTTCCCTTGTAGTTAATAACCTAAGCCAAGCTTTTGATCAAAGGGAAGGAAGCATAACCGTGAAGAACTAGGAAAATTGTCAGCTTGATCAGAAGTCTCTGTAACCTGTGGATTTAAGTGGCCCAGGCTTTTACTAATCGGAGGGCAAGAGAGGAAGAAGATATTCAAGCACTTGTTATATGTCAGGCATGTGTCAGGTCTTTATTCACACTATTTCACATAATCTTCACACTAACTCCAAAATTTTGGCATTTTTATCCATGAGTGAGATATAGAACGTTAGAATTAACTTATTTATTCATTCATTCAATGAGTATTTGTTGCATTATATGTTCCAGGCATGATGCTAGATGCTGGAAATACGATGATGAAATAGACAAACGCTTGCCTTCGCAGAGCTCACAGTTTCATGGGAATGATAGTGTATAAGTATTTACAAGCACAATGAGTACTACAGAAGGTCAGCTTCAGTTGTTTAAGCAGGTATAGAAAATAGAGAGACTATTTACTCAACCATTTAACACATGATTATTGGAAGCCCAGTGGATGTGAAGTCTATTGCAAAATTTTAGCTTGAGAAACCAAGTGGTTTTCTTATAGAAATGTTCTGTATCTGTATTAGTACGTGGACTACTGAGCTTCATGTAACTGAGGGACTGAATTTTTCATTTTTATTTAAAATTTAAGTTTAATAGCAACATAGGGTTAGTAACTACTATTTTTTACAGTAGAGTTTGGTCCTTTGGGGCCAAACTATTTTGAAATGTACCCCCTCTACTCTTATTTTCAGAGACATTTGAGCATAAATCAGAAAGCTTAAAGAAATTTGTTTCTCTAGAGTCATACTGAGACTCCTCTAATCTATAGGAGTCTTATATTTCTTGATTGGCTCTAAGGAAGATATAGATAGCTTTAAGAAACCAAGTCTAATCTAGGATCCAATTAGATTCAACCCCGAATAGACCTGGATTAATTCTTAAACTAAACTATTCTACTGAGGTTAGTCAATCTAGACATAATCTAGCAGTGGACCATTTCAAACAAGTGGCAACCACTCACATACAGTGGGTCCCAAGACCTGCTATAGTCCCAGTTAGAGTAAGAAGTTTGAGGGCAGATTAACCTTTGGTCATCTCAGTTATCTATAGGGGAATCCTCCTCTGCCAGGGCTAGAGTAGTGACTACAGGAAACATCACACACACACACACACACACACACACACACACACACACACACACGGGGCACATACCCACTGATGCCTTTAGGTATTGGTGTCTCTATCAGACTTGGTGAAATGAAGCAAAAGAGAGGGTGACTTAAGCCTAAATAGACATAAAACTGAAATTACTTTAGGTCCTTTTGCAAAAGCACCTAGCTTATTAACTGAGTTTATTTTATATAAGAAGATTCTAACAAGTAATAAAAAAGTTAGTCCTGTCAGATATTTAATTATTCATGGTAAAATTTAGTACATTGTTGTTGGCTTAAGATTCTATGGTTGGTAGGATTCTTGGCTTCAGAGACATATTTTTTCAACTCCAGACTTTTTTTTTTTAATACCATGTAGTGAGATGCACTTCATATTTCCTCTTAAATATGTTTTGGCTAGCTTTTTCCCTGCTTTGGATTTACTGGTTGCTACCTCCTAAGCCAGCCACTTGACCTCACATCCCCTAACTATAAGATGATACACAATATTTCTGATGTTACTGCATTGTATTACTCACCCAAACTATTACTGACAGACTACTGCCTCCAGGCCTGTCATGAGATCTGGCAGCCATATCAGGAAGCAACAGGAATTAGACTCACAATTATCTCTTGCTTTATTCTTGAGGAAAGGAATCAGACCATTAAAAATATGATACATATGGTATTTTAGTATGATAGCTAGTTGCCAATTATCCTCTCAAAAATTGGTCTTATGCAAGCACTCTTCAAAAGAAAATTGGCTTGAGGCATGACTGACCTCAGATCATTTCATGATATAATAGTAATAAAAGCCTTCATTTATTGAAAGCCAATAATGTGCTAAAATATTTATCACACATCCCATTATTATGTTCAGTTTTAATAACCAGTTAAAGAGAAGACACAATTCCTGCTTTTAAAGTGAAGAAACATAGCCTCTATGAGCCTAAACAGCTACTAGAAGATCATACAGGTTAGAAGTCACAAACCCACCTCACTATATAGTTCGTGTTATTTTCAATTCTCTATTTTCTCTTCTTGTAAGTAAGGTCCCTGGGGAATGGAGCTAGGGTATGGAGCAGGGGGCAAGATGAGAAACACAGTGGAGCAAGCTAGGAAATAATGCCAAGTGTTTGAACTCTAACTTTATTAGGTTAGTAGAAAGTGATAAAATGTTTGTCTTTTGATATATGTTTCTTACCTTTATCTAGCACAATACTAAGCCTAAGTGAGTGTTTATTCAATAAAATAAACTTTAAAAAATCTGTTCTTAAAATATTCACTTGAAATAGATTTTCGAGTGTGTATCATATGCAAACATTGTCTTAAGTACTGGAACACTGAGGAGAACAAGAAAGAAAAGGTCCCTGCCTATGAGGGCTCATGTTCTAGCCCAGCAAAGTAAAAAGTAAGCACAGCAATGAACAATATAATTCCAGATGGTGCTGAGCGATATTAAAAAAATAGAATACACTGATGTGATCTGATGCTCTGGAGCAGAGGTCCCCAATACCTGGGCCATGGACCAGTAGTGGTCTGTGGCCTGTTAGGAACCAGGTTACACAGCAAGAGGTGAGCGCCAGTGAGTGAGTGAAGTTTCTTCTGTATTTGCAGCTGCTCCCAGAGCTAGCATCACCACCTCAGGTCCACCTCAGATCATGGGTCATTAGATTCTCATAGGAGCACCAGTCTCTGATGCCAAAGATGTTGGAGACCACTGCTCTAGAGTGACTGTGAAGGGCAGGAGCACGAATTTAGACTGGCTCTTTAATCTGAGATGAGTGCTGACAAGAAACCATCAAGATTTAGGAGGAGAGTGTGCCAATCAAAGGGAACACCATATTGCATAAGCAGTATAGAAAGTGAGGAATCAAAGATTTATCTTGGAGTTTGGTTTTTACTACTTACTGAGATTGGAAGACTGGGAAGAAGCAAATTGTGTGAGGGGAATTCAAGAGTTATATTTAATTTCCAAAAGGCATTTCTATAATGCTTACTATTACCAGGTAGACTAAAAAAAAACTATCTTAATTCTGGTGAATTTATACATTTAGTGAACCCACCAAATATTTCTATTTTGAAGCAAAGAATACAAGAAATGTTTATAATTTTTTAAAAATTAGCTTCATTTTACCAATTTTGATAAAGAAAAATAGTAATCTTTTGGAAATATCATTTCTACTTTTTCAGATTCTCTAGGATATTTTTTAAAACTACTCAATTGTGTTCCTAAACATATTTTTTAAAAAAATTTTGTGTTCAATCAAAATTCAGTTTTCTGTTGGATGTACTCAAAAAAAGTAGATAAAAAGTTATAACAGAAAAACTTTGTTTTTTTCCATGGGCCTATGTTCCTTGGGGAAGATTATGAATTAGTAAAATTTTTCATTTAAAAATGCAATGATTTATAAAGTCAGTTCTGGAAGATACAATATCATAGTTACATTATTACAATCCAATAATTGCTACAAAGGTGGCAAGAAAGAATCATCTATCTTTTGTCAGAGTGGAGTAAATCTCTTAACCCACTCTTAGAAGAAAAAAGTTCCTTTAGTAAGCAAATTTTAGAGTTGTAGGAAGGGAATTCTGTGCCAACATAGGCACAAAATCTTAAATTTTTTTGAAAACATAATCTGCCACATGACTGGACAATTTAATTTTCTCCAGGTAAATGTATCTTAAAAGAAAAAATAAAATTGAAAGCCTTAGCATCTGATCCCTCTTGATGTTGATATCTACCAAAGTACCTTCACCCTCCTAGTTTTAAGACTACTTCAGAACATCAGAATATAGAAGAGTTTTAAAGGGGCATTGACTTTTTAAGTCATTATTTGTTACCTTAAAACTATTCCAAAAAATTATTTGACATTTATGAACTTAATTATCTACATATTTAGAGAGATATTCATTTATTTGTCAGAGTTCTGATATTTGTATAGACAGAATAACTGGCAATTGACTGGTTTTTATTCTTTAATTAGTTTAGTATTATGTAATACTATCCTCTTAAGGTATATTATTTTATATAGATTTGCTTTGCCATTGTAACTTTTTCTGTACTTGGAGATTATTTTAGCACATTTATATACAAATTTAATTGAATATAAAGTATATCTTAACTAGTTTCTTAACCTAGTGATTTAATCTTCATTAGTTACTAGGCATACTGGTTTCATTTAAAAGGTAATTAAAAATCTAAATAATTTTAAATGTGAAACCTGTATAACTTGGGTCAATTTCTGCTGACTAGTAACTATAATAATTAAAAATATGTATTAGTTAATGACAGTGGCATTTCCCTCTTATAGGTAGATTTAAATACTAGCCATTGTTTATAGAGTTTGATGAGTTCTCCTTATTATCCTAATTGTGAAAGCAGTAGAGTATGAAAATTACTAGAAAAATTTCCTACTAATAAACTATGTAAATGAAAAATCAAATGAGTGGATATATCCTTCTATGTCATTGATCAGTTGATTAAACTCCTAAAATGCAAGCTGACATGGTTGACCCCACCTTTCAAGCCTCCAAAGAATCATTTACCTTGTCAACAATGTAGCCAAGGTAACAAATGCATGTTCTTTATATTTCCTTTTAAAAGCCTGGAGCTTTTCGTTATCATTGCAAAGATCCCAGATTATAGCCTATCTATAATACTATTTATAATAATATCATTAGAATTCCAAAGCAAAACCTGGGGTTGTTTAATGGCTCATTATGTAATGCAATAATAGATGAGTTTTCCAACTACAGTTGTAAAGAAGAAAACGTGTTGGAAAAGAAAAAGGAAGGATTTCAAGTATTGTTTGTTTTCTTTTTTAACTTGGCTTTTCTACACTCCCTTTTCCAAGATGCCATTTGCACATACAAATCACTTGAGTTTATTTTTAAAACCCGCACAGAGAGATATTGTTTTGTTGTGGTTATATCCTAGTCAATAGAAGCTCAAGCTTCCCATTGTGAGAGGAAATGAAGGCTGGCTGGGTCTTTAAGAGGCCTCTATATACACGTGGCTCCTTTCATCTCAGGCTTGTAATTGCTGTGATTCAGCCCCAAGCTTATTTCCAAAGGTAGCCTACTGTGAAAATCCTCCAGTATCTAAACCAAGATACATTAAAGAAGGTTGGTGCCACAAATGAAGCAAAGTTTGCATTTATATTAACAAGCAAAAGGGCAGTCATTTTCCTCCCTCATCTGAAGGTCTTTGAGTTGTACCAATATGCTTTATTGCTGATGTCATTCTAAAACTAGGAGATCTAAGGCACTTTGATAAAAAGTAACAAAACATCAATACAGATCAGATCCCAAGGATTCCAAATTATTTTTTTTCTTTAAAAGTACATATACCTGTAGAATGTTGTGTTGTCTACTCATGGAGCAGATTATGTTCTTTCAACTGTTCCTGTTTGGATGCCTGTGTTGGCGCAGAATGCCCTTCCAAAGGCCTTAACACTTGCCTGCTACGGACATGCTTTTTCTTTTAATATGAGACCAGGTCTCCTCAGGTTTGATTCTCTTCTCCCAAAGGACAAAGGATTGTCTTCCTTCTTACTACCTTTGCAACACTGTTCTAGTATAGTTGTTACTGTTTAGCACCCTGGCCTTCAGCTTAGGTCCGTCTGTGAATTCCATGAGGGCAGAGACATTCTTGTTATGTCTGCATCCTTTGTGCACAGCATATGGTAGACCTGAATCAGTATTTAATGAATTGAGGAGTCATGGTCTAAGCATGCATCCAAATTTAAGTTTAGAAAATGGGTTTATTATATTGCTGGCTCTAATGTCTTCTAATGACACATTTGCTGCACTTAGCACTATCAAGTAGGTACACATTTATCTACTCTGAATAGGGAATTTAACTACTTCGGAAGTGTAGATGTTTCTCGGAAAGCAAAGAGGAAACTAATAACTAAAGGAAGTGGACTGGGAAAGGAGAAAGAAAATAATATTATTAAACAAAATACAGTAATGTGAAAAATTTTAATAAACTCACTATAATCTATCATTTTTAGAATATTTTGTGAGGATAAGATTTCCCCATTCACCTTTATCCCTACATTCACTGAATCTGCAAATTGCCTAGAAAATGATTAAAATCTTTGTCTTTCTTTACAGCAACATATTTTAAGCACCTATATGGGAGATTGCTACCTTACATGATGGTCTCTCTGTTCCTATAACTTCATGTAATTAAACATATTTAACAACTGAAAAAAATAATGTAGAAATGAACAGAAAATTAATAAAAAATTAAATCCTTCTTTATGAATAAACTAGGATATAGATTACAGAATTGCTTATCAAGTGTATCAGTTATAGTGTCCACAGTTCATCAAAATATTCTAATAATTTCAAACCATTTGTTAAATTTTGGGTAGTATTGGTATACTCTATTGTTTGATGCTATCATTATTAGTTAAAAGATTCCCCATCAGAATTACAATTGATTATATAAAACCTGATTTCTACCCATTAAATCAATAGTATTAGGTTTATGCTGGTACTTTATTGTTGCCAATAAGAAGATGGACATGCTGGTCTAGATCCAGACAGACTGCACTTCAACTGCACCAGCATCACTGTTATTACTGTCATTTGCCTGTATGAATGCTGGGCCACTCCAGAGCAGAAGATGGGCACTGTAGATTCTCAGTCACAACTCATTTCAGTCTACTCTGCAGCTATTCCCCTACTCCCAGGCCCCATTATTCATCTCATTAAGATATGGGTTTAGTATTTTAAATCATTTACTATCTAGTATGGAAGCCTTAAATTTCAATATTTTAATGGCCAGTATTTGTAGTGGTGCTTGCCAGATAAATATTAGCCCTGATTAGAATATTCTAGTTTTTATAGATCACCAGACTAGACTATGAAAGTCTAATCTCTTAAATTAGCCAGTCATTTAGAGCCTACATCATTTTTGGAAACTTGTCTTTGACATGAACATGAAATGAGAAGGCAAAATAGACAACTACTTATACTGTCTAATTTTCATGAATCGAATAAAAATGATCATTTAGTACAAATCAAGCACTGGGTATATTTTATCTCATTAAATCCTTGTGTAGATTCTGTTTTGAGGTATTATCATCATTATATTATAAGTGGGAAGGCTCAGTCAGAGAGAAGTTATCCAAATTGTCCATGCACCAGTACTTTAAAAGTGGAAAAGACAATTCAAATCCTCCAATGTGTCTTCAAAGTCTGTACTTTTAACTGTCATGCTATACTATCTTTCTATTAAGTAAATAATTGATATATTTCCTCTAAATGACAAGTCTCATGGAATGAAATGAATAGAACTTTGGTTTGATTCTGGTTTCATCACTTACTAGCTGAAGCTTTAGCAAAATTATTTTATGATCGTAAACTTCAATTTTCTTAACTTTAAATTGGAAAGAGTAAACCCTTCATTGAAACAGCTGTTATAACAATTAAATAATAACAATAAAATGATTATTATTGTACTGGAACATAGCAAGTCTTTGAGAAACATGAATTGTGCACTTTATGCCTCTCATCAGCACTATAAGGGTAATGGCCATAACTGTCTGACTGCCATAATTAGAGTGATAATCATACTCACTAACGACCGCATATATAACCCTCATAATGTAGCAGGCATGTTCTCAATCTTTTACTTACA
Source organism: Cynopterus sphinx (assembly GCA_030015415.1). Taxonomy (NCBI): domain Eukaryota; kingdom Metazoa; phylum Chordata; class Mammalia; order Chiroptera; family Pteropodidae; genus Cynopterus; species Cynopterus sphinx. Next base: position 133,974,558 of record CM057380.1, read on the forward strand.
TTAATTCATTCAATTCTCTCGAATACCTTCAACACACAAGAGATTGGTACTATTATTATACCCATTATACAGGTGAAGAAAGAGGAGACAGAAAATCAGGTTACTTATTCCAGGTCAACCACAGAGAACAAGTGGTCAAGCCTAGGTTTTCACAGAGGCAGCCTGGCTCCAGAATTTGTGCTCTTAGCCTCAATATTCATTCTTACCATTTAGGCGGGTTTCAATAAATATCTGTAGAGGAATGCGTAATTCCTGAAATTCCACAATTATTATCTTTTGTTAGCTTTAAACTTTCTGATCGCTAAGAAATATGAAACCTAATGGTAGACTACTATAATTTTTAACTTGAATTTTTATGAATTTGTTTATTGATCCTATAAGGATAACGTATTTGATAGGAGAAAGAAAATTACAAACAACAAAAATGACTATGGAAAAGACCCAGTTAAGAAGCCATACTAAACATGAGACTCCAAATTTGGATTCTAATCCCATTAGCCTCCTGAGACTCTAATACTTATTATGTATTAAGGCTCAGATACAGCTGTTTAATTTTAAAAAATAACACACTCTTCTTTCTAAAATCGGAATAAATGGCACAAATTGTATTTCTTACTATTCAAAAAATTTTCAGCAAATGGATAATATAAAACACAAAGCAGAAAATAATTCAGTTGTGATTCATCTTTTGGTCTAGATTTTCTCAAGGATGCATCAGATATAATCAATAATTAAAAAAATAACTTATGTGACAGAAAAAAATCACCTTTGAATTAAAAATACTTTTAAATACTTTTCATCTCAGGTGTCTTCCAAGATACTGTCAGCTTAGAATTTGTTCATATATCATCATACAAGTAGGCCATCTGAAAGCCGTTAGACACAAATACTAATAAACAGTTCTTAAATATTAAAATTAATGTTTAGTACTATTGTTTAATCTCCATTATTTCTTCTGAGGGTTCACACGAAAATATTCAAGGCAAACTTCTAAATAGCTCTAATGATTTTTAAGAGATAAATCTTTCTTGGTGAGATTTATTTTCTCTCCTTTATTAATATCACCAGTGAAATAATTCCATGCAACAAATTTGTTACTATATTTTCTCAAATTTACTGTATTGGGAAACTATACACTTGGCAAATAGAAATAGTGTTAACTATATTATCCTATTGTGATAAAAATTTCCTTGAGACCTAAGAGGTTGTCTAATGACCAAAGTCACATCACTAGTAATTTCTGGAAGGTAAGGGTCTTCTAAAGCCATCTGAATTCAATGCCAGAAGTATAAACTGCTACATTTACAGCCAAATATCAGACTATCCAAAAAGTGTTTTGTGCAAAGGGGGAGGATCTGAAGACTGCCAAGCCTTAACATCCTAATAACTTGAAAGTTGGCATACATTGATTTTTAAAGCAAAAGTTCTTAAGGAGAGATGAGGGAACTATTGCTTCTTTAGGTCTAATTTTAAACTCTTGGGTAAAGACTATCATCTTAAACTTGTTTCATAGTTCACAAATGAGAACCCACTACAACCTATTTTGAGCTTCAGAAATGCTGTCAAGTGAGAAATTCAGAATTTTTCAAGACCATAAATCATACAATGGTAAGATCATGGGTTCTGGAGTCAGACAGTTTTGGGATAAGTCCTGCCTCCATCTTTACAGAATCTCTTCTTGTGTCCTCATCTTTAAAGGGCAACTGTTGTAAAGATTAAATGAAGGAACATACATAAAGTGCTTAGCATAGTGCCTGACCAAAAAATCTGCCCCCAAGTCTTCCATTTGCCTCAACGTTAATTCTTATGTAAAAATAAAAAAATAAAAAACATAATATAAATTTTGAAGATTTGTTATGGGAATTAGGAAACATGCAAAATTTCTGATATTTAGAAAGCACAATAAATGGTAATTGTAATTAGCATTGTCACTTCTGCAACATATGTATGTATATAATGTATTATCTTTCAATTTTACCCTATAATTTTTTAAAAGCTGTTGGCAAGGCTGAAATGCAGCAGGGATAAATAGCTTAGTCTGTACCTCTACCATACTGACATGTTTTTGAATGAGAGAAGTAAAATAAATCCCATAATTTTAGTTTAAATTTGTTCAAATGCAATCAAACTACAGTCCCAGACTAGGAGCTGTTTTTGAAGGTCAGCCATCCGATGATTTCTTTAACAGTATCCTCAGAAATTATACATTATAAAGGAGGCATAAACTCCTTTTTTGGGGTTCTGAATTAGTCTAGCAGAGCACTTTATGATTTGAAAAGCAATTTTTGTATTTGTATATTCTGAATGTTCCCTTTGACCCTTTTGATTTTTTTTTCTTGCTTTTGTCCCTTTGAGCTATGGTCAAATTTACAAAGATTCATGTTGTCCCAGTAAAAGAGGATTTCATAAAGTCTTTCTTGTCTTCTCTTGGTATTACTACTATTCAACACAATACTGTTTGGCAATGAGCAGCATTTGATCATGATAAACTATTCTTAAATGCTTGCTATTTTGTTAAAGACTATAGAAAAAGATATTAAAATTTTGATGAAAAAATAAAAAGCCTATCTATGTCCTCCTCAAATTAAGCAAACAAATCATATATACAAACTGCAAACTGGTATGGTATCGTTATCAGTCCCTACATAGAAACAAGGTGGCCATAGCAGATTCAGATGAAGGCATGTCCATCCCATAAAAGTGTACCCAAAGCACAAAGTTCCTATATCCACTAGGATCAGGGTTTCATTGAGTCACATGTTCATTCCTGAACTTGTGCTAGAGGGAAGGACTTTGCTTATTGTTTTAGCCCGAGGTGACAACTTCGTTGTTAACTGGGCTATTGGGTCCATCAAACTACATGTTTGGAGAGTAGGAAAGAATTAGATCCCTATGCCAAAACCAGGGATGACTGCCAGATAAGGAATAAGGGCTCCAGAATGGCCAACAAACAATGTCTATTATTGGGCATTCATACTATTTACAAAATCAATTTTAATTTCTTTCCTGTGACTAGATGGTCAATTTCTGAGTGCAGGGTTCCCATCATAGTCTCTGTCTTGCAAGAGGCATTCAAACAGTGCTTTTGCTGGATTTGTTCCTCTTTGTTTTCTTCTCAACCCAGCAGCCAAAGTGATCTTTTAAGGGTTTACGTTAGACTATATCAGTGTCTTTCTAGTTCATGCCAAATAAAAGTCAAACTTATTGAAAATGACCCAAAGAGCCCTTCACAGTCTAGTATCCCCATTACCTCTATGTCCTCATGCCCTACTATCTCTCTATCCTGTGCTCTACTCTAGCCAGGCTCACTTCCTCACTGTTCCTCCAAAATGCCAGGCCTGCTACTGATGTCCCTCTGTCTGGAGCACTCTTCCCTCAGGCAAGAGGCTCACCTCTTTTTCCCCTCAGTAGTTATTCAAATTTCCTCCAGTAAAAACTTCCCTGCCAGCCTATTTCTGTTGTGTCTATTCTATAAGTTCTTGTACTCTCTTCTCTCCTTAGCCTTTACCACCATCTAAAATACCTATGTTATTTATTCTTTTTTATTTTTCATTCTGTTCCAATCACTAAACCATATACACTATTAGATCAGAGGTTTTGGATGTTTTACTCGATGAGTACCCCTAGCACCAGAATAATGTCCAGCACAAATGGATGCTAAATAAATATTTACTGAATGAATGGATGATGCTCCACTTCTTTCAGTCACCCTTCAAGCCTTGGTGTAAAATGTTCCCCAGTGCTTCCTGCCCTGGGAAAAGTGAGGCAGTCCTGTTCTGTATTTCAATAGCATTTTGGGTCATTATGCAGATGCTGTTAACCTCACTCTTATTTCCCCACTGCCTAGCACAGACGATATGCTCAAAAAATAATTAAATGAAGTTAAGTGAATGATCAATGTTCTGAGTATGACACAGTGAATGATCAAGAAAGATTTCAGGAAATCTTACATTGTACCAAATTATCACTTATTGTTCTAGAGAAAAAAATAGGCCTATAATCAAATTTAGTTATGTAATTTTTTTCTGGCTATAACATCATGACACTCATGAGAAGCTAGGTATTCACTCTGATGAGCCTATTCCAAATTAAACAAAAGATTAAAATTTTCTTTAGCCATTTATGTTTTCTATTTTTCTTTTAATGCCCTCCCCCAACACACATACACACACACACACAACCTGAGACAGTTTATCATCCAGTATAGCATATTATAGCAATATATTTATTAACATGAACATATTAACAGAAATTACAAGACTTCTAAGTATCTGTTTTTTTTTTTCATAAAGTGTTCTATGGTGTGGAATAAGAAGAAGAAGCCTGATATAACACAGAAGAGAGTGAGAGGGAAGAGGGAAAGAATCCCAAAGTTGATGTAGCTACACAGACCCCCGGGCCCCCACTTGGCTCACTATACCCGGCTGGCATCCGGCATGACTCAGTATGAAGCCCCCTTAGAGGACTTGGCTAACATTACTTCCTGACCCAGTCAGACTTGGCTCAATGAGTGGAATAGGCCAGAGCCTGCTGAAGAGCCCATTAGCAGATTCAACAGTCAAACCAGGGGAAGGGAAAGAGGAAATCAGGCAAGAACTGAAACCTGTTAAAAAAACATTAATTCCACTTAAGTGTCTTTATCAACAGAGCTTATTTGAAGTCTTGGGAAAGATTTGAAATTCTCAGGAGGATTTTATATGCTGAACACTCTTTCATACCCCATATAAAACTCAGAGTGATGTTAAATTTCTAACAATTATGAACCCGAAGATGTTAAAACATCGACTTACCCCCAAAATGAAAGTCTGAAGTGATTTGACACTATTAGTCTAGTCTACCAAGACTATATGCATAACTTGAAGATGCTGTTTGTTTGTTTGGATATTTGACTAAATTTGTAGAGGAAAAATATATTTATAAATGTGAAAGAAATTGGGACAAAAGCCAGATGCACATGGAATCACACTGAGAAACACAGGTAGGTAGCTCAGAATATCAACCTCCAATGCCATTTTAAAAAGCTTCTAAGTAATTATTGATTTTTAACAATTATAATACTACATGCTTAGAGTATTATACATTTTATAATAATAATAACAGTAACAATAATACAACTGATACTGAGTGTTTACTACCTGCCAAACAAGAAATTTTAAAGGTTTTAGATATTCAATTTAATCCTTATGATGGTTTTATAATGTAGGTATGTTACATTATAAAATGTATACTAGTCTTATTTATACAGCCAAACAAGTAGAAGTACATAAAATTTAAATAGCTCTCATACAATTAGAAACTTGAAGAGTCATTATCTAAATCCATTCTGTTTTGCTCTTGAGACCACATTAGATATCTCACTGTGCTTCTCCTCAGGGAATAATAGCCATTTTTAGAAATCACTGGGTCCTTCCAGTCTGAAGACTAAGTAATTCTTAGGTTGGAAGGTAAGAATTCTGCTTAGGCATTCAAAACATATTCCTCATCCTTTTAAAGGAGCTAAATCTTGGTAAGTTGCTACATGCTGGAAGTACGTTGGAACACCTGTTTCCCTCCTAAATTTCCATTCTCTGATGACTTGTTACTCTTAGTCATTCTTGGCTTTGACTCTTAATTATACTTCAGACTCCAACCTGTGTTCTATTCTGCTTTTGGATCCTTCTATTCTATGTGAAAAATGATTTTGCTTTACACTTCTAACATGGCTAATCTCAGAACAAGTTTAGGATTTGCTTTTATGGTACAAACTGAGGGTTAGCCCTGATTTTATTTCATGCTGTTCTGTTCTGCAGCTGGGATAAAACAGTTTGGAAGTCTAGAATAAATTTGAATATTGACAATTCTATATACAAGTACACCACCTGATAGAGCATATAATGTCTTGAAGACACATTTTTCCCCATGGGCCATGACCAAGATTGCTTATCTTTAGAAAAATTCCAAGTGAAGACTTCTCAAAATGATTAAATGCATCCTTAGGCTCTTCGCAAATCTTCTTTAAAAGTTATAATTTTGCACCAGGTATTCATAACACACAATTTGGCAAATGTTATCCTTTGGCTATTTAAACTTAGCTGAATTGTAGGCTGGAGATTTATTCAGGTGCTGCTGCCATATATTGTCCCAAAGCAGACATGGAATTGTTGGAGGACATTAAGTAACCACCACTGTCAGCTTTCTTTGTGTCTCAGCCATGATTTCATGAGCAGCATCATGAATTACTAAAGGGAGGACAGGATTCTCATTCATTGGTTTCTATCCAGATTAAGCTAAAAGCTTGAAAGATAATTATGATTTTGCTTTTGGAATTAATTTAACAAATGTTAGTCAAGTATAAATTATGCACTAGATGTGGTAAGCTACAGTGATATAAGAATAAGTAATAATCATGATCATCATTAATATTTTTTACTTCTGTCTATGCTAAGCTTTTTGCCAAGCACTAGAGACTTATTTCATTTGATCCTCACAATAGGATAATTACATTATGAATATCCTATCATCTCATTTTGTAATGAGGAAACTGGAGCACAGTAAATTGTTCAAAGTCACTCAGCTAATATCTGTAGGAGCTGGATTCAAATTCTGACTTCCATATAAATTCAGGGTCCTCATTTTGACAGCTTTTTGCACACATACACATTTATAGAATAGGGATAAGATAGATGTGCAAATAATTTTAGTATTGTTTATGTTTAATCTTAACCAAAAATTTTTAAAAATCCCTTTTCTATAGGTATTCTTCAGCTACATCAGTGTGGGTGGGCTGAGAGGGTTGTGCTATACAATGTCCAGAGTTCAGCCAAGCTAGAGTGGTATCTCCATATTGAGCAATATTAAAAACATTCCTCCCAGGTTGTTATAAAGCAGCAGAACTAATAGAAAACATCTATGACCAAGTGACCTTGAATTTTTATGATAACTTGATGACTGGAGCCATAAAGTAAAAGAAACAATGCCTGTTGTTTGTTTGTTTGTTTGTTTGCCATTGTAAATCCTGAAGTTAGAGTCACATATTACTTCTTCTCCCATCACTGTTTTAGCATTACTGGCTCACAATAGAGTGCCATGTTAATTTAAAAAGTTTCACCTAAGACACAGGTGACTGTGAACTACCAGGCAATAATGTCCTTCATTGATAATGTTTTTATTCCTTTTCATTTATTGGAGCTGTTGGCTAGTGTGTTTAAAAAAGGAATGTGGGCAGGATTCTGTAATAAAATTGACAAGCCCAGTAACAGAAAGTAACCTCATAGGGTGATCTGATCATAAATTCCTAACTGGACAGGTCATGGTGAGAAGTCATGACCCAGAAATATAACTTTTCAGTAAAAAATTAAATTTGCCCCAAGTAAGCCCTGTCCACTGTTGCTGTACCTGGGTTAACAGACCTTGGTGATGCCAGAGTAATCCTCTTTTTCAGACCCCCTGAAGGTGTAACCACCCTCAAGGAAGCTTCTGAGATCTTGCTTCCCAGCATCGTTTTGGTTCAAATATACACAATTTAACTTACAAAAATTCTCAGCGGGTCTGGATATTTTTATGTCTACACTAGGTAGTTAAAAGATAGAATTCTGTCTGAATAATAAAGCCCTGTTGGCTGTGCTAAAAAGTTTAGACTTTCTAATTTATAATCATCTCAAATGCTCAAAGTCCTAACATGGCTTCTTCCCAACTCATAGCCACACACTTATACTAAGGTTTGAGAAAGATGCTCTCCTTGACTAAACTTGACCAAAGACTCAGGCTCCTGTGAGTCTTTTCTGAGTAGGCCCCAACTTGGGCTCTGTCCTTGGCCTGCTGTTCAGTTTTAGCAGGAATTCTCTGAGTCAGTTTAATGAAAATTCCCCACTCTTCCTATCTTATCACTCTGGCCTACCATTAGCAAAATTTATGTCAGGCCCAGTTAGCCAGAATCCCATTGGCCTTCACATTTCCTCATCATGATTTTTCCATCCACTCACCCCACCCTGCTCCTTGACCATAAATCTCCACTTGTCTTTCTTGTATTCAGAGTAGAATCTCATCTTGCTCCCCTACTGCAAAACCCCCACTGTGATGGTTCTCTTGAAAAAAATTTCTTACCATCTTTAACAAGTATCCTGAAAATTTTTTCTTTAACACTTTTTAATGACTTTTTTTCTGTTTCATTAAAAGCATCTTTTGGAATCAACAGATATCTGTGAGTTTTTGATTAATCGTGACAAATATACCACATGTTTCTGCAGAACTTTAACTTCAAGCCATTAGTCTTTTGAGTATTTGCAAAAAACAAAATAACAAAATAGATGCTCCTTGATTTACAATGGGGTTATGTCCTGATAAACCCATCATAAGTCAAAGTTATCATAAGTAGAAAATGCATTTAATACTACATTGTAGAATACTGGCTGTTTACCCTTATGATCCAGCAGCTGATTGCTAGCTACAGGTCACTGCCACAGCCCACTGCCCAGCATCATGAAAATCTTACTACCTATCACTATCCCAGGTAAAAATCAAAATTCAAAATTAGAAGTACAGTTTCTACTGAATATGTATCATTTTTGTACCATTGTAAAATGAAAAATCGTAAGTTGAACAACCAAAAGTCAGGGACTGCTTGTAAACTGAGTAAAGCTGCTTAGACATTTTATAAATATGTGGCCTGAAACCTCTCGAGTCCTAGAATGAGGCTTGCAAGTGAACTCATAATGATTTTCAGTTTTCTTTGATAGAGAAATAAGACTCAATAGTGTAAAAAATATTTGTCTCTAAATAAATCAAGTAAAATCAAGTAAAAGAGCTAAGCAGCTTTAGTTTAAAAAGGAAACAAAAAACAAGTCATCAGTAATCATCTGGATTCAGATCAAATAGTAACCTTAAACTATTTTTCTTAAGCATAATGTCACTGTTGAAGGAAAGGAGATTAAACTCTTATTAATATAAAAAATTTTCACATATTAAAAATGTTTAGAAAGCTGTATTTCACTCTAGAAAGTGAGATTAATTACGCTTAAATGAAAAAGTACTATTTCCTGTTACTTGATTTTCATGTTTTTTGTTTTTCTCACTTTGGTAGGTTATAACCAGATGGACTAAATGCAGAGAATGTAGACCAGTTGAATTGTTAACATTCTACCCTCCAGCCTTAATTTATCATTCTGATCATTCATACAAAGGTCCTAAGCCACATTAAAATTATTACCTGGGGGGCATTTCTAACTGCTAATAAGATAAACAGGTTGTGTTAGCTGTAATTTGAAAATTCTTGCATAACTTAACTAGGATTTCTGGCAGTTTACCATACTTTTTTAAGACTTCCATCCTCCTCATTCTCCTCTTTTTTTTTTTTTTAACAACTTCATGGATAGGAACAAACTCATTTTATATAAACTCTCTCTAAACTCTACTTTTAATGCTGGCATAAGTTGGACAGACCTCTCTCACAGGATAATTTTTTTATGGGTGAGCCCAACTTTTACTATAGAGAGCTAAGAGTAGATCTTTTTCAGGTAAGCAAAGGATACAGAAGAAACATTCCGAATGATGTGTAACTTTCTAACACTATGATTTCATTTTTTATAATTATATTAAAAAATCAAATATCAAACATAAAGAATAATGATCATTCACGCACCCAGGACCCGAATTTATCAAATGTTGGCATTTTTGCCATCATTTTAAAAAATATATTTTTTAAATGAAGTGTTTCATATTACTGAATCTCAGTATAGGCTTTCCTCAGCTGACTTCCTTTCCTTCCCAGATGTGACCACTATCTTAAATTCATAGTTTATTATACCCATAAATATATTAAACTTTCATCACAAATACGGTTGTTAACAATATATTGTATCTTTTGTATGTTTTAAAAATCTCTTATGTACATATAATTTTTGTCCATTTAAAAAATTACACTATGTTTTTAATGTTCTATAGTGTTTCATATCCATTTTCTCCTGCTGATGTATATTTATGTTTTTTCCAACTTTATCCTTGGTGTTTTCAAATTCAACAGAAATGATTTCACAGAACGTCAACATCAAACAGCCCATTCTGTGACTGAAAGATCAGGACAAAAAACAGGAGTACCATGTAATCATGTCTAAATATAGACAAAAACATGAACACTGTTCAAACAACAAAAATGACCAAACATCCATTTATCTTGGCTAATATAAATGAATGCTTCTTCTTTACCAATTATAGATTTAAATTCATTTAATACTTTCCTCTTTCTACATAAGCTTTAACAAAATAATCATACAATTACCCCACTTCCGGACAACATCCAGTTCAGAGCAACACTTTATACATCCTCTCCCAAATCACCTACACAAGCCCAAATCCATAACAAGTTCTCTCTGACCCCTCTCACTGAGGTGCCTCACTGTTCATTACAGTGAGTGTTCTCCCCTAGTGGAACAAAAAACCCAAACTGTGGCTGGAGAGTACTAACACTAAAGGGGTCTAACACCTTTTCACATGTACCCTTAAAGATTTTCATTGATTCTGTCTCCAAGGTACTCAGAGGAGACCAAAGCTTTCTATCTTCTTTTATTTTTCGAATTATGTTTGTGCCTCTCAACCATGTTTCTACTGCATTATTTTTGTTTTGTTATACACATACTTCTTTATATTTTCTTTATATAAAACCTTTGCAGATTGTACTTTTATATTTTTATAAAAGTTATAAAATTCATTTTTATATAGTCGTGTCTATTGATTTTTTATGGCTTGTGATCTTTATGACCTAAGTAATTTTTTCTTATATAAAGTTCATATATGCATATATACCTTTTTTCTATTTATATTCTATTTCTAATATTAAAGTTTCACTTTTCACTTTGGTCACTAACATCCTAGAATTTATTTTTTGTATGGTAAGAGTTATTCCTATATTCTATTTTTTCCCAACTTGGATAATGAACTATTCTGATAAAATGTGTTGAGGTCTTTCCTTTTCCCATCCATTTATAAAGCTATGCCTGACATTTATCGAGTTCCCAAAGATGTATAAATTTTGTCCATGATTCTATCTCAGCCCAATGTTTTGTCTATTCCTGCACCAATGTATATTAGTTATTATTGTGCCCTATTCTTTTAAGTCACAATACTTATCATTGGTAATTAACTATGTTACTTTGCAATGTCTAACTTCCTCAATGGATGGTATGGTCTATATGGTAGGCTCGGTGTTTTGCACAGTGCCTTACACATAGTAGGGACTCAAGATACGTTTGTTAAATAGGTAAATGAGTGGAAGAATAAATTAGTACTAGAATATAACCATAATGCCAAATCAAATGATCTTTTACCTGCCTGTGGCCTCCTGCATGTCCTGTTTTAACTCTTTTAATTTGGGTAGATTATTGGGCTTCCATAAAGTACTTCTCAATCAACCAATCAACCTTTCTTTTTTGCCTTTTTTTTTTTTTGCTATGCCTCAGGGGAATAAAAAGAGTGGCAAGTCTGTTCTTATTGCTTTATTTGGATCTCAGCCCACCTGTATGTTATCAAACAGATATATTTAAATTTTCATCCAAGTGAAGATTTTCTTGGTGTTTACTTTATATCCTTCAAATTCCCCCCCGCCAATAGTTACATCAACACTTCTCCTTTCTTTCATAACAATAATCTTAATAGTAAATGCTTATAGAGTGAGTACTATGGGCCAGGGTCTGATCTATAAGTACTTTGAGTTCATTCGATCCTTCAAATATCTGTGGAGTATGTGCTCCTAAAGCTGTTTAAGGATGAAGAATCTAAGGCAAAGAGAGTTTAAGCAGCTTTTTAAAGGTCACTCAGCTACTATGTGATTAAAACAGTATTTGAACTTAGGTAGTCTTGGTTTAGGGTTCATGCTTTTGGGGAAGGAGAGAATCCAAATGTCTGTGTTTATAGCTTCTCTTATACAGATGTTGTGAATTCTATATTTTGCATTGTACTTCTAATCATTTTATTTTTATAAGGACAATTTATTAATTATATAGAAGGATACTCAGGGATGGATTTTGCTTCATTTGTGGAAACTGTAGAGGCTGGCCCTTCCTAGCCTGCATAGAAATCCTAATGGAAGAAAGATCTTCTCTCATTTAGTATCTGTGTATTAAAAAGTATATCACACTCACACTGGCACAGAACACATTACATTTTTCACTTTGAGTTATCTGTTTTCTTCAGAGTCAGATGTTCTCAAGTGTTCAACTAGAAAGCTTCCTTTTGCATTCTATGGGCTGGGAGCTGTCCTAAGAAATCAAGAGAGGAATCAACAAACTCCACTAACTCCACTGACTTGCCCTCCATTAGCATGGCTTTAAAACTCTTTTAGGCAATTACTTTTTTCCCCCTGCTCTGATGGTCTTTGTATGCATGAGAGTTGAGATTGGAATTAGTAGAATTGGTTTGCATTTAATAATTCTCTGTTTTTAAGTATATATTCCCTTAATCAAATTATAGTCTTTTCTTTCTAACTGTAACTGCCCCAAACAGAGCTATAAGAGGCTCTATCAGGAAGAGTGAGTTCCCAATGGTTTGTCTTTCAGAAAAATTTAAATTTCACACTTACTATTCAGTTGGGTTTCCTCATAGTCTCTGGACAATAGTATCCCTGTGCTATTATGGATTTATTTTCTTTTGTACAACTTTACTGTAATGTAATGGAGTTGAGGAGGAAGGTAAGTTAAATACATACATTGTACTTGCCATTTGAACTGGTAGTCAAAATAGAAATATTTTGAGTTTTTAAGAAATATTTCAAATTTCCTTTGATATGTTACATGACTTTTACAGGTATAGAAAAATTAATTTATAAATAAATACCCTAAACAAACAGAGTCATCTATTATAACATAACTGGGAGTGGACCAAAGATTACGAACCAGGTAATATTGTGCTGGTTTCTTGACTTCTCACTTGCTAGTGATATATTCTGCCACTTGCTCTTATTTGCATATTTCATGGTAAATCGGTTCTCTAAGGTAGTATGATTTTATTCCCCCAGGGATGGTGAAACAAAAGACAACCATTTTCTAAAAATATATTAATATAGTAACATATTTTTTAAAAACCTGTCCATAGCTTTTAATATAGTTTGATCTATCACCTACAAGCCAAAGTCTGGGAAATTATTTTATAATAACTTCTTTTTATCATTTGTAAAGTGTTTAATGTTGATTAGAGAAAACAGAAGAACACATTCAAGCATAATGGATAAAATAAAAATAAATATATCTTTTAATCTTATCATAAGGATGAGGAACTTCTTGAATCTTGGCTTATGACTCATAAAATGTGTAATAACAGAACCAAGAAAGGTATCAAATATTTAGTTCATCAGACCTTATTAATGATCAGTCAGTAAATTGCTTTCCCAGGGCACACAGAAAGCTGCCCTAATGAAGAATTTAGAATTACTTGTTTTCTTCCAAGGCATAATTTAGGCCTTAAAGAGTTTGACAAAATCTTTCACAACTTTTTTTTTTCATATATGTTCTCTTTATTTTTTTGGTGGAGAAAGGTCAAAATAGGGATTCTTCAGCCATTCTGTACTGACTCTAAAAGGCAGCAATTCCAAACCTGGTTTGTCTGTATTTTTTTTTTTTTTCTTTTTGTTTGTGCAAGTAAAACTTGAAAAATGCATGTGGGTTTCAAAACTCCTGCTGCGCCAGCCACGATTTCCCATTAAAAGGGGAACATTTATTTGTGTATATGAAGTCCTGGACAGCAGTACTTGGTCAGACGTGAGACAGATGTATGTATGCACAGCTGTTTGTGTTTAAGGACAGAATACAGACATAAATAAGGTTAGATATCCTTGGTTTGATGCTAGAATATTTTCATACACCATATTCAAAGGAATATCTGTCATAACTGAAAACAAGGGGAAATTTATCAGAAACAGAGCACAGACCCCTTCCCCAGAGCCAGGATAAACAAAACCAATATGGGCCTATCAAACTATGGTCTTGTAAAATAAACTTCACTGTGCAAAAAAATACCCCACCTTATTTATTCATAAAAACATTGTCAGATATTTCCCCAAAGTCAGATAGCACTGTCTTCTATAAAATTCAAGAGTAGAGGTAGGATTTTCTGGCTCATCTGTCACTATCAGGATTGCAATTATGTTTAACGCTAATAACACTAGAAAAGAATGCTTCATAAAAAAGTACCATTGCTGTCTTTTCCATTAAGCTTCATGCGCTGGTTTAAGCAGACTAGCAATTCTTTCTTTCTTACCAAAAAAAGTTTATACTGAAACAATAATGCCATTTCTATAGTACATTTCAATGACAAAATGATTCCCAGAAAGGTCTTTTTCTCTGCATGATTCCAAAAGCACAGAATGAAAAATGACAAATCTGAGACCCAAGGTCACAGGGATTTCTAGAGAGAGTCTTATACTTTGTTTTATTGCTATGATGATCCAGAAGTTTGAGGAGTGCCTCAGAAAAAAAGGCTAACTGGGAATTTGGTAATTCCTTTATTTATTTATTTTTATTCTAATTCCTTAGTTAAATTTAATTAGGAAAAATCATTTTCATTATGTGCTATCTAGATTAAATAATTTATTTGTAAATCTAAATTTATTCAAATAAATTTTTCTAATAGACGGTATAAATATATATTCGTTTTTGCATTATCTCTGCCAAAATTTTCACAACTCAAATTCTTCCTTCTCCCCAGGTCTTCCTTCCAAGAAGACCCCTATTAAAGTTCAGAGTTGGCTTTCAAAATACATACTTTGTTTAGAAGGTACTCTTGTTTTGATGAAAATCCTAAAACAACTCCTTTAAAGGGTTTGTTTAAAAGAATGTAAGACACAGAGATATCCATAAGACTGAAATGCTACACTTTATTTACATAAGTTTGGACTTTGAAGAAGTGTTTTGTTTTGTTTTCTTGTCAACCCATAAATCATATTGAGACTCATGGGTGACTTATAGTGTTCAAGACCTGAAAAAGACAATTTAGAGTAGTCTGTCCTTTTAACCTCCACTTTGGTAACTTGGTCATTATTAGCTGGAGCCATATAATGAAAATGGAGGACTAAAATATAGAATTTGCTGTTATAATCTCTGCCTATATAATTAAGTATTCCACACTGGGTCCAAAAGTAAATATAATTACTAATATTTTATAGGCCTTCAAAAAGTTTTAATCTCTTTGATACATACACTGTATGTAGCACTTATTTAACACATTTTTTAGAATGACGTATGCTTTGTCATTATATATACAGAGAAATATAACAAGAAAACAATAGAAATAGAAAAAAATTATGAAGTTATGAAAAATCCTGTTATTCTCATAAATTGAAATTAATACATAAAGCAGTGTTACTAAGAATTTTATACTATAAAACAAAATGCGTTTTTATTGCAATGGTTATATGCAGTAGCATGATAATTTGGAGGGGAAAAGTACCCTAAAGGGCTATATACTTTCAAGAGGAAGCTTATCAAATTAAATTATATTTTGTATAAACTTCTTTAGAGTGTCTGTTCATTTTCTGATTTGATTATTTTATTCTCAATCTATTTTCATTCAGAGTATTGTATCAAGAACAAAGCCTGAAGGCTACTTGCAGAGAAGGAAAATTTGCAAATTTATAAGGTAAAGCACTATTGCAAGTCACAGGAAAAATCATGCTATATATGGTGATGCAAAGGTTTTACCCAGCACCTGCTTGGTGCCATGCCTATGCCCACCAGCAAAACACAAACAACACTGGATGACAAGGGCTTATTTTCTTGTCTGTTCTGATCCCACCCCTTTTGGACTGTGAGCGCCACGAGGGAAGATGGGACCATATCTTAAGTCATTCTGTTATGCCCAAGACTTGGATGATGTTAGTTTAGTAAAGAAAAAGCCTGTTCTCCTACATAGAAAATAAGAACACGTCATATTCTATCTGTTGGTGCCACCCAAAAAGTTTTTATGTGAAGCCCTTAGGCTCAGGCAGTCTCAATTTCTTGGTATCACAAGAGAATCGTCACTCCAACCTGGTACCATAAACATGCCCCACCCTAACATGTGGGCTCTCACTAGTGCATCCACACATATCCACCCCCTACCCCTCCACATACCATTCACTCTAAGGTTTATAAGTCATCTAGTAAAATAACTAGATTAAATACAGACTTCTCCCCACTGGGCCTGCGTAGCCTCTCTGAAGCCCACCCATTCTTAATGTCTCTAGGATCCCATTAAGGGGCTGCATCCTTATTATGACCCATAAGTGGCTTAGTTATCCAGCTCCTGCCCAATGAGATGGGAGTGTAGTGGGAGACAGTGATCAAGAGCTGTGCCCACCTCATTTTAACTGAAATATTCCAAGCATATAGAAAATTATAGATAATGATATAATGAATATCTATAATCACTACCTAGCCCTATTAAATCTCAATATTTTGCCATATTTGCTTCAGATCTATTTTAAAACATAGAATAGATATGGTTAAACTCCTTATGTCATCCACTTTGAATCCATTTTACCCCCTGTCCAAGACATATATGAAGGTTAATACTAATTTTCATTTGTTGGGTTTGTTCCTTCACATGGTTTTGTACCTTTTATATATCTGAATACCTACATAAACATTGTGTAGTATTGACTTGCTTTTTTTACACACATCTTGTTATCATTTTATATTTAATTCTATAATTCTTTTTCTTTCAACATCACATTTTCATAAATGTTGATTTTGAATTATCTCAATGTTTATCCTCAGAAAGATATAAATAGAGCCTAAGATGTGTTTTTTATAATGTTTATGCATTCTAGAAGGAATATTTTCACTGTAAATAACTGAAACTTCCCCCAAATATTGTGCAGAACTACAAAAGCACTTCAAAAGTATGTCTTATTGCAAAATTGCCAAATTAAACTTTATATTTGCCCATTATATGATGAGGAATTTTCTCAAAAAGGAACAAATAAGTTGACATATTATACTATATGACACATTCTTTCCTTATTTATAAGATAACTAGATTCTGGATAACTGCAAATGTTCATCAGAATAATTTATAAAGAAGAGTTTTTTCAAGAAAAGTAATTTTGTTAAGCAAATAGGAAAAAGAGAAGCTAAAAATATACAAACACATTTATGCTAATAATATTTGGAATAAAAAATATTGACAATATTAACTTTAATTATTAAAATGCTGACACAGAAAAGTAAAATGAACTTACCTCAGTTCATATGGAATACTGTCTAATATTACTTTTTTAAATAAGGAGCAAATTCCTTAGATTTCTTAAATCAGTTGTAAGACTTACAGCCACAAGAGAGAGTCTTGAGTGAAAATTAGTGATGCAATGGTAGTAAAGAACCAAAGATGAGAACATGATGAACAGAAGGTAGAGTATTGAATCGGGTATTTTATATGTTTCAGTGATGCACTGTCTAAAGACACTGTCAATTTTTAACTAACAACAATATTTATTAACTATCTTTGATTTGTAATGTATTATTAACAAAGGCAATACCAGTAAAAGCTACATGTTATTTAGCTTTTAATATATGCCATACACTATACATAGGGTACTATACATAGAAGATTACATTAAACAAAAATGTTTAATTTTTTAATAATTCAGTAAGGTAGGTTTTTGTGAATTTTTTTTTTGTTTGGTTGTTTTTTAGTTTGTTAGCTTTTTGTTGTAGATGATGCTTAAAATTTAGAAAATTGAAATTTAGAAAGGTGAAGAAAATTTTCCAAGGTCATCCAACTAATAAGTAATAGATTCATATGCAGATCTATCTGATTTAAAAGTAGGGTTGTCAAATTTAACAAATACAGATATAGGACAGTTATTTTGAATTTCAGATAAACAACAATTAATTTTATATATATATGTATGTGTGTGTATGTATATATATATATATACATACATACACACACACACACACACACACACACACACACACACACACACACACATATATATACATACATAATATCCCATGCAATATTTGGAATACACACACACACACACACACACACACACACACACACCCCAAAATTATTTTTTGTTTGTCTGAAATTTATTTTTATCTGAGCATCCTACATTTTCACTGGCAGCCCTACTCTAACCTGATCTAGCATCTTAACTCCCTGCTATTCTGACTCTCAAGAACTAGGAAATCTGCCCTGGGATGAAGGGGACCACTGTTTTTCTGGACAAGGGAAAATGAGTAGTAATCATCTAGTTGCCCCTTCAGCATTACCCAATAGCTCTATGGTTCTCAGGTTTTACTGGGTATAAATATCATTTAAGGTGCTTATTGGAAATACACATTCTCCACCAGAATTTCTGGTGTACATTTTTAACAAGCACTCCAGATATTTCTGATGTAGGGAGTTCTTCACTTGTTCTCCGAGAAATAGTGAAATAGCTGCCCTACTCAAGAAAAATGTAATAACATTGGGAAAATGTGTTAGAAAAAGTAAAATTATTTTAGAGGCAATGTTAGCTCTCCTATAAAATCTGACTAAAATTAGGAATGTAGTCTGGAAAAAAATAAGTTGAGGAAAGATCCAAGTCAATTTCATATTTTCCTGATACCCATAGGTCAATAATATATTTTTTAAATGGAATAAGCAATTAAACTCAATGTGAATTTGATAGTCTACTACTATTCTTCTGGACACTAGTCATTGGAATTAAGACTGAGTCCTTGAACATGCTCTACACATCAAATTTTAATATTCCCTTTTCTCCACTTCTAAGTCACTCATTTCCATGAAAAACCCACAATAACTATTCAGGCTGGCCATTCAGGGCAGAGGTGATTCAATCATTTTGAACTTCTTTCAGATTTTGAAAGTGTGTACTGATCTTTAGATACTTCATGAAGATTAAGAACTTAAAATGAGAATCAATTTAAGTAAATCCATGCAACTAAATGTTTTCCTGCTAAATGCTATAAAAGAACTCTCAAATACCAGGAAATCTTAAAAAGATATAATTAAATTACTTTGAGATTTAACCTCTCCACATTCTTTTGAATGTTGCATGTTGACATTTTAATATCCACATTGTTAACCATTACAATATACTTCCTCACTTTGAACATACACTGTAATTTTTTAAATTTTGTTATTTCAGTAATTTGATAACAATAAGAGCCAGAATTGGAACTTTGGTTTTCACAAAAACACTATGAGATAGACATAATTACCCTATTTTATAGATGAGGAAAGTGAGGTTCATAGAGTTAAAGTTATTTTATAATATATAGCTAAGAAGCAGGAGACTCATAACTTGAACTTTGTGTGTTTGAACTTAAAGACTGGGTTCTTTTCTTTAATGATACCATTTTCATTAATTTTTCAAATGTGAGTTTGAAGAATAATTTGCATAAGAAGTGATACAAAACCAGCATGTAGAGAACTAAAGTAATTTGCTTCTGAAGATATCATCAAGGAAAATGTATAGATTTTAGAAAAGAACTGAAAAACAAGCTCATAGGGTATTTGGTAGAATTTATCCATGTGTCTAGAATTTAGTTTCAATGGATACATGGTTTAAGAATGCTGAAATTAAGCATTGCAAGAGATCAAAGTATACAACAATTTTACTCTAAGAAATTTCCCTAAGAGGTTAAGCATTACAATAACCCCCCCGAAAACAAATATTAGTGTGGAAATTTATTAACCCAAGAGACACAATCAAACCAATTTTAAAAGTAATCTCCCATTCTAAAAGATTTTAAAAAGGGACTGTCTGATAGAAAATGCATAATAATTTGTCGAAGTTGGGACAGGGTGGTGCAAGGTCACAATGGGAAGGCCACAAGCCATATATTGTGAATCAACAGTAATTTGGGGATGGGGGTTAAAACACAGAAGAATTGAAGGAGTAGCACAATGAGAAGCTGGAAACTGAGTTTAAGAATGACCTAGGCATTTTAGCAAAATGAATACATAATATAAAATGTGAACCTGTTTGCCTTGCTATATAGTTTTCTCTATCTTCGCAAATCTTCAGTGCTTCGCACAAATGACAGACTTCTTAACAGTACAAACGGAAGCCAAAGGATTCTCACTAAAGCAATTCTAAACACATCCTTCAAGCATAGGAAAGATAATCCCAGATAGAATATTGGAATGAAAAATAAAAATCACGAGATATTGGTAAATATATAGGTAAATCATAAAACAATAACAATATACTTAATTTATGAATAATAAAACAGGATTGAAAAAATACGTTGGATGATGGTGATATAAGTTAATAATTGGATTTTGCCTGTTAATTTCAAACATAAACAGAAGTTATGAAAGTTAATTATATATTAAGCCATTGAGATAGCGTCACCAAATTTTAAAGGATTAATATCACACATACTTCATTTGTTAACCTTAGTGCAATTTAGAAATCACTGACCACAGAAACCAAAGGAGTGGAACTGAGAATCAGGGACATAGAGAAGAAAACGAAATGAAATAATACAAGAAGTGAAAGCAGACTACTAATGATATTATGAGGAATATGTATAATTGAACCTTCAATTTTTGTGATTCATGAAAATATAAAGAAATATTAAATTCAAAAGAAATTAGATAGGAATAAGAATTTAAGAAATTTCTTTTTAAATGAGACCTTGCTTGACAGCCCTATTTAAATTGCGGTTTCAATCCTCTGTCAACCAGTCTGCTCTTCATCTTTTTTTATTTTTCATCATTTTATTTTTCTTCTTCTCTTTTCTAGAGAAAGAGTTTCTGCTAGTTTTTCATACTGAGTGCCTTGAATAATAGTCGCATAGTAGACAATAAATAGTACCTAGTACAAAGCAAGCACTCAATACAAATTTTTTGAGTGAATGAAAAAATGCCTTAAAAACTTTTGGTTATGGAGTAGGGTTAGTAAGAGAACAATGTTGGATCTGGACTTATATTTTTAAAAAATTGTTGGGAAATGCTCATTCTTATTTAAATGCTCCTGGAGCAGATCTTCTAGAGAGGAAGAAATTGAAGAAGTGTGAGTTAGAGATCAGCAATGGAGTGAGGTACCTGAGAAATCAGAGGTGGTGGGACCTCTCTTTCATGGGAAAGAAGTGGCCTTTTAATGGAAAAGGGAAACTTGCCTTGATAAAAAAAAAAAAGAAGGAAAAAGTTGTGTAAATACATGTGGGTGTTTATATTTAACTGGTGTGAGAATGAAGGGCAGGGAGGTGAAGGAACAAATTGCCAATTGTGTCTTAAAAACAGAAAATTTACATGGTGAAGCTTAGATGCAATGCCTAGTTGTGGTCGTCGAATAAACTTTGTAAAATGCTATAAAAAAACTAAAAAACAAACAAAGTAACATTTTTCTTTAAGCAGCCTTTCGAATGGAAGATAAACAGAGAATTATTCTCTAGATTTGAGGGGAGAATAGTGCATGAGCTAATTCACCTACCCAGAACTGAGAATTCATCCTTGGGGAACTCAAATGCAATTATATTGGTGCCAACCTAGAGTTTGTCTGGAATTCATTCTTGCTGTGGTAGCGATGATGTGTCACACAGAGAAGCGGCAATAATATGGTTATAAAATATGTACTTCAAATAGCTCAGGCTCAAGAAACTGGATTTCTTCAGTTACCACCCAACAAGACAAAACTCATAATGAATGTTAAAAAAATTATTTTCATCTTTAATGATATATTTGAATGAGTTTTGGAATATGAAGATTTTATCATCGTAATGATCATTCCATGTTAATCATTTCAATGTTTTTGGATGAAACTTAGATTTTAGCTGGCTAAAATCCAAGTAATGTAGTTGTTAGAAATTTCAAACATAATCATTCAGTTCTTTAAAAAATTGAAAAAAGGGTAAATGGCCCATTTTGTAAAAACTGTGTGAATTTCTCTTAGAAAAGAAGTTACTGAAAGAAACCATTTATGAGACAGGTAACTCCTCATAGATGTGACTCCACCACTGAGAAATTAGAGACCCTCTACCCGCACCTGGAAAAGCCCCCACACATGGAAGAGCCCTAAGGAAAAAGGGTAAGAGGAAAGCTAAATGAGAGATGTCTATAAACTCCTACCCACCCCCAGGGAGAGAGATATTTCAAAGCAAAAATCCATTCCCCCAAAAAAGAAGTCTAAAATTACTCTGTTTAATTTTTTGCCATTCCAGAAGTGTTAAAACAGAACTCGACAAAAATTTGAAAACCTGTGTGCTAGAGGGTTTGGAGGATGAGAGTAGAACAAAGTTGGGTTTTTAAAAATATGCACAAAATATTTTTAAAGTTATCACTGTGTTGGAAAAATACCTTATAAATTATAGAATTAAATTTGAAGCAGAATGAAGTAATTATATGTTGTTCCTAGGTCCTTATATACTCTGCTATTTATAAAAAGTTTTCTTTCAACTTTTTATTAGTAAACTAATTTTTGAGAAACAGAGTAGGTAGAAGAAAAAAAACTTTTTTTTGAACATTTTTGCTCTTCCTGAGTACAAAGTACATGGTCCTACATTTTTGCTCTACCTCATCAGTATAGAGTTAGTAGGGCTTAAAGAATTTTCTTACCTCCTGATGTTCTGAGTTTTTGAGATGTTTACTATCAATAAAATTGCATATTCAAGCAAAGGTTAATTTTACCATCCTCATTCACTTCAGTTGATTCATAACATATCCATTTTGATTTCTTTATAGTTGTGAAAAAGCATAGATGTAAGAGATTAAAGATATAGACAATGGCTAAATCACCTGTGAAAATAGAACTCTGACCCATAACCTTTAGTAACCAGCCCAAGAAACCAACCAATAACCTACTGCAACCAGGCCAGTTAACTGTAAGTTAGACTTGTAAGAATGTCAAATTGTTATCCATAGCTAGTAGTCCAGGAAGTCAACAATAATATTTGGCCCTGAATGGACAGGACTTGATTAATTGTTGACTTAATTCCCCAGTTTTTGTCCTCACTTCCAACTTAGGACCAACGAGAGAAAGCCTAATATGCATGCCTATTCAATTACATAGAACACCCACTTCTAGTTTGCCTGCCTTCAATTTCCCTATGCCAACAGCCTCCAATCAGGGCATACCTGAAGCCTTCCCTTTTCTCACTAAAAGCTTTCCCACTCTTGTTGCCTGCCTTTGAGTCTCTGCCAAGACATAAATGACAGTAGCTGACTCTCTTGCCATATAGTAAGCTTGGAGTAAATAGCCTTTGCTTATTCACATTTGGTTGTTCTTTGTTCATTTCCACAATTTCTATCATTTCCACTCCAACAAGTTCAAACAGCACTTGCTCTTTCTTCAATAAGGCCTTTGTACCTCATTCTATCTGGGTGGAAGTCTCTCTCTTCCCTCCCCTTCATGTCTAGTTAACTACTCCTCACACTTTAGATTTCAGTTTCACAGCCCCTTCTACAGGGTTTCAAGTAGGTCAAGTCAATGTAAATAGGTCAGATTCTTTTAGCACCATTTATCCTTTGAAAATACAAATATTATTTGAATCAAGTTAATATCCATCTCCCCTACTACATTTTAAGGTTCCCACAAGCAGGAACTGTGAATTTTGCTCACCATGGTATTCTGAGATCTAGTGTCCATGTAGTTGGTGCTCAATAAATATCTGCTGACTTGACAAATAAAACAGTGATTTTCCTACACTACTACTTTGTAAAAGAAATATACCATTTAATAATATGATCTAGGAATAATTGACCACAGGAGTCACTAATCTTTCTAAGCCATTCACCTTTTATGTAAGGCCCTATACATTCAGTCTCATTGGAAATTTTCCCACTATCTCCCCTTGACCTTCATGAGAATCTTCATATCTTCTTAGGTATTAGACAAACTCGTTGTTTCTTTTAAGATTCTGGTACAAATGGTAGTGCCTCAAACAGCTTTGATGACTCAAGACAGATAGGGACCCTTTTTGGCCCCTGTACTTTGTCTAGACTTCTGCATATTTTGCTCTAGTAACTTACATCTTATCTCCTTCAGATACTGAACTCCTCAAAATAAAATCCTATATACTATTTTCGCAAAAAGAAATCACCACATGGTTAAGTAAATTACTGAGCCACAACAATTGATTGGTTTTACTGTGTGCTAACCAGGTATCAATAGATCATACACTTATTCCAATTATCCTCACAATAACTCTGTGAATTAAATAGTATTATCTTTCTTTTGTGGGTGAAAAAGATGAATCTGAAATAGGTGAAGTGTCTTTGAAGTTCAAACATCAATTGAATAGCAAAGATGGACTTTGAATTCAGACAGATCCTACTCCAAATTCTGTAATCTGAACTCCATTCTATTAAATTTAGATTCTACATTCAATTCAGTGATCTAAAGTGCTAGTCTTGTCTAATTTTTTCTTTCCCATTTGTTCCTGAAATTCACTTTTTATTGTCTCCAGACATCATGTTTAGGGCGTAAACATAAGATCATAAACTAAAATATTTAATCCTATGTCATCCTCTATATAGTTATTTTAAAAGTTGCATGCTTTTTAAAAAACATAAAATGTCATTCCTTAAGATTTTAATTCCTAAAAGAATATACTTATATTTAAAACATATACATAAAATACTGCATTTTAATCCTTTTCATATTCTTCTGTTTTTATTTAGAAAGTTTTGCTAGACAGTAAATTATTCGTATATTTATTTGTCTAATTTCTTTATATAACTAGGTTTCTAGATAGTTCTATGATAAGTTAAGTCCTTAGAGGTGATTTAACATCCCAGAACATCAAAGCGCATTGCTGACATTAATGTGATGAAATAAAAAGCAGTAACGTTTGAACTGTTCTCAGTGTGCTATTTGCAAAATATAAAATACTCATTAAATGTAACCTAGAGTTTATAAATTGATTTATGTCAACACATGAACCAAACACTACCATTTACTGTTACATGCTTTTTATTAAACACATCATGGGATCAAAATGGCAGTTAGAATACTTTATTCTTTCATATTAAATGGAAACATGAAGCTGTTGCCTGTATTTAAGAAGGTAATAACAGGCATTTTGCATTTCTTTTCTAAGCATGCTACATCATCTAAAGCTCAACTAGTATTTCCTACTAAAAATAGGCCTCAGTATGAAAAGGAAAGAGGCAAGGAAGAAACAACAGTTCTTTACTCTTATAGAAAATTACATTTCTTGGGTTCCCTTATCCTAAGTAAAATGAAAAACATATAGATTTTATATCTTTCCCCTTAAATCTTGGAATATCAAAGGTAGACTTTAACTCTCCCAATTACTCACTTTCTTAGCATAGAGGAATTTATTTATATATATTTTCATTTATGTAGCTTTTTAACATCTGGTAAAGGCTATAAAGAGATAGTTTATATAATCCTAAAGGAAAATAGACTGAGAATAAACTAGGACTGTATTCATTAGCCAGAAATGTGAATGCCAGACAAAGCCACCTTGATGATATTTTCCCTTTTTCTTCTTCTTTTTTTTCCTTCTATTTTTCATTCTTTTCTCCATGATTAGAACTAAAGTCAAAGGTCATGCATCTGCATATGTGCAATATATAGCATTGGCACACACTGTATGCTGTCCCAAAGTCAAGAATAATGAGATGTTATTTTGTTTTCTACTTAATACTACTATTAAGTAAACTTCCATGGTAATGACTGGGCCACTCTGCCCAAAGTTCATGTTTTAACATTTTCATTGTTGAAAAGAATAAAATAGAAATATATTGGAGGATGAAGGGATGAAAGGAAGGTGTTGTAAGAAAACTTCTGAAATCTTAACTGGGAATATATTTATCAAAAAAGCATGCTTTGCTTGACTCAAGCAGTTTTTGTGATTTTAAAATTAAAGTTGACATCCCTAATTTCATCAAATCTAAGATGTCAATCATTTATAAGATACATTCTGATTTCAGAGTTATTAAAATGTGAAAACAAATATATTTTACAAATAATGTAAATGTCTAGATTTCTGGATTCTTTCAGCAAGACAAAATATTTGACCACATTAGGGCTGGGGAACCCAATGGCAACAATAGTTTGTCAAGTAGTAGCTACTGCATTTGGTTTCCATTCCTCACTTTCCCCACTCCCACCCTCCCTTCTTTTTTCTGTCATGAATTCCATACATATTCATTTAGGTCTATTAAGAGCAAGGTACCATCTGAGGCTATTCTAAGATGTGTACGCTCATGTGTGTACCTATACATTTTTTTAAATTCTCCTAATCCTATTCTTATTTCATAGTCTTAGCTCTTGCATTTCTCTTAATTCTCTTTATTTCACTATTTCCCCTCTCTCATCATCTTGACGTTTCCTTTCCACTCAGCTTGGAGCCAAGAGGGATGATCTGACTTCCACTTTCTCCAGCTACCTCTCTTCCTGTGTGCTGTTATTTTTCTACCATGTGTACTCTACAAAATGTAACTTTAATTAATGCTACACTTATTATTTTTCTGTACCCCATAGAGAACATCACATAAATATTTAAACTGGAACTTCTACAAACTCAGAGCACTGACATGACTCTGGGCCCTCATTGCTGCCTGGCAGTCATGTAACTTGTGTCTAATCAGCAAACTTTTTCATTTTTCTCAGTAATAAGTAGTTCTCTATAGTTTAAGATTTCTCTAGAGAAGTGATTACCCTAAACTGCATGATGAGATCCAGAAGATGGCTTGGAGAGGATAGAAGTGAAACTCTCTAGAATAGCACCACCCGGAAGAAATATAATGTGTGACACATCTAATTCTAAATTTTCTAGTAACCACATTAAAAAAGTAAGACAAAACAGATGAAATTTGATAATATATTTCATTGAACCCAATATATAAAAAATATTATTATTTTAATGTATAATCAAGATAAATATATATATATATATAATACACAACAATAATGAGTCATTTTACACTCATTTTTCATATTAGGTCTTTGCAATCAGGAGTGCATTTTACAGTTAGCACATCACAGTTAGAGCTAGCCACATTTCTAATGCTCAATAGCCACAGGTGACTAGTGGTTCTACACTGGACAGAGCAGATCCTGAGCTAAGGAGGTCAGAGAATAATGAAGTTTGGGGATGAGATGTGTTCATCACATAGCTGCTAAAATCTCCTTGGATCTTGATGGAACTCAGGTATCATACAAGAAGACTGTGAATCAGATACCAAAGATTTTGATAACCTGAAGAAAGGGAACAGATTAGAACAGTCATGTGTGCCTTCTGGTCATTTAGAGAATTATTGAAAAGGACTTTATTTATACCTACTTAGCTCATCTTCATAATGTTTATATCAGTAAGAGTGTGAGTACATATAGGGAATTCCTTTACAGGTTTTTCAAGGCTTTCTTTTCTGTACTAAGGATTACAACTGTCATTTCATCTAGCTCTGATTAGATGTGATTACTAGAGTGATTACTTCAAAGTTATAAATTTACTTTTTTTCTATAAGAAAAACATTGCAATAAAACTTCATATTTTAATTTTTAAAAATACTATCTAAGCATTTCCATGTACCTGGAGAGTTGTGTCACTTCTGTCAATACAAAATCTCCATGGAAAGTTTGACTGTGAAAACACCAGTGTCTAGTGAATAAGACACACACAGCTTCATCTTCTGTACCTGTCTACCATCAATCAGTGTGTTGCCATTTTGAGGAGAAAAAAATAAATGTTAAATGGTCAAGGATATTTAAAATTGTTTTTAATATATGATTATAGCCACATATTATTTTCATATAAAAGCAATAACCTAAGTTTCAATTGACTCTGGAAAATGAAAATGAGTTTCTGCTTCCTCAAAATTAAATTATAATGTTATATTTTTTAAATGTCTTGATCATTCTGTCAAGTGAGGGTCACCTCCAAAAGATACATCCAGTATAACTGACTGGATGCCACATATGTGGGTTTACATGTCATCATTCTCTCTGATGCCAATAATCAGTTCTTGGTTATGTGATTGAAAAGTGAACTAAGTTTCCAAAGCCATTTTTTAAGCAACTATATCCAGGCATTAATCCTGTTCAAGAAGGTGTACTGATTCCAAAAACAAAAATAGGCCCACTAAAATTCTACTATCTCTTCCTCTTCAAAATCCAATCATTGCTAAATCACTTCATTACCTACTGAAACCAGAAAGACAAAGCAAACAAAAATATCAAAAACACCATTAAGACAGATGTTAGAGACATCAAGCATTTACTGGCTTATGGCTCTGTGCTAGTATATTATGATAAATATAAACTATTATTTCTTACTGCTGTTATTTCATGTTACAGTGTTTCACCTGTGTTTAGCAAAAAAAAAAAAAAAAATGCCAGATGGCATTGAGAAACCAATTGCTCACTATGCAAGAACAATGACATATATGTTACATATAAACTGACATATTTCTAGCAGTTACCAATAGCAGGGAACCAATAATTCCCATAACCATTTTGCTAGGTTTTTAAAATTAATAGAGTACAGACCCCTTTGGAATATTCTTTGGAGATTCTTCTCTAAGGATAACCAAACATCCTTAATTATGTAAACATAGAGGTAGCTTTGAACTTTTCTGCTACCCACCTCCAAGCTTAGAAAACTAGTTTCAAAAGCTCTACATCACCAGCTATTGCTTTCTGCTTACACTGTCCTTCTCCCATCATATGGTAGAGGATACCTTTTCACACCACTTTATGATGATGAAATGACCAGTAGAACTACCCAAAGAATAATTTTTCAATCTCAGTCTTCCACTCATAATTGACTCGTTTCTTGGGAAGCCTTTCAGTGTTGTTGTAAGAGGTGATTTTTTATGTTAGCTTGGATGCATTCAAACAACATATTTGGAAACTTTTTGCATTAAATTGCTGACTAAGAATTAAGTATGGTGACATAGAACAGACTATGATATTAAAAGTAATCTAAATGTTTGTAGTATATGCCACATAAAGACCCTGAATAAAGAAATATTGGTCAACAACTTTGACTTTTCTTGGACTGTTCCAAAGGGAAAACTATTATTATTATTATAGATACTGCCTAGCATCTACTGTAAATCTGACAGCAACGACCACAGATTCAACTAATTATTCATAGCACATAAATTATTCAGCAAACTCATTTGGTGCAATAGCTTTGCATTGACTTAAATTGATTTTAAAGAGTTTTTCAAAGATTTCTAGTCATGGTGGTACTATGACTTTATGCTCTAAAACCTCTTCATCTCAGTCCAAACATATAGCAATGATAAAAATACTAGATAAAAATGTATTTCATCAGAGGATGAAGACATGGCCTTGAGGGACCCTAGGTCTAAAAGAGACTGGGAGTTGAGTTCCTACAGGCTAAAAAGAACAAAAAAGCACCAAATACAGGTTGAAGAACTGGATCCAAGTTCATGACGGAAAACCTGGGGCTGGGGTAGGACTTTTCTACTTTTAAAGAGATTGGAAAATTCTACAATTGCTGAGTGGAGCTGTGGCTTTTGAAAGCTACTAAAGAGAGCAGAAGCAGCTAAACAAGCAGCTCCTGGGCCAAACTACCTGCTGACTTGGTGACTATACTTTCAAAATGTGAATCTTCCAATTATATACAGAAAATGTAACATTAAGAAAAAGAAGCAACAAAATCAGTTAAAAGGAGTTAGTTACATTCACTTTTGCCAAGACACAAATAATATAGAATTTTAAAATGATTTAAACATATGTTAATCCTCAAGTAGGTAAAGGAAAATAACCATAAAAATAACTTATAAAATATATGTAGATAGCTATAAATTAAGGTCAAATGAGCGTCCAAATGACCAGTTAGCAATCTTTGAAATGAAAAATATAGTCACTAGATTGAAGTATTCAATAGATAGGAATTCTAGACTGGACCTAATCATGAAAAAAATGTGATAGTTCTTAAATTTCAGCCAAAATAAAGCACAGAGATATAAAGAGGGGGGGGAAGTACATTGGAGAAATAATGGTTAGATGGAAAGGCTCCAGGTTAGTTTTTAATAAAAGTTCCGGAAGTGGAGGATAAAGGAAATTGTAGGGAAATTGTCAAAGAAATAATGACTGAGAATGCCCAGAACTGAAAGAAAAAAAAAACACTTTTGAGGCTGAAATAGTACATTAAGAGTAGGGTAGGATGAATAAAATTTACACCCAGATACATCGTAATGAAATGGCAGAATATCAAGCATAAGGAGACAATTCCAAAAGCTACCAGAGAAAAAAGACAGGTGGCCAATAAAGGGTCAAATTGGACTGACAGCAGATTTCTTATACACCAAACACATTTCAAAAGTAGTTGAATGTCAAGTTTTTATTTTTTTTTATTAGTGACTTCACTTTTTTAGAGCAGTTTAGATTTATAACCAAATTGAAAAGGAAGTACAGAGATTTCTCATACACTCCCTGCTCTGCACATGTAAAACTCCACCATTAACATCATCATTCACCAGAATGGTATGTTTTTTACCAAGGATGATTCTACACTGATACATCATAAACACCCAATGTCCATCGTTTAGTTTAGGGTTCACCATTGGTGGCTTCTTTCACTTAGAAATATGCATTTAAGGTTATTCCATTTTTTTTATGGATCAATAGTTTGTGTCTTTTTCACATGAAATAGTAATTCCATTGTCTAGATCCACCACAGTTTATTTATCCATTCACCTACTGAAAGATACCTTGGTTGTTTCCAAGTTTTAGTAATTAGTAATGAAGCTACTATAAATATCTGTGTGTAGGTTTTTGTGTGGACTTAAGTTTTTAATTCCTTTGGGCAAATATCAAGGAATGTGACTGCTGAATCATATGGTAACAGTATGTTTAGTTTTGTAAGAAACTATCAAAGTGTCTTTCAAAATGGCTATGCTATTTTTGCATTCCCATCAGCAATGTAGAAGAGTTCCTGTTGTTTCAAGTCTTTGTCAGCATTTGATTTTTGTCAGTGTTTAGAATTTAGCTGCTTCAATAGATACATAGTGGCATCTCATTGTTTTGATTTGCATGTTCCTGCTTACATATGATGTGGAACATCTTTTTATATGCTTATTTACTGGTTGTATATCTTCTTTGGTGGAGTGTCTATTAAGATATTTGGCCTCCTTTTTGAATTGAATTGTTTTCTCATTGTTCAGTTTTAAGAGTTCTTTGCATATTTTGAATAACAGTCCTTAATCAAATGTGTCTTTTGCAAATATTTCCTCCTAGCTTGTTCATTCTGCTGACATTTATCATAGAGCAGAATTTTTTGATTTTAGTGAAGCTCGGCTCATCGATCTTTTTTTTTTTTTAATGGATCATGTCTTTGGTGTTTGTATCCAAAAAGTCATCACCATACTTAAAGTAATCTAGATTTCCTCCTATGCTATCTTCTAGAAATTTTACAATTTTGCGTTTTACATTTACATCTATGATCCATTTTGAGTTAATTTTTGAAAAGGGTATAAAGTCTATGTTTGGATCCCCTTGCTCCTTTTTTTTTGGAGGGGGGGGGCTCAATATCTAGTTGTTCCAGAACAATTTGCTGAAGAGAATATCTTTGTTCCATTGTATTGCCTTTGTTCTTATGTCAAAGATAGGATGATTATATTTATGGGGGTCTATTTCTGGGCTCTCTATTCTGTTCTACTGATCTATTCATTATTTTGCCAATACCATGCTATCTTGAAAATTGTATATTTATTGTAAGAGTTGAAGCTACGTAGCTTCAGTCCCATGACTTTATTCTTCACCTTCAATATTGTGTTGGCTCTTCTGGGTCTTTTGACTTTCCTTACAAATTGTAGAATCAATTCATTGATATTCATAAATAGCTTGCTTGGATTTTAATTGAGATTGCATTGAATCTATAGATCAAGTTAGAAAACACTGACATCTTGACATCATTCAGTTTTCTCACCATGAATATGTCTGTTTATTTCGTTTTTCTTTGATTTTGTTCATCAGAAAATTTTAGTTTGCCTCACATAGATCTTATACACATTTTGTTAGATTTATACCTAAGTGTTTAATTTCTTTGGATGCTAATGTAAATGGTATTGTGGGGGTATTTTCCAGCTTCATTGAGATATAGTTGATATACAACATTTGACATATATATTGTATAAGTTTAAGGTACACGATGTATTGATTTGATACATTTATGTATTTAAAAATGAGTACCATCATAGCATTAGATAACGCTTTCATCCTGTCACATAAATACTTCTATTTCTGTGGTGAGAACATTTAAGATCTGCTCTCCTAGCAACTTTCAGGTATACAATACAGTATTTTTAGGTATTATCACCATGTTGCACATTAGATTCCTGGTACTTGTTAACCTTATAATTAGAAGATTATACCTTTTGACCATTATCTTTCCATTTACCCCACCCCCTAGTCCCTGGTAACCACTACTCTACTCTCTTTCTCTGAGTTCGGCGTTTACAGATTTCACATTGAAGTGATATCATACAGTATTTGTCTTTTGCTGTCTGATTTAATTCACACAACTTAATGCTCTCAAGGTTCACCCAAGTTGTTGCAATGGCAGGATTATATATGATATATGTTATATATTACATGTTACATAAATTACTCATATATAAATAATATATTCATCTATTTATATCTATTTTTATCGATATCAATCATTTATTAATCATCTGTTTATCATCTATCTTCTATCCATCATTTATCATCTATCAATCATCTATCTTCTATCTACCTATCCATCCATAATTTGTCTACTTACATACCTACCTAAATCAATGACATCTTCTTTATTCATTCATTTGTTATGTACCCTTAGGTTATTTTCATATCTTGGCTATTGTGAATAATGCTGCAATGAATTTTGGGGTACAGATATCTCTTTGAGACTGTTTTCGTTTTTTTCCGGATATACACCCAGAAGTGAGATTCTGGATCATATGGCAGTTCTATTTCTGTGTTTTTAATTTCAAATTTCACTTGTTCATTTTTGGTATACAGAAGAGTGATTGACTTTTGTATATTAACCTTGTATCCTGAAACCTTATTATAATTATTTATTAGTTCCAGGAGGACTTTTTTGTAGATTCTTTTCGACTTTTCAGCAGAGATAATCATTTCATCTGTGAATAAAGATAATTTTATGCCCTCCTTCTCAATTTGTATACTTTCTATTTCATTTTCTTGCCTAACAATATTAGAATGGATTTCCAATACAATGTTGAAAAGAAGTGCTGAGAGGAGACATCTTTGCCTTGTACATGATCATAGTGGGGGAGCTTCGAATTTTCCACTAGTAAGCGTGATGCTAGCTATAGATTTTTATAGATAACCTTTATCAAGTTGAGACAACTCTCCTCTATTCCTAATTTACTGAGGAGTTTTTAATTTCTTTTTTTATCTTGAATGGGTGTTGGATTTTATTAATGCTTTCCTTGTGTCTATTGATATGATCATATAAATTTTTCTTTTCCAGTCTATTGATTTTTTAATTGACTTTTGATTGTCAAACCAGCCTTGTATACCTAGGATAGATCCCATTTGATTGCTGTGATTAAGTCTTTTTATACTTCTTTTGGATTCAATTTGCTAATATTTCGTTGAGGCTATTTTGCATCCAAATTCTTGAGAGATATTCCTTTTTCCTGTCCTTTGTATTATTGCTATCATTCATTTTCCTATAATATAAGTATATATAACATACATATCACATGCATAAGCATACATAATCAAATGCATTATTGCCATTATTATTTTGGGCAAATTGTTATTTGTTAGATCAATTATAAAGAGGAAATTTTAAAAAATTATTTTACCTTTACCTATTTCTTCTCTGATGCTTTTCCTTAGTGTAGATTCAAAGTTCTGATCTGTTTTATTTTCTTCCCCTTAAAAAACTTCTTTTAATATTTCATGGAAGGCAGTTCTACAGGAAACAAATTCCAATTTTTGTTTGTCTTAGAAAATATTTCTCCACTTTTGAAGAATAATTTCACAGAGTACAGAATTCTAGGCTGATTTTTTTTCTCTTAATACTTTAAATATTTTATCTGCATGCATGGTTTCTGAGAAGTCAAATGTAATTCTTATTTTTGTTCCTCTATAGCAAAGGTGATAAGGTATTTCCCCCCTCCCTGCTCCCTTTGGCTTATTTCATGATTTCTCCTTTACCTTTGATTTTCTATATTTTGAAAATAGTAATGCCAAATATAGATTTTTGGGGCATTTCTCCTGCCTAGTGTTCTCTGAGAAACCCTAATTTATGCTTTAGCATCTGACATTAACTGGAGGAAGTTCTCAGTCATTATGTTTGAAACTTTTCTTCTGTTTCTTTCTTCGTTTTCCTTCTGATATTCCCATTATGTATATGTTACACATTTTATAGCTGCACCACAGTCATTAAATATTCTGTTTTGTTCAGTTTTTGTTCTTTTTTTGCTTTTTGGTTTTCGAGGATTCTATTGCTATTTCCTTTGGCTCAGATTCTTTCCTCAGCCATACCTAGTCTACTAATAAACCCAACAAAAGCATCCTTTATTTGTGTTACTGTGCTTTTAATCTCCAGCATTTCTTTTTGGTTCTTTTTTAGGATTTCCATTTCTCTTCTTACATTGCCCACCTGTTCTTGCATGCTGTCTACTTTATCCATTGGAGCCCTTTGCATATTAACCATAGCTATTTTAAATTCTCTATATGACTCCCAGCCATGTTTAATTCTGATGCTTGTTTTATCTTTTCAAATTGTGCTTTTTGCCTTCTGCTATCTCTTGTAATATTTCTTAATAGCTGAACATAATGTACTGGGTAAAAGGAACTTCTGTAGATAGTACATTAGTAATGTAGTAATAAGATTTAGAGGGAAGGAAAGAATTCTATAGTTGTTTGATTAGGCCTCAATCTTTTACTGAGTCTATGCCTCTGGACTGTAAACTACACAATCGTTTCTCAGTGTTTTTTTCTCCCTACTTAGTGAGACAAGATATCTACAGTGGGTTGAAATTGGGTAGTACTGAGTTTAGGGAAACTAGTTAACCAAAGCGTAACTGAAGGCAGGCCATGTTAAGAATAACAGAGTGCTCTGGCATATTTCAAAATTATTCCTTTCCCCTCCCCCTGCCAGAAGCAGGAGGTGATTTTTCTCCATTGTTTACTGTAGGAATCTGGTCAAACTCCTAAAAGTAAATCTCACAATATTGTGGGGGTGCCCCTATGTCTGGGTTCCCCTGGAATTTTTACTCTCAGATGCATCCACAGTGAACTTCCAGCAATTCATCAGTTACAGTTCAGGCTTTCTTACCATAGCACTGGTTCCCTTGAAAAATTCTTCTGTTCACAGGTTTCTGTTCCAATGAGACTCAACTCTCCATATCTGCCTGTCTGACTTTCCTGATGGCAGCAGTTTGCCCTGTGTCCTCACCTCTATTATGCATTTAGGAAAAATTGATTTTTTTCAATCTGTTCAGCTTTTTACTTGTTGTTGGTTAGAGTGGTGATTTCCAAGCACTTTATATATTGAACTAGAAACCAGAAGTATGAAGTCAAGTTTTCAGTCTTAAGAAAGCTGAGCAAAAGTTGTAACATTTAGGTAGAAAGCCAAGTGAGCCAGGCACAAAGGATAACAATTGACAGGAGGGAAAGTTTGATGTGGCCAATGATTCTGAAATCATTTCTGAACTGAAGGACAGACCGTTAAGGCAGATTTAATTCAGCTCCTGCTGCTGTGAACATTGGTATTCCATAGGTGATTAAACAGGAAGTTCACTTCCAGAATAGCATTTCCCAAACATATTCTATGGAACATTCAGGAATGAACAAAAGTCTCTGTCAAATTAACAGAAAAGTTCCTTTGTCAAATATGATTGGAAACTACTGGGAGAAACAAAATTAGGCTTTTCACAATAGAGTTTATCAAACGCTTTGCTATATCAATATGCCCTGTAAATCTCCAAGATGGGTGTTTAGAATGCAGAGTGTTAAATTTTTCAAACTTTGAATTTAGATCACTCTTTCCTTAAACGGGCTAATAAGATAATCCACAGCACATGCTTTGGAGGAAAGACTTCTTTAGATTTATCTAGTCTTAACCTTAACCTGAGTACTCTATTTTCTGACACAGGTAAAGTAAACAAAACAAAACAAAAAAGTTGTTCTCCAGCCACCATTAAACTCACCACAAATTGCCCACCCCTGATGATTAAACACCATGTTAAAGTGGATTCTTACATATGCCAGATTGCCTTGTAGTTCAATCATACTTTTGTCCATTTTGCAATCCACTCCTCTTTGCCTTCCATGATTCAGGGTAGAGTCATTTTTGCAGCTATAAATGTCACTTGTTAAAGACTTGGTCATTCCTTACATGTTTTATTGCTTTAGGAACCTGCTTAGAGTTTGAGTTAAAGCAATCCCAGAATCACATGTTAATCACCCTTAATGTGCAGAGTCCACAAACAATGAATAATTCATTTGGTCTTCTATTTTGGGACACAGAGGTGTTCCTTTTGAATAAACAACTAATGCCTCTTGGAAAGAGTATTATTGAAAGGAACAGAACTTCTGAATTGTTATCATCTTAATGAAAAATCTGATCTTCCCATTCTTGTCCCTAGAATGATAACTGCAAAAGTCAGGTAGATACACCAGTCCATATATCCTCATATAACTAGTCCTGGAGGGTCTTTTAATATAAAACTTCATATAGAAAAAAATTATACAACAGTTTGTAAATCCACAATGAAGCATAAAAACTAAGTTCAGTTTCCTATGGAAATAACAATAATAACATCTAGCACTTACATAGTATTCACTGTGACCTAGAAGTCTAGGTAATTTTTACTCCTGAACCTATTTAATTCTTATGAAAGCCCTAGGAGACAGAGAAAGTGGCCTTAACATCTGGAAACACTGACAACAGACATTATAAATGACTTATAGATCTTATAATACAGTAGATGATCTGTTCAATGTGCTGTGTGAAGTTGCAATGAACGTGGTGCATTAATTTATTCCCATCAGTCCCTGGGCATGCATCTGTGATGTGTTGCCTCAGACAATCTCTGTGTTTTCACTGAATAAACCTGTTTTTTAGCAAACCCCAGGAGAAGTAAATCAGAGGGGTTCAACCTTTAAAAAATAAAATTCAATAACATAATAACATAATAGCATATATGCTTCTGGATTTTATAGTTACTGTGTATTATTATCTCCATTTTAAAGATGAGGAAATGGAGGCTCAGAAAAGCTAAATTATTTGCCCAAGGTCACAGAGCTGGAGGTGATGAAAAAATGATTTAAATTGAGGCCATCTGACTATAGGTTTCATGCTCTTATTGAAATATTAAATAAATACATTAAATAAATAAGATAACCTATAAGTAGCATACAGTAAGATTTTGATATAAATTTGCATTCTCTATGCTGGTCTGGTAAAAATTTTTTAACTTTTATTTTCCAAATTATTTATCTATTTGTGTCCCACTCTGTTGTAGAGCAGGGGAGTTCATTTATCTTTATTATGATTTTATTTCTTATAATTGGAAAACTTTTTAGACTTTCTCGGTGCCAGACCTAAGGATGTTTATGGTGCCAAATCACTGCTGAAAAGTACTCATGAGTGACAAGACTGACCTCTAATGCCTTTTTGCAAGCTAATATAGTAATATTCCATTTATCTTATATGAAAAGAATAATTTCCAATTGTTTCCAAGCAGAACAGGAACTGACTAAATGCATGAATAATATTATATTTCATGATAGACTCTGTTAGATGACCACCAAGTTTCCAACATCTGAGGTTGACTGTTACTTTCATAACTCTTGTCATGTAAGTAACTCTACATGTAATTATATTCATGACTATATACACATACATCTATGATAAAGTGGAAAGAATTTCAAAGAGAATCATTTTTTCATTTCATTTTACATGTTAACATGACTTCCTAATTCTATTTTTTCCTTAAATGGCAAATCCCTGAATGATCTCCCCCTAAAGAATGATAACTCAGACCAAAAATAAATTTTGATGGTCCATAGCCTTCAGAGAGAAAAGTCAATTATTAAGAATCTGTTATTTAATATAGGATTTCTTATAAGTTTATATACAATCAGGAGACTATTACAACCAGCTTTGAAATTATCAGTGGTGAACAGTTTCCACAGAAAAAAAATGTCATAAAGAATATAAATATAAAGGAAATATGAATTGACACATGGGAGCAAGGGAAGAAAGCAGGAAGGACAGAAGGAAGGGAGGGAGGAATAAGGGAAGGAAAGGGAGGAAAAGAAGAAAGATTGGTGATTTAGAAAGGAACTGATGAATGTCCATTTAAGAATTTGGAGTTGGGGGACAAAGGGAGTATCTGGTTTCAGTAGGTTACATACAGTTAGAAAAACAGATATTACAGGTCTTGTTTTGAATACATTTTTTATTGGTTTCTGAAATTTAACATCTGTGCCCAGATAAAATCCACCGCTTTGAGTAAGAAAAAATGAAGAGGCTGGATCATCTCTGACAGTGACTTGATAGACATATTACTAATTATCAGGAATGATAAAAATAGCTATTTCTGGAACAGAACAAAAGGGGGTGAATATTTTCCAAGGAAATATTTTCATGCTTGGATAACATGTTCCAATAGCCTATTCTTGGATAACAACAATCCTAATAGGACTGAACCTATAATACTTCATGCTTTTTAAACTCACATATTTGAATTTTTGAGATTAGTAACTGAAAATTTGGAAGCTAATAGTTTCTCAATTTCTAGAGGAAATAAATTTTGTTATAGAGGAAATATCCACACTAGGCTATATTTTTCTGAATAAAAAAACTTTGAGTCTAAGGCATTTATGAAATGTCGAAAATAAGTTTTTACCTGCAAAGTTTTACTCTGTAGTTTTAAAATACTAAACTATGTCTCAACCATTAAAGTAGCAGCTTAAAACCATTTTTTTTTTTCATTAACATGAAAGACTCATAGAGAAGATCCTATGGAAAACTAGAACTATGTAAAATTAGAACTGCAAAGAACAGTATAATATTTTAAGAAATGAGCATCTTGTCTTTCAGCATTATTGTGATATGTGATGTGGCTAATAAAATAGAAAATAATTTAAATCAGAAATAATAGCAGTAGTATAGTAACTGCTCCTCTGGGTTTTGTTATTGCTGTTGTTATTTTTAACTTACATCTGTGCCCATACATCTATATTACATAGAACTATAATTTTTCATGTATATTCAGAATTGAACTCTGATTTATTTTATCAGAATTGTCATTAAAATACTTGAGAGGATAATTTCCTCTTAGCCTACACAAAATTATTTAATTTTACTTCTGTGATGTTAAAGAAGTTATTTAAGATCTTACTAACTGATTTCTTTTCCTTAATTTCTTCTGAAAATCAGACAGAGGACTAATTGACCATTCAAAATCTTTAGCTTTATACTGATGATACCTAATTAATATTAGGCCATTCATATTTTCCAAGATTACTAGAGATACTTTGCCAGTAGAAGAAAATTTCTTCGATCTCCCAATTCCTGTATCCCACTAAAAGTAATGTGCTAAATTGTCATCACTCTTTTCCTTAATACTATGACAAGTGGGATAATTACATTAAAAGATACAAAACTATTCTTGTGCACTCTCTGCCATATCACAGTTTCTATTCTAGGGATGAAGATCAGGGAGATGTGTCTGCTTTATTCGTGCAGTGCCTCAGACAGCACCATATGCTTGTGGATTCTTAATACCTGCTATTTGATGATTGATTTATACACTCCATTTATAAGGTGTTAATGTAAAAAATGGCCAAATTCAGTCTCATGTCTCAAATTAAAATCGATTTTACATTTTTCCAGTGATGTTTTTTATAAACAATATTAAATATTACTTCAAATTCGTCAACAGCACTTTATGATTAGTTGATAGTCTATGACAACAGCATGTACATGAAATATACAAATAAATATGTTCTGTGTTAGATGAACAATGAACAGATGGTTTTAAATTTTTACAATGGATTTATGGCCTGTATATTTTTAAAGGAATATTTATTGCAGCTAGTCTAGAGAGCTAGTCTAAGATATAGAATAATGCAAGCAAAATTGAATAGAACTTTAGAAAATAAAAAGTAGAAACACTTTGTTTCATCAATACAGCAAAACTCTACTACTTTTGTTTAGCACATATGTCCAGTATTCATTGCATGTACTAGAAAATGCCATATATTTCGACAATTATTTGCTATCCAAATAATTATTTGAATGTGAAACAGTAATAAAGCAAATTCAAGTGATTTTCCAGGCTTAGAAATACAGGAGACTGAAAATATCATAAGCTTTGAATCCATCACACTAATAAACCCACCTCTACCTCTGATATTCAGATTTTTTTGTCTGTAAAATGGAGGAAATATCATCTACCACACAGGATTAAAAGATAGCAAAATGAGATTTATTACTACAAATGAATGTTGAGATTTTAATATGTTAAAAGAGATATGAGTAGGTCCACAGTAATGGTAATTCTAATTGTCATTTTTGTTAGGTCAGTTTCTTTCCTTCTAGGTATGTGGAGACAGCAAGAAAAGACATGGGAAATGAGAAATGTAAGAAGCTGAATGCCAGAGTAAGAAATTTGGAATTTTATTCAGTAGTCAGTAAGAGACCATTAAAAATGTTTGGGGAATAAAAATTAACTTGATTTAGATTCTTCATTACAATAGTTCTCAAATTTTAGAATGCATGAACCTTGAGAGTGATGGTTAAAAATGTGGTTTTAGGGACCTCACTCTGAGAAGTTACACCTGGTCAGGTCCAACATGGCGTACAACTGATTCTATTACAGAAAGTCCTGGGGTCACATTTCATGAAATGCCACTTTAGAGAAATAAATCTGAATGCAATATTCAGGGTGTTTTTGAATGGAAGAAACTGAACATAAAGGGTCACTTAGAAGCTTGCTACTCAAAACGTGGTTGGCCAGACAAAGCAGTGAGATGACCTGGGCACTTGGTAAAAAGGAGGAACCCTGGGACAAACACAAAACCTACCAAATCAGTTTGTATGTTTTCAGCTTCACTGAGGTGTAACTGAATAAAAATTGTACATACTTAAGGTGTACAACTTGATGTTTTGATATACATTGTGAAATAATCATCACAATACAATTAAGCTAAATAAAAGATCCATCTATTATCTCACAGTTACTCTTCTTTCTCCTCCTCCTTGTTTTTAAGTATACAATACAGTATTAACAATAGTCACATGGCATTTTAATAAGATTCATAAGTAAATTCCTACATATTGAAATATGAGTTAACTAACCAATAATAACTGAGAGTACAGATGAAAGCCAATAAAGGCCTGGAATTGGGTAGTGGCAGAGGGAGATGAAAGGAAGAGTTAAAAGAGAGGGGCCGTACTATTGAGTTTATAAACTGTCAACATAAGAATTTAAACAAGAGAGGCCTTCCCTCTCCATAACTCCAGTGGGTCAGTTTTTGTTGAGAATAGAGTTCATTTTTCACAACACAATCTAGGACTCACCCATGCTTTGTAGGCAGAACCAAATGGATTTGTAAGAAGGAATAAATGCTCACCTTGCATTCTCCTCTGCTGTCCCTGCACAAAACCGACATGGAGTTAAATAGTTTCCCTAGCAGCCTTAGGAACAAATTTCAGATCAGCCGTAAAGCAGGCTGAGACACTTTCAAATAACCATCTGGCCTCACTTCCCACAGTGGTGCAGTATAAACATGGAGATGACAGAGGAAGGGGCGTTTATCAGATTGAATTTAGGAAAGCAGGACTAGACATTTTAGGGTAAAATGAGAATTTGGTAAAATTTGGGCATAAGGGTTGGACCCTTCTTGATACAATAGCTTCACAGAGAGTAACAAAGGCATTCATCTCTTCTTTTGCCTCCTTTCAGAAATTCTCATTTTCCAAATTGAAGAAGGTTGCTGAAGTGCTGGACTTGCCAGGATATTATTTCTATGACGATGAAATATATTACTGCCCACTGAGTTGAGTCTAGAAGTTTGTAGCTGCACAGCTGCCTCACTAATTACTCTCCTAATGTGACAGAGGGAAAAGTACACTGTAATTTTGATGTACAGTAGTTTCATGAACATAACATTAGTGCAGAACTTCAGGGGTGCCTCTATTAGCCAGAATGTGAGGCTGAATTAAATATGGAGTAACTATGAGCGAGCAGAGGTGTTCTATTAGCTGAATGGCAGAGCATGCAATTTAGAAGCTGTAGGCTCTGAGTTTTCTCTCAGCAGCAATGTCTAAACACAATTAATCAGTTGCTTCTCACAGTAAGTGACACTAATTAGTTGCACTCTAATTGCTACGTATGGAGTAATGTTACTCCATTCTAAGGCTCTGTAGAGTAGCGACATGAGATCTTTAATACATTATCATGAATTTCCATGTAATTACAATCTTTTCCAATGTGGCAAAAGGAAAATATTGTAGGCCATTTCATCAGGCATTAATAAATAACTTATATTACCACTATTAAAAAAATAGAGATGAAGCCCCTTGCTATTAGCATGTATGTGATTAGAACTGTGTGTAGTTCTAAGTGCAAGATCTTCGGACTAAAAATATGCCCTTTGCTAACTAGGTTCTTGCTAGACAATTTCTTTCCCAAAGGAAATTATTCTCATTTGTCCTGAATTTTATTCATTTTCTGGAATCAGACATAGAATTGACTTGATTTGATAAATGGAGAAAAGGGAAATACTACTGTTTTGACTTCAATTCTGTCTTTATCTGATATTCTTTATCCTTTATTCTATATTTTTCTCCTTTCTAGATTAACTCATTATTTTATATATTTCACATTGTTCTTTATGCTTAACTACTTGAATTGGCTAAGCAATGCTTGACCTTCTTTCTAGAAGCTCTTCCAAGCATTCAGAATTCTAGAAAATTATTCTTTAAAAATGATCTTAAACTCTAGCTGAACAGGAAAAATATTCTTGGTTTCTTCTCAAGTTTAAATCTTATAAGGAAAGAATATCATGTGTGCTCTGAAAAAAGAAGTGTGAGACACTAGAAAGGAAAATTGCAAAGGAAAATAGGCCTCTTTGTAATTGCACTAAAGTATTAGAAACGAGAGAGGACTTCAAAGCTATATAACCTATATAACTTATTATTTCTTCTGTTCTAATGGCCTTAGGTAGATTTTAATTATTCTTGGTTTTGTATGGATTAAATTTTCTCATCTTTGTGAATAGTTATTTTTTCATTATATGATTTATGTTGAAGAATTCCTTAGTTGTTTTACCTGGGAGTCTATCTGTCCTCCTATTGTGGTTGCTTTCATTCCAGTGTTTAGCAAAATTTTCTTTAAGGAAACTGTCTCCTTTTGAATTTGCTGAATCATTCTGTAGGTTTGAGAACTTTTCTTCAGTTCTGAGATTTCTGCTATCTGAAAAACTTTAAATACCCTAAAAAAAATATGACTAGTGAAGAACTTAGTGTATGGCCTAATGTAAAGATATTCCCTGTAATGACTTCATGAGGTTTAGACAAGTTTGTTTACTAGGCATATTTATTTGTCTCTCTTCATTAGAAATATAAATGACTGAAGAAACATATATTAAGTTATATATTCAAAAATTATTGTAGCTTTTGAAATAGAAAAAGATTCTTGGAATTATAGATAGAAAAGACAGTTTCCACCTTCTTGTATTCCTATTAATGAATATATTTAAACCAAAATTGATTTTAATTATTTCCTTTTTGACATGCAATGCTATTTTGAAATATGCTTATTTTATTTTTTTATTTTTAGGAATGTTTCCAGCTGTTTGTATTTCTATTATTAATTAGAATTTTTTATACCAAAATTAATTTTGTGTCCTTTTCTAATCACTGTGCTCCTGCTCACTGCTTTACCTAGAATGCCCTCTTTTCTCACCATTCTTCTAATCCGCCCCCATCCCCAATCACCTTTCCCATGCACCATTACAATGGAAAGAGTGTGGTGTGTTTTTTTTTTCTGTATTATCTATCTTCTCTTTCTTTCTTTCTTTCTTTCTTTCTTTCTCTTTCTTTCTTTCTTTCTTTCTTTCTTTCTTTCTTTCTTTCTTTCTATCATCTATCTATCTATCTATCTATCTATCTATCTATCTATCTATCTATTTTTATGGTGACATTGGTTAACAAAATCCAGTAAGTTTCAGCTGTACACTTTAACAGTAGGCATATATATGCATATATTTACACCATGTGGTCACGTGGTATATTTGTAAATGGCTTCAGCAATATAAAATATAACTGATGCCTAGGAAGAGGAGATATCTGACCTGAAGTCCTCACTCTATCAACATATGTCCCTTAACTTCAATTTCTTCATCTGAAATACAAAAATAAAACCTAAGTAAAGTAAATAATTTTCTAAGATAATAACTTACCAGAACTGAGTCCAAGGAAGAGAAAAAATTAAAATAGTTTTATTTTAACAGGAAAAAAAGAAGATAAAGTTTCTATTGAGA
Organism: Cynopterus sphinx; assembly: GCA_030015415.1. Lineage (NCBI taxonomy): Eukaryota > Metazoa > Chordata > Mammalia > Chiroptera > Pteropodidae > Cynopterus > Cynopterus sphinx. The sequence goes on from CM057380.1 coordinate 134,018,986, forward strand.
AATCCACCTAAAGCACCAGGGTCAGATGACTTATAGATTTTATAGGGTAATTCAACCAAACCTTTAAAAGGAAGATAATTCAATACTATTTTAAATGTTCCAGAATATAGAAAAAGAAGGAAAATGCCTTCAAGTTTAATAGACTGAATAAAACAGAAATGTCCAAATTAATTTCATTTTTGAAAATAGATACAAATATCCAAAATAAGTGCAATATCTATAAGCACATTAAAAGAATACTACATTGGGACCATGAAGAATTTATTACAGAAAAGTAGAGATGGTTTAATATTAACAAATCTATTAAAATAACCCATCATATTATACTAATAACTTATACTAAAAAAAACCTCAACATCTTACTTAATCACAAAAATTTTTAAACCCTTGATAAAATAAGACTAAACTAAACATAGTAAACATGATAAAATATACCTTTGATTAAATTTTTCACTAAAGTCAGAAACAAGGTAAGGATATATAGTATCACCTCTATTATGTAACAAATTTCAATGGAGATAAAACTCACAATTTGCAGATATGATATACTAGAAAGATAAAGAAAATCAATTTAAAACTATTAAAAACAATAAAAGAATTTAGAAAGCTGGTAAAATAAAAAATAAAAAAATGCAAATATTAATTACTCATATATACAAACAAAATAAAATTTATAATAGAAGATAATGGGTATAGCATTTTAGTTTTAGAACATGAAATTGTTCAGGAGATCTACTGACCACTAATATGATTATATATATAATATTCTGTTTGTGAAAATAAAAAAAGTGTTAAAAAGGGCAACTTCAAAGAAATATTGTATCTAAATGTGAAAATAACTTTAAAATGCTATTTCAGGACACAGAGGAGATTGGAAAATGGAAAAATCACTCGTGTATATCACATAGCTATCACTACTCTATCACTTTATACATTTAAATCACTGTAATTATTGTTTTCATTTTTCTAGCTTTATTGAAATATAATTGAGGAAACCATATATATTAAAAATGTTCAAAAATGTCATAATGACATACATTATGAAATTATCATTACAGTTAATTAATTAACATATCCATTGCCTCACACAGTTACCACTTTTTTCGTGTGGTAAGAATACTAAAAGTCCACTCAGCAAATTTTCAGTATATAATACAGTATTACCATGTGTATATTAGAGTCCTCAAACATATTCCTGTTATAACTGAAGCTTTATATCCTTTGACCAACATTTCTCTATTTCCCCCACCATCCAGACTCTAGCAACCACCATTCTACTTTGTGCTTCCATGAATTCTGCTTTCTTTTTAGAACCACATGTAAGTGAGATCATACAGTTTTTGTCTTTCTTTAACTTATTTAACTCAACATAATGTTCTTCAGATCAACCCATTTCGTTGAAAATGGCAAGATGATCTTTATTTATGGCTAAATAATATTTCATTACATACATAGGTATATACCCACATTTTCTTCATCCATTTATCTGTTGACAGATGCAGGTTATTTCTATATATTGGCTATTCTGATAATGCTGCAAGAAACATGGGAGTACCGATATCTCTTTGAGATCCTAATTTCCTTTGAATATATAGCTAAAAGTGGGATTGCTGGATCATATGGTAGCTCTATTTTTAAAATTTGAGGACCTTCATATCATTCTGCATAAATCCATAATCCATATCAATATATTCCCACCAACAATGTAGAAGTATTCCCTCAATTTCACAGCCTTGTGGACACTTGTTATCTCTTATCCCTTTGATAATAGCCATCTTAACAGGTATGTATAAGGTAATATTTCATTATGGTTTGATATGCATTTCTTTGATGATTACTAATTAATGTGGAGTACCTTTTCATATACCTGTTGGCTATTTGTATATCAACTTTGGAAAATATCTATTTAGGTCTTTCACCAATTTTTTAAATCAAATTACTTGTATTGAAGAGATTGTTTATGTTTTGCTATTGAGTCATATAGCTCCTTATATATTTTGGATATTAATCCCTTATCAGATATCCAGTTTAGAAATATTTTCTCCTATTCCATAGGCTGTCTTTTCATTTTGTTGATTGTTTGCTTTGCTGTGCAGAAGGTTTTTAGCTTGATGTAGTCCAATTTTTTTATTTTTGCTTTTGTCTGTGTGTTTGATGTTATATTAAAAAAAGTATTGCTAAGACAAATGTCAAAAAGATTTTTCCTTGTTTTATACTTTCAGGTCTTATATTTAAGTCTAATTAATTTTGAATTAATTTGTGAGTGGTGTAAATAGGGGTCTAATTTTATTCTTTTCAAGAGCACATTAAAAGAATCATACACCATAATCAAGTGGGATTTTTTCCTGGGATACATGATGGTTTTACATATGAAATCAATCAATATGATAGGCCACATTAACAGAAATAAGAATACGAATCACTTGATCATCTCAATTAATGCAGTAAAAACATCTGATCAAAATAAACGTCCTCACATAATAAATACTCTCAACAAATTGGATATAGAAGGAATATACCACATATTACAAACCCACAGCTAACAACAATCTCAGTGGCAAAAAACTAAAAACTATTCTTTAAGATCAGGAACATGACAGAGATGCCCATTCTTTACCACTTTTGTTCAACACAGTACTAGCAGTTCTAGCCAAAGCAATTAGGTAATAGAAAAGAAAAGAAAAGAAAAGAAAAGAAAAGAAAAGAAAAGAAAAGAAAAGAAAAAAAAAGAAAAGAAAAAAAAGAAAAGAAGGGAAGGGAAGAGAAGGGAAAAGGAGAGGAGAGGAGAGGAGAGGAGAGGAGAGGAGAGGAAAAGAAAAGAAAAAAAAGAGGAAAGGAAAGGAAAGGAAAGGAAAGGAAAGGAAAGGAAAGGAAAGGAAAGGAAAGGAAAGGAAAGGAAAGGAAAGGAAAGGAAAGAAGAAGAAAGGAAGGAAGGAAAGAAAAGAAAAGAAAAGAAAAGAAAAGAAAAGAAAAGAAAAGAAAAGAAAAAAGGAAAGGAAAGAAAAAAGAAAAGAGAAAATAAAGGGCATATGAATTGGAAAGGAAGAAATAAAGTTGTCTCTGCAGATGACATCATCTTATATAAAGAAAACCCTAAATACTCCACCAAAAACTGTTAGTTAGAACTAATAAATTCAGTAAAGTTGCAGGATACAAAAGCAATATACAAAATTAGGTGCATTTTCAAGCACTAATAATAAACTATTAGAAAGAAAAATTGAGAAAACAACCTCATTTATGATAGTATAAAATATGAAGGGATAAATTTAACTAAGGAAGTGTAAGGCTTGTATAGTGAAAAGTATAAAATGTTGATGGAAAAATTAAAGATGACACAAATAAATGGAAAACTAAATACCTTGGATTCATGAATTAGAAGAATTAACATTGTCCAGATGTTTATGCTATCCAAAGAAATGTACAGATTCAATAAAATCTCTATCAAAACTCTAATGGCATTTTTATAGAAATAGTAAAAACAACACTAAAATGTCTATGGAACCACAGAAAGCCATGAATAGCCAAAGCAGCCTTGCAAAGAAAGGACAAAGCTGGTGGCATCAAACTCCCTGATTTCAGACTATATTATAAAGCTATAGTAATCAAACAGTATGATACTGGCATAAAAACAGACACATAGACCAATGGAACAGAATCAAGAGCCCAGTAATAACTGCACACATATATATATGATCAAATAAGCTTTGACAAGGAAGCCAAAAATAATAATGGGGAAAGAATAGTCTTCAATAAATGGTACTAAGAAAACTAGGTATCCAAATTCAAGTGACTCATTCATTTTTTAAATCTTTGTTTGTTTGCTTGGAATGCTAAAATCTGACTTCAAAGATTATATGGACAGATAAATGACCATGAAAACTCGTTTTAAAAAAGGAGCAATTAATATGGACTAGCCTACCAGATAATAAAATATAAAGTAGAACATGACTAGACAACAGGAAAAATAAAAAGTCCAAAACTGAACTGACATTTGTATGAGAATTTAGCATTCAAAATAAAGCAATAAATGAACCAAAATAAAGTTAGATACATATTTCATAGTAAACACTAGAAAAAAATTTAAATGAAATTATAATGAGGGTATTATTAAGAAACATCTGAGAATTCCTTTATAACCATGTAATGAAGACAGCCTCCATACCAGAAAAGACTGACAAATTCAAAACCATAAAATCAAAATAAAAATGCATGAGGAAGAAACAAACTAGAAGCAAATAGTAAGCTGAAAAATAATACTTGCAACTCATATTACTGATTTAAAAAGTGAATTTACATAATATTTAAAGCACTCTAAATATCTATAATAAAAAATACTAACTCCTTCTCCAAACCAACAAAAATTATGAACAGACATCCAAACAAATGACTTTTAAACTTTAAACTCAAGCTCACTCATAAGAGTCACAGAAATTACAATTGTAATAAAATATGTATTTTTAATTTTTCACATTAAAAAAAGTCTAAAAGTTGACCATACATTCTGATGGTGAGGTTGTGGGGAAATAGGCATTCTGCTACATATCCGAGAAGAATGTAAATTAGTTCAACTCCAATGAAGGACAATTTGATAATATTAATAGACATTAAAAATACATATGTTTTTTAGCCCCAAAATTCTATTTTGAATATTTGGGCTAGTGATATACCTAATTCACTATAAAATAATGCATATGCAAGATTATTGCAATAACAGTTAAGACTGGAATCCGTCTAAATGTCCCTATTTAGATGACTCGTAAGATAGTACACCCCTTGTAATAAAGGTACAATAGAGCTGTAAAAAAGAATGAGGCAATTCTCTATAATTTGATATGAAAAATGTCTAATTTACATAATTTATTTAAAAATCAAGGTATAAATACTGTATAAAGTATACTATCTTTTAGATAAAATAAATGTTTATATTTATTATGTAATGAAACTCTGTATGGACACTGAAGAAATTAAATAATAGTTACTTCATTGGGGATGACAGAGGGGTATGAACTAGGCAGAACTGTGAGCCTCAGATAGGAGGGAGAATTTTAACTATAGACTTTTCACTTATGAACCATTACTAAGTATATATTTTCACTTATGAACCATTACTAAGTATTAACTATTTAAAAAATTAGATGAAAATAAATATTATTAAATATTTAACATAAATTAAAGAATGTTTTAACTCAGTTGTACAAAATAATAAAAAAGACTCTAGCTGAGTTGAAGTGGTTTCATCAAAGAGCTAGTCTTTGAGTTTGTTAGTTATCTCCTTGGTTATGGTTTTTTTCTATTTTAGTCCAGTGGCTGTTGTAGCCCAGAATGGAGTGCAGTTTATGAACAGAGACAGAGCTTATGTTGAGAAAAAAGTATCATGGGATCAGAATATCTGCAAGAAAAGAGTAAGATGGTCTCTGCTCCCAGAAAGAGCAAGGAGAGCTATTTCATAAATTTGTTTTGTTTTACCAAGCTATGAGATACTTCCTGATAACTTCTTTTAAATTAGTTGGCTTAGAAGAGGACTGGACAAAACTGATTTGTTTACAATTATGGTGATGCCTGTTTTCATTCTCATGCTCATATGGTCTAGTTAAATCTATATTACCAGGTACTAACATCATCTGTGGTAGCACAAAGGAGAGAACAAAAAGTCCAAAGATCAGAGTCTGAAGCTATTCAGAGAGATTTTTGTTTTCTTTGCAATGGGGAAGATCTATTTACCAAGAAGGCACAGATGATTCAATTGGGACAATCTGCTTATTTCTATTTGAATAAACAAGAGTGAGAAGGGGGTGGTGGCTCTTGTTACTCTCTCTTTTTCCTTCAAATGATCATTTGCTCTCTTCTGTGAAACCTGTATCCAGATCCTGGTGTTATATCTTTCTTCTAAAGTCTTCTCATCTCTTATTACTCATTTTCCAACTATTTAATTTGGCCCTGGTCTCATTGAAGATGTGTGGGAGTCACTTTAAGTTTTCTAGCTATATTCTCCCAAAAGAATAGCAATGTTATCATCACCAACCTCATAAATGAAGAATAATAATTTATACGTACATGCACATTTTCAGGGCATATTATTGGCTCTCGATAAAAGGCAAATAGTAATGATAAACCCTGAAATATGCCTTTCGAAGATACCAGGCAGCAAACTGCATGAGCCATTTTGAAAACAGATTCAAAAGAAAATGTCCTGAACTTTCATTTCCCGTCTGCTGGGTTTCTTTGAAGTGGGAGTTAACCCTGACATGAAACAGCTCCAGAAACTGAGCCATACCCAGTTGTTTTTGGCCTGATAATTCAACCCCTAGTGATGACTCCCACACGCAACTGGGTGTCTTTGATGACTCACTCTTCTCTTAGAGATAGGCCTCCAGACATTTGTGCATATCCTATACTCTGCATTACGGCCTATGAGGAGGAAAAGAATAGCTTAATTTAACAAATAAAATCAAATGAATTATCTGCTCTCTAACTCAAGGCTTTTTTTTTTTTTAACTAGAAATTTCCTTCCCTCCTTTGTTCTTGTTTGTAATGGAGCTCTTCTAATTCAGAATCTGCCATTCAACTGAAAAATAGAGAACTCATCTTCTGGGTGGCAAAAAGCTGAAGGAAGATGTATGAATAACCTAGAAAGAGTGATCTGAATCTGTTTTTCATTATTTTTTTTTTAGGACAAAATAAGAAAAAAATTGTTTTGTAAAAAAAACAATGGAATTTGGTAGACTGTCTTTAACATTAAGACTAAAACCTATTTTTATGACTCCTTAATGAGGTCTGAGGTATTAGAGTGGGAATACAGTGCTTTTTTGAGAAGAATCTCAATTGCACCTTTTTTTTGTGTGTGCCACAAATACTGTTCTCTAAAAATTCTAATTACCTCCTGCTTAGAACAGACTAATCCTCAAAAAGGAAAACATGATCTTTAGGGGACCTGTGTTCTGTAAATTATTTTAAATCAGGGTCAAAATGATTTCCTCCAGGAGAACTAAATTACTCCCTTTTGAAATTAATTTTTATTCTTTTCAATTATTAAAGAGTGGATTTTTAATATAAAAGTCAAAGAATGTGAAGCTTATATTTCTACCATGCATATCATGGGCTCCATCTTCCCATTTAGTCTAAAATACATAAAATAGATATATTATTTTAAAAATATGCTTACTTTTCTCATTTTCTTTTATAATCATGTTGACTTTATGGAGATTTTATATTATGCCAATACTTTAATTTATCTGGGCATCAGCATGAAAATATTACTTATATTTTTATAAGTGAAGAAATTCAGTTTCTCAAGATACAGGTTCTATATTGTCAAACAAATAGAACCTAGAGGTCCTATAAAATCTCTACATATGTTTCAATTTTGTATTGGTCTGTGTCTTTGGCCACTGAGTATGAGTAAATATTTAAAAGATATTTTTCCCAAACCAAATAATGGATTTAATATGGGAGGTTGTCACATAACTTTCCATATTAACATATTGTTATATCCTTACTAATACATGGTTATTTGGTGTACACACTTAACATATTTTCTAATCACTTAATATATTTTACGTTTGTCTTCCTGATAAGATGGTCAGAAGGCCATGCCTTGTGCTTCTGATATAGTTTTAAACAGTAGAAACTGAATAAATGTAGAATCACAGTAACTCTATTAGACCTCCATTCTGCCCCTTACTACCATTAGGATTATTTGACTATAAAATGGAAATACGTATCTATCACACAGGGTTAATGAGTCAATGTATGTAAAAGGGTTTCATGAACTGTAAAGTTTTATACAAACATTTGCTTAACTCTTGAAGGGTAAGTAGCAGTCAGCTAGATGAAAGCTTCAGAGGAGAAGAGGGGAATCTGGGTCACACAGGGTTACCTGGCCAGTTTTTTTTTACAACTAAGTCACTGTATTATGTTCATGCTGCTCCTCTGGCCTCTGCTTGAAATAACATTCATGTGCCTCATCTCCAAGGGCCAAAACTATCCATAGGTCACTGTCTGTCATTTGGTAAACGTTCCATGCCATGTGCAGGCATTTTCTAAGCCTTCTTATCCTTCCCCTAGCTTTCAATATGCTGCCATCAAGCACTGGGTAAAGGCAACAAGGGAAAGAATAGAGAGATGGGTACAGATTGATGCTGTGCCTCTCGCTTCTTTGGATTCAAATCTATCTTGCCAATACATATGTGGCCAAGAAAAGTTTAAAATTTGCCCAGTTTTTTCCCCGCACAATCTGTGTCAGATTTGCTCCTTCTCACACCATGCACACAAGGAAGGCTTCTCTCTTCTACAAAACAAAACAAAACAAAAAAACTCATGCCTTTCTTAGCTCTCTGATGAGATTTACAAAACTATGGCAGTATAAGTTACTGGGCTTCTATTGTTAGGGTGGGAGCAACAATCTCTTGTGGTTTTCTACAACCAATCTGGAAATAAAACTTAGCAGCCTAAATTTAATGCTGGTCTATAAGAAATGGCTCAAAGTACAATTTGAAATCTAAAACAGTTGCCCAGAGATTTCCAATTTGTTTATGTGAAACTTTATATTGTTTTAGCTATTTGAATCAGCAAACTAGCCCCCCAAAATCCACTATTCAGGTGACTATATGGTTTCCACAGAAGTTTGTAACTATGTGAGGAAACTGGGAAATTCCACAAGTTAATTCCAGAACTGAGAGCTTACCTCCGAAGACAGTAAGCTGATACATCCATGAAGGATGAGTCAATCCACAGGGATCAGAATTCTCCTCTTTACCACCTATTTTCTAGGTGCAAGATGGAACACCACTGCCTACTCGTCAGTGCTAATGCAGCAGATGAGTTTGGGGAGCCAAACCAAGAATTTATGGGGCAAGCTTTAGTTTCTAACCTTTAAGGAGATAAGGCAGGACAAAATAGATCTATGGGTGGCAGACTGAAGATCTCTTGGCTTTAGTTTCTTCACCTGTAAATTGGGAATAATGGTAATACCTATCTCATAGGGCTGTATACATCTTACAGTGTCTAAAGATAACACTTTAAGAAGCTGATGTTCTTTAAAATTTTGCTGTTGACTTTACCTAAGCTAGGAAATGCAGGAGTCAGGATTGGAAGCAAGCTCAATCTTATTACTATTCCTAAAGTTCCACACTAATTTTACTGATGAAGGAAAGGAGCCTCAGAGTTAACTAGCTTGCCCCAAATGATTTAAGAGGTACCAAAGCCAGAATTCAATCCACTAACCTCTGTGATACATTGTTTCCCAGACCAAGTCCCATAAGCAAGGATAAAATGGCAAGTGGGAGATGTAGATAAAAATTAGAAGTAAAACAGAAACATGATTAGAATAAGTGTATAAAAGAAGTATAGGAAGGAAATTACTGGGCATTTGCTATGATGCTGCATAAATCTGTTATTAATAATTATTTTATTCATTGACCAAATACTTATGGTGGACTAGTGTATGACATACTCTGAGGTAGAAATAGCAACATGATATTGAACAAAACACAGTCACACCCTCAAGGACTTACTGTCTGGTAAGGACACCAACTATTAAGGCAGTTATTAAAATAAAATATGTTGGGTTGCGCCAAAGAACTCAACACAATTTATTAAATTTATTTGATTTTTTTTAAAACTAAAACTTGACTTAAGTGCATGATTTAAACTGGGAAATGGCTTATATTTAATTGCCATATAAATTTAGACCTACTACAGTCAAATCTTAATGAGGTATGCAATGCAGAGATATACATTTCTAAATTACTTTACTTCACTTATTAAGTTCCACCTTTTTCTCCCCAAGCACTCTAATAAGCACTGATATAAAGTAACTGCTGATTTTTATTTTCCACTGCTTTCTCTTATGTTATGCTTTACTTGAACCTGTTAATAAGCATTGAAAAGCTCAGAAAAGTGCAATAGCAGATTGAAGAGTTACGAGGATATTCTTCCTCTCGAGTTATCTCAAATTAATACTCTAGTTAGAGTAGTAACAGCAAACACCTACTTAGAACACTCTATGTGAAAGACATGTAAATATTTTCATTAGTTTTAATTAACTTAACCTTATGAGTAAGGTACTACTACTATCTCCATTTAGAGATGAGAAAACTGAGGCACAGAAAAGTTAAATGATCCACACAAAGATATTAAGTGGCAAGGCTGGAATTCAAAGCAAGGTAAGAATATTTGCTCTCAACCATAGGCCATTTTACTTTCAAAGAGCCAACAGGAATATGGTTCTCAGTTCACTTAGAGTTACAGAGTGCAACACTCCTTTCACTTTAAACCATTCTAATCTGGATTCTGTTGTATTTGATATGTCTCTTTTTTTTATTATCAATATTGCACATTTTGGTGCCCCTCTTTTTGTTTCTTAATGACATTTGGTGGAGACTTGTACATTTTAATAGTCTTTACAGACAATCAATTTTAATACTTGTTAATCTGCATTATATTTTGTCTTCTGATTAATTAATTTTTTCTTTTTAACTTTACCTTCCCTTGGGTTTACTTCATTTTTCTTTTTTTAATTTCTTATGTTGAACACTTAGCTCCTCAACATTCAGCCTTTTGGAAGAAATGAATGTGTGATTTGTCAATTATTTCTTGTCAATGCCACCAAAAGCAAAAGCAACAAAAGAAAAAATAAACAAATGGGACTACATCGAGCTAAAAAGCTTCTATATAGCAAAAGAAACACTCAACAAAATAAAAAGGCAACATATGGAATGGGAAAAAATTATGTGCTAACTATATATCTTACAAGGGGTTAATATATAAAGAACTCATACATCATCATCATCATCATCATCATCATCATCAAATCAAAAAATGGGCAAAAGGCTGAATATACATTTTTTTCCAAAGAAGATATACAAATGGACAACAGGCACATGAAAAGAGGCTCAACATCAGAGAATTGCATGTAAAAACCACAATAAAATGTCTCGTACCTGTAAGGATGAATGAAAAACAGAAAGTAACAAGTGGTGGTAGGTAGAGAAACTGGATCTTTGTGTACCATTGGTGGGATTGTAAAATTGTGCAGCCACTATGAAAACCAACATGGAGGTTTATCAAAAAATGACAAACTACCACATGATCTAGCAATCCCACTTCTAGATATAAATTCAAAAGAATTGAAAGCAGGGTCTTGAAGTGATGTCTTCATATCCATGTTCACAGCAGCATTTTGCACATTAGCAAAGATGTGGAAGTAGCCCAGGTGTCTACCTATGGATGAATGAACAAACAAAATGTGTGTGTGTGTGCGTGTGTGTGTGTGTGTGTACACATGCATACATACAGTGGAATACTATTTTTCCTTAAAATGGATGAATCTTGAGGACATTATGCTAATGGAAATAAACTGGTCACAAAAAAGACTAGTATTTTGAGATTCCACTTATATGAAATATCTGATGTAGTCAAATTCATGATATCATAATATAGAATGGTAGTTACCAGAGGTTTGGGAGAGTCTAGAAAAGAGTTGTTCTTTAATGGGTATAGAGTTTTAGTTTTTATTATGAAAAAGTTCTGGAAATCTGTTTCACAATAATGTGAATATACTTAACTACTAAACTGTATACTCAAAACAGGTTAAAAATGGTAAATTTTATGGTATGTGTTTCTTATCACAGTTTTAGAAAGCCATACACTTAAGGCTGTTATGTTTCCTATAAGTACTTTCTGAATTAAAAAAGAAAGATAATTTTTATCATTCAGATGATCAGTTGCAAATTGTAGATGAGGATAATAAAACCTACCTCTTAGGAACGTAGAACTGTTATGAGAAATAAATGAGTAAACTGCTGAGAAGTGTGTTGAACAATTAAGTATTTACCAAGAGAATATTTAAGTTTGTCCTTGTCTTCTTGCTTGTTCTCTCTTTTCCTTCATTTCAATAAATTGAGGACATTTTTATCCCTTTGTTTTTACTCATTTTATCAGCCCCTATTCATTTAAAAGTTTTGTCCTCTTTGTCTCTTTTTCTAATTCTCACAATAGAAATGTTGACATGCATACTTGACAAAGACTAGTCTACTTACTCTTATTCTAAATAATGTAAGGTCTCTAGAACACTTTAGTTATAATCACCCTCTTCCTGATTTAATATAGTATCTAATGTTTGCTTAATTCTAATGGCATTTAATGTCATTTAAATTAAACACATTATTTTAAGATGCGATTCTAGTGTCTTCTGGGTTCTCTGCTACTGAGAAATTAGCTACCAATCCAACTGGTGATTGTTTTTAAAAAAAACTCTTTTCTCTCTGTCTTCTTTTGAGGACGTTATTTGTTTTTGATGTATTGTACTTTTAATATGATATTTCCAGATATGAATTTTTATTTATATATATTGCTTGAAATGTTAGGCCCTTCTCAAATCTAAACGTGCATGCCTTTTACCAATTCTGAATAAAATTTCCACAGTTTTCCTTTCAAATATTTTTTTCCCTCATTTCTTTTGTTTCTTATGTTCCTATCACTCCTTCTTCCATGTTGATAAATCTTTTTCATATTTCCCTTATTTTATTTCTCTGTGTTGCATTCTTAGTAACTGCTTGTGATTGATGATACAGTTAACTAATTTTCTCTTTAGTCATGGTTAACTCTTCGACTGTGTTTTTTATTTTAATTAATTATGTTTTTATTTCTAGAATTTTTATTGTTTCTTTACAAAATCTTCTGCTTATTTTTAAAATTTCACATTGATCATATTTTTATTTTCATCCTTTATTTTATTATATATATTCAGCATAATTATTTTGTTTAATATAACCAATAATTTCAGTACTGGAAGATCTGTTTCTGAAGTTGGTTTTAGGTAAAAAAAAAAAAATTTGAGGAATAAATTGAACAATGCTTTCTCCAGAGATAAATTGCATTTGCTTGTACAATATACTGAAGAGAACTTTAGACCTGAATCACTTTAAATTACATATATAGTTTTGGATTAATGTATTTTAAATTATGCAAACTGTATTGATTTAAGCACCATACTCCTGTAAGGCCAGCCAATGGTACTACAATAGATCAGGAGACATTTTAAAACCTCTTCCTAGAGTCAAGGAGGAGAGGGACGACTTTCCTTACACTTTAGTATTTTAGTTCACTTCAGCAAAGGTGTAGCAGCTCTTGGCAGGACAGTTTCCAGCGTGGCTCCTTAGTCCATGGCTTTGCCCTTGGAATGCTTTGCTCTGGAAGACCAGTATATCCAGAAGTGTTTGAGCCTCTTTGTCTCTCTGCAGTTCTGATGTTATTTTGATCCTGGAACTGGCACCTTTTATTATCTCACAGTTTGTTTATTCACTTATAAGTATTTTATCAAACATTTTTACATGTTTTTACCAGGAGGCTTTCAGGGTCTCTGGTTTGCCTTATGGGCAATAATAGAAGTCTACAATGAGAGAATACATTCTATAATTTAGATATAATATATTGGTCAATTATAAGTATTTTGTTTAACTTATCCCCAAGATCATTATTTTGCTTTGATTATAATATCATTTTAATACAAAAAAAATTAATTTTAATGCATTCAAAGTTATTTTCTATTATTTGGGATTTTTCTCATAATTACAAATCTTTCATATTTATATATTTTTTCATAAAAATATTTAAATTTTTCTTGATTTAGATCTTTATTTCTATTGGAATTGCCTTCTATTTATGAAATAAGGTAATATTCTTTTTCTATATAAATAACAAATTACCAAATACCACTTATTGACTAGTTCATCATTTCTTCATTTGGACATGTAAGTTTTTATAAGTGACTCTATTAGCGAGAAACTTTTGATTGATGAGTAAGTGTAGTTAATGGTTATCTTTCAAGATTTTAAAAATTTCTTCTTACATTAATTTTACACTTTTTAATTTTATTGGAAAATTGTCTCTCTCTTTGAAGGGTACATAGCATAAAGTTTACAGTGGTTTGTTATGACTTTTTAAAATTTTTGTATTTTTTCTAGAGATACATAGGTTTATCTTTTTTAAATACTGCTTTGCTCTTTTTAGATTTATTCTAACACTGTTCTGTGTTTGTAGCAACAACTCCAAATTTAAACTTAGTGGGTTATTGTGACCCAAACTTCTTACTTTTTAAAAAAATTATACACCTTTATTTTGCTAGGGAAATGTTTTCTGATGTTATACTTTGCATTTTTATTATAATTGAAATATTATTTTTCATGTATGTATTATTTCCTTGAACTGTTGAGTTCTTTGTTTCTTCTGCTCACTATATTTTTTATTAGCATATTTGTATTTTTCTTATTAATATAAACTATTTGTATATTAAATATATTAACCCCTTGTTTATCATATTTGAGTCATTATTTTCTCCCAATATTTTAAAATTATTATTTCAATTATGAGTCATTATTTTCTCCCAATATTTTAAAATTATTATTTCAATTATACTTTGTCTGCCTATATTACATCCTCCATATTCAAAAAATTTTATAATCTTTGTTTATATATATATGTTTACATATGTGTGTGGATATATGTGTGTGTGTGTGTGTGTGTGTGTGTGTGTGTGTATCTTACTACTGACTGCTGACTGTGAAAAATGTCTAGAAATGGATAAATTTTCCTCAGTATATAGGCTGTTTTGAAAGAATTTTAGTGTCCTAAAAACTGAACTAAGATTTTCATTTAAAATTTCTCTGACAGGGTGTTAAGATAGAATGATGACATCAAAGTTTATGACAATATGTAATATTTGTTATAAACATTGATTTGATATGTCAATTGATTTTGCAAAGCTTCTACTAAAATAATTAAGAATATTTTTAACATAAAACGACTATTTCCTAATGGGGAAATTGAATGAACAAGAGTGCTCACTTCCTAATTATTTTCTTCTGAAAAAAATTACAAATATAAGATAAACTGACTTTAATTGCAAAGAAAATGTCAGAAGTGACAGTTAAACACCAGTGTAGTACTAATGATCTCAACTAAGAGAAATATAAAATTAATGAAGGCTACTGTCATTAGTTTCTCCAGGGCCTTGCAACCAGAGGAATAAAAAATTAATATGTTAAAATTATTCACTGCTAACATATGATTATGATCTTTAAATATCAGCCTAACCATACTGATTGGACTCTGACAGAAATGGGCAAAAGTGCCATTTAGTTAGCAGTACAACATTATCAACAAGCTAATAAAGATGACATTATAGAATGTCAGATTAGGAAAATGGAAGGAGATGGGGGTGGGGTGTGTATAAAACCAAAGTGGGTTTGGCGAGCAAACTATAGCACTGACATAGACAAGGAATCAGTTTAGTAAAAACAGTTGTTCAACACTTAGATTAATCAACATATTTTGTGTTTTCACTACTGCCTAATCGTAAACCATTCACCTAAACCCTTGCAAAGCATTCTCTCAACAAGACTGTCTCATAGAGAAAGCTGTTTAGAGTAAATGAGACTTGATACTTCAGAGAATTCAAAGGAGGATGTTCTGTTCTTTCATTCCAAAATTTAATTGAAACACAGTGGTACTTAACCTTGAAATGCTATGCCTCGTATTTGTCCATGTCACCATCTGCAATCAATCATATCAATAAAGTTAATTCTGTAGTTTCTAAAATATTTTGTTGAGTTAAAACCCTGTGATTTTTCCATGTAAAAGTTTGAAATTTTATATATATGTGTATATATACTTATAAATACATATAATTTCTATCTATATTTCTATCACTTATCTAGAACAGCTTTTAAGTTTTTACTGGCTTATACTTTCCCATCCCCAAGTGTCACGTTAGAAAATTGATACAGAAGTTAAAAATAGGATAGCAATTGAAAAAAAGAGTTCTTTGTCTTGGAAAGCTACCCAACATAGGCAGTGAGAATTCTAAGATATTCTCAACACCACTCCTTTGTTTTTTTTGTTTGTTTGTTTGTTTTGTTTGTTTGTTTTATTAACTGTTTGTCTTCATTGGAAATTGTCCTCAGCATCATCTGCTCTTCATTCATTCATTCATTCATTCATTCATTCAAGTATTAATTGTGTACAAGACAAGCACTGCGCACAGTATTGGAGGTAATGTGATAAAGACATCATTTCTGCTCTCATGAAGTTTACTGGCTTGTGGAGACGTAGTCATAAATAAAATAATCATGATAATTAGGATGCAATTACAAATTGAGGTAAATGCTCTAAAGGAAAGGAACAAGGTTGCAGGAGAGCATAAAACTAGGAGGTCAAGGCTGAGGAGGATAAAGGAGTTTCCCTGGTAAAGTGACCCTTGAGCTTTATTTAACTGAGAGAAGGGAAGGAAGGTCGAGAGGAGAGCATTTCAGACAGGGGAATCAGCTAGTTCATGAAAGGCTATTTGGCCAGAGGACACTCAAAGTCATTCTTCCACTTCCTCCCCTATAAACCCTCAGGGCTGGTGAATTACAGCCAGAGGACTGTGCCCTACCAGTGCTGCTGCTGCTATTCAACGGATTAAGGCTGAATTCAGGACAAGGAAATTTCTGGTTGGAGTGAGACAAATGGAGTTGCCCTGTGCCTGGGGACTTACTGCCTGGGCTCCAATCCTAAATTCAGCAAGACAGACCTGAACTTTGTCCCATCTCTGATAAGAATAACTCTTATTTGAACTGTAACAACTAAACAACCTGTGAACCCTGAAACAGAGTTATTAAAAACAATAAAGCAAAAATTTTAAATAACTATACTAAATAAGCATGTAAAGGACATTAGTAATCTGAAGGAGACCTTGAATCCTGCATGAGTTTCGTAGACTGTGTCACCTTAATAAGGTCTCCTTCCTTTTTCCAAGCCTCCCCCACCATTCATATTACCCACATCTACCTTAAGAACCTGGCACCAATCTCATTATGCCTTTTATCCTGATTATATTGGCCACTATAAAAAACCTAGGACTTCCAGGTCATTCCACATCACTTATAGTTTATAACTCTTTATATCCCATTTTCTAATCCATCTTCCAACCCTTCCTAAATCTTATAATCTTTCTACTGGACTCTCCAGATGTCACAATCATTTATCAACAAACAGCTCATATCCTTGACTTGTTCTGCTCTACTTTCCCTTCACATTCTGACTCTAACTAAAACCTGGGTCTCCCCTGAGAACACTGTGTACCCCCTCTGTCTTATCAAGCGGTGACTCTTTTCTCTCTCATACACCCTCTTACTTCTGAACCTGGAGATGCAGTAGCTGTCTTTTTAGAATTTCATTGTTGCTTCTGGTCTAATCCCTGTCCCATTCCCCAAAGACTTACAGTTTAGGACAATAAGGAAAAACTATTGTTGTGTAAAGTACATATACAGAGCAAAACAGCATTTCTAAAGTGAGAGAGAAATTAAGCTTTCATTTTGATCAACTGCATGTCTTCCAAAGCAGATACCATTAAGAAAGGGCAGAATCTCATTTTTTTTCCTTAAAACTTTTTCTACCTTTATACATGTGACTTTTGTGGCTAGCTTTTCAGCTGCTTGGCTCTCTTTAGATAAGAAGCACTAACAATTTTACATCCATACTTGTCAATGATTACCTTCATGATCAATCACATCCATATGAGTGATCTTTGAGAATTGAAGGGCTACTTTACACTTAGAGTTGGATCAAACCATCCATAAATGCCTCACATGACTGCTTTGTAGAAAGAAATATGTGCTATCTATTTTAAAGTTGAAAAAAAGATGAGAAGATAGGCCTGTCAGGAGAAGTACTAGGCTGTGTTCTTTTATTTCATACCTTCCTTAGTATTTGTTCACTTCTAACTCTGGCCCTTCAAGATGGAGTGTCCCCTAGAACAGAAGTACAGGGTTGGTGGGTGGGGCAATAGGGACCCTTGAATCCTGCTCACATCACATCTGGAATGATTTCCCTGGGAATCAATTTGCATCCACCTTGACAAAAGAGATATTTTCTCCCAGAAAGGTAATATTACCAATAGGTGTAATTCTATATGTCCATTCTGTGCTCAGCCCAATGCTAGGTACTCTGCTTGTGTTAACTCTCCTCCAATAATCTTGTAATTTTTACAGGCTCAGAGAATTTATCCAAGACCATGCAATTAAGAACCAAGGTCTGCTGATTACAAAGAACCAGTACTTTTGGCTAGAGGGTCCTGCCTCAGACCACATATATAAGTGGCAGAAACTGGATTTAAAGTGAAGACTCGACTCCCACATTTTGGTTTTCACCACTCAATGAATAATTGTTGAGCTAATGAAAGAATAAGTGATTGATCAGTTAATTGGTGTTCAAAGTATGATATACTTGATTAATTTTGAGAGTGAGTGCTAAGAAATATGGTAACATCATACATCTTTATTAGATGTGAGTAATAGGAATTACTTTTGCCAGGGGTTAAAGGCAGTATTGCATCTTAAAAAAAAAAACAATTCAAAACAATTTTTGAAATCACTAGATTATAACCTAAGACAGGGACTGAAAGCAGGATTCCAGAGGCAAGTTACAACTTCATCCTACTATATAACTACTCTGCGCTAGAAAATATATTACCTGAAGTTAGAAAGATGAATAGGAATATTCTAATATGAAATATATACATTCTATGCATCAGTTTCCTTATCTGTACAAGGAAAATAAAAATAGTACCTATCCTATAGTGGTTTTTGTGAGGATTAAATGAGATAATATAGATAAAGTGCTTGGACAATGCCAGGTGCACAGTAAGCACTTCATAAATAATAGCTATAATTATTAATAATAGCAATATTACTGTCTAAGTTTCTGCTTTTAAAGAACCAAATAGTATGGGTCAGGGCAATATAATAGCTGATAGTGTTTCCTAAATGGTACCAGGTAAGACACATCAAATTAAGAGAAGAAAAGCAGAATTGTATCAACTCAAAAAAAAAAAAAAGCATAGTTTTCTAAAATTAAACATGTACACCAAAGATCAGTCTCTTAGAAACTAGCTTAAAACATCTCTATTATTTAAATTCAAAACCACTTCTTAATCAGTGAGGGGACTGGCTGTATCCCGTCACTGTGGGGACGGTGGGTCTTAATGACAGTTCTTTCTAAGGTTCTGTTTCACATTACCTTTTTGTGACCTGAAAAATGTCACTTGTTGCCATTTGCTCAAGTCAACTGCCAAAATGGATAAAACCATTTCTTACAGAAACCCAGATGCTGCCTCTAACCTAAACTGCTTTGAGTACATCTTAGCCTCCTGTTCCCCCTCTGCAATCAAGGAAATAGCAGCTGATATCTTAATTGCTGCTATCTGTCAGAAAAAGCACACACCTGTTGATAGATTGGCTCAAAACAATTTTAAAGGGAAACTTTAAAAGTACGACAAGATCCTTCTCAGGCCAGCGCCACCTCAGACAAGCTACTGAAAGGAAGGCCCCATGCCCGATTTGATAGAACGCTTTTCCAATGAGCACAGGTGCAAGTCACCATTCTTCCTGGCTGATGTGTGGTCATCACCTACTCAGATGATACTAAAACAGGAAACCCCACAGAGACCTGCCAGGAATCATCTCACCAGGACAACAGTATTTAAAATAGTGCCTGGATAATGTATTTATAAAAGAAGTTCAAGATTTTCAAACTTGGCAAATAAAATATGTTTATAAATCCATTCTTGAGTGAACACATATTGTAAACAGGCAGGTCAGCTTAACAGGGATATCCTGTAAAATGTCTTTGATAAATATACAATTAAAGAATAAGGCTTGATGGCTTTTCTAGGTGGACTATTTTTGTAGCTACTTTCAAATCTTATAGCTCAGGTTTCTATGTTGAAGCTTCTTCTGACCTCAGGAGAATTACTGTATTCCCCGACTGCAAACTCAAGCATTTATCTCATTCTATTTTTCTTGGTTTTCCCAAAGTCCAATTTGGCCAGCTCTGCCTACATGTGTTCAGCTCTGCAGTGATTTATTTCATATGTTCCTTCTGCGTATTTCAATTTGGCATTTGTTCCTATCATTCCCATATGTCAACAGGTTACTTTGAATTCAGCTGTTTTATGTGGGCCTGCAAGATAACCATGATTTTCATACTAGGAAAAAATAGGTATAAAAAAGTAATCTCAGTATTTGAATAACCTAGTTAATTCCAAAATGCTCATTTCCTGTGGATTCTTAATTCCTTCACAGATGAAACTTGAGAAACTTCTCTCCTCATATAGGTAGGTCCTAATGGTATCAACTCCTGTTTCTCAGACAAATCTGTTTTCTTTACTGTTCAACTCCAAGTCTCTTCCAAAGAGTGATGATGCTGAGTGCTTCATAAACACCATTAGCCCAAAGTGGAAGCATATGCTACTCAGAAGCTTTATCACCAAATTTTACAGATTCTCGACACTATTCTTTTCTATTTATGGATCCCAGAGCCAGCTGCACTTACTCATCTCTTTCTTCATATTAAGAACTACTGTTCAACTGTTTGAATGAATTAAATGCTTTAATATGCTCCTTTTTTAAAGAAAGTAATATACTGTTATTTTATTTTTGAAAAAGAAATAGCATTATTTAAATATTAAAATGTATTAATTTTAGCAAAGTTCCTTAGAGAAATGATGACTGATCTTCATCAGACTAAGTTTTCATGAGCTCTAAAGCTTGATGACTTGCTGGCACTTAGTCAATGATGCATTCATTGGGCTGATACAAAGTACGAAAGCTGAGTCAACAAAGAAAAAGAACATCTGGGTGAAAAGTGAAAAAGTCAAATAAGATGCTTCAGTTGTTGACACTGAGTAGTCATGTTTCTGATGGAAATGTTTCTCTTTTAACTAATCATTTTGTTATCCTATCCTAGCATCCCTATTGATAAGTTCATACAACATTTAGTATAAAGCAGATTCTAAGTCTTTTGGTTCCCCTAACAGCTTTCCTGAGAAAGTGACATAATACTATTTCCGTTTGACAGATGCGACCAAGATGTATAGAGACAGCTAGGTGAGATGGCCTCATGTTCAAGACTTAAAATAGTATTATGGCTTTAGCCTGATTTGTCACTGTGGCATTTCAACTCAACTGCAGTATTACAAATAATGAGTATTTTTGTGCAGGGTTGTTTTAGCTGCTTATTTTTAAAGAGATTTTGGTATTGCACCTCAGAACGAAGTTATCATTTCTGTTCTATGGCCAGGGAAGCTTTGCAACCATTTTGATTTCATTATGTTAGTTTGTTAGTTCTTTGACAATAGCACACAAACACTGCAATTGGGTTTTCTGTGTTGCTTGTGAGTAGTTACTGAAACTGATCTGCTTTTTAATGCAAACATTATGCAGACTGCAGCCAGACAATGGAAAGTCTGTTTGCAACTTGAGCAGGGCTGGATGCAATCTTTCCCAGTGGGTAGCTATCATTTCAGGTGCTGCTGAAGAATTCATTGCAGAATTTTCATTTTTCAACTGTTTGTTAAAATCACATACCAAGTCAAATTTAATTAGTTATATTCATCCGGCAGATGGTACAATATTCTGTAATAAAGTATAAATTCCTTTACTTAGTTGAGTAATGTATTTCATATGATCTCTTTTACAAATTTCAAAACTGATTCTCTTCAAACAGGACTGTACATTATTTGGATGCAGGCCCAAACAGGTTAAAATTGATTTACTACTTTCCCCCCAAAGAACACTATGTAAATGAAAGTGAGTCTGCCCTGAGTGACTTATTTTAATGTCTGCTTCTACATAAATTACTTCTGCATCTGGGAAAAAGAGGTGGGAGTATTCTTAAATTATGTGGGAACAAGTTTCTGAAACTTTGAATGCAGCATGTTACAAAAAAATGGTCATATTTTAAAAAATTCAATTTGTTTCACATTGAGAGAACTTAATGTTCATTATCAGTTTGTTGAAACCATGTTATCGATAATATTAAATAGATTCCTCCCAGGTATATCGGTTTCTTTCTTGGACAGTCAATTAACCTGAACATTAGAATGGAAGAGAAGTAGTTGGGTGTCTAACTCTACATATTCATTATGTATTATTATAGTCATCTAAAGCAGCTAAGCACAATTTTTGGACAACATGAAATAAAACACAATATTGCATTCTTGGTACATCTTAGATTGCTACTGCTCTTACCACCCAAGACTCAAAAAGGATTTCATTTCTCCCCTATACATGTTCATTACTTCAAACAACTGCACACTTTTTTTCCAGTGGAATTTGGAACAAGCTGAATTTTCTCAGCCTATCAACAACCCACTAAAGGCTACTAACTAATTCGCTGAATGCACATATACTGGAATTTACTCTGTTCCAGTACCTGTTATAGACATTAGTAACTGATTATATTACACGTGGCTTCCAATCTTCTTCGACAAAGCTCTCATCATTAAGTGAATCCTATTTGCCATCCTCTTCTAGTTTAACCCTTTTATTACAGTGATAAGTAAATTAAGGCACAAAGAATTATAGGAGAGTTCTTTAACTTAGTCACAGAAATAACGAATGCCCAGGACAAGACTAATAAGTATCTCAACTCCTAGCCAGATGTACTCTCCACCATATTATCTTACCTCCTGAGTGAAAAAAATCTAGAGTACAGAATGATGGGAAGGAAAAATAATTTTCTTCTACCCTCTTATGTTAAGTAGCTGGAGCTTCAGAGTAGAGAAGTAAAAACTCCAAGAAGTTGTTAGACTTAGGGGCTTATACACCACTGTAAGAAAGGGCAAGAAATTGTAAAGCAGTGACTAGAAAAGAGGAGTTTGGACTTTTAGTGGCAATAAATTGTGGGGAAATGACTAGGAAATATATGATGGCAACATATATGGAAGCTAAGGGTTACTTAAGTAAGGTTTGTTTGTGCAGATTCATCTTAGTGTGACTCATTTCAGCAATAAGAGTAGGTCTCCCCTTCCTGGGCACCTTCCTCAAAGAAAAATAGTGCTGAGAACTCTTTCTGTACCTGTTGATTCTCAGTTGCCTTTAGCTCACATAATCTTTATGCCAAAGTAGCATATTTTGGGGTGGCATATTCTGCTCCCCTTCAAACTATAGAGAGGGAAGATATATAACTATGGTTTCACATTGCTTAGCTAATTTAATGAAGGCAGTAAGCAATCCGTCCAGGCACATTCAACAGCCCCCTCCTCCATCCTTCCACTTCATCTCTGGGTGCTTTCTCTGGTCCTGCTACTAGAAGTTTCTATAGTACAGCTTTACCAGTTTTCTTTAAATTACCTAATATTTTTAGCAGCTCTTTTAGTTTGATAGAAAAGACTCAACTTGTCTGAGCTTTATCTCATATGTACTTGTGCCCTCAAGTTCTACAATTAAACAGTTCCCTTACTCTCAGTTCATTATTGCATTATAAGGTTCTATAAACACTGATCTCTGAGAAACCCGAAGAAGAAAGAGCATGTCCTTAAGAGACAGATTTTGAATCCAATTGTCGCTCTGCTAGTTACTGGCAACAAGATTTAAATAGGGTCTTAATGGACACTGGATTCCAGTGCATGTTGTCACCCAGGACAGATCTGAGTCACAATAAACAGTAGTTTTGATGGTGATAACAATGATGATGATTATGAGGAGGAGGAGAAAGAAGAGGAGAAGGAGGAAGATGACTAGTGATGATAATACTCTGTTTTATATATTTTTTTTTCCCGAAGAATCTAGTTAATTCTGTAGAGATTTCTTCCGTCCTCCCACTTCTTTTCTCCTTCCATCCCCCTTACATAAAAATCAAATACAAACATACTTAAAGACCTGCAATATTCATTTACCTAGAAAAGACAACTAACTATGTCCTGGCTTAGAGAGACTGGATTGACTTCATAACATGCTAAAATAGAACAATTTAAAATCTTACAGAGAAGTCAACTTAGATGTCCTTTTCTCTTTGAAACACAAATAGCTGATGTAACAAGTTCCCATTCAGATGAATTCATTTTTTCTTCTTTTATTCCTAATGAAAAGCCAAAGTACTAGGTGATTCATAGTTTTAGGAAAATATTCTTATGTGCATTTTCATCTCTCAATATATATTAATCTTCAAAAGTATGTTTTTTAATAAAAAGGAAGACTCATACATTTATTTTATGATGTTTTCTTGGTGAATGATCTCCAGAGATTTTAAAAAGATACCTATAGAGCTCATTCTGGGCAAACATGTATCATAAGGAAAACTTCACTTTACTTTTCTGTAACAGGACCAATCAATCCCCCAACAGCAAAGGCAATGATGTAATCATGCTATGACTGAAGGGATAGCAGGAAAGGATCCAGGAACTTTCTGACATAGTAAACTGGTAATGGAAATTCTACCATTTGATCTTCATCCATTTGACATCCTATTTATCTCTCTGTTACAATGCAGACAGCCTTGTTCTGGGAAGGAAATATTTATTATGTTCTTTCTTAGGAAACAACATTTTGATTGAGATTAAAAGCATGTCACAAAGTAAGAGAGGATATTTCCTATACATATTCAACAAATAACTCATATATAGAATGAATATATATCTTAAAAATCACTAAGGAAAAGATAGATAATCTAATGGAAAAGCAAACCATTGACTTAAACAGACATTTAAAAAACAGGCTGCTTTGGTCATGCTTATTACAGCTTAATATAAAGCCCTCCAAAGGACTGAACTTATTTCTAAGTTAATAACTGAGTTCCAGAACAAACCCTCAAAATAATTATAGAAGTACAAAAATATCCAGCATTTGACAAGTTAAAATTCACACTATAGAGCATTCAATCAAAAATTACCAACTGTGCAAAGAAGCAGTGAAATTATTCAGAATGTGGAGAAAAATCAATCAACAGAAAGTCCCAGTAATTACTCAGAGGATAGAATTAGTAAATATATATATATATATATATATATATATATATATATATATAAACACACACACACATACATACATATATATATATATGCACACACATATATATACATATAAACAGTTTTTATAAGTATATTCCATAGTTTAAAAAGATAGAAGAAAAGATGAATATGTTAATGAGACAGAAAATAAAAATAAGCAAAATGGAAATTCTAAAATTCTAGAGAGAAAAATAAAATTTTGGGGAAGAAAAATAAACCAGATGGGATTAATGGAATATTAAATGTTGCAGAAGGAACAGTAAACTTGAATAAATTATGTAAAATTAAACATAGATAAAATATGGAAAAAAACAATAAAGCATCGGTGAGTTGAGGAACAAGTTCAAACAGCTTAATATATGTGTAATTAGAGTCCCTGAAAAAGAGGAGAAAGAGGAAAGCCAAAAAAAAATTAAAGCAGTAATGGCATCAAAATGGATAAAAATATTAAACCCACAGTTCACAGAAATACAACAAATCCCATCAGAAGAAATGTGAAGAAATAGACACCATGAAACAGCATACTTAAATGACTTAAAACCAGAGACAAATAGAAAAACTTTTAAGGAGCTAGAGAAAAAAACGAAACATTATATACTTGAGAAAAAAGATATTGGTGTTTGCCCTGGGGTATGGAGGATAAAAGGAAGGACAGGCTGGAGCAATTACAAAGGGGTATGAAGAAATTTTTAGGGTGGTGGATATGTTCACTACTTTGATTGTAGTAATAGTTTCACAGGTGTATACATTTGTCAAACATCATCAAATTATATATTTTAGATATGTAATTTTATTGTATGTCAATTATATCTCAATAAAGCTGTAAATAACTTCATAATAAAATATTACTACACAGCCACTAAAATAGATAAAACTAAAAACAGATAGTACCAGGTATTAGCAAAAGTAAAAATTTTACACACTTTTATGAGAGCATAATACAATACACCATATTGGAAAACTCTTTGACAGTGTTTCTTCCAAAGCTGAACTTTAAAGCATATACTCTGCATTGGCAATTACACTTCTAAGTATATAGCTCAGAGAAATATATGCATATGCTTACCAAATTTTATGTGCAAGAAGGACTATAGTAATAGCCCACCCTAGAAAATCTCAAAGTCCAACAAAAATAGAATGGGTAGAATATGGTTTATTTATAATATAGAAAACTATGCAGAAAGAAGAAGGAAAAACTAAATAAAACCATCTAGCTGACTCTCAGATATAACATTTAACCATCACAAAAAAAGTGTATAGCATATGATCCCAGCTAGTAAAGTTCAAAATAGGAAAAACAAATTTAGGTGTTGGAAGTCATGGTAATGGTTTCTTTTATGAAAGAAAGTGACTGGGAAGGGAGCATTAGAGAGCAGTGAGGTGCCGATAATGTTATATTTCTTAAACTGAATGCTGGTAACATGTGTCTATTTATTTTACAAACATTCCACAAGTTGTACATTTTGCTTGCTTTTCTGTGTGTGTGTATGTATGTGTGTATATATATATATATATATTTATATATATATATATGTTATAGTTTCACAAATATTTTGAGAGTAAAAAAGAAACAATTATATATGTATAAGTGTATATATAAGTGTAAATAAATCCATATGCAATATTATTTATGCAAATTAAAATACATGCATATGAAAAAGTAATATACATTTTATTTAAAAGCCCCTAAACAAAAGGACATATATTAAACATTAAATTGTTTTTATCTATGATGGGGAGAGGAAGGAGAGTGGATAATGGTGAGAAAAAGGGGTGTAGGGAGATAAGGTATTTAACTGATTTGTCTCCTTATGAAAAATAATTATTCATATTTATAAAATGTACTCCACTGTTGAGTATAAACTAGTATGTGCCAGGCATTCTTAGTTTTTCAGGCCCAAGTCTGTTGTTACATAAAATCTGTGCCTGCTACATTCTTCTCATCTAAGTTTTTTACTAACATCCTCCCCTTTAACAATAACGAAAAAGGAGTCAACATTAATTAATGATTTAATGGTAAAATTAGATAACAGCTATAGCTTCAAACACGATTTAAAGAAATACTGTAAATGCTCCAACTAAGATAGCAATATCCCCAGAGTCCCCACATGTTTAATTACATCATTTGTCTTCAAACCCATACTTTCATACCCATTTCTTATAAAATTCTGGAGCTACTACAAGAAGTGTCTCAACTTAGCATTTCATTTACTAGATAGCGAGTAAGTCCAAGAGAAATTCCAAATGTCTAAAGAAAGTTTAACCATAAGCCACTTAAGATCAATAAAATATACAATGAGAGAAAGAGCTCATAAAACCTAAATCTAAATGAAAATTTTCTAATAAGGAGAATGGAAATAGTTAAACCTCCTAAATTTCTAGTGTACTCTTAAATGTCAGACATGAAGGATCTAGTCGTAATTCCTACTCCATCCTCTACTTTCCTGACCATTGATGAATGATAAAAATGAATGAATGATAAAAATGTGAGCTATATATATATTTTTTACAGAATGTGTGGTATGCATAGTAATATTTCATTGTATATAGGTTGACAATGGAGCATTATTCAGCTATGAGAAAGAAAATCCTGCCATGAGCAGCAATATAGATGGCCCTGGAAGGTATTATGCTAATGAAATAAGTCAGACAGAGGAAGATAAATATTTTACAATATCATTTATATGTGGAATCTAAAACGGTGAATTCACAGAAGCAGAGAATACAACAGTGGATACTAAGAGCTGTGGGATTCAGGGGGATTTGGGACTTGGTCAAAGAGTACAACCTTCCAGTTATAAGATAAATTCTGGGGACTTAATTTATATCAAAGTGACTATAACTAACAATTCTGTACTATGTATTTAAGAGTGTAGATCTTAAATGTTCTCACTGCACAACACATACGCACACACACACACACACACACACAAAGATATGATAACATAAGACATGAAACATGAGACATGGAGTTGTTAGCTAACACTGTGGTGGTAATCATTTTATAAGGTATAAGTGTATCAAATCAATACTTTGTACACCTTTATCTTATACAATGTTATATGTCAATTATATCTCAGTGAAGCTGGAAAAAAATTATGAAAACTAAATACAAATAGCTAAATAACGTAATATATTCATATGATGGCAGATTATACAATCATTAAAAAGAATAAGCTATTAAAAATATGGATGACCAACTAGAACAGTAAACAAAAAATTAAGAGTTAAATAATAATGGAAGTTTTTGCTTCATAAAAATTTAGCTGTGATTTTTTTTATTATGAGCATCATATTACAGTAAAAAAAAGCTTAAAAGAAGAAATTATTATGTCAAAGTTTGAAGCAAGTGAAAGCAGGCTTGTATACTCTGAAAGTATCAGATCACAATATATTTAATCCTCTAAGAAAAAGGCAAGAAGTAAACATTTAAAAAGGGTGTTTGTATAGAATTACACAGCAAATTCAACTCCCTAGTTAATAGTTTCTATAATGGAAAGATACTGTATTAATTTACTAGAGTGTTCACAGCCAGGCATGTAAAACATATTCAATATTATAAAATCAGCTTAAATTTGGGTACTGTAACATTCCACTGCTGAAAATATAGATGGCTCTGACTTTGAATTAATCGCCTTGTATTTATGCCTGCCATCTAGTCTGGTTTTAGATGTTAAATGTAAATATTTCAAATTTGTTAAAATGAAAGGTTACCTAGTAGGGAATGAGGTAATTTTGTCACTGGTTATTAAAAACTAAACTTCTTTCAAGATGATACTTTAAAAACAACTTCCTTATACCCATACACAACACTTAATTCAACTCAGGACATTTCATGATTTTATATGAGCTTTAAATCCTAGCATTTACAGATATGTAAACAGAATAAAACACCTATGGTTAGCAAACCACAATTGTTCTCTCTTTGGCATTTGCTTCCTAGCTTATATATTTCCTAATCCTTGATGTGCATGTTGAAAATGTCACAAAGTTCTCTGAAATTTAATGCACTTTTACATTTGAACCATACAAATCTTGTTTATTTTCCTGAATCACACATAATTCAGGAAATTCCCAATTTTAGAAAGTTCCTTAAATTCATATTGAATAGAAAATATAACAAAAAAAACACAAACTCACCTTGGTAGAAGCAACTTTCTCTTTTGTAAGAAAAATTTTCTGATAGACTAAGATAAATTCTTTAAAGCAAACATATTTCACCACATATTGCAGAATTACTAGCTTTTGCTTAGGTTGTTCTTTTGTTGGAGTGTGATAACTTCTCAAAGAATAAAGGCTTCTCAATGCAGAGCAGTAAGAAAATTCAGTAGTGAATAAAGATCAGTACATATTGATACTGTCCCATGAAGACATTATGAGAAAGGAAGATGGAAAAACAAATTTAAGATATAACGACCATCAACCTTTTTCACCATTGAACACCCAGATCTGGCCGAGACAGCAAAGCAAAGCAATTTGTTCATCTTCTCTTCCTTCTGATGTAATGAGGGTAGCTCATGTTTAAACTATTATGTAAAGTTGAATGCTAATTTATTCCCTATCTAAAGAACTTAATTTACATCATGATTATTTGTTATGCTCTAAAGATAGATAATTGTTCTCACCTTTTTCCTCCCTTAACTCAGTTTTTTGACACCTTTTCTAGAGTTTTCATAAATTATTTTGTCATTTAAAAATACTCTTTCAGGAAGCTGTCTATCCAATTTGCAAGGTAAAATTTGTAAAATATGTGTTACTATTAGAATTTACAGAATAATTTAGTCTGTTTTTTGACTACCATACATTTTGTCAACATTTTTATTGACACTGAATTTGGACCATGCTAAAAAATGGTAGGTGCCGCTTTCTGGTCCAGGGGATTACACGTGTTAAACAAATACACACACACACATATGCCCTGTTGAAAAAGTTAATCATGGTACAAAATTACTTTACAGAATTAATTTCAAGTCTCTGAAATTTTGGAGTACCTATTAAACACTCTTCCTTTGCAAACTAGTAATTGGGAAAACAAGAGGCGTATATACAATGTGTCATAATTTCTATTTTTAACATTAATTTAAAAAGATGGCCAAACTCATTAATTTAAGTGAAAGGAAATTTTCCATGTCATTGTTTATTTTCAAAAGAATTCTAAACCTCCATTTAAATTATATATATATATATATATATATATATATATATATAAAATGAAGTTTCATCCATTATATTCCTTTCTTCCTTAATTTTATTGCTTTATTAGCTACTTATCATCTATACATTTTTTGTTTTCTTGTTATTTACATGAAGTCATTTTTCATAGAATATAATTCTCTATAGTATTAGCTGCGAGAGAATGGATAACATGTGATCCTGAGATTTAATAGGGGCATTATAGTGTAATATTAAGAGCATAAGTTCTGGAGTAAAAATGCCAGAATTTGTATTTTGGCTCCAAAACTTACTAGCTATATAGTTTAGGGCAATGTATTTAATGTCTCTGGATTCCAATTACCTTATTTACAAATAGGATAAAATAATATCTAGATCAAGTTATTTTTAAGGAGGATTAAATGAGTTCATTCACATAGAGCACATGGAAAAGCACTTAGCATATAGTAAGTTCTCAGTAAATGTTGTATTATTTATATTATTATTTCCTTTTTTAAAAATATAATATTCTGATATAGGTAGACAACCATAAACAGTTTAAAGAGTTAACTGTTTTGATTTGGTTAAATATCTTGATGAACAAAAAAATGGAGTGTAGGACATTGAATTTGGACTGATAACAGAATTTTCAAAAGGAAAAAAAGAAAGAGCTAAACAAAATCTGACAAATAAATGAAAAAATCAAGAGAAGCAGGGTGGGGAAGACTAGAAAAACTAGAAAACTAGAAAAATATTCAGTATGGAAGATTGAGTACCATGGCAGGGGGCCAAAGAAGAGGGAAAGAGGAAGGCAGAGAACCCAAGAGCTGGAGTCAGTCACAGCAGCAGAGACCTTGTGCAGTCCATGGGGGCAGTGCACCCAATTCTGTCCCACTCAGGGGTGAGGGATGGACCATGGCAAAAATCAGTGACCTGGACTGGAAGATTCAGCAGCTGTCAAGCTTCAAGACCATTAGAAAAAGCAAACACACGGCCCTGTGTGGTACGGCCAGAGAGATCTCTGTAGGCGAGAGCAACGTTCAGAGGGTAAATTCATCAGTCAGTCACAGTATGTGACGACATCCATGGGTAATTCTATCACTTCGAGGAGCCATTCAGGGTGGATGGCGACATCCCAGAGATCAACGACCTCTTCATGGGAAACTCTGGGGACTGTTTCTATGGCACTGAACCACTCCTTCTGCTGCTGACACTTAAGGTTCACTCTCACCCTAATCTTGAACAACCAGGAATGCTGCCACATCACCCAGCTCTGCTGCTTCTCTGATGAGTACCTAATGGGCTAGGTGACCATGTGGCACTACTGTCCTGAGATCTTTGATGACCTCAACCTGCTGGCCATCATTAATGGCAAGATCTTTTGCCCTGGGCCTCTCTGCCTCCATCCTGATCCCAGACCAGATTCAGACAATTGACCAAAAGCAAAAGATATCAAATGGGCCAATGTGTGATCTGCTCTGGTCTGACCTGAAGACACAACAGGTTAGGGTATGAGCCTCGGTGGAGCTGGCTACTATGTGGCAGTCACATGGCCTACTTCCATGCAAGCAACAAGACTGGTATGATCTGCCATGCCCACCAGCTGGTGCTGGAAAGTTACAAGTGGCACTTTAATGAAATTGCTCATTGTGCATTTGTCACCCAGCTACTGCTACTGCTATGGGAATGTGGCAGCCATCTTGGAGCTAGATGAGCAGCTCCAGAAAGATTTCATCATCTTCGAGGCCGCTCCTTGCTTCTCAAGAGACAAGGGGCATCCCTACTTCAAGAGGCCCATGACTGACGTGTTCCTGTGACCCCTTTGGCCCTGCCTACCTCTAGCCCCCGACACTCTATGACTCTGCCCTTTTCTCCAGACAGAAGCTGGACACTTGGGGTTGGGGTCTGCCCCACCACTGCTCTCTCCCTCAAGGAGGGCACTTCAAGAACGAGAACGTTCTCTGGAGAGGCTCAAAGCCTCAGCTCCATGCTCCTTTACTTTCTCCCCACTTGAATCCTTAAGTTTCCAATAATTTTTTTCTTCCCTCCCCGCCTTTTTTATTTTTAGATAAATTTTGAGAGGAAAAAGAAAAATATGTTGATTGAATAAATTTTTTTAAAAAATAGTGAGCAGATTTATAATAGTAATAGTAGAGTAATAACAGTAATAATAATAATAATAATAATAATAATAATAGTTCAGTTATATAGATATGGAAAATTATAAAAATGTGACTGTAATTACTATAATTTAGAGAACACCATTCTATTCCATACTTCTTCCTGATCATGGGACCTATTTAAGTTTCCCTAGCTTGTAAATTCCTCGAGTTAATTCCTGTATAGTGTGCTATCACATCTCAATCATATGGATTTATTTAACATTTATGTGATATTTTGAGATAAATATTTCAGTTATGAACTTCATGATAAATCCTGGTGGAAAGGGTACCAGTTACCTGAGAAAAAGATAAGAGGATTATACATCTTACAGTGCCTAGCTGGCCTAGAGTCAATCTCAGTGTCTATCTCTAACGAACTTTATCCACAGAACTACAACTCTGATGACTGTATTATGATACTCACTACACATTCTCATCTTTGAAGTTCATGGAAATTTGCACAATAAAAGAATGAATAATCTCCTTACTTAATACATGTTTGATGCTTGACTGTATAGTTTTACAGATGACTCTGCTTATGTGGTACAGTGATGGTCAAACAAGAAGTATTTCAGAATTCCACAAGAAACAAGTTGGTCTCCAACTGTTCATTTTTAAAAACACGGGTACGTAACATCATGATTGTTCTTAAGGTAACTTCAATACCCAAATCTAATATTTATATCCATCAGCATTTTTTTCTCAAAATGTACCTTTCTTCAGGCTGGGAGGCTTTGTGATTATAATAATGCTCAAATGCATTTTGAGGTTGGGTGAGGGTGAGAGGAAGTTAATGAAATTCTGCTCTGAATAATATAGCATGGTGTAATGGGATTCAGTTTCTCACTTAAGCTTTGAGGCAACGGGACAGAAATTTTATTGCTTTAGTATGATATTCACTAGTTTGCAGAATTTTGAGATCTATGGTACAAAATACTTGGAAGAATAAAAAAGGAGACATAGCATATCCTTACCAAAGAGAGTTTTCAAAGGATAGTAGGGCAACATGCATAAAACTGCTGTAAGAATAGTTTGTGCATAGAGAATCCTAAGCTTTGGTTCTGGATTCAAGAGAAAAAATTCTCTATTCCTTTATATAAATACATAGACAATTCAGAGAAAAGAGAGCCAGCATAACTAAAGTAAAGAATAAGAGCTTGGGAATAAGACAATCCTGGGCTCATATCTTCACTGGAATTTTGATTTCAACTAGGAGTCCTATTTTTCCTTTTTTTATAAAAAGTTTTTGATGAAGATGAACATATTGCTGCTTACCCAGATTTCTGTGTAGCATTTTTCCTGCTCTCCTGTTAGGGCCAGGACAGCTGTATGAGGCTGTAGATTTTATGGAAGGAACTCAGTTTCAGTTTCTGCTTGCACATTTAGAAGAGTCTTTTTGATGGCCTTGCCAATATTAGAACTCTAGGGTCCAAGAACTACAGTAGGTCCCAAAACTCTTGGAAGCAGTTGAAATGTAAATGTACTTACCCTTTGGGCTTAGATGTTTTACTTGATTACTTTCTTTTGAATTAACCTATGTAATTAAGATATTTTTAATTTAAACATTTTTTTTCTTTTTCTCTATTCATTTCTTTGTAAGTTTGTGGTAAAAGTATCTGCATAGCTTAGTTTGCCACACTTTCAGGCATCTTCTGTAAGAGACATTTTGAGGCCTACATATTCATGGTTGTACATGTCTACTTTTAAAATATTACTGCTGTCTGTTTTGTGGTAAGCCTAAAATATGCAGCTTTGTGGTGAATATGTGTAAAAAATTGGAATCTGTCTGGTTTTAAGTGAATGAGTTCATTGCTAGGAAAAGAAAGGCAGTATTCAGACCCAATTGTTATTAACAAATCACTAAATCATATTGCCTATAACTTATTCAACAATAAGCCTGAGAAACTTACTATAGAATATTAATAAGGAAATATGCATTCCTTAAACTAAATATTTTCTTGTACAATGAATGATAATTTTGAAATGATTATTGAAAAATATCCTTGAAAATGAGAATTAAAAAAAATCTTAATAAATAATCCTATTTTTGGAAAAACTATAAGATAGGAACATGGATTGGAAAATACAAAATTAATAATATATATCTAATGACATTATTGAAATTAATTTTGTCACTGTACAATATATGATCTACTAAATTAAAATGGAAAGTTTCTAGAAAATTCCTTTCAACACTATAAAAATATCAAATTAGTCCTCCTCTAAATAGAACATTAACCTCACAGCATTGTTTTCTAGTCATATTTTCCTTGATTTTCTGTGAATTGATTCATCCTTACTTGTTTTTAATCTGGTTGAAAAAGGAAAATCACTTCTGTTTATAATATCTGAAACAATAGTGAGTCTAATTTATTAACACATCGACTAATCACGTTGGCGCTCATAGAACTAGCTACTTCTGCTAGATCGATAAATTGTATTTACTTGGGAGACTTGGCTCTAATTTCATTAGTAATAATGGAACTAAACAGTGGAGTGAAATCCTTACAACCTACTTTTTTATTCATACTTCACAAATCATAGAAGCTGTTCTTTGCATAACAATTGGGATTGTAATGATATGATTGCCTAAACAGTATCACAGGATTAGGGAAGTGATTTTGCACATTGTCCACAACCTTATAGCACCATTTAACATGTAAGTATGTAACTTTCCTCTGTAATTAGAAAGTATAGAAAATTGCTGAAGCTCTCAGATCTGTATATATATCTCTCTGTTCCAGGTTAGTTGTATGCATTGATCAAATAATTTAAAATATTTTCAAATATCCACATTTGGCATCATAAAAACTTGATGTGAGAGTTATACACATCATTTAAAAATAATGCACTAACTGGCACTGTCATGATAATCATTAGCAATTGAAAAGTTTAATTCAACTTGCAGGAGATATAATCTCCCATCAAAACTTTGTCTTGTGGTAAAACTTGTTGCCAATTGGTGGTGTCTTGGTTATGGCTGTGTTTTCCTAGCAATGGCATTTGGTTGTGCTAATTCAACCACATTAACTTGCTTTATTTGTGATTAATGATGTGCATTTGTGAAGCAGATTTGTTGTCCTAGTTAGTAGCCATGGAAGAATGTTACCTTCTTCAGTTGCTAACTGGCTCTTAAGGCAATTTTAACCTGCTATGTAGACCTTATAAACACCACCTTCACCAACTGAATTAACCAACACGTGAATTATACCCAGACCCTATTCAACAATGGAAGACAGAGTTAAAAATTTGTCTGTTTTCAATATTTGCATGCACCCTATGCAGGAGTAGAAATGTAATAGAAACATAACATAGACATTTATAGCATTCTCAGCTTTATCACTGATAGTTACCTCATTCTGTTTTACTTGAATTTGTGCTTAAACAAAATGGAAATCTGGTTTGAATATGGAGTAAGAAAATTTAAGTGTTATGATTTTGGCTGCCTTTTCCCTGTTTTTACTTGGGGAGCAACTGGATGGTACTGGTGTGTTACAGGTATGTTATAGACTGGTTCTCCCAAGGCAAGAAGACAACCAGGTCCAAACATAAACCAAGGTCAAAAGCCAAGAAACTCAGCCCTAAAGCTAGATTTCCAAAATGAATGCCAACTCAAAGATTCTGAATTTAAATGGAAACAATGGGATAAAGAGTTCAATGTTAGAAAATGGACCAGGAGTAGATTATGGATAATCCAAAACCTGGCAAGGGATTGATCTTAAATTTTAATTCAGATTCTATAGACATTAGGGGAGATGGTGGCCTGTGAAAAAGTGGAGACTATTTGGGACCAAACATATCTGTGGGGAAAAGACTTTGATTTTAAAATGTTAAGTATCCAATAAAGAAAATGACTCTAGAGTTCAAAATAAAAAGCTTAAGATGTGACCTCCTATTCTGCCTTTTTAAGTATTTATTATAGATAATTTTCATAAACTATTTATTCCTCAGTGTCTGTAATTCTAAAACTAAAATAATTTACTGCTTTGACATTGTGAGGATAAACTCGGATAATGTCTATAAAAGTCCTCAACAAATTATTTTTATTTATTTGTAATATTTTAATATTGCAAATTGATTGAGCTTTTACATATGACAATAAAGGTATTAAGCACATATATTGCTTTCATCAATCATTGAAGTAAAACTTTTTTATACCACAATGAAAATAGAACCTGACCCCAATTATTCTGCCTCTTCCATCACCATATCACTTACTTCAGGCCAGTGGTTCTCAACTTTAATGAAGGGTAGAATAAGTATGTGAGCTTTTAAAAACTATCCATGCCAAGGTGCTACCCAATGTAATTAATTCAGACCTTAGGAGGAGGCCCAGACATTAGTGTATTTTAAAAGCTCCCCAGGTTTTTCATGGTACAGTAAAAGTTGTCTACATTTAGGGAAACTAACCCATTAACCAAGTTGATAATCTGCTTGTTTGCTATGCTGGTCTATCAGAGTTTCCTCAACAACATCTTATTTTGAGAAATCATCTATTGAAGGATATGAATCGGGGCCGGGGGGAGTTCTTATCCCTTGAAATTCACTTTGGAAAATGTAATGCCAATTTGAGGTTGCCAAACCTCATGAGTTATTCAAGACTGGCAAATGCTTCTGATATTAAATTGAAACTGCATTCCTTTCTCTTTCTTGGAAAGTACTCATATAGTGTATTGTCTACCATAAAACTAGCAAATGTTCAATCTATTGAAAGAAAAATTCTTAATCTACACATATTTTTCTATAAACATGATATAATATTCTTCAGGCAAACCACAAATATAGCATCAATATACAGCCACCTTCTACTTCCCATTCCATACAAAGGCAGAATTCGAATTATGTTCATTCTCACTTTACCTTCCAATACAGGTAGGAATCTTGTGGGATAAAGGGCATGGCTGCCTATAAATTATAAGCATAATATGTATATGCCATTGTTTAATCACCAGAAGACTGCCCTTATACTTGAACATCAGCTAAGGCTGAACAAAGTGCAAGACACAACAATTCCACAGACAACTTGAAGTATGTTGACCCTTCTGTGTAAATCGTTGATAAAAAGTAATATGCAACTCTTGAGAAAAAAACAAACTGCAGAGCATGACTGAGGTGGCCACCTAGGATAGGCTAGCAACTGTATTTTGAGTGAGAGATCAAAGCATGAAAAAGGATATTCTCCCTGTACAAATCTAATTCTCTAGGTCAATCGATGCTACTCACAGTGGTCTGCAGATGGGTAGTGGTTCACAAAGTTTTTGTTGTCAATCTGAGATAAGTAAAGAAACTGAAATTAAGCATTCAGAAACTTTGTGGCAGTTTGACAAAGTAATGTTATATCCATTAAATCTAGTAACAAAAATTAAGCTTGTTTTTTGTGTATCTTTTTTAATTTCATTTTTATCATTCCTTTTTATGGTATTTTACAAAAAAAAATGGTAGTGAGTGGCATATTAATATCTTTTACCACAGATAATTCCATAAACACTTCCCTAGTTTACCTCAGCAAGTAATATTGTAAAAGTTAATGCTTAAATTACAACTAAATGAAAGATACATAAAAACGTTATCATTGTAATTCCCTCATACTGCTCTTGAACTTTAAAGTCAAAAAGTAATTTATCCTGATTATTTTCTTTACAAAATTTAAATGGTGGTACTTACACAATAGGATAAAGATTAAATTAAACAATGTGAAGTGCTTCAGCCCTTAGTAGGACACACGTGGGCTTTCTGATCTGGTCCCTATCTTTACTTTTATCTCCTGCTTTTACTCCATATGCACAAGAACTCAAATTATAGTAAAGTACAAACATATTTTAGTTGCTCACTTTGTGCCTTCTTTAAAAAACACTTTGAAGAACAATCTAAAAGTATTCAAAGTTTGCCAAACTTAAGAGAGAAATACAGTCAGTTATCTGATTCAAGTAACCATAAAATATAAATATTCCAATTGCTTAGAAGATTGTACCTGACTGTTACACCAGAAATTTCTC
This sequence comes from Cynopterus sphinx, assembly GCA_030015415.1. Classification (NCBI taxonomy): domain Eukaryota; kingdom Metazoa; phylum Chordata; class Mammalia; order Chiroptera; family Pteropodidae; genus Cynopterus; species Cynopterus sphinx. Next base: position 134,057,121 of record CM057380.1, read on the forward strand.
CCATTATAACATTATAACTTATAGAGAAAATATTGTAGTGTAATCACGAAACATTTTGCAATGTGTTCAATGTGGAGATTTAAATAAATGGCTACAAATTCTTTACATCTCTAACATGGAGAGATGGGTTTATAGGCTTTGTCCTTCAGTTGGGACTGTGTCAACCAATAGAATATAACAAAAGTGACATTCTGTGACTTTTGAGGCCAGTTTCCACCTAGATTTTTAGAACACTGGTTCTTGGGATGTTTCCTCTCAGGACACACTTACTCTTGGAATCCAGCATGTATACTGGGAGAACCCTAGGCAATCTAGAGAATTCATAAATAGCACTCTGGTGGAACCCAGCTTTCAAATCATCTCAGCTCTTGGTGACACACATGAGCATGAAGATGCCTCCAGATGATGTCAATTACTAAGTGTTTAAGTCACTTCTAGCCATTCAAATCACCTCAAGCTGTTCTAGGCTTCCTAGATGAGTAACCAGATATCATCAAGCTCTCCCCATTTTTCTTTGTTCAATCTCCTGGACCACACAATTTATAAGGATAAAAAAACAGTTGTTGTTTTATGCCTTCAAGTTTGGGGTAAATTTTTGTAGCAATAGACAACTTAAAGAGTTAACCATATTTTCACAACATCCTTATGCATAGAGATGGTTATCATTTTTTTCCCTTATTGAATCTTTCAGGAGATTTTGTTGCCCTGATGTGAAACAAAGCAGTCAATACTGATGAAAGCTTATAAGTAGAGAGGTGCTACTTCTTGAAGGAAGGTTCTTTTCAATGATTCTATGCCATTGCAAATACTACCTTCCCACCTGACTGCCCACAACCCTGCCTCTACTTCTATTTTTAGGAACCTGATCTTTCAAGGTTTATCTTAGGCGTGTCTTCCTCTTTGTGGCCCCTTAAAATCCCACCATACTCCAGGCAGAACTAGTGGTTCCCTCTTATCTGCTCTCAGAACTCTCTGCATTATAAAGCTCAGAATATTATAATAAAATGTATACTCCTTTCCTGCCCTCTCCCCAAATAGTTTGAGGACTCACTGAGGTTTAAGTAACACTTTTCTTCTTTGATTTACCTATTTTATCAGAGTAACTGGTACTAAAAAAATACATGCTGAGTTGATTAATCATGAAATATGTTAGGTGGACACCCTTTTCTACATTCTGATTCCTGGGGTATACATAAACCAGCAATGTTTTACACTGCCACACAAAGATTAGGAACCAGTACACACACACACACACACACACACACACACACACACACACACACACACACACCACAAAAATTATATTCACTCATAGTATATTTTGGAAAAAGCATATCATTTTATGTGAATCAATAGTTATTGGTTATCAAATATCACATGAAACAAATTTGAAATATGTGCCATATTTGGATAAACTAAAAGCATTTTATTTTGCCTAAGTATGCATAGTCAGAAGAATAGAGAAGTAACTTTTTTTGTGATTTTTCATTCTCTATGTACTAAATAAACTTATCTTTCCAAGTGCTCTCATGCACTCCTCTTATGCTATTTTTGACCAAAGTTATCTTCCTATGCTATAACTTAAAATTTTAATTGCTTAAGTGCAATTAAAATTTTAATTGCTTGAGTGCAAGTGCTTGAGTGCAGGCTCTTGGTTTAGAATAGCACAGGGAGATAAGACCAGAGCATTCATTAAGGCAGGTTTGAAAATCGGCCTCCTTCAAGAATGAGCTAAACATCCATGTGGAATAGTCTAGGGGAGAGAATGAGACTGGTAGGACTTTCAGTCATAGTACTATGGCAGGCTGTCCAGAAAACTTAGTGGCATTTGCCACATCTCTTTAATTCCTTGTTCCTTCAAATAGTTAAAAACATTAATAAAAAATATTTCATAAGGAAGAATGTACTTTACAAAAGACAACTGCCTTCACTGCTTTTCCATCAAATAGCACCTGCCATCAAATCTTCTCCTTCTCCTTTGGGGAGTAAAATAAACCTGCATGTCATTACATTTTATTCATAAACTATTTCATTTATTTTTAATTTGATATTAATTACTTATGTAATGTAATAACATGTGAGTGGTATTTTCATTATTCCATCAAAATATTTTCCTATCTGTAAAAATTGTTTAGGTATCTTGGGTTAGGATGAAATGCATTAAAATTTTTTCATTAAAATCAATGAAAGTGCTTTCTCATATAATGGCTTTTCACTTGCAAAGTTTTTAGGAACAACTTAAGGTTGTCACACAAGAGATGGGTCTATTATAGAAACTTAGCTAACAAACTCTGAGATTACTCTTACTAATGTGTGGAGAAGCAAAGGATAGAAGCAGGGAGACCTGTTAGGAGACTTCTCAGTTTCCCAGAGAAGAGATAATGGTGGCTTGGATGAAGGGGATAGCAGTGGAAGTGGTAAGTACTGGTCATATTCTGAATATATTTTAACAAAAGCATTATCAAGTTGTACTAGACATGAAGTGTGTGAGAAAAGGAAGAGTCAAAAATAACTTCAAATTCAGAGATACAAGCTTACCTCATATCACATAAAAGGTAAATTTGAGTTAGAACTGGGATCAATGTGTTTTTTGATGTCCTTTCTGGAGTTCTGTCCATTCTCTCCTGCTACTTCAAAGGAGATCATCTTATATTTGAGGTCTCAACAGCCACTTTGTTATAAGGGAGCTGGAAGTCTTTTTAGTTACTGTGTAAAGAAGGTCTTTATCATAAATTTTTGCTTGGAGAACTTAAAATATCTATTCTGGAACATTGAGGACCTGCAGCTGCTTTGAAGATTTGCTCCAAAGCATTCTAAATTCTTAACTAGTTATTACTGAGGTCAGAGGAAGAAAGAACATTATTTTGATGGTCTTGCAGATTTCTGGTTGACCCAAAATAACTTCATATGGAAAAAGCATTCAACAGGGGAGCAAACCAGTTTTTAGTTTTCAGCAGTACAACCAATTAGCTAAGTTATAAACTCTCTGAGATCCATATTCCTTGTCTGAAAACTAAAGAGACTGGATGAGTAGCATTTTGCAACTAGTTGACATAAATCTTGGAGAGCACTCAAAGTTCTCTAGTTTCTGTACTTACAGAAATATTTTAAGCACTTTGTCTTTCTCATAATGTCAAGGTTCTAAGGACATAGAAGGCAATTCCTATTGCTTTTAAAACTGGGGAAACTTATAATCAATGTTTCTCAAAGTTCCTCTAGCTCTCAAACTTTAATTCACTATTACTAAACACTTTTTGGAGTAGATGAGGTTGGCTTTAATTTTTAATAAAAGATTTGAAAATAAAATAAGAAAAACTAGAATTTTTGAGATTACATTATGTGTCAGACAATAGAATATACTTTAAGTTTATAATTATATCCTCACAATCAGTGGGTTTGATCATTGCCTGTTTTACAGATAATTTAGAGTACAAGTCACTTGTTGGAGATGGAGTACAAATCTACATCTGTATGGCTTCAAAACTTTTATTATACCAACTTCTTATCAGTAACAAGAACAATTATCAATAGTATCATTATAAAACATCAAAAAAGAAAAGGAAAAGAATTTACATTTATAAATTCCTATTATTCACAAAGTACCTTCTTACTGTGGGTAAGTAAAAGGACATATGGACCTTGAGTTAGCTCAGGCTAACTTGACAGGCATTTTAGTCTGTCCTGTTCATTCCTCCAAGGTTCTGACAGTTGTCCTTATGCCATGCTCACTCTTGGCCACAGCAATTGAGCAATGGCGCCTTCCCAAAAGCTGGATGCCTGATGTGTGACCTTTTCCAGTATGAAGCAACTAAATGGGTAGGAACAGGTTAATTTCACTGCAACTTATAAAACTAAAAGAAAAAAATTACATTGTAAAGAAATTTCTTTTTAGGTAGACAAAATTTTTTTTTTTTTTCTTATCTTTTCCTTTTCTTTTTTCTTTTTTTTTCTTTTCCTTTTTCTTTGCTTTTCTTTTCTTTCTCTTTTTTCTCTTCTTTTCTTTCTTTCTTTCTTTCAGCCAATAATTGATAATTATTGTTAATAAAAGGAAAAGTAAATTTTCCAAAACTTGAATAAAAAACTAATTTAAAAGTGGAAAGTGATTTTTGTTTTTAGAATTCAGGGAATATTCACTGCATAGTACATGAAAGAGACTATAGACAGCTAAGACCCCAATTAAGACACAAAACCTAAAACCAGAAAATTCAAGCTTAAAACAAAGTTTTAGGGAAAAAAATCTAATGCAAATCAGACAAAATACAATTTTTAATAAATGAAGCAAATGAAGACTAAAGAAAGGGCTACTTATTATAAAAATAAGCCTAGAGTATTTATTTGGACTATTACATTTGGGCCACTTTGGAAAACAACTATAAGAAAAAACTTTCTTATTATTTAAGAAAAAAGGACAAAAAGATATTGCTAATGGGGAAAATCTGGAGGACTTTTGTCTATATTTGACTAAGATTGGAAGTCACATTAATTTTACATTATAATTCACTGCATCGTAATAGTTATGTTGCCCGTATAGAAATCTAGCCCATAAAGCCTAGGAATATTGTATTTAAAAATTAGCATGTTATGATTAAAAGATGTTTGAAAAGTTACTTAGTCTCTTTCTTGGGCTTGAGGGGACTATTATATCATAATTAGTGGTTAGTTATTCTTTATTTCACCTGAAGAATGAAAAGAATAAATAACCTTCAATGGTAGCAGCAGGTTCTTGGTTTAGAATAGCACAGGGAGATAAGACCAGAGCATTCATTAAGGCAGGTTTGAAAATCAGCCTGCTTCAAGAACGAGCTAAACATCCATGTGGAATAGTCTAGGGGAGAGAATGAGACGGGGAGGACTTTCAGTCACAGTGCTATGGCAGGCTGTCCAGAAAACAGTGGCATTTGCCACATGTCTTTAATTCCTTGTTCCTTCACTTACTATGTCAGTACTTTCCCTGACTTCAGTTTTTGGCCTCAGATACTTCTGGTTTTTCATTGGGATTCATTGATTTTTCTTTTGTTCCTATCTAATTTTAACTCTAGGTGAGGGAAGAAAAAAAAAAGGAAGAAGGGACAGAAACTATATCCTAAAATTAAGAACATTCTTCTATGTTAAGTGCAAAGTAGAGAAAGGAAATGCTGACAGTGCTTCCCACATGTTGGGAAATTTCCAACTTGCCTAAGCAAATGTTGGACGTGCATTTGCTCAGCAAGGAAGTGTTATTCAGTATTTACTAAGAAGTAAAGTTGAAACTAAATGATTTGGTGCATTAAGACTAAATTTAAAAGTAATAGATAAGCAAAGGAGGATTGTTTGGGAACATATTTCAACATAAAAAGGTACTGAGGGTCTTCATCACTTGGAGGCTTGAAAAAAACTGAACATTGATATTTTGCAATAGAAAAAGGATAAACTGAATCTATTTTGGAAACAGATGTTAAACATAAAGCAGATTTCTAGCTTTCTAAAGGCTATGAAAGCCCATTTAGATGGAATGCAAACCAGACTCCGCCCCTTCAATTATGTAATTCTGCAAGAAGAATGCAATAGTGTGGTCACCAAAATAAAACCAACACTTCTGGCTTTTAGTTCATAGTTAGGCAAGATGATTTAGTATGTTAACCATCTCTTTTATTACTTGGCAGCTTTGGGGTATCCGATTTAAGCCATAAATAATCCCCTTTGAAAACAAAACATCTCCTCCAGAGGGGTAATTAGACTATTACTGAGGACAAACTATCCAACATCAAAAGCATAGACCCTGAGAAGTCACACAACAGGCAGTCTTCTCCCAAAATTAAAAGCATGCTTAGCATTAGAGGTCACTGTAATAAATAAAGTGATGTGAAATGATTACAAGTTTGGTCAAAGAACTACAGCACAAACAATAATAAAAAGTGACTGGCTTCTGAAAAGTGAATATGCTAATCATATTCACTGTTTGAATGGGTGCTTGGTAGCCTCTTCCCCTCTCTCTGATTAAGAGTCATTAATCATTTTTGTGAGGTCACTATTATTCCAAGGGATTCTCAATAACAGAACCAAGAATATTGCTGTTAACAGTATTAGAAATAGGGAGAGAGGTCAGTAGAAGGGCCAGATGGTAATAATTACATTAAAACTACCACTTTCTCCCAATTACAAGACTACTTTCTCTCAAGGTCAAGATGTGTAATTTTCTTTGTGCACAAAATGCATAACCAAATGACCTATTATTAATTATAACACCAAGCCCACATCTACTTTATTCATCAATTGAATGACAATAAAATAATCAGCTCTGCTCATGGCATTATTTTTCAGTTGGCTGCTAACTTATTCACAGTGGCTCATACTTTTAAAAGTTACTAATGAATGATTACAGTGCAGTAATCTTCAATCAAGTAATTCCAGGATCACCCTCCTCATAGACTCTTTTATACCATCAACACTAAATTATCTGTGACAATAGAAGATGGTGACTGAATAAAGATTTTAGATTTCCTAAGAATTTTATTTAAATGATTTTTATATCCATCCATTCAAGGAATCTAATGATTCACAAATGTTTACTGAATTTCTTCTTTTTTTTTCTTTTTCCTTCTAAAGAGATGTTAACTTGCTGTGAAATTATCAAAAGAAAACATTTGGAGTAAATACAAGTAAATACAAAAGACTCTGGTCAAGGAGACACTGCAACAATTCCTAAAACAAACTATACAACTGGAAGTTGTCCTTATAAATTAATGCATATCCATAAAGTTATCATGAGATCTGAAATTATTTGAGTTAACTATTTGAAATGTAACAAAATTCAAATATAGACTTCATACAAGGGGTTTAATTTGCTCTATACAACTTTGACATGGTAAGGCTTAGAAGTTTTGTGATCAAGATTTATTAGGCAACTCTACCTAGCTCCACTTGCACCTTCTATGCCTCAGTTCACATATCTATAAAACAGAAATAACGATAGTGCCTTTCTTACATGTTTTTAAGCTTCAGAAGATATAATCTAAATCAAATGCTTAGAATGAAACCTAGAATTTAGTAAGCAGCAAATACATGTTAGATATTATTGTTGGTGGCTAAGCAAAATTTAAGAGAAGAGATTATCTGAAGTGTGTACTGACCTCAGGTTATGTGCCATCCCAAATCAGATCAGGCCTGCCTAATTCCTGAGAGATGGCTGCTACATATATCCCCCAGTAGCTGTTACCTGGAGTTGCCTAGAACCATCTAATAACATAAGGCAAAGGTTCAGAGATAATGTTTCATGAGGCAAAACAATGAGAGATATGAGACTGGGAAGAACCAACAGATAAATGGTCTACCTTCTACCGACTGCTCTGAGGTGCAGGATATGGCCTCTCAGATGCGCCATCAGACAAAGCAGTCAACTGTGCCTTTTGTCACACTGGTCAGCCTAGTAATGAACGTTCTTGCTTTTGTTCTTCCTCTTCCTTCTCTATCTCACTTTGCTTTTTTTCTTTCTCTCTGGATTTCTTGGAATAATACCCTGACAATAAAGGACTGATAAATAAATGTTTAGTTGTTGTTGTTGTTGTTTTCTCTCTCCTCGGGGCGTTACCCCTTTTGGGGGATAGAATAGACCTTTTTGAACATCTACTGTGAACACATGAAAGTTTTCACAGTGTATATAGGGTTATCATATGAAGAAGAGAAATTAAGTAAATTTTATGCTTTATTTAAAATAGACATAGCTAAGAGCCTTTTCTCTGGAAGTTTCATTGTTCTCATGAATTTTATTTTTTAAATCATTCTTAGTTTCTTTTCTTTCACTTGTTTAAATGTAATCCCAAATATAATTTTATGCAGTATTGATTTCACTACTAAGCGGTTTCTAGTTGACATTTATTAAATAGATAATAGTTTAAATATTTTCAATTCCTCTGATTTAGTTATTATACACTTATTTGGTATGCTGTACAAAGAAAATTACACATAAAATTTAGATTTTAGATTTTTATAAAGAAATACAAATGCCAAATACCAATTAGGAAAATTACTGAGTAATTTCAAATAGCATATTCTTTTAATGTTAATTATCCTTCTTTCATTGTGTTAAATAAAGATGTGGCCTATGTTTATTTTCTTATCCCATGATTATGTATTCGATATAAGCACAAATATAGGCAAAGAAAGTCCTCAGATCACAAATAAATTTTGCTCAGAAAATTTACTAAGGCTATTTGGTACTAGGATTACACTTTTTCATAGAAATAGTATTGCAAAACTATGATTAAATATTCAGGTAAGCTAAAAATTATATGTACTTTATGTATCTACAACATATGTGTGTGTGAGTCTGTATCTTGTACATATATGATAGTACTATTTTTAGCACACATAACTACAAGTTAGAACACTGCTTCTATGGGAATTAAAGTCCCCGTGCCAGGCTGGGATACCATAAATCTTTTGCTGCAGGCCCAGGCAGCAGAACCAGACACTCCTGCAAGCTCAGAGTATGGTTTGGGGTTTGAGAATAGGAGGAGTGTTGTCCCTACACCCCAAACTCACTAACTCTCTGAGGCTGCATAATTGCACAATAGAAGGTATCTCTCTCCATGAGTTTCCCATAGGCAGGGCTATTTCTTGCTATTTACAAAAGAATAAAGTTATTCTACAAAAAGTTTTTAAATTCAAATTCTAAAAGTAGCTACCTTATCCCAGGGTAGGTAAAAAATAGGCCAATAGGTTCTCAGCACCTGTTCGTTTTAATTTTTATTAATTTATACCCCATTACTGTTCTCAAGTGGCTTAAAGCAAGTCATGAGTTCACTTAAAGCATAGTAAGATAATCCATATTTTTAAAATTAAGAAAAAGTGGACAAAGAGAAAATAAGTTTAGAAGAGTTTCATAAAATTAGAAATTACATCAATGCATATCATCTAATGCTATGAAATTTCTTGCACTTGCTAGAGTTAAACTACTATGAACTTGCTATTATCCAGCAGAAGAAATTTGATTAATTATATGATTCATGGTATCTATGATACAAAAATAAAACTGACACTTAAGGGTGCACAACTAATACTGAAACAAAAAAGAAATTTTTGTTTGATTTGTGAAGTGAGAACTTTGTGTAATGCTCTCAGCATTCGTATTACGTTGCAAAGGATTCTTTCTGTTAAGATTGTCTTTGCAATTGGCAGATCCAACAGGGTTCAATATGATGCATTCGAAAGTATAATTCTAGCATTTTCTGGCTTAACCAAGGGGAAGAGCTGTGCATTTCCTCATTTATATTCTAAATTTTACCAATATAGAGCTGTAGATGCAGATATAGATGATTTGGGGCAATGGGTGGGAGAGGTGACAATTCTAGTAGAAGTTGCAAAACATATAAACATTCCTAATATCAATTTATCAATTTTTTATGATTTTTTTTTGAAAAGTAAAGGTTGGATGTAGATACCTATGGTAGATTAAAGATGGCAAAGCTTCTTTGTTCTTCGTCCCACTAAGAGGTCAAATCTAATTATATTCCCTTTGAATCTCAGCCATCTTCAGCTACTTGCTTGACCAACAAAATGCAATGGAAGTCAACCTTGTAGCCTCTGCCTTCGTTTTTTAATAGCACTGGCTACTAAAGCCCTGAGCTGCTGTACAAGAAGTTCCACCACCCTGAGACTGCCCTGCTGTGAAGAAGTTCAAGCTAGCCATATGTAGGGAGAAAAAGCAATACTGGTCAACCCTCAGCTGATCCAGCCACCTCCGTGCAGGAGCCAGGCATGTGAATGAAGTTATCACAGAACCTCCAGACCAAATCAGCTACCTGTGGCCCCAGATAAAGCTGTGTGGAACAAAGGAACAACCCAACTGAAACCTGCCTGAATTCTTAGTTCACTAAAATCACATGATGTAATAAAATGGTTCTTATTTTAAGCAACTAAGTTTTGGGCCAATAACAAAAGATAATCGGAACAACATCTTAATCACATGCTACACTTCACAACATGGCTGCTTTCCAGAAAACTATTCCATGAATCTAGTGCATTTTCTCATTTACTTGCACAATAAACACATATTTATCACTACTAATACACCAGGAAGTTTTCTAGAGACAGGGATGCAAAGTTGAGCATGATGTAATTCTTGTCCTTAAGTAGCTTTCTGTAGAGTGGGCAAACAGAAAACTAAGTTAATAGTTTTAGTTTAATAATATAAACAGGACTACCATGTTACACAACTCCAGGGCACATTCTCATTTCAGCCTATATGAATGATGCCCACTGGAGCTGAACTCACATAGCCACTCAAAAAGCCACAGTATGAATGTCTCCCAAAAATTTGGCAGCCTAGAGACCCTGGTGATAAGCATGAAGCTAGAAGTATCCACAGAGTGTTAGAGAAGCACAGAAGAGAGACAGAAAATGATGGATTTCACGTGGAGTGTTTTTTTCCTTCACTACTAAGACATAGGAAATTTGTTTTCTATGTTTTCAATTTTTAAAAATTTTCAGTTACATTTTACATATTATTTTAGTTTCAGGTATACAACATAGTGATTAGACATTTATAACTTACAAAGTGCTCTCCTGATAAGTCTAGTACCCACCTGACACCATGCATAGTTATGACAATGTTATTGACTATATTCCTTAGGCTGTACTTTAAATTCCCATGACTGTTTTTATAATTGGCAATTTGTACATCTTAATCCCCTCCTCTTTTTCACCCATTGCCCTAAACCCCCTCTAGTCTGGCATCCATCAAAATGTTCTCTGTATCTATGAGTTTGCTTCTGTATTGTTTGCCTATTTATTTTGCTTTTTAGATTCTACAAGAAAAAAGTAAAATCATATGGTATTTGCCTTTCTCTATTCAACTTATTTTACTTAGCATAATACCCTCTAGGTCCAACCATGTTGTCGCAAATGGCAATATTTCATTCTTTTGTATGGCTTAGTAATATCCCATACATACCATATCTTCTATTATCCATTCAAGACACAGCTAATGAATGAGCCTAGTGAGATGTACTAATATTGACAATGTAGTTTAGGAATGATGACATCTATCCTAGTGTGTATAATACAGATGAGCTTAAGTAATTAATTTAAATTATTACTGAACACATATTTTCATACCTCCTTTAACACACATGGAAAACTCTATCAAGTAACTAAAGAGAGCTTACTTTTTTGTTTGAAGAAAACCCTTTAAAAAATTAAAATTATGCTTTCATAGTGGTTGTATTTTAGGTGATCATTCTTAGTAAAATTGTATTGGCAAAATATTACATCACTCTAAATTATGAAGAAAACCTACTAATATCCAAGGAGATTGATATCAGTTCGAATTCCAACAGGTAAAAATAAAAGAACTTAGCTGACTCAATAAGGGAGCAGGATTAGTTAGGGTCCAGTTATTTCTACCCAGTTCACATATTATTCCTTCATTTATTTATTCTTCCTCTCAATAAACATTAGGAGAGAGCTACATAAATTGGAGAACCCACTCTAATTAGATGAACCACAGATTTGATTTATGATTCTTTGGTAAAGCAGGACTTCTTATTTTAGGGTTTTTACTGTTTTAGCAATAAATGTGAAACAGAATTGGATTTTTCAATCCAGTATTTAGTTTCTTGGTATAAACCAAAAAAATACAGAATTCTAAGTCTAGGTTATAAGCTTATTCAAATAGCTTAAAACAACTTTAAAATAAAAATATTTGGAAGTGAATTGCATTATTTTTTCTTGTGATTATATTGTGATTATATGGTGTTACTTTAATTCTAAATGGTTAAACAAAACATATTTTCAAATTTGAAAGAAGCTTCTGGGTCACATGCCAAGGAGACCAAGAAATTCCTGTCTTTTTTATTTTGAGTAAAACAACCTTCCTTTAAATATTTTTCCTTAATGTGTGTTGTTAATATTCATCCATAACATGTGGAGGAGTGGTAGTTACACCAGTTGTCTCTTATTCTTTTACTCGATTATGTAGGGTCACCCAGGTTAAAATGTACCTGGGTGTACAACATTGCTGTGACATTTACATTTTTTTCCAATTATTTCTCTATCTCAAAACACTAGTAGTTAGCAGAGGATAGGGATAAAGGGAGAGGTAGATAGCATAAAAGGAGTCAAATATGTAGTGTCAAAAAGAAATCTGGCTATGGGCAGTAAACACACAATGTGTATGTGTGTGTGTGTGCACGTGTGTGTGTGTGCGTGCCTTACCGCTGAATTATAGATCTGAAACACTGAACTTCATTAACCATTTTCACCATAAAAAACAAAATAAGTAAAATAAATTTATTTATTTTATAGCAGGAAGAAATAAATTCAGATTATCCATGACTACTAATTACATTAAAAAATGTCATAAAAATCCATGTCACCTAACTCTCCATTCAGTACAGAGGAGTAGACAATTCAAAGTAATTAAAACATAGTCACTTCTCTGTCATCTAAACCCAATGAAATTGAAAATTGGTTCAAATAAATAAATCATCTTTTTCAATACAAGTAGGTCAACTATCACATATACTGAAAATTTTCCAAATTTTATAGAATTAATTATGTAAAAAACACTTCTTGCAGATAAAAAATTCTTAAATTTTTATCACAGTTTATTTTTCATTCAAAACTAATAATTTCAATAGGGTATCTCTATTTGCTTCTGATACTCCTGAGTCACTAAATGCAACAAATTTCTTGTTTGTATTCTCCCAGCTGTCCAAGATAGAAATTTCATGGTCTCTGTTGATTTATATCTTCCTCATTTCCTGTAGTTATTTGTTTCTGTGACCTGTGAGTTCTGTCTCTGAAGTCAGTAGTTCCTAAATTTGCTTCCACATGAGAAAACATATGAGGAGAGCTTTGAAAATGCTTATTCTTGGTACTCAACCCTGGAGATTCAGTGGGTATTAGGTCTATATTCTTTTTAAAGCTCCCAGGTAATTGCGATGCAAGTCAGGTTTGAGAAACATTGACCTTAAATTTCTAATTTCCTTTATTCTCTTCATCCCTACTAGAATTACTTTATTTGAAATTCCTATCCCCTATCTATTCTGTTTCAACAGCTTGCTAAATGTTTGCCTACTCCATTAATCCCTGTCTATTTGGGTCGATTTTCTATACTGATTGCCTCATTCTCTTTTTAAACCTTTTAATAGGGTTGTGGTTACTTCTGCAGGGAGGCAGTATCTGAGGGGGCAGAGGGAGATTTCTGGGTGGTTGATAATATTCAGTTTCGTATTGTCTGTTGGCTACATAGGCCTGCTCTCTTTGTGAAAATTCACCAGGGGCTACCTTTAGATATGTACCTTTTTTATTTGTATGTTATACTTTAATTTAAAAAGATAAAACAGATAGCTACTCTTCAAGTACTTTCCCATCTTCCTCTCTGTACTGTACTTCTGGGTTCTTCTCTAACAAGATTCTGTTTAGCACATCTTGTTCTCTCTCCTTAGAACATTCTTTTCTGCTTTTCCACCTTGTAACTCTATTAAGAATAGCTTTACCTTTAAACAGTGTTAGTTGCTTCCTATTCTATGTTCACTTTACTCATTACTGTTTTTTTCTTCCTATTGTGACATACCCTGTTTCTGCATTAGTATCCTAGGTTGTATGTAGAGTATCTATTTTATTTATATTTGTGGCTCCATACAGAGACAGCAATTTCTGAGTCCAGAAATTGGTAGATACTATGGGTCAACAGTGATTTTCAAATAAAATGAATAACTGCATGAATGAATGCTGTGGTTTCATTGGCAAACAGTAAATCTTGAATTTAAAAGGAAGTGGAAATCAAATCCTGTTGTTAGGAGTAAAGCTATGGTTCCTAGACACAGATATTTTGAAATTGGATAACTCCAAGTACAAACAAATAATGAGGAGTTCAGTATGATGTATCACAGCTACAATAATCTAAGCTAATGAAGTCCCAGTCTAGAAAGCAAAAGACCTGGGTTCAGTTCAGGCTTCAACACCACAGGGCTTTGTGTAAGTCACTTTATTTTGCAAGGCCTCAGACTTTCCATATCTACTTTAAAAAGGGGGATTGTGGCTAAAACATGATCTCTAAGGTCCTCTGAATCTTAAGCATTCCATTGTGTCTGAATAATTTACAGCGGAAAGAAGCTATCTGCTTTTCACAATTCATCATGTAAAGTACCAGCTAAGAAGCATAATATGGTGTTTTTTTTTATTATTCTTGTTTTTTCTCATCTAGTCTATTCCAGTATATCAGTCATGAGATGAAGAAATCCTATCAGTATATGCTAACAGATAAAAAGTTACATAATTTTAAAAAATGTAACGTATGCATTAGCAGCTGGCTTTCTTAAGGATTTTTAACAGCTTTATTGAGTTATAATTCATGCAACATATAATTCACTCATTTAAAATATACAATTCATCAGTTTTTAATATATTCACAGAGTTGTGTAAGTATCATTACAATTTCAAAAAATTTCATCACTCCCCACCAAAAATATCCTGTATCATCATTAGCATTCAATCTCTCAATTCTACCTCCTCCCACCTCTGCCAAGTTTAGGCGATCGGTAATGTTTTCTGTTTCTATAGATTTGCTAATTCTGGATAATTCACATAGGTGAAATTATATAACATGTGGCCCTTTTTGACTAGTTTCTTTCACTGAGCATATTTTCAAGGTTCATTCATGTCATCACTTCAATACTTTTTATTGAAAAATAATATTCCATTGTGTGGATAAACCACATTATCCATTCATCAACTGAGTGAATTTATTAATTGGCTATTATGAACAATGCTGCCATGAACATTCATGTACAAGATTTTTGTGTGGACATATGTTTTCCTTTATCTTCAGTATATACCTAGAAGTAAAGATGCTGGGTCATATGTTAACTTCATATTTAACTTTGAAAAAGTACTAGATCATGTTCCAAAGGAGCTGCATCGTCTTGTTTCTACCAGCAATGCATGTGAGTTCCATTTTCTCAACACCATTACTATCACTTTTTTTTTAACCATCTTTTTTATTTTAGCCATTTTAGTGGGTGTAAAGTGGCTTCTACTATAATTTTGATTTGCCTAAAGGTTAATGATGTTGAACATCTGTTCATGCATTTATTGACCATTTATATATCTTTGGAAAATGCCTATTTTTATCCTTTTCCCATTTTTAATTGATATTTATATTTTTAAGTTGTAAGAGTCCTGTACATATTCTGAACAAAAATCCCACATTAGATATATCATGAAGTGTTGGCCACATAGAATGAATTGGAAAGTATTCTGTCTTCTGTTTTTTGGAAAAGTTTATGAAGAATTGGTATTACTTCTTCAAAAGTTTAGTAGAATTCACCAGTAAAGTCATCCAGACTTGAGCTTTCCTTTGTGTGAAGTTTTAAAATTACTAATCCAATTTCATTATGTATGATGTCTATTCAGACTTTCTATATTTTTCCCGAGTTGTATTAATAGTTTTGTGTCTTCCTAGAAATTTTCTCAGTTCATCTAAGTTATTGAATTTAGAAGCATGCAGTTCTTTATAGCACTTCCTTATAATCCATTTTATTTCTATAAGGTTAATAGTGATGCCCCCTTTATCATTCTTGATTTTAGTAGAGTCTTTTCATTCTTGATAAGTCTACCTACAGGTTTGCCAATTTTGCTGGTCTTTTCAAAGAACAAATTTTTAGTTTCATTCACTTCATTTTTTTTCTATTATATTTTAATTCTCTGATCAATTAGGTGTATTTTTTCCAAAACTTTTACTTTATCTTTAAATCTAAAATGTGCCTTGTGTAGACAATGTATAATTGGATCTTTTTTTTTAAAGTCCAGTCTCACAATCTTTGGCTATTGATTGGATTGTTCAATCTGTTCACAATTAATGTTCATTTATTTTAATTTACATTTGAGATTTTAATATTTGTTTTATATATGTTTCATATTTTTCTTTTCCTCCTTATCTTTATTTTTCATTAATTTTATTATTTCATCAATAACTTTGATGTACCATTATAATTCCTTTATTTATTATTTCACTGTCATTCTCTTAGTGGTTGTTCTAAGCTTACAGTAAACATATTATCAGAATCTACTTCAGATTTATAGTAGCATAAGTCTAGTGAGACCTAGAAGTGTACTCCTGTGAGCATTAATCCCTCTTCCCTCTTTTCATGCTCATATTGTTACATATATTGTGACTATGTTATAAACCCGAAAATACATTGTTACTTTATATAATTGTATATCTTTTAGATATACAATTATATCTAATAAAGAAGCTGAGAGAAGAAAGGAGAATAAGTATTTATTATTTTAATTTATGTAATAATTTTTTCACTATACTTATTTGAGCTACTTTTCTAGCAGTTTTTCTAGGATTATAACATGCATCTTAATTTATCCAAATATACCTTAGATTTATACAACTTAGTCCCAATGAGATATAGACATGTGACCCCAATAAATGTTATTTTTCCTCTTCTTTTTTTGTTCTACCATTGTTTCATATTATTATATATAATGTATATAACAATACATTATTATAATTTTTACTTTGTATAATTTTACATCTTTTTAAGAAGCTAAGAAAAGGAAGAAAAAAATTACTTATTTATAGCATTTATTATACTAACCTTCTCATTTACCATTTCTAGTTCTCTTCATCTTCCTGAAAATTTAAGTCTGATCATTTGTTATTTTATCATTCCAATGCAGCTTTGCTCTCATCCACTTCCTTTGTGAATATATTATATTTCTATGTTATAAACACAAGAAAATAATTATACACATATTGTTTTATACAATTGCCTTTTAAATAAGTTAAGGGAGGAAATATTCAACTACAGTGTCTTTTGTAATTAACTATATAATCACCATTATCAAGATTCTGTTTGTTTTTTTTTTTATGGATTTGAATTGCTATTTGAGATCACATGTCTTCAGCATGAAGAACTTCCCTTAATATACCTTATAAGATATGTTAGCCTGAAAAAAAAATTTATCTTAGTTTTGTGTATAAGGGGATATCTTCACTTTGCCATCATTTTTGAAAGATGCTTTTGCTTTAAATAAGAATTTTGGTTAATAATATCTTCTTTCAGCACTTTGAATATGTCATCCCACTCTCTTGCAGTCTTTTTTGTTTTGGATAAGCCAGCTGTTCGTCTCATTGGGGAACCCCAAGTTCTTAGACAATCATTTTTCTCTTACTGTTTTCATAATTTTCCTTTTGCCTTTTTTTGGTAATCTTTTCTTTTGACTATGATGTAACTAGATGAAGATTTCTTTGTATTCATTTTACTTAGAATTTGTTAAGCTCCTTGTGTATATAAAAATATTTTTTATCAAGTTTAAGAGATTCCAGCTATTGTTTTTTGAATAATTTTTTCTTCTCCTCTTTAAAATACTTCTATTTCTATTATACCTTATGGTATCTCATCTTTCTCTTTGGCTCTGTTAATTTTTATTCATTTTTTTTCTCTCTCTGTTCTTCTTATTATATAACCTCTATTGATCTACCTTAATGATCATTGATTCTTTTGCCAATTCAAAGCCACCATTGAGCCCCTTGAGTTAGTTTTATTTTTCATATTGGTTACTATACTTTTCAAATCCAAAATTCCATACCATTCTTTTCTATAACTTCTATCTTTATTGACATCCTTTATATGATAAGACACAGTCATCACATCTTTTTTTTTTAATTCTTTAAGAATGACTTCCTTTAGTTCTTTGAATATATTTATAATAGTTGTTTTGAAATCTTTGCTAAATCCAACATTTGGTTCCTATCTACTGTATTTTTTTGCTTGTTTGTTTGTTTCTTTTTTTTTCTATGTATGGTTCACACTTCCCCGTTTCTTTGAATGTATTGCAATGTTTTTGTTGAAAACTTGACATGACAACTGTAGATAGTGAATTCCTGCCAACCTGGGCTTATTGTACTTGCTGAATATTTGGTTGCTTAGTGACTTTATGGGCTATTTCAATGAATTCTATTTCTACTTTAGTGTGGAACCTCAAATGTCATTCATCAGATGGCTTAGCCTTGGGTGTGTGCACAGTCACCCTGATATCCATCTTGCTCCGAGATGACTGTGGTTTTAACTGGGCTGTTGTGCCTTGATTGTCAGGCCAATATTCTTACCGGTCTGCCTCTTGTGTTATCATTCTCCAGTTTAACTTTAATAAATGATAGCCAATTTTTTTTAGTGCCTGAGGGCATAAATCACTTCATTATATGAACCAATTAAAGTCAGCCTTTTTTTGCATGGGTAGTCTTCAAGACTGGTCTTTCTGGCTTGGTCATACACCAGGAGAGCTTCTTAGGTTTTCTTTCCCAGGTCTCTTTACTAAACTTTTAGTTAACCTAACATCTCACATGTTGCTATCATGGAGCTACCAGTCTTCCTGGTATTCACCACCAAAATATCCTTTTTATTATTCCCTACACAATCCTTATACTTGAATTTTTCCATACTGTTTAAATATACCCATTTGAGGTGAGCTACAGAGTTATCTGTGCTTACAATCTGCCTGTGCAGAAACTATATAATGATTTGCATCTCAGAGGGATATTTTTCCAGTACGAGTAGGGTACTGAGTCAGAGTGGTAGCCCTTGGACTTAGATTTCTTCTCCCACTGTTGAATCTCTGTCCTATGAGCAAACTGAGGTAAAAGCAATAAGTTGGAAATTTGGTGGAATAAGAGAGTCCTATACTTCTGTGCTTGCCTGAATAGAGTTTCTGCAACACAGAACTGAAGAGCATGAGAAATGCTGGAGAGCTGCCCCTCATTGAGAGAAAATGTAATCATAACGGGAGTTGAGGGAATAGGAAAGCCTTATCTTCTTGTTGCATAAGCTCAGAGCATCTATCACACTGAGTTGGGGTGTGGTGGAGTGGGGGTCATGACTCAAATGACAGATTCATGGTCTTCTCAGATTTAATAGATTTTCCTAAATAAATATTTCTGTTTGCGATGTGCCCTTAAGACAATTTCCAGACACTTTAAATGGCTGTTGTTGTGGTGTTTTTGTTGTTGTTGTTGTTGTTGTTGTTTGTTTGTTTGGTTTTGTTTTTTTAAGATTTTTACTGAGAGTCAGCAGAGCTCCTTATGCTGTCCCTCCAGAAGAACTTCTCCTCCCAGCTCTTTTTATTACTGAATTTACAGAAAATTTTAGTATTGAATTACTGCAAAATGGACCAGAAAGCTGATCAGTCTATATGAAATGAGGAAAGAACTCAAAAGTTATTATTGAAGTTACTACAGAGTGTAATTAGTTTGTTAAAAGAATTCAATGTTGATTTAATTAAAAGTTCAAAGTTTAAAAACTTTAAAAGGCTCCTTTTTCTGGAAAAAAAAAAGGTGTTTTGATACTATGGCATCTTTAAGCATAAAACATCTAAAAACTGGGTGAAATGTAAAAATCATCTATTTAAATATACCAATATCCTACCAAGAATGTAATGGAAATAGGCAGAGTAATAAATTTTTCTTTATAAATGTTTCTGAACAACGATATGACTAAGTAAGGGTTTACTTTTCTTATTAACCAGAAGTACTGAGGTTGGCAGACCATAGCCAATATAGCAGCTCTGTCAATATCCCTGAAACTTTTTGCTTTTCTGGCACATCATCCTTACTTTAGGTCTTTCATCCTCATACTGACACCTCATGGATTCTTGATCACTGTTCCACCTACAACTTCGCGTTTGCACTCCAGGACAGTTGAAAAATAATGTTGCAGCAAAAGAAAAACTAGGACTTCTATGACAGATGAAAAACTTCTTAGAAACATTCAGTAGATTCTGATCATGTCTCCTTGGCCAGAACTATATCACATAGCCATCTCTAGTTATCAAAGGAGGCTGGGAAATATACTTGTGGAAGTTATACATGCTGCCACTGAAAAAAATCAGGCTTCTATTAGTAAGAGAAGTATGGCAATTGGGTATTAGATATATTAGACGGAAAACTAGTAGTGTCTGCCACAGCATGGCTGTGGAAAAGTGGGAACACTCGTACACTGTTGCTGAGAGTATATGGCGCAATAACTTTAATGAATAATTTACTTATAGTTGTAAATGTTGGGGGGAAAATGAATAAACTAATGCTACTGATATCAACATAGATAAATTACAAAAACAATTTTTAAACAACAAAAAAATCAAGTTCCAAAGCAATATGTATAGTATAATGACTTTTGTATAAACCTTTATATACTATATTGAGAACTATTTTCAACAAGAAAGGACTTTTAAATGTTTCACTGGGATTCTAGAACATTACCCTAGATACCATTAGTTTAACATTCATTCCAGAAATTATATTATATAAACATTGAAGCAGATCTCATTTTTTGGAAAACCAAACACTGTTTCAATAACACATCTTTTTTTATCATAAAGAGGCAAGATGGCTTAATGGCAAGAACATGGTTTGGCGGGGACAACAGACTAACCTTGAAATCACTACTCTGAAACCTAGGAACTCTGTATTCTTAATCCAGTTTCTATAACTCTCTACCATTTTCCCCTTCTGTAAAAGTACAGCAAGAATTCCCAACCTCCAGTATTGTTGTAAGGATTAGAGACAACAGTATGCCGAACTTAGGTCTGATCCTTATTAGGTGAATAATATGTTGTTGCTCTGGTGCATAAATTAGTTTCTCAATTTCTGTGCCCTGAATGAGTTCATACACAAACTGTAGTATCACTTGAAATTGCCATCAGAGGCTCTAAAATTGTTTGGCCAAGTTTCCTGCATTATCACTACTATTAAGTGCTAAACTATCCTTTACAGTGACACACCCAGGACAAAATAAAAGAGAGTGGAAACTGAGCAGTTTCATGAGTAAGTTTAATTCCAAGTGGCCATGATTTTTAAGTCATTCTAACATTTTAAAAAGTGTGTTTTTTAAAAAAATAGAGAAAATACTACTACAAGTGTTTAAATTTTTGGTATAGCTCTTATCTTATATACTTAGTTTCTGTTCTTGAAATTATAAGATTTTTTTTAATGTAAGACTCTTACCAAATTACAGAAAAAAGAATGTCCTTTATGGACATTATAAACAATGTAATTATAGCTCATAACTCTTTTAGAAGATGTTAAAAGAAAAACTATGTTGAGAGGGAAATTGTTTATTTAAAAAATTCAAACAGAGATGCCAATATAAACACACAAGAATTCAAACAGAGATGCCAAGGGCCACTTGGACCAAAAGTTAATCTGGGATCTTATGTGTTGTGTGATAAAACACCATATTTCAATCCAAATCCCTCATTCTTTCCTTAATGTAAGAGCAACATATTGCTCTATGGTTACTTTAGGGGTTATATTTTTTATAAAAATGTTTTATTGTGCAGAAAAAAATATATGGGGCATTATCAGATGCTCTCTGATAATAGAATCTTTAAATTTGATTTCATCTTTCCTAGATCTAAAAGAAAAAGGACAAAAATTCAATATAGAAATATGTTGAATACTTTTCATTAACATGGAAAAAGTTAGTAACTACTTTTCAGTCTTAAAGGAATGTCAGGGATAAGTCTTTTGAGGGCTGAGGTATATGAGTGGCAGGACTAAATTCATGATATTCTAAGGAAGGCTATCTCCTAAAGTGAAGACATGATTGTTTATGGAGTGTAATGGCTGCTTCTTACAAGGTCCTTCTTTTTTACCTCTGAAAGGGTGTAAAATCTTATGCCACTTATTCCTTTAGAAAGATTAAGTAATATTTTAATCTATTATTCAGTCATAAATAATGTATTTTAAATTATTTCAAATGAACTTCTCTTGTACTTGAGACAATTCATCTGATAATGATGGTGGGAAAAGAACGATCCAGGGTCTCAGGGGGCTTTTTTAAAGTGGGGACACTTCAAAGGAAGAAAAGGAGAAGGAAGGAAAAAAAGACAAGAGAGCTGGCAATAGAATTGGCTTACTTTCTAGTAATGTTTGAACTTTCAAAGGAGAAAGAAGATAGATTAGAAAAAAAAATGTTAAAGGCTTCAAGAATGTAGGGAACTGTCAGACTGTGTGCCATTTTGGGCCCACACACTAAAGACTCAAAACCAAAAATTAGGGTAAAGAAAAGGGTTATATTCTTTTAGAAGGCTATATAGATGCACAAGCCTTTTGTATTAGTCACAATTCTCCCGAGAAACATAATCAATAGAATATATCCCATAGGACATGTACATATATATACTTTATAAATTTATACACACACACATGTATATATAAAATGTGATATATTAAAAGTCATTAGCTCATGTGATTATGGAGGCTGAGAAGTCCCTTCATTTGCCATCTGTAAGCTGGAGACCCAGGAAAGCCAATGATGTAAATTCTAGTCCAATACTAAAGGTCGGAGAACTGGAATGACAACGGTATAAGTCTCAATTCAAAGACAAGAGAAGACCAATGACAGCTCATGTAGTCATGTAGAAAACTTAAATTCTCCCTTCCTTCAACTTTTGTTCTATTCATACTCTCAGTGGATTGGATGATACCTACCCACATTGGGGAGGGCAAACTGCTTTAACTCAGTACACCAAAGAGTCATGTTTAATCTGGGCATCCCATGTCCCAGTCAAGTTGACACAAAAAAATTAACCATAGCATTCTCCATCTTCTAATTAGTCTTGTGTAGCATGGGTCTCCTACTGCAGCCCTGAAACTTGGGGCTGTATCTCTCAACAGAGGAATATTAAGAATGTCTGGTGCAAAAAAATTTTTTAAAGGAAAAGGAAAAGAATGACTCTTGGAGAGGTATAAAAGCTTACGGGTTGCCGAAAGGGAATACATCATTGCTTAGTTAACATATTAGGAAAATAATTAAAGAAAAAGTTTTAAACTGGCAATCTAAAAAATTAATTGTTCTCTTTCTTCATATGCCTTTATTCAAACATTTTAGTGGAAGAATTACTCAAAATTGAAAAGATATTGAGCCCCATACATAGAAGCTAGAATGTTTCTCTTTTTTGATAAAAATAAAACATGGGCATTATAAACAACCACGATGTGAATACAATTGCTCTATATACATTTATTCCAAATATAAACCTCATCTGGTTACCACTTTTTTCCTGTCTTGATGGGATATGCTCCATTTATTTTTCTTTCCATTTCTGTTCAGAATGGACATTGGGTGTTCATTCTAAATATCAAACTCTACATCATAAGTCCTCTCTTTATAGTATTAGCATTAATTATTAATGAACTGTATATTATAAGCCCTGACTTTACAGTCCCAGGATGAGAGGAAGTTCTGACAACCTGAATGAATGCTACTATTTGGTTTCCCTGGAGGGAAAATATGCCAAGGGTATTTAACCACAAAAAGAGCAGAAGTCTTCCAAGAACTACAGGAGAAGTCTTCTAAGAACTTCAAGGTTCCACTTTCAACTCTCTCTAAAGCAGCTGCAGTCAAGAGATATTTTCAAAAGGTTTTAGAGTGACATATTGAGTTGTTTTTTTTTTCCAGTAATCCCAAATCAGAAGGTCCTGATTTATTAAAGCAATAGGAAACATAATGTCAGTTAAACTTTTTGGTCAGACATTTCCTGAAACTATTTAGTAATTCAAATATCACCAAATTAAAAAAAAAAGTCTATGATTTTTGGCATGTAAACTTTTTGCATTAATCTAAACAGAGATTCTTTCCTAGAACCCAGACTCGTGTATCCAGAGCTGGAAGTGCTACTGTGTACTAGAAGTTTGAAGCCAGCAGACTGAGGTTCATATCCTGTCTCTGTACATATAAACTGAACATGGGCAAGTTATTTCAATTCTCTGACACTCGCTTTACTATATGTAAAGTGAGGGTGGTAGAACCTACTTAATGAGGTTCTCACACACATAAAATAACCCACATATCAAGTTGTAGTACAGGGCTTAGCACCTAGATATCGCTCATCAAGTAGGTTTGTTGTTGTTTTTGTTGTCGTCATTAATCAGTTTGTGTTGCCTTAAATATTTTGTACTCTGTAATACATGAAACAATGGATGAAGTTATGTTTCACATTATTTATGTACTCAAAATTTTCAGCCAATTTTACATGATTAACTAAAATCTGTGATATGATCAAAAAAGTAAAAATGCCTACTTTTAAAATAACAATAAAATAAAAAGAACTAAAGGTTGAGAATCACACCAGGCAATATATATGAAGCATTTACTAAGTGACAGGTCTGATTTATGTTTAGAAGCTAGAATGATGATTAAGGAATTATTAATCTATGCATAATCTGATAAAAGATATTTGGATTATGGATTTTATGGGATTCAATGGTACCTGTGGTCCTCCATTATCAGGTCCATATCTCTCTCTCTAGTTTTACCAATTCCTCAGTACTCTTGCCTCACCTTTAACTCCAGAACACAAAAATTTTGCTCTCTGCTATTTCTTTCATGGGTTTCTTTGCTCAAGTTATTTTCTAAATTTGGTTTCCACCTAGATATGCTTGAAGATTCAACCCATGCGTCATGACCTCCTCAATTTACCTTCCCTTCTCCTTCTCTCCTATCCCATGACTGCCCATTAAAATGGGCTATTTGCCACTCCTTGGGGTTCACATAATACCTTGGCATATCCCTGTCACTGTAATACCACATTGTTTGACAACTGTAAATTCTTCAGACTATAATCTATTCATCTCTGAATTTCTTCTTCCCTAATAGAAACTCAAAAAAGAATAGTGAGATAAATAAATGGATGAATGACTTCATATTAGAAAATGATTTAATAATAGATGCCATACACTGAAAGTATTCCCCCAAAAATGTATGTTAAAATTTAATACCCAGTGTGAGCATATTTGGGGTTAAGACCTCTGGGAAGTTATTAGGTCATAAGGACAGATGGCTTCTGAGTAGGATTAGCTCCATTATAATAGAGGTCCCGGAGAGGTCCTTCACCCTTTATGCCATATGTAAATATAGTGAAAAGACAGTCATTCAGTAACCAAAAAGCAGATCCTCACCCAACACTGCAGATGCAGTGTCTTGATCTTGGACTTCCCAACCTCCAAAACTCTGAGCAATAAATTTCTGTCATTTATAAGCCACTTGGTGTATGGCATTTTGTTGTAGTAGCCTGAACTAAAACAGTAGCATTAGGGACAAAAACAAGGTTCCTGACTGTGGGATAAGATCAGCACTCATCAGATCACTGAGGATTATAATTCCTGGGACAGTTCTGGACACTGTTAATGTATTATCCTGTTTTTCAAATGAAAAGATTTAGAAATAAAATGTGTAATTCTATCTTGAGTCAAGAATCTGGCTTGAAATAAAGTCCATATCTCTAATTACCTCCCTTAGGTTTCTGTGACACTACTGTACACCGCCTTCCAAAATAAAGATCTAATAAAACTTCTTAGGCATCCTTATTCAGTGGCAGGAAACTGTGACATGATACCTTAAAATAAACAAATCTAAGCACATCAGGTTTAGGCTGAGTCTGGAACCAAATTTCCTCAGACATTGTTCTTTGACCTTGCAGGTTACCTCAAGTCTGAGGATATATATGTTAAGAGATTTGACAGGACTATTTATGAATAAATATGATTTTATTGATTACATGATGGAAAAAAAATTGAAGTTGATTTTATATTGTCATTGTCATTAATGAGGTTGAAAGTTTTTGTTTGATTTCTATTCATGCTTTTTGAAAGCTTAAAAATTACAGACTGAAGCAATTCAAATTTATGCAGTTTGACAATGAGTTAATTACCAGAACTAAGCAAAATTGAATTTTGAGAAAACAATTCTGGCAATTTGAATACTTATATGTTATGAATGTATTTATCCATAAGCATATGCAAGCCATCTGTCAACTAGCTGGCTCGATTTGAAGACATGTCCACTTAACAGAAAATATTATATTTCAAAGAGCTCTACAAAGCATAGAGAAAAGACTACAAGTACTTTGCCCTTTACCCCTGAAATGTATGCAGAACCCCAAACTATGGTTGAACTCATAATAACTGAACTCCGAGGCACTATACTTGTTAAAATAGATACAGACACTAATCCAAACAGGCAGGGTGGTCTCTTCTCAAATATTCACATTCCACACACTGTCACAGACATACTCAAATCAGAGCAAAGCTTAACACAGAAACAGAGGTGACAATCACATCCACAGTGTGATTTCAAATATGTTCGGGTTGCCCACGAAATACAAATCCTTTCACCAGCTAAAATTTCCCAGTTTGAGATTTACTTTGTATCTTAACATTTTGAATACTATTAAAAGGGAAATTCTCTGATTTATATAAATGAATAATGAGAGAGGAAGAGAGAGCTTTAAAATTATATTTCTTTTTGTATAAACAAATGCATCAGATGTTTTTCTGAAATTCATTATAAGAGAGAGAGAAAGATGAGAATATCAAAAAGAGAAGGTAGCACCTCTGTAGTTAGAGAATGGATAAAAGGAAAGACTGAGCATCAAAAGCAAACTTCCAACTTTGATATCTGCCTAGTATTGGACATGAACCCTACAATTTAAAAAAATATCAAAAGCAGGAGTAGGGGTGGAGGGGGCGATGTTCTTGTTCCTCACCCTGTCTCTTTAATGAGTCACATTTTGCAACTGAAAGTTTACTTATTTGTTTTGAAATTCTCAATATGTTACAAAAAGTGAGCCAGAAATCATTTGGTTGCAAGAAACATACATTTGCTTAAACTATGCAAATTAGCAAGTTTATTAAAAAGATACTAGAGAATCTCAAGGAAATAAAATGCCTGCAGTATACCTGGGTTTCAGTTGGTCCAAAAGTTATTAGCCAGCCACCTAGCCTCTTTGTCTTCGTAACCACATCCCATGTCTGCTTCTCTCTGCTTGTCCACTTTGTTTTTAATGTTTTCTCAGAAAGATTCTTTAGTTTTGACTCTTTAATAAATGCATCTTTTTTTTTCTGGTCGTGGCATAAACTTAAAGAGTTGGATTCTAGGTAATTGTCCAGTTTAATATCCATAACAAATAGACTCAATAAGTTAAGTCCCAGTTCCTGGGAGAGAGACATAGAGATACAGATAGAGATGACAGAGATGGAGAACAGAGAGAAAGAAAATGGTGAGATAGGTAAAGAAAGAAAAGGGAGGAGGGATGGAAGAAAGAGAGGCGAAAAAAGAGACAGAGACAGAGACAAAGAAAGAGAGAGATTGGTTTCCACTTGAATGAGGTTTCCACCTCTGGTCTTACAACGGGCTAGCAGAGTTCCCTGGAAATCAACATACCAGGGTTAAGCAGACATTTGGTGGGAGATAAACTATCTTAGAGCAATGTGTAAAAATGGAGACACTGACTAGGCATTTCTAATAAATTAATATTGCAGAGGTAGATAGATAAACAAAAAGAGATTAATAAAACTGTAAATTAGCTCCATTCAGTTTTCTTATCCCTTTGGCAGATGACTTTTGAGTTCTGAACTCTAAATAAAATGTCTATGACCCTAGTAGCAGTAATGGAGTGAATGATTCCAAATATAAGTCCCAAAATGTTCAGGGCAAATATTTTTCAAAACAGAAGTTTTATACCTACACCCAGTTTAGGTATAAAACTTTCTTTGACATAGACCAGTGGAATGGTTACAATGGTATTTTGCCAATAAGTGAAGAACAAAAAAACATGAAAAATAAATCAATTCTAAAAATTAGGTCCTTTCAAATAATTTTAGAAAATAAAATATTTTGAAATACCCAAGGAAGAGATTGAATAGGAAACAGGAGAAATGTGCAGAAGCATCTGGGCTTACAAAAGAAGTATTTTTTTATATATTGTGGAAATTTTCCCAGAGCTTTTCTAGTACCAAGAAGAATGGGAAGTTCTCTTTATGATTTCTTCTCCTGCCATCTGTATTATGCAGTCACGAGCAACTAAAACTTAAAAATCAGGCTCCAATAAAGTACTATTAGTTCAACTTTATTGTTAATGAGGACTTTCTGCCCAACCTTGTGAGCCCTATCTACTTATCTTGCATAACAAAATACATTTTAGGATCCAACTCTTCAAACTTACAAACTTCAACAACTATTTCTAAACTGTGAGCTTTTCCTATCTCATAGAAACTCTAAGAGACTTCCACTTCAGCAATTCATGGATAAACAATTGTTGCTGATCTCTGTGCTCATGACTAGTAAACCAGGTCTGCTCTCATGAGTTTAGCTATATGCCTAGCAAGAATGAAGTTTTTATTCCTAGCAGCAGCCAAGATTCTTTTATGCTAGTTGCACTTGTTTTTGTAATTATATAATTAAATTAAATATTATATGGACTGATGATATGTGAATGGGAAAAGAAAACAATGTGTTATTTCTATGGTAACTAGGTTGAATAACTTTGGAAAGGCTAAATAAATGTGAGTTGCTAAAAATTTCAATGCAATTAGAAGTAATTCATACCTGTCATTCATTGAACATTTAATGAATATACTTTGAGTACTTTCTATGTGCCAGACTTTACTCCAGACATTGAAAATACAAAGATGAATAAGCAATGTTTCTCCTCTCAATTTGCTTATAGTCCTCTGTATGAGACAGAGACAGGTGGCTAAATATTCTCCTATTGTCCCTCTGTAGGTACAGGTCCCTCCTTAAGAGGGACAAACTATATAATCTTAAGAGTCAGGGAAGACTTTCTGGACAAGGTTATATCTGAGCAGAAACCTGGAGGACTTGAAGATTTATCCAGAGTTTTCAAAGGAGAAAGAGAAGTGAATTTCAGCTAGAGGAAATAATATAGGCAGATGGCCAGGGTTGGGGAGGTGGGGAAGAGTGAACCTAGCATATTGTGGGAATTGAAATAAAAGGACAGAAAAATAATTGATGTAGTTTTAGAAATAACGAAGAGACTCATGACTCATATCTTATGTAAGGAGCTTGCACTTAATCTTGAGAAAAGTGATGAGTTATTGAAAGGATTTCAGAGAAGTAAATTAATTAGAATGACAATTTTGAGAGATTACACCAACTATACCAACTCTGAAATGAATGAACTAGAAGTAAACTTGAGTAAAATTAGTTAGAAATCAGTTGTAAACAGTTCAGTGGAGAACTAATGGTAACCTAAACTAGAATAACATGAATTACCAAAACTGACTCAAAAAAAGACGTAAAACCTCAATAGACATCTAACCAGAAGTAACTGATAAAACTGGAAAAGAAATGTGTGCTCTCAAATAGCTCAAAGCACAAACAGTTTCATTGAATGTTATTTGAAAAATGTCTATGCTATTAAAACTATTTTATAATATTAAAAAAAGAAAAAAGAAAAATTCTAGTTGATTTTATGAAGTTAGCATAACACATAATACTATGATAAATGAACCCAAATAAATAATAATAATAAATCTCTTATTAATCTTTATTAATATATTTATAAAAACTAATAAGTTACAAGGCAATTAAGTGAAAATTTAACTTAAGAAAAGTCATGGTCTAGTGAGACTTACTCTTGAAATGAATGTATAGTTCACATAATTTATCACATTAATAAGGAAAAAAATAAAAACCACATGACCATCTCAAGAGACAATTATAGAGCCTATTAATATGATTCTAATTGTGTTCCTATTTTTTAAAAACTCTTCTTAGTAAACTAAGCACAAAAGTTTACTTCTTAAAATAGAAAGGTTTCAATTATCATCAAAAATTATATGTATACTTAACATTTATTAAGCACTTAATATATGCTCTATACATTTTTCTTCATACAAAAGTAATCTCAATTTGTAATATCACTTCATGCTCTTACAGCAATTAACATCCTTCTCCTCTTACTTATTCTACCTTGATACCTTCACCTTATTTTCTTATTATTATAGCTTCATTTTTATGTTTGTTAACTTAAATGTATCTATTTCAGAAATTACTTGTCCCCCCAATCTAAATTAGGGCTCATATATTTTTCCTTTATCACATTGTAATTGTGAGATAACCTTTAAAATTTTTGTCTCTCCACTAGACATTATAGACATCAAAAACAGTGTCAAATTATTCCACCACAGTAATAACCCCTACCTAACAAAATAACTACATGAGTGATACTCAATATACACGTATAGAATAAATGAATCTTAGTAAATGATGAAACACCAGAGACATTCTCATTAATAATATTATTATTCATTATTATTCTGAAGTTGTAGTCACTAAACAAAGAGGGGAAATAATGAGAAATATGTTTTAGAAAAGAGGTGTTATTTATAGAGGTTTTTTTTTTTAATCTGAACAACTTCAGATAATTTTATCATGGCATGAAATTAATACATACAATTAAAATAAATTTATTTTTGTTGGCAATAACAATAATAAAATTTAAATTTTTAAATAATAAAATATTTTAAAAATTTCTAATAGAAATAAAAATAT
This sequence comes from Cynopterus sphinx, assembly GCA_030015415.1. Lineage (NCBI taxonomy): Eukaryota > Metazoa > Chordata > Mammalia > Chiroptera > Pteropodidae > Cynopterus > Cynopterus sphinx. Next base: position 134,087,468 of record CM057380.1, read on the forward strand.
GAAAAACCTAAGGAAAGATAACAAGAAATATGTCTATATTAAGAAGAAGGAGAAGGAGAGGAAAAAGATTACAGCCTTTCTGAGATCTTCAACCTTTATCATGACCTTTACTGTTACCAAAAACCCATAGGTTTTGATAGTCAATAATCTCACGCATTCTCCAGAGTCATTTTCAACTGCTCCAGAATTCTTAACCTCTCGCCTTTATCTCAGGAGCTGAGGGGAGCTTGACTGTTATTTCACAAAGAAAATAAAGTCATCAGGTAAGAACTCCTTTAAATTCCTATTATCTACAAGTAAATGGGCCTGCTTCTAAATCTCCCTTCCTTCTTTCCTATTACAATGAATTAGATGTCTTTCCTTTTGACAAAACATAATCAGTCTGTCTGTGCAATAGTTTTGGAGAACCTAACTGTATTGATTTTCTTCTTCCTTCATTCCATATCATCCTCCAGCTATCATCTTTTTTCTCGTCTTCACAACAAACATTTTTAACAGATGGTCGACATATACTGTCTCTATTTCCTAGACTTTTATACACTTATCTCACTGTTTCCTTGTTTCTTTACTAAGAAGCCACAAAATTGCTTTTTTCAAGGTCATTGAGAACTTTGTTGAAACTAAAATTTTAAAATATCTTTTTAGTCCTTATTTTACTTGGCTTCTCAGTAGATTTAATACCATTATCCATTTCCTTCTACTTGAAACTCTTACTTTGGCTTGAATGATCCCAAGTTCTCCTGGCTTTCCTCTTACCTGTGTACTTCTTTCTCTCCTCACCTTTAAATGTAGTTGTTTCTCAACAGCAGAATCCTTATATCTTTGTTCTCTTCTTGTTATTCACACTCTTTCCAGGTGAACTTACCAATTCCAATTTCAGTTACTATCTATGATGCCAGCTGCTCACACATCTACATATTTCTAACCCAGATCAATTTACCGAATTTCAGTTCTGAATATACAGCTTCCTCCTGGTATTTCATTTTTGATTACTCTACATATACCCAAATTTCACAAAAGTAAAATTTATAGCATCATCTTCTCCATGTAATCAGTTTCTTATGTTCTTTATCTGAGAATGGTATCTCCACCCACTTTGTCACTCAGTTTAGTCACTGACTTTGACTCTCATATTCTTTATCCTCCACATCCAAACATCACCAAGTTCTATTAACTCTACCTTAAACACCTTCCAAATGTAGCTTCTCCATGTCGTGGTATTATTCTTTCACAGAGTTCTATAACTATCTTATAAATGGTTACCAAGACTCGCTTTTGCCACTCAATGTCCATTCTTTCCTTCTTCATTCATAATAAAATGATGATTTTATTCTGGACTGCAAAGCACTTGGCTAGGCAATCATATGTCCCAACCTACTTTGACATTAAAATTTGCCATACGTTCTGGCCAGGAATATATAAGTGGAAGTGTTAAATAGAAGTGCTTGGTAGGTCTTCAATGACAATTATTTAAAGATCGCTGTCACACAGGGAGAAAGACTTTTGGTACTTGCTCCCTTCTCTTTCATGCTGTATGATGCAGCCACCTGGGACTATAAGTTGATCTCAAGGATGAAAGGCATGAGCTAAGATGATAGAGTAGGAATATAGAAGGAATCCGGATGATAACATTACTTCAGCTTCTGAAACATTTACCTCCTGAATCCTTTTACATGAAAGAAATAAATTTAGTTTTGTGCAAGCCATTAATGTTTTGGGTTTTCTCTACATGCAACAAATTCTGATACGATATATTAGATTAAATTGCATGATCATAGGTATGTATATATTTATTTATATGCTCAGGCATTAGCTGTCAATTGCATAGTCTCCAATTGTGATATAAGAGAAGACAGATACCAACATCATCAGCATTTGATGTAAGCAAATAATGTTATTTGGTACCCTCTATTTTCAGTTAAAAGCACTATTAATAACAGTATGAATTAGTGTAGCCACATTTGAAAACAGTATGAAAGTTTTCTCAAAAATTAAATATAGAATTACTATATGATTTAGAAATTTAACTTCTGGGTATTTTTCTGAAGGAAATAAAAACACTAAAAAGATGTATGTACTCCCATGTTCAATGCAGCATTATTTACAAAAGCCAAAATATGGAAACAACTTAAGTGCCCGTCAATGACTGAATAGATAAAATGTGATCTACATATACATTTACATATATATGAGAATATTATATGCAAACATAAATATGCATATACATATGAGAATATTATTCAGTCACAAAAAAAGAATGAAATCTTGCCATTTTCAACAACATGAATGGAACTTAAGGGTATTACATTAAGTGAAATAAGTTTAGACAGAGAAAGACAAACACCATTTGATCTTGTTTATGTGTGAAATCTAAAAAACAAAACAAAAAAACAAGCTCATCAGTACAGATTTGGGATTGCCAGAGCCTGGGGGTGGGGGTGAATATAATGGGTGAAGGAGGGTCAAAAGTTACAAACTTCCAATTAGTAAGTCAGGAGGATGTAACATATAGATTGTGTGTACAGTTAATAATATGTATTGCATATTTGATAGTTGCTAAGAGAGTAAATTTTAAAACTCCTATCACAAGAAAAATATTAAAACTGTGTACAGTGACAGATGTCAACTAGATTTGTGGTGATTATTTCACAATGTATACAAATATCAAATTAACAAATTATATGCATGAAACCAATATAATATGTTGATTATACTTTAATATAAAAATAATTAAAAAGCTAAAAATGTCTTAAAAGCACTTGTAGATCTAGCCTTGAGTGTAACTTGGTTGATTCAATTGAGTTTCTCCTTAGAACTATACAATTTTATAATAGAAAATGATATATGCTAGTGTCCAAACTCTCCTATTTGATGGAAGAAACTGAAGCCATGAGAACTCCACAGGGTGAATTGCTGGCACCACAGCATAGTGATTAAACACATAGATTTTGGAGTCAGACCACTTGGACTAGAATCCTGGTTTCCCATTTGCCAACTCTGTGACTTTAGGCAAGTGATTTAACCTTACTGTACTAGCTTTCATAATTTGTGAGAACTGAATGAGTTATCACATGGCAAACACTTAAAAAGCGCCAAGCACAAGTGAGCACACCACACGTATTTAGAACTTTACTCAAATCCATTATCTCAAATCCAGTGCTCTTTCTACTCCTACCATGCTGCCTCCCAGAGCACTGGTTAGGACTAGAAAGCTGAGAGAACAAGAATCAAGATGGTTAAGTTTCAAAGCATACAAAGAAAGAAAGATAACCTTGGAGGCAAGAACACTACCTCAAAAGGAAGGTCCAGGTTTAGTGCACACGACAAGAGTTCAAGATGGCTAAGGAGCAATACAGCTACTAGGAGGTGGGCACTGAAAGCGATATGGAAGGAAATGGCTGACAAATTCCTTCTTTTTCAAAAACGGCCAAAAGATTGTCATATTTGGATCATAACAAAAAGTAATAGCTTTGATTTTTGTTTTGTTTTATTTTGTTTTCAATAAAAATCAGGAGCTAATAGAAGATTACATCATGCCTTTAATTCAAATTCAAATGGATATAGAATTTTCCTCTCAGGATTCTTAAAACAGTTTGCAGAACACCATTAAGAAGTCAAAATATCAATGTGTTGAAAGGACAGAAAAGGCTAATACTTTGAGAAGCAAAATATATACAGGATTTAGGCATGCAAATTGCCTGTGAGATCTAGATTCTTAATTTCATCCTGTCCATAAACGTCCCTTGAGAAGTATATAAATAGGACTTTTATATCATTAAGGGTTTGTTTAAAGATTTAGAGCTATACCTAATCCATTTCCACATAATAGCTTTGAGGTGTATTTCTCTGGTTTTTGTTAGGAATTTGAAACACTGAATGAGATTAGTATGAGCCAGGATCAGACTAAGGATGACAATGCTGTGTTATTGTAGAATGTTAATGCTTAGGAGATTCTATTATGCTTCTGTCACTCAAAAGAAGCTGAAGCACCAAGTGTTTTCACATGTGGATTATCTATCCATCATCACAGATAAAAGAATGTTGGTGCTGTTGCTTTCACTAAACCTTTCACATCAAGGATTTTCTATCATTTTCTGTGGATAAGCAAGGCACACATGAGAAAAAACAGAATGCTGACATAGGAAAATTAATAGCCCTTTTCTAAACTGAGTTTAAAATATGAATAGATGTACAAGTAACAATAAAATAAAACAGAACATAGTTTTTTAAATCAGAGTTTTAAATCAGGTGTTTTATTTTTTAAATCAGAGGGAATAATATTTCTTTCAGCTTATGAGATGCCATGAACTTGTTCAAAGTAATAATTAATAAAATGAAATAGAACATATTGAGATTTTTTTAATTAGAGGGGATAACATTTCCTTTAGTTTATGAGATACCATGAATTTGTTCAAAGGAAGCCTTGAAATCTTATGAAAAGTACTGATTATTTTTCTACCTAGCAGTCCAACATTAAGACTATGTATGACCTTGTCTATATATCCAAATGGACAATAGTTCCATTCAGGGATTGCTCTTATAGTTACTTTTCCTTTAAAAAAGAAAGAATTCTTTAGAAAATAATTTTTATTCAGGGTGGACTGCTCAAATTACCCTGCAATTCCATAATTCCATTTGCCATTCTACCATTAACTCAGGAAATGCATGATTAAAAAGGCCAAATGGCAACATAAATGACAAACACTAAAATCTGCAAGGAATTCTTATTAATATGACTAATAACAACAATAACAACTGACATATAATATGCTAAATTCCTTACAAGGATTGCTACATTTAATTCAACAATTTTGTCTCATCAATATTATTATCCAGTTTAACAGAAGAGGTAACTGAGTCTCAGAGAGGGCCAGTGTCTAATGCACAATCAATCAGCTAATAAGTAGGTGGGTCCTTGATTCGAATACAGATCTGACCAAAGTTCCTTGGGACAATTCTTCTATGTTTTCACTTGTCATGCCACCTTTTTACCTTTTTCTTTTTTTAATTGCAAAGATACAGATGACTATGACTCCAAAGTCTAATATCAACTACTTTCTCTTTATATTCTAGCCTAGAAGATTTTAATATAGTACTCCCTACTTCGGAAGGTCACCCAGGCTCACGAATTGGGAATCAATGGGCATGTGTGTGGGCTCACTGATCCAGGCTCTGTAATTTACTATCATACTCAGTCTTCCCCCAGCCCTATTATAATGGTATTATTTTTCCTATTTTGCAGATTCAAAGGCTGAAGCTCTCAGTTAAAGCACTTGCTCAAAGCTGCACACATAGTAATCACATATTTATCATTTAATATAGTGCCTAGAATATGTGTTCAATAAATATTTGCTAATGCATAAATGAATAAAAGTTATATTATATCTTAAATATTTAACCCAGATCTTCTGACTTAAAATCTCTGACTTTTCCTTTATATCTCACTAATTCAGGCCAGGGATAAATCAAATAAGTGTTGTGTATTAATAAAAATTTAAATGTTTATTTCTCTGATTACCCTTTTATATATTTCTCATTATAACCCTTTTTGTCAGATACAGATCTCTCCAAAAAAAGAATGTATAGGCATAATGCACTCTATTGCACCTCACAGATATCGCATTTTCAAAATTGGTTTATGGCAACCCTGTGTTGAGCAAATATATCAGCACCATTTTTCCAGTAGCTTTTGCTCACTTCATGTCTGTGTGTCACATTTTGGTAATTCTCATAACATTTAAAAATTTTTTATTATTATTACCTTTTCAAAGTGATCTGTGTTTAGCATCTTTGATGTTACTATTATAGTTACTTTAGGGTGTCATGAATCACGTGCACATAAGATAGAAAATTTAATTAGTAAATGTGTACGTTTTGACTACTTTACTGTTCCCTCATCTCTCTCCTTATCATTGGGCATCCCTATTTTCTGAGTTACTACAATATTGAAATTAGGCCAACTAATAACACTACAATGGCCCCTAAGTGTTTAAGTGAAAGAATCACAAATCTCTCATTTTAAATCAAGCAATAGAAGTGATTAAACTTAGTGAGGAAGGTATGTTGAAAGCCAAAATAGGTTAAAATCTAGGCTTCTTGCACCAACAGTTAGCCAAGTTGTGAATGCAAAGAAAAGGTTCTTGATGGATATTAAAAATGCTCCTCCAATAAATAAGAAAGTGAAACAGAGATATTGCTGATAGAAAGTTTCAGTGGTCTGGATAGATCAAACCAAATGCAACATTTTCTTAAACCAGAATCTAATCCAGAGCAAGGCCCTAACTCTCTTCAGTTCTAAGAAGACTGAGAGAGGTAAGGAAGCTGCAGAAGCAAAGTTTGAAGCTAGCAAGGGTTGGTTTATGAGTTTCATAGAAAGAAGCAATCTCCAAAATATAAAAGTGTGAAGTGAAGCAGCAAATGCTGATTTAGAAGCTGCAGGAGGTTTTCCAGAAGATCTAGCTAATATCACTAATGAAGGTGGCTACACTAAACAACAGATTTTCAGTATGAACTGAACAGCCTTCTATTGGCAGAAGATGTCATTTAGAACTTTCATAGACAGAGAGGAGAAGTCAATGCCTGGCTTCAAATGTTTAAAGGACAGGACAACTCTCTTGTTATGGACTAATGTGGCTGGTGACTTTTCGTTGAAACCGATGCTCATTTACCATCCTAAAAATCCTAGGGCCCTTAAGAATTATGGTCAATCTACGTTGCTGGTGCTCTGTAAAAGGAACAATAAAACCTGGATGACAGCACATCTGTTTATAACATGGTTTACTGAAATTTCTGCAATCTGCTGCTCATTAACCATGTATCTGGTCACCCAAGAACTCTGATGAAGATGTACAATGAGATTCATGTTGTTTTCATGCCTGCTAACACAACGTCCATTCTGTAGCCCTTGGATCAAGATGTAAATATGACTTTCAAGTCTTATTTAGAAATACATTTTTAAGGCTATTATTGCTATAGATAGCAATTCCTCTGATGAATCTGATCAAAGCAAACTGAAAAGATTCACCATTCTAAATGTCATTTATGATTCATGGGAACTAGTCAAAATAACATTAGCAGGGAATAAAATGTTTCTAACCTTCATGGATGACTTTGAGGGGTTTAAGATTTCAGTGGAGGAGGTAATTGCAGATATGGCAGAAACATCAAGAGAACAAGAATTAGAAGTGAAGCTTGAAAATCTGACTGAATGGCTACATTCTCAGGGTAAAACTTTAACAGATGAGAAATTGCTTTTTATAGATGAGCAAACAAAGTGGTTTCTTAAGATAGAATCTATCTCTAGTGAAGATACTGTAAAGGCTGCTGAAATAAAAAAAAAGGATTTAGCATATTACATAAATTTAGGTAAAGCAGCATCCAGGTTTGAGAAGACCAATTCCAATTTTAAAGGAGATTTACTATGCATAAAATGCTATCAAACAAAATCACATGCTACAGAGAAATCATTTATAAAGAGAAGAGTCAATAGATGCAACAAACTTTATTGATTTTTTTTTAAGAAATTGCCACAGCCACTTAAACTTTCAGCAACCACTGCCCTGATCAGTCAGCAGGCATCAACATCAAGGCAAGACCCTCTACCAGCAAAAATCATACAGTTTGCTGAAGGCTCAGATGATGCTTAGCATTTTTAGCAATAAAGTACTTTTTAATTAAGATATGTATAGTAATTGCTTTTAAACATGCTATTTCACACTAATAAAATACAGTATAACATAAACATTACTTTTATACACTCTGGGAATCCAAAAAATTCATATGACTTGTTTTATTGAGATTTTCACTTTATTGCAGTAGTCTGAAACAAAATCCGCAATATCTACAAGGTATGCCTGTATATATTATTATACACATGTATACAAGAAAAGGCTTGAGCTTAGTCTATTATGTATTCCCAGAGAAACACTGGACAATTATCAAAAACTCTCTAGATTTGTGAAACAGATGTGAGTTAATCCATGGAAGCTTCATGACCTAAATAGATTACTAAAATTCTTGGACAAAAAGTAAAAAATTACAAACATAAAATTTAAATGACTACTTGGCATCTCTCTTCTCCATAAAGATTATACTTAAAGTTAATAACTAAATAATTGTGCAAAGATTGTTGTTAGAGGTTGAAGAAGACCTGCAATAGGGAATATATGTGTAATTACTGAAAAGACATAATGTGTCAATTTGTTTAAAACCTTAAAATGTTTCTAACTCTTTTAGGAATACCTAAATTGTCATAAAAGTTTGATTTTTGTAATGAGGAATCTAGTAAAAGAAATAACAGTATATTACCTCTGATAGAAAAACATTTTCTCTTTTCCAATATCCATTGGTTTCATTCTATATTTATTCCTAAAAATACCATGTGAAAAGAATTCTTTCATAAAAACTGTCCATACTGATTTACTTTAGAAAAAGAATAAAGGCAGAAAAGCATAATCTAAAAGGCAATTGTGAGAGAAACCTGGATCCTCAGTATACCTGATTACAGGAATGCACTACCGGTCAGTGAACAAGTGTGTACACCACATGGTCTGACTGAGGAGGTGGCCAATCATCCTTCATCTCATGAATTAGCTTTTTGCAAATGATCTAAGGTACACAGAACTCTCATCTCTGTGTAAAACCATTTTCTTTCCCAAGTTTGTGTCCTGGCATCCATATACACATTCTCATGGATTTGAATATACACATTCTGGCTGAGAATGGGGCTAAGAGAAGGAGTCATTGGGCTAATAGGAAATGAACAGCCAGAGAAATAATGTTTCTTGTTTTAATGTGAGGAATTATTTCTAAATAATAAGTCTTATTCAATTAGTAAACAACTCACATACTACTTATACCTATGGAAAAGATTATCCTTATAGAGATTGGATTTTTTTTGAACTAGAAAAAAGGTACAAACAAGTGTCCGTACCTTGCTGTGAATGTTTAGAGTATGGGGGCAACAGGACATTAGGAATAAACAGTTTAAAACAATGAAAACATCCTTCCTTCAGAGTCTTGCCTATTAAGACAAATCTTTAGTTTTTATATTTTTAATGATAATTTTTAGGCACATCCTTAAAACTTTGTCTTTTAACTGCAGTGAAGTTTTTTCCTTTGCTCTATAACCAGGGGCTAGAAAAAAATAGAAATAAGATGGGAATAAGGGGGCCTTTTATTCTGTGAAAAGACTCCAATCACAGTTAAACTATTTTTTAATTGTAGAAAGTCTTAGAAAGCAGATTTATTTAAATTAGAAATGCAAGAAAATTTATACAAATTTAAGATTAACACTCGAAACATTTTGTACTAATAATTTAGAAGTGGTGTCATTTGAAAGAATCCTATGCCTGATCATAGCTGATTAACAGAAGCCAACTGCTTATAATGGCTCTGGATTTCTTTGACTGCCCTGTCATATGACTGTTGAACAAAGAATATGAGGTGGAGGGGGGCAATATTGACAGAACAATACAACATTCACAAATTAGGTATGGTTACTGTGGCTCAGAGGACAGAGGAGGTGAGTTTGCACTATATCTGGATTTCAGAAACACCAGAAGTGATTGAGTGATAGTATGCTCTAAATGGCACCAAATGGATCTCTAATCAATGTTTTTCTTTACAGTGACCTCACAAGTAGTTATCATTTCCTACCATTTTAGTTAATGCTCCATGCTCATGTAATGGAGCCCAGTATTCCTTCATATTCCTGACATTTATGCTTTAAGAAATTGAGTGCACTTGATGGATTCCTATATTTCTGAGCCAGGTCTCTTTTTGCAAATGATTTTGAACACAGAGGTGTGTCTTTAACAAACAGGCTAGTCTCTTGGACACAGAATTAATGTTATATGAATTAATGACAGATGAAAAAATATGATTAAATTATACAAAGAGACAACTGTGAGGTAATTTACATTTGAAAGAAATATTTTTGTAAGTATAATATAGATTAGGAATGGCAATTAGATAGTGACCGCAAAGGTTCCCAAACTCAGCATGAGAGTTTGTCTACTCCCATATGTCAACCGCTATCTCTATATTAATAATCCACAAGTCCACATTCCTGTGACAAATCTTTCAAGCTACAGATTCTAATTTCCAGCTCTGTAGGACAAGCCTTACACTATTTGACTAAAACTAAAGTCATGATTCATTTTTATTCACTTTTTGTCTTCCTCTATTTGTTATAATCATATTCATTCTACTAGACTAGAAAAGAAGAGATTAACATAAACTCCTTTACCAACCTCATCAACTGCCCTAAACAATTTCTCACCAAATTTGATTCATTTTATACCAGAAAATCTCTCAAATCTGAGCTTCCTAGTCTATTCCCACTGCCCCTGTTAATTCAGACCTTCTTCATCTCATCCCCAGATCACCTTAGCAGACTTCATACCATAACTGATCTCTCTGCCACCAGTTTTTTTTCATCCAGTTATATTCTTTACACCATTGCCAATTATACTACTAATATTTTTTTCCCAAATTCTCTTGGAACCTCATTCTTCTCCTTAAGTCTAGCTGTCTCTCCATTACCTAAAGAATAAATTCTATTACTGCACTTGTGACCGTTTATCTCTAACCTTAGCTCACTTGTCCAGCCTCATCACTGGCAGCAATCTTCTATCAAGCCTTTCCATTCAGAATTCACCAGGCCTCACAATTTTTTCATTTGCCACATTTACTTTTATTTCAATGCCTTTACACATGTTCTTTCTTCTATCTGGAATGTCTTTATGCACATTTTTCACATAGCAAACTTCTACTACTTCTTTATTACGTCACTGAAATATTATTTCCTGCATGTTTCTGAGAGTCTCCACAAATAGGCTTGGTCTTTTGCTCTTCTGCTTTCCCATGAGATTTTGTTCATAATTTTATTATAGAGTTTATTACATTGTATTGTAATAGTTTTCACGTGCTTATTTATTCATTCTTTTATTCATTAATTCAATCAATAAAAGTATCTGCTATATGAAAGGCCTTGGAATATAATAATAACAAGATGCCCTACCACACTATTCACATGTATTTCTTATTTAAAATTTACTACTCCTTATGAGGCAAAAACTGCCATTGTGTTTATTTTGAAGATGAGGAAATTAGGATTTGGAGAACTTACATGCTAATGATTTGCAGCTAGTAAATGGTGGGGCCACAGTTTTCACACAGATCTACCTCTCTGGGCTACACACTTCTCAAAGTAAAAAGCCAATAAGCAAGATAAGGCGCTTATTTTTATATCTTCCATGGCTATCAGAATATACTGGACATTTGACACATGTTCTTGAATAAATGAAAGAATGAATGAGTGAGTGAATAGATGGATTTATTACTTCCTCTCACATGATAGATGTTCTCTGAAAAGTAGTACATGCATGGATTTTGGAAAATAATTCATTTGTATGTTTTTTACACATTTGAAATATATTAGAGTATTTTTCTGGAGGTTCTCATGGTGAATCTTCTTATGAAGTTTATTTTTAAGCTGTATTTGGATTTTCACATAGGCGAATAGCACAAAATAAGGTGTAGCCACATGGGTAGAATGACATCAGGTTCATGCTATATGCTGCCAATGAAGTAACTTCCCATTTAGTCAGCACTGCTTAGGAGTCTATACCACAACACTGTGACCACTGGAGGCGCCCACCCGAGGAAAGAAAATTTGGAGCAGATCCAAAGAAGAGCAATGAAAATGATTAAATGGTTGGAAAACTGTCTCCCTGAAGAGAGGTCACAGGAACAGGGCTTATTTAGTGTAGAAACATGAAGGGGCAAACCTATCAGCATGTTTCAAGGATGTGAAAAGGAATATGAAGACGTAAGCAGCTGTTTTAGATTTTTATTTTGATGGCAAAAGTACAGGACAATGAATTTCAAATACAACATAAAGACTTAGGTTAATCCTTGTAAAGTCTTTATGAAACAATAGACTTAATTAACCCCAAAACTTATGGTATTTCTTCCTTTGAACACGTTTGTGAAAAGAGTCAACTTCCATACAAAAGAAATGTACTGCGCCTAGACCTGACTAGAAAGGTATAGATATTTAGGAATGAATGTGGTTAGAAAGGAAGAGTCTAGCTAAGATTCATGCATCTGTGCTGTATACTTTGGAAATAAAAATTATACCCAGCAAACTTGGCTTTTAGAAAAAGTCTTAATTTTTTTCTCTCTCTGTTTTTTCCTACCATGTAAAAAATTTGAAACCCAAGCATTTTACGAGTAAACTATTTTAGAAAATTTATCAAATATTCAGTGAAATACTTTTTGGCAAGAAAAATTATGGAGTCATAAGCAATTTAAGCAATGATTTATGAACAATTATCCAGAGAATGACAAACCAACAATGTGAAAAAAGAGAGTGCCTAGGGTTATAAAAAATACAGAGTTCACAGAGTAACTAGTCTGAGTGTCTGCTTTTCTTATCTCTGGACAGCAGTGTTAGTGTTGATAACAAGACAGTTTATACTACTCAAAGGCACCCAGGACACTGTCTATTTTGCTTTTTCACAGACATAAGGTCTGTTAGCTGGAATTGACAGTAATGGTTTTAGTCCAGCAGAGCCTTGTGAAAGTCTTAGGGGGTTAGCAATGTTTCTATTGTATCATGTTACTGTTACATTGCTCTAATGTGGTATTAATATGATACAGATGTATTAATTTATTATGGCGTCACAGATATTGAAACATACTGGCAAAAGAAGTGTGTGGGAAGAGTTATCCAGGTCTGCTGAGACTTCCTCAATGATCCCAGAAAAATCAATTCCGAGAAAGGAGCCCACTTACCAGAGAGCAACCACACTGTCTAGACTGCCTAAATTGGTGGTATGGGAAAAATGCTGAAAGTAGATAATTGAATCAAAATGGCATATACCTGCCATTTGAGTCGCCAGGAAAAATAAAAAATCATATTATTTGTAAATGCCAGTGATCTAAAGTGTGGTTTAACTCTGTTTTTTTCCCCAGAGACTATTGTCTTCAATTCAGTTCTTCAATGGAAAAATAAATTCAAAAGGCATCTTTACCATACAAGGAATTCTTTGTTCAGAATGGCTACTGACATTCCAAACAAACTTACACTAGAGATAAGGTTATCCTCTCAGAGAACTAAGACACTTTTTTCTTCCCCATCATCAACTTGCCAACATTAAAGACAGTCCCCACTTTCAGACACAAAGTGTTTGATGCAAATGCAACTTAAAGAAGATTACTGCAAGACCAAGCCTGGCTGGTCTTGTATTACATCTTGATTATGCATGTGCTGTCTGATCTGAGTGGAAGCTGCCAAATGAGTCACGATGGTTGGTGAAAAGTGAAATATGAGTTTTATGATTAAATGTCCAGTAAGAGGTGTGGTGAAAAGCAGAACCCCCAAAGTGAACTGGTGAAAGGTGTAAACTATCTGTACCTTCTAACGAAATAAGCAGAAACCTTTCTTTTGAACATTGCAATCAGTCACTTTTTATAATTGCTACTTAGACAGTGAAACAGAGGGCATCTTTATACCATCTTCAATTTCTAAGCAAGCTAACTTCTCCACTCTCTTTCCAAGTTCCCCATTCTCATTAACAGTATATATTGCAGCTAGATTCATGCCTTGAGGGACCATTTGTAAAGCCATTGAATTATTAAAAGCATGTCATTTTTCAGCAGAACTCATTTTAAGACTTGAATTTGGAGCTGTTTTTAGTGAATTGGCAGGAGGAAAAAGGGAAAAAAACTTTCATGGAAATTACATCCCAGAGCATTGTTTTTCAATAATGTTTTTGGTTAAATAAAATAGAGAGCACCAAATTTCCAGAAACAAAGATTCTTTTGAATGAATTTTCTTCTAAATTTTGTGGAATCAGCTGTTTGTATTTTTCCTAAAAGTTTTGTTATCTTCAGACACTTTCCATAAATTCACACCACTGTGTGGGCAAGATGAGTATAAATGACATTAAGATTATTTAGACAATGAACATTTTATCATGTTCCTTTATTTTATAATAAATTCTTCATGGTTCTTTGTTAGGTGGAGAAAAAAAATTAATTTTTAGGTTATACTAACCCCTCTGCTACCAAAAAATTGGGAAATGAGTGTCACCCTATATCTATGAAGCAATGGCTGAGTGATTCTGACCACATATCTATTTGTCTATATAATTTATGCTAATTATATGTTAATTGAATACTTTGTATCTAGTGGTGGCATAGATATGCTACATGTGTAATATGTCCTTTGCCTCCAGAAATGTTTAATAATTTTAGGAACATTTTCAGAAACATCCAAAGGCACAACACAGAATGGGGACATCCAATGCTAAGAAAGCTAAGCTCTGTGGTATCATGATGCATTTGTAGTTCAGAGAAGACATATTAAAAGAGGAATACAATAGAGGGTCTAGATTTGAGAGATATTTTCTGGAATAAAATTAATCACACTTGGTGAGAAATTGAGGCTATTAATGAGAAAGTCAAGAGAGTATATGTGGACTTCTTTTCTAGTTTAGAAGATTGGCTATTAAAGTAGGGTACAATAGGAGATGGTGTGAAGAGCCCACATAGGGACCAGAACATGAAAGATCTTTAATTTGTACTAAGACACTTAGGTTGATTCAATAAACAGTGAAGAACCTTGGCAAAGTTAGAAACAGGAAGGTGACCTGGCCAGATGCGAATTTCAGATACAGTACTCTGACTATTTGAGGAGCGATGTAATGTAGAGAAATCAGTCAGCAATTGAGGTGTGTGAGGATTCAGTAAGTGAAGTGTTCTATATTCCAGGTTCACAACTATGATGAACTGGACCAGGAGAGTGTAAGAAGAGATTGAGAAATAATCATGAGATAAAATTGGCAGGACTGGCTGGTTGATTGTATGTGTAAGATGAAAGAAAGGAAGTGGCTTAGGATGACTCTAAATGCTGGCTCCAATGACTAGGTGGATAATGTTGCAATTAATTAATGCAGGAAACATTATTTTGAGAGAAGAGAAAAAAAATTCAGATCTACTTTGAACATGTTGTATTTGAACATATTGAATAAGATATTTAAATGAATTTAACTAGAAGGCAGTTAAATATATGAATCTGAAACTCAAGCTAGATACCAGAACCATAGCCCTGAATTATAAATCAACAGGATACAGTGGAAGTTAAAATCAAGAAATTGAATGACTTTGCCCAAGGAAAGTG
Organism: Cynopterus sphinx; assembly: GCA_030015415.1. Classification (NCBI taxonomy): domain Eukaryota; kingdom Metazoa; phylum Chordata; class Mammalia; order Chiroptera; family Pteropodidae; genus Cynopterus; species Cynopterus sphinx. The sequence goes on from CM057380.1 coordinate 134,102,658, forward strand.
AAGATAGAAAGAATGGAAGAGGGCCCAAAACAGAATTCAATGGTACAACCAGTATTTGAGAGAGAGAGAGAGAGAGAGAGAGAGAGAGAGAGAGAGAGAGAGAGAGGGAGGCACATAAGAAAGATTAAAAAATGTTCAGGGAAATTAAAAGAATCAGAAAAAGGGCAATCCCATAGATGTTAACACAGAACAGATTTTAAAGAGTCAATAACTATTTAATAGTGTCGTTGTTGAAGAGATGTCCAGTAGGATAGGAACTGTAATAGCATAGGAAATTAATCAGCCATTTGGCCCTTACCATGTAGGTGTCATAAGCTAACCTGGTAGGCTACATTGTCATTCAATTAATAGACGTTTTCCCTGATCTCATCTCTCTTTTCAGTATCATAGAGTCTGATTGTCACCATTCATGTAATTATGTTTTTGCCTTGACCATTAGTCTGTGTATAGTCTGTTCTCTGACCTTGCTTTATGTTCTGGGACTGCCACCCCTGCTCCATGAATTTCACTTAATAATTGCACCCAAAATGCCTCTCATGTATTTTACTTGTCCATTTATCTGTGTTTGTTCTCTATTTTTCATATACCCAACCGTAAATTGAGAGCTGGTTAAGAATAAACAACTTTCTACATTTCACCCCTTTCCCAGAAATCCATGACACCATGTCCCTAATAATGTTTTAGACTTACTGGTTTGGCTTTGCCTGAGCTGTGCATAAAATGCCCATTTCCATTGTCCTTGTCCCTTGAGACGTTTCCAGCTGATCTTGCTGGGGCTGACTCTACAGAAAAGTTGACTCTCTGTATGCCCTTATCCCAGTTAGAGTTCCTGCTATTCTACAATTCAACATGCCCCACCAGACTATACGACATATATCTATACTCACATTGAATTTGAGGTGTGGCAGAGTATTCAAACAGAATTACTGAATAGGCCATTTTAAATGTGGGCTGCAGAGAAGGTACAAGGCCAAAGATGAGATATAATTGGGAAAGAGGTACATATGAATTATAAGAGATACTTAAAATAAAACTGTTCCTTGATAAAGTGACTAAAGAGAAAATATTATAGAATTTATAACACTTTAAAGAATAACCAGATTTAGGTGTGAGAGGAGATAAAGGAAAAGTCTGAGACATGAGAGGAGAACCTGAAAAACAGATAATAAGATGAAGTGAAGTGAACAGAAGAATAAGGATAGATAAAAGATCTAACAATACAAAAAAAGCCATCATTATTTTTTCTTAATTCTGGAGAGAGTGGTATCAATCAAGACAAAACCAGACTAGGAGACTCCTGAAAGGTATGGTTACAATAAAAGCAGAGAAAGCGAATTTAGAAAACGTGTTTGAAGAAAGTATTCAATTGGTATATTAAAAAGGTACCAAATACACAAAATTTGTATTTATTGAGTTTTACTTTTTGGATTCCATGTACTTTCAAAAGTGCCTAATTTGAGCAGGTGTCCAAAAATACTTATTGAATGAACGAACTTTGTTCTTATTTTTGTTTTTACTCAAAATGCATGTGTCTACAGATTGGGATAGAATAAAGATGTTAGATAAAAAGTAGATATTTGTGATAGTAATAACCTGAAAACACTGGTAATGTTTGGAGTCCAGAATATTGAGAAAGGCATGAATATAAACTAAAAAAGAGTAGAAAGAAAAGGAACATAAGGAAACAAAGATTAGGGTATTCAAAAGTGGACAAACCTGATGTTCTTTTCCCTCTAAAATAGTGACGTATCATAGTGGTGTTGGGTGATGAAGGGAAATTACACTGCTAAATTGGATGCAAAAGATGAATGAATTAAGAAATGAATTTTCAATATTAGGGGGCATTATATTTTGTTTCCTCCTTCTCCAAAAACATTCTGTTGTCTCAGAAAAAAAGTAGGGAAAGCAAGTGGTGGAGGTTATCCAGGGTTGAGAGTTAATGAGTTGGGCCGAGAAGGATCAGAGAGGCCAACTGAAAAGAGCTGGTTGTGCATATAAGGCTGGGTCAGAAAGGAGAGTAAACAGCAAGGAAGTACTAAAATAAAGATCTCAGGAAGAAAAATATTGATCTATGATGATGAATTTTAGGCTGTGTGGCTCAGGAAGCAATGAGTTACAAGTCCATACGGTCAGAAATGAAAAGCAATCAGATCAAGGATTCTTCAGGGTCAAAAGTGTTGAAATTATTGAGGAAGACTGCAGGGAACAGGAAGGTTTTGTGCCAAAACATTTATATAACCTGAAAGAATTCCAGGGTGTGGTAAACAATAGCAGTGATGTTTTAAGGAAGGTCACAGAGAAAAATAATGACCTTTAAAGTGATGAAAATGGGAAGTGCTTCAGAAGGCAAGATTCCTTCGCTCCAACTGTTAACATGTGAAAATAAAGTAAAATAAAATAATGTCTCCTTGGTTTATACCCAGCTGGTTCATTGATCAAGAAATGATGTACAAAAAAATAAAAAGCTAATTCTCACTTCAACCCATTTAATCAGGGCCTGTGGGAAGTTAGCTCTCTATGGAAAAAATAGTAATTTAGATTCTTAGTGAGAGAGCAATGTTTCCATGAGATTATAAATAGGTTTGAAAAGAGAACAATTTTGTCAAGTAGAGAGGAGGTAGTATTCCACTAGGCACATTGGAGCAGAAAAGTTAAAGGAAGAACAGTTCAAGTTTACAGATGCAAAGAAGTAGGCACAGATGTAGACATAAAAGCACATTGCACAGTGCCAAGCCCAAACTCCACCACGCGAATGGAATGTCCTTGTGGTGGAATTTCCATAAACTATCTCATTGAGCCAAGTATTTGGAGTATACTGGTGTTGGGGTTCATCCAGCTACGGCCTGTCTGGGAAGCATCAGGGATCAGGACCTGGTGGAAGAAGAAATCCCTCCCTTAACAATACTATTTTCAGCTTTAGAGAAGTCTGTACTACACGGCTTACACAGAGTTACGATTATAACAGAGCTTGGAAACATTCTGCTATCAAGTATTTAGAAAAAGTTTTAGTTTTTGCAAAAGATGAGTTATAACTAAAAAAGAATCTGGCTGGATATGTTGTCCTCTTAGCAGATACTGTGTGGAGTCTGTGTCCATAGCTCGTAAAATTTAAATATGACAAAAGAAAAAAATCAATTGCTCTTTATCATATACTTAATTTCAAGCTGGTTTGACAAACGGTGAGGGCAAATAAAAACTTTTTTAAGAATAGGGAAAGGAAAAGCCCTGTTGCATATTTAATTACTGTCTTCTTGTTTGCTTGGATTAATCAAGAGTTAAAATGGCTGTTTCACTTCTCTGACAGGACTGAGCAGGGTATTCACATGCGTCTTCCATTTGAAGGCTTTGTGGTAGAGGTGGTTTTCTGTATCAGCTTTGAAGGAGGGGAGAGAAATAATTCAGCAGATGGGGACTGGAAGATTTTTCTTTCATGTCTCAAATACAATATGAAGTGAACTATGAAGTTAACCAGCCACAATTCTTTGCAAAGGTCAGCTGGTCTCAACTGATTTCATGTTCTTGCCACAAAGTATTCCTGATCTAAAATGGATTATGTGGAAAAAATCAGATGCTGCTCTATCCATTATTAAATTCATTTCAAATATTTGCTTCAATTCCAGGATAATAAACATAACCTTGACTGAGTAATTCTTTCCCAGTTGTAATCTGTACTCTAATTACCTATGTTGACCTTATAAATGTATTATTTTTATTCATTTCATAAGCATTTGGATTTGTTTGTTGTTGTGTTTTTGGGCTTTGTATTTTTTATTGTTTTGTTTTTTTCTTTGGGGGACCTTTCTTTGTTCATTTGTTTTTTGTTTCTTTTGGCCAGAGTGGTAAGTAAGGATAGATTTTAACCTGGCAGGACAGAAATATGAGTGTGCCAAGTAAATTGTGAACATTAATAAATCCTGTCTTCCTTTTCCTCATAGTACATAACATATGCATGCTTTTCTGAGCATGAAGATGGAAGACCGTCAATCAAATAGTATTTATTGAAAACCTATCATTTATTTGATAAACAGTTATTTAGGACATTCTATATGTTCAACAATGCTCTAATTATTGTAATGAGTACAGAAAAATAAATAGGGATATAATTTCAGCCTTTAAAATATTTCTCACCTTGTTCGGCCAACAAGGTTAAATAATACTTGAACAAAACAAAGAATAATTTAAGATAGATTGCAACTAATTACTAACCCTAAATGGGAGGTCAGTGTGGGTTAGGGTTTAGTCACAGAAAGCTTAGTGGAGACAGAACTTAAATTCTAGAGAAATAACCTTAATGTTTGGCTAAGACCCATATAGTCAAGACTGGAAGTGAAGACAGGAGCAGGTAATAAGTAACAAAAATAGCAATGAAAACAGTAAGAGAAAGGAGGAAGAGACAAAAAAAAGAAAACAAAGAAGCAGGAGAAGAAGATGATGAGGCATATGATGACAAAGAAGGAAGAGGACAAAGAAGAGGGCTTATGTTGACTGAATGTTCATTATGCACCAGGAAAAAAATGCTGAGCATATTATACGATCTATGATATGTGTGGTGTGTTCTGAACACTTTCACCTTAAGTTTCTTGACCTACAGCCAGACATCTTTCAGTGCTTTTCCACTAGTGGTGATATCCTTCTTTGAGTCATCCATAATCTCTTCTCAAAGCTTCTTTACGCTCACCAACATGAACTCACAAGAATAATAAATAAAAGAAGGGTGAGCACACTGGGAAATAGGCATTTTTCTCCTTGGCACTCTACTGTGCTTTTTTTTTTCCCTTTATTTGTACTTTCTTGCCATCAGAAACCAAGATCCCACTTGCTTCCCTGGGCCCCATAAGATAATCACTGTTGTTCTCTTTAGAGACTATACTATATTTCTTTGTTCCTTCTCCCCTCATACCATGACTTCCTTTCCAAAGTCACATTCTCCCACATTTTTACCTGACAGAAAAAAAATCCTGTGGAAAAATAATTTGAATGTCTTCCAAGTTTATGTTTACACTTTAAGAGAAACCCTATTTCTTAAACCCAAAGGAAAGAATGAAGTAAGACTGTCAGGAACAAGGATAAAGACAATGTTGCCTACACATTTCTTGGGATGGAATAGAGAAAATATTTCTATGCCCCTCAAATGAACTAGACAGAGTCACACAATTACCTCATCATAAAGTCAATTAGGTCATGGGAAAGGTTATCTCCACATCGTTAAAGATAACTGGACATCAGTGGCAATTGAACTTAAGACCCAGAACTCTTTAGCACTCAATTTTAATGTGTGTGTGTGTGTGTGTGTATACATACACACATATATATTAAAAAAAACACTACAGTAAGGTGTCAGTTAAATCCTGTGTCTATATACTGACTTCACAACTCTCTCTAGAGAAGCAGACATGATCATCACTTGTATTATATCTCTTTCTCTTTATAAACAGGATACAAAGGTAAAACCTGGGTATAAAGCAGCAAGTTGATATGTTGGACCATCTATGGGTTCTGTTTCGATCATAGCACTATGTGATGATTCATGACACAGGTCATATAGTTATGTGGGTGTAGGTGAGGAGTCTTACCTAAGTATTGAGATGTAGAAGATAAACTGAAAACATACTGTGTAGAATAAAAATCAGTGGGTGTTCCACTAAAATTTTCAAGCTCCAAGTACCTTACAAATATTTTAGAGTTGAAAATAATATTCTTTGTGCAAATGAGGGATTATAATTAAAAATAATTTTTAGAGAGGCCCCAGATAGAAGTACAAAGGAGGTAAAAGTCACTGTTTTTTGTTTAGACTTTAGGAAAACAAAATATTTAGGTAGTCAATAATATATACCAAGGGTTATATACTGAAGACCACATTTCAGAAACCCTGATATTAACTAGTATGGATGTTCAATGATTGGTTAGAGATATTTTACTGCTCTTTTATTCCTGGTTCTTTTTATCCTTTGTTTTTGTGTTTTGCCTTGCCAAATTCAGCTGTTCTGATTCTAGAACAGGTGTGGGATGGCTTGGTCTTTCAGCACCCCTTGACGATCCTCACTGCCTTTAACTCAACAGTAACATTGTTTAAAAAGACTGAGAAGAAATGAAAGGAAGATTTTTTCCCCTCTGTAACTACTGTTGCTCTTGGCAGGGTGCTACCAGAAGGCCTAGAAATGTACCACTTAAAGCTTAAATACTATAGCTCCCTCTACCAAAGAGCAGCTTAAATATAAAAGCTCAAGTAGATTATGCTCCTTTAAGAGGTGACTCATCTTGGATGATAAATATAGTGTGCCTCCCACACACAAAAACAGATGCAACAGATATAGCGCCTATAGACACAGTGCTTTGCAAAAGCTTCGCGGCAACAGAGATTCTGTTCCCAAAATCATGCTTCACATTTCCACAGCTTTTTCTTCCAAAGTGTTCACAGTATTTGGGATGAGAGTGAGGGGAGGGCATATCATTCCAAGTATATGATGTGAGTCTCAGCTGAAAGAAAAGTGTCTACCTAGCCTGCAGCCAAAAACAACTGCAGTGGGTTGTTGACAGGATCTGGAAACGCCTCTCCTGGAGAGCCTGAAGGCTCATTCACCCAGGGTGGTTTCTCTCAGGCCTGCCAATGACAAGCAGGATGTAGTAGGTGATCCTTGAGGCTATTTTCATTCATCAGATGAAAGGAGACATTTGTAATGAATACCCATAAATAAAACTGCCCAGTTAGTGTCACCAAATCTTACCAAATCTCTAGAATATGAGGAAAACAAAAATTTATATCCATTATCTTTTTTCCCCTGGTACTTATATATACTTATGTATAAAATAAATACATACTGACAGTCTTAGCTTACTTAAGCCTTAAAGGTAGCTTTAAGAGGCTGTTCCATAGTTCTCCACCTGCCACCGTGTGGCAACCACCTCTACTCGGTGATTTGCTGCCATAGTTAATGCGTGGTTAGATATTGCCAGGCATCCAGGTTTGGGCTCAGAATCCCACATTCCAAAATGAAATCTTCCTTCTTCAGCAGGTATAGACCATTCTCAAGAATCGACCCTTACCTGAGACCATGAGGAGGGTCAGGACAGCTTTCATTGAACAATGAAGCATTCAGAACAAAGACTTCTATTCTTTACAAACCAATTAGAATTCTGTTCCAGGCACCTCCACTGCCCATGTGTCCTGTGCAACTCTCTAACATAGTTTTCAAATAGCTATGTCTAAAGTAAGATGGAAAGGTGCTTTGTAAATTTCCATCTCAAAAGCTGCCCTGAAGTCTGTATGGTAATGCTTCTACTAAGCAGTATCTCAATAGTTCTACATTTTCTAGAGCGTACCCCAAACTATTTTGATTATGACCCCAGTGGATGTATATGAATTTGTTTATAAATTATATGTGTAATATACCAGGCTTCTTCTACTCTCACTATTGGCTAATCAGAAACTTTGTCATTTTAATTAAATCTTTTTTTGTTCTAAGACCAACCCTCCTATTTTCTTTCTAGGGTACAAAATATGCACTGCATATAAATCAAGATTTCTCTCTCTGCAAGCCTCCCACTATAACTGAAATTCCTCACATGCTTCAAATACAAAAATGACCTTTGCATTTCCTTCTGCTTACTTAATCACTAAAAAAAAAATTTTATATTGTACTATAACATGTTTTGATGAATTCATCAATTAATCTATATTCAAAATTTATTCTTTGTCTTCTCTTGGGCATTCTGTTGGGACCTGATAATATAACCATGAATAAGAAATCATGGCTCCCTTTACCCCTATCTACCTCTCACCTCCCCTTCTTCATGCAATATGTGTGTGTGTATGTATATGTGTGTATATATATATATATACACACACACACACATACATACACACACACACACACACACACACACACACACACACACACACACACATATATATATACTATTGGGTTATACACTTGAAAGTGTTTGGATTTTGTTGCTCAATGTCACCCCAATCAAAATAAAATAAAATAAATCATGGCTTGTGTCCTTAAAGATCTATAAGTGTTCATGCTGTGGTTTTTCATGTTGCTTAATTTTACATAAGTTTGTTTATAAACAACAACATAACCTAGAAGACTTAATTTAATAAAGAAAATATTTTTTTTAAATTTCTTCAGCCAAAATTAGTATTGGAGGTGATTGTGCAACTGTCAGATCAAAGTTCGTCAGATATAAGGGAAAAAAATGTTTTAGGGGGGTTTAAAATAATGAGTAAAGCCAAGAATGAGGGCCCTCTTATCCATTACCAAATGTATTTTTAGTGACTCAAGTGTAAATAGATGAAATAGAATACTAAATTTCTCTTAAATACACATACATTTACATAATAACTGGAAAATCTGGGTGGAATATATTTTCATTTTTAATGAAACCAAAACATTTGTTCAAAAGATAAACTTAATACCCTACAGGCTTTTTAGCTACCATCCTACTTACTCACTAACTACCAAGTCATTGTAAATCTTCCTGAGTTGACCTTAGTCTTTATGGGAGTGTACCATTTATCAAGAAGCATAGTTGATCACCTCAATGACTGCTTAATAAAATCACTATTTATTTTCCTAAGAATAAATTCTAATTTAAACTATTCATCAATATGAATAAATTTTCAGTCTAACATTTAGTTACTGAGTTTCATATACCCAACCAAACATCATTTTAAAAAAAAAGTGAATTACAAAACCAAAACCAAAAACAAAAACCACACCTGTAGATTTCAGGACAGTAATTCAGGATGATTTACAATGACTTGGTAGTGTTTATGTTTTAATTAGAGTACTGTTATCACTATTGTGAAATTATGAAATATGAGTTGAGAGGACTGTTAAATGCTCTGCAGTTTTCTAGAAAAGACTACATGACACTGAAGGAGTAATAAGACAGGCATTTCTTTTTTCCTTGCAGCATTTATTATGTGCCTATTACGTGTCAGGCACTGACAGACTGTGGGTATATCTAATGAATTAAATAAAATGCTGTCTCAGTCCTTGAAGAGCTCAAGGTCTGGTAAGGGAGACAGACATGTCAACAAATGATTACAATGCAATTTGAGAAGTGTTATAAGAGAAGAGGAATGCACTCTTAGCGGAGATGTTAGCAGAGATGAAGGAGATGGTAATCCTGCTTGAGGGGACAGTAGGAGTGACAGAAGGAAAGTTAGAAAGAGCTACAATGAAGAGATAGTGTTTGAGTCTAGGGATCGAGAGAAATTGAATTTAACCATTAAAATATTTGAACAACAGACTAAATAATATACTCTAGATAATAATTATAAGAATCAGTTTTCTTTTCTTCTATTACAAGACCATGTTCCCTTGTAAAATTGTTCAAAACAATATGGCATTTCCTTGTCTCATTGAATATCATGCATCAGCTAAACCTCTTAAAATAGGGTACATAGTAAATAACATAGATGATTCTTTCATCCAATTTTCTGTTTAGAAATCCCTGTCTATTGGAATATTGTTGTGATGAACCAACTGTCCCCAATTTCTTTTTCAAAACCTATAAATATATCTAATCCCAAGTGCTACAAATAAAAATGTAATTACCTTATTGATGACAAGAAAGCTATAAACATAAACCCAAAAGGGTCAACCTCATTTATTTCATGCTAACATCTAATTTATTCATGTAGCCTTGTGCCTTTTCAGGCTGCCCAGGATATAAAAATCTTTTAGCACAAAAAGCAACAGGGATTATTACTTCTAACCAACATTTTCACATTGTATTATTACTATTATCACAAACCAGAGATTCTATCACTTTTTTCTCTTCATGTTTAAAAGGTGATTTCAAGTCTCTCTTCAAACCATCCTCCAACTCAGCATCTTAAAGAAGTTAACAATCATCTGTTCATGCACTAAAAACACAATACCAATAGAAGCTGTTAATCATCATTTAGCAGTTCATACTAAAACACAAAGGTTTATAATACAATGTCTAAAAATGCGATCACTAATCTCTTTTGCATATTCATATAGACTTCCAATAAATCAAGCTATTGTTGGTATTTCATAAGTGTCAGCTGTGTGCTGGTAACTATATCAGCTACATTAAGAAGCACTTAGAAGTACTTACTGTCAAATATGAGCATTACAATATATAATATGCTTAAGAGAATCATAAAGCAAAATAAAGGTAAATTCAGGATAAATGTACTAATGATATGAGCACATGGTCCCCTCATCAACTCATTGAAAGATGACTTAGCTAGATTTATCACTTAAATCAGATTTATAGATAACATCATTATCTCCAAGTTCCCTCATCCTATTCTTGATCAGACCTACTCAAAAGTAGCTAGATTTAATTTATCCTTTTGTGCCACTGTAACTAAATCAAGAGTATCACTAAAAAGTTTTCAGATCAAATAAGACCTGGTTAGAAATATTAAAAGCAGGCTTCAAAACAACCAGCTATCTGTTTAAAACAACAACAACAAAAAAAGGTATGGGGGAGTGGTAACCAGGTTTTGTGATGCAGGTGAAGTCTTGCTATAATTAAGCTTGTTAAAGCCCCAATTCCACTTCAATAAAACAGTATGAGGCTCCAGCTGGCAGCCAGCTGCTCCCTAGACCTTTTGCAAAAAGATGTGGGGGTGAGGGGCATGGTATAAGACCCAAAGGTTTGTTTTAACCACATTTCATTTGTCTAAGTAAATCAAACAATACCAGATATTGAGTAATCTAAATACTCAGAAACTAATGACTTTCATCAATCAGTGACTATATACTCTAGATCATTTTATAAATATCAATTCAGATGCACCAATACAAAGGGGAAACACATGGCAAGATTTTATGTATTTCATTTGTGAAAAACTTGGACATAGTTCAAGGGAGATAATCTCTGAGGAGCTTTTATTCCTTTGCATTAAAAAGTTCCTACCAGAGTATACTCAAGCTTCCAAAGCTGCAACACAGGACTGAGAAATATGACAAAGGATTGTGAAAAGACAATTACTAAACTTATGGATGGAAAATCTCAAGGGAACTGATTTCAGCAAGGTCTAAGATTATAATACTTTTGGACCAAGAATTCAAATAACCTTTTCTGCATAATGAGAAACTCCTATAAATTTGCATTTTTATCATTATTTTGACCTATGATTTAGCTCTGTATAGATAGCACATGGTTCACAGAAAATTTGATGGAAGGACTAAAAATAGAAGTGACTGGAATCCAGGGCTAGAAAGTAGGTGGTGAGAAAAAGTAGAACCAGAAAAGTAGCCAAGTGGGATTTTTGATTTATTCTTTCTTCTCAAATGATATCTGGTCTTCCATTACTCTTAGAAGGCTCCAGAATGACATTTACATATTTGTAAATGTAGGACACACTTTTAAGTCAAATCAACTGTTATTCTTAGTATGCTGAAATATTTGAGAAAACAATAAAGAAGTCTTGGAAACTGGCTAGAAGAAAAGATAATTTTGAATAAGGAATATTTACCCATTCATTCATTCATTCATTCATCCTTTTTATCGGTCAGTCCAAAAATAAATATTGAGCACCTACTATGAGCCAGACACTGAATCAGACAAATGTGGTCTGCTCTTCTCACATAGTTCACAGACCAGTGGGTGATACAATTACAATACATTAAGTGTGAAAAATATGAAGATGGAGGGCAAGCAAGGGACTATGAGGGACACCACAGAGAAAATTGGTTAGTAAAGATTCCCTGGAAGCGATGGCATATATGATGAAATGTAAGTTAATCAATCAAAATGGTGGCCAGAATATTAAAGGTAGAAGCAGAGAACAAAAGTAAATACTCAGAAGTGAGAGGGACTGTAGCAAAAGTGAGGAACTGAAAGATGCTCAACATGACTGAACTACGGGTTGCAAAATGGAAGTGATAAGATGCAAAGCTTGAGAAAGAACCAGATCATGAAAAGACTTGTAGGCTTTTGAAGAACATATTATGAATCAATCAAATGATTTAGAAACAAATGACCCAAACTCAAGACATTTTAGGACAGTCAAAATATACCTATCAGCCTCTGAGCCATACTTTAACATATAAACTGATGATATTTTCTACTTCGCATGGCTATTTTCAGGATAAAATGAGATAATGCATGAGAAATAACACATATAAAAATATATTATGAATACAGAAGAAAGCCCTAGAATATGTCAGAGTCTGGTTTAAAGAGGAAAAAGGCAAGAGTAGAGAAGGAGTCTGATTTTATGATATGTTTCAGGGACAAAAGGGAAAATTTATTTTAAATGAGCTAATTCTTTGCCCTTGCTATAGAATTTATCTCTTCTAAATTTCTCCTTCCTGAAAACAGACAATCCTACATTTCAATACTCTGATTCTCGGGATCACTGGACCAATGCAATGCCCTCTTTCTTTCACTCTGCATCTTAGAATCTGTTTACCTAAGCACAGCCACCACATGATGGCAGGTAACTGGGAGGAGTGTAAGAATAGTGGTTTCCTGACAACCCCCACAGGATGGGTTTTTAGAGGGGGAGATCTGCTAGAAAACATCCCCTTGTCTATTTTCACTTACTGTCTAAGACTTGAGCACCTAATTAGGGATTTATTCCTGAGGGTTAAAATTTTCTAAAGCATTTAAAAAGATGTCAGTATATTACTTTAAGCCTTATTCTAACATAACCAACACATGTTCTCTCAAGAGACTGTAACAGTAACATCCATATGAGAAAAATGTGTTAAAGGATTTAAAATAAATTTTATGTATATGGATGCCCTGAAAAATAACTACCGAATCTAAAATATGTTATAAGCAGCCCTTAGTGCTTACTACAAGAGACAGTAGATAAGTTCTTTGAGGCAACCCACTGGGCTTGACAGGAACTACTGAAATCAAGACCTTTCCACAAAGTGGGTGGTTTTAACAAAATGCTCATAATAAGATAAAAATTTATTAGGTTTTATTCAGTGACTCAATTTAAGTATTTTTTTATCAGTATTTTGGAGGCAGATCTAGTGCTTTTCTTAATTTCATTAAGCCCATCAAATTACATCCTGTTTTTTTAATTTACTTTTAATTAACAAAATATAAAGCTGTAGTGATATATAATCTCTGTCCTCAATTAACTTAAAACTGAATCTTCCAAATATTCTTCAAGCCCTCTAATGAAGATAATACAATTTTGCACATAGGTAAAAGGGAATAAATGGTTATAGTAGTGATAGCATAAAATCCAAATTTATTATGTAAGAAAGAAAGACTGGGGTGTCTTATGGTAACTTCCAGCTGCCTCTTGAAGCTTCCATTGAATTCTTATTTTTTACTCTGAATTGTAGTCATTCCCTAAACTCAGCTGTTTTTTCCACCCCCCTCTCCATGCCTCCTCTCCTGAATATCACATAAGTCAAATGGAAGGCATATATTAAGCCTTCTGAAGATATTTTGACCAGATGGAAAACAGATAGGGAGCTTGAGGTAACAAGTTGGAAGAGGGAGATAAAAGTGCAGATAGCTAGCACCAGCTGTTATATCAAGTCAGAGTAGCAGTAGCTACCATAAAAACAAAAAGATTACTAGTGGCTTAACAAAAAAGCTTATCATTCACATAAGTCAAAGGCAGATGTCCCCAGTCAGGAGCTCTCATGGGAATTCTTTTCTAGCCGTGGAGATGGAAGAAAGAGAAGATAGTTTATGGTCAACTCAAAAAGTAGTTTACAATATTCTGCCCACACTTCATCTGCCCAAATACCCTGATCTGACCTAGATACAAGGACACTGGGAAATGTCACATAGCCATAAGCCTGGGAAGAAGAAGAGCAGATACATGTAAGTAATAACAGGCTCCACCATGCCTGGGATAAGGGAAGGGTTGGCAGGGCCAAAGAGAAACAGAAAGGAAATGGAACATAAGAACAAGGAAGGGACTAGGTCTCTAAGGGCATCCTGGAAAAAAAAAGCATATGGAAATAACTTTTGACTCTTTTCCTCTCCTCTCTTCCTCCTAGTGACCCTCTATCTAGACTTGCTTTTACTCTTTTCTTGTTCTCTCTCTTAGCCCTTTGAGATGCACCCCAAATTATCTCTACTCAACAGTGTGCCTAAAATCTCAAGCAAGAAATGTTATCTATTAATATTTTGATGTGTTAAAATACAAATGTTTTATGTAATTAAGGCATCAAAAAGAATAATTCACTTCCTTACGCCCCAGATAAGATCAGCTCAAGCTCCAAATTTTCCCATGTTTCACATATTCCTCCCTAGATCTCTACAGGAACTGGAGCGTCTCATGGTAACGCCCAGCTGCCTTTTCCAATTTCCACTGAATTCTTGTTTTCCACTCTGTGACTTGAAGCCATTTCCTAAACTCAGCATCTTTACTTGATATTTATCAAAAATAGACATGCACACACACAAACAAGTAAATCAACAGGAAACACGCCCATGAGAACTCCTTGTGAGCACAGATTACATTACTAATGACCTGGGTGACAGAGGACCTTTGCATTGCAGAAACACAATCAATTTAAAATTGACTATTAGATGTCCCTGTGACCATTTCAACATATTGTTGAGCTAACCACAAGATCTTCTCTCACTCTATTCTTCCCCTGTCTATTCTGCTCCCTAACTCTGGAGAAATAACCACACTACTGTTGACTTTACCGCTACTAAAGATCCAAAGTATTGTGAGGTGCCATCTTCTATCTAATTTTATAGATTTATTTCATAACTTGAAACAAATTTCAGGAATAAATCCACTTTATGATCCTTTTAATATGTTGTTGACTTTGGTTTGCCAGTATTTTGTTGAGGATTTTGCACTGATGTTCATCCGGGATATTGGCTTGTAATTTTGTGTGTCCTTATCTGTCTTTGGTGTGAGGATAATACTGGCCTTATAAAATGAATTTAGAAGTTTGCCCTTCTCTTCAATTGTTTGGAGGCATCTGAGAAGAAAGGACTGGCATTAATTCTTTAATCTATTTCCTGTTTGCCCCAGGAATACTCGCCAGCGGCACTTGTGGCTGTAGCGTTTACCCTGAGATAACTCTTGGATTACAGTCCTAACCTTAGGCCAGAAGTTTGCCATACATCTTCCATGCTTTTCAGAGAATTACATCAAAACAGAACTGATGCAGTTGGAACAGTTAATTTGAATAAAAAACAGATGACAAATGATCTGAAGTAAAGGATTGCAAAGGGGTTGACTGTAACTGAATTCTGTGGCACTGAAATGGTGTGACAAGAAGGAAGTCACAATGTTGTCAACATTCTATAATGATACTGTCAGTGAAGTAGACAATAGAAATGGAAAGAAAACTAAGAAGCCACATATCTTGTGGGTTATAGTGAGAATATGGGAATAGTAGACTTGGCTGGTCAGATGCTCATTTCTTATCCAACTGAGCACAAAAGGCACGAGTTTTGGTGCAAGAAATTCTTTCATCATCTTTGAAACATTACAGTGCTGAACTCCTGCATCCCGTTCAAGAAGGAAGATCCTGAGCACACGATCCATGATGTAAAC
Organism: Cynopterus sphinx; assembly: GCA_030015415.1. Classification (NCBI taxonomy): domain Eukaryota; kingdom Metazoa; phylum Chordata; class Mammalia; order Chiroptera; family Pteropodidae; genus Cynopterus; species Cynopterus sphinx. The sequence goes on from CM057380.1 coordinate 134,118,154, forward strand.
CACAGACTGACGATGGTGGAAAGGTCACTGAAAAAACACCCCAAGCCAAGACAGCAATGTCTTAAAGGTCATCTGTGCTCTGATGATGTCACACCTTTTTGCCTGTCTGGAAGACACTTCCCCAAGAGCAAACCACCAACACCAGGGAAACAGAATTCAACTGGTCACTGCAGTTTGCTGCTCCCACAGCAAGGATGGCAAGAAGAACTGGAGAGAATCTTGATATTTTTGTGCAGTATGTGATGTTCTGCTTTGTGTTGTTCCATGCTTTGAAATTTGCCACATTAAAAAATGTCCTGTGTGGCCCAGTGGTGCACTCTCCCTAATTCCTTGTGCTGGGAGCTCTGGACATGACCTTTGTATGAGTTATGTGTGATCTTATGTTGTTGCCAACCTTTTATTGTTGTTAGTAGATCAGTGAGTGAGATTAACATACAGGCTGACTAATTGTGGGAATTGGCTGCACCCTCAGGATAAGAGTTGTTGTGTGGGGGCTGACCCCACTGAGTGGGATTTGCCCTAACAGGCTTATGTACTTGTTGCAACCACCCTTTGTGTGGATCACTACTGGAACTAATCAGGAATTGCTCCATTATGATCTAGCATGAGCCTCCAGATGCATTGTTTTGTGGCCCCTTGGGAGGGGTTCCCCCATAGGCCAAGGTCAGCTGCTGCTTTTGATTGCTCAGGGTTACTCAGTGAGAACTACAGCAATCTACTGATGATTGTTGACTATGCTGGATCTATAGGTAAGTGGAAGAGACAACACTGTAGGCAGCTCTCAGTTATCCACCATACCTGGCCTATAGCTCCTCAAGGCCTGATACTGCCTCTCAGCTTCCTGTAAGCCTCTGAAACTGGATAAGCCTCTGGGTGATATGCATGTTGGGTAGTGTAGGGACCCTGGGAGACTTCTGGGTTTACTTAGTAAATTTCCCCCTGCCACTGCAGTGTCAGTTTATGTGCCCACACTGTCTCTGGGGCTCGCTGTACAAGTTTCCACTTGCTGCCCACCCTGGGCCTAAATGTTCTACCCCAGAGCAGGAGCAGCTGCCTGTCAATGTGCAGGGGGAACTTTGTGTATTGGATGGGGCAGAAGCTCAGGGAGTCAAGAGTTGTCAGGCCAATACAGACCCCTGCAATCCTCTTAAGAGATATTGCAGCTTGTATAGGCAGCAGTGGTCTGTCTACAACTGTTTCCTTCAAAATGAGCTCATTGCACTAGCCAAAGTCTGTTGCCTGTGCTGACTGCTCAACCCCAGAGCCAAGCAGGGCACAATAGGCTGCTTGTTGATGAGCTGCAGGCACTTTGTGGTTTGGGAGAAGTGGGATTCCAAGGAGACAAAGTTTGTTTGGCCAATACAGCCTGTTTTGCTGCTACTTCTGTGCCTGGACATTCCTGCTGTAGACACAGATCACAGTGAGACCAGCTGTTTTCAGGGGTGTTCTCACAGACCACTCTGCTCTCCGCACACAATATTGCAACTCTTGAAGGCAGCCAAGGTCTGCCTGCTGTTGTTTTCTGTGCAGTGCTCACCCTGTGCCATCCAAAGTTTGTTGCCTGTGTGGATTAGGAGATCAGGAATGAAGAAGGATAGGGCTATGTCAGTTCACTGTCAATGGGCCACCTGGGGCAATTTGTGCGTAGAGTGGGGCAGGGTCTCAGAGAGAGAATGGTAGTAAGATCAACACAGCCCCAGTCTTGCTGCAAACTTGGTTATTGTGAGTTCCCACAGATGACCCAGATCACAGCAAGACAAGCTGCTGTCTGGGACTAGCCCGCAGGTCCCTGATATCTGCCCAAGTTTGTGTTAGCAGCAGCAATCTGCATGACCCTATCTCTGAAATGGGGCTCACAGAGCTGGTCATTGTTGCTGGGATTAAAAATGCTGCTCACAATGATGGCCATACCCCTGTGACTACTTGGCTCTGAATCACTTGGAGTAGGGCTTGGCAGCCAGCCAGGAACAACTACCCTGGGCAGACTGAAGGTTAGGCATGGTGGGCTGATCTCCTCAGACCCGTGCTTCCTAACAGCTCTGTGGGAGGGGTCTGCACAATCAAGGCGCTGTAGTCTGTAGGTTACTCTGTAGTGGGGCTGGACTAAGGCACCATGGTAGCTGCCTTTCCAACCTTCTCTTCTGATGCCAGGTAACGGAGACAATTTCAGAATGAATCCCGTGCAAGCTTGTGACCCGCCACTAGTGTCCCTGGTGAATGTCTGCAGGTCAGAAAGCCTTTGTGCGGGTCTAGGGGCTCAGTCGCCTTCTCTCTCATCCAGGAGACTGGAATCCCCTCTAGTTACTACAGTCTTATTGGAATTTCCTCTTCCCTCGGCTGGGACCCTGTGCTGGAGAGCCCCCAGAGGAGACCACAACCCCCGCCCCTCCTTCAGGAGAGCCTCTGCTGCTTCGCTCTTCCTCCCAGTGATCCTCCACCTCCCACGGGTGTGGGTCCAGCCCGATTTGCAACTTTGCCCCTCCTAATGACTTCAATGTGGCTCCTTTATGTTATCAGATGTAGATGTTATGATTAGCTGGACTTCAGGTGATTATCCACATTGATTATTTTATAATTTGGTTGTAATTTCAATGTGGTCCTGGGAGGAGACGAAGCCTACTTTTACCTAGTCTGCCATCTTCCTCCCTCTCACTGTACCAATTTTTGTTCCAGCCAGCAATTATGACAGTTGCCATTGCTCTACATCTTCACTAGCATTTGGTATTGTCAGTATTTTTAAATTTGCACACCATTTTAATAAGGTGTGTAGTGATATTTCCTCATTTTTTGATATAAGATGTTGAACATCTTTTTATATGATTATTTTCCATCTGCATATCTTCTTTTGTGAGGTGTCTATTCAGATCTTTTGCCCATTTTTAACTGGGTTGTTCATTCTCTAATTGTTGGGTTTTTAAGAGTTTTTTGTATATTTTGGATAACAGTTGTTTATTAGATATCTCTTTTGCAAATATTTTCTCCCAATTTGTGATTTGTCTTCTTATTCACTTGACTGTGTCTTTCAAAAAGCATAAGTTTTAATCTTAATGAAGTCCAGCTTATCAATTATTTTTTTTCATGGACTGTGCTTTTGGTGTTCCATCTTCTCAAAGCCTTTTAAGTCTCATTTCTATTTGATTCTAAAAGTTGTAAAGTTTTATCACCTTGATAGGTTTCATATTTCAGAATTCTATTTCTTTTATTTACTGCTTGTATAATGGTCCTTTCTTGCCCTACTTCATCTTTTTCTTCTCATACCATATTAAACTCAACCAGTAACAATCAACAAATAGTACTGAAATTTTGTTTTTCAATCTTTGTTCCTTCAACTACAGACAGGAGTCTTGGATGCCTTCCAAATTATTACAGGAAATAGTTTATCAAGTATTTTACCACTGTGTAACTGTCATCATCTTTCTACACTCTGATATTGATTTTCTTATTGCCTACTACCCAAATACTAATCCAATTCCACACATTTCAAGGTTTTTTTTAATTACAGCACTACTTCTTAAGTTACCACTTTGTATATTAATGTTAGCTACTATAAATAAATCCCCAAATCTCAGTGGCTTAAAATTATAGAAATTTATTTTTGACTCACATAAATGTCAATTATAGATGTTGCTGACTAGTGGTTAGTCACATCCTGATTATGGGTCCCAGGTTACTATCACTGTGTCATTCTACTTTCTCCCAAGGAAAACAGATGAGATAATTCAGAAGAGTATTATTGGTTTTTTTTTTAAAGCTGCTTGGGCTGGAAATGACTTGTCATTTTTCCTTATATTCTATTGTCATAAATTAGTCTTGTGCCATCTCCTGAAAAATATAATCCTTGGCTGAAAAGCTTCTCTATAATATGGAGGAGAGGACATGAATATTTGGTAGGTGACATAAGTTATTTGTAAGGAAATAAAAAACATAAGAAGGGATGATTTCAGCCAGAAGAAATGTGGTGAGAGAAATAATTTTAAAAACCAAGAATGAATTTCTAGAGATACCAATATTTAAAGGACTGACTGAGGAGGAGAACTTTGGGAAGAAGACTTAGACAGAATCATCATCCAGAATGCAAAATCTAAGATGGTAGGGGAGAAAACAGTTGCAAGGAAAAGAAATCAAGAGCTAAATGCAAAAGATACATAAGGTAATAAATGGGCCAAAATAGTTTGTAGTTTTGGGCACTGAGGAAGTGAAGTGGTGAGATGTGGAAGTCAGTTTGTAATTGATTGTTTAGATAAGGATGTAGAACAATCTGGAAAAATACACAAGGTTAAAGGAATGAGTGTATTACTAGTTTTATTGTAAAAAGTTTTGTAACAGAGACTAAGTTATTATTGCAAAATATTGTATTTTGAGATGGAAGAGACTTAGTCATGTTTATGCTTTTAAAAGGTCACTTATTTCCTGCCAGTATAAAACTATTAGGAAAACTTCCCTCCTCTGAACCATAGTATTTAACTGAACCATGACCATAAGTACCCATATACTTGAGAGACTTCCCTTACTAGACTGTAAGGTTCCTGAGGCAGTCTAAGTCTGATTTATATGTGTATCTGTAGTGTCTTAGGAGTACTGAAGTGCTTACCTTCTGTATGTAAAGTAGGTGCTGAGAAATATTTTTTGCATAAATATTATAATAAATTTTATAATCCCAATATTATTTACTGAAATGATTACTGTTCTCTAGAAATATGGATGATGGGTTCTAAGCCTATCAAACTTCTTTGTGCTCCAAACTTTTCTCCTCCTCTTTTTTATATTCTCATTCAGATTTTTCCCTGTACTACTAGACAATAGACATGGCCATCATAATTAAAATAAAATGCAACATGAGCTATTTCATAAAGAAATATTTGTAACAAATGTAATAATATCAAAGAATCAGAAACAATCCCATAGAGCCATCCAACTTCCTGTGCTGTGATAGTTATATAATTATATCAATCATATATGTAATACTTAATCTCTTTGGTGGGTGAAATCTCTATTGCCTTTTGTTAAAGTGTTAATACCTTCATCAATGGCTTGTTACTTGTTTTTGCCTTGATTTTTGTAGTCTGCTTAGAGTTTTTTATTTACTTTCCTAAATTGATAACTTTATATGCATTTTACTTATGAACAGGAATCCCTTTGAAAAGCCATTTACATCTGTTTCTAAATTCAATGTACTTTCTAAATCTAATCTGTCCTACTTACTCAAGAATTATAAATAAAACATAATACAGCTTTGAATTCTATACTGAATCCAAGACCTGCAATTTCATTCGCCATTATGGTTCTCTAGCTGTAAAACAGTAACAAGATCTATAGCTTCCCTGATAGCACATGGCCCACCCATAAATGCCTAGCTCATCAATCTTTACCTCCTTCAAGCAAGTTACAAAGACTCATTTTTACTATGAATTCATAGCTTTTTCCTGAGATATATCTTTTATTATGATGGTTTGTGATTATTTAAATTTTCATGTGGGCCTCTCTCCCAGTGAGCAGTGAACATATATTTTGCTTTGAATGTTTGGACATAACAGATTTTCAATGAAAGAATAAATGTATTGATGATAAATCTGCTCAACTAGTGTTTGAAATGTCTTAATAATAAGAAATTAAGATAACAAAAAATCAAAGGGTTTACTGTGTCATATTCTGGGAGAGAGGCAGGAAATCTTGCTAATGACAGACTCTCAGAAGAGGAAAAACTAGGCAAGGATACTGAGTTATTGCTGTGAGGTAGTAATAAGGCCTTTCTATAAATGCCTAGAGAGGAGAATGTGTCAGGAAGAGAAACTGGCAATTGTGACAAGTGTTAGTGAGTAGTCAGGTGATAATTGTGTTTGACAAGACAGGAATCATTGCAAAATGTGATGAGAGCTATTTCAATGGAGCACTGGGTCCAGGGATCTGCACTGTTAACGAGAACCTCAGATGGTTTGTGTGCAGCAATAATTCACATAACACTGAGCAATATTGTCTTAAACTATTTTTGCAAACCTAAGAGGGGGATCATTATAGATTATTTTGCCTAAATAAGTGGTCTCATTTTAATTGTAAGATATCTGGGTATTTTATGTTTAAGTTATAGGAACTTCAATTAAAACATTAGTAATAAATATTCTAAGTTTCAGAATGTAGCTTTCTATATTTACTTTATGAACACTAGATATAGGGGAGTTTTTATTGTTGTTGAACAAAAGAATTATAACAATGTGAATTTTTTTCATAATGTTTTCCAAATAAGACAAAGAATAAAATATTTTAAACATGAGAAAAGGAAGAAGTGTCAGGTGTAAGCCTCAGAATGAATTTCCAATGGATAAAAATTATATAGGATAAACATTATGGGAAGAAAATTTACATAGAGCTCAGTGTTGAAATTATACATTTCCCACTAGAAGTTATGCTGAAAAGACTGTTTTACAAAGATTTAACCCAAATCTATGGGAATTAAAATAATGTAATCTGAAGAAATATTTATAATATTTGATCTTTTCTACAGGAAATAAAGACAATAATAATTAAATACAAACAGTTTCAATTGAAAGAGGCTTGTAAATGATTTTATGTAATAAGAAATTCAGAATTGAAAGCTTTTTTCTCTCAACTCTATATTTGAGAATAATAAAAACATAATATGAAACTGTGGGAGATCATAAAAAGCCACCTCAAAATGTGCCTCAGTGGTATACAGATTACTTTGAGCTAAAGGTAACTTCTGCCCTTCCTTTTAACTACCTAGAAAATTTTGAATTAAAGGCCTTGCCCATCACAGGTAACTTTTGACCTATTTATAGGGCAGGACTAACTTCTATTTACTAACTGTCTGTCCATATCATCTTCCAATGACATTTTGAAGTCCCCAAGGGGCATTACACCATCCCTCACTCAGGATGTCTTATATACCTCAACCCCCCTTTCCATCTCTGAATTTCTGTATGTGGGGTCTCTGACTCTCTCATGTATGTGGAGTAACCATACATGTGTATGTTTTAAATTGGTTATTTTCTCTTGCTAGTCTGTCTCATGTCTCTTTGATTATTGGACCAGCCAGAAGAACCTTAAGTTTAAAAAAAAGTTTATTCCTCCCCTACAAGACCATTACTAAAAAGGGGAATTGTGTCTGTGTGTGCATTTAAACAGATTACAGAGACAGGCTGTGTAGGAATCATTTTTTGTAATGTAAGTTAATGAGTTCAAGAAAGTCATATGGTAATTAATAACCCTCAGGGATTTTAAATGTTACTTTCCATTTTTATGAACTTCTTTCTGAAACCCAATAAATAGTTGATGAATCATTTAGTAGCTAAAAAAAAACCTATATTATTCAGTGCCTTTTGTACAGAGTTAGGTTTTTATTATAACACTGATGTTTCCTGGTGTCCAAAAAACAGTTCCTAAATCAATTTTAATATATCCTACAAATGGAAATATATATATATATACATATATATATATATGTATATATATATACACACACACACACACATACACACACACACATATATATGTACATATATATATATATTCAACAGATTAAAGTATGATTCTGAAACTCTCAAAGAACAGATCATTGAGAAAAGTATCCTAATATATTTGAAAATTGTTCATTGTTAAATGTTTAAAGAGTTCTTAAGAACACCAGGAATGGAATTATTTAACAATATGGATTTCTGAACCCACTTAAAAAGCTATACATCACAATTTCCCAAGCAAGAGCTATATAGTTCCTACGAGGTTGCACATATCTTATTCATCTTCTTCCCTTTGTTTCCTTAATATTCCAAATTACAAATTTTGGCTGAAATGTGTTCTAGCCATTTGCTATATATCCTTTCCCAGAAACCTTAGCCAATTTAAAAGGGTAAAAAAAATTGTACATCCTGATATAGAACTTTAACATCTCTTGAATTTCATTTCAAACTCTACCTAAAGGATGAAGTTTCTCTATGGTAAGAAGCAATTCAGAATTTAGAACTTATAGAAAAAGAGAAGTACTGTTTATAAGACATATAGTTGGAAATAAGCATTACAATCAATTGAAAAGGAGACAATGAAATTCCTCATCTTATCAAACTCATTCCTATTACAGAGAACCCTTGGGCAAAGCAAAAACTTCCCAAGTTAATACAGCAAATATAACCCTAATCTCTAAATTCCATGGAACTAAGTCAACCAGGCCTTGAAAGTCTCCTCTAGGTTATGGAGACAGAATCACCGTAATTGGTGAGAATATCCTGCCAATTATGAGAACCAAGGAACTGAACTTCTCAAGGCTTACATCAGAGTTCTCCGTCTATGGTGGCCCAGCTTGCTTAGTTTTGGATTCACAGTGATCTTTAGATCTTTGGATCTTCAGAGTAATATACGTATTTTGGCCTGGGAGAAAGACTTTCAGAACTCTCAAGCACAATCTTGCCAAATGTTTCCCAAAAGTATATTTTCATATATAAGAGCAAAATGATATTTTGATATAGGAGTATATCTCAGAAAAGAAATGATGATGTCACTGTCTTGAGAGGGGAGCTCACAAGAAAGAAGATAGAACTGAACAGTCAGGCTTTCCCACTGTGTGTATATTCATTAATACAGATGTGGTGATTTATATGAATACTTAAATCTTGCACACTGAATGATTTTTTAATATAAAACATTTATGTTTTTAAAGACTTTATTTTTAGAGCAGTTTTAAGTTAGCAGCAAAATTAAACAAAAATTATATCCATATACACTGCCGCCACACACATGCAGAGCCTCCTCTACTATCATCAACCCCCACCACAGTGGTACAGTCATTACAAGGAATGAAAAAAACATTGACATGTCATTTCCTTCTTTTTCTGTCTCTCTTCCTCCCTCAAGGACTACTTTAATTTCAATGTTTCAGAAGTTTCCAATTATTTAAATAAATAGTTTTTGACAGCAAGATGAAATATGATGTCTTTTAGCCTTGATCTCATTATCTACCTTTCTTCAAACTAACAAGTACAGGAAACTATAGGTAAGTCAATTCGGGATATAAAAATTTCCTGCTAATCTGCAACTTTCAAACAAAAAGGGCTAGCTAAGAAACAGTATAACTGATATATAACTCTAGTCTTTATATTATTGATGAAAAAAAATCTATTAATGTATTTAGAGTGTCAGAATTGCTTCCTATGGCCCAACTGGTTCTTACAGTTGACTATACAAAAAAGCAAAAAGATAGAGTCACTCTATCTGGCATTTCAAACCTATTTGCTGTTACTTCTCATCACGAGTAATTTACCTCTGAATTTTCTCCTGCCCTTAAATATGGTAGTGTGAGGGAGAGAGTGGAGGGAGGTGGTAAAGCTCTTTCTGACAAGACCCTTAACAGTGGCTTCTAGCTATAAGTTGAATACATTTTACCCTCTTGGATAACCTCTCCAAACACTAATTCTCATCACATTGACTGATATTGTATACTACACAGGGCTGCCAGCTGACAAAGTTGCAATTGGCCCACCTGATAGACAGGCATGGACATCATTGACCTGCCCCTTCCCTCTGCCAATGACATTGTGAGAATCAGAGTCATTGTCCAATACCACTGATATACAGGATGGCACCAGGTTAGCACTGAAGAAAGACATTCACCACAGGACAACTGAGTTTATGCCTTTTACTTTCTTAGGGGCTGAAATCAAAATAGTAAAAAGATAAAGACTATTTCTTCAGTCAAAGGAACACAAACAATGAAAGTCTAAATCTGCTAAATGATAATAGCATAACTTATGCCTAATTACTTACATAATAATTTATATCTCTGCTCCTCTCCTTTTCCCTCTCTGCCTTCTCCCCTACTCAGACACCACCTCTTTAGTGAGGCCTGTCCTGACCTTTCAAGTGCTGTGGAGAGGACTGAAAAAATAATGAAAAAAATCAAACAGGTAGCACAGGGTTTGGCATATAGTACAAGTATAATAAATGGAAATGGCTATAGTAGCAATAGCAAATTTAGCTGTTGGATTTTTATTGTTGTTATTTATTATACTTCATTCACCCTGCAGCCACTGATGGGTACAGAATTAAATAGGCTGGAATCCCATCAGAAGTGACCCAGCTAAAATACACTACTAATCACATTATTCCACCACTTCTTCCTCGGTCACTAAATCAGGTATACATCTACTCACTCATGCATTCATTCTATCTCCAGATATTTCTTAAGCATCCACTATGAACCTGATAACTAAGGAAACAATGGTACATAAGACAGACATAATCTTGAACATACAGAGTTTTTTTTCTTGGGGAGTAAAATACAAGCCAAAATAAAATAATTGCCAGAGCAGGGAGGGGAGATGGTCAAGAAAAGACTTTCAGGAGGAGAATCCCATCCCATGTGCCTTCACAAGAACGGAAACGACAAAGGGCCTTTTAACTTAAATTCACCCGTTAAAGAAGAAACTACATACTTGCATGAAAGAAAAACACATTTGAAACATGGGGATCACAGTTTCCCATCATCAATTTAATTTTTAATGCATTTGAATATGCACTAATAACAGAAATTGCTATAGGGATGATATGGTTTAGCAAATTTGATTCCCCAAAAGTATACATTATAAATGACAAAAAGGACAAAGTTTTAGACACTGGATGGTTAAAAATTTGGAAAACTCCCTTTACCTTCCTAGACCTCAAATCTGTCTAAAAATAATAACAACAAAAACATCTACCACATCAAATTATGTAGTTATCAGTATGAATGTAACAATGGCACACTTTTACAGTGTCTAATAATAAACTTTTAAAAATTTTTGTGAGAAATATCTAGGCCAGTGATATTAGCCTGATGATGATAGAATCTAAAATTTAAAAGTATCAAAGACTAAGGGTCTCAGATTTCAGTTTATTGTTACATATGATTCAATAAAAATGAAAATGTAAGGCTCTAATTCTTTATCAGTACAATCTTATGCTCTCTATCTATGAAGAAAGAAAATGTATTGGTATTGATGCCCATTTGCTGGTCACCAAAGCTTTCCTTCAAAAATATATTTTGAAGAGATTTGGACTGACTGCAAAATTAAGTTATACATGTAGAAAAAAAACATTGTAATTGTCAATAAAACATGTGGTTTCGCTGATACTAATATTATTTATAATCACTGATACTAGGAAAGAGCAAAACAGAGAATAAACACATTTCCTAGATCAGTTCCTGGGTGTTTTTTGGTCACTTTCATTCTCCCTAAGGAATTGTCTGACTTGCCTATCTTTTATCATGCTCATATGTTACTGGTCAAGAGGTTAACCTCTGGTGCAAAGTTTAATCAAGATTTAGTAATTAGATTTTTCTTTCCTGTGATAAAAAATATTTTTAATGTAATTACTTAATGAGAACAGGCAAAATGCTACTGAATCCTAATTGATAAATACCCAGGAGTACACAAAACACTATAGACCATCTGCCCTGAATTTTGAATGACGACCAATTTCAGGTCTACATGACAACCAAATCAATTTAGAGCCTTGTGGGTTCTTTCTTAATGGCCGGCTCATCTCCACTATGATCATATTTAGTAGCTTTGTGTGCTCATGCTATGACAAGAATTCAAATGCTTTGGTGATCTACTTTTGAAAGCTTGTAAAATATTAAATGTCTCGTAGCACTAATACTAATTGACACAATTTGTCATTTTTTTTATGAAACAACGCACTAACAAGTCGGATAAGTAAGCTCAAAATGTATAAGACTGGGTTCAGTAATGAAAATAATAATGAAAATATAACAAAAAATAAAGTAAGATTTGGAAACAGAGAGGTATTCTAATCCTAGGTCTGAAGTCTTAGACAAGTAAATCAAACTAGTTGCCTTATTTGTAAACTAGAAGTGATAAGTCTACCTTCTAATTTTGTTTGGTCACCTGAAAGCATGTGTATCTGATGGTCTGGCGTGTGATAAAACATGCAGTCAATATTATTATGTCCCCAGGTTGGCCAGTGACACCCCAGTGTGCTCTTTGCCTTGGTTTCTGAATTCTATATTGACTGATTCACTCACTGTGCCTCAGCAATGGTTCTAAGATGAGAGTAATCACAGAAAGGCAATAGATTGGTGCATTTTCTCTGGAGGTCTCAATTTAAAATTGTGAAAGGAAAGAAAGGCCATGTTTTTACAACCACGCAAAAAAGAGAATTGAAGACTAAATGAGCCAAACACTAACAGCACATTTTACGCCTGATTTACTAAAGTAATTGCCTGTATCTACCCTTACTTTTGGCCATGATTCTTAAATTCACCTCTAACATATAGGAATCACACAGTTTTTTCAGGAGACAAAAATCCTAGGAATAGAGGACTTTGTGAATCAGCACTGACTCCTGAGTGAAGGTTCTCCATGGAAATCATTTTCTGTTTTATAAATGTTCACCACTAGAATTCTCTGTAGTTTTAAACACATGAAATTTTTCTGTGTTTGAAACATGATAGTACTAAGCATCTGTAGGAGAGTAAACTGATATCGACATCAACATGTAAACACAAAGTAACAGGATTTTATAAGATCTGCTTTTCACATTTTCTTTTTCATATTCTATAAAAAGTATAAGATAGCAAAATGGTTGTCTAAATCTAGCTGCAGACATAGTTTTAGCTCTTTTAACTACATTAATCCTTCAAGATCCTCTCTCATAGTTTATAATATCATTCAAATTTTACTCCAGACATTTACTATTTCCATATGTTCCTAGCAGGAAACGTGCCTGAAAACAGAAATTTAGAGAGACATGTGATATTCAATAATATAAAACATTTTCAAAGGGAACAAAAGGAAAACTCTGATAAAAATACTTGTTGGATTTGGTTTCTGTAAGAAGAAGCAATTCTGCCTCAAGACTGTAATATCAAATATTATCCAAGTTTCATTCCTTTGGTAATCACTGTTTTACTTCTAAGCATTTATTTTTTCTAATATTTTTCTTAATTCTCTTATGTTAAAAAGTTTTTATAACAAAGATGATTATTTTGTCTTATTTTAAATCTCCTTTAAAATATATAGCTGAAGCCACTCCTCAAATGTTATTTTCCTACATAATTTTCTGAAACTATAAGAATTATTTGATACAATAGTACAATTGTTTGGGCTACAGTACATCACATTAGATGAGACACTAATGCAGTCTCCAGAAGTTTACAATGTGTCACACAACTTAAAGGATTAAAACTAAGATAATAGACTAAATGAGATCCATCAAATGATTGTTAAATATTTTTTGACAGTTTTCATTTTAATCTTGGCACTATAAGTGGGGGTTACTAAAAAGTCCAGACGATAATTTCTCTATGTGATAATATAAAAGTATAGCCACTGAAGACCTCTCTACAGTATAGATAGAGTGTTGAGTGATATATAATGAATGTGGGCTGAAACTCTGGATTATATAATGGGATGGAATGGGATGGGAAAGACTTAAAACACCTTCTTCAGAAAATTTTTTAAATTTTACTTTATTATAAAATGTACATTTATTGAAAACATGCCTGAGATAAAGCCTTTACCTTACTGCTTTTCAAATTAAAAAAATCTTTAGGACTTAAGTTATTTCAGTTTATACAATAAGATTCTTGAAGTCTTGCCAATAAAAGGGATTTTCTTACACTAAAAAAATGTTTAAATACAACCAGGAGAATGATAACAAACATATATCAAAAATGATGCTACTTGTCACTCCTCTCACATTGCAGGTGTTCACTGCATTCTTCCCCAGTGTGATGGTTAACTTTGTGTTACTTTGCTAGGCTATGGTGTTCAGTTGTTTGGTCAAACAACAGTCTAGCTGTTGCTGTGAAGATATTGTTTAGATGTGATTAACATTTACAATCAGTAGACTTTGAGTAAAACAGATTGGGTAGACCTCATCCAAAGAGTTGAATACCTTAAGACCAAAGACTGAGGTTTCTGTAAGAAGAAACAATTCTGCCTCAATACTGTAAATATCGACTCTTACCTAAATGACCAGCCTGCAGGCGTATCCTACAAATCCCACACTTTTCAGCCCCTGACAATCACATGAGCCAACACCTTAAAATAAATACATATAAACATGTATTTTTATATTTATATTATATATACTATATTGATTCTGGAGAACTCTGCTTAATATACCCAGTAAGGCCTGGCATGGTCTTTTCAGACACTTGCTCCAGGCAGCCACTACTGACTGGTCAACTAATGGTGACACATTCAATTAAATCTATTTGCCATTTCTATATTAAGAGGTTTTGACATTTAGGGAAATAGCATAAGGAATACTAGTACAAAGTAAAAATACATTTTGTAATGTATTTAAGCATCTTTGTCTTTTAGGTATATTTTACTTGCTATTCAGTCAGCTTGATTAAATCAAAACATATCTCATAGCTCTTTATGATTCATATTGTAGAAAAGTTTCTAGCAGCCTACCAATAATAACAAAAAATATGGAGAGCGTTTAAAACCAAAGCTGTTAAGATGATCTGCTTGAAGTTTTCCAAAACTTTACATAAACTAAACATATAGTCTAAAAACTGTACTTCTAATAGAGCATAAAGCCTTCCTTAAATACATGTCACCTAAATATGTCTTTACATGGAACCATGTGAACAGTCTTTGGCAGGAATTTGGAAGTCCTGTGTGGGACCATGAACAAGCCCTTCAGCATCATTTAGAGTCAGTTTCTTCATTTGAAAATGACATGATTGATTAGATGGCTTTACAATGCCTTCTTGCTTTGGGATCAATGGTTCATAGCTAATGGAGAATGTAATTTGAAAGCAGTTTCATTTCAGACACCTTTTAAGTTCACTTTAAAACTTTTCTAATAGGTGAACTTACAGATTGCTTTAATATCTATACCATTTAACATTACAAGAACCTCAATATTCTAGTTAATTATAGTATATATAGTGGTAGTTTACTAATAAAAAAATGAGTGAGTTTGTGATGTTTGCATTATCTAATGTTATCATGTTATAAATAATTTATAAGCATTCTATAATTTAATTTTAAATGTTTCAAATTAAGTAGTATTTTAAACATATTTTTCAAACAACAGAACATAATAAAACAGAAATCTATGTACCTGTCAACCAGATTTATCAATACATTTTGTAATTTTTTTCTAAAGACTTTTTAGAGATAAAACAGATACAGTTAAAGTTTCGTCTGTCAAAACTTCTTTGCCAACTTCTCCAACTTCACCCAACCTTTAAATATCGTGCTTCAAAATTTGGTCTTGAGATGACTTTCCTTCCTTCTCTATTCTTCATCTCTAAATGACTTCATTCATCTACTTAAAGGCATAGTTAAGGTGAAGACTCACACATTATCAGAGGGCCTTAGTCATAGGGTCTACTCCCACCACCAAAGGAGTCTAACTACCTCTCTAGTCAGGCCTCAATTCTGAGCCCAGGATTCATAATCCAACTGATTCCTCAGCATCACTACTACTACCCACCCGGCCAATCTGTACATTTCCCACATCTCAGTTAATATTACCACCATCGACTAGGTTGCTTAACTCAGATATTCAGTCATTCTGATTTCTCTTCTCTTTTATTCCCCACATCCAAACATCACCTTATATCATTGTCTCCCCCCTTCCCCCCCAGAAAGACACACCTTGTCTTGTCCACTACTCTCCATTTCCTCTGCTGTCACCCTACTGCATGATGCCAATATATTGACCTGGACAATTACAGCTGCCTCCTTTGTCATTCTTGCCCTCCCTCTACATTCTCAACATTGCATGAAAAGTAAACATCTTAATATGGAAACTGGACAGTGTTATTGTGTGTATTAATCATTCAAAGGATTCATATTACACTATGAACTGAACAAAGTCCACATCACTAACCTCAGACAAGTCCGACACTATCTGGTCCCTCAGTCTGATCCTGTCTATCCTTTCAATCTCACCATTTAACCTCTGCTCGCTGTCTGAGACTCACTCTTCCCCACCCCCACTCCCAGTTTTTCAAATGAGCCCTTTCCACCTCACAGCTTTATCTCATGCCGTTTCCCCTGCGTGAAAGCTTTCCCTATTTATCCTGACTCTTTCAATGTCACTTAATCTGAAGGCTAATAAGGAGTTCACTCATCTTTCACCCTAAACAGACATTTTCTAAGATGCTTTTAAAAATTTTTCCTCATGCATTATAAATTGTAAATATTTTTATTTACTTCTCCACTCATCTATTTTTAGTTTTTTATCTCCACTGCAATGTAAGTTCTAGTGGTTGGATGTGTTGATTATGTTCACTTTTGTGATACTAGCAAAATCCCAAGTCCTAAAACATAGTAAGCATTCAAAAATTTGTTTTAAAGGAAATAAAATATACAGTTTATCTGAAAAAAAAAAAGATTCCTTAGCCTCAAGCACTTATACTACTATTCCTAGACCAATAGTTCATTTCTCTAACAAAAACATTTTGAATTTTGACACAGATCTCCAGGAAAATTAAACAAAATCAGTATAAGAAAATAAAGAGGATTTTATGTTTCATTTAGGTAGCCTGAAAGATTTATTTTAGATTTTGGATAGGTATCTAACTAGCTACCTAAGTGATAGATAAAAGGATAAGCAAATATTTATATTTATTTAAATGTGTATTATATAAATAAAATCAATTTACATTTATATTATAAATTATGTACACATGTATTAATTACATATAGTATATAATATGTATATATTATATTGGACAATGACATAATAAAAAAATATTTTTCCTAATTAAAACTGTAATAAAGACCATGCTGAAACATGAGGAAATATTATGAAATGGTGTTCTGTTAAAAAATATAATGCAAATGGTAGTTTCAATACAGTTACAGGTATATAAAATGTGTATATGCATATAAATAAAAAAAGTCACTGGAAAAATGAAAAGAGTTACATTAGGATCTATTATTACACTTAATAATTTTTAAATTGTTATTCATTTTATACCTTTTACATCAAAAGTAAAAATAAGGACAAACTGTACAACAAAACCTTTCATAAAGCTTCACAAAGATGATGTTAAAAGCTAGATTATATCATGCTACAGGTAACAGATATTTTATTGTTGATTGTTATAATTGCTTTGAGTTTTAGTATATCTGGAGCCACATAATAAGAGATGATTCTTAAGCAGAAATGGAGACAATAGAGTCATTTTAAGCAAATTAAGCAGGCAATTTTTCATAAATATTGCTGACATTTAGCTATTTGATCTTTTATCTATTTCTCAAACCAGTATAGATAAAGAAACAAAATGAAATATAAGCCTTGAAGCCTGGATCCCATCACTCAGGACATAAAGATAATAAATGTTTATTTCTTTGATGTAAATTTTCATTTCCTTGAGTTAGTAGGAAATTAATGGTATTTTAATTTGAAACTTATCTAAAGGCCATCAACTCATTTTATGCTTCATTATTTAAGTCAAACATCATTCTGTGACAGGTATTGTGCCACCCAGTGGGCCACAAATATGATGAAGTACCATCCTCACCTTCATTAAAAATCACAACAAATTTTGTGTCTTTTTCATAAGTATTGCCCCTGGCCCAAGGGCCCAGGGCAAAGGGAATTCACAGGAACGCAAGTTAATTCCTTCCCTGAAGAGTCCTTGTGGAGAAGATAATGTTTGTACTGTCCTTTGATAGATGGGTAGGCTTTCACTAAGCATAGAACAGAGGGAAAGAATATTCAACATTGAAAACAGGATAATAAGGGCATGTAAAGTACAGCTTTTAAAATTTCATCATTATTCTTGACTGGAGGAAGACGCAAAAGATAAAAAACAAGAATTTCTTTTATATACTGAGGTGACTCATCTTTTAATAAGTTTATTTGTTCAGTTATATATACTTCATAATGGGCAATGAATCTAACTTATTAAATTTATTATAAAAACTATTTTTTATTAAAATCTGTTATATAATAAATTTTTTAAAATGTATATTAAGTTAATGGTAATTCCATCTGCAAAGTGACTGAAAATTGTTTTTAGGTTTTCTTTAATTCTGATTTTAGCAGATTAATTTTTCTATGAGTAACTGATTTGTTTTCCTTTTTAATGCTGATGCTAGCATTATATGAGACAGTAAATGTTAGTTAACAATATAAGTAATTTTAATACAGAATAGCATCTTCTGCAAAGCAGTCAGAGCCACCTATAACAACTTTCTCATATTTAGATTGTAAATACATGCCTATTGTTATACAAACTCTCCTTTATACAACATGGAAGGGTCATAGAAACCAATGGCCTATTTATTTGATGTCTTGAAAGGAAAAAGTGAAAGACATGTAAACTCTGCAGAACATTTTAAACACATATATGCGTTTAAAAAATATTTATATTTGTAGTATATAAAAATTTCACTGCCTAATCATTACCTCTTTTTTATAGAACTATTGCATGTGGACAATCTAAAATTAGGCATTCCTCTGAGTGATCAGGCCAAACTGAGCAAGGGCAAACAGCACCACATTCCTAGTCAGTGGTCCACACTTAAATTCCAGAGAGCTCCTATTTCATGTGTATTTCATTTTCAGTTCTTCCCTTCTTTTGGCTTTCACCGAGGTCAAAGGAATCCTCAGCAAGTAAAAAATGCAAGCATCCAGCTGCATACTGAAAATCTGCCCATCCAGTGTCTAAACAAACCCTAACTTTAAAATTAACAAGTTCATTTACTATAACATCAAAATTCTAATGGTCAAGTGAAATACATGATTTATTAAAGATGTAAACTGTGGTGACTTTAGCTAATGTTTCTCCTTTTTAATGTTTGGTCTCCAGATATATCCACAGGAGTGTTTATAACAGGGGTGATCAATCTCTACACATCAATTTCTACATAGCATCCAGGCTAAAAAAAAAAGAGTCTCTAATTCATCTTTAATACACCCCAATCTTCCCTTGCTATAGCGCTTCTCAACATAATGTTGTTCATCCAATTAGCAGAAAAGAGCCTCCAAGATTCTCACCCCAATCAGGTAAAACCTAGACAGACCTACAGTGTGAGCACAACCTCAAAAAGCAATTGTATTCTTTCACATATGGCCCCTCAGAAGTAGTCTTTTCCTTTTATCATTCCTTAAAGGTCTGTAGTATTTGATGGCCAGAAAGACTGGATATTAGATGTGAATACTGCTTTGCAGAAGCTTTCAGCAAAATCTTTAAAAGTAGTGCCCTGGAAAAGTGAAGCACCCAGTTACTAATTGCCAGATAAAGTACCAGGATTCAATTTTCAAAAGAGCTACCCAATTACCCAAACTCTTTGTTTCCTCATTATGAATACATATATTTTGAACAATTAGAATTTTACTACCAATCTGAAACTGAACTTACTTTTATAAATTAAAAAGCCTTTCTCACCATAAATTTTACAAGTAGTTTTCAAAGGTATTTAGAAATTTCATTGTAGCAACCTTCAATTTATATGCTGCTTCTTCATTTAGGAGTTTTCTTATGTTAGATGTTTATATGTTAAATCTTGGCCAAAGGCTCATATGACTAAATTACTCACAGTACAGCATTTTTCTACTTAAAATGTGGAAAAAGAGCCTCCTGGAAGTTATTAAAAATACATTTCTAAGTATATATATATTTTTATATAGATGTTCCAAATCAATCCAGTATAAAATATATTGAACTCATTTGGCTTATTAAAAAAATTATGTGCTAATAACATGAAGGATATTTTTTAAGTCTATATTCTACTTCTGTTATCTCTTAATGTTTCTTGGTTGTCTGAAATTTAATTATTTATTCAAAAATATTTCAAGAAGTTATTATGTCCCTGGCACCACGCAAAGCACAGGAGACATTAAGGTGAGGAAGAGAATAGAGCCTTTATGGTGGGATCAGGCTGCAATGGTGATGATTTGAGAGAAGTTTAGGCAGCATATCACCAGGACTTGGTGATAATTTGAGTAGTACCAGGGACAGTGAGAAGTCATAGAAGACACTTAGGCTTTTGGAGTTGACAAGAAGGCTTTTGGTTCCATCCTTGATGCTAAGAACAATAAAAGGAATATGTACATGAGAGAAGAACTAAGATGAAAAGCTGCTGAGTGTGGCATGCCTGCACAATATTTACACATCCATATCTAAGGCAACTGTGAACAAGAAAGTTATCAGGCTAAAGATGTAAGTTAGGAAATTAATAAGACTATTCAGGGTATGTGATTAGAATGAAAAAAGGAGAAATGCTAACTTTTAAAGGAAAGATGGAGTTAGAGGAGCCTGGAAAAGAGCCTAAGAAAGGAGTGGCCAGAAAGAGAGAAAAAAAAAATGCCAGAAGCATATGGTATCAGGGATTCCATGGGAACAGTATATTCTGAGGAAAAAGAATTGAGAGCTAAGTCTAGGACTGAGGTGTACCTCTTACACTGAACACTGATTGAGGAAAGTGGATTGACTTTCAAGGGGACAGCTTCACTGAGTAGAGAAGTGAAATAAAAGTAATAGACAGTGATTACAGGTACTTCTTTAACTTGGAGAGAAAGAGAAAGCAGAGAATGGTGGTAAACTGATACTTTAGTTTTAAAACCTTAAGGAAGGATTTCAGTCTCAAAAGAAAGTTAAGATTTGAAAAGATATCTGCCCATCTATGTTTACTGCAGCCTCATTTACAATAGCTAATATATGAAAATAACCTAAATTTCTGTCACACAATGAATGAAGAAGTGAGATAGATAGACGGATGGTAGGTAGGTAGGTAGGTAGGTAGGTAGGTAGATAGATAGATGATTGATTGATTGATAGATGATGATAGATAGATAGATAGATGATAGATAGATAGATAGATAGATAGATAGATAGATAGATAGATAGATAGATAGACAGACAGATAGGTAGATAGATAGATGATAGATGATAGATGGATAGATGATAGATAGATGATAGATAGATAGATAGATAGATAGATGATAGATAGATAGATAGATAGATAGATAGATAGATGATAGATAGATGATAGACGATAGACGATAGACGATAGACGATAGACAGATAGATAGATAGATAGATAGTTGGTAAGTAGATATATGATAGAGATCCATCCACAATAGAATACTAATGGGCCATTTAAAAAGTTGAAATTTTTCCATTTGCAATAACATGGATGGACTTTGAGGATGTTAGGATAAGTGAAATAAGTCAGACAGAAAAGGACCAAAATCATGATTTCACTCAAGTGGTAATAATTTTTTAAAAAGAGGTAAACAAATGAACTAATGAAACAAAAACAAACTGATAGACACACGGACAACAGATGGTGGTTACTAAAAGAGAAGGGTGGAGGAAAAAGCATAAAAAAGGTCAAATGTATGTGATGGATAAAAACTAGACTTTGGTGGTAAGCACTCTATGGTGTATACAGATATTAAATTATAATGTTGTATACCAAAAACTTATATAATGTTATAAATTAACATCACCTCAATTAAAAAAAAAAATAAGACTTGAAACTCTCTGGTGACTCTTGGAAAGGAACCTGTGGAAAAGAAGAACATAGAGGTAAGAGAATGGAAGAGACGATATCACTGACCGCACATTAAAAAGAAAATATTTCCAGCAATTACCTAGATAAAACTTACTTCTAAATTAAAAAATAAAAATCCTAAATCAATATTACTATCTCTCTGTATAACTAGCACTTTCCAATCAATTATTTACTTACTAATATAACTGACCCTTGAATAACATGGGTTTGAAATGCATAGGTCCAATTATAATGGATTTTTTTTAATCAATATAGTTGGCCCTTTCTGTCCATGGGTTTTGCATCTACATATTCAATCAACTGTGAATTGAAACAGTATTTTCACATTCCCAACTGCAGTTTCCAAAATGCAGATTCCCAACAATGGGTGGAAAAAACTGTTTCCTTTGAGAGAAAAAGGATGGCAATTTGCATCCCTAACCTGTTACTGTTTAAGGGCCAACTGTATATTTAAGCATCACCTCCTTCCACAAAGGGCTTGAGGTAGCAAACAACAAAATAATAACAAAATTAAAGTTATACAACAAAATTACAAACCAGATGTGGGGATTTGAGGTAAGAGTTAGTGTAGAAAAATAAGAAAGCCAAGTATTAGAAATATATATGAAGCCTTGCATGTTTGCTTAAATATAGCAAAATTTGGCCCTGCATTTACTAGCAACCAAAGCAACAAGAGAAAGATGAAATGTTACAAGGCTCAATGTCTGAAAAATAAAGACAAAACAATGGTCCAGAGTAGACATAGCTGCTTCTCCTTAAATTAAGACAGAGAATTTGTTCCTGTTCCTACAAAGATAACTAAGTGAGGAAAAAAAACACCTTCCTTACAACATGTCAACAACTGGTAAAGTAACAAATTTCAAACACCTGATTCTTATTATGTGCCCCAATATATTCTAAAGGGAAATGATACCAGATGACAATTAATTTGGGTTCCAAGAAATGTAGAACTCTAACATCTGGTTTGATAGATGGCCTAATTTAGAAAATCTTAGAGGAATGGAAAAGATGCATGCCCTGTAATAATTCATTCATAAATATTATTAAGTAGCATTTCTCTCAACTAACATTAAGATAAGGTTTATACAGCAGAGAATTTAATATCAAGAACCTTGAGTGCAACCACAAATGTAGGCAATCAGTCATGAAGATGTGGCACAAAATATCCCAACTGGTGGTTATAAGTGGAAATAAGGAGTCCAGGGGTAAGTAGGCATTCTGGGTTGCCTGGGACAATCCCAGTTTATACCTATTGTACTGGCATGATTATTAATAGTGCCCCCACTACACTTTCAAATGCATTGCTTTTTGAACAATAAATTATTTGATCATCTTAGTGGACACTGTTAAGTTTATCTACTTCTGGGAACTTATCAGTAATAGGCACTTTGCCTTTAGTCTGAAATTCAAGAGCTAGACTCCAATCTCTTGGCAAGTAGGCTTATACTGATATAGGGTCCATCAAATTTACTCAAGACAATAGCCTGAAAAAAGAATCTGAGGTGATTTCCAAAACAAGAAGTGCAAACTGAGGAAGAATCAGAAACAGATATTCAGGGTCAGAAGAGCCTCACAGACAAATAGAAGCTCACCCCAGAGGGTGAGGCTAGGGTCCTTTATGAATCTCCCCAAACAGGTTCAAGGCTAAGCCAGCAGAAGTGATCAAGAAATATCAAGAGCCTGAGAACCAGCCACACATGACACAATCTTATCATACTAGAAGTTGAAGAAGCTAATCTCTGAGAATCTGAGTAAAGACAATTAGGAAATATAAATCTGAAATCTTAAAAATAGTCATATCAATTGACTTAACAATGGCTTATTTGAAAAATTAATCTAAGAAATAATCTATCATACTCTCAAAAATAGAGATCTCAATTATTTATAGTAATAAAAATATAAATAATCTAATTTTCCAGCTATATGAAATTAGTTAAATTAATTATGATACATCCAAATAATTTAATATTGAGGAATTAAAAATTATATTTTTAAAAAATATTTAATGGAAAAATGCTAGAATGTAATAGACAAAATTAAATGTATCCTTTGAATTTAATTTATATAACTTTGTATACATAAGTAATATTTTAAAAATAAAAAGTGATAACCTATGGACTGTAAGATTAAAAAACTTTTATTTTCCTTCATACTTTAGGCTGTTCATGTTTTCCAAATTTTATGCATTAATAAGCATATATTTCTTTTATAATCAGGAAGGTAGTAGTGTTATTATTATTAATGTCAGATAATATCTTTTTCAAAACATTTTCCTAAAGTTTAATAGGCATTAATACTGCTTTAGATGTGGTACATCTTAAAATTAAAAAGGATGATTCTCTTGGTCTAAGATTTGGCATAGAGTGATTTAATACACTTACTCAGCTTGTCTTTATGTTTACTAAATATTCAGTGAGGTTTTCTAACACTATACATATTAGGGCATCATTAGGACTAAATTATCAAGTCAGAAAATATCTTTGGTAATTTAGCATTTGGCAGATTACTGCTGCCAACGAAGGTCTAGGAATATGATTTTCCTGAAACATTTTAAAAGTAATGATAATTTAGATTTATAGATGAAATTAGTTTATACTACTTAACGCAGTGTATTAACTGAAACTTTTACATTTTTAGAGTATGGTAACTGGTGATCACAACAAGACCTTAAAGCGATATCCTTAAGTACTCTATTGGCAACAACATAAATTAAATAATGCCTGATATAGTTTATGTAAAGCATAGTTTATCAAACTTTGATTCTCTGAATATATATAGGTGTGTGTGTGTGTGTGTGTGTGTGTGTGTGTGTGTGTGTGTGTGTGTATTTCATTCAATAGATGAATGTTAAGAGCCACTGCAATCCTGAGATTCTATGATTGTAAGAGTTTATTATATTTGACATATGGTAATTCTTTAACGAGAATATTCAGAATAATTGCAAGAGAGGTTGTTCTGTAAAAATCTATTTTTATAGAGTGTATGTGAGCATAGTTCCAGAAATCACAGTAATTTAGAGAATAATGTGAATTGTTTTTAAAAAGTTCAAAGATCCCTCAAACAGATCAACTCGTCAAATTATTCTTCCAATGTAGTTTAAAGTGTTTGTCACTGAGGCTTTGTTCATATATTTTTTAAACAAATCTAAAAATTAGTGTAATTTGGTTTCTGGAAATTTCAGAATCTGTATTTTGTGAAATACTAAATTATTTTTTTAAGCAGGTTCAATTAGATATGTAGTCACTTGAAGCTGAAATAGACATATTTAAGCAAAGCCAATATTTACTTGGTTGATTGGGAGAGGTTTGTGTTTGAAAACATATTTGTTTGCAATTTATTACTAACTCACATCTAAAAATGCTTTAGCTTACAAAACTGCATGTTTAATTACATTTTAACTAGTCATTCTCTTACTATGAAATTCATGAAACTAGCATTAAACCAAAGTGATTTAATGTGAGTCCAGGAAAAGCAAGAGCATCTGATGAAATTGTCTGAATTACAGAAGTAGTGCTTAATTCAGTGGCTCAGCGTTTAGACTATATAATTAGATTTCTTTTGCATTAATGTGGAAATTAAAACAAATAGCAGTTAAATTTTTCCTATTCTATTCTAAGAGCTCTCTCTGTGACAAACTTCTGGATAAAATGTTAAAAACTAAATGAATTATTTTTGTATTTTATCTACAAAATGTCAAAACCCTAAATAAAATATTAAAAGCATCAAAATGTTTAACCCTATATACTCAAGCATTAGGTAACGATTGATTTCATTATTCATGTAGATGTTCTGCTGTCAACATCAACAGAACTACTGCCTACTGAATATTATTTTACTGGAAGCGAGCTATGAGTATAAAATATGGCATATGTCCCATTATTAGTTTTTTATAACTTATTCAGATGCATAAAGAGTTCAATGTTAATCAGCCTGTTTCAAATATTTCCAAGTCAATGTTCTATCAACCAAAAATTATATGTGTCTACTTATTTACAATATGACACCAATAAGTTATAAGCATAATGATTATAATAAAATATTAGGTCCCAAGATTCATGGCAATTAAAGTTGAAGGAATCAAAATAAGAAAATAATAATGGGTTATACAGCCCAGTGATCGCTGATAACATACTATTTTTGTCTGGGTTCAGTTAGGGAAACAGAGCTATTATACGTGTTGAAAATAAAGTGATATGAGTAATATAAGAATTAGAGGTTTTATGAATGTGGAAAGAACTGGGCAGTAAACACCTGAAAGGCTGCAGCTAGAACCATCAGAAAAGCAATTACTCATGACTTCAGCCCACAGCACCAGAGCAGGTAGCCAAGTCAGAGTCACTGATCAGGTCAAGAAGCCACCACATCTGGTTGCCATAAGCATGGAGGAGAGGCTCCTGAATGATCTGGGATGCTACCATATCTGACAGTCACAGCCGTAAAGTCAGGGTCACCAACAGGTCTACAGAGCTACCACATCTGCCCAATATTCTCTCACCACGTCCTCCCCAAAATAGTGCATCTGCATTATTTCCAACTTTCACAGCTCCGTTAGTATTTCTTTATGTCAAACTCTATGTATAACCATACGAGGAAGCAAATTCTTAAAAATACAGTTACTGGACTAAGAAATGTTGGTGGTTGGGTCAACTCAACATAAACATTCCTTTACCCATATTTAAATTCTAAATAAAGACAAAAACATCTTTCCACTTAATATATTGCAATTATTCTTTATTCAGTTGAAGACATGCTGACCTCCACAAAAGATGAAACATAAGGTCCTATATCATTTTATGCAGCTCCGGGTGATATTGCCTGTCTAGATGATTCATACACCCCTCCCCGCATCATATCCTGTAGTTTAATATTGAGATACAGGGTTAATCATTGCTAACAATCTAAATGTGTACCTTAAATTGTATGAGAATTGAGCAGAGGAAAAAATTGGTTAATATACATGATATGTTCGTATCAAAGCAAATTTAAAATACATGAGACTTCTAAGACCCCCGTTTGTGAAACCACTCACATGGCTATAGTTGGTATTTGTAAAATCCTTCTTCCATTACTATCCTAAATTCCCTCTGACCGCATCAAGTACTTTAACTAGTACTGGTTCTTTGCCTGATATGGTAACCCACATCTTTATTTTTCAAGGGTCTGTGTCATTAGCAGTTGTGACTATATTGTTTTACCACAGAACTTGAGAAATCAAGTGGCACATTCAGAGAATCTTCCAGGTTTTAAGCATGTTCATCCTTGGTGCCATTGTATTACACCAACTCAGTTTCCCCTTGATGATCAGGATCAATCGCCTAGCCAAAACATATCCATGTCTTCATACTGTTTTAGTGGAATGAGGCGCCCTAAGTGGTCAGCTGACCTTCTCAACTTCCAGTTCAAAGGAAATGTTGCTGTGTCCCCTGGTGGGAACATTCCTCCCTTGTGCACTAAAAGTTCTAAACATGTAAAGATTAATAAGATCAATAAGATAAATATTGAGGAATCGCTCTCATTTTTCTCTACATTTTGTTCTTTTTGATTATTAATACATTCACCTTGGCAATGCCTCCAACACCTGTACTGAGAGGAAATCTGTGTGGGTGAAGCTCTCACAGCCTAAGGGACTTGATGCAACATTGTGCTTCAGTTTAGCTACACCATACCCAGACACTGCAGGGACTCCTTGTCAAGTTCCAATGAACAAATAGCAGCACCTTTTCTGCTGATCCTCCCGCTCCACTATCCCTTATCTGACTTTAAGTCTTAATTGTTAAAATGGGAAACTATCAAAGTCAACAGCAGCAAGCAACGAACCATTAATTATTATCTTTAAAATCCTTTGATCACTCTCCTAGGATCTAGCCTAAGCAAGAAAATAAATACTGACTTTGGAGGAAAGTTTTCCAAAATAATGATAGCAATGCATCACTCTATCTATAATCAGGATTTCTACATAATAAGAACCAGTTGAGTGAAAATTTATGTAAATGGGTTTCAGGAGATAGCACTGAATATGAAGAAAAGAAGACAGTTAAAGGCTGTAGAATAACTTAGTCTGAGAAGAAAAAGTTATGTGGTGACACTAATCTTCCAATGTCTTTCTCTTTCCTCTTTCACATCCAAAGTAATTAATGAGGAAACTTTAAGTTAATAAGAGAACTAAAAACAAACAAAAAAACACAACTTCTTGAGTGAAAAGATCTAAGGAGCTACAATAGATTATTGGAAGGAAACTTTATGAGACTTGCCTGTGGTTTCTGAAAAACAGTTCTGTATTAAGAGAGGGATCATGGAAGGAACTCATAAGGTCCTTATAATTTCTAGCTTTTTATATAGTATCCCATTTTTAGAGAGAAAAAAAATGGCCCAAAGTGTCTGGAAATATACATAGCAGAGTGAGGTGAAATCATTATCTTATGTCCACTCCAGAGGTGGAAAGAGGATTTGGGGAGGTTGACTCTGGCAAGTTTATATTCTACAGAGCATTTTCTCCTGCATAGCCTTCTCTTAGCTTCTCAACAGCCCTGTGAGATTTGTCATTAACCTCATGTTGCATAAGTGGCTATTTAAGGTTACACACCCAGAAGAGAAAGAAGAGGGTACATGAATACTTACCTCTCATAAATCCTTTGATCACAAGCTCCCATGAATAGCTTGTTCTACAAATTCAAATCAATATTTAAATAATTTGACAAACATAACACAAGCTTAAATAAGGACATTTGTGATTAATAAAAAATCTCCAAAATCAATTATTACTATTTAATTTTGTCAAAAGTTGTCAATGAAGGAGGGCATAATGATATAGAGAAATAGTTTGTGCTTTGGAGTTTGTTAGACCTTTTGAATCCTCTGACAGGTAAGAACTTTATAACTTTGAGAAAGTTACTTAAACTCTCTGAGGTACTGTTATTCCTCTATAAAAATGGAGAAAGTAACATACATCTTGCAGAGGTATTTTGAGTAGAAATTTCTCCAAATAATGTACTTTTCTTTCCTTCCTTTTTTTTCCTATATGACTTTATTTGTTCATCCTCTACCTAATTTGGCCCCTTCCACTTTTATTAAGACAAAATGGAAGTCGTCTTGGACTAGCAACAAACTTATGAGACAATCATAAATTGCAAGACAAATATAAATAAAGATTTAAAAAATCAGCTCCTATAACAGTAAGGTTCTATGACCAACCAAAAGGTGTTCAACAAAATAATCAAGAATTACTAAATGCTCTGAATTTAGCTAAACAATATGGGAGACTAAGGGTACCACCTCTGGAGTGGCACGTTCCAACAGAAATACAATGTGAGCTACATATGTAATTTTAAGTTGTCTAGTAGCCACAAAAGTAAAAAAGAAATCAGAAAAATTAATTTTATAATGTTACCATTTCAAAATGCAATTAATATAATAATATTGAGATATTTATTCTTTATCTTTTTTTATCCTAAGCCTCTGAAATTCGGTGTGTAATTTACACTTATATCACATTTCAATTCTAGCCACATTTCAAGTGTTCAGTAGCCACATGTGGCTCATGACTCCCACACTGAATGGCATAGCATTAGATCTCAGTCTTCTGGGCAGAACCGAACATATAAAACAGAAGCCTCTGGAAGGGGCTTCTTGTAGGTAATGACAGTTTGCTAAGACAGTTTGCTAAGACAGTGCTAAGCAATGAGTTTCTGGGCCTGAAATCAAATGCCTTTTGGGTAGTCTTTGACGTCCTCATGAGAGGGAGAGAGAGAGAGAGAGAGAGAGAGACCAGAAGTTTTGGTTATTGACCTATAAAACAAACAAACAAACAAAAATTAGTCTTGGGACCAACAAGACATACTCTCCAATGCCCAAAGCTCTGGTGGAAACAAAGGAATTCAGAGAATATCTTCAGAGCTGCAAAAGCATTTTATGGTCCACATTTGTGGCCTTATAGCCTTGAGTTGTCTGGGAACACCCAAATCAGTCTTAGAGACTGGGATTGAAAAAGAAGAATATTTGAGGCAACTTATTGTCTTTCATTTGTCTGCAAAAAATCATTAAGGAAAAGAAGAGATTGGCCTTTCCAGCAGTTTATTTTATCTTTGTTGCTGTTTGAACAGGTATGAAGGCTAGAATTATCTGATGTATTAATAGGATTATATGGACTGGAACAGCCATTATAAATTTGGTCATTAAACTTCTTAAATCTAGCCAGGCCACAGGGAGGACTTTCAATTTTTGTATAATTAAAAAATCACACATTTCATACTTTATTTCTCACCTGTAGAAGGTTTTAAAATGCTTGACACCTGACATTCCCAATGATGGTATCCCAAGTCAAGCCCTCCCTGTACTTCGCTTGGACCCATGCTCTAGACTCCAACTTACTGTCTGAACTTAAACTTGACTCCCTCCTACAGGTATTCTACTCCCCTCTGCCCTATCCCTGCTTATTGCCAGTCAATACCATAATAGTCTTCCCAAAAACCTCTGATCACATCATATCTATGACTAATGATTGTTTTCAGTTGCTATGTTTTAGGTATATGCACTTTACCCATTTAAATCTTCACAAGCGTCCTTCAAAGTAGTGACTCTTGCACTCATTTTGCTATTGAGGAAACTAAAGTTTAGATAAAGCCCAAGATTAAACAATTTATAAGTGATAGAATTGAGATTTGAACCCCGGCAGACTGAGTCTCATTGCATGAATGAGAAGCTATCTCAAAAATACTTTGTGGCTCCTCATCCTCTAACAAATCTGCAGCAACACCCTCCACTATTCAGCATCCTAATTTTCACAAATCCATGCTTTTATTTCACATTGCTTTTCCTGTCTAAAGTACCAAATCTTTGTCATTTAAACCATTTCAAGGCTCATCTTATTTCTCCATGCTGGCACTGGCATCTTTATTTTCTCTAGCAGGAATGGGTCTTTCTTTTGTCAGTGTTCCCTTAGAAACCCTTTACAACAAACATTATTAATTCACCTAAGACATTGCCCTATCAAAATAGCTGTTTGACCCTGGGCAAGGTAACTACTATCTCTGGTATTGTTTCTTCCTCTGTGTCTAGAAAGGATCATAATGATACCTGTCAGGGGGACTGCCCAGGGGTTTCCAAGGTCAAAATGAATTATAAATATTAAAGTGTGTGGTGAATTGCAAATGCAACAGAATGTCATGAATTCTTGGTGTTCATCTTTGTATTCCCTATGGTACTTGGCATCATGCCTCACAGTGAAATGGACTGATGTCTTGAACTGGCACATTAACCTTAAATTGTAAAAAATAAACAGACAAATAATAACACAAGAAAACATTCTCTAATGATCTTTCAGATATAACCCAATATGAGAGATTATCTACTTACATCTTCTCACTTAGATTTAAAAAGTTAATTTATAATTATGGTAAGGTCCTGCTAAATACTCCAGCCTGAACTAAGTAACCAGGGACTTTCTTAAACAGAATATTTAACTTAACAGTGAGGGATTTGTGGGCCAGTTAAGAGTGCTCCAGAATACATACTCAGCCTCACACAGGACATATACGCCCTCATCATTTTCCTATTTTTTCCAAAGAACATGAAATTAAAAAAAAAAAAAGATATAATTATCTATTGTTTGTATTATTCTTATCTTTTGCTCATAGGACTTTATAAAGTTGGGAAAAGGACAGGATACAAAGGAAAAGTTGACCTGCCAAAGATGCTCAAGTGATCCCCTGCTACCAGACATTCCAGAAAGAATCAAATGGAACTTTGGGTCTAATCTAACCATAAAAATTTTACTTCTGGTTCCCTGGGATAATTTTACTGACAAATGGGATGATTAGGGAATAATTATGCCTCGGATTTATATAACTCACTTTTTCTAAAGT
Organism: Cynopterus sphinx; assembly: GCA_030015415.1. NCBI lineage: Eukaryota > Metazoa > Chordata > Mammalia > Chiroptera > Pteropodidae > Cynopterus > Cynopterus sphinx. The sequence continues at coordinate 134,149,520 of CM057380.1, forward strand.
GCTTAATTTTTATGATACAGATTCCAAATGTATCCCTATAAACTAAATTTTAAAATAATGACTAATAAAGTTTACATTTGAATGGCTTCAGTATTTTCTAAAGGTCTGCAGATGTGAGCTGCCACCAACATTTAAGGTAGGAAATTGACAGCTGAATGAATAAATGGTTCCTTTTAAGAAATAATTAATGTAAATTTGCAACTGAAGCCTAAATTTCATATATCTTGTTCTTCGGAACTTAACATTGGGCTTTACTACAATTCTATGACACTATAAGATGCTGTAGTCACTAAGATTGCTGCTATGAAAAAAAACTCAAAGATAAAAAGAGCCCAAGTCACACTCTACACAATTTGTACTCATTACACACTCATGAAAAAAAAATGGGATGGTAGGGAGGCTAGTATATTCAATATTATCTTGATTTAATCTGTTCATTTTATAGGATTATTTCCTTGGTTTTCCTTCTAACAATGGATGAATGCCACCAAGGAGAAATAATTTTCAAAAATAAGTAGAAACAAAATATAAAAACTATAATGCAATTTTTATAATTATTCACTGAATGTGATTTTCTAAACCTCGAAATTCCAAAGAATGAAGCTGCTGTTAAGAATTCCATAGTCTAAATTTTTATTCCAAGGTTAATATTCTTTTTAAATAAGTTATAATGCTATATAGAAACGAGCAATAAGAGAACTACACTGATGGCTTTATTATTAAACTCTAATGATTCCATTTGCATACATGCTGGTCTTTTAGAAAAACATTGCAGTGATAGTATTACCAGAATAAAATGTAAATCTCATTGTCCCAAATGAGCTTTCTGTCCTTGAAACAAATGTCTTGTTAATGGTAGATAGCTAAATGAGAAATAGCAAATTTAACAAGGATCTTAATACTAGAAATAATTCAGTCACATATATAATGATGACAACTTTTTGAAAAGTTAATTTTTCTTTTAATATACAAAGAGTTCTAGATAACAAATAATAAACATAGAAATAAAAAAACTGAACTGTATTAAAAAATTAATGCAAAAATTTTAAATGACTAACAAATGTGTTTGAAGACTTTTTAATATCACTATCAATCTAGTCGATGGTAAGGAAATATGAGCTAGCTGCACAAGCTAACTCTTAAGAGAAAGGGCCCGAGAGTGAGACCTTAGGAACTCTATTTGCTTCAAGGTTCTGCAGCCAGGAAGGAGCTGGCAAAGGAGTGACCACAAAGATAGGAGGAACCTTGAAGGAACTGACGGTGTGGATTTTGAGACTGATGAATTTGGGTTAGAAAACTGCCTGATGTGGAGTACTCAACTAGTTCTGCAAGTAGTGTTATCTTATTTGTAAATAATCATGCAATTAATATCAAAGTTTTTCTGAATGGATTGTTGAAGTTTTTCTATTTTCATAGTTCAATTTCCATAGTTTTAAGAATCATAATTACACTAAAATAGCTTAAAACTAATGCTACCTTCTTTGCATATTTTTAGAGTCAATGAAACAGACTCTGCATATTAAAAGATAAGTACAAGGTCAAGGAAATATAAAAACAGAAAGGTCAAAAGTTAAAGGATTAGCCAAATATAAGAAAATACGTAAAATATATATAAAAAGCAAGAGTGGCTAGAGAAATATTAGGCAAGAAAGAATTTACAGGAGAAATATATTAAACAGAATAAATACAATCATTTTATAGAGATAAAGTGTACAAGAAAAGCATAACAATGGGGAACTTTAAAGCACCAGTAACAGGTGAAATAAGTTTGAGATAAGAAATTGACAAAACAACTGTAGGAAGCTCAGCTCCAACTTACTAGTCAGTTTATGTTAAAGGACAGATAATATAAATGACTTAAAGACAGAAATGTTTAAAACATATTTAGTCTAAAATTTAATGTAAAACATAAATCAAACATTATGAATTAAAAGAAACTAGGTTATCTTTACTTATAATCAGGCTTATATTTATGAACAACTATAAAATAATTACAAATAGGAGAAAGATTTGAAGTCTACATTTTCTGACCACAACACAAGAAAAAGTAGAAATTATAAATAAAAACTCAAACCAATAACAAAAATTAATAATAGTCAAAACTATGGAGAAGATTCAATTAATTATTGATCAAATAAAAAATAAAAAAATAGAACTGTATACTTAGACACAATTACAATAGTCTTCTATCCCAAAAGAGATGAGGAAGAAATAAATGAAATAAACATTTAACTCAAGCTGTTAGAATTAACAATCCTAAACAGAAATAAGTGACAGTATGTAAAAAATAGAAATCACTATACTGTAATAAGTAAATGTGGAATAAGTAAACAAAATAATTTTTTTATGTAGATAAACTACTAGCAAATCTAAAGAAAAAAGAAAACAAATATATATATTAACTAAAGCACATAGCAATTGAAATATTAAACATATGAATAATTTTTATAATTTAAAAACTTAAAAATCATAATGAATATTCTCTTCAAATGATAAATAATATATAATTTAAATCAGTAATCAATAAAACAGTAGTAATAAAAAATGTATAGTGATTTTACCAAAATTAGAAACAAAGCAATGCTAAATACCATTGTCATTTTTTTTAATATGAAAGGTCTGGAAAATGCTATCAGATGCAAATAAAAGAAAAAGAAAAATACTAGTAGGGAGAGAAAATTATCATTTTTTCAGATGCAATTAATATATGTATAGGCAAAGAATCAATGGGAAAACTTTTAAAATTAATTTTGTGAAGTGAATCCAATTCAAAATAAATACACAAAATTTTATGGTCTTTGTAAAGAACTGATATAATCATTTAAAATATAATAGCAAAAAGGCTACATTTACAATATCCACAAAAAATATAGTAAAAATCCAGATATAATATTAATAAAAATGAATCCATAAGATTTTTTATGCTCTGAAAGGAAAGACAAAATATTTTAAACAAGACAACTTCCTCATTCTCAATACATAGATTTAATTCTATTATAAACCAAACAGGAGCTTTTCATGAACTTTATACAACAGTACAAACTTACCAAAAATTTTAAACATATTACAAAGTTTAAATGGATTAAAGACTAACTACTAGCATAAAAATAGCCATAGGTCAATGAGTCATAGTACCTTTTCCAACAATAAACCCAAATATATTTAAGAATTGAAAACATGGTAAACAAAGAAAAAGAATATTCCAGATATGGTCTGGAGAAAATTTGGTTAAACATTTAGAAAAAAATATTTAGAAAAACAAATTCAGATTCTCACTTTGCTCCATACACTAAAATAAAATCACATATGAATTAAGAGTTATATGTAAAAAATATTAAAACATAAAACCTTAGGAGATAATATGGAAGTAAATGTTATTAAATGTTTGGGTGAAATGGGGGAGCAAATAAGAAGTACTTTGAAAATTCAATAAAGTTATAAATTAAAAAGACAAATGGATTTGATTACATAAAAATTTTAAATCTAAAGGTAAACATTCAAAATAACCAACCAAAGGGGAAACATAGATGCAACGCAGCAAATATGAGTTAATTTTGTTTTAATTGACCTATATAAAAGATAGAGCCCAATACATTAATGATCAAAGAAAATAAAAAGAAATTTACAGAAGAAATACAATTAACATAAACTAATGTTTGTGTAAATGTTCAGTTCCTTAGGAACTGAAATAATAGTTCCATAATTGATCTATGAAATTAGTGAGAAAAAAATGTATAACCACAGCCTGGCAAGGATGAATGAAATGGCCACTCTCATATATACTCAGTTCTCAGTTGCAATATAAATTGATACATGTTTGAAAAGTAATTTGAGCAAATGAAATATGATCTTTGGAAATATGCCTTCCCTTTTACCCAGTAATTTCACATCTGGATATAAATCTTAAGGAAAACATTTTAAACAGAGACAAGGTGTTAGGCATAAAGAGGTTCTTCTCAGGTTATTGTTTTATTCCCCTTCTATATGCTTAAATGATTCATTTCATTATTTTTCATAGTGACAATGGAAACAACTTAAAAGTTTAACCCAAGGAGAATAATCATTTTCTGGCATATGCACTCAATGAGACATCATGCAAAATAGACTAGAGGCATGTTAAGTGAAAATAAAAAAAATATATAACATTATATGTGCAATAGAAGAAAAACTATATCAAAATTAAAGATTTATTCACAGATAAAAAGACTAAAAGGAAATATATCAAAATCTGAATGACATTGGTGATTGGTGAAATTACATGTACTGTGAAATCTTTTTCTAATTCTCTATTGCCATATTTTCCTTTAATGGACATAAAAATTATTTTTGATGAAGTGAAACAAAATGAAACAAAAGGCCAAACAAAGAATTAATTTGCATCATCTACTAGATCGGCAATTTTCTAAGGAGAAGGCTCGTGGGCAGAGTGGAGCTCATATGCCCCCCACTACTCCCCACACAGCTTATCCTTTGAGAAACAAGAACAGCTCTGAAGAAGCATGCTTTAGGAATGAAAGAATTAGGAACAGCTGGGCAGATTCGGAACCATGACACACGCATGCCCCTTCAAAGGCAGCTCAGAGGCAGGCAAGGTGAGCAAGAGTTCAGAGTAAGTGGAGTTTTACAAATGGTTGGATTAAGCGAAAAAAGTGCAGGAGGCATCTTGAGAGCTTCTAGTAGTACTCAGAGTGAGCAAAGAGAAGAATGTGGCATTTGACACCTATGGACCAACCAGCAGCTGAATACAAGCTAAAGGAGAAAAGTTCAAAACTACAAACGTGGCTATATTAACCCTTGAAAAGTCAAAGGAAACGAGGCAGTGGTTAGAAGAACTTATTTTAAATTGGTAACTGGGTATAGTATTTATAACTAAGCCTTTCCTAGTTTTTATCATTGACTCACAAGTTTGTGTTGTAATTTAAAAGTGATATTTTCTAACAATTATGATTTAATTTTACATAATACAAGCTGTTTCTCTTTTTTTATTAAAGGCAACAAATTAGATGGAAATGGCATGAGAAAAAATCTGAACCTGACTTGCATTTGCTTGGCCAAATGGGTAAATAATTACGAACCTTGGTTTCCTTTTTATGGATAATTTTACTGGATAATTTATTCAACCAATATTTATTACACCTCTCTACTCTGGACACTGTAGCTGGTACCAGAGATACACACTAAATAGATGAATGAGCTCCTCACAATTCAGAGAACCATTGAAGAAAGCAGAGAATTACAAGACAGTGGGACAAGTGCCCTGGGGCAGGGGGTTGGCAGGGAGAAGCTTCCAGGAGTAACATTTCATTCACCTGCAAAGAGCCCTTGGCACATTCAAAACACTGAGAGGAGGGTTGTTGTTTGGCCTGAGCACAGAGGGACGTGTCATGTGAGCTTTGACAGCCATTCTGGACTTTATCCCGCAGGATTTGGAAAGACACTGTAGGCTTTTAAGAGGGTCACACAAGCAAATTTATGTTTCACAGAGAGTACTCCAGGGCACATGAGAGAGGACCAGCTAGTACACTCTTGCTGAAAGTCAGGGGACAGATGCCAGCAGATAGTCCTAGGGATTCATCTGTGAAATGAAAAGAGAGACAGGGTTCAGGTCATGAGAGACATTGAGAATTAAGGATGTCTCCCAAGTTTTTTATTTTAACGACTGAGAGAAAGGTGATACTATGATCTGGAGCACAGACATAAAGGGATAAGCAGGTTTGAGTGAGAAACTGTGATTTCAGGTTTAAACACACTGGTTTTGGGAAAACCTATGATGCACTTAACTTGCAATGTCCCACTTAAATTATGGAGCTATAACAATCTGAAGCTCAGAAGATCTGGTCTGATGACAGATTAGTAAACATTAGCAAATAGATGCATGTGAATGAAATCACCCAGAGTACTTAGAGGGAAAAGAGGATCCATGGCAGAACCCTGACAAATACCAACATTTTGGAAACAACTATAAGAAGAGCTTAAACAGTCACTGAGACGGAGTGGCCATTAAGGTAGGAAGAAAATTTTGTGGATGCCGTTACAGAGTTCAGGGAAGTGATGAAGAGAACTCAATGCTGATGAGGAAGAAATTATGCAAAGGCTGAGGAGTATCCAGTAAATACAGCAACAAAGGGCTACTAGTAAAATTACTCCTCGGTGAAAGTAATTTCTGTGGAATGATGAGGGTAGACCCCAGATGGCAGCGGCTGAGGAGTGAATGTCATACCATGAAGAGGAAACAGCAATTGTAAGAAATTCTTTCAATTCTTTCAATAAATTTAACTGAAATGGAGAAGATAGGAAAAGAACTTTAGAAATTTTATTAGTTTCCCAGGGGTGGCAATATCAAATTACTACAAACTAGGTGGCTTAAAACAATAGACATTAGCTTTCTCACAGTTCTGGAGACCTGAATTCTAAAATCAAGGTGTTGACAAGGCCAAGGACCCTCTGAGGGGAAGAATCCTTCTTTGCCTCTAGCTTCTGGGGGTTCCTGGAAATGACTGGCATTCCTTAGCTTGTACGTGAAGCACTGAAATGTCTACTTTTGTCTTCATAGGGCCTTCTCCCCTCTGTGTCTCTGTGTCTGAATCTGCCTCTTGTAAAAACACCAGTCACTGGATTTAGGGTCCACCTTAATCCAGCTTCTTAGTTCAGGATATTATAAAAAATGCCAAAACCTGGGGGGCTTTAACAACAGAAATTTATTTCTCAGTTCTGGAGAATGGAAGCCTAAGATCAGGTGCCAGCAGAGTTGGGTTCTGGTGAGACCCAGACTGGATTGCAGACTGCCAACTTCTCTTCGCATACTTTCAAGGTGAAATGAGAATGAGCTAGCTCTCTGGCCTCTTATAAGGAAGGGCACTGATCCCACTCAGCAGGGCTCTGCCTTCATGACCTACTTGCCTGCCAAGGGCCCCACCTCCAAACAACCATCACATCGGGGATCTGATTTCAACATTTGGAGTTTTGGGGGTGGGGGACATCAACATTCAATGCATAACATCCAGTATGACCTCATCTCAACTTAACTAATTACATCTGCAAAGACCCTTTTCCCACACGAGGTCACATTCTTAGGTTCCAAATAGACGTGAATTTAGGAAGGACCCTATTTAACCCAATAGAAAATGTACAGGTAATAGAAAATGTACAGGTAAAGGGACTTTTACTTTGTTTGCTTGCTTATTTGATTTATTCATTTTACACCTGGAAAAGTAAATGTGAGTTCTTTGTGATACATCCATGATGCTAATTTTAAAGTCCATGTTCCCCCGAGAAGAGGTTCTCAAAAAATTTTATGAGATTTTACACCAGATCTTAGGCTCATGAAGCAAATACTCTCTGAGGGGTAAAAATGAAATGCCATAACAACTTAGCAGAGTTTCCTGTGGGTCTCAACAACTGTTTTAAATCTTTTGAAATTACAGTAATGTAGACAAGATTTCTGGGATAGAATGAGATTTTTTGTATCATTCAATTTCAGATTTTCTCTCGGATAGCATTTTAGAGTAATTCATTTCCATGAGGAACCTTTAAGTCCTTTGTTTATAAATCACCAAAAAAAAAAAAACCCTCTAGTTTACATACTGTTCAAATAAATTGACCAGTTGAGGAGGATATTATGTATAGTTTATTATTGTTTTATTGGGATTAAAATAATTAACTTATATACCTCGTTTTCTCATGGCATGACTAAAACAAAATAAACAGAACACAAACAGATCCCTTACCATGAAAAAGAAAACAGACAAAATTTTAAGACTGCTACACCAAGAATATTTGAAATAGTGGTGTCTATTCTCTCTTTACTGAATTTCTGTTACAGGAATTACAATTCTGAATATTAAATCCACACTGGTGATAGCTATTGAAATAATCAGGAAATGCAGAAAGGATAGTTCTCTCCATTCCTAACTTCATCCTTTATAGCTTTACCTAAAATGCAGCAATCTAAAAATATATGTTTCAATGTGTTTTTCTGGTGCCAGTAGAAGGCCCATAATTTTTTACTTACTTTTGGTTTCTTCCTGAAGGCAAAAAAACTAAGAGGAAACACCTGCAGATTCTGACACTTAGTCTTTGACTTTTTCAGCAATTCGATCCACAGCCTGGAGTTTGGACACTTTAAATGTTTCACTTCAGATTGGATGAAGGAATATTTGTGAAGGGCTTTTTAAATTGCCACCTGCTCTTTTCCCCTAGTGGCAACAATTCAATTCCTCGCTAACTGCATGCACCAGCACATTCCTTTTCAAAGCCTACTGTTGACAGTTCTGCATGGGAGTATCTCATGGCCAAAATGTGGGGTCCACCATTTCCTTTCTGTGATGATCAGTGGAGCTATGAACTGAATACTGCCCACTTTGTCCAGGCTCATCATTATGCACACTGTAATCACTGCCCTTCTCCATTATTCATTGACCTTATGGGATACAGCAAAGGCACAAGAATAGTTAAAATTAACAGTTCCCCCAAAGACCCCAGAAAAATGTTCATTTATCTCTGATGAAATTCTAGGCTGAATGCTATCTAGGTTTAATGTCTTTTTGTTCATTGGGTAAAATTATTTTGGTGTATTCTCTAACAAACTTATGTTTTACAAATTTGTATGTATATTATGACTCATGGTATAAAAATTAACATTTTTTCTTTTGCATGAGTCAGAAAACAAAATAGAAAATAGCCACTTCATTGATTCAACAAGTAACTATTGAGTGTCAATTATGCATCAGGTACTGTGTGATTAGCACAATGACCAACAGAAGAGAAATGGTCTCTGCCCCCCAACAGAGCTTGCAATCTAGTGATGAAGATATATAATAAGCAAATAATTCCACAGAGAGTTGCACGCTCCAGTAAATTCTACAAAGATAAAGAACAGGGATTTATGAGAGCATATAATATTGCATGCAACGGGAAATTTCTGTAAGACCATGACAACAGAGATGAAATCTGATAGATGAGTAGAAATTAGTTCAATGAATGTCAAAGGAGTGAAAGGAGGAAGCACTCCAGGCAGAGTGATAGATATATACAAACATGTTAGATGAGAAGAAAACAGGAAACATTCAAAGAAATGAAAAAGGTCAATATGTGAGTCATAGGAAAGTTAAGAAGGTGGCCAGAGAGTGTTGAGAGGTGAGGATTTGCATTTTTAGCCTAATGACAATGGGAAGTCATTCAAAGGTTTTGAGCAGGATACTGATGTGATAAAATTTACAGTTTTAAGAGATTACATGGGTGGCAGTGAAAATAGATTACAGAAGGCTAAAAATTAATGTCTGAAAGATCATTTAGGAGGCAACTTCATTAGTCCAAGCAAATGCTGATACCTTTGACCAAAGTGACAACATTAAGAAGGATTAGATTTTAGTCAAGAACAATGTCTAGATTTCTAGCTTTTGAATGTCCAGGAATGGTGGTGATACTGTATTTGGTAGGGAACACTGAAGGAGGTTGCAGATAAAATGGTAAATTGAGTTTTGCACATGTTATATTTGGGGTACTTGTGAGATATCAAGTAGGCCAAATATACATGTCTGAGATGCTGAAGAGACTCATTCAAACTGGACACAAGTTTGAGACTCATTGACACATGGAAGATAACTGCAATAATGGGAAAGAGTATAGGGTAAGAAGAGACAGGAATCTAGAAACACGCCTTAAGAAACTTCAATATTTAAAAACAGAAGAGTAAAATGAGCCAACAAAAGGAGCCTGCGAAAAGGAGGAGGACATAAAACCCCAGGAGGAAGGCTTTGTCCCAGAAGACAAGAGAGAAGATTGTTTTAAGGACATTGATTCACTGTTGTGGAATTGGCTGAGAAGTCATAAAAATGAAGGCTGAACAATATCCTTCAAATCTAGGGCCCTAGGATGACTGATGACCTTAGCTGAAGCTATTTCAAGAATGATGGTGGGTGGAAGCTGGATTGAAGGGGGTTGAAAAGTATGTAGGAAGTGTGTTGTTCAACAAAAAATTTGCTACCTTAAGAGTCTTTTGTATGTATGTTCTTTATCTTGCAGAATGTGACAATTAATAACGTTTAGCTGCCTGGTTATACTGTAGGTTTGTTGTTAATGAGAGGAAGAAAAAGAGGAAAGAAGAGAGATGGAATGAGAAATAGAGAGATAGATAAAGAAGGAAAAAAGAAATGGAGGGATGGAGGAGGGGAGGGAGGGAGGAGAGGAGGAAGGGAGACTGATCAACATTAATTATTCAACCTAACAGGAAAATGATGAACCAAAAACAGAGATGCTAGCAAGTGATCTAAAGGTACTAGCATTACCTTCTGTTTAAGACTTAGAGGCAAGTTTTTACCTGGAGCACAGGTAACATGATTATTTTACTGCATTTGAAGAGCAAATATTTACCTGACAGAAGTTCTGTTTAGTAAATCGTTTTATGACTTGTTAACTATTCTGTTTTAGGCTTTTCACCTCAGCATGGCCAATTTTAAATGGCAGGGGAAAGGCCTCTTAGAATTAATAGATAGATATGCTTGCCTTCCTGAATTAGTGTACTTTTATCATATTAACACACATTATTCTAAACCTACAGTTGCCTAATAAAAGGTTTTTACTTATTTACTTATTTATATTTATTGCACTCTACTACAGCAAATAACTTTTTTAATCACATTTTTAAAAACCTATATTTTGTCCATCCTAGTTTTTCCCTTAATTCGTTTTCTAAATTGCATTAATCCTTCCATCCCCAACTCCCCTCTTCCCACTTGGTCCCTTCCATTGACTAAATTCCGCTTTCAACCACTCAATCTTCTGTTACTTTGGAGATTCCTCCAATACAATATTCTCCTTTTCCCATCTCCTATTGCCTAGCAAATTCTCCTGTGAAAGAATCATTGACACTCGCCTTGTACCCTCAAAGCCATGGAGGAGAGTGAACTTTTATCATACATTTTATGGGAGAAAGAAGTAGAATGCTGATGCCTAGAAGTTTAGTTACAAGGAACTGTCTGGAGTCTACTTGCCTCCCTACACACACACACACACACACACACACACACACACACACACACACACACACTCTTATACTTCCAGGAAAACTACTTGGTCTGCCAATAATAGGCAACATTTGTTCATTCCCTCCCACCTCCTTTTAGAAGTTCTCTTTTATACTTTAATAGTCTTATAAAGACTCACTTGAGTAGATGCCCATCAAACAGAGGAATTGAGTTCCAGTGACCCAGACTTTTATAAATTTTAGACTTCTGAAACTCACACTTCCAGAAGGCTATCTTCTTTCACTAGAAGTGTTAAGAAATAATAATCCTGAGAGATTACGTGATGGAGAAAAGAAACAAAACAGAGTGAAAGAGACCATGTTATCCCTTCCAATTCTCCTGCCTCTGCCCCAAACTGCTCCTCCTTTAAAAAGAAGAATCAAAAGAAGATGAGAAAACTAGTTTGTTTCTATAATTAAAAATACTAAACTTCTAAATTTTATTTGAGCATTTACTATTTCATTAGTCTCAAACTATAGCTATATGAGATTTGTAGTATTTGCTCACTTAAAAAAATTTCAACATCAATTCATGTACAGAACACTTTTTGGAGCCAAGAATTATAAAAGAATAGAATCTGTAACTCACCATGAAGACTTTCTTTAGTCTTCCTTCAACCAAAATGATCCAGTTCCTATAAATAATCTGTTCCCTGATCCTCAGGACCTCCTGCTGCTTAACATCATAAATATGGAGCACCTTATATTTATGTAGTTTTTACTCTTAACTATTCCATGCTCTAGAACTCATCAACCCTCTTGTTTTTGCAGAACCATATATATATATATATATACCTTAAATGAACTCATTTTGCTGATGTCCATATTTTTGATAAATGTGTCCATCCTCATTCTGCCATATTATTCATATCAAAATCTTGGTATATTCTGTTATTCTTCCTTTTTGCAGTCTCCCAAACCTAATCAGTTATCATACTTTATAATAATAGCTACCACTTTTAGAATGCTTATTCTGTATCAAACTATGAAACTGGGTCACATTTATTCACACTGCATTCTGATTTTGCAAAGAAAATGTAGTTTTTGTTGTTGTTCTCTAATACTGCCCTGACTTTTCCTCATGATCCCTTTTAGAAAGGTAGCAGAAGTAAAAACCGAATATTATTCCAACCTAGCCAGTGCAATTCAAAATGTCCCCTTAGGTATGTGCAGCCTTTTGGAGGTAAAAATGTTTACTCTGTCATAAATCTACCTTTCTTCCTCTGCTCCTCTCCCATGTGGCATCTTGATGATGCCTCCTCACGGTAAGAGAGCTAGATGGGATGCTTGGACAAAACTGTCTTCTGAACCTGTGACAATGGGCCAGCACTGGTCTTATCTCTGGAAATTCAGTTGTATCTGCTGCTGAACTCTGTGACTTACAACTCTGGCCCAATCATCTGTACTGCTGCTCTTTTCTCACTGGTGCTGAAGACCCTGTAATACTTCCAGTTCCTCCCACTGGCCACTGGCTTGAACCATTCACCTGCAGCCCCTGTTGTGGGTCGCCATGCCACAACTGCGACTGCACTAGTGGCAGGACCACACTGGCTCTCTATACAACTGTTTTCTGTGTCCCCCTGTGGGCCTCTGGGGCATTCTGGTTCCAGTTCACAGCATATAGAAATCAAAAACAGCATATGGTAGCTGAAGGAAACTGGACTCTGGGTGGTAATCACACAATAGAATATGAAGATGTCATATTATAATGTACACCAGAAAATTAAATAATTGTATTAACTAATGTTACCCCAATAAACTTTAAAAAAATAAAAAATAAACAGTTCAAAAAATGTAAACTTTGGTTCTCTTTTTGCCTAAACAGAGTTGCTTTGGTTGAATGCCACTTACCCTCTCTGATCCCTTCAAGGAGAGGGTCAGTCATCCCCCCAGAATAGAGAGAGGCACGCTGGGCCCTCCTTCCTCCCCTCATCTTCTTCCTCCTCCTGCTCCCACTAGAACTGAAGCAGTCATGTCCCCTCCCCTTTTCTCTTCCTGGGCAGATAGGACCTTCTATACATAAAACTCTAATTTAGCCATGTCTGACTTTTGATTGGCTAAAATAGGAAATAAAGAAATTTTCAACTCCTCCCAACCACAAAGCCTATCTCCTATAAATACAATATTGCTAGAAAATTTTATTTTGGAAACCATATGCTGAAGAGTAATACTTTATTTTGCTTTCTATCCCTGCTATAGGTAAACCCCACCCTACACACATACACATACACACACACACACACACACACACACACACACACACGAGATGTATGGTAAGAGCTAACTAGAGAGACCCTTATGTGCTAGAAAATGCAAAAGGACAGGCACATTTTTTTCCCCAAAATATTGCATATGTTGTACTCATTGTCCCTAAACCTCACCATTTTAAAAGCCTATTTTAACAAATAGAGATCAAATCATTTTCCTATGTTCACACAGTAAAGTGACCAAGTTAGTATTCAAAGCCAGGCCTGATGAACTTCAAAACTCATACAATCTTTCTACTACACCATCAAGCCTCTCCAGTGACACTCCCATTCATCCCCTCCTTCGAATTCTTCTGTTATTCTTCTAATCAGATCCTTGAAACATTCTGCCTTGAATTGTAGTAGCTCCCAAGTTGATCTTTTTTCTCCTTAGTCTCCCTTATCATCATTTTCCAGCAGCTCATTTCTAGATATGGCAGTCCTCTGCTCAAAAAACCTTTACTGACCACCTGCTTGCAAAATAAATTTAAAACTCTTGGCAATGCGTGGAAGATAATATGCAGAAATGGTCACAACTCCTCTCATCCCATACGTTACATCTTTTTGCTGAATGATTCTGCTACTTCTCCCATCAAGATGTGGAGTCTATTGCTCACATCTGCACTTGACCATATGACTTGCTTTGACCAGTAGAACATTAGAATATGTGACACATCTGAGACTTTGCAAAGTGCTTGCATATTGGGGGTTGTCTTCACTTGCTATTGTTGGAATCTTGAGTCAACTCTTATGAAGAAGCCCATGCTTGCATGCTGGGGAATGAGACCTTTTAGAGAATGGAACAGAGTTAAGGCCCTCTAGAACAGAGGTCAGCAAACTTCAGCTTCAGAGCAATTCCAGCCTACCATCTATTTTGGTATAGCTGGAGCAAAGAATGATTTTTACAGAAAAACATTAGCATAGATTTGATGCTAAGATAACTTAACTTTGAATCCCAATTAAGTATGTTTTTCTTCTCCCCAAAAGAAGTTCCATTTTCCTTATTAGAAGACCAGTGTCACTCATTTATTATTATATTTCAAATGTCATCAATAAAGAAATCTATAAAAACTGTTTTCTCTTTTGATACACATACACACAATAGTCTCAAGTTGGCCTTCTGGCCTACAAAGTCTAAAATATTTACTACCTGATCCTTTATAGAAGTTTGCTGTCCCCTCCTCTAGAATAGCCAGGCTACCAACCTCTAGACATTTGAATAAAGCCATTCTAGAACCGCTAC